>OZ017772.1:30901977-32270916 GCA_963969385.1 Philonicus albiceps | reverse complement strand
CGACAGCATTTTGAGTTCCGGCATTTTCCCTCATGCATGGAAGAATGCTGTCCTCGTTCCCATTCGGAAAAAGAGTGGGCAGGCTAGGGACTACCTATCGCCTAGGGACTTTCGACCGATTTCGCTTATCTCTTGCCTGTCCCGCCTGCTAGAAAAAATTCTGGGACGAAGGCTGGGTAACATCTTGGAGCGCTTGCTCCCTGATGAGGTCCATGGCTTCAGGAGATACCGGGGTACCTCCTCTCTTCTCCTGGAATTGGATAAGGATTTGATGAGTTCTCTTGGTAAACAGAAGTTAATATACTTACTGGAGGTGGATATAGAAAAGGCCTACGACCGGGTGCGACGGGACGTAATTGCGGACCAAATGTCCGCCTGGGGCTTTGACGAGAAGTCCACTAGACTGATTTCTCACTTCCTGAGCCATAGAGTGCTCCAAGTTAGGGCTAACGGTGTAACTTCGGTAAAAAGAAATTGCGACAATGCCCTTCCACAAGGGTCCCCTTTATCGCCTAACCTTTTCAACGTTTATTTAGCCGCTTTAATCAAAAACCTAAAGGGAATCAGCAAGCTCAAAGTTTACGCGTACGCGGACAATATTATACTGACGACGGACCACGACCACCCTACGGACATACTGCGACGGGCTGTTTCCCAAATCAACATTTGGGCCTACAACACAGGCGCAATCGTGCCGATTTCTAAGGCAAAGGCGATGATATTTTCGAGGAAAAGAATGCGGCTGCCTGAGACTATCGAAGTGGCGGACCACGAAATAGAGGTCTCCAAATCTCAAAAGATCTTAGGCATATTCTTCTCGAGGGACCTAAAGTGGAGCAGACACTGCGGCGAATTGCTCAATAAGCTATTGAAAGTCAGGAACCTGATACGAGCTGTTGCCTCGGGGAAACGGGGCGCCCCCATTCACTCGGCTGTTAAGATTGCCAGGGTCCTGCTGGAGGGCCTCACAAACTACGGCATTATCTTGTATTCCGCAACAGCGATGAACAACCTCGCGAAGCTGCAAACGTCAATCAACACCATTATACGCACAGCTACCGGCCCACTGAAGTCCTCCCCCAGACGGGCGATTTGGGTGGAAAGCGGCTGTTTCCCGCTCCATGATAGAGCTGACAAGGCCCGGATCAAGCTCGTCGCGAGAAACTGGCTGGACTCGGACCGGCCTCATCATTTCTCGCTAATGGAGCTCAACAACATCACCAGTCAACCAAGGACGACTTGCTCACTGAAATTGGCACTGGGAATTTTCTTAGGTTTAAGCATACGTACCCCACGCCCAGATACCCTTTTTATCCCTAATGTAGGTACCGGTCGGGACAGTCCTTGGGATGTGCCGCTGTTTTTGGGACCTGCTAACAAAAAGAACACTACGAGAGAAGAACTTTTAAGTCACCACAGGATGCTTTTGGACAGATTCCGTCATTGTTTACAAATATACACTGACGGATCTGTATCTGACAGGCATGCATCTGCTGCACTGGTGGTTTTCAATCCCAGACGTAGAGGCCAGCTAATCAGGAAGAGATTCAGGCTCCATCTGAACGTCGTCAGTTTCGAGGCGGTAAGTTTCGCCATTTGGAAGGCCATTCTGTTTGCGCTGTCAGCAAGAACCCCAACCATCATCTTATCGGACTCGCTGTCCACACTGAAGGCCATAAAAAATGAACGCTGTGAAGAGCCGTTTTTCAAATACCTGCGAGGTCTCCTGACTAACAAGGGAAAGAATATCTCCTTGGCCTGGATCCCTGGGCACAGTGGGATTCTGGGAAATGAATGGGCGGATCAGTATGCAAAGAAGAGATTCCCCCCACAACGACGGACTGAGGAAATTCCTATGACATCGTTTCTTTACAGAAGCAGAGCAAAAATAATAACGGACAAAATCAGGTCCGCCTGGAGTAACGATAACTCGTTCCTGGCTTCCCATTGGAGGGAACCAGTGGCTCCTATTTACAGCCCCAACCTTACAAGAGCCGAGGGTGTGCAGATCCTTCGGGCTAGACTGGGCCATACGATTTTAACGCACGACCACTACTACAACCGTAGCCCCAGAGCCGGGTGCACCGTGTGCCAGGTCTCGATCTCGGTTCGGCACATTCTAGTGGACTGTCCGGTGACCGTCAGGATTCAGGGCGGCCCTCTGCCCCCCTTGTCTGAACTACTAAACCCTGCAGACCCACAACCCCTGCTCAGTCTGTTAGAAAAGGTAAATTTAAAAAACAGATTTTGAGAATTTTATTAATGTCGAATTTATTAGCTTTATTCCCTACATCTCTCTTACAATTTTATACTAGATTTAAGTCCTTTTTAGCTTTCCTACATATCGTAATTTAAACCTACCATTCCATCATCTGTTGTTCCTGTTGTCTGTCTGAAATGGAAAGTATAATTAATTTAGTTCTGTGATTTATCTTCCTGAAATAGTATGTAGTATTAAGAATGTATATCTGTTGTCTTCTCCTAATGGAATATTGTTATCATAGCTTTAAGACTTGTGCCTGTTAAAAGGTTTTGTATATGTGATGTTTTTTGAATATTACATTGTTTTTTGTCTAATGTCCTCTCCTAATGGGAGATTGTTATCGTAGCTTTAAGATTTGTGCCTGTAAAAAAAAAAAAAAAAAAAGGGTATTTTTGTTGTATTTTGATCCTACATTTCTTTTTGTCCTATACAAATTCTGTGTATAAAAATTGCAATTGTTAATATTTAAGTATATTTATGCCGAGTAAGTAATTTTAGTTGTGTTTTTGTATATCTTAGCGCCATATGGGCTTGAGTTCCCGAGCTGCGCCTAAATTAAGTAGGGATGCAATTCATTGTATTCTATGCTAATAAATAAATAAATAAATAAATAAATCTTTTGTTTTTCAGAAACATAGTAATGATTAGTATTTTGCTACATGTGGGTATTTTGTATTAAATATAATTTTAAACAGTTAACATAAAAAGTTATAAGTATATAATTGTAATTGATCACTTTTGGTCAACATCCATAATGCTGAAATGTCCCCAGGGAAGCGTTTCTACTGAGTTAGGCTTCACAAACCGCTTGTTGTCAAAGGGGCTAAGCGTTATTTTTCTCTGAGCAGTGCTAAAGAGCACATGGTGATAAGATCTGATTCCATTTTGCTCGTGTGACATTTCCTCATTCTCAAACAAACATTATAAATAGTCGTCAAATGTAATTTTATTTCCTACTACGTAACTTTTTACTCCTTTAGTAATTTAGGTAATTAATAGTGTTTTGATGTTCACCATCTGCCTGAATGCGTAGAGAGTACATTTTCGCTCGGAGTCCGACAAATTCCAGCATAATAGACCCATTGTTCTCATCCTTCATAAGGCCTGGTACCTTCTTGTTAACTCGTGGTATGCCATAGGGGTTGTCTTCGGAGTAATCTGACGTATCAAATCGGTGTAAGTTTTCTTTTAAATTTGCGTATACGTCCTTAACTTGTATCTCATATATGAGCGAATCCGTATCTGTGTAACACAAATTACACTCGGCACCATACTTTTCTTTCATAAATTTATAATGAAACTCGTACAATATAGTTTTCGATATTTCTAGAATACACATTCCAACGAATATCGGTTTGTTGAAAAGCACTTCAGTTCGTAGAAGTTCGATCGCAATTAAATTGTCGTCAAAAATAGTGCGTGAATGGAAGTTTGGTTTTGAAATTAATGTTTCCGCTCCGTATCTTCCTTCCCATGCTGTTTTGAGTTTAATGTCCCGTCGAAGTCGAACATTCTCCATTGTTTTTCCAAATACTGCATTGCACAAAAGTTTATATACTATAGGTTTTTCTCAAATTCGTTCTTAGCGTTTTTGCGTAAGTTAGCGTTTAGATCTATATATTTTTTCATCCAGTTTGATTGTTTAAATTTTAAAGCTTTGTGAATTTTTGTAATTTTTAACCCTTCTGATAAGTATTGTTTTAAATTTCTATAATGCACTACATAATTTTTCTTATTATTCCATAGGTAAATCTTTTTGCCTATTATGTATATCTTCAAGATACTCCAAGTCTACTTCTAAAATATATCCAAGTGGGGAGTCATCTGGTGTATTTAAATCAATAGCATCAACATCTTTAATCCACCCAAGTTCTCCATATGGCAAATATTGCGACATAGCCCAAGAGTACATTGCATTAATGTCAAAATACATAAGAAATTTATTTGGTTGATTTGGGTCATATTTCTGCATATATTTGTTGTTGGCTTTTGCATACCTCTTGGAACATTGTGTTAGACTGCCGCGAATGCCTTTTTCCAAAAACATAAGGATATCTACGTCGCTGATGTAATCCAGCTCTACCTCTGTATATTTTAACATAGCATCCCAAGCTAATCCCGGCGAGGTGTAATAATGCGCAGGATCCAGATCATAATCTTTTATGCAGGTATCACGGAAATTTTCAAGTATGTTTGCTAACAAAAGTACGTCTGTCTTTAAATATAAGTCGCTGTATTCACCTAATGTTTTGATTTCGAACTCTTGCCATGTCATAAGCGCGTGTTCATATACCTCCTTAGAAATGTCACATTCCGATAAAGTGCAATAAAATTTATCAAAAGGTGGAAGTTGTGTTTCTTGAAAATTTTCACAGTTCTGGATATGTTCGTATGGGAATACACCTTTTCTTGTTAAAAGATTAAACTTTTTATCGTTAAGATGAGGGAACTCTGAACGAACGATTCTTTTTTCTTGTAAGTAAGACGCTAGTTTATCCAATGATGATGCCATAAACCGAAAAGAGTCAATAAATTTAAAACTTGTTTTGTAACCTTCTATTTTTTTTACCATAGATATGTATTTCTCTGTGTTATTTGGAATTATTTTAAAATTTCCTGGTATAGCGTTAGACACATCTTTTATGAGTAAATGTGCATCGTAATTGCTCAAATTGTGAAAGACCACAGGAATGATTCGAGAATCCTGATAATTAATGTTACAACTCTCGTGAGCAGGTCCTCTGTATTTACCGGTTAAATGGCAATGATCTCGCACCACTTTTTTTTCTCCGCAAAGGTTTTCTTACATATGTGACAATTCGAAGCATTTATGAAATTTTGTGATTCCTCTGACGTTAGCGGAATCATCGTTATGGCACAAAGATGAATAGTTTCTACGTTTTCTGCTATCTGCTGCAGCTGTTCAGCAAACCATTTTGCGCAATCATGTCCTCGGTAGCTTTTATAATATGAGATCGTATCATCATAGCAGCATTTAAAGTAGTATCCAACGCTGTGCGCTTCATGTTGCTGATAACATTTTGTATTTGAAGTTTTTTGTGATACCGGTTTAAGAATGCGCTCAAAATCAGCGTAGATAATAAATGGAACACGTTCCTTGTTTTTAAAGTTTTCAAATTTCATCTTGCCTTCCTTTGGAAAGATCACTTTGTAATTGTTCATTTTTTTACAATCTATAGAATGTTTCTTCAAATGATCAGAAGTATAAAAATAATGAAGGCAGCGATTGCAAAAAAATTTTTTGCTGTGATGATTCGATAACTGAGACGATGCCAAACGAGACAAATTTTTTATCCAAACATAATGATATTTAATTAGATTTCTGCCTTCATCTTCATCATAGAAATTTTGCACCAACAAAAGGTTAACATGCTTCTTTTTCTCATCCTTGGTAAGCCTTGTTGGTGCAACGGAAAATTCTCCTTTACTCTTGTTGAGAACGTAGACATTTATGCTTATATTATTTTGTTTTTCAACCTTTCCTATGTCTGGGATGCTTACAGGAAAGGTGATTCCTTCTACATAAGTTTAAAACAGTAGAGTAGTGAGGGTACTTTGTAACACGTTGTGGATGTGTTTGAGCAGGGTACAATGCAGACACCACTGCCCAAGCAAAGCACGCTTCATCATTATTTTGAACGTTGATGCAAGCTACTTTGCGTTTAATCTGTTGCGGCAGCTCAATGTAAGATGAACCCAACAGAGGTGTATATTTGTTAATGTTAATTGTAATATTTACCACCTCCATCAAGGTCCAACCAGAATCACGCTCCTGAAATTCATCCAAATCCGATTACGGATTCATAACGTTCTCTGCAAACCATTCAGTGAGATTTGTATCTCTTGAAATTACTTTATTTTTTGTGTTTAAATATTTACACTCCTCGATTTCTTCCTTCTTTGAAAATTTGGCAAACTTGCCGCAAAATATGGTGTTTACTTTAAGAAAAGGTTCCTTTTTTAAAATATTGGCAATACGGCGGACAAAGAGCAGACCACAATCCTCCAAAAAATCGATAGTATCTTTATGTTTCAAGTTTGTTATACATGAAGTTCTAATTCTTCCACCAAAAACAGATTTCATGTCCTCCCATTTTATTCTCTTTGCTGTCCATTCTTTTCTGTTTGGACGTGCTGGTTTATAACCTCCTCCTCGTAATAAAGCAGCTTTTAATTTTGTTCTACATCCCATCATTTTACTAATAACGCTCAATAAATTGTTAATGGTGCCAACATTTTTAGTACTTTTCAAAGCGTTGTTTAAAGATCGCAAATTTTTCGAACACTCTTTGATGCACTTTTTCACATCTTCAATGTTTTCTTCGTTAGACGATTTTAATATATCTTCCATACTTTTTAAATCCTCCATAAAAGATGACATTTTACTTTATAAGAGTTACTTATTACCGTACACGTCTTGCCTTTATGAATGCAATGTAAAGAATGAACCTGCCCATTTATTGCCCTACGTATATACCTTTCAAAATTAAAATCTTTAGTAAATTTTGCGTTTGATATGAGAAAATTATATTTTCTACTCCTGCATTTTTTGTTAATTGGGCTAATAGGTTAAATGTATAAATTAATTATGCTAATTATAATACTTTACTTCTCTTCAAAGACGATCTAAAGGGTTTATATCAGGAGCACATAGTTTGCAGCACCTCGATCGAGTACTAATTGCTATGAATGCAACGTGCGTGCGCTACGAAGTAATAAAGTTTCTGCCACATAAACCAGCAAAACAAGTTTGTCTTGCTGTCTGCACAAAAGTTTTGCTCGAGTGCCATTTGTTTGGATCTGCAAAGATTGCGATTCCATTAATGGGTTCTGATTGCTTGTGATGGCGTCTGATCGCCTGGTAGCCGGTTTTAGCCTTTAGGTGGTTTGTCAGTGAAGAATAATTTATAATTTGCGCATAATAAAAACTTTTGATTTTGATAATTATACAAACAGCTATCTTTATATATTGCACAACATAATGCAACAAATAATATTATTACGTATATGAACACACACACGCATACACACACCCTCCCTTTCGCACACATTATCTGTCTCTTTCTCTCTCCCACGTGGCATCGCAATCAGAAATCCAAGATGGCGAAAAGGTGCGAGATTTTGCCCCGTGTATTTTAAAGGGGGAAAGTGGTCTCGAACGCCCATAGCTTATCTACTCACGATCATCTTTGCATTTTTGAAGCTCTTGAGAACAAGCTTTTTTGTATATAAACCTCGCTTTTTGCAAAAAGGACTTATATACGTCGTCGTGTCACGATTAAAGGCAAAGATGACCTATGGCAGGCAGACTTAGTTGATATGAGTTCATATGCGATAGAAAATCAAAACTTTCGTTTTTTACTAACCGTCATTGATACATTTTCTAAATATGCATGGGCTTTACCAATTAAAGACAAAAGTGGGATAGAAGTCACTAAAGCAATGCAGTTAATTCTCAATCAGGGTCGTATTCCAAGAAACTTGCAAACAGATGATGGAAAAAAGTTCTGCAACAAGTCGTTCAAACGCTTGATGGAAAAATATGATGTTAATCATTACTCAACTTATAGTTCATTAAAGGCATCAATTGTGGAAAGATTCAATAGAACGTTGAAAAATATTATGTGGAAGGAATTTAGTATGAATGGTATTTATCATTGGTTGAGTATGTTGGACAAGTTAACAGACAAATATAACAGAACAAAACACCGAACTATTAAGATGAAACCTGTAGATGTAGGTCCTGCTGATGAGATTCGTTTATTGCTAACTGTGTATACAAAACCAAAATCAAAATCGAGCCCAAAATACAAAGTAGGAGCCTTAAGTAGTAGAGTAGATATAAGCATGTTTTTGAAAAAGGGTACACCCCGAACTGGTCTACCGAAATTTTTAAGATAAAAAAGGTAAAAAAAAACCAGTAACTTATATTCTTGAAGACTATCAAGGAAATACAATACAAGGTGCTTTTTACCAGCTTGAACTTACCCCCGTCAGATATCCTGATGTTTACCTTGTAGAAAAAGTTTTAAAACGACGAGGGGATAAAGTTTATGTTAAATGGCTTGGATTTCCACAAAAACACAACACATGGATTAATATAAAAGACGTTTTATAAACACTCTTTATTACAGTCACAATGTTGATCTTAAAGCGTGAATTTGATCGGTTAAAGACATTTAAGAATTTAGCTTTGGATGACAGGAAATCATACAAGTTAGCAAGGAGCGGCCTCTTTTACACCAACCTCAAAGACATAGCAAAATGCTATTTCTGTTGTATGGAAATGAGTGCCTTAAATTGCCCTGAAGACGTTGAGGCCGAACATCGTCGACGTTCACCTGATTGCATCTATGCCAACGGTAAGGATGTGTGCTGCGGTTCGCATCACAACCGACCTTCACCATCAAAATACACAAGCTGGGCTCTAAATACTTTCAAAGTTTTAGCAGGATCGTTTATTTTATTTGGGCTATGTTGTGAAATTTATTATTTTTACGAACAGTTTACCCGAAGAATATAAAAGTACATAATACAGATATCGTCACATGTAACGTACATAGAAGAGTTAATGAACTCTGCACAAATGGTTAAAACAGACCGACATTTGAAACATCAGATATGAAAAAGCAAGTAAGATTCCAAAGCCTAGCTAAAGTCAAATATTTACATATATGGGGTTACGCATATCAAAATGCCCGCAAGGGTCCGTGGATGACTTACGCGTTGGATCGATACAGATTTAAAGCGCGCATTATGCGCTGCAGTTTAGTTTTAAATTCCATTCTACATCGCTCACACAGAGACAAAATCTTTATTGAGCGATTTAAACTGTAAAAGCCAGCAATAAAAATATCTCGGCCGAATTCGCCTTTTATTTCAATAACCCTGTTCCCTGTCTTCAACTTCACCGGCACAGTCTTCTTCATTTTCAACATCAATTCTTATGCAACTGCATGTAGGCATCGCACGTGTTCTTCAAGTTCACCGGCACAGTCTTCTTCATTTTCAAGATCAATTCTTATGCAACTGCATGTAGGCATCGCACGTGCTCTTCAAAAAGCACATCCAAAGCAAAACAAACCCATCTTCTGACCGCTCTGTACACAGCGATTCTTTATTTTTACCTGGTTATTGTCCCGTCTCTTCTGAACACTCTGGACTGCAGGTGTTTTTTTTCCTTTTTGGCATCTTCTTTGCCGCTGCACTTCTTCCGATCACTGCGTCCACTCCATTTGTTTTATTCTGCTCTAGGCCCCGCGCTTGTTGCATCTTCTTTACTTTTCACATCCACAGATCATAACCGAGCTACGCTACCCAACTCTTTCACCCCCGACCGCAAGTTATTTTAAGCATGGTAAAATAACAGCTCTCCGCTTTCAACCAACCGCCCCAACAACAAAATCCTTGTTTTTTTACACCTCCAAACAAGAGCGCTCAGGATGTGTCTATCTAGCTCCCTCCTACACCGATACTTACGGCCGGTGGGTACATGGCGTGCACAAAAACGCCACGGTGGGGTACCTCTCATATTGTCCCTACCGCACCTAATGCCGTTTGTATGGAGAGGTGGCTTCCTTACTACTATCCATCAGCTTCTTTCTGGGGAGATTGATTGTCCTTCTCTGCTTCAGCGGATTTCTTTCTACACCAACCCCCGTTATGTCAGGTCGGCCCCTCTCTTTCGCCCCGCTTACCACCGCACCAACTACGGACTTGCCGAGCCTCTCACCCGTATGCTTCGAAAGGCCAACTCCCTTCCCTCCTTCGACTTCCATCTCACTAAATCGTCTCTTAGGAACGAATTCCACCACAGTTCAACTCAGCCCTTAGCTCCTGGGAATGCTCTCCATTTTCCGTCCTGAACTTTCGTTTGTCCTCTGTCTTCTTATCTTCTTCACTAAACCTAATTGCACCCATACCTCGCTATACAGCCGCTCTTTGTACGGCATTTCGCTATAGCGGCTCTCTTCAATTAAGGCACGTTTTCAATTTACGGCCTAAAATGTTTCGCTATGACATTTTTGGTACTTAAGTATATATAAATACATGCACAAATTAAAAATTTTTAATATGGATTTTTTTATTAAACTTATTTTATAGTTCATTATTTTTTAGACAAAATGCTATCGAAACAATTATCGACTTCGAAGACTGATAAAAGGAGATGCAGAAAATCAGTCACGCTAGGAACTAAACTAGAAGTATTACGTATTACGAAGCTGGAGAGAAAATTGTTGAAATTTGCAAGGCAATAGGACTTGCGAAATCTACAATTCCAACTATTTGTGATAAAAAAAAAAACATTAAAACATATTTGCAATCTGCTGCATCTTTAAATGTCTCGAGACTAACACTCCAAAGAAACTGGATTATGGAAAAAATGAAAAAACTATTGACTATATTGATTGAGGACAATAACAAACGAAGAATGCCAATGAGTCAAATGACTATCCAGGAAAAAGCTTTAAGTATTTTCGAAAATTTGAAGAATGATGATGAACCGATGAATCTGCTGAAGATGTCACATTCCAAGCAAGCCGAGGATGGTTTGAAAAATTTAAAAATAGATTTAATTTGCATAATTTGAAAATGAAAGGTGAAGCAGCTAGCGCTGATAAGGCCGCATCTAAGGAATATCCTAACATTTTAAAGGGAATTATTGGAAGAGGTGGTTGTTATAAACCTGAACAAGTGTTTAAATTAGACGAAACAGGGCTTTATTGGAAGCGAATGCCTGATCGCACGTACATTTCAAAAACCGAAAAATCTGCGCCTGGTTATAAGGTGTCTAAAGAACGATTAACTTTGCTACTTGGTGCAAATGCCGCGGGTGATTTTAAGCTAAAACGACTTTTAATATATTTGTCCGAAAATCCAAGGTCTCTTAAAGGACTAAATAAAAATCAATTACTCGTCATATGGAGATCCAACAAGAAAGCTTGGATGACTAAAGCTACCTTTGAGGATTGGTTCAAAAATCACTTTTGTACAGAAGTGAAAAAATATTTGCAAGGTAATAACTTAAGCAACAAGGCTTTGCTAATTTTGGATAATGCACCAGGGCATCCTACTAATTTATCCGAACTATCTGAAGATGTCATGATTGAGTACCTTCCGAAAAATACAACAGCTCTGATTCAACCAATGGATCAGGGTGCAATAGCATAGGGAAACCGATGGTAAATCTTCAATTAAAACATTTTGGAAAAACTACAACATCAAGAATGCTGTTGACAGCATCAGTGAGTCATGGAAGGAATTAAAATTAACAACAATGAACCATGTTTGGAAAAAAATATGGCCAGAATGTGTAAAAAGTACTGATACAGAAGTTAATTTTCTTCCTGAAATTAGGCAAAACATTTTGGATCTAGCACATTATCTCGGCTTTGAAGGTTTGAAAGAACGTGATGTGCTTGATCTACTTGAAGCTGATAGGGAATCCCTTTCATATGAGGAACTCATTCAGTTGCAAGCAGAACCGGCATTTGATGAAGAGACAGAGCCTGTTATATCCAAACAGCTAACATAAAAAAATTTGCCGAAAGCTTTTTCCTATTTCGAACAAGGAATAAAAGTCCTCCTTGAAAACGATCCTGACGTCGAACGTAGCGCTAAAGTTTCTCGAGGAATTAACTCAGCCATTAGCTATTATAAATCACTGAAGAACGAAATAGACAAAGAAGGCAAGACAAACAACGTTGGACAATTTTTTAAAGCCAGGCCCATCCTTACCACCGAAAAATGATGACGATGATCCCATTCCCATTTCTTCGTCGTCTTCAGATTAAAGACATTTTATAAAAAAATTATGTATATATGTATACATACACATATTTTATGTAACATGAAGTTGTTTCATTTTTGTTTATAGATTATTGTTGGTTTTTGGAGTATGTTATTATTTTATGTACAAATGTATGTACTTGTTATGTATGTATTTTTTATTGAAATGAAATAAAAAGATAAAATGCAGTTTGAATTATAAACCATGTCACATATTTAACAAATTTGGAACCGATCCCATTGAATTTGTTTGAATTTATATTAGAATTGTAATTGATTCCTTATACGGCTTTTCGCTTTGTGGCCAAGTTTCGTGGAACGTATCTAGGCCGTAAAGCGAGGTATGGATGTATATGTATATATGTCCCCTTAAAGCTTATAGTTATTTTCTTAGTCTTGTTTAATTTATGTTTTCTGTATTGTTTTCTAGCTTCCATTAAGCGAATAAAGATATAAATAAAAATGCCCAATTTCCCCTCCACTTCCTGCAGTTAGTTTTATGTCTAAATAATTTTCAGTTCTATTGTAGCTAGTATTAAGCGAAATAAATAAACAATCATGATATTAGAATAACATTAACACAATTAACAATAGTGGTGCACATCCCTTCGAGACTTCCAGTACCGAAATATGACAACTGTACATATTTTATTATTAAGAATAATGCTAAGTATTGTTAACTTAGTGAGAATAAAAATGTTGATCAAGAGAACATATATGTATCGATTAGCATACCCCTCTGAATGTTTTTGTGAGTTAGGAGGAAATGATTCATTCACATTATTTTGCTGCAATTAAGAACCCAACTTTATGGAATTCTTATAAGTGTTGAAGTTATTTATTCCACGAAAACTTTCTGGACCTTAAGCTAAAAGTTATTCAAATAATTTTTTGGGGTACATAAAATTTGCTGTATTTAATAATACTGTTGTTTGCTGTATTTATTAATACTGTTATTAAAATAATAATAATAATTAATAATAATGTTGTTAAAAATTTCGTGGGAACTAAGAGGTAACGAGTTGAAAACTTCATAGAATGTGGCTTATTGGAGCATGAATCTTGGCAAATGATTAACAAAACTTATATATAGTATACTCTGGAAAAATGTTTAACGATTTTTGCGCCTATATAAAGAATGCAATAGCACTATTATATTATAGTTACGTGAATATTTAAATCTATTTATATGCTAATGGAGAGGGCGGCTGCCAAATTTGTCCGCTTAAGCAGGCTACACTGTCATGATATACAGGGTGGTTTTTAGTGGGTATGCTAAAATGTGTGGGATGAAAGATCTGAAGTAGACAAACAAAAAATTGTATGGCAGGGGTGTGCCAACTCAACCGTTTGGGAGTGATGGTTTCTAAACCAATTTTCCATGGTATGCACATTATTATTTTATATTTTATTTTTATATTTTAATAAACTCGTAGCGGTATCCAACTTACGCCAAAATTCTACTATCCCAATGTCCGTTCCAAAGATGTCAACAATCTTGACCTACCATCATCATCCACTTCAATTTATTTAATTTATTTATTTATTTCGCTTAATACAAGCTACATAATAATAACGTTTAAAAATTAGAATTAAAACTAACTAAAGGCAAATGGGTGGAGGGGCTAAGGGAGCACGGGATGGAAGAGGGGAAATCACGTGAGACGGTTGAGCTCAAACCTCAGAGATGATTTGCTCACGTCGAAGTCAAAAGAAGGGAGGGAATTAGGGGTATTCACTTCCGAAATATGTTTCCCATTTTCCCAAAAAATCAGTTCTTCTTCACATTTTCTCCAAAATTCATGTAATTAACACATTGTTGATCGGGAACGTCATATGACGTCTTTAGATAACCATACGTTGTAGACCCGGAACGTCATATGATGTCCTTCGATAACCGAATGTAATTGGTGTGGTATTATAGATTCAAATTATGGTTAGGTTACAGCTTGTCCAAGTAGAGAAAAAACATGGAAATTGGTAGTAGTAGTAACCACGAGTATAAACTTTACTAGATGCGATAAGAACAGGAAATCAAAGTTACCCATTATGCCCCCTAACGTACTTTTAAATGCAGAGTGGTTGTGTTGACTGGATGTGATATGACGCTATGGTTACATTTATACCACTAGTTAGTGTGTAAACTATAAGGAGATGATGGAAAACTTCGTGTTTCTTAAAATTTATCCCTCCAGCTCGGTGGAAATGCAAATATTGCTTAGCTACTGAAAACAGTAGTGCGTATCTGTTCGTGTTTTTACGAATATGAAAGTTGATCGCGCTGATTAATTGACAAAAGCGAGAGGTGGTGGAAGCGCCGATTCAGCCTGTGGTCCATACTTGTGGAATTTTACAGAAACAATAGTTCCCGAAAAAAGAAGGTGCATCGAACGCTGAGCTAAAAACGTGGAGTTATTAACGGTGTGAATAAAAAGGCTTGCTTTGATCATGTTGCTTTGCAAAGACGTGATGTGTGGAGGTGTGTGTGTTATTTCATAATGTGATGCAACATGAACAGCGCGCACAAAACAGCAATCATAGAAATAAATTAAAGAAGCTGGGTTAGGAAAAATAAAACTAAATTTTTTATCTTTCATAGTAAATTTTATTTCTATGTATTATACATAAAATTTCTGTCAATTTTATATATCCTCTTGAGAATTTAAAGGTCCGTTTAAAAATACAAGGGATTTTGGCGGAGAGCTTCTTGCTAATAGTAGGTACTAGGGCGGTTAGGCCCGATTTCTGTGACGTCACCAGGCATCGTCTGTCTCTCTCTCTCTGTCTGTCTCTCTCTCTTTCCCCTCCCCCTCTCTCTTTCTTTCTCTCTCTCTGTCTCTTTCTTTCTCTCTGTCTGTCTCTGTCTCTCCGTCTGTCTTTTTATCTGTCTGTCTCTTTCTTTCTCTCTCTCTCTGTCTGTCTTTGTCTCTCTTTTTCTCTGTCTGTCTCTTTCTTTCTCTCTCTCTCTGTCTGTCTTTGTCTCTCTTTTCTCTGTCTGTCTCTTTCTTTCTCTCTCTCTGTATCTCTCATCCCCGTCTCCCTCTTTCACTACAGGGCCAGACATCTCTCTCTCTCTCTGTCTGCCTCGTGTTAGATAACAGCTGATACCCGAAGTCGATATCAATACCCGAAGCCGATCTCAATACCCGAAGCTGATCTCAATACCCGAAGTCGATCTCAATACCCGAAGTCGATCTCAATACCCGAAGTCGATCTCAATACCCGAAGTCGATCTCAATACCCGAGGTTGATTTGGTCGGTTGGCCAGACATCTCTCTCTCTCTCTCTGTCTCATGTTAATAGCGCCATCTGTCGCGAGAATTGGATAACGCTGGAAATTTAATGAATTAAAAAGCAGGTTGGGTGGCTCTGGGATTTGAACCGGGGCTTTGTAGCTTCAGAGGCCAGTATGTTAGCCACTGGTCTATTAGGGTTTCTTATCGTTGTCGTTTAATTTGTGTATATAAGGTGTTTTGGACGATCTAGCGAAAATTAGTCGTGCATCTCTCTCTCTCTCTCTCTCTCTCTCTCTCTCTCTATCTGTCATGAGAATTTGGTAACGATGGAAATTTAATGAATTAATTAATTAAAAAGCAAGTTGGGTGGCTCTGGGATTTGAACCGAGGGAGAAATTTAAAAAAATGAATTAAAAAGCAGGTTGTACGGGTCTGGGATTTGAACCGAGGGAGAAATTAAAAAAATGAATTAAAAAGCAGGTTGTATGGGTCTGGGATTTGAACCAGGGGATTTGTAGCTTCTTGTCGTTGTCATTTAATTTAAGTTTTCTTCCGACCATGCTGATAAATATTTGCTTCGGGACCTGGTCGGGATCTGGCCACATAACATGTATGAAATCCACGGTTCTATTTTCTAAAAACTATGCGGAGATATTATTACGAGAACAGAGGAATTTCAAAGAAAAAAAAGATAACGGTTAGGGGGCTCTATTAAAAAATTGATCGTATCGACATCCAGGCCAAGGGTATCAAGTTTTACAACATATTTAGATGAAAATAACTTGTATGTTTTGGGCAATGTCTCAATCACTACCCCATTCTAAATTTGCATGGGCTGAAGATATTAATATCACTACACGCGGGTCAAATTGATAAGCGAGTGCCTTTTACGAGTGAGGTTGTTGACCGTGTTGATAAGTTTTTTTTTAAAGCCTGGCGCTTGTTCTTGAGATAAACAATTGGATATCAATGTCAAGGTTGTTTTGAGTATGGAAGGTATTGAGGAAGGTTTTTAGTAAGACTTTTTTTAAGAGTGTTTTAATTGTGAGAAAATTATGCTTGAGAAATATTTTTTCAAGTAAGGAAGGTATATCTCTATGGTGCGGTGAGAATTTCGATTAAAAAATTTTGGAAGTATTTCGTTGTGGTAGGTATTTCAGTTAAAATGCGGAAATTGTGGCTTTAGGCGAATACTCAATAATGCTGAAAATGATAAAGGTGGTGTAAAATAGATATCAATTTCATATAAATAGTCATGAACATGTTAGAATTTTATTCCAAAATTTCATTTTTATGTTGGAAAAACAATTTGTTGAAATGGTAGGTTATTAATAACATCAAGTTAAATTGTTTTTTTTTTATGTTCTGTTTAATTTATTAGGATGATTTGTTTTGTTATGAGCTTCTTCCACCATCTTCATCATCAGATGAGGAGTCATACGATGATACCACACAGGTTTTTATCCACATGAGTCGCTGCTGGATGGGTATTTGACCTGGAAGAAATTTCTGTTGGTATTAAGAAGAAGACAAGACCAAGGTTATCTGAACAGATCGCGGATCGAATTATTTTCACCATTTTCACTGCAATATCTTGCCTTAAAGGTGTGGTTTAATTCAGAGTTTTGGGATGAAGTTTATTTTAATAAATTTCGTTCTCAAACTCTGTGGGACCAGATGTTTTATAAGCTAACACCGAAACTAAACACAGAGATGCTGACACAAAAGGTATACGCCGTTAATGTTGCGATGGCAAACAGCCTAAAAAAACAACTTAAAGTTCTTCCATCTTTATTGGAGGTAGAGGTTCAAAAACTCCCAGACAGGTATCAACATCCTTTTCAGAATGGAGTTCTGGAGGTGAAGGCGTTAAAATTAAGAAATAATCCTACTAATAATAAGACCGTTACTAAAATAAGTGATTTGATGTTTGATATTGATGATGATGATGAAACACATGGATATCCACATTATATAACGTATGTAGATTACCATAGAGTTAAGGATTTTGTATATCCACAAAGAAGATTTATTATAGAGAATTAAACAAATAAAGGAAAAAATATATACCTGAATTAAACGATGTTTTTTTTCGTTCACCTTTTTTATACATGGGAATTAATTTTGTTTGAGAGTGATTTATAAGGAATTCCCACTCAGTTACTATCTCTCAGAGTAAATCAAGAAGTGTAAAGAAAACATTATACCCCGTTAATATTTCTTCATTATCAAATTTCGATGAACATTGTCATAACAATAGAGCTTAAGAGTGTTAAGAATTAGGGAAAATCGGAAAACTGAGCTACCGTACTCGTTAATTTAAAAATCACATGCAGAAATAAAAGGAATTGTGGGGAGGCAGTCTGAAAATTCTAAAAAAAAATAGCTTTTGTATTACGATAGATTGATAAAAGAAATGAAGCAGGCATTTCATATGAATATATATATATCTTAAATAAGAGCGTCAACCCCTGTACCTTAGAGGGGTGAAATAAAATAAACCGTTAGTTTTAACACAATTTTTTTATTTTATCATCATCATTATACATTATAGCACAATTACATATGTCTATAACCAGGTATTTCTTCTTCTTTCTCATCAATAAATGTTAGGTTGCAGTCTTCATCCATCTTGTACTCCCTGTTATTTATTCGTACATATTCAATATATTGCTGTGATTCCAAAGGCTGTAGATTTTCGAAAAAGAATTTAATAAAACACATATGCAATATTATAGCTGTTTTTTCCGCCTCCATTTCGGTTATTTTCCACACTATAGGGCCCGTAACTTTGTTAAGATATTCCTGTCTAGGATTTTCTCCATTCAAAATCGTATTAAAGTCTATCGTTTTAAACAACCGTTCATTTAATGAATTAATGTATTTGAACCGCGCAATAATTTTAACACTTTCATTTTTCCTTTTTTCTTTCAGTAATTTTTTACAGGCCTCTTCAAACCTATCAAAGTAAAGCTCTTCTAATAAGTACTTTTGTGATTTTAGTCCGAAGGGAATTTTATTATTATGTACCCCCAGTAGCATTTTGTCCCATGTAGGGTTGAATTGTATCTTAAAGGTAAACTGCTCCGTCATTTTCTTAGGATTTGGTGTCTTCAAACTAAGTTGGTCTGATGCCAAGGATTGTTGTTGTTGTTGTTGTATTCTCAGGGTTTAGTGTCAGGCTTTGATGTTCGGCTGTTTTCTTCGGGGTTGATACCGGAGGTTGTTGTTGTTGCTGTTCCTCTGGGATTGTTGCTGAAGAGGGCTCTGTCATTTTCTTACAGCTATATTTTTGATGTCTTTTTAAGCCATCAGTCCTTGTAAAAGATTTCTCACAATTTACACAAATGAAACCCTTCATGCTGCTGCCGGTGCTGCTGTTAATCGTTTGACACCTCCGTTTAAAATGGGATATGTATGCTAGGACTACCCTTTTTATACCCCCAAATTCAAATCAACAACAATAACAAGTCCGAACATGTTTAGAGAATGTACCAATAACCGTTAGTAGGAAGTTGTATTCTCCTCCTCCTCCGGGAGGGTTTAAATTAAACTGTGTGATATTTCGGAATAAAATTTTATTCAATAATATTTTGTATCTTTAATTGTTTTACGATTTCAAGAATTTGTCTGCCTGTTTTTCTAGCATATAGAAGTTGAAGCCTTTCTATGAGTATATTTGGATATATATATTTTAGGCCTCCATTTTCATTATCACCATCATCATCGCTAGCACCTTCACTCTCATCCTCTTTTTCTTTAATTTGTTCAAATCGATGCCTTTTCGTGAGTATATTTGGGGCTACGTAATTTGGACTTTCATCATCATCATCATCGTAACTAATATTATTAATTTTCCTCTCTTTTTCTTTTATGTGCTCAAATAAGGCGCTGTCAAAATTCTCCTGATTGTTTGCGAGGAAAGATATTATTTTGGGTGTTTGATTTTCTCTCAGCGACAACATTTTATTCCTAATATCTACTGCTCCTACTGCTGGTGTAAGTTTTTCTTCTTCTTCTTCATCTTCACGGGCATTATTTTTATGTATTTTACGTTTTTTAAGCCCGCAGAGACTACCTCGACGGCTAAATGTTTTGTTGCATTCCTCACACGCAAACATAATAATAACTCTAAAAGAACAATGGCTGCGGGGGTATTTATATATATATATATATATATATATAGATAGACTGACCAAAAACGGCACCGAAACTACACCAATTAACACCAATACAACACAGACATAACACCAATTAACACCAATACAACACAGACATAACCCCAATACAACACCAACATAACGCCAATACAACACCAACATAACGCCAATTAACACCAATTAACACCAATACAACGCAGACATAACACCAATTAACACCAATACAACACAGACATAACGCCAATACAACACCAACATAACGCCAATTAACACCAATTAACACCAATACAACGCAGACATAACACCAATTAACACCAATACAACACAGACATAACGCCAATACAACACCAACATAACGCCAATTAACACCAATTAACACCAACATAACACCAATTAACACCAATACAACACGGACATAACGCCAATTAACACCAATACAACACCAACATAGGTAAACAAAGATAATCGGCTCTACTTGGTCCACAGGTGATTGTCATCGTTAGCATCATATCTAATTTATGAAATTTGATACCTCTTCAATTAATCTTTAAAAGCTGTAAAACATTTCAAAAATCCTAACAAACGATATTAATAGTTTGTCTTATCACAGCCACTTCCTTTTTTAGGGGCTATCCAATTTTTACAAAACCACATCCTACCAACTTTTTTTAAATTTAATACTGTTTACTGAGTGGAAAGTTTATTGAGTTTATTAAAAACTAAATTTAACCGAGGATTTTAAGAAAAGGTGAAATTGTTTTAGGTGAAAAATATGTTGTCGCAGAAAAATTAACAGAATTCAGTTCCGCGGATTGTTAAAGTAGTTCACTGACCTGTTAAAAGCAGTTCAAGGACCTGTTAAAGTAGTTCATACCCCTGTAATCAGAGGGCTCGTGTACATAGATAGTTTTATTTTTTTTTGATTATTCGAAGAAAATCTGCTTGCTTCCTTATCTTCCTTCTTTAGGTGAAAAAGTAAAAAAGTAAATTCAAAAGAGGCCACCTAAAATGTACAAAATAAATAAATTCACATACACATAATTCTTCCTTATTTTTTATTCTTTTTTACATATCTACTACTACTACAGACTATTCTTATATACATGGTCTTTTAAATCCATAGGGTACTGAACCATTATCTTCCAAAAATCTTCTTTTTTCGGCAGTAACACTGTATTTCTTCATCTCTGGAACAGTCACAACCTCGTGATTTTCCGTGCGACGTATATTTTGAGAAATGATGGAGATGTGATCGCTTTCATTGGGTTTTAAAATCATGTCTTTCAAAGTATCAAAATTCACAAGTTTCGATGTTTCATAATCTAAACGAATACCCTTTACACTCGTTTTTAAGGCGATTTTCTTTTGCATGAAAATATTCATACGCGTAATTCTTTGGCCCTCCACACGCAAATTGTGTTATATAACTTCCATATCCATGGCATTCAAGTTCATCGGTCATATCACCAACGAATTCTCCTGTTGGTGGGTCATATTCTCCTTCTCTGCTGACATAAATAACAGAATCGGTGTCATAATAGAACTCGATCACCAAGTAGCTCTAAGTAGCTGTATAACTTGAGCCGTGCCTGAGTAGTAGTATAGGAAGCAATACAAACGTTAACAGTAGATAAAGATTCAGCGGCTTCTTCTTTGTAACACCAATTTACGATTATTGTTTCCTCATTGACCGGAAGGATATGGTTGACTTCAATAGCCGGATTAGTAAACAACGCATAAAATTCTGCTGGGTTATTTATTATACTTGTTTTCGGTTGATTTTCACGCTGTCCGAATTTTCCCCAGAAGGAATTCAATATTAGCTTTGCTAGAGATCTTAAACCAGGATTATTTATAATTTCAGAGAATTCGAGTTTTATTCCTTCAGTTTCCAGAAAGTCTTCAATGTATTTATGTTTCTGTTCTTCGAGTTGACATTTACTCGGCCACCCAGACGCCTGCTGCTTCATTCTGATGAATTTATTCATCATTGTTGTAAACAGGCCTCCTGAACGAGTTAGTTTATCATATTGTTCGATTTCATAGCTCCAGATCTCGTACACCTCCAATATTTTATACCCTCTACTTAAAGCGGCCTTAACTTCATCAACTACCCATGTGCCTATTAATGCTCTTTCTTCATCTGTATGAGGGCATTCTTTATCTAGGTTCTTCTCCGCACTACACAATCGGCATAATGAAAACATAAGCTTATTGTTTTGTTTGATGGGAAGAATCGGGTGGTAAAGGTCTTTTGGTGGTAAAATTTTACATTTGATTAATCCTTCTGTTTTTTCCAAATCCAGTTTTGAGCAGTCATTATTTCCAATATGTAGTTTAGGGTGACCAATGGGGAATTTGCCGTTTTTGCAAACCCATGGATACAGCGAACACACATCGATATATTTAATTTTCTCACCCCGCTGACAGTTGTAATACTTGTAAGTATTCCCTGTTCGTCCACCATAAAAAGCATCGCGTGGATTTAGTGGTATGTTTACCATTAAAGGATGATCTTTCAAATATCGCATGTCTTTATTATTCTCTAATAGTCTGCGAAAATCACACTCCCACATTTCTATTACTTCGTATCCATAAGAACGTAACCGCTCGGTTTTAGCTACAGTAGCTTCATATCTCCTGTTTAAAGTATCGCTGGGGTCATCATGTAACGGGGCATCACGATTATATGTTAAACATGTAGGATGCCCATGATAATAGCAACCGTGAAATTCGAAAATTTGATTTGCCTCGGGGCAATATCCATCCACTTTAACACCGTTTAGCACAGCCTCTCTTTGTTTAGCTGCATGTAAAATGTTAATTTTGCGCTGGTTTTCTTCCCATATTAACCACTGTATTGCTACTTCTGATTGATTATCGGCTTTTCGATATCCATTTTTCGGGATAATACCAATCGTGTTAGGCTGAAGAAAATTACGTCTGTATACAAGGTTGCATGCAGAAGCTATGGTTGTTGCCTCCAAAAATGGCTCAATGTTACATTCATCTACCATCAGCTTTCTAAATTTTAAACATGCCTCCGTCAAAATTTGCACATCACTAACACAGTATTCAACAATATCACGCTGCATATTAAATTCATCATTTTTATGTTCGTCGTACCACTTGAGAAATACATCTCGTTCTTCTGTTTTCATTGTATTAGGGCTATAATATTCTATTGGAGGTAAAGTTCCGATATAATTTTCATTTTGTGTCATGTTGAACAAATGAGGAAAATAACCTTTTTTATAAACGGGCGGTAGGGCAAACGCTTTTGGTAGTTTCGCTAGAGCCATCGGGAAGTAATTCAAAGAATCTATAAATTTCACATTGTTCAGTTGCATCATGATTATTTTCGTTCCCCGCATAATTAATTCGGGTTTTAAATCTGTATTTTGTAAAATATAGTTTAATATAAATTGATGGTCAAATGCTTGACCGTTGTGTGCTATAACTACAACCTTCTTGAATAATTTTCGTTGATTCAATAAATACTCTACAAAGTTCTGAACAGGCCTAACCTTTACAACCTGTTGTCTTATTCCGCATTTTTCACATATACGCAGATCTTTTTCAATACAGTGGTCGCATCGTTGTTGAAAAACACATAGATTTGGTTCATGCAGTTTAATTTCTCCTATTGATCGTTCTTGAACAACTTTTTCCCCCAACACCTTTTCCTGGCGTGTCTCTAAATCGTAGAAAACAAAAAGAGTATATTTTATGGAAGGTTTACGGTTATCCTGTTGAATAAAGCATAGGTGGTCTTGCGGCACATGCTTGTTGCATATTTTACAGAAATATTCTCCGCATACATGAATTTTATCTGCCTTGTATGTTTTCAAACAATCCATACATCTTTTAATTTGTTCACACACAGTCTTTCTATTTAACGAGCCAGACGCTTTGTGATTATCAAAATATTTCTGACCTCTAAAACGACGGTTACATTTTGCACACCCGATTTCGATTATATTTTTATTAGCACAGGCTGGTGATTGCTGACAACTGGGACATGTTCCACCACATCTGTGATCGTTTTTAGTATTATAGGGTACATGACATTGTTCACAGTAATAACTACAACAAAAAGCAGCCGTGAGCGATGTTATAACATTATAATGATTATTGTAATATAACAGATTCAACCTGGGACCATCGCCCTGTCCTTCAAAAATTACATCTCGCCCCTTAGTTCCATATTGATAAACGACAATTTTATATTCTTTCAGATGATTTTGAAATTGATGAAGTTCAGAAATTCCCCCACCTTCAACCGGAATATGGATTTTTGATTCTGTCAGCAGCTTTAAAACCAGTTGATTTTGTAGTTTTCCTATATTTCTCCTAATTTTCTTATAGTCGATATCTTTCTTTGCATTGGCAATTGCAACCACTAAAGCTCGGGGTAAACACATGTTGTCCTTATTCTCTATCGTTACAATACCCCTCCTCACAGCACACTCTTCGTTGAATGTATTATATTTATTAGCACGGTTATTCCCTCGCCCTTGCGGTAAGCGCACCGATGTCACACCTAAACAAAACGTATCTGTACTTAATCCTAAAATAAAAAATATGATAGAAAAACTCTGTCAAATCACCCGCAAATATATATATATAAAAAAACATACCTTCAGAATTACTTTGAAATATTTTCGAAATCATTTCCCAGATATCTTCTACTGTAATTTCCGAAGCGAGTCTAAAATTCATCCAGCCCGGACCCCTATCTTTAAAACTGCTTCCACAAAAAGTAATTCCAACCTGATCGGTTGGCTGAAGCCCCTTTACAGCATGTTGAATAATGTCTTCTACCGAAGCCTTAATCCATGAGGTGGGCTCCGCATTTTGGGGCACTGGGGCGATTTTAAAATCTACTTTTCGGCCTTTTATATTGAACCTTTTGATATAGGTTATGTTGTCTTTTGCAATAATGAATTTTTCCATCTTTTCAATAATTTTGTTTTACGACCGAACACTTGAAATATTGAATTAAGATTGGTTGAGCGCCACCGTGTATTTTGTATTAACCCTCCTCACGAAAATTTATTCGCGATCGTGGATAGAAACGATTTGTTCACGAAGATATACGAAGATGTAGCGATTATAAATCAACATTGAAATTTTGTCTACTCTACGATTAAAAAAATATTCTCTAATCATTTTATTCATGCATTGTATACTCAATATGCGTAGGTGAGTTGGTGAAAATGCTTATTATAGGCTATCGATATTGATTTAATAATCATACCCATTATAGATCCCCGATATTTAATTAATATTTATTGCTGGTTGTGTTTCAGTGTAGTTTAATATATTAATCTTTTTGTAGATCTTTCAGAGAAGTGTAAAAGAAACCTTTAGCTTTTCTTGGAAATTCCAGAGTACTTATTTGCATTAAAAAGCCTCTCTGGTGATTTCCTTAACTTAATCTAAATTACATTATTTAAAAAAAAATGTGCTAGGGCTTCTTCAGGTAAAGTGAATGCTGTGATAAGCGATTGACTTGGCGGGTCTGTTCTTTTTTTTTACGAGTGAGGTTATTGACTGAGGGTTGATAAGTTTTTTTTTTAAAGTTTGTAGCTTGTTCGTGAGATAAAATTGGATATTAATGTCAAGGTTGCATGAGTGAAGATAATAGAGTTGTTTTGAGTATGGAAAGTGGGTTATATTGAGGTATGTTTTTAGTAAGACTTTTTAATTGTGAGAACATTATGATTGAGAAATATTTTTTCAAGTAAGGAAGGTGTATCTCTATGTTGTGGTTAGTATTTCGATTAAAAATTTATCATTCAAAATACCCCGAAAAAAACCGTGATAATTTAGTGTCATATACATAGAAGTTAACAACTTTAAAAAGTTGTGAGATAAAAAAAATACAATAATCGCAAAGAAAACACCCGTTCTGGTTGAAGACCAAATTTATTCTGCCCTCATTTAACTTATAATGATAATAATGTTGACATTCGATATACTAGTTTATGCTGAAACTGCAGGTGGGCTGCGCAGGTGACCTGGTGTCAGTTGGGCAGGCGCGACGTTAGGTCAGCGGGATTTCGTGTGACCGGTCCGGTCACGTTGATGGGGCCCGTGATGTTGAGTGGGGCTGTCACGTTGCTGGGGGGCATAGGTTGAGTGCTGAGCTGGTGTTAACTCCTCCCCCTTGAAATATCCGCGTCCCGTGGATCAGATGTTGACCTTTATTGGTTGAAGGTCCTGGATGCTGAGACTGGTTGTAATTGGGTACGTGGTAGGATGTCCAATTTCTGATTTTGTTTTTTTTCTTCTATATTTAAGGACTATGAAAATACAAAATATTATTATTAGGACAGTAACTATTGTTATGTCTGTGGAAAAGGATATGCCGAGGTTGGTGAGTAGTTCCTGTATTTGATGTCTATTTCTGAGGTGGAGATCATGGAGGTACTCCACGTCGAGTTTGAGTTTTCTTTCTGAGGGATGAGCTTGAAATATCGGCGGTAGGACTTGAAACGTCTTGATTTGCTTGTTAATGAACTGCCTCCCATTGATTTTTATTGTTTCGTTGCTGTACTGTACAACGAAGCTGCCTTTTAAAAGTCTGGTAGAGTTATCCTCAAAAAGCTCTCCTTTAAAGTTATCAAGGTAAATTGTATCTTCGTTAATTATTTCGAGTATTTCTTTTTTATTGAACTGGTAGTCGCATTTTGCGCTCGCTCCCTTTATAAGGCGACTTATGCAGTGATCAACAGATAATTTTTCTAACTGACTCTCCCGACATATTGTTAGGTTCTTAACATCCTTACACTTAGTTCTGATCCCGTATTCCTCGCTTTGGTTGATTAATAATTCCGCAAACTCTAGGTATACTTGTTTATTATTTGAAGTGGTCGGCCTGATGATTACGTGGTTGTACTCGCTATTACTTGTCTTTGGAAGTGACACTATGTAGAGGAGGATTGATTCTTTAATTACCATAAGAGGTTCTGCATATTCTATTGCTTCGATTTCGTTTTCATAGGGGAGTGTTTCTGTTAGGACTACAAGTTGGTTTATTTCTTCTTTATCTAGTAAGTTAGTGTTTATGATTCCTCCCTTTGCCAGGTGCTCTGCTAAAACTATCTCGTTAATTTCGTTTTTGAGGAGGCTGAGCTTGTTAAAAATAGTCTGTTCGTATGTGTCACTTGTGAACTCATTGAAATGTGTGGCGATTTTGTTGTACTGATCTAATAGTTCCTTTGTTGTGTCCATTAGTTTGTCGTTTATTTTATACTGTTCGTTGTTGCTAGAGATTAATTCGTTTTGACTCTTGATGATTGAGTCCCAGTCCGTAGCGTCTGGGGATCCGGCTACCCATTTCCATGCAGAGCCAATCCAGTTTATAGACCTCCTATGTTTTGAGCTCGTTCCCTTTAGTTTGTGGATAAGTTGCTGTATTTGTTTAACGTGATGTTCCAATTGGGGTTTTAAAGGGCTGGTTTTGTTTACACGTTTCACCGTTGGTATTATTCTGTCGAGCACTTCCTGGTAGTTGGTAAGGTTGATAACGTGAACGAGTTTGAAGCTGCCGTTTACAATTCTTCCGTTCCCCTGCTTGATGGTCGCGATTGGTCCATGGTATTCGAAGATTTTCGCTGAATGGGCGATATTTACCCATATAAGCCTGCAATATATGGGAATTCTTTATTAGTCTAGATTTTTTATGTGTGACTTGTGGATTCGTCTCCCGCTAACTGTTGTTACGGTGACTCTATTGTCTTTGGCCACGATTTCTTTCTTGTATAAGGGTTTGTGTTTTCCTTGTATCTGCTTGACTGCTACATATATTGTTTCTCCCGGATTGTAGAGTTTCGGCTTCTTCCTTTTTGAATTTTCCTTGCTTAATTTCGTCCGTTGTTTTTTTAGGATCTGTTCAACTAAGTTTTCGTTTATTCTTATCCTGTGGTCTAATAGGTTTTGGTAGTTTATTCTCTGGGAACGTCCAAAAAATACATCGCTGGGTTTCATATTCGTAACGGAATGCACTGTATTGTTATATCTGTCTACCGCAATGTTCATTACTTCCTTAAGTTTTAGGTCAGGGTACTCTATTCGTAGACACCTTACAATTTCAATTATAGTTGAGTGAACTCTTTCGACAGTTCCGTTCACTTCGCTTTTTTGGCATGGCGTTGTGTATAGGTCTATTCCTAAGGTTCTAATATAGTTATTGATTATTGGACTAGTGAAACTTTTTTCGTTGTCGACTACAAGTACCCTGGGGGCAGTAAAAAAATGTAGCGCTTTAGTCACTTTGTCTCTCAGGTGCAATACCGATTTGTCCTTGATTCGAAAGAATTTTGCGAATTTTGAAAACTTATCTATGCAAGAAATAAATTTTTTCTTTTGAAATTCCATAATATCCATATGTAATATTTCCGTAGGGTATGTTGGGATGGGTGTCTCCTGTAGTTCTGGTTTGTTAGGATGCCGATCGTATTTGTTTGTGTTGCAAATTTCACAGGATTTGATGTACTTCTTGGTTTGCGATGCCATATGGGGAAAGTAAAAGTTCTCTAGTATCTGTTTCTTGATTTCTTGATAGTTTCTGTGGGCTCTTTTATGTTCTGTTTCTATTATAAAAAATTGATTTTCGGGGTTAGCTACGTCCTCAACTACTCTCTGGGTCATGCGAATTTTAAACAATCTAAAGTGTTCCCTGTAAATTTCTTGAAGTGTTTGAATGAATTGCTCTGGTATTTTAAGGCCATTGAGACTGTTTGGGTTGAGCCTTTCCTTAAGAGCTTTTATGAGCGTTTCCTTATTTATTTTTTGGAGGTTTATGTAGTGCCGATGGTAGCCTGGATGTGGTTCTTCGTAGGCATATAAATCGTTATTTCCTTCTTTGATGATTAACTGGTTTCGAAAGACATTGATTGGGGCCTCGCAGAACGGGATAAGGTCTGTACTATCTTCCTCTGCGCTATGTACTGTTTGCTCTGAAGATTGTGTAAGGATATTGGCGTCTGTTTTAAGTCTTGATAGTGCATCTGCGACCTGATTTGTTTTACCGGGCTTATAAATTAATTCATAATTATATTCTTCGATTTTAGCCTTCCATCGTTTGAGTTTTGCGTTTGTGTTTCTATTGCTAAGACTGAATGTGAGGGGTTGATGGTCCGTTAAGATTTTAATTTTTTTTGCCCCATAAAGATAATTCCTTAGATTATCTAAGGCCCAAACTATTGCCAGCATTTCTTTTTCGTTTGTCGCGTATCCTTCTTCTGTTTTGTTGAGTGAACGGGAGATGTAAGTGATGGGTTTGTCCTTCCCGATTTCGCCCTGCAAGAGCACTGCTCCGATTGCCTGATCGGAGGCATCTGTCGTTAGGATGAAAGGTTTCGAGAAATCTGGGAAAACTAATATTTCGGGGGACATGAGGAGTTCTTTTAGGTCGTTAAAGGCTTTCAATTCTTTCTCTCCCATGTGAATCTTAATTTTTCTAGATTGATTAGATTTTACCTGTCCGTTTTGCCCTCGTGTTAGATTAGTTAAGGGTTTAGCGATTTTGGCGAAATCCCTGATGAAGCGTCTATAGTAGGAAGCTAGTCCAAAAAAACTTTTGAGATCCTTTAAATTGTCTGGGGGTTTGATTTTCTTGATTGCCGATACCTTCTTTTCGTCGGGTTTTATTCCTTTATTTGTTATTTTGAAGCATAAGAATTCAGTCTCTGTTCTAAGGAATTCAGTTTTATCCAAATTGACTCGTAAGTTGGAAAATATTTTTTCTATATTTTGGAGATGTTCCTCTTCTGTTTTGCCAAATATAATAATGTCGTCAATATAGACGTAGCATATCTTGCCTATATATTCTTTTAAGACATCGTCTATCATCCTTTGGAAGATAGCGGGGGCGTTCTTCAGCCCAAAAGGTAATCGGGTGTACTCGTATTTACCATTCATGGTGGAAAAGGCGGTCTTTGGGATGTCTCTTTCCTTCATTTTAATCTGGTGGAATCCGGATGTTAGATCAAGGGTGGTAAAAAATTTTGAATTTCCTAAACTAGCTATTGTACTTGATATATCGGGGATAGGATAGGTATCTGAAATTGTTACTGAGTTGAGTTTTTTATAATCAATCACCATTCTGTACTTTTTGATGCCTGAGGCATCCAGTTTTTTCTCTACGATCCAAAGGGGAGAGTTGTAAGGGCTCTTGGAGGGTCTTATAATTCCGTTCTTAAGTAATTCCCCTATTTGTTTTTCTACTTCTTCTCTCATATTAGCCGGATAGGGGTAAGACTTTGCATAAATAGGCTCACTTGTGGTGGTTCTTATTTCAGCTTCTACAGTGGTATGAACAATTTCTTGATCATTAATAGGTCCAAAAAGTTTTTTATAATTTCTCACGATGTGCTGTAATTTTGTTTTAACTTGAGATTCAAGGTGATCAGTCCTTATTTCCACGTTATTTACTTGAACACATTCTTTAGCCTTGAGTCGGATTATGGTGTTAGGTTTTATTATCAGAATATTATTTTTTCGATCAATAACAGCTTCTAATTCCTTTAGTGTGTCGTCCCCTATGATCCCGTCAAACGATTTTAACCCTGGCAGGACGAAAAAATGTGTTGTAATATTATTACCGATTCCTGCAAAGAACTTTCCTGAGACCTTCTCTTTGATTATTATATCGCCTCCCGCTGAATGAATTTTGAATAGTTTTTCTATTTGCTTTTTTCCTATTGCATGTTCTGGTTTTATAAAGTTTTTGTTTGCCCCTGTATCGATGAGAAATTTCAGAATTTCGCCCTCCTTAGTTTTATACTCTAGGTATGGAATGCTAGAGAGGCTTCCGTCATAAAATTTAGCTCAGCATTTTCTTCGTTATTTTGTTCGATATTATCCTCCAAAAATTCATTTTCCATCTCGTCGGGGTAGGCATGTATGTACTCCTCGTAGGAAGGGTCCTGCCCCGTTTCTAGAACATTGATTCGTTGGGTCTTATTGGGATAATTATCAGAAAGGTTAGGTCTTTTATAGGCGTAATTTTCGTTATTCCGATTCATGTAGTTGACCTGTCGAGTTTGGATTGATTTGTCGACTTCCATAGGAACCGGAGGTTTCGGTTGGTTCGGTCTAGGGGGTGGCTGTGCGCGCTGTTCGTGCTGAATGTTAAATGCCCTATTTTTCTGTTCGATGGGCAATGTTCTAGACTGCATTCGTGGCGCTGGTCGCGGTGGTAACCTTAACACTGATGGTCTCGGATCTTGCGCAGAAAATTGGTTTATTGGTGAGGTTACTGAATTCGTCACGTTTGATTTCCTTATAGTAACGTTTCTGAAGTTTAAATTTTGGATTTCCAGGCATGAAGTATATGCTTCTGGAAGGGTTCTCGGTCTTTGTATGGCGAGCATTTTGGAAATGTCCCCGTTTACACCTCTTATAAAGACGTCGAGAGCTCTATTCCGGTAACTTTCGATTAGGGCGTTTATAGTTTCCGTAGAGTAATCCTCTGTTTTTATTTTATTTACTATTAGAGAGAACTGGTGATTAATGTTAGCATAAAATTCATCAAGTGTCATGTTGCCCTGTGTCGACAGATTGAGCTGGTACTCGAGGGTGCGGATGTCCCGTTTGTCGGCATAGTGAAGGGATAGACATTTTTTGATGGAAAGCCAATCATCACCGAATATATTGTATGAAATAAGAGCGGAATCCGCCGGACCCCTTACCTTCTGCCTTATACTTTGAAGTATGGCACGGTATATAGGCTTATTACGAACGATTTCGTAGTCCCTTAAGATACATTCAACGTGGTGAACCTATGAAACGTAATTAGTGGGGTTCCCGTCAAATATTTGAAGTTCCCTGACACAGTCGGGTAACTTCGAAATTTCCTTCAGCTCCTCCTCGCTTTTAGGAGATCGGGGCGCCGTAGGATCAGAACTTGTTTGGGTTTTGTTTGCCTCCAATATTTGGAGCCTTCTATCGATTTCCTTACTTAGTTCTATCTGGGCATTCACTGCACCAGTTAACTCTCGAATGGCTACCTGCATTTGTTCCATTTCGAAGAATATTTTCCTTTCACCGCGATAACTTTTTATTTATAGAGAGGGAAAAGGAAACTAATTCACTGAGGTTCCACTTTTCACTTTTTAGTCGTTATTCGTTTCTTGTTAATTGTTTGCTTATTGAAATACGACAATACTTAATGTAAGAAGAAATTTTTTTATTACTTACATTAAGGAGAATGCCTTTATCATTCTACCAGACCAATTGTTGGGAAATGGAGAGCCGTTGTCCTTCCTGGGGGTACAGCTTCTTTTCTTCCTGAGTTGCCGAGGTTGGGATGCCGAAGGAGTCGTGTTGATCCTGTTTAGCTCCTGTTTTGAATTATCGCAGGGGCCTACTAATGGCACGCACTACACTCACTATTTTTGCACCCGTGTGTAGCGAGGTTTTACCTTCGAGTATAGCAATTTTGTGATCTAACATGCGCTCCTTTCACAGGCATGCACTTGCACTTTAATTGCTGTTTTTTTCTACACGCGTATATCGTATGCCGATTACCGAAATTTTACCTTCGAACGATCGGTTACCGAAATTTTACTTTCGAACGATAGATTACCGAAATTTTACTTTCGAACGATAGATTACCGAAATTTTACTTTCGAACGATCAATTAACAGACAACTCAGGTCCCTGCTCGGGCGCCAGTTAACAACTTTAAAAAGTTGTGAGATAAAAAAAATACAATAATCGCAAAGGAAACACCCGTTCTGGTTGAAGACCAAATTTATTCTGCCCTCATTTAACTTATAATGATAATAATGTTGACATTCGATATACTAGTTTATGCTGAAACTGCAGGTGGGCTGCGCAGGTGACCTGGTGTCAGTTGGGCAGGCGCGACGTTAGGTCAGCGGGATTTCGTGTGACCGGTCCGGTCACGTTGATGGGGCCCGTGATGGGCATAGGTTGAGTGCTGAGCTGGTGTTAACTTAGATATCAATATCGTATAAATACTCTGAAGCAAATTAGAATGGGCAAAAGGATGCGGTTTTGAATGTTTTCACAAAATAAGCAGATATTTCTATCGCAAAGACGATTTTAGCTATGGTCGAAAATATTTGAGGCTTATCTTTCAACCCTCACGATAAACTATCTGGGGTTTATTTTTTAAACTACTATGCTCACCAAAAACTGTAAAACTGGCTTTCATTAAACGTAAAAATGTCGAGTGTTGCCGGAGAACTTCTGCCGTTCCTGCTTATCAACCCCCTTTAATATTGTTTACAAGTTAAAGTATGAGGATGAGTGGAGGGAGGTCTATACCCCCTACACGGAGGGTTTAGAACCCAACGCTTTTGTAAGTTGATTTAATGATTAATTATTTTAAAATATATATTTCATCCATTGTATTGTTTTACAGAGATATATATCGGTCCAGGGGGACGAGATTTTCATCCGGACGTACAGTACCGATGACTATGTTCGGCGATTGAGATCTCGTCTGGAGGCAATGGATGCCCCTGAGGAGAGTTGGGATTAAGGGTTTTTTTTAAAAGTGAAAAATAAAAAGTTTTTTTACCCTTACAAATTCGTTTTTTTTTCTGTGTTGTGTTTTTTTTAAAGGGGTATTTTATTCTTTTTTTTCTTCTGTGGTGTTATCGTTTTATTTTTTTATTCATCTGCGTTGTTTTTTTTCTTAAGGCGATTGTTTAGTTATTCTACTGCGTTGTTGTTGTTGTTGTTGTTGTTGTCAATTGTGAAAGTGAGTACAGTATTTTCGGTGCTCCGTTTCTAGTTTTTTCAGCGTAGTGATATTAATATCTTCAACCCATCCAAATTTAGAATAGGGTAGTGATTGAGACATTGCCCAAAACATACAAGTTATTTTCATCTAAATATGTTGTAAAACTTGATACCCTTGGCCTGGATGTCGATACGATCAATTTTTTAATAGAGCCCCCTAACCGTTATCTTTTTTTTCTTTGAAATTCCTCTGTTCTCGTAATAATATCTCCGCATAGTTTTTAGAAAATAGAACCGTGGATTTCATACATGTTATGTGGCCAGATCCCGACCAGGTCCCGAAGCAAATATTTATCAGCATGGTCGGAAGAAAACTTAAATTAAATGACAACGACAAGAAGCTACAAATCCCCTGGTTCAAATCCCAGACCCATACAACCTGCTTTTTAATTCATTTTTTTAATTTCTCCCTCGGTTCAAATCCCAGACCCGTACAACCTGCTTTTTAATTCATTTTTTTAAATTTCTCCCTCGGTTCAAATCCCAGAGCCACCCAACTTGCTTTTTAATTAATTAATTCATTAAATTTCCATCGTTACCAAATTCTCATGACAGATAGAGAGAGAGAGAGAGAGAGAGAGATGCACGACTAATTTTCGCTAGATCGTCCAAAACACCTTATATACACAAATTAAACGACAACGATAAGAAACCCTAATAGACCAGTGGCTAACATACTGGCCTCTGAAGCTACAAAGCCCCGGTTCAAATCCCAGAGCCACCCAACCTGCTTTTTAATTCATTAAATTTCCAGCGTTATCCAATTCTCGCGACAGATGGCGCTATTAACATGAGACAGAGAGAGAGAGAGAGATGTCTGGCCAACCGACCAAATCAACCTCGGGTATTGAGATCGACTTCGGGTATTGAGATCGACTTCGGGTATTGAGATCAGCTTCGGGTATTGAGATCGGCTTCGGGTATTGATATCGACTTCGGGTATCAGCTGTTATCTAACACGAGGCAGACAGAGAGAGAGAGAGATGTCTGGCCCTGTAGTGAAAGAGGGAGACGGGGATGTCTGGCCCTGTAGTGAAAGAGGGAGACGGGGATGACTGGCCCTGTAGTGAAAGAGAGAGACGGGGATGTCTGGCCCTGTGATGAGACATACAAAGAGAGAGACAGACAGAGAGAAAGAAAGAGACAGACAGAGAGAAAGAGACAGACAGAGAAAAAGAGAGACAAAGACAGACAGGGAGAAAGATACAGAGAGAGAGAAAGAAAAAGACAGACAGAGAAAAAGAGAGACAAAGACAGACAGAGAGAGAGAGAAAGAAAGAGACAGACAGATAAAAAGACAGACGGAGAGACAGAGACAGACAGAGAGAAAGAAAGAGACAGAGAGAGAGAAAGAAAGAGAGGGGGGAAAGAGAGGGACAGACAGAGAGAGAGAGACAGACGATGTCTGGTGACGTCACAGAAGTCGGGCCTAACCGCCCTAGTACCTACTGCTAATTTGTATGATTCCTAAATATCTTTAGTCTATCAGATTCACGCTTTAGGATCAACATTATGACTGTAAATAAGGCGGAAATCCAAGCCATTTTACAAATACATTATTATCCCTTTTTAAGAATTTTTCTATAAGATAAAAATGGAGATATTTGACTGTGGCTAGTCCTAGTTCATAAAATTCACCGTAAATTACATTTTCTTGATAGTCTTCGAGTTGGGTAAGTAATTTTAACCTTTTATCTTGAATTTTATCAGTAGACTAGTTTGGGATGTAGCTTTCTTCAAAAACATGTTTGTATTTACTCATATGTACAATGTCCCATTCATACTAAATTCTTTCCACATACTATTTTTTAATGTTCTAAAAATCTTTCTACAATTAATGCTTTCAATGCGCTATAAGTTGAAATATGATTATTATCTTACTTTTGCATTATGCGTTAGAAGGGCCTGTTGAAATACTGTTTTCTGTTATATGTTTGCAAGTTTCTTGGAATACGGCCACGACTAAATTGCTTTGCTTTAGTGACTTTTATTCCGGTTTTTTTTAATTGGTAAAGCCAATGCATATTTAGAAAAAGTGTCAGTAACAGTGATCAAAAACGGAAAACTTTAATTTGTGACGAAAACGAGCTCATATCAACTAAATCTACCAGCCACAAAACATCTTTATCTATAATCGTTACATGACGACGTTTAAAGTTTTTAGGCATAGGCCTATACAGCTCATTAATAATTTGTCTTCTGCTCATTCTTGAAACTATATATAAATATGTCCTTCAAAAACGCTTTATATAAAAACCCTTCTTCTTACAACAAGGATGATTGTATTGAGGCATCCATTCACAATAATTGTTGCAGGACCTTACGGGCGTGGAAAAACAACTTTTATTAAAAATCTTTTAAAAGATGCGTCATTAATATAATCGAAAATTAAAAAGATTATATGGTGTAATGCGGAACGCAGAGCGTTACTTTCGCATATTGCCTTCACAAATATTCAATATATAGACACTGTTCCTATCTATGCTAATTGTGATAGATGATATGATCTTAAATGTATTTAGTATACAAGATAGTGAATTTTTACTAAAAGGTCTCGTCGCCAAAATTTGTGAGTAATTCTTGTAAGACAGAAAGTTTTTTAACAGGGCAAATTCTGTAGAGATATTTCGCTAAATTGTATCTTGTCGTTTTTAAAAACCTTCCAGATAAAAGTCGATTCATGCGTTTAGTAAAACAAATGTATCTGGAAAATAGTTTAGAACTTTTGAAAATATATAAAGAGGCTACTCAAGGACCTTACGGATGTTTACAAATAGATCTTACTCAAGCCATTAACGATGTGCTGAGATTCCGAACTGATATATTTAGCAAAAATTTTACAACTTGCTTTTACTAACCAAATTCCCTAAATAGTCAAAAATGAAATGGTTAAGGTCAACAAGCATACGCTTTATGTATTTAAAAAGGCTAAACCTAGTTTAAGAAACTCTATAATTAAAACTGCAAATGAGGTTATAAATACTGTGATATCACGCTTAATACATTACAAGGAAACCATATGCCGCATGGTAAAATACTCGATGTGTAAATATAAAAAGGACTTGCGGAAATTAGCCTTTAGACTTTAAAAGATCTATATCGAAACAACGTGAACTACTAGTACAGCTAGTACAAAATTTATTTTTAAAGATGGCAAAGCACCTCAGTCTTCACCAATAAAAAAAAAAAACACAGCTCCCCCATTGTCAGATGTCATTTTTGAAATAGAAGAAATAACTCTCTCAAGTAAGTCTTTATCTCCTAGAGGCAGACAACGATTATCAGATGAATTTTAACCTGTTAACTGATTAGTTTTTCTTACAAAGCTCGATTTAATCTGCTGAATTAATTTCAAGCAAAGACGCGTATTTACGACATAAGCAGAGTAAGTTACTATGCGTTATAAAAGTTGAAAAAGTGTAACATTTTTAAATTGGGTTTGACTCAACATTAACCTGTTAACTGATTAGTTTTTCTTACAAAGCTCGATTTAATCTGCTGAATTAATTTCAAGCAAAGACGCGTATTTACGACATAAGTTACTATGCGTTATAAAAGTTGAAAAAGTGTAACATTTTTAAATTGGGTTTGACTCAACATTAGAAGTTTTATAATTAAAAACTGATTTATGCAAAAATATAAAACTTTATTAGGTATTCTATGAATAAAATAATACAAATTTTAATCCATACAATGAAATTGAACAATAATGAACTTAAATGTATATAATAGTTTATGGCAAAAAGAACTAAAAAAATAATGCAAAAAATAATAGACATCTAAATTTAATAAGAAAATTAAACATTAGATTCACATGAGAAATTCAAATGATAAATTGATTCATAAAGTGGTATGATATTCTTTGAAGCAAGTAGCAGCGCATAAAGCTACCTTGCACGTGGGGCACCAATATCTCGTCTCCTTGCGTTTGTTGTTTTTGGAGCAAAGCGAACATCTCCGCCTAGGATTATTATTGCATTTTGTAGGTGGAATGAAATCAGGGAAATGTCTTCCAATAAATCGTGTAAATTGATTTCCTAACTTACTCCCCTAGATGGATACATCCCAGAATAAAAAAAAATAATTTTGAATACAGGAGAACTAAAGAACTTCCCAATATCTTCTGATGATGAAAGTAGCAGCGAGGATGATAAAGATATATTTTTTCAAAAAAGAAAGCGACAACGTTTATCAATACTCTCCTCAGCTTCTAATGGTGATAGTGATGAAAATGAAGAAAATTATGAAGACGACAAAGATAGCGGTCCAGAAAAAGAAAATCCTTGTAATGATTGGAATACCACAGGCAAAAAACGGGCTCCGTTTAAATTTTCCAGTAACGTTGGAATAAAATTCAACATTCCTCTTCAGTCTCGTAGAAAACCTTTGTTTTATATGGAAAAATTCTTGGATAACGAATTGAAAGATTTATTAGTTGAACAGACTAATTTGTATGCTAATGAATTTTTAGAAAATACAACTTTGAAAGAATATTCAAGATTGAAAAAATGGTACCCAACAAACAGTAATGAAATGAGGTGCTTTATTGCATTAGTGATATTGCAAGGAATTATCAAAAAACCAACATTCCATGATTATTTTTCAAAACGAGAATGTATCTCAACCCCTTTTTTTAGTAAAGTTATGGATGGAGGTAGATTTCATTTACTATGTAAATTTCTTCATTTCGAAGACAATAAAAACCTTGAAAGTTTGAATCCGAAAAGTAAAATCGCCAAAGTTCGGACTGTTTTTGAAAATATTGTCCACAAGTGTTCAACTTTTTATATTCCTAAAAGAAATATTTGCATTGATGAGTCATTACTATTATGGAAAGGACGTTTGTCCTGGAAACAATATATCCCTTCAAAAAGAGCTCGTTTTGGGGTGAAATTTTTCGTATTGTGTGAAAGTGACTCTGGGTATATATGGAATTTTATTGTGTATACTGGGAAGAATACAGAATATGGCACACATTATCCTCAATATAAGACTTCATCACGAGTCGTTTTAGAATTGTGTCATAATCTGCTAGGTCACGGCTACACCTTATTTTTAGATAATTGGTATACTGATATAGAGCTTGCTGAAAAATTGAATGCCCATCAAACAGATATCGTGGGTACAATTCGAAAAAATCGGATTAAAATTCCTTCAGATGTATCACGTGCTTCTCTAGAAAAAGGGAGTCATATAGCAAGATTTAAAAACAAAATGATGGTATTGAAATGGAAAGACAAAAAGGACATTTTACTTCTTAGTACAATTCATGACAATAGTATGATAGAAATACAAAAAAGGAACATGATAAAAGCAAAACCTGAAGTAGTTATCAACTACAATAAGTACATAGGTGGAGTGGATGTTAGTGATGGGTTAATAGTTGCCTATTCAACAGCAAGAAAAAGAATGAAAAAATATTTCTTCATATTTTAGACATTATTTCTCTGAACTCCTTTCTGCTTTATAAAAAAAATGGCGGAAATTTAACTCGAGTGAATTTCTTATTCGAGTACATTGAAAATACTATAGAATTATATTCAAATAACACATCCATGACAAGTTTACACCTTGGCCGACCACCTCAAACTACGCCTACACGATTTATTGGAAGACATTTCCCTGATTTCATTCCACCTACAAAATGCAATAATAATCCTAGGCGGAGATGTTCGCTTTGCTCCAAAAACAACAAACGCAAGGAGACGAGATATTGGTGCCCCACGTGCAAGGTAGCTTTATGCGCTGCTACTTGCTTCAAAGAATATCATACCACTTTATGAATCAATTTATCATTTGAATTTCTCATGTGAATCTAATGTTTAATTTTCTTATTAAATTTAGATGTCTATTATTTTTTTGCATTATTTTTTTAGTTCTTTTTGCCATAAACTATTATATGAACTTAAATGTCATTTTTGTTCAATTTCATTGTATGGATTAAAATTTGTATTATTTTATTCATAGAATACCTAATAAAGTTTTATATTTTTGCATAAATCAGTTTTTAATTATAAAACTTTTAATGTTGAGTCAAACCCAATTTAAAAATGTTACACTTTTTCAACTTTTATAACGCATAGTAACTTACTCTGCTTATGTCGTAAATACGCGTCTTTGCTTGAAATTAATTCAGCAGATTAAATCGAGCTTTGTAAGAAAAACTAATCAGTTAACAGGTTAACCGAGAAATGCCATGTTAGTGGCTTGTGGTCGGTTTCAATCACAAACTTTCTGCCAAAAAGTACGGTCTAAAATATTTCGTGGCCCAGACGACGGCGAGTAGTTCCTTTTCGATCGTGCTGTAATTTATTTCGTTTAGGGTGCGGCTCACATAACAGATACATAATATGGTTCTCTTACGAGAGCACCGTTCTCAATGCAAATTGGCTTGCGTTTGTAGTCAAAGTGAAATTTTTGTTGAGGTCGGGATAGTGTAAAATGGGTTCGTTGGAGGGTTTTTAAAGTCTCGAAGCTGCGTAGATATTCAGGGTCGGTTGTATTTATTTTCGCGGCTTTCTTGAGATATTTTGTCATAGGCTTCGCAATAAGGGAATAGTCTTTTATACATTTAGTAGTATCCCGTTAGACCTAGGAATTGTTTGATACCTTTAGGAGTTTTGGCTAAAGGGAATGATTTAACGCACTCGACCTTCTTAGAACTAGGTCTAATACCTTCCTGGGTCACGAGCTCGGTTTTTTTCTTCAGAAACTCAGTTTTATCAAGTTGGACTTTTAAGTTTGCTTCGGCCAGTTTTTTGAATATTTTATTCAGTGAATCTAAATCTTCTTAAAGAGTAGTTGAGTACACGATAATATCGTCTAAGTAGACTAGGCAAATTTTGTTTATATAGGTATTTTCACAGGACGTTATTCATAAGACGCTGAAATGTGGCTGGTGCTGTCTTCAGCCCAAACGGCATACGTAAGAATTCGTAATGTCCATTTTCCATTGTAAAAGTAGTCTTGTGAATATCTTTTTCATCGATTTCTATTTGGTGAAAGCCTTTAGCGAGATCTAAGGTTGTAAAATACTGGCATCCTCCCAGTTTTTCCAATATATCGTCTATGTTAGAGATAGGGTACTTATCGTCGGTGGTTATTTCATTTAAACGTCGATAACCGATCACGATCCTCCACTTTAGTTTACCGCTGGCGTCCATCTTCTTAGGGAACATCCAGACGGGTGCCGAGTAAGACGAATTACTAGGTCGGATAATACCTTTCTTCAATATCTCTTCAATTTGTGATTCAATTTCCTTTTTTACACGTAGGAGTACCTGTAGGATTTAACATAGACTGGTTTGTCATCTGTCAAGCGTATTTGATGTTTAGTAGCATTAGCAACGCTTAGAACTATGTCTTCTCGTAAAATGTTCTCTGATGGTTTTTAATGAGTTTGAATAAACCGCATTTTTCCTCATCATTAAGGTGTTCGACGCGAACTCGATCGTAAAGTGGCTTTTCTGTTCTTGGTTTTAGTACATTAAAATTTTCCTCGTTTACAGATTCTGTTACTAATAGTTCTATAGTAAATATTCTTTTCTGATCGTCTCTTCTATATGAACATTTATCCAGTTTTCGGCGTCATAAATCCCTTTCTTAATTATGAACTTACCGTCTGGAGACATTCTCTCTTTGAGGAATATGAGGCCTTCCTTTTGTAGTACTTTCACGGCTAGCTGTGAATTGTTTCCATTCTACGGTCGATTCGCTTGATTTTGACCGGAATTTGTAGGGTTTTGTTTAAAATTAGAGCCACCACTTTTATTATCCATTGAATTTCTGGTTTTGGGATTTCTCTGTGACCTATATTCTGGAGGTGTAAAGAACGCGTAATTGCTTTCATGTAGTATATTAATACTATCTTCCATGCTACTAGGATTCCTACAGTGAAGGAGGGACTGCATGCGTTCGGGGAGTTTATTTTTGAACAAAACGAGTGCAGAAGTTTTGTTTGCTTCAATTATACTTTTAGTAGTTTCCCCTTCTCCTAAAAGCTGGTTCGTCTTTATATTAATTCTCCTCAACACGCTTTTGATTTCATTAAAGAAACCAACGCTTATGGTTTTAAATCTTAAAGATCTTAATTTATCGAAGAGTTTTTCCGCAGTTAAACGATCGCCGAAATTATTTGTGAGGGTATTTCTAATATCTACCAATGATGTGACATGCGCGTTTATTTCTATTATTTCCCTGGCTTTCCATTTTAGTTTAGCTTTAATATGGTCTGAAAAAAATTGTTTGTCCGATTATTTGCCGAGCACAGGATGGATTCTCTCAACAAGGTCAAGCAAATTTTGGAGTTCTCGATAATCTCCTCGGGTAATTTGGAAGTATATTTTAGTGGGTCAATATTAAGTGATTATTGAATCGGGGTGTGTTTGAATAGGTTGAGGGTCATGAAAGGTATGGATAATTTCGGATAGTTCTTGCTACTTCGAGTTGGTTAACTAAATTATTCTCTTCGGACATAATATACTTACTAAAAACACATAATAATAATCTTTTCCTTATAATATAGAATTTTTTACTGTATTCGGGTACACTTTCTTACATAAAATTTATTTCAATAATCTATTGTTACTTTTTCTCCCTTGTTTTTTCTTTCCTCTTATTATATAATAATATTAAAAACGAGAAATATTTTATTGTCTACTGTATAAAAAAAGGTTTGTAATTTGGAGAAAAACTCGAACTTTCTGACCTTATTATTGTCTTTGGGAGTTGAGTGATGAAATGAAAGATTGTTGTTGTGTTGATTGTACTTTTAGAGTGAATCTTTCTTCCTTCAGTGTGTTAGAAGGGAATGAGTCCTGAGGTGTAAAGAGGCTGTCGTTTTAGTAGTTTGGTGAGTTGCAGTTGTGTTCGAGGAATCGATGGGATGAAATCCGTGAAGCCAAAGGTTTGAAATCCACCAATAGATTGTGCTTCTAATTTGAACTTGGCAACTTCTTCTTGGCGGGGCCCTGATGGGTGGCGTTGCTTGGTGCGTTGCAACCATCTTTTGTTGGTCCTGGCGAATTGATCGGTATTGATGGACCGATCTTTCGGCTCAATAGCTAAAGCAGTTTTACTCTCTAATGGAGATACTGTGCACTGTGGCCCATGTATATCACTGTACACTTTATTGGTCTAATTGGTATGCACTTAGTTTTAATCGTACGCACTTTTTTTTTCTCACTCAACGGCGCTTAACTTGATCAAAAAAATGGATAGCTTGTGATATACCGATTGCGCCAGTAAAAATCTCGGAGGATCCGAATAATAAAAAAAAATTTTAAACACTGATTGTTCGGATTTTTATACAAACGTTTATTATCAGAACATGACCTACTTCACAAATTTTATGTTTTTATCTTATAGCAATTTTATGACGTTTATTATCAAAACTGAAACAGCTTCACAAATTTTATGTTTTATACATTTAGCGATTTTTATGCCTCTCAATCGATCGGGAACTTAACTGGAAGTGATTGCTACTCGATTGAAGCAGGTGAGAAAACCAAAACTTTCGGCTCTAGGAATTTCACCTGGGCCCGGGTAAAGGCATGACTATATGGAAAAATTAATTGAGATCACATAGGTTGGATCAGGTGCAGACGTTTGCTAAGCAAAACTTCAATGGGAACGGAAATTTATGTGCATTGCACTATGGGTGAACGAACTGGAGGATTGTGATATAGGGAGACTAATGATGTTTGTATATCTCTATATGATGTTAGGGGATGCTGGGATTGTAACAGGATTGTAACAGCTAAGCTCTGATTACGGTCACTCCAATTTTTTTGGTCCCGATATACCAAGGAATATGGACTATATAATCTCCAAGCCTATCTTCGACGTAAAATTTGACTACTCCATTCCTATGAGGCAGGAGTGGGAGGGGGACTTCCTTCAATAAAGAATATTAGTGTATTTCTATACGGATGGCTCTAGCCTGGATGACCAGGTGGGTGGAGGGGTTTATTCGGATTGTTTGGATCTCAGTTTGCATTTCCGTTTGCAGGTCCTTGCAGTTTTTCCTGGCTGCGGAGCCATACGGTGTCTTCGAAGACATTCACATCTTCTCTGAGAGACAAGCCGCCATCAAATCCCTTACGAGGGTATACATCAACTCCAAAACTGCCTCGAGGTGTCGCTCATCTCTGTACAACTTATCTGAGCATTTTAATGTACATCTCGAATGGGTACCGGGGCACAGCGATATTTCGGGTAACTGTAAGGTCGATGAGCTGGCTAGTCTCGACACTACCTTACCCGAATTGGATATCACTACCAGCTGGGTAGTGATGTCATTAGCTATAGGGAAGCTAAACCTAAAAAGAGCTTCCCTAGATGTTGCGAAAAGACGTTGGCAAGCAGAACATACTTGCCTGAACACGTGGCTGATTTGGCTTTCCTTGAACCTGAAGCGATCGTTGAGGTTAATTTCGCTCTGGTGCAAATTCATAAGCACTATTGTCTGTACTGTCATCCTCCCCTGCCACTGTCCGGCCTTCTTTGGACGCACAAGACGTATTCTGGGCTCTCTCTTCTTTGATGACTTTGGGATTAGCTGACATCAGGGATCTGGCCCAGTTCATAACCGAATCTAACTGTGGAGAAGGGAACAGCATCCCCCCTTCTTATGGTATCACAATCTGGTGTTGTAATTCAATCAATCGCCAAACACTTTTTCGTCAATGGACTATGCAAATGGTAAGTCGATTGCTCAAACTAATAATAACTACAACAAGACTACATGACACAGTGAAAACTTACTAAATTATGGAAAGGATGCGGGATCCACACATTTGGATTCTGTCGGCTGGTACTACAATTAGAGGTGGTTCAGAGTGCAGAAAAAAATACAGATTACCTTGCAAAACAAAGGTTTTTTTTTTGCAAAAATGAATCCGTGGAGCTAATGGGTAAAGTACACGGCGACATGTTTAACCAAAATAAATTATTAATGAATGGCGTGGATTTGCGCTCCTTTCAAAAAATGATAGTAATTTACCATAACTTAAGATTGTAGAAGCAACAATGTATATGAATCATGCAACTGTAAATCTCAGTATAATGTTATCTCACGAAACTATACTCCAACGTTCAAATGCTATATATATATGCGAGTTGAGGTAAAAACATCATACCTGCAGATACATACACATTATCTTTAGACAATATTGTGATAGGGCAATTACCAAATTTATTAGTGTTTAGTTAGATATAAAAAGACGCATATACGGGAAGTAGAACAACAAATTTATACAATTTCAAACATAACAATATAACTAGATTTAATTTTTATGTAAATGATGTTTAAATACCTAACCAGCCGATAGAATTTGATTATTCAAAAGAACGTCCCGTTAGTTCAAGAGGATACAGCAGTTTGTTTAGAGAAACTGGAATACATTACTTCGACAAGGGACCACTAATTTCAAAAAAGTTCTTTGCCAACGGTTGTTTTTTACTTGCATTTGATTTAACTTCCGATCCTTCATATAATTCGATGTGTGTAAATTTGTTGAATCAAGACACGATAAGGATTGAGGGTCGTTTTAAAGAACAACTATAACTTTTGCTATACACACAGAATATGACGCAAAAGTGGAACTTGATAAGGAAAGAAATATGTCCACTATCCTTTAAAACTATATATTATATGTATATATACTTTGCTTCGAATTAAGAGTTCAATCGCTGTACATATCAGTTATTTGATAACTGTCGAATACTTTTCTGGAGGTTTACCCTTTTTAAAAAAATTACAATTAAAATTATTTTATTTTATTTACTAGCAAAAAGCAATTTGGTTTCATTAAATAATTTTATATACGTACTATATACTCGTGTACTAGTAAATAAAATTATTTAATGAAACCAATTTGCTTTTTGCTTTAAAATATTTATTTAATCAGGAGCCATTACAGTTAAAAGAATGTTGGCACTACAACAAATAAAATTATTGAATAAAACCAATTTGTTTTAAGTAAAAACTAACTAATATAATTAAAATATGGTATTAAGAATAAAACTGGGTAAAGGTATTTTATAAAAAAGTCTAGATTAATTAATATGTTCATAAGAAGATCTCGATGGTATAAAAAACCCTTCGCCTGTTAACTTGAGCAGGTTTTTTTCCTTAAATTTCTATACACTGTCTTTAGCTTCAAATGAGAGTTAAATCCAAGAGTGATATTTTGGTTGTGACACTTATCCAGGTAGTAGGTGTAATTCAATAACAGGTTTGGCTTAGTCTCTTTCAGCTCTTTCAATATTTTTTCACTTAAAATTTTAGGTTTGTTACTTTTTAACGGTGCTTTCATCCTGACTTGCTGGCTTATGAAAATGTATTATTTTAAGTGCCGTATTTATACGTTTAATTGCTCGCGTACATGACTGATTGAACTCCGCCATTTCATGAATTGAATTTTTGGTTTAAATTTATAACTTTATTGCTATTTAACCCAAAATTATGAGACGAATATTGTTTTAAAAAATGCATCAAACTTTTCCCTTTGCAACGAAAATACAAATGCACGCAAAAATAATGACACGGAGGTGAAAGTGCGCTTTGTAAACGTTTCTTATTATTTAGAAACACATCGGAGTTGGTGTGCTAGCTGTTTTGACTATGATGCATGCTGGTTTTATTATTCTTTGTGTTAGATGGTCACACGTAAATACTCCTTTAAAAACCCTGTTAGTGATACCTGAGTGATGATGGTTGCTTGTTAGCGATTTTGAAAGTTGGATCGTGTTTATTGTTATTCAAGAGACGAGATTGTTGGCTCTAAGTCAATAACCTTGAAATAAGATGTAACATAGTTACTTATAAATTTTTTTTTTACGCATCATAAACATAGATTTTGGTATTTTTTGCCAGCGTTTTTATCAGGTCTTTATCTAAACGCTTGAGCTCGATGTTTCTAAATTTATTTGATGGCTCAATACATCCTGGAGCTGATGTATATAGGATATTTGAAGACGATCTTTTTTGTAAACAATTTATTTTACGCAGTAAAACCCGCAAAAGAAACTTTTTTCAAAAAGGGTTAACAACCTCCAGAAAAGTATTCGATAGTTATCAAACAACTGATATTTACAGCGATTGAACTCTTAATTCCAAGCAAAGTATATTAAGGGTGTTTCAAATTGCGCGGTTTTGTTTTTAAGAATAAATAAAATATAGATGGCGCACTGAATTCTTCTGGGTATTTTGACCTTTAAGAAGTGTGATGTATGGCATTTATAAAAATGGCTTCATGCATGATACAACAACGCGTTCAAATTATTGAATTATTTTGTGAAAATCAGCGTTCTGTGAAAAGTGTTTTTATAAAATAACGTGAATTTTATGGTTTACATAATCGTGCATGTGAAAGCATTATTGGTCGAATTATTTAAAAATTTTAACAGACCGGTTCGGTGGAAGATCAAAAACGTGAAAAACACAGTCGTAGCGGTCGTTCACAAGAAAATATTGATTTTGTTCGTGAAAGTGTTGTCCATTAGGCGACGTTCACAACAAGTTGGACTTAGTGGATCAACAACATGGCGTCTGTTACACAAGGATTTAGCTCTGAAGGCATATAAGGTTCAAATTATATAGGAACTAAAGCCATTAGATCATTTAAAACGGCGATCACTTGTCAATTTCATCAATGAACAACTAGGTTATTTTTCTCAAAAAATCATGTTTTCCAATGAGGTACATTTTGAACTTGGTGGCTATTTAATAAACAAAATTGCCGTATCTTGGGTGAGAAAAATCCACGAATTATTCATGAGAAACCTATGCATCCTAAACGAATTACTGTTTGGTGTGCATTATGGTTAGGTGTTGTAATTGGACCTTATTTCTTTGAAAATGCTGCTAGTCGATATCGTCGGATGATAACCGAATTTTTGTTTCCTGAATTAATGAATAATGATCTAGAGGATATTTGGTTTCAACAGGATAGGGCTACACTGCACTTTGCACAAGAAACAATTGATTTATTGAGGGAAAAATTTCCCTCAATCTCAAGAAACGGCGATGTGAATTGGCCACTAAGATCATGCGATTTGACACCGTTAGACTATTTTCTTTGGGGTTATGTGAAAAGTAAAGTTTACAAAAACAATCCACAATCGATTCCTGCTATTAAAAATGAAATTATTCGTGTTATTGGTGAGATAGAACCTCAATTATGTCAAAATGTGATTGAAAATTTTAACAAAAGAGTGGACGTCTGTGGAGCTGCAAGAGGAGGCCATTTGGCAGATATTTTTCGCATATAAATGTCTGATACTAATTATAGGTTCAGGGTTAACAGAGACAACAACGAATTTGACGAGGAAAAGATTTTATTCCGTTCTCCACTAGATCTAAACTGTTTCTGATTAAGTTTTTGAATGATTTCACATTGTCGCCTATTTGCAGGTAGTGCGGGTCATCTTGGCCCTTGGACTTAACCGATGAGAATTGTTGTGCCTAGGATCCGTTCTCACCTATGGTCCGGTGGAAAGATTGAGCTTGTCAAGTACACAGGTGCATCTGCCGTTCGTAGAAGTTGCTGGGGTGTATGGGAACGTTAGCGTGGGAGATAGCATAACTCCTCCCTCGCAATAAGATTCCTTACAGGGACGACTTTGAAACTTCTAAGTACTGCGCGAAAGGGTTTGTCCGTGGAAGCGTTTGTTGGACGGCTTCTTGGTGCGTGATTTGGTGATTCTGCGGAAGTTGGTTCGACCCCGGTGTAGGATGTGGAGCAGCCTCTTGCTGCTTACTTCTTCAGTTTCTGTTGCACAGTTGTGGGGTTAGGAGTGTTTTTGGGTATTTGATGATGAATATTGAGATAGTAGCTATTACGCCGATTAACAAGATGGTCCAAATACAGCTGCAATCCTGTGGAATATTCTCCAGGTTAACTTTTGTATGGCTTCTTGCTCCTTGTATATTCGGTGTAGGTTGTTTAAGGGTATGTCCTCGAGGGTGATTACGTGTGCATTGGTGATTGAGGGCGGGATTTCAATTGCTGATAGTAATAGAGGCTGCCCCATGATGGTATCTTCGTCGTTTGTAAAAAGATTTAGAGTTGTTTTAAAGGTGCAGTTCTTGCAGAGTTCTCTAAAGTAGGTGCCCCGGATCGTTTTAAGCTTCGAAGATTCGCAGTTGAGTTGGATTTTTGTAACTTTGGGGAATATTGCTACAAAGTGGCTGGGTGTAATCTGTTCGACGAATTCGCCGTTGATTTTTACTGTTGTGGTTTTGCAGGGGGTAGATATGTTTTGTCGGATTTGTAGAATTTCACGGATGCAGTCTTCTTGTCCGGTTTTTTGTAGTTGTCTCGGTGTGTCGCAATAGAATGTTACTCCGGTGTTCCTGCATTCTCCGTCGTCGAAGTAGTAGGTCTCATTTCCCAATGTCAGGAGTGGTTTCGGGGGAATAATGATTTTGTTATATTTGTTTGGAATGGGATAGAGATGGTACAACAAGTAGGTCTCGGAATGCGTCAAACGAAAGTGAATGATAAATACTATTTTATAATTTGAATAATAGGCTTCTACGCTTTGAACTTCATAGTTCCCAAACAGTAATCCGTCTGGAGAATGATGTTGCAAAATTTTGTTGACCATGTACTCCAAGTCTCTTAGTTTTAGGATACTAATTTGACTTTTACTCTCGCGAATGTGATGTCATTTTCTAAATTATTTAGTAATTGTAAGGTTATTGTTTTCCTTCGACCGGTACCCTCTCACCTTGCCGTGGTGGAGGAGCTTGCGCTTGTCGATGATCGACTAAGCTATGTCGACGGCAGCAAGGTGCTGCCGGCAGGGTTTCCCATGTCGAACAGGTCAGTCTTGAGGCGTCAGACGAAGAAGGGTTACCACAAGCATCCATGGAAGGCAAGCCAGTGGTATTAACGCCTTCACGAGGTAACCAGCGTGTTACTGGGAATCCTCCCGCTCTACAAGCGGCCGGGGCTAGGAATGTGACCAAATGTCATACGAGTAAATTCGAAAAAACCGAAAAGAGTACAAATAGCCGTTTTCTGAATGTCTTCAGGTTCCACAGGAATTTGGTGATAAGCCTTAGTCAAATCTAAAGTAGAAAATATTTTACAATTTTGTAAATGACAAGCAAAGTCGTGAAATAATGGGATTGGGTAATGATCAGGGATAGTTACTGAATTCAAACGCCTATAATCGCCACAAGGTGTCCAATCCCCGTTAGCTTTCGGCACTACTAGATGGTCTACAAATACCGTCGTTCAACAAAAATTCAAATTCCTTTTTCGCAATTAATAAATTTTTGGGAGATAAACGCTTGAAGTTCTGCAGGTATAATACAATCCGGGCCGCGTGATTGGAAGGGCTTGAAGCTATTTATGTCCCATTCCAGTTTCCTTCTGATAACTATTTTATGACCGATATCCTGGGAGTCCGGGACTACCGCAGACACGTTGCACTGTGCCGGGAAACAGCCAGAAAAGTGGGTATTGATCAGCAGCTCCAGGCTTTCTAGGCGCTCCCAAGAAGAACGCTAAGCCCTTCTTTTTCTGTTTTATACTTTTCGCAATCTGTTTTCCTCCTGTTTATATAGGGGGTTTGGTTTGTTTCTTAATCTTAAATCTAAACTCAATATACAAGTAATCAGGAAGGGAGGATTCTTTGGAAACCCACCAATCTTCAATTAAATTGGCGAATTGTTCAGTAACAACACTATTTCCAGAATTTCCCGCCTAATAGCATTAATGATGATGATTAATGGAGATGAGGAAGTTTGTACTCAGAATAAAAGCAAAAGTGACACCCCGATCATTTATGGTATGTCCGTGCTACCCCAAACCGTGTGGTGTGCATTGACGTCTTCACTGATGAGCATGGTAGCTCCTCTCCTGCCGGCTCAGGGTGTAAGGGGAAAGGGGGGGGGGGGGGGGAAGTCGTTAACCATATAGTTAGAGACCAATCAAATAACATGGGATTGGAGCTCCAGCCTTACCGTAACAGTTTGCGCAAATTATTCAGTAGCAGTTTTACCCTGCTCGCTTAAAATATCTTTAATAAGTTTCGTGTCTTCTAAAATGGCTTTTCCTGTTTTAACTGCCTGTTGTTGTAAAACCTTGGCACCTAATTAAGGGTTGCAAATATCATGCATTAGGAATTTCGAATACTTTCCTACTACTATTTATAGCTTTATTATGTCTTGAAATGAAGCATTATGTATGTAGGAGTATAACCTCCTTTAAATTTAACCAACGCACCTTGCCCATCAGTTATTTTTATTGAAACACTTTCATTCGATGTTTTTTCACTAGGGCAATATTCTACATGGTTTTAATGTAATATACTTTCTTTCTTGTTTACAGACACTACACGTAAATATCTTACTGCTTTATCACCTATGACCTTTGGTTTGATTATGCCAGTATAAATGTACAGAATGGCGCGTTCGTTGCAAGATGCTTCAGCTTGCAATTCGCAAGGAAATCGTTTACTGATTTCATTAATTTTATCTCTAAGCTGACCTTTTTTATTATTTACAAATGTTCCGATTGCAGTTCGGCACTATCAAAAGATGACTTTAATTTGGATAATAATATGTATATCAGCTTTTCTTTTATCTGCATGTGTATTCAGAAATACGACGGTTACAATATTAACATATATCGGTTCTGGAGTTGTCTTTAAAAGACCTGAAGATTTTTTTATAAGGAACATTGTGAACAAGTGCAGCGAGATTCTTAACATTAAGATGTGGCGGGAAAAGTTTTTTGATCTTAATTGTTAACTCTAACTCATCAATTCGCAATTCAAACGTATCCTCATTTTCCTTTTCCCCTGTATCCTTCTTCTTTATATTTCGAACTGGGTACACATAATTGTCTAAAACGGTTTGTAGCCTTACATGCCTTCTCTTTTTTCTTGGGATCTGTCCAATTATATCATCCACAAAACTTTCCACTGAATAGTATTATTTATATTTTAGGAGAACATTATCGAATTGTTTTCTACCTGAATATACCATATTTATATGCAAGTTCTTCATCTTGTATGTAACTAATTTCTGGAATAGCCTCGCTTAAAAATCTATCATCTATTCGGTTCCGTGTGCGTCGCTTTCGTCTAAATGCATTGTGCATCAGGAGGGTGTAACGACATTATAGCAAATTAGCAAAAATGCGGAAAAGTTTACCTGACCCTTTATAGCTTGCCTGCAAATTGTCTTGGTGGTGTAATTTTCCCTATTTAAAAAAATTCATTTGGTAATCCTTGTCTGCCTCTAGGAGAAAAAGACTTTCTCGAGGGAGTTTTTTCTCCTATTTCAAAAATGTCATCTGGCAATGCGGGAGGTGTGTTTTTTTTTATTGGTGAAGACTGAGTTGCTGTGTCATATTTAAAAATAATTTGTGTCTGAGTGAAACTATTTCTCAAAGTTTTGTTGTTAGAGGGTTAATTTTCTTGAATGCGTTTTATAGTTTTGTTTTTATTGGAAGCTTGTCGTCTTTTATGTTTTATATTTAAAAATTGTATTAATTCATTTCTATAACTGTACCATTTTTCTTTGTCGGAGAGATATATATTTTTTGATATCTTATCCATTGATTTGGCAAACAATGACAAATTTGTAGATTATTTTATCTCATCCTTTAGAATGTTATACACTTCTGGTGAGAGAAGCAGCATTTTATTAACTGTTATTATTATCCATACTTCTCAATTAACGAACCTATTACGTCCTATAGCACACTTCCTAATAAAACTGGTAAAAATCCTCCCAGCTGTACTAGTATTTCACGTTGTTTCGATATAGATCTTTAAAAGTCAGCTAATTTTCGCAAATCCTTTTTATGTTACGAGGTCTGTTCAAAAAGCATCGCGAATTTTGAATTTCCGCGGGCTACGTATATTCTATTTTCAATTCTTTTATGGCGTTCTGTTGGTACTCATGTCCCTTACTTATGTTGACAATCTCGGCTATTTTGAATGTTGAGTTAATTTTTGACAGCTATTTTGCTTGGACGTGTTTTGGCTCGTCTTCAATTTTTGCTATTCCAAAAAATGGATCAAAGAATCGGTATCAAATTTTGGTTTCCACGTCATAACCATAAACCCATGATTCGTCACCAGTTATGACTTGGAAACCAACTCTCTGGAACATATTTGGGGCTCCGCGAACAGAGTCCAACAGCTCCTTAGCAATGTTAATGCGATGTTGGTTTTGGCCGAAATTGAGTAATTTTGGCGCGAATTTCTCGACTCATTCCCAAATCATAGGTAAGAATGGCACGAGCCAATCGATATGTTTAGGTTCTCAGCAACTTCTCTAACAGTGATTCGACGATTTTCCAATACTTTCCACTTTCCTTCTACACTTCTTCGACGTTCTCATCTGTTGTTGATGTGCTCGAGCAACCGAGCACAATTCAAAATAGCCGAGCTTGTCAGTATAAGTGAGGGACATGAGTACCAACAGAACGCCACAAAAAAATCGAAAATTCAATATACATAACCCGCGGAAATTCAAAATTCGCGATACTTTTTGAACAGACCTCGTACACATCGAGTTTTATATTTTACCATGCGGCATATGGTTTTTATTAAATATGTCAGTTCGGGATCTCAGCACATCGTTAATGTCTTGAGTAAGATCTCTTTGTAAACATCCATAAGGTCCTTGAGTAGCCCTTTTAAAAGGTTCTAAACTATTTTCCAGATATATGTATTTGTCTTGTTAAACGCATGAATTGACTTTTATCTGGAGAATTTTTAAAAACGACAAGATACTTACAATTTAGCGAAATATCTCTGCAGAATTTGCCCTGGTGAAAAACGTTCTGTGTTACAAGAATTACTCACAAATTTCGGTGTCGAGACCCTTTAGTAAAAATTCACAATCTTGTATACTAAATGCATTTAAGATCACATCATCTATCACAATTAGCATAGATGGGGACAGTGTCTATATATTGAATATTTATGAAGACAATATCCGAAGGTAAAGCTCCGCTTCCGGCATTACACCATATAATATTTTTAATTTTCGATTGTATTAATGACGCATCTTTTAAAAGATTTTTAAATCATCTTTGTTATAAGAACAAGGGTTTTTATATAAAGCGTTTTGGAGGGAGGTATTTATATATTCTTTCAAGAATGAGCAGAAGACAAATTATTAATGAGCTGCATTGGCCTATGCCTAAAAACTTTAAACGTCGTCATGTAACGATTATAGATAAAGATGTTTTTTGGCTGGCAGATTTAGTTGATGAGCTCGTTTTCGACACAAAATTAAAGTTTCCCGTTTTTGCTTACTGTTACTGACATTTTTTCTAAATATGTATGGACTTTACCAATTAAAAACAAAACCGGAATAGTAGTTACTAAAGCAAAGGAATTTGGCCGTGAAGTGTATGTAAAAAGTCATTCAAAAACCGAAAGCAAAATACAAAACAGGAGACTTTATTCGTATGAATACCATAAATACAAATATGTTTTTTGAAAAGACTGCATCTTAAACTAGTCTACTGAAATATTCAAGATAAAAAACTTGACGTTTTGTAAAGTTTTATTTGCAGTAATAATGTTGATCCTAAAGCATGAATCCGATCGACTAAAAACGATAGGAACTTAACTTTGATAAGAAATCGTACAAGTTAGCAAGAAGCGGTTTCTTTTACAGTAATCTGAAAGACATAGCAAAATGCTACTTTTGCTCTGTGGAAATGAGTGTCTTAAATTGCCCTGGAAACGTTGAGGCAGAACATCTTCGACTTTCACCTTGTTGCATATATAGGATATCAATGGTAAGGATGAATGCGGTACGTGTAACAGCCAACGCCGCGCTTCCAAATGTTCAGTCTGTGATTAACTCTAAAGGTGCATTTATATTGTTTGGTTTTTGTTATGAAATTTATTTTATTTATATACATTTTACAAAAAAAAACATAACAAATCATTGTGGTATATTTTTGGTGCAATATGAGGTTCCACCTTTAAAATACACAGGGAAAAATCTTGCAACAATTCGCCATCTTGGTTTTATTTTTATTTTTCCCACCCAACCCAGCTCCTTCAAATTATTTGTATGACTACTCTTTTGTGCCAACGGTGTTCATTTTGCATCATTATGAATTAACATACACACCACGTGCTTGCAAAGCAGCATGACCAAAGCAAACCTTTCTGTTTACAACGGCAATAACTCTACTACTCTCAGCTCAGCGTTCGATGTACCTTCTTTTTCCGTGAACTTTTGTTTCTGTAAAATTCCACAAGTATGGACCACAGACTCGACCGGCACTTCCATCACCTCTCGCTTTTGTCAAGAAATACGCATTTTGAGCAACAAAACAGTATTTGCATTTCCAGCATCTTCATATAGTTTACACTACATACTACATAGTATCATTTTTCCAGTTAACATACCCACTCTGCATTTAAAGGTACGTAAGGGAAGGTAGTGGGATACCTTGATTTCCTATCCCTATCGCACCTAGTAAAGCTTATACCGGTGGTGGATATTTACTACTAATTTCTATATTTTTTCTCTACTTTGACATTCTATAACCACAATTTGAATGTATAATACCCACAGCCATACACATACAATGGACCGCTCAATCTCCTGTCTCAAACGTCCGCCAATTTAACAACCTACTGCCCGAGATAGACGAGGGAAGATATATAGAAATTTATGTAGCGCTGTCTATTTTTATTGCATTGCATGGATGGATTTATTCCGCAAATTTTTTGAATGCGGAATTGCTGCATGCTGACAAAAATATTTGAATTAAAATATTTGTGAACCAATAATTTATAAATAATTCCCTTTAAATTTAATAAGCGTTAATAAAAATAATTATTAATGGCATAAAAATGATTTTAAAGCTTTATCCCTTCCACATTACCAATATTTCGAGGAATTTGTGATAAATTTTAAGTCATGAAAACGTTGTAATATATGGTATATATATTATTATTAAATGTGATTGATTGAACAATTATTGTGTTTTAATTAAAGAATTTCGAAATAAAAGCAAACTTTTTTGCGCCAATATTGTATAATTAGCCCAACAAATTAAAATCTTCCAGGAATTGTTTATTCACTTGACTAAAAGTGAAGAACAAAATCTTTAATATTTTAAAGCAAATTATTTAGCGATTTCTCTGGCGATTGATTTAATTTGTGATTTGCTTTGTAAACTATTTTAAAACGTTTGATTCGATATTTCGAGTGCAGTATTTTGTTACGTTCAAAAGCATACGAAAATCGGTAAGTTTCTAAAATATGTTTATACAATTTTATAATGATTTGATTAAATTGTTTTTATTATAAAGTTAATTAAAGGACTTAAAGGAAGAAAGAGACTCTTTTACCGTGCCATTATCCCTTAATGCTCAAGAGACAAAGAAACCACTACGTCGCACGGAAATTATCATAAATTGTTCTGTATTAAAGAAATTTTTGGTCATTTGATAGTTCTCCAGAGAACTAGCAGAGAATATTTGTAGCGGCAATTCAGCGCTTTGAAATATATCTGCCATTAGATAGAGTTAATTTAACGTCATTTTACTGTCTAAGAGCGGAGGAGAGGGAGCAAAAGTCGCACCGTCCGCTTCTATAGAAAATCATGTACATAAGCCGTCCATTTCATATGTATGCCTGTGATAATACCTCGTCAATAACATTCAGTTATCGAAGAACGTTCCCGGTCAAAAACGTATGATTATCAAAAGACTGCATATGACGTTCTCGATCAACAATGTGTTAATTACATGAATTTTGGAGAAAATGTGAGGAAGGGCTGAATTTTACGAAAATAAGAAACATATTTTCCCATTTCGGAAGTGAGTAAATGGTGATGGTACGTCAACATTGTTGACATCTTTGTAACGGACATTGGGATAGTACATTTTTGGCGTTAGTTGGATGTCGTTACATTAAATTGATCAAAAGATAAAAATAAAAAAAAAATTGGCAGTTATAGGAACTGCCGATTGAAGTGAAAACTTAGAATTATTATTAAAATTTCAAATTTCATAATGTTTGAATTAAAATTATCAACATCAATTTGGTTTTCACATCTATTGACACTCCGAGCAACAATTATTATAGGCATGTTTATATGGTTTTTTATTATTCAAATATATTACGGGCTGTACAAGATTATGACAAAATATAAATACAATTCAATTGAAACAACAATTAATATACAATCATATGATTTATGGATAGTATTTGTATTTAAATAAATTTCAGTGTACTTGATTTTTAACATTGCATTCATTGTTTGCATGATTGTCATCATTAATTTCAACAATACTTGGACTTTTTGTACTTTCAATTATTTCATTGTGTTCTAAAAAAGATGCAATAGGCTTATGGTAACTAAAGTAAGAAATGAAAATGTTTGATTGAAATTTATCTAAGTATCGCATAAAAACCGCATCGATAGTCGTTTTATATTTTGTAGTACTGAGTTTTCGATCATTGGACATATTTAAATTAAGTGTTTCATTTAGAAATTCAATTAATGGTAGATTTTTATCATCTGCTTTAAAATCTGCTAATATTGAAGTCTCCACTTATTATTATCATATTTTTCGCCAAATCTTTTTTCGAGTATTTCAGAACCTTCTTTTGTATAAATCATCAATTTTCGAATAAAAATTGTTGTATCTGTCTCATAGATTTTCCAGACGAAATATAAACGGCAACCATTAATATGTATTGCCCATTCTCGGAATTGCAACGAGCAACGCATATTTCGTCTATATCAGAAACATTAACACCAATGCTTCTAGTGAATTTAGTATGTATGTCCATATATGAAGTAATGAAGTGTGACGTGTCTTGAGTATTGTGATAAATAGCTACTCCTGCTGCTGGAACTTCGGGTCTTTTATAACTTACAACAAAGTTGAAATTCGCAATATCAAGTGGTTCTTCGTTTTTCATACGAGTTTCTGACAAAAGCAGAACATTTGACTTTTTTACGATCATCATTTTTTAGTTCAGCTGCATGCGCATGCAAACTTTGCCAATTGAATGCAAATATCGATAATCCTTTTTTGTTGGAGATGAATTCTACAAAAGTTTTGGTGACCGTTTGTAGTGTATTGTTTTTGTAACATTTTGCAACTTCTGTCTAACAAAATTTTCTTGCTCAGCATTATGACATCCTACGAAAACATCAGATGCCAAAGATATAATTTTATTTTCTTCACTGTTGAAAATAGAATGGTTGTACTCATTTACCGCGGCGTTTGTAAATATAAGTCTAATTCCTTCAGGACATACGGATTAAGCTTCTGCTTTTGTGATAAATCTTGATTCTATTACCTGTATTTCTTCTTCCGTTAAAATATTTCCATTTCCAATCTTCGTTAAAATTTCGACAAACTGACTATCCTTTTGTCTCATTACTTGTTTCAATTCAAATTTTTTAAATTTTCGCCAAGGTGTTTCACCAGTCATTCTCTTTTTAATTTGCTTGAAGATTCACCGCCTTTACAGGAGGTAATTGTCGCAAATCCCCGATAAATATAACATCTAATCCTCCAAAATCTTTTGTAAACAAGCCAGTTATTGAAGTGAAAACTTCTTTAGCCGCGTTAGGCACTTTTTGGTAGGGGAAAATGTTATGAGTTCGTGTCACCGACATGCTCATGACTGGCGCACGCGCAGGGGCCGTGTGCTGTATGCGTTAGACGCTTTTTGGATGGGTGAAATATCGTGCGTTCACGTCACCGTCATGCTTATAGCAGTAAGTATATCTGTACCATAGCATATACAGCTGACGTATTGTGCAGCATTAGTGCTGCGTATATATTATAAGTGAAATTTAATGGATTTAGTGAAAAGTTCAATGTGTATATACTGTGCATTGTTGAAATAGTGTTTTTGTTGAATTATTATTTGAATTGTTTAATTGAGGATCATTGTGCAGTACAATAGTGAGTACTAAATAAATATACTAATATTTTTAAGATAAAAAATAAATAATAGAAAATTATTTTAAATCCTCGTATTTATTTTGGCGTTTGACAATTTTATATCATTTAAAAGTATTAAAATCTTCGTATTTATTTTGGTGTTTGAAAATTTTATAATTTTTTATTATTAGAAATTTACGAAAAAATATTGTCATGGAATTAGGGTTATTTTAAATATCTGTTTTCCATATTTGTTTAGGTCCTTGATCCTGAAGATGTCTTCAGACGGCGGTAAAAGAAAAAAAACAGACAAGAAGATGAAGAAGAATTGGTAGGAGCGGTTTCCTCGGATAATGATAAAGATCAAGGGGAAAAATCTGATGAAATTGAAAGAAAGAGAAAACTCCAGAATAAAGTTAGGTGTCAGCGATATAGAAATATGAGAAAAAGTGATATAAGAATTAATTCGCGAATTTCTTAACATCAAACAATAACAGTTGAAGAGGAGATAATAATTAAAAGTCGTAAAGAACAAGAAAAACAAAAAAAGTAAACGGTATAGAGATAAGAAAAGAGCAGCTAATTTGCTTAATTTACAGACAGATCAACCCTCAAAAACAATTGCAAAGCATGTTCCTGAACGTCAGAATTTCCATACTTCACAAATTCCAGGCCCGTCAACAAGAAATGTTCCATATATCCCACCAACTCATACACCTAGCGCTGCTGGCCCATCAATACGAAATGAATTATACATTCCAGAATCATATTCAGATTATAATGCCGACGTTCAAAACGATATTCCTTCACAAGTAAATTATGTTCCACAATTAGATGAACCAATAGTGGTAAACTATGCATCAAATCCTCAAAATATTCTTCCACGTGATGCTCAAAATAATATTCAAAACATGTGTTCTCAACATAACCTATCTGTACAAATATACTCGTCTTTCTAACAAAATTCCAGTGCCCATCGAGAATTTCAAAAAGATTTTCTTAAAAATTATTTTGGCCATGTTTATCTCAAGTACCCTGTGTGCCCTCGAAAAAGGCAACGAGGTTGACGTCATCGCCACCGACTTCACTAAGGCATTTGACAAAATCTCGCACGCTTTAATACTCTTCAAACTTCACTCCCTTGGCTTTAATCAGCTTTTCTCCTCCTGGATGAAGTCCTATCTCGAACATCGCCAGTATAGGGTCCTTTTTTGCTCCTCTACCTCCAGCCCTTTTGTAGCCAACTCGGGGGTCCCCCAAGGCAGTCACTTAGGTCCGTTGCTTTTCATTCTGTCTATCAACGATGTCGAGTGTGTCATCAAGCACTCAGACCTCTCCATCTACGCTGACGACATGAAAATCTCCAAACGGATATCCTCTACTTCTGACCCCTGTCTTCTTCAGAGCGATCTCGACCAGTTTAGCATTTGGTGCACTAAAAACTCTCTTGAGCTTAACGTCTCCAAATGCCAATCCATCACTTACTCTCGTAGACGCCCTACTCCTCCCTCCCGAGTCTATCGTTTGTCTGACAAACCCATCCCCTCCGTCTCCTCTCTTCGCGATCTGGGTGTCATCTGTGATTGCGAACTCAACTTTCGCGAACACATTGACCATGTGATTGCAAGAGCCAACTCCGCGCTAGGCTTCGTGAAGCGCTGGTCCAAGGAGTTCCTCGACCCTTATGTTGCCAAATCCCTCTTTGTCACCTTCGTTAGGCCTCTCCTGGAGTACGCTAGCCAAGTTTGGTCTCCCTCCCAATCAAACAGTATAAACAGGATTGAGGCTGTACAACGCAGGTTCCTTCGTTTCGCTCTTTGTGAGCTTCCCTGGTCAGTCCCTCACAATCTTCCGCCCTACGAAAACCGCCTCCTTCTTATTAACCTGCAGCCCCTTTGGAAGCGGCGTGACCTCGCCGATATTACCTTCATTCATCAGTTGCTTATCGGCGAGATCGACTGTCCCTCTCTTCTTCAACGGGTCCCCATTTACACCAATCCCCGTACCCTCCGTTCGGCCCCTCTTTTTCGCCCTGCTCACCACCGCACCAACTACGGCCTTTCTGAGCCCCTCACGCGTATGCTTCGTAAAGCCAACTCCCTTCCATCCTTCGATTTCCACCTGAGTAAGGCATCACTCAAGAAATGCCTTAATAACCCCCCTTAAGCTCTGCCCGCCCCACTCCCTTTCCCTACTCTCCTTTCTTCTTATTTTTGTTAATTATTTTCTAAGTCTAGTTGTTAGTTAATTAATTTTTTTTTTCTTTTTAAGTCCTTATTTTATGTAGCTTGTATTAAGCGCAAATTAAATAAATAAATTGTGACATTTGCGATAGACTGTGGTTTAAAAAAAATGTTTGTCAATAACGATATGACTCCCAATATTCAATTTATAAGAACAATGGTCGAAAACGCTGATTTAGCTGAGATAAAAATTTGCTCAACTTGCTTAACAACAATTAATAAGAATCGTGTTCCACGACTTTCGGTATATAATGGATTTTACACTTCAACACATTAATCTTAAATTATTATTAGATTTTATAAAATTTTTAATTTCAAATTCCACGATAAAAATATGATTGAACAACTAGAAATCTGTTTTACCACGTTAGTAAGAAAACGTCCAAGCCACTGCGAAATACTAATTGCGTGATGCATTGCAGGCCAAGGAGACTTCTAATTCAGCGTTCAGGGTATTGCTCATTTAATTTTGCTTTCACAATGTTACCAGTACCATTATCCAGAGAAATGTCTTGAAATAATTCTGGCAGTGTATTCTCCGTGAAGTCTGCATAAATTTGGCTATTAAGCACTTGCAGCAAAATGTAACATATAGTATGGTCATATTAAATGATTGCCAATGATACCAGCCCAAATATTGACAGCAAATTTATGCTGAAATTATATTGCCCTTGTCCTCTGTGGGTTAGTATTCGAAGGTATAAAGGTTGGACAATTTTTGATACCATCCTAAATGAATTGCAATTCATCCGTCCCCAGAATTTAGTCGAGAAACGCCATGTAACTTACTCTATGTCACATTTCAGAAGCTAAGTGCAAAACTCCACTTTTCTTTCGGAATCCTCTTCCAGAAGACCTTGTCCTAGCTATGATGATATGGATGTAACGTTTATCGATGAAGAACTTTTCAAATTGTATATGAAGACACTCCTAATCGTCTTGCGACTTGTCTTGTGTTCGTTTCTTTTTTATCTACTACACAGTAAATGTAAATTATATCAGCATATTCTTCAAAAGTGAATTCAGCGATTTTTTAATTATTTCAGCTTAGAATACCCGTAGTTATCGCTTGGTTTATCAACTATAATCTATGATACATTGTTGAAATCTTTGGGATCTTTGTAATGTTTATAATTGTATTGCAAGCAGGCAATAATTTTATTTTATTCCGAAAACAATTTTTTTAAGCACCCTACACAGCCGCGCTCATATGTAATGTTATACAAGACATGAAACATCTCATATACGCCACGCTGGTAGTATAGTTTCATCATACAACCTAAAAAAGTCAAAGAAAAAATTAAAGTTTTATCTGGAAATATTTTTGCAGTGAGAATGGTTTCATTAAAAACGGCATAGCGAAGCTATGAAATCCTCAATCAATAACTCTGGTTAACAAATTTTAAGCTTCGTCATGCTAAGAGAAATTTCGCTGAGGTCTTGAATTTGAAGCGACTGAGATTTTCCGCTGTGTAGTTCTCTGGATAGTTGGCAATAAAGTCGACTATGAATTCTGTTGGAGTCGTACCGAGGACTGCCTGTGGACTTTGCGAAATATATCCCATCAGGGTGTCAGTGTCCCGTTCATCGGAGTAATTCCAAAAGGAATTTCGCGTTGGTATTGTGCAGGTACTTGCAAAGGCAGTTAAAGTCGAATTCTTTAATTGCGGGTGATTGCTAAAGTTGATTACCCGGGATCTTGGAGTTCCATACTTAGAGATGCTCACCTGAAGTCGACTTACTTCAGTTTTTGGATAAGAGTTTTTTTACCCAGCACTTAAGCACCTTATTGAAACTTTTATTCGATGTATAGAGGCTCTTACAGCACTTACGGTAATTTGCTGTTTACGGGGTTTCCTCTATCTACCGCCTACGCCAAAAATGTTGTGCAAGACACTTATTCCAATTGAGTAAAGGATGAATATTCAGATATATTTTGTACTGATTGAGAAGTAAAACTGTCGACATCGCGAACTGACTTTTATTACTTACATTAACACGTTTTCTGCTCTGTTCAACAAAGCTTTCGTGAAAGACTTACATGTAAAATGCCTTCGGTAAGGAAGAGCTTTCATTTGTGTATCGTTTTCGGTACACGTGGCAGGGAACGTGTTAACTACTATCTACAACTTCTTATTCTTTGGACCATCAACGATTCGAACTCAATCGAACTCTCGTTTTTGGCGACAACTTAAGGTCCCGGACATCTTATTGGATTTTTCCAATATCTTTAATTTTTTTAACCTGGGTCATCGACTTGAGGATAATTAATTTATTGATAAATTACCTGCTTAATGACATTGTAAAATACCTCAAATTTCGTTCACGTTCTGCCTGAGAGGTATTTCACCCTAACAACTTATGAGACAAGTTTCATTTTCCCCTGACAATGAATGCCAAATCGTCCGCGTAGCCAACGGTCTCATAGCCAGCTTGGTAAGGAGACCATCTACTACCAAAGATTATAGCAATGGCGACAAAACTTCGCTCTGTGGGCATACCTTAACTGCGCTGATGGACACGGAAGTATTGCCCAGCATGGACGAGATGTTTCGCTCTTTTAGCACGGCATCCACCCAAGCAACTGTGTTGGAATACATACCCCTGTTCACAAGAGCCCTAGAGATGGATCCGTAGCCAGTGTTGATTGTGTTGTGTACATTTCTCCAAGCAGTCTCTGATATGGAGGTCCAGTAGTCTCTCCATAGTTTTCGAAAGGAAGAAAGTTAGACTGATTGGTCTGCAGGATTTAGATAGCTCAAGCGGTCTATTTCCTTGCTTGGGGATGAAGACTACCACTACTTTCCCCCACGAACGTGGTATATGTCCCCATCTATATCTGACCCTAAATAGTGTAACCAGAGAGTCCAAGACTGTTTCCAAGCTGTTTTGTAGGAGAGCTGGAAAAATCCCATCATCTCCAGGAGTTCTTAAAGGTGGAAAGGAGGTCACTGCCCACCTGACTTTGTCTTTATCAAACATGAAACCGGTCTTACTGTAAGCTCTGCGATTGATGTCAATCCCATAATCGGTGGCTGCGGGAGAGGGCTCACTTACCCCTAGAATCGACCCGGGGAAATGAACCTGTAGTAGGTACTCCAGAGTTTCCCGTTGAGAATTGGTGAAGCTGCCGCCCTGCTTCAGGAATCCAACACCATTTGTCACGTCCTTAGCCAGTACCTTCTGAAGGCGAACTGGACTCGGCAAGGATACAAAACCTTCAAAGCACTTTCTCCAGGACTCGCGATTTGAACGTCACAGTTCTTTGTTGTAGTCAGTAAGAAGGAACCCATATTCGTCCCACTGCTTGGTGCGCTTTGCTCTATTGAATAACCTCCTGCGTGCGCATATCAGATAGCTGCTCATTCCACCAGGGCAGGCGCGGATCCAAGGGGGAGGGGGGGGTGTCACGGGGGTCATGACCCCCCCAAACAGCCCGCATTTCAAAAAATAGAGCTGAAACAATATTTTGCAAACCTTTGTTTATTTGGTTATTCTTGTTATTTTTGATTTGTTGCTATCCAGTGACCCCCTCCGGAAAAAAATTCTAGATCCGCGCCTGCACCAGGGCACCTTCCGCACCACTTGAACTGAAACCGCTACGTTGCTATCGTGATAGGTGGTAGTTAGAATTTCATTGAGCTGGTCCGCAGCAAACTCTAGTTCACTAATTGAACTGATGTTTGTTACCATCGTATCAGCCTTCGAGTTCAAGCTCTGAAAGCATTCCAATCTGTCTTTTTTGGAATATGGGACTTTTATATGAGTTCTGAACGCTCGGAGATGTCGAATCTTATATGCTAATGATCCGACAAGGACTCGTCATCAGAAATTCGCCAGTTTATTAATTCGGACAGCGCCCTGCTGGCCAGGGTGAGGTCCAATACCTCTTCTCTAACTGCAGTGATGAAAGTAGATTTGGACTCTCTGTTTATTATGTCTAAACTACAGGTGGAAAGATAGTTTAGAAGGGACTGACCTGTCATTTATACCGCTGCTTCCACACACTGAGTGGTGTGCGTTGGCGTCGCAACCTATTATTAACTGTCGGTTTTCATATCGACAGTATACGACGAGTTCCTGGACCTTTGGTGGCGGAATAGTGCTGTTCCCCGGGAAGTAGGCGGAAGCTAGAGCAATTTCCCGCATGCCGCCTATAGGAGGCAAAGTAGCTACGAGGTCCCTGGAAATGAAGTTATTCATAGGTAAGTGATTGACTCTTTTGTCAATCAGGAGTGTCGCTCAAGAGAGTAGTCACCAAGGTGACTATCTTTTTTTAATATAAATCAACTTACATGATTAAATGTTGAATCCTCGGATTTGGCCACTGCCAACCCTAGCCTCTGGAATGAACGTAAGGGTAATTTGCTCTTCGGCAAAGGTCCTGCAGAGTGTGGCCGATGCAGCTTCGTCTGAAACACCCTTATGGTGCTTATTTGTGCCCTTCCGTCGCGAGAGACTTCTTGACAAACTTACCTGCCTTTGCTTGTCTGAGTCCTTTTGTTCTGTCCTTTGGAGAAGACCGCTGTCCCTTCCGTTGTCCGGCTGCCTTAGCAACCTTCATTATAGGTGGCCTAATGGTCGTTGCTCTGGGAGCCGAAGTAACCTTGGCCGGCGTACTAGCTCTTCACCACTTTCCACTGCACTGTTTGGAGGGCATTTTGCGTACCAATTGTGGCTAATACTTTCTCATTCGTGAGGGAAAGGGACCACATGCGTCCTGGCAAAGTTACCCTCCTCAACTAGGACAATGTCAAGAGAGCTGTTGGCACTAATGTGCTCAAAGTTGCTCTTGACCCAATCGGCCGTCTGAGCGTTTGTACAGACAAGGAGGATCCAACAGGCGCAAGGGATACACGCCTAGAACTACGGTCGAACACTTCCATCCGCATGCTTAATTGTGACATCGACAATCGCCTCCTGGAGAAGAGCCATTTGCTCCGCTGACAAGGGACGATTGACCATGTCGACCGACGTTAGTCCTAGCCTCACGCTGCTGGCCACCTGGTTGAAGGTGGCTTGGACGGACCCCACATGAGCCGTTTTTGGCTTTTTAGTAGCCCATGGCTCGGGGGTCTTGTCCTTCCGAGACATTTTGTATTCTTTCTTCAGAAGGGTTTGGAGGATTTGGCAAGCTCCTAAACCTTTGCTGTAGAGAAGCCTTCTACCAATGCCTTCCTGAATCTTCTCCGTTCTGCGTTGGTAAGCTTAACGAACACCGGTTCATTGGTACAAATATTGCATTTGCAACTTGCTTTTGGAACCAGAAAAAGGGGGAAATTTAAATGCTCTAAAACGGAAGGATCTGAAAGAATTTTTTAGCTTTCAGCTATAGTTTCCGAAATATTCTACTTTTTTTGTTAAAATTAAAAGTGGCCATTTCTTCCGCAGAATTTTTTTACATACTCAAATTATTGTTATTTTAGTACAGGCTAACGCTGTACCACTTCCGCCAGGCTCGTTTTCTTGTAAGCACTATTTTGGATGCATGAATTCCACAAATTTTATGGACTTTGCCTACTGTAACGACAAACATTTAATCCACGGAACTATTTCCCAGGGAGCTTTTACCTCTTAAAGCAACTGTTTAATTTCTGCAACTCTGCTGCTACTGATGATATTTAAAACATACAATATACATACAAAAAGGTACAACAATGCAAAATCCAATTAATTTTAAAATTAAATTTCACATTACCTTGTAAAGTCAGATAAATAATAAGTTTCGTTTTCTAAAACAATGAAAAACGTTGGCCTTGCTCAACTAATTTCTTGCTTTGCAGTCATCGAGTTCTGCATTTAGCTCACCGGTGTATTATCACTTTTCAACTCATCCTTCGATTCTAAAGTTTGTTTAAACCCCAAAAAAAATTTTTTTTTCTAATTTTTGAAATGTTTGCGAAAGTAATCCTTATACCGTCAGGTGAAATAAACAACGAGTTAATGTATGATAATACATGTTTTATTGCCTATAGAAATATATAAAGAATATTCGTAATATTTCTGATCCCTTAGGCAGTTATTTTTCTGTAAACACATCTAAACTGTATAAAAGAAAACAGCGAGCTTTCTAATGCCAAAATCCGCCATCGAAACTGCTGCATGAAATATCATCAGAGTGTAGCTACGCTACTTTCAGTTCATTGATACCAATCGGCGTAGGTAGACCTCCAAAAATGTTTCCAGTCAATGATAGCACAGAGTAATTAAATACCCAAAACAGTAAGAACAGCAAGAAAAAGATAATATCTACAGTAAAAGAGATGATATACTTTAGCTTTTACCTTTAGCAGTGCACTTACGAATTGTAACTCTTTCCCACTTTTCGACCATATACAACTCAGTCACCATGAGGTACCGAAAATACCAATAGTTTACGAAGTCAATTATAGTCTTCATCCTTTGTAATCTGGGTATTTTACTTCCTAATCAAACACTAGATTTCTGACAGTGACAACTCTCCACCCCAAAGATTATCAAATACAAGATGTGACGTATTATCTTTTTTCGACCTTGGTCCCGTTAGCCTACCGGTCTTGCAAATTTTGCTAAAAGTAGATAGCAATAAAAGGTTCAAATGTGAGAGAAAGACAAAAACTTAGGGGGAGGCAAAACGAAAATTAAAATCACGTTTCACCACCCAGAGCAGCGCACACGTTAGAATGCTTTGGCCCGCCTTTAAAAATGCACAGCGATAAAAAGGAAAACGGTCCGCATTCGTAAATATGCTTTTATTGTGCTACCTGCTTCTTCCCCATTCTCGATTCAGAATTTCTCTATGCTGTAACATTGCGCGGAAACGACACTAACACTATGCAGGCATGCAGCGTTTCTGAAATTTTGAATGAGAATATTTGGCTGCCTATTGTTATCTTTTTCTTCTTTATTGGAATTTAGATAAGGCATAGGAATCAGTAGTTCTTTGCTGCTTTCTACGAATACGAATGCGGGCTGTTTCTATTTTTTTGCTGTGCATTTTTAAAGGCGCTGTAAAGTACTGCCAATGTGTACATTGCTCTTGGTGGCGGAGCGTGGTCTTAATTTTCGTTCCGCCCCGCTCTTGCTGTCTTTCTCTCACACGCGAGGCCTTTATTACTATCTCTTTTAGCAAAATCTGCGAGGCCGTTGGACTAAAAAATTAAGGGAAAACGTCACGAGTATCAAATCTTGTTGTAGATAATCTTTGTCTAAGACAGGAGATTGGACTGTCCATCTTTATATGCATGCTGTGGTTCTTTACTTGTTCCAACATTTTTATATATTATAAACGTCAACGCTGCGAAAGTTAAGCCTAAACGTGACAAATTTTACGTGCAATGGCATCGGAAATTACTACTAAGCTGCAGAAGCAAAATGAGAAAGTATTTGCTGAATTTCAAGCGCTTCGAAGTGAACAAAGAAATATAGCAAATAATTTAAGCGCTTTAGAAATGGATTTAAAGGAGCATAAGTACATTACTTTAACCTCAATTTAAAATTTTAGTAAAAATTATGTATTTCAGAACAGTGATAGAGACTTTAAGGACCGTAAATAGAGATCGGAAGTGCTTTCGGCTTATAGGAGGTGTTCTGTGTGAACGCAAAGTAAAAGATATACTTCCTCAATTAATTGGAAATAGTGAATATCTTCAGAAGTCAATTGGAGTAGTCACCGAGAAATTAGAACAAAAAGGAGAGGAAATTAATAAGTTTAAAGATAAGCACAATATTCGCATTAGAGGCCAGGACCCGGTGCAATCCGATAAGAACGATAAAACCGAAGGACAGACCAACAGAACAGCACTTGTAGTTTGAATTTTTCACTTAAATCAGTTCAGTTTCATTTTATTTCACTTACACCATGTAAAATTTTTCTTAAGAGCTTAACTGATATAGCTTAGTGATTTTACTTTTGTTTACTTTCATTCTCAGTTAACGGAATAACCAATTACCAGATTTATTCATTAAATTAAAATTGTTTGTAACAAATTTAAGATTTAACTTTCCGTTCTGGCTGCTTGGAATTCTCATTGAAAAATGGAATGTGAAACGGATTTTTGAGAGGTCAGTTGTGAGCTTAAATTATTGTGAAATGCACCGATAATTATTGAATAATCGGTTTTACATCTTTAATACTTTAAAATGAATGAAATCGTTACGCCACTTTAAAATACATATGAATTTTACACAATTCCCTATGCTCTCGCCAAAAAATTAATTATATAATGATGATAATTTGTCTTTTGTCTTCTGGTAAACCATGTTGCGAATTCTTGTTTTTCTCACGCAGTGACATTTATTAGTGTAAATGAAATAGGACATAATAAATTTTAGAGGATGGCGAATTAATTAGAATTTATTTTCCATTTTCTTTTACTATTACTGAAATGAAATGGAGATTATAGCAAAAACCCAAAAGTGCTCAATTTACCTCTATTAATTTCTTAAAACTGTTGTTTAGCGATGTAAACACCATTTTCAGAAGTGAGCATTTCGCCACTGCGATAAGGTAAATTGAAAAAGGAATAGGAAAACAATATCACAACACGAGGAGGTCAACCGTTTGGGAGTAGAGGGTCTGAGTCACACAAACATAAAATGGAATTGGGCGGGGTGAGGGGGGAAGGGACCATCAACCGTTTGAGAGTTACAGGGTGACTCGTAAAGTCCAATTTTCTATGATATGGACATCACTATTTTATTTTTACATTTTGATCTACTCAATGTAGCGACATTCAATTCAAGCTAAAAGTTTACTATCCCAATGTCCTTTCTAAACGTGTCAACAATGTTGACCTACCCCACACCACTGCAGCTACATTAACTTCTGAAAGTACAAAAATGTGTTACTTTTTCCTAAAATCATGTAATTAATGCATATTTATTATTTTTATCGAAATGAATTAAATGTAAAATAGTTTTGGCAGAATCTTCGATACAAGTCGTAAAGTCGGTCGGGTGCACGCACAAATCTACAGGACAAAGGGGTCTGAATCGAACGACATAGGAAAAATTCGCGACAGTTCCATTAACCTAAGAGATTATCCTTTTGATTCGCGATATACTTTACTACACCTTGAAACAAATTGTGGAAAATGTTTGAATTTAAATCAGGACAAACGAGCCCCAGACAACTTGCAAAGTATACGACTTGGTTCCAAGAGCTGACAAATTACTGCACTTACGCCAGAAATTCATTTTGAGATTTTTATTTTATAGAACTAAAATGTCCCTGGAATGCAAAAAATCCAGTTAGATTGAATTTTTCAGGAGACTTCATTCTGCCATCATATACAACGAACCGCTCATGTACACGTTTTCCTATAGAAGCGGACGGTGCAAATTTGGTGCCCTCTCTTTGGCTTTTGGGCAGTGACAGCTGGTGAAATTAATTCAATTTATTGTTCTGTAATGTCAGAAATATTTCAGAGCTAAATTGAATAGCCGTTGCCGGTATTCTCCGACAATTCACTGAGGAACGATTAAATGACCAAACATTTCTTTAATACAAAACACCTTATGGCAATAAATCTCTAATAAGTCTCTTGCGCATTAGGACATCCTGGCAAGATGCAAGAGTGCATTTCATCCTTTATGTACTTTATTTAACTTTATAATAAAAACAATTAAATCATTTTAAAATGATATATATTTTAGAAACTTATCGATTTTCGTATGTTTTTACATGTAGCAAAATACTGCACTCGAAATACTGAATCAAACGTTTTAAAACAGTTTACAAAACAAATCACAAATTAAATCAATCGCTAGAGAAATCGTTTTAAAGCATTAAATATTTTGTTCTTCACTTTCAGTCAAGTGAATAAACAATTCCTGGAAGCTTTTAAATTTTGTGGGCACTTTGGCACTTAAAAAATAATCTTTATTTTTGTTTGCCTTTATTTCGAAATTCTTTAATTAAAACACAATAATGGTTTAATCAATCACATCTATTAATAATATGTATATATTACAACGTTTTCACGACTTGAATTTATCAATCACAAATTCTTGAAAATATTGGTAATCTGACAAGGATAAAGTTTTAAAAGCATTTTTATGATATTAATAATAATATTTATTATCATTCATTGAATTTAAAGGAAATATTTTATAAATTTTTGCTTCACAAATATTTTTGTCAGCATTCAGCAATTCCACATTCAAAATATCTGTGGAATCGATATATTCATGCGATGCGATAATAATAGATAAGTAAATTTTTTTATATCTTCTCTCGTTTATCACAGGCAGTGGGTTGTCAAATTGGCGGAGAGGAAATTGAGCGATCCATTGAATTTGTATGTCAGTGGCCATCATACGTTTTTAAATAAATGTCGCCCAATGTCAGACTTGGGCAAACTCTCAGTTCGTGGCTTGTAAAAGTCAGAGGTTTTGGTAAACCTGATTAACTTTTTCATATATGCGTTTTAACCAGAAAACATTTGGGTAAAACTAATCTCTATCGCTGTCTGAAGTTAGCCGTATTTTGACATTTACAAATGTAAACAAAACTTAGAGGAAGGAATAAGGAGAAACAGTTACAAATTTAAAAAAAAGTAGTGAAATGCACATTTTAAAAGAATTGTAACATTTTGCTACGTACCACTACGTAGGCTTAGATTCATTAATTAACTCACACGAATAGGTAACTGGTCATGTGAGCAAACTAAGACTCTAGGCAAAAGTAATAATCTCCAAAGGAGATTTCTCCTCCAACATCAACAGGTCGCGCAGGCAAACCATTTTATATAAAAAAAAATTATTTGCCCCGTAACCTAATTATGCAATGACAAGTAATAACAAACAAAAATATACTTAATTCCAAACAGTAAAATTAACAATATTAATAATTAGTGATATGTACATCCAAAAATAGTAGCAAAGTGATGCACACTTCCTTCAAAATAATATCACTGGAAGACGCAACCGTTATAAATATTCTTCGGAAGATCCATAAAAACAATTCTATCCTATAAGAAAAACGAATTCCACAAAATGTAGAAAAGAACACAATTTTCTCCTTTTTGTCTTCTTTTCTAAGTTAATTGTCATTGTCTCCAACTTCACTTTAGTTTGAGAAATGTGCAGTCAAAGGTTGACACAATAACTTTTAATTTTGAAATTTTGCAAAAATTAAGAGTGGAATATTACAGAAACTAAAGCTGACCGCGAAGATATTCTTTCAGATTCTTCTGTTTTCAACCTAACGGAAGACTCCTACAAAAATTCATTGAATTCGGTGACTTTCTCCTATTCCCAATTTGTTCCAAAATCTTTACCTCATCAATGTACTACATCTATTCTCTCTCCACTTTTAATTTAACCCTTAACGAACGAGCGCATTTTTCTAAAACTATGACCAGTAGGTCGACGGATTTTTAAGAAATTAAGTGCTTCATTTCCAGAGCGAGAGAAGGTGCTTAATTAATATCGCTTTATTGCATGTATAATTAAAGCCAAACCTACAGTTTCCGAAAATATCACGTCATGCGCGTGTATGGCGGCATTCGATTTTTTTAGAATATTTACAATGTCGCGAGTATGGCGGCATTCGTTCGTTAAGGGTTAAAATAAACTTTCAACTCAGCATGTTGCACACAGATGTGAAATTTTATGTCAGACAAGCGAATTGTCAAATATTACTCATATGTTAGATAGGTAAGTATACCAACCTTTAACACTATTTCTACCAAAGGTGTCAAAAGACACCTTTTAAAATTTTAACTTGAAATTAATTTAAAAGTTTAATAATTTTTTCTCAGTTAATGTTTTGACTTTTCGTATAATAATTGTTAAATTTATTTAGCGCTATCATTTTCCTCCAGCTCATCCTGGATCAGTATAAACGTACATGCTATACCTATTTCTACCATGAGGTGTCTTTTGACACCTTTACGATTTTTCTCACAGCAAGAAATAAAAAATATAAAGAAACTACACATGACATAAATTTGGCAACAGTGATGGACTGAACTGTAATTTGTTCTTGTTTTTTTCCTCTTCGTATTATTATACCAAGCCATGGAAATTCTGTGCTATATGATCTTCTCAGCAAGTTTTAAAAAATGCCAGAAATTTTCGGTTAAAAATTCCAGCAATTTGATTATCTAGACCGGCAACACTGAATTCCCCGGTATAATTTTTATATTCGGTTGTTGTTTGCAATGTTGCATTTTACTGGAGATCATTGAAGTGAACATGTTTTAATAATTATTTCCATAATTATTTGCATCCAAACGCAAAGGTGTCAAAAGACACCTTTTGGTCGAAATAGGTATACACAAAACCGTGGTAGAAATAGTGTTAAATCACAACGAATCGCTAACCCAAATTACCCCTCATGGTCATGTACACGATTTTCTATAGAAGCGGACGATGCGACTTTTGTTCCCTCTCTTTCGCTCTAAGGCAGTCACATGTCGTAAATTGACGTCAAATGAACGGTCTACAATAGGTCTGTTCGATGAGCAATTCGTTAAAAAAACCTGTGCCACATGGTTACCCCAGGCGAACTGGGAATAGCAAAAAAAAACCCAGGGCGACCTGAGGTTTGGTATCTAATCGAACCCTCTTTTTAAACAAATAAGAAAAAGAAAAGTAGAGCTGCCAGTTGTGTTTGACATATGGCGCCAATTTAATTTATATAAAGTTAGTAAAAGTGTTTAAAAGTAGTAATATTGCGTTTAAAAGTAGTAATTTAATAATATTGTGAATAGAAGACGCAAATAAATTAATTGAACTGAGCTTAGCTGTGTTTAAAAGGGCTTTTTAGGGCGAATTTAGAAAGATGGAAGAAAGGGGTTCCAAATTGTGTTTGATTGCATGTTCACTTATTTTTTTATCAAGAATTATTCAGAATGTAAGACAAAATTGAAAAATAATTGGTATATTAAAAGAAATTTCACAGATTTCGCAGTAGAGCGCTATTAAAACAAAAATAATAAACCTAAGTTTACAAAATATGTCGTTAAAATAAAGAAATAATTAAAACCAATAAAATTTGACACAATTGGTGATTTATTTATCAAATATTTTCGTATTTTTCCACTAAACGAAAAAGAAATCTTGCGACAATCAAAGGCAACTTTGAAATATGTATTTCTAAAGCAGAGCAGAGATTCAAGTAGATTAAATCGGTACTCCTATACTTATAGTTTTTGCCGTAACAGATTTAAATAATGTTTTCCAATTTGCATAATCCTAATTTCTAAGAAATTAACGTACACATTTGTACCAGTCTTCCTGAAGGGGCTAAGTCTATAAATTATCAATTAGCGCTTCAATAAATTAATATAATAATTAAATTGGATTAATTATTTATTTTATAATAATTACTAAGCTTATTTTAAATAATAAAACACAAATTTCATTGCTTATGTAATTTATTTCGAAATATCAAGAGATACTTCACATTTTTGTTTAATTTTCCTTCAAATGCTGTTAGCCGTTACATAAATAACTGACAACATTATTTTACCCCAGCATGAAAGCCGGGTTAAATCGTTGCGCCACACAGCATATATATACACATGTACACAATTTCCTATAGAAGCTAACGGTGCGATTTTTGTTCTCTCTCTTTAGCTCTCAGGCAGTGACATCTCGTAAAATTATGACAAATTGGCGTTCTTTAATATCAGAGATATTTTAGAGCCGCTGAATTGCCGTTACAGAAATTCTTTGAAGAACTATCAAATAATAACAAACATTTCTTTACTACGGCTCAATTTATGATAATTTCCGCGTGTGACACAGCCTGTGTATTTATTAATTAATGCATTTATCGAACTCAGGACTTTTAGGGAAGTTACATTAATATTAAAATGAGTTTCAGGGCTGATTTTGTTTACTTTAAGTTTTTAGAGTTTCCTTTTGATGAAGAAGTGGATTTTGGATGGTACAAACATCAAGGAGACGACAGGGCTCAGTGTAATAAACGCACACTAATTGAAGGTATTGATCTCCATCTACCACTTCCGCAGGACGTGCTATTTTCGGAATATTCTTTAGATTTTACAGGTGAAACTCCACATCAAATACGGTCTGTTTGCGAATTTTATACCATATACCTTCTGATTCCATGTTAAAGTTTTTAAATTCTGCCAGAAATCAGTTTAAAGTAATTGATTCTCGACTTTAATATTTAGTACATTTTGTAAAAACATTAATTTAAATAATAAATTAATTTAAAAAATAAAAATAAATTAATTTAATTTTATGGATATTTCTATAAATAAAATCTAATTATATTTTGTAGAATTAATATATTTGCAAAACAAATTACAAATTAAAGCAAACGTAAGATAAATCGCTATACAATTCGTTTTAAAATAAAAAAGATTTAGTAGTTCGCTTTCAGTCAAGTGAATAAACAATTCCTGAAAGCTTTTAAATTTGGCGGCTAATTACACAAATTTGGCGCTGTGTCATTCTAGTTTTAAAAGCTTCCTTTAATATCGAATTTTTTAAAATAAAACGCAATAATTGTTGAATCAACCGCATTTATTAATAATATTGTATGTATGTACATATACATATTACAACGTTTTTATGACTTAAAATTAATCAATCACAAATTTTTGAAAATACTGGTAATCTGGCCGAGATAAAGCTCTAAAAGCATGTTGATGCCATTAATAAAAATTTAATATTCATTTAATTTAAAGCAACTATTTTATAAATTTTGTCCCAGAAATATTTAAATTCAAATATTTTGTCAGCGTTCAGCAATTCCGCATTAAAAAACTCTGCGGAATCGACCCATCCATGCGATGCGATAAAAATAGACAGCGCTATATAAATTTGTATATTTCTTCTCTCGTTTATCTCAGACAGTAGGTTGTCAAGTTGGCGTACGCTTGAAACATCCTGGGCCTAAACGTGTTTATATTGCGGATGTGGAGAAAGTGCGGGAGATATTCATCCCATGGCTGGAGAAAATTTTTTCATTTGCATCTCAAAACGTGGACAGAGATGAGAGTCGTCTTCATTCCCAAGGTGGTTAAGGCATCCCACAGCAAGCCAAAAGATTTAAGCCCGATCAGTCTATCTTCCTTTTTATTAAAAACCTTAGAAAGTATATCGACCTATACATAAGGAAAATTATCCACATAGGCTAACCCCTAATCAACATACCTACATTACAGGTAGTACCTACGGCTGCGATGACCTTGCCATAATCATCTTTGACATGCACCCACCAACTTTGACGGAGTTGCTCCAAAATATCGTCAATATGGACTCATTGTGGACATCAACCTGGATAAAAATGAGTTCGTTATCTTTACAAGGAAGCCCCCTTTAGCACTCCACCTATTAGAGGCGTGCACCTCGCTCTAGCGGAACAGGTTAAATATCTGTGTTTAGTCATTGGTAGGAAACTTCGATGGAACAACAATGTTCGAGAGAGCGTGTGCAAGGCACAGGACAACACCGGCCAAAGGCTTTAACGTTCTTCTTCATCAAGGCGCATTAATCACAGCCATTAAGCTCAACTCTGCCCACCCTTAGACATGTTCGGATCATGGACATTACAGGATATTGGGCAAATCGTTACCAAGAAATATTGACTATGCTGCACCGATACCCTTTTTCGACGCGAAATTCAACACTTGCATTCCGATTAGAGTTGAATTACTCAGTACATATATGTATACTATCTTCTCTACGTTGGAAGGAAAAGTAGGTGGAACTTTTGGACCTGAAAATATCATTTCGACTTTCGGACTATTGCAGTGTCCTGTAAGCGGAGCTGATGAGGCGCTATGCTGGCTTCGAAGCAGTTCCTGAGAAAATAACTGGATATATTCACAGACAGCCAGATGGTATTTATATCGCCAACAGGCGTGTACACAAACTCTAGAGTCGTCAGAGATTATCGCCTGCTCTTGAACGATCTTACAACTAAAGTGATATACCAGGCAATGGCGAAATGGACGAGCTAGCCAAAGGTGGCACTGCCTTGACTGGATCTGAGATAATTTACAGTCAAGGCGTACCGCTGGCCTTATACAGGTTGGATGTTAAAAAATCCTCCCTTGAAGTCGTTAACAAGAGATGGCAAAACGGACACCCCTGGTAGAACACTAAGCAGTTTTGGCCTAGCTTTGATCCCGGCAGTTCAGCGAATTTGATCCCGCTTGGGCGAGCATCCATTAGCGATGTCGTCGCAGTGATTACCGGTCACTGACTCTTTGGCAACTACGCCAAAATATTGAACGCGCTTCATAACGACTTTTGCAGGAGTTGTAACGACGAGAAGGAAGAAGAAAATGCTACTCACTTCGTCTACTACTGTCCGGCCCTGGTTCTTAATATAACACGACATCTGGACTTACCTTTCCGATCTCTTCGAGTGTCGGGAGTTTAGGACGGTTCAGCAGAAGCTATAGCTATACCTCTGCCAACTTTCCGCAACCTCCTCGAACACTCCCTGTCCTTCCTCTTCTCACCCCACTGCAGATAAACCCTCCTTTATTGACCCTCCCTCCAGTAGTGAGGTTAACTAAGCAATCGGCCGATTCTGCCGACAGCCGTTATTTGCTTTCTCGTCTTCGTGATCGCAGGATCTACGACAACGTCCGGCTCTATCTGGCCTATCTTCATGACAAGCCAGATTACATCTGCATCGACGGTAAAACTAGGACCAACGTCATGGTCTCCCTGCATCAAGAGGGTCTACCGACTGACCCGTCTTTGTTGAGGCAGCTTTTTCTCAAATTCCATTCCGCATTTAACGTTCCACCTCAACAAGTTTCCGATGACCTCTCTGGATACGCCTCCTTCGTCAGCTCCAAGCGTATTTCACACCTTCAGAAAGCCCGCATCGACTCCAAAAACTACTTTAGTACCTAACCCCCCCACCGACTCCCTCCCCATATCCAGCTCTCCTCTTCTTGCTCCCTCACATTCTTTAAACTGCTTCTCTCTATACTAGCAGAATGTCAGAGGGTTGCGATCAAAGCTGCATCACGTTTTCTTGAACACCCAGTCCCTTCCTTATGACATCTTCGCGCTCTCTGAAACCAATCTCACGCCTGGGATTAATAGTAGTGAGCTTTTTTCTTCTGATTTCATCGTATTTCGCGCCGACGGAATCTCAACCAATTCCAGTCCCTCAGGGCGCGGTGTTCTTATTGCAGTCCACTGCCGTTTCAATGCCACGCAGATTAGCTCGAGTGACTCCTTTACCTTTGAATGGATCTGCGTCAAAATATCCCAATGCCGACGTTCCCTCTTTATTTTATGCTGTAACATTCGGCCTGCTCAGCATATCGATGCCTACAAGCGGGCAGTTGAAATTATTGATACCCTGTCGGCCCTCACCCTTCCCCTTGACGATTTTATAGTCCTCAGTGATTTCAACCTTCCTCGTCTCCTCTGGCCCCTCTCCGATGATGGCTCCTCCTACTTTCAAACTAACACGTCCTCTCCAATTGAGTCATTATTCACTGATCAACTTTCCCATTGTGGTCTATACCAAATCAGTGGTGTGAAAAACCATCTCGGCAGACAACTTGATCTCATTTTCTCCTCAAATCCCCTTGACTCGGTCGCCACGAGAAGTCACCATTTTCTTTCAACTCTCGACTCACATCATCCGTCTCTCTCCCTTTCTCTTTTTTATGACTCGTTTCATCCACCGTTAATCCCCGCACCCCGATCTTGCTTTAACTATCGTAAAGCCGACTTTACGAAGCTTAACCTCCTCCTAAGTAATTCGAATCTCTGCATTCCGTCTTTAAATTCCCAATCTTCCATTATCAAAGAAGTCACCCTTTTTTATACTGATCTCTTCAGTTGTGTGTCCCAATGCGTACCCTTTGAACCTATAAAGAGCCGCTCTTCTTCGCCACCCTGGTATAATAAAGAAAGAGCTTCGCTCTCTACGCAATAAAAGAAACAAATTATGGTACTCCTATCTCTTGTCCAGGTCCGACGCAGACTACTCTTCCTACATCGCTGTCTCCAACCTTTTTTCGGAGCTATGCTCTGCCCTCTACAACGACTACCTAGCCTCTATGCAATCTAAACTTATATCGGACCCGAAACTATTCTATAAGTTTATCAACGTGAAACGCAAGTCTAACGGATTCCCCCGTGTCCTTAATCTCGGCGAGGCATCCTCATCCGACCCTTCAGTAATTGCCAACCTCTTTGCTAAGTTCTTCAGTCAATCCTTCAGTGATCAAAACCCTACCCCTGATCCTAACTTCTTCTCTTGCATGCGTAACTGCATTCAAACCTCCCTTGTTTCTATCGTCATCGATCCCTCTTTAGTTGCGGCCAAGATTAACGCTCTCGTTAATGATACTGACCCAGGCTCTGACGGTATTCCTGCCATTCTTCTTAAGAAGTGCGCCACCCATTTAATTGAGCCTCTCACCGCTCTATTTCAGCTTTCCCTTTCAGAGGGAACTTTTCCCGATCTCTGGAAGGATTCTTACATCATCCCTATCCATAAAAAGGGTTGCAAGAGCGACATTTCCAACTACCGAACCGTAGCCAAATTATCGTGCATTCCTAAGTTCTCCGAAAGTCTCATCTATGACTCTTTGTCATTCCAATGCAAGTCAATCTTGTCCCCTTCTCAACATGGCTTTCTTATTGGCAGATCCACGACCACCAATCTAACTACCTTTGTATCACGCACCCTCCTTGCCATGGAGAATGGCGCTGAAGTTGACGTTATAGCAACTGACTTTAACAAAGCCTTCGACAAAATTTCCTACTACCTTTCGTATTCCTCCAAAACGATCTAAATAACTGTTTTACCTGGTGTGAGCATAATTTTCTCGAACTTAACATATCAAAATGCCAAGCAATTACCTTCTCCCGCAAGCGCACTTCCGCACCCCCCAGACCTTATCTCCTTTCCGCTGTGCCGGTTCCCCCTGTCACATCCCTTCGTGACCTCGGTGTCGTTTGTGATAACGAACTCAACTTCCGATCCCATATAGACCTTTCCATTAACAGGGCCAATTCCGCTCTCGGCTTCGTTAAACGATGGTCTAAGGAGTTCTCTAACCCTTATGTCACCAAATCCCTTTTCATCTGCTTTGTCCGTCCTCTCCTTGAATATGCCTGTCAGGTCTGGTCACCTTCACACTCCACAGCCATCAACAGAATTGAATCTGTCCAACGAAGATTCATCCGCTTTGCCTTGCGTAATCTTCCATGGTCCGACCACCTCAACCTTCCCCCCCTATGAAAACCGCCTAAAATTAATCGATCTCCAGCCCCTTTCCCTTCGCCGCGATGTAGCCGATATAGTCTTTGTCCACCAAGTCCTTGTTGGCGCTGTTGACTGCCCAGACCTCCTCCATAGAATATCCTTCAACACCAGCCCCCGTAACGTCAGATCTTTCCCCACTTTTCGCCTTGAAACCCACCGTACGAACTATGGCCATTTAGAACCTTTTACCCGAATGCTGCGTAAGGCCAACAACTCCTCCACCTTCGACTTCCATTTAAATAAGCTCTCTCTCAAGCGAGCTCTTTATCGCCCCTGCCCTACCCTACCCAGTCCCTAATTCATTCCGTTTGTCAAATATTATAAATAAATCCTACCAAAACCTTAGCTTGCCCTACTCTTGACCAACTTAACTCCCCAATGATCCTTTCTGTCGATTCCCTGTTTTCTTCATAAGTAGGTTTATATAATTTAATTAATTTGTTTTTCTCTTTGTTGTTAGTTATCTAAGTAGCTTGTATTAAGTGAATTAAATAAATTATCGATTTAAATTATAGATGTTTCTAAATTTACTTTAGAGCCCAGTGATATCACAATGCGCCTCCTCTGGCCTAATTGTGACTTGTGTAGCCACCTTAATCCAACCTAAACTAGCAACCAAAGATCATGAAATACTAGATATGACACTCTCTATACAAGCCCAAAGCTCTAACCCATATGCAATTTCTAAAACTGCCTGGGGAAACTTTTCCAATTAGAGAAAGCAGCAAAGAACTACTGCTTCCCATGCCTTATCGGAATTCCAATAAGAACAAAATAGACAAGAATAGCCAGCCAAATATTCTCATCTACGGCACCTACAGTGTAGTCAATAAAAAGCAGCATTTTTTTATTATGCATTTTTAAAGGCGGGCCAAAGTTTTGGGCACGCTGTGTGCCTCTGCATGCATAGTGTTAATGCCGTCCCCAGGCAGTGGTCCAGCATAGGAAAATTCTGAATCAGTGAAGGGAAACAGGCATGTAGCACACTCAGAGCATATATACGGATGCGAGCTGTTTATATTTTTTCACTATGCATTTTGAAAGGCGGGCCAAAGTATTAGAACGTGTGCGCTGCTCTGGGTAGTGAAACGTGGTTTAAATTTTCGTTCGGGATCAAAGTCGAAAAAAGATGAGGGAACACGTCACGAGTGTCCCATCTAGTATTTCATGATCTTTGCTAGCAACTGTCACTCTAGCATATTACAAATTCGGGAAATTGTTCCCACCACTGGAAAAACTATACAGCGCCATTATATAAAAGGGTCGGGTCAAAAAAGTCGGCAAGCAGTCAGTCCGCGGAAGAACCATGTGTGTGTGATGTCAATATAGGCATATTATATTATTTTGTTCCAGCTATGTGTCTCATGTCAATCTAGGCATAGCGGACTGTCTCTTTGGTAAGAGAATACAACACCGCCATGCAAACTTTAAGCTTTAGAACAACAGATGGAAGAATTTATTATTTGTATAATTTATTTTATGTAATAATACAGAAAAGAACGAAAGGGTCCTATAACCCTAAACCTAAGGTATACTAGGGATGAACCACTAGTCAAAGTAAATATTTCTACAAAAACATGGCTAGCCACAGTGACGGTACGTCCAAAATACAACCGATATACGTGTTGTTGGTAGTGTGGACAACCGGGGCACTTAAGAAGACAGTATCAGAAACGTTCGGAATTAGTCTGCTCATTCTGTGGTTCATTTATTTATTTATTTATTTATCGCTTATTACAAGCTACAATAAATTTAAAACTAATTAACAAAAAGACTAAAATTAAAGTAAAATAATAATAAATTAAAATTAGAGAGCGGGAATGATAATGGCACATGACAAGATAGAAAACAAAAAAAGAAAACAGGCTACATTAGGAGGAATTAAAGGCATTCCTGAGAGAAGATTTACTCAGGTGAGAGTCAAAAAAGGGGTGGGAGTTGGCTTTCCGAAGCATACGGGTGAGAGGCTCAGAAAGTCCATAGTTGGTACGGTGATAAGCAGGGCGAAAGAGAGGTGCCGAACGGAGGTTACGAGGATTGGTGTAAATGGAGATCCGCTGGAGTAGGGAAGGACAGTCAATCTCAGCGGTAAGCAGCTGATGAATGAAGGTAATATCGGCAAGGTCCCGTCGCTTCCACAGGGTCTGCAAATTTATCAGTAAGAGACGGTTTTCGTAGGGGGGAAGGTTTTGATGGTCAGACGTAAGGTCACGTAAAGCGAAGCGAAGGAACGCTGGACAGCCTCAATCCTATTGATTCGATTGGATTGAAATGGTGACCACACTTGGCAAGCATATTCAAGGACAGGCCTGACGAAGGTAATAAAGAGGGATTTGGCTATGTAGGGATCAAGGAACTCCTTGCACCAGCGTTTCACAAAGCCTAGCACGGAGTTGGCTTTAGCAATCACGTTGTCAAGAGTCACGAAAGTTAAGTTCGCTATCACAAATGACGCCTAAATCGCGAAGAGAGGATACGAAGGGGATAGGTTCATCAGATAGCCGATAAACTCTGGGGGAAGAAGAGGGGCGTCTACGGGAGTAAGTGATGATTTGGCATTTCGAAACATTAAGCTCAAGAGAGTTTTTATTACACTAAATGCTAAAATTGTCGAGGTCGTCCTGAAGCAGTCGAGAGTCAGAGGTAGAGGATATCCGTTTGGAGATTTTCATATCGTCGTCATCATTGATGACTAGAATGAAAAGCAACGGCCCTAAGTGGTTTCCCTGTGGAACCCCCGAGTTGGCCACAAAAGAGTTGGAGGCAGAGGAACAGAAAAGGACCCTGTACTGGCGTTGTTCAAGATAAGACTTCATCCAGGAAATAAGGAGCTGAAGCCAAGGGATTGTAGTTTGAAGAGAATTAATTTATGAGAGATCTTATCAAACGCCTTGCTGAAGTCAGTAGCAATGACGTCAACTTCGTCACCATTCTCAAGAGCACACAGTGTTCTAGAGATAAAATCGGTAAGGTTGGTGGTAGTCGATCTGCCCTTTAGGAAACCATGCTGGAATAGGGAAAGAATCGATTTACAGCGAAAGAACAAGCAGTCGTAAACGATACTTTCAAAAAGTTTAGGTATGCAGGAGAGTTTGGCAATGGGACGGTAGTTGGATATCTCACTCTTGCAACCCTTCTTTTGGATGGGGATGATAAAGCAGTTTTTCCGCCTGGCTGATAGATTGTTGAAAGAGTGAGGTCAGGGGTCCAATTAAGTGAAGAGCGCACTCTTTTAGTTCGGTGGCTGGATTTCCTTTCTATGTTAATGAATTGGTAAACACGTTTAGGGTCGGAAATAAGGGTTGACTGCATACGATTCAGGTAGTCGTGATAGGAAGATTCGCTGCGTGCAGAGAAAAGGGAGGCCGCGGAGAGGTAACTGGAGAAGGCGGGGTCGAAGCGAGAAAGGAAATAAGCCTGCTATGGTTTATTTCTCCTATTCCGAAGGGAACGAAGTTCTTTGTTGTACCATGGGGTGAGGAGGCATGGTCTCTTCGAGGTTGATAGGGAAAGGATTGGGCCAGGCTGGCGAAAATTTCGGTATAAAGAACATTGAGGGCTTCATCAACGGAAAGCTGAGAGCCAGTTGTGATAGAATGGAGGGACGATTGGCTAAGAAGGTAATTTAATTTGCCAAAGTCGCCCCTACGGAAATTTAAGTGGTAAGAAGTCTCAGAAGTAGAGTGGAGAAGTGTGGGTACTAGAGCAAGGGTGAGGAAGAGTGGAGGATGATACTGGTCGAGGGAAGAGAGAAGATGAGTGCTACGAGAGACAACCGAATTAACAGGATCAGAGGAGAAGACCAGGTCGAGGTGTTTAGATTATTAGCTATGCCGCTAATTTGACAGAGACCAGAGTCGGAGAAGCGGTCTCCTTATCAGAGAGGACGTTAGAAGGGAATTAGTAGAGATCGTCATCAGATCGAAGCCATTCAAGACGGGGAAGATTGACGTCGCCAAGAACGATGACTTTGTCATTGGACCCAAGGATATTAAAGATGGAATCGATCACATCGGTGACAAGTTTGTAGGACTCAAGTGGTTGGGAGGGGCGAATGTATACACAGAGTATATATAGGAGTCTGCTGGTTAGTGTGATTTTGGCGGAGATAAAGTTACAGCATGAGGAATTAGAGGAAGTGTGAAGACTAGCACCGAAACGATTAGCCACAGCGAGAAGTACGCCGCGATTAGCGGGGGTTAAGTCGTCGTCGCAGGCATTAGTACGAAAAACAGAAAAATCTGCGGGAAATAATTCATTACTATAAATGTTGGGAGTTAAATTAGTTTCGGTAAGGGCAAAAATGTCGTAAGGAAAAGCAAGAGAGTTCTGAAAAACTGAGGCAGTTTTGGTACGCAAGCCTCTGACATTTTGATAATACAGGGATAGACAGCGAGGGGAGTGGGCGTAGCCAGATGGGTGGACGGCTGGGGGTAAGGGAGTGATAGGAAAAGAAGATCCAGTCGGGTTAGAAACTAAAATAAGATTTGTGATTTTGCCGGGCTCTTTGGAGATGGGAGATACGCCGAGAGCTGACGTAGGAAGCGAAAGTGGCTAGGTCAGAGGACACTTTGTTGGGAGAAATGCCAAATTCAGCGTAAAACTTAAGAAAGAGCTCGCGAAGAGTAGCGAGGTCAGTGGGAAGGCCTTCCTAATGAATTGAAACCAACACATTGGTTTTGGTTTTACCGTCGATACATACAGAGTCTGGTTTATCATGGAGGTAGGCTAGGAGAAGTCGGACGTTATCATAGATCCTATGGTCGCGAAAACGGGACAACAGATAGCGTCCTTCGGAGAACCCATGTCCATATGAAGTATCTGTCCGGGGTATTGAGGGATTGGAGTTTCCCCAATTTTGGGATGTGTTGGATTTCCTTTCATATTTGTGCTGTTTGCAGGTGTTGCATTGTTTCACAATGTCCGCTATCTTCTGCGTCATTCTTGGAAAATATAATTTTTCCAGTATATGAATTTTGTTTTCCTTGGCGTTACGATGAGCCCTTTTATGAACCAATATTATCTGTTCTTCTTGGTCAGTTTCTGAGGTTAGATCCGTTACTCTTGTTTGCGTGAATTTCGCTTCGTAATTTCTAAAATGTAAGGGGTAAAAGTTTTGGATAATTCGCATAATATTTTCCGATGTAATGATTCCGTTGCTTATTGCTGGATTAAGATATTTTTTTAGAATTGCAATCAGATCTTCCTCCGAATACTGTGTTCTAGTGATGACACGTCTATGGTATGTCGGAAAGGTACATGAAATTCATAATTGTCCTTGTTACCCACCTGTATCCACAATTGATTTTTAAATGCGTTGATGAGAGCCTGGACTGTTGGGATGAGCTCGTGGCTCGAGCTTTCGGCACTATGTACGGTTCCCGTCATTGAGTTGATTTGCACTGCAGTTGTGTTTTCCGGTGGTCTCAAGAGCGCGTCTGCCACCACATTAGTCCTTCCAGGTTTGTAGATTAGCTCATAGTTATACTCTTCAAGTATAGCCTTCCACCTTTTCATCTTAGCGTTGTTGTTTTTGTGGCTGAGCGCGTATGTCAATGGCTGGTGGTCAATGAATATTTTTACTTTCGCTGTACCAGACAAATAGTTCCTTAAAGAGTTTAGTGCCCAGATGATGGCGAGCATCTCCTTTTCGTTTGTCGCATAATTTTCCTCTGCTCCACTGAGGGTCCTGGAAATGAATATAATCGGCTTCCCGTCTTTTTCCAACACTGCTCCTATCGCATAATTGGAGGCATCTGTTGTTAGGTGGAATTCTTTATTTAGATTCGGGTAAGCTAATATAACATCTTCTGAGACTAACGCACTCTTTATTTTCGCAAATGCTTCTCTTGCCTGATCGTTTAGTGGTATGATTTTGTTTTGTGATATATTTTTGGACAGCCGCCCGTCCTTCCCTCTCAAGAGGTTTGTCAGGGGTTTTGCTAATTTGCATAATCTCTGACAAAGCGACGATAGTAACCAGACAGTCCCAAAAACGAACGCAGATCTTTCAGGGTTTTTGGTTCTGGATAGTTAATGATCGCTTCCACCTTGGCAGGGTTTGTTTTGACGCCGTCAGCTGACACATTGAATCCTGGAAATTCGACGTTGTTCTTGAAGAATTCACACTTGTCGAGTTGAATCTTCATATTGGCAGCCTTCAGGGTGTTAAATATAACTGCTAGGTCTTCTGCGTGTTTTTCCTCCGTTTGGCTGAATATAATTATGTCGTCAATATAGACGAAACATATTTTTCCTATGTGCTCTCGCAAAATGTCGTCCACTGCTCTCTGGAAGATTGCAGGGGCATTTTTGAGTCCGAAGGGTAGCCTGGTAAACTCATATTTGCTGTTATTAACAGAGAACGCAGTTTTTTCAATGTCGCTTTCCTTGAGCGGGATTTGATGAAATCCGCTTTTTAAATCTATCACCGAGAAAAATCTATTTTTGCCCAATTGCATTATGACTTCGCTGATTTCCGGAATGGGATATCGGTCAGCAATGGTGATACTGTTAAGTTTCCTGTAGTCTATCACCATTCTGAATTTTTTTTCCCAGAAGCGTCTAGTTTCTTAGGCACAATCCACACGGGTGAATTGTATAGTGATCTAGACGGTCTGATTATTCCATCCTTTAGTAATTTTTCGACCTGCTTTTCGACTTCTTCCTTCAAAGCCATGGGATATGGGTAGAATTTTGTGAAGACTGGTGTATCTGAGGTTGTTCGGATTGTTCCTACTACTTCAGTGGTGTAGGTGAGTCTCTCATCAGGCTCTGCGAACAAGTCCTGGTTTTTCATTATTAGGCCTTCCATGGAGAGTTTTTGCTTCCTCGTCATATGTTCATCTCTGATGTTTATCGCATTTACGGCTTGAGATGTCATTTGTTTTATTTCTACTCGGATTGAATCTTGAATAGTCATGAAGTTGTGCTTAGTGTATATGCCGCCGATAGGTCCTTGAGATTATCGTTCCCTAATATAGCATGGAATGACACCAGAGTTGGTAGCAGGACGAATTTAATTCCGCGGTTCTTAATATTAAATAATAAAAGTGTAAATGTAAAGTGTAATTTTCACTTGTCCTCCTACTGAGTTTGCGTAAAAGCATTGGTCGTTCAGAATGGGATTCTTCACGAATCTAGGTTGGATGTAATTTTCGTTCGAACCGGTGTCTATAAGTATGTTTAGTATCTCTCCGCTTCCAGTTTTGCATTGAAAATATGGGAGCGAAGAGTTCCTCATTCTAAAAAATGGATATCTGCAAGGTTTTTAGTGATCTCCGTAGCATGACTAGGTTGTTCGTCGTGCTTATAATACATATCACAATATTCTGCCAGCGTTTGGTCGTACGTATCATCTCTGTCAGGTTGTTCTTGAGTTTCCTGATATCCCGCCGTGCTTCCTTGGTATTCCTGAGGTTGTTGATAGACTTCTGCCTCAGTGTTTATATGGTAGTTTCTCTGAACTTTCTGAGGTGGTACGGGTTCGCGTGCCCAATTGTTATTTTGAGGTCTTTTCCAGGGTATTTCATAGGTCTTGACCTATTCGCGTAATTGACTGCATTTGTTTGGATACTTTGATCTATGTCCATAGGCTCGGGCCTAGGCATAGGTTTTGGTGCACTCGGTCTCCGTGGGTGTCCATACTGTTGGAGTCGGTTGAAAGGCCTGTTAACCTGTTGGTATCCATTGGAACGTGGCCTTGGTCCAGGTCCTGGGAAGTAAGTTAGTTCCGGGTAAAATGCTTGCTGTCTATTGAGTTGGGGTTGTTGAGCTTGAGGCCTCCTGGGTGGTATAGGCGGAGGATTATGCTGTATTCTCCTACTATTCCCTTTATGGTTGTAGGCATAATTAGCTCTAAAGTTCTGATTTTCCAGCTTCAGGCAAAAGTGTAGGGCCTGGGGCAAGTCTGCCGGTTCCTTTATGCCAAGGAGTCTGGGTAGGTCACCGTTCAAACCGCGTATGAACGTGTCTAGGGCTTTGTCCCTATATGTTTCCGTCAGCAGTCGCATAGCCTCGCTGCTTACTTCCATGCAGGCTATTTTATTTAAGATCAATGAGAGATGGAAATAGATTTGTTGATAAAATTCTGGAACAGACGCTTTTCCCTGGACTAATGAGGTTAGTTGGTACTCGAGAGTACCCAAGTAGCGTTTATCGGCGTAATGGATTGTCAGACATTTACAAATCGCCTTCTAATCCAGGGGTGTGTTGTAGGATTCGAGAGCTATGTCTGCGTTTCCTATAATCTTATTCCTAATGACAGTTAAGATTCCATAATATTTGGGGGTGCCTTTCGTAGGCTCGTAAATCTGCAGCACTCTTTCCACACTCTTTTTCCAAGAGGAGAATTCGCTAGGATTACCGGAAAACTCTCTTAGACAACGGACAATGTCTGGTATTTTATCAAGATCCGAAAGATTATTGCGGTATTGGGATTCAATCGTTTGGTCGGTTGCTGTTGCTAACTCGGCGTTCGGGTTAAGATAGTTTCGCACTAAATCCTTTGCTTGTGCGCTCACTACTTGATTTACTATGTTTGTAACTAATGTGGATGTGTGTGTTTGTAACTCTAGTGGATTATTACTTGTCGAAGGTGCTTGAGGTGGCGTAGGAATTGGGACACTTGGTGAGGGAGCATTTAGGACTGGAGGTCTGATCATATTATTAGGGTTTGCCATTTTCCTTTACCTTCTTTAGATTACTTAAATTTTCAAAAATGTAATTAATTAATTCACTTAAACTCGCGTGTAAGTTCCGTGTACTTATCTCAATTTATATCAAAATTCAAAATTTTACCGTTTTCGCAATTTATTTCTATTCTTTATTGTTGCTGTATTCACGTATTCTATTTTATAATTCTCAATGATAATCAATTCGCAATGCGCGTTAATTATTAGCGGTTTGTACTCTGAATTACCTAAAGCCTAAATTCACGGGAAAAGATTTGAGTTTATTCGTTTTCCACAAGTATTAATAATGGCTCAATTACTTTCACACTATGAACTTTAAATTTTTCTTAAGATCTAACGCTTTCTGTTTTGACAATGCTTTCACAATATGTACTTTCAAAGCTTGCTTAAAGTCTAGTAATTTCTGTTTTGACAATATTCCTTATAGTTCTACAACTTACAATAAAATCATGAGCATGTTGATGGACGATGCGTGTTCGGGCTGCAGCGGATTTACTCCCTTTTCTCCGCCAGGTGACTCAGAATCCTTAATCTGCAGCACCACAGTGACGAACGCTGTTCTTCTATCGAGCTTCACGTTTCCAGCAACTTACTCGGGTTCCGGGCACAGGAGTGCACTGCTTGAGGGCTTTGTGAAGTTCTTGACGGCACTACTTAAGGGCCTTTGAGACAGAATTGGTTTCCTTCTGGCACTGCTTGAGGGCCTATTTAGAAGACACTGATCCTATTCTGTTATTAAGAAAATCACTCCTGTTCACCACTTTGGGCGCCAGTTAACACTTTATTTTAAAATTTTTTTTCACTGTTGGCTATGCCAATCTTTCTTAACCTGTTAACTGATTAGTTTTTCTTACAAAGCTCGATTTAATCTGCTGAATTAATTTCAAGCAAAGACGCGTATTTACGACATAAGTTACTATACGTTATAAAAGTTGAAAAAGTGTAACATTTTTAAATTGGGTTTGACTCAACATTAAAAGTTTTATAATTAAAAACTGATTTATGCAAAAATATAAAACTTTATTAGGTATTCTATGAATAAAATAATACAAATTTTAATCCATACAATGAAATTGAACAAAAATGAACTTAAATGTATATAATAGTTTATGGCAAAAAGAACTAAAAAAATAATGCAAAAAAATAATAGACATCTAAATTTAATAAGAAAATTAAACATTAGATTCACATGAGAAATTCAAATGATAAATTGATTCATAAAGTGGTATGATATTCTTTGAAGCAAGTAGCAGCGCATAAAGCTACCTTGCACGTGGGGCACCAATATCTCGTCTCCTTGCGTTTGTTGTTTTTGGAGCAAAGCGAACATCTCCGCCTAGGATTATTATTGCATTTTGTAGGTGGAATGAAATCAGGGAAATGTCTTCCAATAAATCGTGTAGGCGTAGTTTGAGGTGGTCGGCCAAGGTGTAAACTTGTCATGGATGTGTTATTTGAATATAATTCTATAGTATTTTCAATGTACTCGAATAAGAAATTCACTCGAGTTAAATTTCCGCCATTTTTTTTATAAAGCAGAAAGGAGTTCAGAGAAATAATGTCTAAAGTATGAAGAAATATTTTTTCATTCTTTTTCTTGCTGTTGAATAGGCAACTATTAACCCATCACTAACATCCACTCCACCCATGTACTTATTGTAGTTGATAACTACTTCAGGTTTTGTTTTTATCATGTTCCTTTTTTGTATTTCTATCATACTATTGTCATGAATTGTACTAAGAAGTAAAATGTCCTTTTTGTCTTTCCATTTCAATACCATCATTTTGTTTTTAAATCTTGCTATATGACTCCCTTTTTCTAGAGAAGCACGTGATACATCTGAAGGAATTTTAATCCGATTTTTTCGAATTATACCCACGATATCTGTTTGATGGGCATTCAATTTTTCAGCAAGCTCTATATCAGTATACCAATTATCTAAAAATAAGGTGTAGCCGTGACCTAGCAGATTATGACACAATTCTAAAACGACTCGTGATGAAGTCTTATATTGAGGATAATGTGTGTCATATTCTGTATTCTTCCCAGTATACACAATAAAATTCCATATATATACCCAGAGTCACTTTCACACAATACGAAAAATTTCACCCCAAAACGAGCTCTTTTTGAAGGGATATATTGTTTCCAGGACAAACGTCCTTTCCATAATAGTAATGACTCATCAATGCAAATATTTCTTTTAGGAATATAAAAAGTTGAACACTTGTGGACAATATTTTCAAAAACAGTCCGAACTTTGGCGATTTTACTTTTCGGATTCAAACTTTCAAGGTTTTTATTGTCTTCGAAATGAAGAAATTTACATAGTAAATGAAATCTACCTCCATCCATAACTTTACTAAAAAAAGGGGTCGAGATACATTCTCGTTTTGAAAAATAATCATGGAATGTTGGTTTTTTGATAATTCCTTGCAATATCACTAATGCAATAAAGCACCTCATTTCATTACTGTTTGTTGGGTACCATTTTTTCAATCTTGAATATTCTTTCAAAGTTGTATTTTCTAAAAATTCATTAGCATACAAATTAGTCTGTTCAACTAATAAATCTTTCAATTCGTTATCCAAGAATTTTTCCATATAAAACAAAGGTTTTCTACGAGACTGAAGAGGAATGTTGAATTTTATTCCAACGTTACTGGAAAATTCAAACGGAGCCCGTTTTTTGCCTGTGGTATTCCAATCATTACAAGGATTTTCATTTTCTTTTTCTGGACCGCTATCTTTGTCGTCTTCATAATTTTCTTCATTTTCATCACTATCACCATTAGAAGCTTAGGAGAGTATTGATAAACGTTGTCGCTTTCTTTTTTGAAAAAATATATCTTTATCATCCTCGCTGCTACTTTCATCATCAGAAGATATTGGGAAGTTCTTTAGTTCTCCTGTATTCAAAATTATTTTTTTTTTATTCTGGGATGTATCCATCTAGGGGAGTAAATTAGGAAATCAATTTAACATCTAAATTGTTCATTCTTCTTTATAATACCTTGAATTTAAGCTATTGAACTCTAAAAAATTACCAAAACTACACTGATTACACTGTTATCATCGCTACACAACTGCAGAAGAAATAATGACAACGTGACGCTAATTGCCAGAATTCTTCATAACTGACGGTTATGATAACGGTTCTCAGCAAATTCAGTGTTAATGCCTACTTTATAATATCAAAATTGCAGGGAAATTTTTATTTTTTGCTTGACTTTAAATTTCATAGCAAATGCAATTTTTTTTTCAGCATGACGCACATATACGACATTCAATAAAAAATGAACGTTTGAAATTGACGCATATATACGACATAATCAGTTAACAGGTTAAAGAAGCAAATTCTAAACTCGTTAGATGGAGACTGAAGTTGTCAGAGTACGATTATGTGATAAAGTATAAGAAGGATACGAAAAACAGTAACGCTGATGCTTTATCACGTATCGAAAACCAAGAGTTACATATGGCTGATAAGACCGTGGCTATCCCTTCCAGTAAAGCACCCATCAACCTATTCAAAACTCAAATAATCATTACTAAATTGAGAACAGGGTCTCTGCGGATGAAAAAACAAAAGATGTTGGATAAAAACCGTACCGAAATTTAACGCCAAATCGTTAGATGAACAGTCGGCCATCATATTCCTAAAACAACACTTTAACTCCAACGGTTTAAATGCAGTCTTCGTTCACGATGAAGATATTTTCAAAACAATAGAAACCATATTCGTACAAAATTTTGCGAACACCTCAAAATTTAAAATTATTAGATGTGATACTTTATTGAAAGATACATATAAGAGATGAGAACAAGATCATAGCACTTATAAAAGAGGAACACTTCAGAAACAACCACCGTGGGATCGACGAAGTATTTAACGAGTTAAAACAGAAATACTATAATCCTAAATTAAAAGAACATATAACAAAATTCATTAATAATTGTGATGTATGTAATGTAGAGAAGTACGCGGACCACCCAAACCTTTGTTTAAACTAACCGAAACTCTTAGTAAACCTAGAGAAATTGTACACTTAAACGTATTCTACACGTTAGAAAAACAACTTTTTGTAACAATAATTGATAAATGTACCAAAACATGACTTCGGTATTAGAATATTATGCCGAACTTGGGCAGAATTCAAACGCGTACTGTTCTATTACTTCAGTCAATCCGGAAAAATCAACAAAATTATCACAGATAATGAATTAGGATTCAAAGCTCAACCTTTAAAAGAATTCTTAGAAACCCAAAACGTTGAACTCCATTTCACATCCAACAGTAACCACATTTGCAGTGCAGATATTGAACGTCTGCATAATACAAGTTACACGTTACACTATTTCCCACGCTAACCCCCAGAAGCACAAACGTTCCCATGCACTTCCACGAACCACAGATGCACCTGTACACCTGCTAGCATAAATCACATCGATTCCCACCGACTAATTCCAAGAACCTGCACGACCCACGACACCTGCAAATAGGCGACAACTTAAAAATTATCAAAAACTTAAGTCAGAAACATTTTAGATTTGGTCGAGAACGGAATAAATCTTTGTCTCAGTAAAGTCGTTTGTTTCTCTTTTAAACCTTGAATCATATAACTGGCGCAGTCGAAAAACTGTTTAGGCAATCGATCGCGATAACCCGGGAATAATTTATTCGTAAAACAGAAAAGTACCTACGCGGAAATAAGTGCAATCGCAGTAAAAAAAAAAAAATAAAAATAAAAAGTAGAATTGTGTAAATTCGTGTGTGGCGAGTATTGTGGAGTGAAATAAAGGAAACCAGCACCAACAACACTTCCTGTACTTAACCTAAAGATTCATCTGTGATGCAGAAAAGCATACTTCCGTAAGTAGTCTTACTTCCGCTAATGTCAGATCCCTTTGACTCCATTCCAATTCCCAATAACGAAGGCGAAGTGAATATCGAAAATTTAGTAAAAGAGTTTGAGAAGATAACAGTTAGTGAAGTAAGTTGTAAATTTGAGAATCCGGAACCAAACAGGACCCACCAAAATTTAATAAAAAACGAAATAAAAAGCAAAATGACTACGACTCCAAGCTTCTGCAAAGTGCACGCAGAAACGATTCCGGAATTTGACGGCAATGTCAATGAATTACAATTTTTTATCGAAAGTATCGATAGCATAGTTGAACACTTCTTCGACGTAACAAACACATCCAACTACCAGAACGTGGTTATATTTCGCACTATCATTAGCAAATTAAAGGGCGCTGCCAGAGAAACAATCAATATTAGTGGCGCGAGCACAATAAATGAAGTAAAAGCAGAATTAATCAGAAACTTCAGTGACCCGCGTAACGAGAGTAGCTTATCTTTCGATCTCAATAATTTGAAACAGCATTATAAAGAAACTCCCCTTGAATTTTACGACAGAGTTAGGAAAACCCTAAACACTATCTCGAATTACCTAGCCCTCCATGAGGTGACAGAAATACGAAAATTTAAATTAAATATGTACACCGAGCAGGCCTTACAAGTATTTCTAGCAGGACTAAGAAATCCCTATGGCATCATGGTCAGAACAAGGGAACCAAAAACAATGCTAGACGCGATTAACTTTATCAAAAAGGAGGAAAATATCAGATACTTTCAGAATTCCCATAACTTAAATTTTCCAAGTCAATTTAGTCAGAGCAAAAACGGCATGAATCGTAAGAATAACGAAAGTAGAGCAAACCAACCCCGAAACCCGAATGCGTCTAATTTTAATTATCAAACCAATTTACAAACTGAATTCCCTCCAGAAAATGCAAATTTCAACCGCCAACATTCAAATCAAAATCAGTACAACAACTCCCCCCAACCGTTCTATAAAGAATCCACAAATATTGTAAATAAACAAATGCCAAATAAGCTGCCAACCCACTCACAGGTTTTCGGGAAGCAAAAAAATGTTTGGAAACCAAACCCAGACCAGACCCGTAAACTAGAAAAACCTACTCCCATGAGTGTCAATTCCCGCTTAACCAATCCTCCAAGAAACCCCCAACCATCGACTTCAAAGATGGATATAGACGAACTCTATAACACAGAACAAGTAGACAATTCAGAAGAATATGAATATTCCGAAGAACCCGTCGAAAGTGACTATCAAAATTTTTACGAGGACCAGATTGCTACCGAATTAACGTAATTGACATGAATCTCTCTTTAGATAGTAGAGAACTCCCTTACATTACAATAAAAGACCCCCCCCTAAAACTTCTACTCGATACAGGATCGACAAAGTCATTCCTCAATCCGGAAGTTATAGAAAAATGTTATTCAAAGTACAAGATACATGACCCCTTTACCGTATCCACTTCATTTGCCTCCTCCAAGCACCATTTCTCAGTAACTATCCCAGCTTTTAAAGAATTGAAAGCGAGTGTTATACTAAAATTTTACGTGTATAAGTTTCACAGTATCTTCGATGGTTTAATAGGAATGGACATAATAAAAATACTAAACGCTAGCCTAGATTTCCCCAACCACAAATTTGTTACACCCTCCACCAAAATGAATATTGATCTACTTAAAGCAAGCCCAAAAGTTCTTTTAGAAAAATCTATCCCTGGGAACACGATTCTGCAAATTAAAATCCCACTAACTACTCAATCCGGTGATATTATCTTACCGAAGCAAAGTATTCAAAACTGTGTTATACCAGAAACTGTAACAAATGCCAACAATGGCTGGGCAAATACCGAAATCCATAATACATCTAACGAAGATGCGAAGATTACTATACTGTACCCTTTCAAAACACTTCCATTAAAAAATCACTTCGAATGCTACCAGATGAACGTATCGCAAACAGAGACAGAATTTAGTGAAGAAAACATAGCAAAGTTTCTTAGAACTGACCACATGAACCAGGAAGAGAGAAATCATAATGTGTTACTTTGCGAAAAATACGCAGACATATTCTATAAAGAAGACTCCCCTTTAACCTTTTCTAACCAAATAAAACATGGTATTCGGACAACCGATGAAGTACCTATACACCAAAAAAGCTACCGATATCCATTCATTCATAAAAAAGAAATTCAAAAACAAATAAAGAGTATGCTCGACCAGAATATAATAAAACCGAGCAACTCACCGCGGTCTTCACCCATTTGGATAGTACCAAAAAAAGCGGATGCCACGGGAAAGAAAAAGTGGCGAATCGTCATAGATTACAGGAAATTAAACCAGAAAACTATTGACGATCGTTACCCGATACCAAACATAAATGACGTCCTCGACAAGTTGGGAAAATGCAATTACTTCTCAACTATAGACTTAACAAGCGGGTTTCATCAAATCGAGATGACTATGACTATGACTTCTTGCCTAAAAAAAGGTCGGAAAATAGAACTGAACCCCGAATACATATGTTGCTTTGAAACGTGCAAAGAACTTCTAACCAACGAGCCCATCCTACAATACCCAGATTTCTCACGACCATTCAATCTTACAACAGACAGTAGTCAATTTGCACTAGGAGCAGTTCTTTCCCAAGGCCCTCCAGGTCGGGATAAGCCTGTTGCTTTCGCATCAAGAACCTTGAACGAGTCTGAACAAAATTATAGCACGATCGAGCGCGAACTACTAGCTATAGTATGGGCAACTAAGTACTTCCGCCCATACCTCTATGGCAAGAAATTCTTTATATACACAGATCACAAGCCGCTAAATTGGCTGTTTTCTATCAAAGATCCTAGCGCGAAATTAACAAGATGGAGACTCAAACTCGAAGAATACGATTATACAATAATGTATAAAAAGGGCCTAACAAATTCAAACGCCGATGCGTTATCAAGAATAAAAATTAACGAAACTAATACCAACACGACAAGCCCAGATAATAGCGAAAACTGGGAGACATGTTCACTAGACGGAAATATTTCTGAAACCCCAGACGGAAATGCCCCTGAACTTGATCAACTAAACGACTATGACAACACTGTACACACGAGCGTAGAAAACCCTATTTTCGAATTACCAATTTCGGAAACACCCATAAACTATTTTCAGAATCAAATATTCTTCAAAGTCGTCCCATTGCTACCAAAATTACCAAAATTATCCCGTCTTTTCCAAAACAAAACTCGAACTGTTATAGAAATATCTGAAAATAATTTTGAAGAAGAAATAGTTAACACTTTTAAGGAACTAGCGCTTACACAAAAAACTTTTGCAGTAAACATAGATACGGAACAATGTATCCCAAAGTTATGCGACATACTTAAAAGAACATTTAGTAATTCAAAATTTAAAGTAATTCTTTGTAAACAAATATTGGAAGACGTCACAAGTACAAATCAACAAGAGATAATTGCGAAACAATACCACGAAGACAAAACAAACCATCGTGGTATATCCGAAACTCTGGCTCGAATAAAACTTAACTTCTATTGGCCCAATATTAAACAAACGGTTACGAACCTTGTTAACAATTGCACCTTGTGCCAAGTAATGAAATATGAACGCAATCCCCCAAAACAAAAATTCTGTATCACTCCTACGCCTACAAAACCCTTCGAAATTGCCCATGCAGACACCTTCACTATCAAAAAACAAAAGTTCTTAACTATAATTGATAAATTTTCGAAATACGGACAAGCATATCCCTTAGAAGGATTAACAGCAATTCACATAACAAAGGCTTTCATAAATTTCATGACACATCATGGAATACCGCAACTTTTAGTGGTCGATAACGGAACCGAATTGAAAAATAATATAATGAAGGAATTCACAGCCTTGCACAAAATAAAAGTCCATTACACAACACCACTTAACCCCAATTCAAACAGCCCAATAGAAAGGTTTCACTCAACAATTATTGAACACTTAAGAATACTCAGCGAAACGAGGAAAGAGCTCAACATCGTGGATCAAATGCCTTACGCAATTCTGGGTTACAATCATTCAATCCACTCCGCAACGGGTCAAAAACCAATCGATATTATTAACGGTCATTTGGATACCCAAAATCCTTTCAATCTCGACATCGATAAACTCCTATATTCTAATTACATAAATGAACATAAAGATAAAACCAAACAAATATACGAAAACCTGTACGACAAAATGCACAGTCAAAAAATAAACCTCATTACAAAATCAAATCTAAATCGCGAAGAACCCTTAACACCCAACACTTTAGCATTCCACAAAACTAGAGCCAGAAACAAAACAGAACCCCGCTTTAAGCCTCAAGTTGTCCAAAATGAAGGCGATATCACAATAGAAACCCCTAAAAATACCTACTATAAAAGCAACTTAAGAAGACCCCTTACTAATCAAAAACCCAACATTTACTTACAGGAACTTCCTCGCCCTGCTGGCAATAGTAGTCGCGGAGAAGATTAAACTTACAAACCTAGAATCAAATCCGGGCATACTTCCCTTCAAATTAGGTAGCACTAAAATAAGAACTTCATACCACACATTCCTTCACCATTTCGATCTCGAACCCATAGAAAATCAACTCCGTTCCATTTCGGATAAATATGAAAACGTGTCAACACTCGAAACAAACTACCAATCACTCAACTCCGGATTAAAAACTCTAAAAAGCCTAACAGAAACTCAATTACACATGGCCCAGCAAAAGTTATATTCATTAGTCCATATTTCAAACCCCCGAGCAAAGAGAGGAATCTTCGACGGATTAGGGACACTGTTCAAAAGTATCACAGGAAATTTAGACGCACAAGACGGCAAACATTTTGATGATGCTATTAAAACCTTAACATTCAACCAAAATAACATAGCGCAAACATTAAATAGGCAAATTTCACTAACGGAAAGTATTATCAAAGATTATAACAAAACATTAGGCCTTATTAAGCAAAACGAAACAGATTAGCCAACAAAATAAACGATATTGCCAAAATAACCACAACAAATACAATCGACTATTTTAACGCTAGAACTGTACTAGACGAAATAAGTACCGTACTATTAATAATTTTACAATTACTAAATAATCTAGAAAATGCCGTCACATTCGCGAGACTAAAAGTCATGCACAACAGTATCCTAAAACTAGAAGATTTGGAGTACATGGTCAACAAAGTTTCGCAATATCATTCCCCGAATGAATTACTGTTTGGAAACAGGCTCGCAGATATTCATAACTACTACGAAGTTTTAAGCATAGAAGCCTACTATTCAAATTATAAAATAGTATTTATTATTCACTTCCCTCTGACACATCCCGAGACCTACTCATTGTACCATCTCTATCCCATCCCAAACAAACACAATAAAATCATTATTCCCCCGAAACCACTCCAGACATTGGGAAACGAGATCTACTACTTTAACGATGGAGAATGCAAAAACATCGGAGCAACATTTTATTGTGACACACCGAGAGAACCACACAAAACCGACCAAGAAGACTGTATCCGTGAACTCCTGCAAATCCGACAAAATATATCCACCCCCTGCAAAACTACAACAGTAAAAATCAACAGCGAATTCATCGAACAGATTGCAACCAGCCACTTTGTAGCAATATTCCCCAAAGCTACAAAAATCCAATTTAACTGCGAATCTTCGGAACTTAAAACGATCCAGGGCACCTACCTTATAGAACTCCCTAAGAACTGCAGCTTTAAAACAACTCTAAACCTTTTTACAAACGACGAAGATACCATTAACGGGCAGCCTCTCCTATTATCAGCAATCGAAATCCCGCCCTCAAGCATTAATAGACATACAATCACCCTCGAGGACATACCTTTAGACAACCTACATCGAATATACAAGGAACAAGAAGTCATACGAAAAATCAACCTGGAAAACATCCCACAGGATCGCAGCCATACTTGGACCATCTTATCAATCGCCGTAATAGTTATTATATCAATATCCATCATCAAATACCGAAAAATACTTCAAACCCTACAACTGTGCAACAGAAATCAAGGAAACACGCAACAAGAAGTCACTCCACAGCCTCCGCCGCGGTCGAGCCAACTCTCGCAGAATCAACAAATCACGCACCAAGAAGTCGTTCCACAAACTCCACCACGGACAAACCCTTTCGCGCAGGACCTGGAAGCTTGAAAGACGACCCCATAAGGACTCTTCTGGTGAGGGAGGAGTTACACGTTACACTATTTCCCACGCTAACCCCCAGAAGCACAAACGTTCCCATGCACTTCCACGAACCACAGATGCACCTGTACACCTGCTAGCATAAATCACATCGATTCCCACCGACTAATTCCAAGAACCTGCACGACCCACGACACCTGCAAATAGGCGACAACTTAAAAATTATCAAAAACTTAAGTCAGAAACATTTTAGATTTGGTCGAGAACGGAATAAATCTTTGTCTCAGTAAAGTCGTTTGTTTCTCTTTTAAACCTTGAATCATATAACTTACAATAAACGTACATATAAGGCTTTTGAGACATGACGAAAACACTAACAAGGGAAAATAAAATCCTCAAAATTATGGGATACTATAACAATACCATCCACTCGACTACTGGAAAAAGACCAATAGACTTTATAAACGGTACAATACACCAACACGAATACAGCCATATTTACGAAAAGGTGATTACAGAAAAAACAAAAGACGATATACAAACTCAACAGAAACAGAAAAGACGAAACTGTAGAAACGGGGAAAAATTTCATCAAAGAAATAAGAGATGGAAAGAACCACTCTAAGTTTAGGAAAATAGACGCAATCAAAACCGACGACGACCATATCATAGATTCAAAAAATCAAAATAAATACTATAAAGCGCACGTAAAAACCAAGAAAAAGTTCCAAGATCTCGATAGACCAACTATAGTAGGAAAGAAAAGAAAAGGGAAAAGAAACCAGTCAAAACAACAAAACTCAGAAAAAAAATTAATGAAAAAAAAATTTTTAATAAATAAATAAATATACAAATTACAGTCTCTTACAAGAAAAAGGATGGACGTGACGACTCTAACTATCGATTATCCTGACTACGACAATAACTTATCGGACTCAAGAGATTGGTATTAGTATTAGAAAGACCACGGTCCATTGCACTCGTCCCCTACCCTATCCGAACTTTTTAGTCATCTTGACGAACCTAAGAACATCAGATAGAGATTGAGAATTGAAGTCTTCCATTCTCATTACATCAGCGCCAAACGCCGTCATGCGCGCATGGGAGAAGGCCGGGCAGTGTGCAGTGGGCAGGAAGTGCTCCGTACTGTCCTCGTCCTCCCCGCACGAAGGACACGCCGAGTAGCTGATGATCCCTAGGGTGTTCAGATGCTAAGCCAAGTAGAAGTTTTGCATTGTTCCTGTCTGGACGTCCAATGAACCATTTGGTGAATTTACATGTTGATATACTGGACCATCTCTGACCATGTATTGAGTCCATGGATCTAGTTATCCAGTTTTTCAACTTTGTAAAGCTGACACCAACAATGGGCTCCGGTCCAGAGAGCCACATTGCCGTCGATTCCCCGGTGTCCAGGGACCCATATAAGATCGACCTGGTTGTGCTTGGCAGCAGAATTAAGTATTTTCTTCCATTCCTGGACAATCTTTGATCTAGTGGTGGGATTAAGTAGGGTGACAAGAGCAGCCTTACTGTCTCTGCAGATGCCAATCCTCTTATTATGCCACATATGAGCAATTATCCAGTTAGCCACTTTGAGAATAGCGATTACTTCGGCTTGAAAAACCGTTGCGGTTGTTCCGAGTGATGTACTGTATTTGACTTCTTCGTTCAAATACCATCCAGCACCCGTACCAGATGAGGTCTTCGATCCGTCTGTGTAGAAGTTAATCAGTTAATCGATCCAGTAATTTGTTGGGATCATCCCATTCTTCCCTTACCGGAAGATTTATCCGAAATCTTCTTCGAAACATGGTAATTTGCGTCATATCATCCGTCGGCATGATAAAAGGAGCGCAGTGCTCTTCAAGTCTTCTGGATAAGACGTCATGTCCGATAGCATGTCCATCATGCCATAGTCTAGACTTTTTTAGTCGACATATAGCTTTCATTGCCTCTTCCTGGATTGCGAGGTCCAAGGGCTGCAAATTAAGCATTGAGGGCCACACCAGGGGTCGAGCTGAAAGCTTCTGTTATCCCTATGCAAACTTTCCTCTGTATTCTGTAAAGAATAGAACAGGTAGTTTTCATCTCCGTTCTACTTCACCAGACCACTGACGCATACGTAATTATGGGTCTAATTATGGCTGCGTACACCCAGTGCACAATAGCGGGTTTTAGACCCCATGTCTTCCAAAAAGCTCTCCTGCATTGCCAGAAGGCATTAAATGCTCGAGATGCTTTGTGTTCGACATGAGCCTTCCAAGTCAGTTTGCTATCTAGAATTTTCTAGAAATTTCACTTCTTTGGAGAGTTGAATGGTTACACCTTTCAAAGTTGGGAGCTTAAGGTTATCGAGTTTTCTTTTCCTGGTGAACAACACAAGTGTTGTTTTCAGGGGATTCATTGATAAGCCATGTCTCCCACACCAGTTCTGGATCCTGTCTAGGGTTTTCTGCTTCTTACTACAGACGACCCTAAGTGAGTTACCACAAACGAGTGCACACACATCATCAGCGTACGCCTGTATGTGTATATTTAGACTTTACAATTCGTCTAAAAGCGAGTCTACTAGGAAACACCACAGTAACGGGGAGAGAACTCCTCCTTGCGGACAGCCTCTCTCTACTTTCATTATCGTGTCGGTGTCGCATTCTGCGAAAAGTAGTCTCTGAGATGAGATGGGGCCTACGGTAGATCAGTTGTTAACGCGCTGGCCTACCGTCCTAGAGGCTGTGGGTTCGAATCCCACGATAACCATGGTATTCTACTCTACGAATACAATGGGTCAATGAGTGCAATGGACAAAATGTCTGAGCGCTCGGGGCTACACGTCTCGCCCATTCCAATAATGATAATAATAGTCTCTGAGATAGCAGAGTAGATCCATCTTACAAGCACGGTATCTACACCAAATGCGGTGGCAGTATTGCACATCGATGGAAACGTGGCATTGTCGAAGGCCCCCTCAATGTCAACAAAAACCCCGAGAGCGTAGAGCCCCTCGTCCGAAGCACTTTCTATCTTAGAGACTAGATTGTGCAATGCGGACTCACCGGATCTACCACTCCTATAGGCATGCTGGTGCTCATTAAGGGGATGCCGTCTCAACGTTTCTCCTCTGATGTATTTTTCTACCAAACGTTCCAGGCATTTCAGCAGGAACGATGTCAGGCTAATTGGTCTGAAACTTTTCGCCAGGGCATGGTCTTCCTTTCCCGGTTTGAGAATGAAAACTACTCTGACCTTACGCCATGCAGTTGGAATATATCCCCAGGTTAAACAGGCCCTAAATATCTTCTGTAGTGCTGAGACTAGGGAATGGCCTCCTACTTTTAGCATAGCAGGGTATATACCATCCAGACCTGGGGTCTTGTAATTTTCGAAGGAGGACAAAGCATATTCGATCCTTTCCTCCGTCAGAACTTTGGATGCTATATATCTGTTCTGTCTAGAAATGGCTACCCTTTCTGGATACCTTTCTAAACTATGATTCGTTTGAATCTTGTGACTGCCTGGAAAGTGGGTTTGAACCAGGATCTCAAAGGCTTCCTGTTTGGAACCCGTATATCCGCCGTCAGGTTTGCGGAGGGAATTTGGCTGCATTGTCCTTCTGAAGGACTTTATACAACCTAGCTGTTTCTCTCATTCCTACCCGTTCCTCACAATACCTTCTATAAGATGAGACCTTGGAAGTTCTTACCTCATACTTATATTCGCGCTGTAGGGTTCGATAGGCCGTCCAGTCATCTTTTTTTTGAGTTTTTAGTGTCCTATTCAGAAGCTTCCTGGTATTTTTCCTGAGCCTTGAGAGGTTGTTGTTCCACCACGCTTTTGCCGCATCGGCTCTTTCTAGCGGGACAAGCCCTCTCAAAAGAATCTATCAAGATCCGACTTAATTTCTGAGTCTCATCCTCAATGTCCTTAGTTGATCGAAGCTTCGGTACATGGATTTCTTTCTCCGAAAGAATTTGTTTGTACCTGTCCCAATCAATTTTCCTTGGATTACGTCCAGCCGGGATGTATATGTCATCAATGGCTATCCTGTAATTTAGGTATCTGTGGTCCGAGAGAGATTCTTCATCTAGTACTCACCAGTTAGTAATGAAGTTAGACATCTTCCTATTGGTAAGTGTCAGGTCAATTACCACCTGTCGCCTACTCGTGACAAAGATTGGATCGTTGCCCACATTGTTAGCCACGAGATCGTGCGACAGAATGAAGTCTAATAATTTTTCCCCTCTAGGATTGCATTTACTGCTACCCCATTTGGTATGCTGGGCATTGGCATCGCAACCAATCACCAGACCTAAATTATTAGATTCTGTGTATCTTACAATTTTCATAAGTTCCCGTGAGGGAGGTGGACTAATGGAGTCGTAGGGTAAATAGGCTGAGACAATAACGGCCTCATGCCTAACCCCCGAAATCTTATAGGATACTTTCATCGCGACGATGTCTTGGCTACAAAATGGTCTCAACATCGTGGCTTCAATTGTGTTCCATACGAACACGCATGCCCGCGGTCGTCCCGCTCTTTCGAAGTGAAAGAATTGCCCCCAATTGACCATACCGAGACCGCAGATACGCTTTCTGCATATCCATGGTTCCTGTATTATTGTTATTTGGGGGAATGTTCGCAGTTTGCTTAACCTTCCACTGAGAATAGCAGTGGCCGATTTACTGTTGATTTACAGGTTGATTTGAGTGATATTCAAGTCAGTGAACATGATTTGAGTGATATTCAAGTCATGAACACGCACTTATTTTCTGGCAACGTGAAATCTCACTCTCCCAAAACCGAAATGGGGACGAAGCCCGTAAACAGACTCCAGAACTTTCAGCGACTCCGTGTCTACGCCCAGAGCAAGAGTGGAACCCTCTGGATCATCAGGGTTCTGCCCCACGCTGCTGAACGCACGAATGCGCCAGTATTTAGTCTCCAGTCGAGGGTTCTGGTTACGGAGACGGGCAAAGATTTCACCAGGTGCCTTGCGAGGGCCTGGGATCCAAACTACTGCTCGAACCAGCTTAGGCATGTCGCTACCTTTTGTAGCAGAAAATTGTATGCCGTCACAAGCTGGATATTGCTCCACATTTGAAAGCGGCCACTTGAGGGAATGTTCATTCGTGTATTGAACTTTCAGGGTTCCGTCACGAAAGACCATCCCCTCAAACCTGCGTGACTCTTTGGTATCTCCCAAGAGCTTCCAGATGTGGTCCTCCACAAAGGTTACATGTCGTTGTGACATTTCCTTTTGTGGGTTGTCGGCCTCAATTACAACGACTAAGGCTTGGGAAGCAGCCTCAGCGAAGCTTTTGCCACCCCCATCCCCCCTAGCCGCCGTCCTTGAGCCCGACGGAGCCGCACCCTCTAACAACTCGGTACGAGGATCGGGTTTCCCTTTTACCTCGTCCGGTGAGCCTTGTACCAGGAGACCGGTCTTGACGACTTTCCTCCGTTTATGCTTGCTCATAGGCTGCGTGGGTGGTGGTATTTTGGCTGCTCCAGCGCATCCCGCACCAGTCGAAGTGCTCGGAGTGGATGAGTCGTCCTCCGAGCTACCTCTTTTGGCGGCTGTTGTCACCGGAATCGAGGAGGAAGGGACAGAGCCCATGACAAAGTCGGCTTTCGCTTCCTTTGCCTTAGCTCTGTTCTGCTTACTCCTCAGCCGTTGCAGCTGTCGTTTGGACAATCCCTCTTTTTCCTGGATGTTAATTTGAGAGGGGGGGTGATCTTGTCCATGGTGACTCAAGAGATACAGGTATACGACTTGAATAACAATAACGGATACACAACATTAGAATTAGAAAACATCAGAATTATTAAGAATTATCACAAAATATTGCACAAGTTAAAACTTTATTTTACTCCTAAGATAAAAAAAAGGTTTTTTCCACTGTTGGCTATGCCAATATTTATTAATCAAATCACCAATTAAGACTGAATTACAACTTATTTGTTTCGCTTAATTCTACCTGCGCTTTGGGCGCACAGACGCATCGTCATCGATATTGGGTCCCGTTTTGCTTAGGTGCGCAGCCACGCGCTTGACCCGCTGCGGTCATTTCGCCGGATGTAAAGTGCTGCGCTAACTCTTCCCCCTTTAAGATGTCGACGTCCTCGTTGCATTTTTTTTTTAAAGTGCGGTATTTGGCTGACGCTGGTGATTTTAGGTGGCTCCGGGAGCTCTGCTTCCTCAACTGTTTTCTCCGGGCTTGCATTTGGTGGCGTGTGTATCGCTATGGGAGTTCTTTGCCCTCGTACTGCTGCTGTTGTTGGCCAACAGGTTTTTAGGCCAATGATGATGATTGCCAAAATTGCAACGGATGATATGCCCAAGTTGGTAATGAGCCCTAGTTTGTCCTTTGTCCTTAGAAGTCCGATTTCCTTTGTGTTGTTCGCATGCAGTTCCTCCATGGCTTCCAAGGTAAGTATTTCTTCGTAGGCGCTTAAGATCGAGGATGGCTGAAGAATGGCTGGTAATGGTTTGAAACTGGACGTTTCTCTTGAAGTGAAGTTCCTATTGTCGATGGTAATGGTCTTATGTATGCGAAATGTACGATGAATGTCCCTGTTAGGTTCCTTGCGTCACCGTTGATTTTAATGGTACCGTTGTATTGGTTTAGGAGGATAATTCCAGGTCCTATTTCTTCTACGGTTGGGATGTGTGAACCAGGCATTTTCGTGCAGTGTGCTTGCTGACTACTTAATAATTTCCCTATACAATCGTTATCACTTAGTTCTATTAGGTTGTTTTGATTACAAATACTTAAGTTATTGAAGCTATTACATTTTCCTTTAACACCATATATCTTGTTTGAACAAGTCAGTACGTTTTCGTATTCAATTTTATTTATAATATTTTTCTTTTTTATCGGTTTTATTAAAATCATGTTACATTCTTCTTGATTCGTTATTGGTATTCCTATTATCTAAATAAGGGATGTATTACTTGAGGCTATTTTTATAGTTGCTAACTCAACTGCTTCTTCTATACTAATGAACTGTATTTTGTCTCTCTCTAGAAATTCCCTGATAATGTCTATTTCCTTATTATCTAAAATGAATGAATTTATAAGGCCAGCTTTAGCCCATTGAACTGCATACTCTATGTTTGTAATTTCTTCTTTTATTACTTCCAACTGGAATTTTACACTTAAAGTTAGTTCGTTTCTAATTGCGCCATTATTTTGCACGAGTTTCATTATGACATTGGTTACATTTGTTAATTCGCTCTAAAGCTTCTTTGTTGATTATTACCTGTCTGTTGTTATTTTCTAACAAATTGTTAATTTTTTCACTTACTATTTGGAAATTGTCGTGGTCGGGGCTTCCCGCGATCCACTTCCAAGCTTTACCTAATATATCTATTGCTCCTCTAACCTTAATTTTGGGTTTTAATTTGTTTAAATGATTTTCCAGATGGTCTATTTCATGTATTAGGAAGGGGTAAGTAGGATCATCTCTAGCTACCTTTTCTTCCACCGTTGCTCTTATGTATGTCTCCAATCTTCTTTGAGTATGGTTCAAGGTCTATTATATGGATTAGCCGAAATGTTCCCGTTTGCGTTTTTACTTTTCCAGAGTCGATTGATACCAATTGGGAGTTTGAGTAGTCCAAAATCCGTGTGTCGGCCAAGCAGTTGGTTACCAGTATCCTGCAATGATATTATGTTTAGTTCTTCAGGTGACTTTTGTGAACTGTTCTTCCTGTTTCCGTAATTATCAAGCTATTCCTATTTTCCTTAACAATTTCCTTTTTGTACCGGGGAGTCAGTTTCGATCCAATCCGTTTATTGATTTTAACGTATACTATATCCCCCGGGTTATACGTCTTAAATTCTTGTCTGTTTTTATTATGTACCTTCAAGTCACGTTCTTGTTTATCCATTAGCCTTTGCACGTTATCGCGTCGAGCTTTCTCGTATGTCTCAGGGTCTACTCGCACCTTTCTACCGAAAAATATTTCTATTGGCTTCTGGTTTGTAGTAGAATGCACTGAGCAATTGTATTCGTATATTGCGCGAGCGAGTAGCTCGTCGAAGGATCTTAGGGGCTTTCCGCTTTCAGGCATCGCATTAGCTCCGACAGCGTCGAATGAAATCTTTCTATTTGTCCGTTTGCATTGCTATAATAAGGGGGTGTTGTAAAGATGTTTATCCCCAGCTGATCCTGTACCATGAAGATGATGGAGCTCGAGTTCAACGACTTCTGGTACTCCGAACATAAAAAGAAGTTTCCTAAGTGGTTCCCTGATGTCCTCTGTTGAGCGAGTTTTCACTACCTTCGCCTGGGCGTCTTTGGAAAACTTATCTATTACCGTAAGGACCAAGTTCTTCTCGACAATATTGCATTGTGAGCTTAATAACAGGAGGGAGAAGGGGGTCAATGAACGAAGGTTTGGCATGAGAAGGGTCGGGTGGGTTCGGATGGGAAGGATGATGAACTGAAGAAGAAGGACGGGAGGGAATGGTCGGATTTGAATTAGCCGGAAGAGAGGGATAAATGGTGTGAGATTTAACAAAATTAGGGTATTTAAGAGGGTGGAGAAGTTGAAGTTCGGGAAAAGGCCTGTTTTGAGCTGCCAGTTGGAGTCAGCTGAAATAGTGGCGGAATAGGGAGAATTGGAACTGTGTTATATTGTTCGTCTTTATTCCTTTACATGTGCCAGACAACTAACTCTAAGGTTGCTTATGGACTCTTGGCATAGCCAGATCTAGTACAATTGTTATGTAATGGAGATGCCTACAGTCCTGATCAAAACTGACTCTAATTTTATTGAAGCAATACTTTATGTTACATATTCCCTTTTACAAATTTAGAACTTCATCACTTTAACAATATTTGAAATAATTCATGGCTCTAACTATAATTTACACAATTAATTCCTCCAACTATAATTGAAATAATTCATGACTCTATTTATAATGGAAATATTTCATGACTCTATCTATAATTGACAGTAATAGATTTGATGCGATTGCTATAGTGGTTGACACATCTTACATTTCACTCTACTTTCATATACCTTTTCCAGGTTTGCACAGCTTGTGTCAGTACATTAACCAGGTTCCAAAAGAGAATTTCATTTCGATTCATTATATTCATTTACTTTCCCTTTTTTTTTTGCATGTATTCTGCATCGTTATTATACATTTCATTCAGATCTCACTGTGTTTCGTTATTCAGATCACCTAGTCATTGTATATTCATTCATTCTCAAAACTTTTGAATTTCGTCGTAAAATCGAGCCATTTTCAAGTTCAATCCAATAAGATCTAGGTGTTTTGTCTTTTCGTATTATTTTAGCTTTCTCCCACCCGTTATTATTTTTGAACCACACTAAACTACCTTCTGCAAAAATTACTTTTGACCCTGTCATAATATTTTTTGCTTCGCTGTACATTTCTTTTCGAACTCGATCCATTTCTCTAGCTCTAATATTTTCAAATAATTTGTTGCTCGCTGGAGTATCGAACGCGTATTCCGCCTAAATAGTAATTCAGCTGGTGTGTATGTAATTTGCACCCTTGATTGGCGTATTCCTGTATTCTAAGAGTATTTTCCAAAATTCCTATTTACTGCTCTTGGATTTTTGGAGTAGAATCTTTGCAATATTTACATACCTTTCTGCCATGCCACTTGCTTGGGGATAGTTGGGGCTTGCTGTTATAATTTCAATGTCTAAATTGTCTGCGAACCGCCGAAATTTAAAGGATCCAAATGGATTATCTATCTGCTATGATGATTTGGGGGAATGCCATGTATTGCAAAATGTCTTTCAGCTTCTCAATAATAGCGTCAGCTGTCTTTTTTCCTAATTTCAGAACATCGAAATATTTCGAGAAGTAGTCAATTACTATTAAATATACCTGGCCGCCTAATTCCATTATATCCATTTCAATTTTATTGTATGGCATGTTTGGTATTTCGTGTCGGCTATAAACATTTCCTTTCCTGGACAATGTTTTAAGTTTAACTTGTATCTTAGCAGTCGTAGTCGCATTCGCTGCAGTCGAGGATTTGAGATTTCATGTATTTATTTATTCATTATGCCAAGTAACGGTTTGTGATCAGTGATCACAGTAATATCGCGTCCATAGATATATTGATGGAATTTGCTCGTAGCAAATACAATTGCAAGGAGTTCCTTATCAATTTGACCATAGTTCGTTTCAGCTACCGATAAGCTTCAAGAAGCAAAGCTCACTGGCTTTCCGTCTTGAAGCAGGCAGCATCCAAGGCCATGTTTTGAAGCATCTGCTTTAATAGTGACCGCTTTTGTTTCATTAAATGGCTGAAGTATTGGCGAGCTGGAAATTTTTTGTTTTATTTTTGATAGGCACTCATCATGAACAGGTAGCCATTGCATTGCTACATTCTTCTTAAGTAGCATACGTAACGGATGTGATATTTCTGAAAGACTTGGAACAAACTTTCTGAGATAGTTTATCATGCTTGTAATTCGTTTATCGTTTGTAATTCTTTCTTATCATTAGGCGCTTCTAATTTCTTGATTGCTTCTGTTCGTTGGGCATCCGCTTCTATTCCACTTGGTGAAATAATATGACCTAAATATTTTACTCTTTGGACTCTAAATTGAATTTTATTAAAGTTAAATTTTATATTTCTTTCTCTGGTTCGTTCCATTACTTTCGCTAATTTCTATCATGTTCTTCCAGACTTTGTCCTTCAACAAGGATATCGTCTATATATACTAGTGTCCCATGCAAGTTGGAAAAATTGTTTTCGTTAAGTCTTTGGAAAACCTCTGGGGCCGTTTTGATCCCAAAGGGTAATCTCACAAATTTATAACAACCAAAGGGTGTTGAAAAGGAACATAATTTTGTTGAATCCTCATCCTGCCAGTAGCCTTCGGATAAATCAAGCACGGTAAAGTATTGCATTTTGCATAGTTTCGCAGAAATTTCCTCGAACGTGGGAATTGTACACGGCTTATCAAGTATGGCCTGATTTAAAAATTTCGGGTCTAGGGATAATCTTAGTGATCTATCCTTTTTTTCTATGATTACTAAATTGGAGAGCCACTGCACCGATTCTGAAACTTTTTCTATGACTTTCCTTTCGCACAGTTTATCTAATGTTTCTCGCAATGGTTTCATGAGTGCCAGTGGTATACGTCTTGTTGGCCTTATGACTGGCATTGCATTCGGTTTTAATGCAATCGTATATTTTTCCGGAAATTCCCCCAACCCATTAAAAGCTTGCCAATATTGTTGCACAAATTCTTCTACATTTCCTGGATATACATCAATTTTATTAATGTTTTTAATCAGTTCTAGTTCTATACAACTTTTTAACCCCAACTTTTTAACCTTAACTACAACAAAGCCTATTTTACTTACTTTTCCGTTAATAATGCAATCTAAATTTGCTACGTCTATTGTCTCAATTTTTTTACTTCATATGGTAAATGGTACATACAGGTAAATGTACCTGTTTTTTAATTATCTTTGCACCTGATATTTTGGAAACGAACTTGATAGGCAAAATGTTGGCTTCCGCACCCGTGTCTAATTTAAAATCAATAATTTGTGACGCTATTTGTACTTTCTTGAACCAACCTTTTTCTTGATTTAAATTTGTAATTGAATCAATATACAATGAATCTTTGTCACTTACAATAGCTTGGCAGATTTCTTGTACCGTCCGTTGACGACATTGAGCCGCAAAATGATTTACCTTTTTACAGTTTGTACACTTGGTGCCGTATGCTGAACACTGTCGTTTGGGGTGTGATTTTCCGCAGTATGTGCCATCTTTTATGAAATTCTGTTTTGTACCACCTATACCTGAATTTGACTTGCCTTTATGATAACCTTGTGAACTATTCTGACCCTGTGACATAGAATTGTGATTAGTATAATTTTGCTTGTTATGTTTAGAAAAATTATTGTAATTAATTTATTATTGATACTCTTGTTTTGTTCTCGATCTTGCTGCCATGTCTTTGGTCCAGTAGGCTGATTGGTCCTTTTGTTTGGTGATTTCGTCACTGCATATGCTTCTACACTGCGTCCACCGAGTCTCTGGGGCTGTTGTAGCTCGGATGATTGAAGCTTTGCCGTTTCCGCTATTCTTGCTATTTTGATCGCCTGTTCTGCTGTCAAGTTCTGTCTCTAGTAATTTCTTCTGTACTGCCTTGTCTCCTAGGCCAATTACTATCCGGTCTCTTAACATTCTTTCTTCTTGCTCTATCGTTCCAAATTCGCATGGTTTAATTAGCTTTTTCAGGTCCATAATCCATGAATCGAGAGGCTCTAATGTTTGCTGGTTACGGAATAGAAAGCTGGCATATACCAAATTCTTTTTTGGGCCATAAAATTCGTCAAAACTTTTCACGACTTCCTTATATATCTTCTTTTTAGTAGCATCCAAGTTAAAAGTATTAAATAAATCTACAGCTTGATGTTCAGAAAAATCGCAGCTTGCACTTTTTCTTCCTTCTTTTCTAATTCTGCCGCTTCATGAAACAGGTCAAAGTTCATCTTAAACTGCTTCCAGTTGTCGGCCACATTTCCCGTTAGGTCTAACGGTTGCACCTTTTGTAAGTAATCCATTGGTTGGGTTATGTATAGGACACGTGTTTTTGGCGGGCGTCCGCGGGTTTTTGGCGCCTTGAAATTTTTTTCTACGCTTTTTGCTTTTCTGGTTTCTTGTAACTTTAATTTGTCTGTGTTTTCCCTTCTGCTTTTATCCCGAGTCATCTCCAGCACTTTCTTCTTTGTTGCACGTTCCTTCCCCCTTGCACTTCCTTTTATATCTCACATGGCTAGTTTTCCTTTTCTCCTTTTTTCTTTATACTTTCTTTATACACGTTGTATATGTACCACTCCTATAGGCATGCTGGTGCTCATTAAGGGGATGCCGTCTCAACGCCTCTCCTCTGATGTATTTTTCTACCAAACGTTCCAGGCATTTCAGCAGGAACGATGTCAGGCTAATTGGTCTGAAACTTTTCGCCAGGGCATGGTCTTCCTTTCCCGGTTTGGGAATGAAAACAACTCTGACCTTACGCCATGCAGTTGGAATATATCCCCAGGTTAAACAAGCCCTAAATATCTTCTTTAGTGCTGAGACTAGGGAATGGCCTCCTGCTTTTAGCATAGCCGGGTATATACCATCCAGATCTGGGGTCTTGCAGTTTTCGAAGGAGGACAAGGCATATTCGATCCTTTCCTCCGTCACAACTTTGGATGCTATATATCTGTTTCTGCTATCTGTAATTTAGGTATCTGTGGCTATCCTGTAATTTAGGTATCTGTGGTACGAGAGAGATTCTTCATCTAGAACTCGCCAGTTAGTACTGAAGTTAGACATCTTCCTATTGGTAAGTGTCAGGTCAATTACCTCCTGTCGTCTAATAATTTTTCCTCTCTAGGATTGCATTTACTGCTACCCCATATGGTATGCTGGGCATTGGCATCGCAACCAATAACCAGACCTAAATTATTAGATTCTGTGTATCTTACAATTTCCATAAGTTCTCGTGAAGGAGGTGGACTAATGGAGTCGTAGGAACTAGGTTAGTTATTTTTTTAATAATGTAGACTTTCATTGGTAATTCAAAGTGCGTTATGTTTGAATGTAATGCAAATGAAACCTACGTTCTTGAAGTTGCTAGCTTGTTGATCCAAGGCCAGCAATCTGTAGGTATGTGAGATTTCCTTTACTTCGTAATGCCTGAAATGTAGATTCTGTTACGAATGAGCTTTTGGAGTTCACATTCAAAGATATTCCCTTGTTGCTACTGCATTTTGTTAATGTATGTGATTCTTTGCAGAGTATACAACGGTTAGCTACTCGACAGTTTCTAGAATCGTGTTTCTCAAGGCATTGAACACAGATATTGTGTTTCCGTAAAATATCTCGCTTAGCACTTGGTTGTAATGTTTCGAATCTTTTGCATGTCTATGGTTAACTTTGCATATGATGCAATTTGTTTGATCATCAATACGATAGTTACTTGTCTTTCTTTCTTTGTTGAAAGACACCTATTTTTTTGGATCAAATATGGCTTCTATTGTTTGAAACCTTGATTCAAGAAACTCGTATAGTTGTCGTATAGTCCGATGTATTAATGCTTAAAGCTTTAAGCTCATGAAGACATTATTTTGTGCTATTTAAAAGATCCTTTAAAGCGCTGTGTAATTGTCCTTTGATTGGGACTTGGCTGAAAACTTCTGTCAAAGCAGAACATGAAACCAAGCGCAGCACTTAAAATCCCGACCTACCGCACTATACGTAGGTCACTGCCGGACATCACAGGCCGAGCGCTGACCCACATTGCAGGGGGTGCTCACGTTTCACGCATAATGCAGGAGAAACAACGAGTGAGAGCCTAGCCCGTCGGCGCCTAAGGCAGCAACAAGGGAAAGTGCATCGCATCGTCGATGAGCAGAATCTACTTTTCTGGACTGACTTAATTGTTCCGGAAAATCCTCCACATAACAAAGGTGCCTTTCGTATCAAAATTAATTTTCCTGCTGAATACCCCTTTAAACCACTGAAAATAAATTTCAAAACAAAAATTTACCATCCGAACATTGACGAGAAGGGTCAGGTGTGTCTACCTATTATTAGTATAGAAAACTGGAAGCCCGCAACTAAAACAGATCAAGTAATTCAAGCACTGATAGCGCTTGTGAATGATCCCGAACCGGAACATCCCCTACGTGCTGATGTAGCTGAAGAATTCTTAAAGGATCGCAAGAAATTCTTGAAGAATGCGGAAAATTTTACAAGGAAAAACAGTGAAAAGCGACAACTTATTAAAATTTACTGAATAAGAAACTAAAATAAACTAAACAACATAAAGCAAAATAAAGGAAATAAGTAGGCAATAAATAAAAAAAAAATATGTAATTAAACTAAATAATAGAAAAATAAATAATAAAATAAAATATGTACAAGTAAGAAATAAATAAAATAATATGTAATTAAATTAAATAATAGAAAAATAAATAATATAATTAAATATGTACAAGTAGGAAATTAAATATATAAATAAATAAATAAATAAGAGGAAAATTTTTTATCAATGTGAGGACTATGCCCACCAGATAAAACAGAGGCAAAGAAAATCTTCGGTAAATTAACCAATAGTAAAGGGTATTTCATGGTACAATGGGTACGACGCAATCAAAAAAAAGCCGATAAAAACGGAGAAATGGTAAATAACATTATTATTGAGGACACAGTAAACATCGAAAACAAGCAATGCAACGGAAAATAGCGACATAAATCCACAGTCTGATCAACTGTGCGTAGTAGAAGCGCTATCCCCAAGCGAAGTTGCTCACTTACCTGAACTAAAAATGGAAATTAACAGCTGCAGCAATAAACAAATTAAAGTATTCATAAGTATTGTGCACAAATCGAAAATAATTTATAAGCGGTATATAAATATAAAGATAAACCAATCAGTAGAGCCAGCACTAGAGCGGGTATTCCAAATATTGGAAAATAATATACAATTTCAGACCAAGACTCTGAAACTTTCTGCAGAAAGTGAAATATTTAAAATAATTAATCAAACCTCATTTAAAACCCTAGGTAATGAAGTTTTAAAGAATAAAACTATTAAAATATACAAACCCCAAGAATACGTAACGGATACGACGAAAATAAAAAAAATACTATACAACTTCCACTCTACACCCACCGGAGGACATTTAGGTCAATCGAGAATGTACAATAAACTCAAAGAAATATATAGATGGAAAAAAATGAAGAAAAGTATAGCAAAATATGTAAACAATTGTGAGCTTTGTGCGAAAAACAAACATCAAAAGCACAATAAGGAACGCATGGAAATAACAACAACACCAGCAAAGGTATTCGACATAGTATCCATAGATACTGTAGGTCCATTTACCAAAACGGCCAGTGACAATAGGTACGCAGTGACCATGCAGTGCGACCTGAGTAAATATATCGTAATAATTCCAACAAGAGACAAAGAGGCTATTGCAAAAGCAATAGTCAACGGATTTATACTCACTTACGGACCAATGAGAAAAATAAAATCTGATCTCGGAACTGAGTATAAAAACCAAATCTTCTCGGAAGTATGCGATTTATTGAAAATAAAGCAACTTTTTGCAACAGCGGCGCACCCAGAAACAATAGGGTCCCTTAAGAGAAACCATAAATGCCTTAACAAGTATTTAAGTTGTTTCGTGAATGACAACAGAGACGACTGGGATGCGTGCATACCATATTATACATTTTGTTATAATACAACGCCGAACACCGTTTGAACTAGTATTTGCAAAAAGAGTAAATTTGCCGTCCGAACTCACAGTTGTTACCCCAGAACCCATCTATAACTACGACCTATATAGCAAAGAAATTAAATTTAGACTACAGAAAACGCGAAGCAATACCTAGAACTGTCAAAACAACAAAGAAAACAAAATAACGATTGCAATTGTAAACCATTATCCTTAAAATAGGCGATCAGGTACTATTAACACTGCAAAATAGGAAGAAACTGGATCCTTTATACAAAGGACCATATAAAATAACCGAAATAGACACCGTCAATTGTACTACACTAAGGCCTTGCTTTGCGTCGTTTCACTTTGCGTTTTTTCGAAGTTGCGTTGTTACTGAATTAAGACCTATTTTCGATGTGAGTCGTTGTTTTTTCGAATTGCGTTGTTTTTTTTTTATTTTTTTTTTCGAATTGCGAATTGCAATGTCATTTTTGTTATCAGGGTAAAGATAATCTCCCGTTTTGTAAATTTAAATTTTGTTTGCATTTCGGGGAATCCCAAAATTAAGTTTTCATTCAATTTTTATTTGATTCTTGATTGAAGAAGATTTTTCAATCATTGTAAAATTCATAGTTGCAGTGGAAGGTTGATTATAAATTAAGGTAAATAAAATATTATTTAAATAATAAAATGATGTTTTTTTTATTTATATTTAAACTTTTTAGAGCATAATAATCATGAATGGAAAAATTAGTGTTGGTAGAATTACAAAAAAAAAAGAAAACTTTAAGCTTGGAAATAAAATTGGACATTTTACGACGCTTTGATAATGGAGAAAAGGCTGTAGACATAGCAAAAGCTCTTAATCTGCCCGGAACAACTGTCAGAACTATTCAAGCTCGAGATAGAGATAAAATAAAAGAGGCTGCTAAGTCTGTTACATCGTTGAACGCCAAGACGATGACTCGTACAAGGAATAGTTTTATGATTAAAATGGAGTCCTTGCTTTCTATTTGGATTCAAAATCAGATTGCACAGAAAACCCCATTAAGTAAAATGGTAATCCAGGCTAAAGCAAAAAGCTTATTTGAGGATATTAAAAGCGAATCTATGTGTAATGATAGTGTAAGTGGTAGTGCTACCGATAAAGAAGAACATTTTGAAGCTAGTAACGGCTGGTTTGAGAGATACAAAATTCGCGCGAATCTACACAGTATTACTCTCAAAGGCGAAGCAGCAAGTGCTGACACCGTCGCTGCAGACCGTTTCCCGATGGAGTTAAAAGCAATAATTCAGGAGGGAGGTTATGACTCAAAACAGGTTTTCAATGTTGATGAAACAGGTTTATTTTGGAAACGTCTCCCAAAGAGAACTTTTATATCGAGAACTGAAAAATCAGCACCAGGATTTAAAGCTAGTAAAGATAGACTAACACTACTTCTAGGTGGCAATGCAAATGGCGATTTTAAGTTTAAGCCGTTCCTTGTTTACCAATCAGAAAATCCTAGAGCTTTGAAGGATCCTGTTCAAAGGATCGACTTCCTGTACACTGGCGAGCCAATAAGAAATCATGGATGACAGCGTTGTTATTTAAAGACTGGGTTTCTACATGCGCCATTCCTGAAATTAAATCTTATTGCAATAGGGAAAATTTAGACTTCAAAGCATTAATCTTAGTAGATATTGCTCCTGGCCACCCAGTTTATATAGATGGCATATCTGAAAATGTAAAATTTGTGTTCTTACCACCGAACACCACATCACTAATACAGCCGATGGATCAGGGCGTAATTTCGAATTTTAAAAGCTATTATCTCCGCCGATCATTTAAGATGCTTTTGAGTGAAACAGACGGACCCGATAAGCCTACAATGCAGCAATTCTGGAAATCTTTTAATATTTTGAAGGCAATCAACATTATTTCAGAATCTTGGGAGGAAGTAAAACCATCTTGCATGAACGGTGTTTGGCGCAAAATATGGCCAGAATGTGTACACAAGAAAAAGGATGACAGTTCCTCTTTAGAAGTGGATGATGATGAAGCAAATACTATTTGTCATGAAATTGCTAACTTAGCAAAAGAGGTTAATTTTGAAGGGATGGATGAAGTTGACATAAACGAATTGCTAGCTTCTCATAACCAAGAAATGTGTAACGAGGAATTGATGCAACTGGATTTGGAAATCGCTAACGAAGAAGACAGCTCGCTAGATATAAGTGAGCGTCAAAATTTAACTTCACAGCAAATTTCTAAAGCAATGAATCTAATTGACGAAGCAATGGAGATTTTTTCAAAAAATGATCCTGATAGCGAAAGAAGCTCAAAAGTTTCTCGTGCGGTAGCAAATGATATTAATTGTTACAAAGAACTTTACCTCAACATAAAAAAACAAGCTGTTCAGCAAACTTTGGACAAATTTTTTGAAAAAAAAGAGACTTCAATGGCCGCAAGCTCGTCTGCAGAGTCTGAATAATTTTATAATTTCTTTATTTTTTGTATCTATTTTTAATTTTTGATTGAATTTCTAGTCTTTTTTATGTTTTTAAATGAATTAATAAAGTTTTACTTTTGTTTTGTTATTTAAATATACTTCTTTTTTTAAAATTAAAGGACTGAATGAAAAATATGGTAACCTATCTTTGATGTTTATATGATTTCCAATAGAAAATAGCAATTCACTTTGCGTTGTTTCAAATTGAGTCGTGATATTTTGGAACATATCTACCACGCAAAGCGAGGTCTTAGTGTATTGAAGATAAAAATAAGTCCAGGTTTAAGGTACATAAAAATAGACTAAGAAAATTATAGGAATAAATTAATCATAAATAAGAAAATTAAATACACCAATATTGTAAATATTAAACTCATTTGAAACTAAAAGACTAAACCTAAGCTACTAAATGTAACCCATAATATTACGAAATTTCTATTTATCATTCACTTCTATTTCATTGTAACTCATAATATTACGAAATATCTAAACGTAAGCCACTAAAGGTAACCCATAATATTACGAAATTTCTGTTTATCATTCACTTGTATTTCATTGTAACTCATAATATTACGAAATATCTAAACGTAAGCCACTAAATTTAATCCATAATATTACGAAATTTCTGTTTATCATTCAGCAGTAACAAAAACAAAATTTTTACCTCATAATCGTCAAAAATTTTTTTTTTTCCCAAAGGGGGAAGGTGTGATACGCCTATTAATTAACCTGCCAGAGTAAACGCATCACTCAAAACAGAACATGAAACCAAGCGCAGCACTTAAGATCCCGACCTACCGCACTATACGTAGGTCATTGCCGGACAGCACAGGCCGAGCGCAGGGGGTGCTCACGTTTCACGCATAATGCAGGAGAAACAACGAGTGAGAGCCTAGCCCGTCAGCTCCTAAGGCAGCAACAAGGGAAAGTGCATCGCGCATCATAAACACTCGAAATATTTGTCGCACGAATAGGGAGTAATTTGAACCCCTTACGTTGCGGAGTGAGTGCACTTAATGTGGGACGCTGAGTAAGGTATTGATAGGTCATTTAGAAATATTTTAAGGGGACTGTCCGGTTTGTCGAGTCAAAAAATGGGTCATATTCATGATTTTTTTAGAAGAAAACTGTAAAAGGTAGAACAACAAAATTTTTTTTAAACATTTTATTCATTCTTCGACTACAATCGAAATTTTTGTCGAGTCACCCCGGAATCGGTAACCCCCCCTTCCGGGCCTTCAAAGTTAGCTGTTCCGGCCGTCACGGTCTGCTCGTCAATGGGTTTCTGTTCCACCTGGTGATTTTAAATGTTAAATGATTTTATATAATAAAAATTAAATATATTTAGCCCATTGTAATAAGAAACAATTTAAAAATTGAGCAAAAATTAAAAAATGGCGGACATTTGAAAAAACACGTCAATTTTTCGGCCTTTTTTTGTTAGTTTTTTGGCTATAACTTTATAAAAAAAAAAAAAAAGTAAATCTATAACAATTGGCGTAAACTTGTTAAAAACAAGTGTGCCAAATTTCATCGAAAAATTATGCACCCTTTTCTTTGAATAACTTTGACCGCGACTAAATCAGGTGAGCTGAGATAATCGGCCTCAAAGTTTCTAAAAAACTAACCGCGCAGCGGGAGTCCCGCCCTTCAAATACCTCTAACTTTAAAACCGCTTGAGATTTTTGTTTCAAATTTTGACATCTTATTTTTAACGGTATATACGATCGACTAAGCAAAAAAAAAAACCGATTTTTTGAAGCCGACAAACCGGACAGTCCCCTTAACCAATAAGAACTCTAGACGTAAGAATATTTTTGTATAAATAGGCTAAGAAATTCTAAATAAACGAGGAATTGACTGTAAGCTATCAAAGACTTTACATTGGGACCGTGCACTCGTGCTGCCTACCAATTCCTCTGAGGTTCCTGCTCAAAGAGAGCTGCCTCAAAAAAAACTCCCTTGGGAAAGTGCTCGTAAGAGCTACCCGACCAACAAAGAAGATACCCCCACTGAATAGAACGCATCTAGGATCCCACTACATGGCGACTGTGATCGTCTAGTGGTTAGGACTCCACTACATTGGGACCGTGACAGTCTAGGGGATATACCACAATGGTACCGATCAATTAGTGTTTGCTATGCGGCATTATAAATAAGATTCTATTATATCGAATTGTTTAATTAATCGTTCAGCTTCATCGGCAAGACGACTTGCAATTTTTGCACATCTGGAATTCTGTTATCCTTGTAAATGGATGAACTGAACATATCATAGAATGAACTCCATGTACTATATTATAATGTCCATTGAATTTCCAATGGTCATCAGTGTCAAATTAACTTCAACCTTTTCTTCAGTCTGAAATTTGCTTAGGGCTTTAATCGTTTCGATATTTAGGCGTTCTCCTTTTATCGCATGTCTTCGAATTGTTTATTTAAGCTTCAAGCGAAGTTTTTAAAGAGAATTGTTGTTTTCAATGTGACTAACATTTTGTTAGGTTGAAACACTATCCAATATATTATATTTTTCAACAAGCGTGTTTGGCTGCAGATATGTCTGGCTCGAAGAAACAAATGTTATAGCGTGTAACATAAATATGACAACTTCTAAAAACTATAATATTCAATTAAAAAAAGAACTGAAAAGGGTTGAATCTAGGATCTTGAAACACGCTTGTTTTCGTAAAAAACCCAATTCTTATACAGTTGGGAGCTTTTCGAAATAAAAAACGGTCTTACTCCGTATAAGTTTTATTCGGAACTGAGCTTAAAACTAATTTACAAATAGAAATTTAACAGGTTTCAATTAGTGGGTGGACAATGCAACCCGAGGTGTCGGATGCAGCCTGGGAAGTTGTTGATGCTGTAGCGTCCCTTGCGACGGGATATAAGAGATCGCGATGCGCGAATAAGAAATCGTACGTGACATGCAGTAGTTTACCATGCGATGGGATACTGGATCGCGATGTGCGAGTAACTCGAGGAAGCTTACGTGACACCTCCCAACCCTAAACGTTTGCAGTCCCTGCAAGCTGCTCTCCCTTGTCATCTTGTTGCATTGCCTTTACATTTATTGATAAATCTAAATTTTCTTCCTTTTTCTGGAGATTTGGTTTAAATAATTTTATCGCTAGTACCATTGTTATTAGAATGACTACTAAATTAACTCCTAGAGATGAGAAGTTTACATAATTGCTTTTGTATCCAACGTAATCGATTTACAGGTTACAGTGTTTAAATGTAAGTCCTCTATGCTTAACTTTTTGATTTTTCTAGCAAAATTGAAATGGTTTGGTGGGATGAGCATGACATCTTTAAATTGTTCTTGTTTGTTCACAAGAGTTTTTTGATGTATTTTTAGTTCACAATTAATAAACTTTATGATGTTATTTCCCTTAATTACAATTACATGCTCGGAACAGTTTTGTGGTATGTTAGTCATGTTAATATTGTTTAAAATTATTAGGTCGTCGAATATTCTTTCAATTACCCATTCGGTACTAAGCCTAAATGTACACGTTTTATTATTGTTGAATAAATTTCTAATACAAATATTGGCGTGCGATTTTTAATTTCTTTTTTGTAACATTTCCTCTTTGTTACTGTACACGGTATTTCTTTGAATAATTATTTCGGTGTTTTCTATGTCTAGCATTTCATATTTGTTATTTGGGAACGGCACGACAATCGCGTCAAATTTTTTCTTTTGTAAATTTCGGTATACAAATTGCCAAAATTAATAATTCTCCGTTAGATATTACGCTATTTCGAATGTATGGAGTGATCTCTACCGTAATGTTATACATATTTTTATTATTATTTCTTCTTCTGTAAGGACATCATGTGCAAGAATATTACCATAAGTCTGCTTAATAGGATTATGTCTGTTAACTTATCTATTTGCTTATTTAGTGCTGTAATATCGAAATATAGCTGTAGAATATATTTTGATTTGTTATAGATATTATATTTTGTTAAAAAATTGTTTAAATCTTTTTGTTGTTTATTTAGATGTTGTTTTATATCATCTAGGTTTTTTATTAAGTTATTGTTGATAACTACTTGTTTATGTAATTGTGTTACTGCATTGTTTATATTTTGGTCTAGTTTATCCAAGTGGTTGAAGATTTCTTTTGCATCTTCGTCGGCCATCGTACCTGCAAGGAACTTCATTCCTTTCCCTAATAAATTAATAAGTCCGCGTTTGTTCCGATGGTTTTTGTAAATTTGTGGTATTAAGATCTTAAAGCTATGTTTCAATAATTTCGTTTCTCCTTGTAGTAGTATTAGGTATTCGTCATTATTTTATAACGGTGGGTTGTTTATATTTCAATCTATCAAGTGAATAAGTTCGTTATATTCCGTTACTATGTGTAAAATTTTAGTGAAAGAGTCTGCTATTGGTCTCTCGTTCCGTTTGAAGATGGCGTACCCACTGTCTATGCTAACTGGGATTATTATAAGCCAACAGATTTTCATTCTGAAAGAGATTATGAATTCAATTTTGATATCTGTATTTACGTTTTAGTTGGTTTTGTGAATATTTCGTTTTTCTTTTATTGCTAGTGTTTATAACGTAGCAAACGGAGCTCTCGCCCGAACCTGGCAGAGAGACGGCCGTGTATCCTCCTGCACGGACGATACGGTGATCCGGGGAGGGGGTGCAGCTGGAGGTTGAGCTGGACGTTTGCCTGCGGCATTCGGGATCCAACATACCTCTTTGCTGCATTCGTAACCCCGAAGAGCTGCGGCTCTAGGAATTAGCACACCCTAGAGCTAGGGCCCGCGCTGATCCTTAGGTCAGCCAGGAAATGTGTAGGGGAGGGTTCTTCTGAAGGTCTACGGAACCCTCGGAGGCAGGTCACTGGTGATTCGGGGCCTGTTCGAAGAGGGGAAAGGACGGCTGGAGGTGGAATTTTCTCCTATGGAGCACGGGAGTAGCGGGAGGCGTTTTTGCTGGCGATTGTCTCGGCTATGGGCCGAGAACGCAAGCCCGTGCCTGAAGGTGGGAAAGATTATACCCATTATGCATTTCAGTATGGACAATACATGCAAATCACTTGGGAGGGACGTTGTGAGGAAGGACAAGGGGAGCCGCAGTCCGTCTGCTGTCGCGGGTGCTCCGGTCACCGGTGCTTCCGACGCCGGTGGCTAGAGCAAACCTGCGCGAGAGTTACTTGGACCTCTCTGGGTCCACTGGGGAGGTTGTGCCTTCGCCGGCCCCAGTCACTCCGGTTGGGAGTATGGTGGCGGTGAAGGAGGGGACGGACGGATCCTCGTGGTTGGAGGCGTGGAAGGGAGAGGCGGTCGGTGGTGAGTCGAGAACGCTCGCCACCAGGGAGATTCGAGGGTCTCTTCCAGAATCAGCCGGACTGGGGACCAGACTGGCGGCGGTGGGAGAAAGCCTCGAGAGGGGCTTCCTCCAGATGAAGGCGACGATCCAGGGGATGTTGGCTGCCTTGAAAAAGCAGCCCAACATCTCCAAAGTCGTCAAGGATGGATTGGCGGCTTTGGAGGAGGCGCTGGATGTGCTGGAAGAGCCCAGAAAGTTGTGCGTCGAAATCCGCCGCGACTTGCCTCCGCGGAGGCCGCCGACGAGGGTTGCCGGCACCCAGACCGGGCCGGCGATCTCGGCCATGCCAAAGGCGGCCCTGGCTAGAAGTCGGTCGCCGAAGCCATCGGGGAAGAGGGGTGCCACCAGCCCGCCACTCCGGACGGAGGGGAAGGCTGAAAAGAGGAAGAAGGAGGAGCCGACCCCGACGTGGATCGAGGTGGTCCGCAAAGGCAAGAGGGCTAAGGCTAGCCCAGCCAAAGCTGGTGGCAGGAGTGGGGAAGCAGAGGTGAGGAAGGGGAAGAAGGAGAAAACCCCCGCAACCGGTAAGGAGGCGAAGGCTGCGACGTCGGCGCTGCCCCGGCCGGATGCTCCCGTGAGGAGGACCAGGCCGGAGGCGGTCCATCTTAGGCCCGCGGAGGGGAAGACCTTTGCGGATGTGCTTAGCACGGTCCGCAAAGCAGTCAACCCCGAAAGCTGCAGGATTAAGATCAGGACGGTCCGGCAAACTAGGGCAGGCGAGGTTCTCCTCGAAATGTCGAGGCCGATGCCCGAGGCGCGGGCGGCCTTCTTGGCCGCTCTGAAGTCTGCGGTCGGGTCAGCGAGCGCGGTTAAGGAGCTGGTCCCTAGAGCCTCCCTGGAGATCAGGGAGCTGGACGGCTGCACGACCGTGCTGGAGTAGAGGAGGCCTCGAGGAGGGATCTTGGGAGCTATAACGGCTACCTCCGGGTTACGCTGACCCGCACAAACGGCCGTGGCCTGCGGATGGCCATTGCGGACCTCGATGAGGCGGCGGCGAAGGTCCTGCTCAAGGCGGCCAGGATTAAGGTCAGGTGGGTTATCTGCAGGCTGCGCAGGCGGGTGATCGTGGCCAGGTGCTTCAAGTGCCTTGGGTACGGACACCAAAGTTAGGCCTGCAATGGCCCGGACCGTAGCAAGCTCTTCTTCCGGTGCGGAGGGGCGGGGCATTCCGCGAAGGGTTGTGCCGCCGAGGCGAAGTACTTCCTCTGCCCGGAGGTGGCGGGGAGGACCGGAGCGCGGCGGCATGTTGCGGAGTCGGGGGAGTATGGGGTCTTCCGCGATGCCCTGAGCCAGGCCAAGCGTAAGTAATGGCATCTGTGCTTCAGAGCAACTTGAACAGGAGCAGGCCGACACCTGTTGGCTCAGATCTGTCTCGAGAAGGGCGCTGATGTCGTTCTCATCAGCGAACAGTATCGGGATGGTGATGAGCCAACATGGTTTCGGGATGACGGCAGTTTGGGTCCCGGATCTGCTACGCTTCAGCGTCGCGGGCGCAGGCTTCGTTTGGGTGAAGAGCGATGACGTTACTTATGTCAGTTGCTACTTCACTCCAAACGAGCCGATAGCCGACTTCCAGACCAAATTAGGTGGTCTGGAGGACGCGGTCCGTGGCAAGGGTGGGGAGCTGGTGGTGGCTGGAGACTTCAACGCGAAGGCCTTGGAGTGGGGTGAACCCAGACCGGATTCGCGGGGAGGACGCGTCCTGGACTTTGCATCCAGGCTCGGGCTGGTGGTATTAAACACCGGCTCGGCGTCCTGGGTACAGGGAGACAAATATTGACGTCTCCCTGGCGACGGAGAGTCTGGCTGCACGGGTGCAGGACTGGCGGGTGATCGAGGACTATACAGCCAGCGACCATCAATAGATCACGTTCCGCATGCGTGGTATGGGGCCAGTGCGGACCCGGCGCGAACAGGGCCCGCCCAGATGGAATGTCGTTAGACGACGTCCTGCCTACTGGTGGACGGACGAGATCGCGGAAATAAGGTGGAAGTGTCTCCGCCTCAGACGGTTGGCTCAACGAGTTGACAAACGCGATCCCGACGCAGCCCGCAGATCCGCCGAGGCCAAAGTGACAAAGAAGGACCTTCGCAGGGCTATCAGGGCGAGTAAGCACCGATGCATGAAGCGGCTCATGATCTAAATGATGATCCTTGGGGATTGGGGTATAGGATTGTTCTCTGTAAATTGGGGCGCTCTCTCAGAGGGCTCCCTCGAAGCGGGGGCAGTCCGCTCCATTGTGGATGCCCTTTTCCCCACCCAGGCGCTGGAGCATAACCGCGCGACCGATACCTCTATGCGGGGAGCAGTAGTAGGGGAGCAGCCACTAAGGCTTTGGCTCCGCAGGAGCAGCTAAGAAGCTGTAGCTCCTAAATTTAAATTCGGTGACTTGGAGCAGCTAAACAGCACGACTCCAAAAGAATAGTCTCCCCTTTGGTTAATAGATTCAGAATGATTGTCTTTATTGGATTTCTTTGGATATATATGTAAAGTAACACATACATTACTTTATTGGATTTGCATCTCGCTTGCTCAACCGACGAGTTGATTGACTATTATAAAAATTACGCACGTTGTCACGGACGACGGGAGTCGCCATTTCAAACTGAGATGTCACAAACAATTATAAGAAATCCAGATTGTATTACAATTATAAAACAACATTATAAAACAACGAGAATCGTTGCAATTCACAATGGAGAAACTGCTGTTTACTTTCAAGGTGCTCTCAACGGATGGAAAATCAATTGTATTATGCGTAACCTCAATTTGCACGCCGGCCGGCCGGACCTTCAAAATTCCGCTTCACTGCTGCGTTGCACAAAAGCATACGGAAAACAGCAGCATTCGCTAAGGTAAAAAACAATTAACTAAAAGAGGTCAGTTTAGGAAGATTTTGATTCCTCTGACTAAAGAATTACGCGAGGTTTACCTTGATGACGATGATAATTTACAATTTGAGGAAGAATATTTAGAAGAAGACACTGATACTCGAGTCCGTGATATCACTCAACTTTCACAACAACCGTTAATACAATTGCTTGAACAATTATTAGAAAAGAGTCAGCAAAAATCAGAAGAAAAAAATGTCGGGAAAATAGCGAAACAGTTTACTATAGATAAATTCAATGGAAAAAATGCAAACGCAGAGCAATGGCTAGTGAATTTTGAACAAGAATGCGAGCGATTTAAAATAGATAAAGATGAGGAAAAAATTGAGATATTAAAATCATTCATGGAGAAAGGGCAACGGATTGGTATAGTTGCACTCTTTTAAAACTAACGATTCAAGCAAACTGGGATAATTGGAAAACAAATTTTCTTGATACTTTTGCGAACAACGGTTGGTCCTCAATAAGATATGCATTGCAATTTAAATATCAATCAGGCTCTTTACTGGAATACGCAATAAAAAAAGAAAAACTTTTATTAGAAGTAAGAAAATCTATTGACAATGGAACATTAATCGACTTAATTGCGACTGGTCTGCCAAACTATGTAGCTGATAGAATTGATAGAGAAAAATTAAAGAGAACTGAAGACTTATATAATGAAGTAGGCAAATTGGAACATTTAGTTAACAAAAAATATTTAGGAACGAAAAAAAATAAGAACTACAGCAATAAAGAAAAGACACCATGTGAAACTTGTAAGAATAAAGGAAAAGGCACACGCTTCCATCCTGATGCTGAATGCTGGTACAAATAAAAAGAGAATAAAATAAAGTATGTTAATAATTCAGTATTAGAAGCGGAACCAAGTGATAACGATCCAAAAAACTAATAATTCCACCATTAATTAAACTTAAGATAACATTAAACAATATTTTGGAAATATCTGCTATTTATGATTCAGGCTCTAATGTCTCACTTATAAATTCAAAACTAATTCACTTAAAAAAAGAAAAAATTAATTTAAAAAAAAGAATTAACTTAAGAACGATTAATGGTGCGTATAAATCAGAAGAATTGATAAAAATCAAAGCAAAAATATTAAATATAGAAGAATACATAGATGTATTCGTAATTAATAATGAAAACTTTGAATATGACTTTCTAATAGGATTGGATTGCATAAAAAAGTTCAAATTAATACAAAATGAAAGGCTAGAGATAAAACAGAGAAACTCTGATATTAAAGATAAACAAATATATCGAATAAACTTCAATGAACATGTAGATTTAGACAATTTTAAAGTCTTAACAAATCACTTGAGCCATAATGAAGAAGATATAATAAAAAATCTCATAAATAAGTATACAAATATATTTGCAAAAGATAAATATGATATAGGCGTAGTAAAAGATTATGAAGCCAGAATAGATCTCATTATAGACAAATATTATAGCAAGAGACCTTATCGGTGCTCAATTGAAGATAAAAAGGAAATAGAAGAACAAATCTCAGAATTACTTAAACGAAAATTAATAGAAGAATCATACAGTCCTTTTGCTGCTCCAGTTACATTAGCATATAAAAGAGACGAAAATAAAAGATCGAGACTATGCATAGATTTTAGAGAATTGAATAAAATAATAGTTCCTCAATCACAACCATTTCCTTTGATAGAAGATTTGGTAATAAAAACAAGAGATTGCAAATATTTTTCAAAACTCGATATTAATTCAGCGTTTTGGTCTATACCTCTACGGATTGAAGATAGAAGTAAAACAGGATTTGTAACCCAAGAAGGGCAATTTCAGTGGACTTGTCTACCTTTTGGATTGAAGACATCGCCAGCTATTTTTCAAAGAATATTAAGTAATATAATAAGAAAACATAAACTGTCAGATTTCACAGTAAACTACATTGATGACATATTGATATTTTCAATACAATTACTAGAAGCAATAATGAAAGAAGGGTTCAGATTAAAACTCTCTAAATGCACATTTGCATTAGATTCCGTACAATATTTAGGTCACATTATAAAGCATAACTCAATTAGTCCAATAAAAGATAATCTAATTTCAATAAAAAAGTTTCCAATACCAAAAAATCAAAAGAATATCAGACAATTTCTAGGGAAAATCAATTTCTATAATGAATACGTTCCGAAAATCTCAATAATTTTAGAGCCTTTACATAATCTTTTGAGAAAAGGGCAAATTTTTATTTGGTCTGAAGAATGTCAGAAAGCCTTCGATTATATGAAAAACTTCCTCTGCACACAACCAGTGCTAGCAATTTTTGATCCAAATTTGCCAATACATATATACACAGATGCAAGTTTACAAGGTATAGGCGCCGTATTAAAACAGCCACAATCAAATGAGAGTTCAAAAGCTGAGAAGCCAGTAGCATATTTTTCAAAGAAACTAAATGAACCACAAAAAAGAAAAAAAGCTATTTATCTGGAATGTCTGGCAATAAAAGGAGCAGTTAAATATTGGCAACATTGGCTTATAGGTAGACATTTTAAAGTATTCTCAGATCATAAACCGTTAGAAAAGATGAATATCAAAGCTAGAACAGACGAAGAATTAGGTGATCTAACCTACTATTTATCACAGTATGATTTTGAAATAATATATCGTCCAAGTAAAGATAACTTAGAGGCAGACTGCTTAAGTAGAAACCCAGTACTAGAGTCTCAAGAAGACAGTGATGACCAACTAAAAATTGTAAACTTAATAAAAGTAGAAGACATTATAGAAGATCAAAAACAAAATAAGGAGATAGGACCGAACAAAAATAAATTAATTATAAAAAACGATTTGTATTACAAAAAGATTAGGAAAAAAGAAAAAATTATATTGTCAGAACAACTTTGCAAGCAGCACGCATAAGAAATTTTGCCACATAGGAATAAAACAAATGCAAAACAAGATACTGCCATTTTATGCAGCAAGAAATATATCAGAAAACATACAGAAAACTTGCAAAAACTGTGAAGTATGTATAAAAAATAAATCAAGGGGACAAAATAAAATTGGTCTATTATCACAGCTTGGTCCCGCAAAGAAACCTTTTTAAATAGTTTCTATAAATACAATAGGCGGATTTGGTGGTTCACGATCAACAAAGAAATATTTACATCTCCTAGTAGATCACTTCACAAGATTTGCTTACATTTTAGCATCAAAAACACAAAATGCAGACGATTTTATTAAATTGACAGAAAAAGTGCTTAAAGAATACAAGATAGAGACGATTCTAACAGACCAATATCCGGGAATAAATTCAAAAGATTTTAAAGAATTTTTAGAAAAGAAAAATATCACCATGATCTTCACAGCAGTAAATGCACCATTTTCCAATGGTCTAAATGAAAGACTTAATCAAACCTTAGTAAATAAAATTAGATGTACAATAAATGAAAAAGATAAGAATTACATGGACAACTGTAGCGCATAACTGTGTAGAAAAATATAATGAGACAGAACATACTGTCACAAGATTCAGTCCAAAATATTTAATATCAGGAGAAGATACCTCAATATTGCCGAATGAATTAAGGAAAACTAAAGATAATAATAGTCTTGAAGATGATAGAAAAATTGCTTTACAAAATAGTATCAAATAATATAACTATAATAAAAAATTATACGATGAGAACAGGAAAGATTATGATTTCAAAGTTGGAGACTTAGTATATGTTGAAAATGGGAACCGACTAAATAGGAAAAAGTTAGATGAATTACGAATCGGCCCTTACAAAATTTTAAATAAAATATCGAAATCAATGTACGAGATTGATACAGGACATAAAAAAGCAGAATCAAATCTATTTCACATAACAAAACTTACTCCAGCGCCAACATTGTAAATTTAAAAAAAAAATAGAAACTTAGGATATTTCAAAAAAAAAAAATAATTTTATTAAATAGTTAACTTTAAGATTATAATTCTTATAAAATTTCATAAATAAAATTTTCTCGGAGGGAGGGAGATGTAAAGTAACACATACATTACTTTATTGGATTTACATCTCGCTTGCTCAACCGACGAGTTGATTGACTATTATAAAAATTACGCACGTTGTCACGGACGACGGGAGTCGCCATTTCAAACTGGAACGTCACAAACAATTATAAGAAATCCAGATTGTAATCAATAGACTACAGAGTGAATAGTGCATAATAACATTGAATGTTGTTTCTTTGCTATTTCAGGTAGGATTAGTAATTATAATAGCTTTAAGTATTGTATTGGATTTTTGTACAAAATAATAAAATACTTTGCTATTTCAGAGAAACAATTCATGTATTATTCATGAAAGAACCCAACAATTATAAAACAACATTATATATATATATTGCTTGTGCTTACATCTACATTAATCGATAATCAATAATTGTTGTCCTACCTACACGAAGACCTAATCATCCCTTAGTCAGCTATTTCGCAATAGTTAATTTGAGCAGCTCGCGTCTGGGCATTAAAAGTAGGTCGCACGTGTATTCATAAAGCACCTCTAGCACGTGCTTTTAATTGGCGCAGGGTGTGATGCCTGAGCATGCGCTTTTTATGTCGCGCTTTGTTTGCTCAGGGGAAGTTTGTTTATGCGAGCATTGTTTATGTTTTTGTTGCTAAGGTTGTTGGCCTGCGAACTTGGAGTTTGCTCTTGTTACCATGTTACCAAGGCTGACGACCTATGGTATTGCAATCTAATCCCGGTACATCACACAATGGAGAGCGGGAACCATTATTCCCGCCCGGTGTGCCTACTGGTCACTTTACTCTCACTTACGAGACAGAGGATGGCCCGGAAACGAGGGTCCTGTAGACGGGGGCGGCTCAGGGCTCCATCTTGGGTCCATATGGAATTATACATATGACGGGATCCTGCGTATGGAGATGCGGGAAGGGTCTTTCCTGGTTGGGTATGCCGACGACATTGCGGCGGTTATTACCGCCAGAGATGTTGAAGCGGCTCAAATGCGGCTCAAGCAGGTGATGCGTCGGGCCGGTCCCTGGTTACGCGACCACGGACTGGAGTTGGCGTTGGCCAAGACCGAGATCATCGTTCTGACGAAAAAGCGCATCCCCCTCCTGAGGGAGATGCGGGTGGGAGACATGTCGGTCCAGACAAAGCCCCCGATCAAGTAACTGAGGGTGAGGCTCGATTGTAGGCTCACCTTCTGGGACGAGATCAGGGGCAGGGCGGACAAGGCGGCTGCGATGACGACGGCGCTAAGCAGGGTCATGACCAATATTGGTGGTCCCAGGCCCTACAAGCGGCGTCTATTGCTCCGCACCGCTGAGGCCATTATGCTCTACGAGGCAGAAGTCTGGGCCGGTGCAATGCGGTGGGAGAAGTACCGCAGGCGTTTGCTTTCGGTGCAGCGACGTGCGATCCTCCGCATCGCGAGCTCCTACCGCACGGTCTCGGAACCGGCGGTGTTGGTGGTCGCGGGGGTCATTCCAATTGACCTCTTGGCCAGGGAGCGACAGGCTGTCCACCAGGAGAAGCCTGTTCTGGGGCGAGAGACCCAGCGGGTCGTACGGGCCAAGACCTTGGCGTCCTAGCAGGAAAGGTGGGACGGGGAGTCGCGGGGCCGGTGGACAGCCCGAGTTATTCCCCGGCTGGATACCTGGCTGAACCGTCAGCATGGTGAGGTGGATTACTACCGAGAGACTTTCGGGTCTTCCTTTACCGCATAGGGAAGGTACCGGGCCCGTGCTGTGTACACTGCGACTCCCCGTCGGACTCCGCTCTCCACACATTCTTTGAATGTGCTCGGTGGATGGCGGAGACGGACGATGTACAAAGGCCGACGGGGACTGGGAAGGGACTTCTGGCGAAGAATTGCCCTTTTCGTGAAGGGGATCCTTCGCCAGAAGGAACAGGACGCGAGCAGGGAGCGCCTGTTGGTGTAGGGGGGCCCTGATGGGAGGGAATATAGGACTCCACCCCGAAGTAATGTTTCACAGACGGTTCCGGGGTGGAGTTCCTGGGGGAAGGGAGCGGGGTTTTAGCCGGTAGGCTCAGCTTCCCGCTCCCATAAGAAAAGAAAAATTATCTACTCTCAAATGTGTTAGTATTTTGTACTTCGGTTTGTTTTTGGAAATTTCTCTATTTACTACTATCTTATCTGTTAGTTCGTTACTCCCCATTCTTGTTTTGTTGAGCGTATTTATTTTAGTGATTTTTCGTCTGCGAAAGGGTTTTAATTTCTCTCTTATCGTAATGTTTTGTTAAAAATATTGGTCGTAATTTTGTTGTTGTGTGTATAGTGTTATTGTAGGTCATTAGTATTCTATGTAGTTTTTCATCTAGATCATCCGTATTGTTGTTCCTTTTGTCGGCTTCCCTTATTCTCAAATGTTCATTTAATGTTTCGTGTAGTCGCTCTATGTCCACGTTTCCAGTTTTGTTTCCTGCTGTTGTTGTGTGAAAATCTATTTCGTTTTCTTTCAAAAACAACTCCACTGCATTATGTACCATGCATCGCTCGTTGTCACAAATTAATTTTCTTATTTTTCCTAAAAATCTCATTTGTGAAGTGTCAAACTTAGGTCAATTCGAACCTAAAAATAACGCAGCCCAATAGCCTTGGTGACAAAAGTTATTTTCATGATCATAGGCCAACGGCCGAGGTAACGAGACCATACACAAATACCTCATAAACAAACTTTTACTAAGTAAACAAAGCGCGACGTGAAAGAAGCGCATGCTAAGCACTACGCGGGCGTCACGCCCCGCCCTAATTAAAAGGCGCGAGTTAGCAACGAATTATGAATAAGCGCGTGACCCACTAAGCGGCGCACGAGAGGAGTTAGGTTATTACCCTAAGTAAACCACTCCAGAAGCAAACCAGCGTCGCGGTTCGATTTGGTCAGGTCACCCAAATCAGCTATTACAAAATAGCTAAATGAGCTGACAAAGGGTGAAGCGGGTCTTTATGTAGGGTAGAATTATTAAGTATTGATTTGTAGATGTAAGAAAGATTAGTATAAATAGTAAACCAAATTCAATAAAGGAAGAGTCTGGATAACCAACTGGGACTACTCACTTTGGAGCTTTGCTGATAAGCTACTCCACCCTCATTAAGTCACTTAGGAGTCGTGCTGTAAAGCAACTCCAAGTCTCTTATTTTCATATTGGAACCGTGCTAATAAGCAACTCCAATCCGCATCACCTAGAGCCTAAGCTTCCGAAGCTGCTCCAAAGGAGTCCTAGCCCTAAGTGGCTGCTCCCTGATTTGTCTCCCCGACTGGGACGTTACACATTCTTTCTTTTAGCGCTTTCAAAATTGACACCCAATTCCTATCGTTCAGATTATGTACTGTAGCGTATTTGGAAAATTTATCTATTGCAGTTAGGTACATAACATTTCTGAACGGAAACCAAATGTCAATATGAACTGTGTGATTAAATTTATCTGCTGTTTCACTAACTCAGAATTTTGGCGGGTTGTCTATCAAATTTTACTAATTGGCAAGTTTCACAATTATTTATGAATTTTGTTGTTAATGTTAACATATCTGGGTAAAAATATTTTATTTTAAATTTCGAAAATATTTCGTTGATACCTCTGTGATTTTTATTCGAATATTCGTTTTTAATAATGGTAAGAACTTCGTATTTATCTATTACATCAATCAGTTTAATATTAGATTTGTATAATTTCAAGCCTTTATAATGAGAAAAGTTTTTGACGTAAATATTTTGAAATTTGACAAATTCGGTGTTTTCGTACATTAAGAATATATATATATATATAAGAACTCTTTTAATTAGTTCTAGCAGATTTCAATCTCTGGTGAATGTAATATGATTCTGACACTTCCTATGAACAATTTTAGTAACGAATTTTTCTTTATCTCCGTATCTTAAATAGATCTGGTTTTTGTAAATGTTTATACACTTTTTTGTAATGCTAATGTAATTTAGACTATCAATTGCACTATGTATAGTAGAAGCTGTACACATGACTTCGACATCAATGCTACTAGTGTTAGTCCTATTATGAACGTTTTCGTCTATAGATATGATTTCGTCCGCATTGCTATGGTCGATACAGTCATAATTTATTTCGTTAGTATTCATTCCGTTATGAACAATGGCTTTGTGGTAATGATTTCTCCATTCAACAATGTGACTTCGTCGTCATCATGTTGTTTATCCTTGTTTAAATATCTACTAAGTCCATCAGCTACTTTGTTTTCTTTTCCTTTCAGGTAATTAATTTCGAAATCGTATTCATTGAGCATTAGTTTACATCTTTGGAACTTCATATTGGGTTCTTTTAAGCTATTCAACCAAATAAATGGTTTATGATCAGTGCGAATTATGAAATTTCTGCCGTATAAGTATGTTCAAAAATATTTGATGGACCACACGATCGCAAGAAGTTCTTTCTCAATGGTAGAATATTTTTTCTCATGATCATTTAGGGTACGTGATGCGTAGCAGACCGGATGATTTTTTTGGCTTAAAGCGGTGCCAATTGCGAAATTAGATGCATCGCAAGTTAACATGAATGTTTTATTGAAGTCTGGCACTTTTAGAATTAGGTCGCTTAGTAGCAGGATTTTTAATTTTCTGAATGCATCGATGTATTTCATCGTTTATATTGACCTTTATGTTTCTCTTTAAATACTTGATCATCGGATAGGCCACTTTTGCGTAGTCCTTGACGAACTTGCGGTAGTACCCAGTGATGTCTAAAAATTATTTTATTTCTTTTGTGTTGGTTGGTATTTTCATAGTTATAATAGTTTTAATTTTCTCGTTGTCGGGTTTAATTCCGCTATTTGTTACGGTATGACCTAAATAATTGATGACCTAATTCGGGTCTCCATCAAAAGAAAGCTATACAATTTAAGCTGCTTGTGACTATTTTAAATTTTCCATTGACGTCTAAGTTCTCCATTGCTTTTTTTCTTAATTACTATTACAATTTCTACAATTTTTCTTAATAATAAAAAAAGGTAAAAGAGAAAAAAAAAGGGGGGAGCTTTTACTTGGTGGGTCGATACAGATGTTGTTTTCTTCTTCTTCTTGGTTTGATTTCTTTTATTGTTGCTTACAATAAAATTGCTGCACAATTTTTATTATTATTATTATTTGCTGTTCTTTAAATCGCACAATTTTCATTGTTTTATTGGTTTTGTAGATATTGTGTCGTCTTGTAATGTTTTATTTATTTTATAATTCGCAAAGTTTTGATTGTTTTATTATTTTATTATTTTTGTTGTTTTATTCAATTTATAAATCGCAGAGTTTTGGTTTGATCCGTTTTTATTTATATGTCGAGTACTGTAACAACACAACTTTTTTTTTTGTCTTTCTCGATTTTATTAGTCGCGCACTGCAAGTGCTCAATTTTATCGATTTTATTTGTAAGTCACGCACTGTAACTGCACAACTTTTTGAAATTTCTATCGATTTTATATCGCACACTGTAACTGCACAACTTTTTTTTTGCCGACTGCGCCAGTTATGTTGGGAGTTTCTCGAAATAAAAAACGGTCTTACTCCGTACAAGTTTTATTCGGAACTGAGCTTAATACTAATTTACAAATAGAAATTTAACAGGTTTCAATTAGTGGGTGGACAATGCAACCCGAAGTGTCGGATGCAGCCTGGGAAGCTGTTGATGCTACAGTTTCCCATGCGACGGGATGTATGAGATTGCGATCCGCCAATAAGAAATCGTACGTGATATGCAGCAGTTTCCCATGCGATGGGATACTGGATTGCGATGTGCAAGTAACTCGAGGAATCTTACGTGACAATATCTTTATATTTATTTATCGGAATTCAGTGACATTTGACCAGTATAATTTGCGTTGAAAACTTACAAATTATATATGGTGTATTTGGTGGTTGAAACTTGCCTAGCTTCCAATTCGAATAGTAGTGGATACTTACACCAAAGCCTATCGGAATCAGAATGAGAATCTCCTGTTTGCGTCTGTTTTTATATTTTTTTGGTATTTTGTAGGCATGGTTTGTATTTTTTTTTGTAGATCTAAACTAATAATAACGTAATTTGTTTTGAGTCTAGATTGCTTCCTAACTCATATCGCTGCTGTGGCAAAGATATTGTAAATTTGAAATGTATTATCATCCTAACCGAAGTTACATATTTATACAAGGTTGCGCAAAATTAATCATTCAATTTTGTTTTTGTATAACTGTTTTTACTAAATAAAAAAAATATTTTGAGTGATGGAAATCTTTATCTTTGGACCTTTACTTTTTTTTCTGTTAAGTGGAAAAGATGATATCAAGTGGCTGTCGCCAGTGTTGATACACTTTGTGCCCATTTTATCGCATTTTCCATGACTTTCCGCAAGATTTCCGGAGATAATTGTTTGCATTCCTGTAGAATATTCTCTTTAAAGGCAGTAAGAAGTCGTTGATCATGGCCCTGTAGCGTTCCAGTAACAGTTTCCGTATTGCCAATGGCGTCCTCAAAAAAATACGGCCTAATCACTCCTCCCGCGTGAACGCCGGCTCTTCGTGCATGACACGCGATTTTCAGTGCCCCAGAAACGGAGATTTTGTTTATTGACGTAATCACTTAAATGAAAATGCGCCTCGTCGCTCATGATAATTTTCGACTCAAAATCGTCCTCTTCGTTGTTGAGATTGAGGATGGCTTGACAGTAATTCACACGCGACTGACGGTCAGCAGGCAATAACTGTTGCACTGTTTGCATTTTGTACGGGAACTTACGCATGTCTTGCACTAAAATTCGCTGTAGGGTCCGTCTGAACTTACGCATGTCTTGCACTAAAATTCGCTGTAGGGTCCGTCTGGTGATACCCAATTGCGTGGCTCGTCGTCTGGTTGATGTTTCTTCGTTCTCAGCGACATCGGCAGCCACAGCCACGATATTCTCGGCAGAACGACCAGTCCGGTGGCGGCCACGACCTGCAAGGCCTCTCGTGGTTCCAGTCTGTTTGAGTCGAGCAGCTAAGCGACGGAACGTTTGCCCTGTTGGCGCGACACGATTAGGAAACCGACTTCGAAATGCACGCTGCGCTAACACCACCGACCGATTAGTAGTCAAAAAAATGGACACAATTATTCCACGCTCTTGCGGTGTATAGCGCTCCATTGGTTGCCTGTTTGTATTCTGCAGCTGCGCAAATGTCAAATATGATTCACGTACGACGGTATTTGCAATAATTATAACATCTTCCGATAGAGTGGTTAATTTTGCGCCACGTTGTATATGGTAAAAGAAATATAACAACAAGTCAGTAAACCTGTTGGAAATGAAAATATATTATATTGAAATAAAAAAAGGCCAGAAAATTATCCGTAAGGTGCTATAAGGTGACGCAAAAATTATCACAAGATGTTTTTTGGCTGTAATTTTTTTTTCTGTTTTTGGATTGTGTTTATTTGATGTCTTAATTTTCATTCCATTAAGTCAAGAAAATGATATCGTTCAAGTGGCTGCCGCATACGGGCCCCATTTATGGCATTTTCTTGCTTGTTCTCCATTCTCGATTTCAGTTTTCCCTATGCTACAACATTGCCTGGAGACTGCACTAACACCATACCTTTAAAAATGCATGGTAAAAACACGCTGCTTTTTATTGCCTACACTGTAGGTGCCGTAGATGAGAATATTTGGCTGGCTATTCTTGTCTCTTTTGTTCTTATTGGAATTCCGATAAGGCATGGGAAACAGTATTTCTTTGCTGGATTCTCTGATGGGAAAAATTTCCACAGGCAGTTTTAGAAATTGCATATGCGTTAGAACTTTGGGCTTGTATAGAGAGTGTCACATCTAGTATTTCATGATTTTTGAAGCTGACACACTCGCTTCCGCGGATATGTTAGTTCTATTCTCATACTAAAAGTACAAATGCATACGCCGTGCGCAAGCGTACCTGACAATGAATGTATATGAGTAGTAATATTATAAATGACAGACACATCACTGTCGCCATTATGAAATGAAAGTGTAATATAAAAACTCAATAAAATAAATACAAAATACAATTAGAAATAGGGAACGCTCGCACAAGTAATAGAGTTCCATATAATAGCAGACGATTTCATTTCTTCTCAATCTAGATCTCATTCAACAAAAAACTTTTGCTTGTTCCATAGAAAATTTGATCAAAAGACAAAGAAGTGTAGTCAGTCAGGCGTAAGAGGGCCAATGAAGAAAAAAACTAAATATTTCTGCCTCCATCGCGGCATCGAAGGTAGAAAATTTTTCACGCTGCCTTTTCATTTACGACAAAGTTATTGTTATTTTTTAGTCGATACGGGTGCTGAAGTATCAATCATTCCTAAAAAGTTTCCAAATCATACTAAAAATTTTCAAGTTAGTTACGGCGAGTGACGCACCTACATATATCGACTTTTGGCGTTAAGACTTTTACATTAAATTTAGGCTTACGCCGTAACTTTGGCGATTGCTTTATAGTAGCGGGCATTAATCCCCCTATAATTGGAGCAGAGCTTTGTACAAATTTACTTTATTAGTTGACTTACGCCAAGGCAACCTATTAAATCAAACTACAACGCTCTCCGTAAGCTGCATTTGAAAATTGGTTAAATACAGTCTTCTCAAACTTTTTTCATTTCAAGACGAATTCGGACGCATTTTGGACGAATTTCCTTCTTTAAAGGCACCGCCCAAATTCAAATTGCCAGTAAATCATGATGTCGTACACAGAATAAACACACAAAGTCCACTTTCATGCGTTAAAGCATGACCTCTCAATCTATAAAAATACAAAATTGCAGAATGTGAAGTTATATTTAGTTGGGTATTTGTAGACCATCATCATCTTCGGTCGCGTCTCTTCATTTTTATGAGAAACTAGGTAACAATTTTCGATAAATACCCACACCAAGTAAAGTAAAGTAAAGTAAAGTAAAGTAAAGTAAAGTAAAGTATAGTAAAGTAAAGTAAAGTAAAGTAAAGTAAAGTAAAGTAAAGTAAAGTAAAGTAAAGTAAAGTAAAGTAAAGTAAAGTAAAGTAAAGTAAAGTAAAGTAAAGTAAAGTAAAGTAAAGTAAAGTAAAGTAAAGTAAAGTAAAGTAAAGTAAATTAAAGTAAAGTAAAGTAAAGTAAAGTAAAGTAAAGTAAAGTAAAGTAAAGTAAAGTAAAGTAAAGTAAAGTAAAGTAAAGTAAAGTAAAGTAAAGTAAAGTAAAGTAAAGTAAAGTAAAGTAAAGTAAAGTAAAGTAAAGTAAAGTAAAGTAAAGTAAAGTAAAGTAAAGTAAAGTAAAGTAAAGTAAAGTAAAGTAAAGTAAAGTAAAGTAAAGTAAAGTAAAGTAAAGTAAAGTAAAGTAAAGTAAAGTAAAGTAAAGTAAAGTAAAGTAAAGTAAAGTAAAGTAAAGTAAAGTAAAGTAAAGTAAAGTAAAGTAAAGTAAAGTAAAGTAAAGTAAAGTAAAGTAAAGTAAAGTAAAGTAAAGTAAAGTAAAGTAAAGTAAAGTAAAGTAAAGTAAAGTAAAGTAAAGTAAAGTAAAGTAAAGTAAAGTAAAGTAAAGTAAAGTAAAGTAAAGTAAAGTAAAGTAAAGTAAAGTAAAGTAAAGTAAAGTAAAGTAAAGTAAAGTAAAGTAAAGTAAAGTAAAGTAAAGTAAAGTAAAGTAAAGTAAAGTAAAGTAAAGTAAAGTAAAGTAAAGTAAAGTAAAGTAAAGTAAAGTAAAGTAAAGTAAAGTAAAGTAAAGTAAAGTAAAGTAAAGTAAAGTAAAGTAAAGTAAAGTAAAGTAAAGTAAAGTAAAGTAAAGTAAAGTAAAGTAAAGTAAAGTAAAGTAAAGTAAAGTAAAGTAAAGTAAAGTAAAGTAAAGTAAAGTAAAGTAAAGTAAAGTAAAGTAAAGTAAAGTATGAAATGTTTGTTTCGGAAACGAGTCCAATCTATAAAAGAATTTGCAAGTCCTAGCACTAAAAAACAACTGCAAAGATTTCTGGGAATGATAAATTTCTATCACAGATTCCTTCCTAACATTGCAAAAATATCTGGACCCTTATATGTTCTAAAAAATTCTAAAGCAAAATAACAAAATAAAAATCCTATTAACTGAACAGAATCCCACGAAAGCCTTTTCAAATTGATCAAAAGTGAATTGAAAAATCACACACTTTTGGTGCACCCAGACCCGCGAGCCAATTTAAGCATTTGAGTTGATGTATAATAGGTGTAATCAAGCAGCAACAAAATACATACAACAACTGGGAACCTTTAAGCTTAAGACGCATGAAAATAAATATGCAACTTTCGATAGGGAATTACTAGGAGTATATCAGGCAATCAAACACATTTTATTAAGGGTAAACATATTAATATATATACATATCATAAACCCCTCACAACTGAATTAACATCGATGACTGATAAAACAACACGCCAAACCAATCAACTTAAATATATCTCTCAGTTTACAAGTGACATTAGACACATCAAAGGGAAACATAATGTCGTTTCAGATCCACTTTCTCGTACTCATATTGATTTCATTAATCATTGCAAAGGAATCAATCTGCATACCATAAGTTATCAGAAGAGCAAGACAAAGACAGTGATTTAAAAAATATCCTTTTGAACGCAAAACCTGATGCTAAGTTCGCCATTTCAAAATCAAAATGCTCTGATAAATTGTACATATGATTCGAGACAAATGCTGTGATTAATAGGCCATACATCCCTAAAGTCTTACCCTTAGAAATTTTTAAAACAATACATAACCTTTCGCACCCCGGAATAAGTCCAACTAAAAAGTTAATTCGTTTTCTGAAAACTAATGTAAACTAATAGACAAAATCATGCATAGCTTGCCAAAAAGTTGAAGTTAATCGACACACATCGTCGCTTTATGGCAAATTTGCAGTCCCCGAAAATTTTACCATATCCATATGAATTTGGTTAGACCATTGCCTCTTTCTCACGGTCTCTCTTATATCTTAACTAAAACATAGTTTTTCACATTGGCCTGAGGCTATTCCGTTAAAAAATATCAACGCGAGTACAATAGTTAATGCTTCCGTCCGTTATTGGGTATCAGTATGTGGAGTGCCAAAAACAATAACAACCGATCAAGGGGTTCAGTTTGAGTCAACACTGTTCAGGGAACTCAATCAAATCTTGGGCAGCCAGCGAATACATACGACAACATATCATCCACTAGTTAATGGCTTCATAGAACGATTTCACAGGCAATTAAACACAGCTATTAAATCATCAGAAGACCCCAAATATTGGTACACCAGTATCCCTTGATTCTTTTGGGAATTCGATCTTCGCTGATGGAAGATTTAGGTGATGCACCTTCACAGTTATTATTTAGGCAAACATTACGACTACCAGGCGAATTAATTAATTAATTAATAACTCAAAATTCCAGAACTAATGAAATATTAACAAGTTTGGCTCAAGGCATAAAAAATAACATTTTAAAAAGCAAACTGCAACATATCAGAGAACGAAAACAGAACAGTATTTTTGTTCCGCTAGACCTAAAAACATGTTTCCATGTATTTGTAAGAGCATCTCTTAATAAAGGTAATCTCTCGCCATCCTTTTCCGCCCGCATGAAGTATTAACTCGATATAACTTTTTTTTCACCGAAGGGGAATGATGTTGCGGTCAAATCACATTTTGAATTATTTGCATAACCTACTGTGAACGCAGCGATAAGTAGTGCATTTCCGGCTCTTCGGTTCTAGTTTCCAATAGAAGCGCATCACGTCTCCGCAACCCACTTGTACAATTGGTTTTTTTTCCTTTTAAGTGAATTAAAAATTATTTAAAATTGAGCACGTCTCTTATTTTCATAAAGTACCAATGAACCATTCTGTCTTCACGTCCCCCTGAGCCAGTCATTATTAGATTAATTTAATATAGTTTAGTTAAGCAGCTCTTTCTTTTTTTATATTTATCTTTGTATAATAGCTTGTATTAAGCGAAATAAATAAATAAATTGACTAATTCTGGCGTAAATTGGTATTAAACAAGTTAACTAAACTCATCCCTCGATTTACACGGTAGATACGTTCTTGGGAAAATCGTGCAAAACGAAACCGTGTAAAACGAGACACAGAGTTCATACAAAGTAGACGGATATGTTCAATTAACCTGAAAACCGTGTAAATCAATCTAAAGAAGACAAAGAAAAGTCGAAGATATGTTCATTATAATCGTGTAAAATGAGATAAGGATTGAAGAATAAAAGGGGGATTGGTTCATTCAATTTCAATTTAATTCAATTTATTTTTGAAAATTAAAAACGTAAACATTAATTAACAATAAACATTAAAAACGTAAACATTAATTAACAATAAAATAATAAAAAATTTACAATATTCTGTACAAATAAAATCAATAAAAGAATTCAACAACTACAATTTAAAAAAAAACAGAAATAAAAATCAGCCTTTACTTTCCTTCTGAGCTTTGTAAAGCTAGAATTCTCCTTTTCTTTGGTAGTGCTGGTGTAACATCACTATCCGAGTCACTAACAGAAGATTTATCAACGTTTTCCATAGGTGCAGCTTCACTAATTGAGATGTTGGTTGATTTACTTTTGGATGGCACGAAATCAGTGATTAACATTTGCTTACTTTGGCGGGTATTCTTATAAATGTGTTCATCAAATCAATGCTCTCTCAGTATCAGGATCTCTGTTCAAAAAATAAGTTTGCAGTTCTCTTCCTAGTCAAAGCCCTTCAGCAATTACTTTTCCAGCTGCATTATTGTCACCGTCAGAACTGCTACCTACATTATCTTCGGGAACCTTTTGTAGTACTAATTCCACGAGATCCGCATCTGAAATTTCCTCATCCTTTAATAACTCTTCAATATCTGGAATATCCAAATCACTAAATCCCTCGCCTCCAATAGATTGAGCTATATCTATGATATTGGCATAAACATTTTCAGTTGAAGTCACGTTTCGTTTGTCTAAAATTTCAATTTTGTTTTCCAAACTGATTGTTTTCCTTTCCTTGGGTTTTCTTTTTGTTGACATTATAGGGCTGTAATAAAGTTGAAACACTATTACGAAATAAATTTTTTAAACTAAAAAATTGCTTTTTTAACCTGTTATTAGAATTCAATCAGAACAAATGACTTTGAAGTTTCTTCTTCTTCCAAAAAAGAGGCTGATGCAAGCAAGATCCCCGTATTGTTTTGAAAAAGGGTGTGTTTGGTAACTTTGAATAAGCTTTTAAAAAGAGTACGTTCATCAATATGAAATGGCATAATGCAAAACTATCAGAATAAGACCAAAAAAAAATTTTTGTTTTTAATTTAAAAACCGTGTAAAAGCGAAACCGTGTAATTCAAGTACTGTGCAAATCGAGGGACGGGTGTATACACTTAACGTAATAACCTTTACCCGATATTTTAATAATTAATTATTAACATTATAAATTTCGACAATTTTTTACCCGCCACAGCGGGGGAACACTAAAGACACGCTTAAGCCTAGTTTAAACTTGGCTTAAATTTAATCGAATTCGTCTATATTTCACTAAAGTCTTGCCGAAGCTTTGTTTCAGCCTGACTTAAGCTTGGTTCAAGTCTGAGGTAAGCCTAAAATTTTAGTCTATACACAGCAAAATCCTGATCTTAACCCGCTTCAAATGTTTGTAAATCAGATTCAAATCTTACCTCAAGCCTGATTAACCACTTCGGTACGGCGCGCATCGGCCACGAAATTTTGTCCACAGCCGGCACTCACCATTCGCATGCTGCTTCGTGCATCGAAAGTGAATCCGTTTTGCTCTTTTTCAGATCTGTGACGAGCGAATTACAGATTCCTAGATATGTATATTTCTGGACGTAAATATTGCAATTGCAGAGATAAGGCAAAAGTTCTTGGCAGTCGACTATAGTCGACGCTCGGCCGTGTGCGTTCATATCACGGCCGTCGACTAAAGTCGACACTCGGCGGTGCGTGTTCATCTGTGGCCGTCGACTATAGTCGACACTCGTACCGAAGTGGTTAAGTTTGACTGAACTCTGCCTAAGTTTAATACGAATTAAATTTGGTCAAGTTCTTAACAATTCAAATCATCATCAAAATACATATATATAATAAGTTTAAAACTGAGTATAATATTTAGTTTTTTATTATCCTAGAAAAGAAAATATTTTATTGTTTTTTTACAAGCGAATTATTTTGCAACGGAGTAGTAGATGCTTGCACAGTGAGAGGCAAAACTCTAACAGAATGTGACTTAGGTGAATAACACGCTCGTTTGTAAATTTTTTTCTCTAATTTTGCCTTGGTAGACAACATTCCGGGGTTGTTCTTGTAAAAATTGAAATATTGTTCCTTTTTTATTATATTCTCAATTTTAACCAACGGACTGATTAAAAGAGTAAAACACACAGCCCTACAATATGATGTTACCGTCACCATGATTTATTTTATTCTAATTAAATACTAGTTCTTTCCATCAGATTCAAATCTGTTAACTTTGGTCTTATCAGACTGGCAAATGCAAGCAAATTCTTTACGAGCTGATTGATATTGTACCAAAACACCTGGGTTCTTTTCTTTCGCGACTAGCTTTATACTAATTCATTTTAAAGCTATCCATACTATCCTTAGACTAGCAATTGATCCAATGCTTTGACCTCCTCTAGATGCATTCCTGCATACAATCGTATGAGAATCTGCAATTCTCTCGGCAGGTTGGTAACTAATTGCAATTTACTTACAATTTTTCTATTATCCAAGATTTAACTGTTAATTATAACTGACGGTAATGCTTTTAATTTTTAACTTTTTAAATATCCAAGTACTTGTTACTACCTCAACATTCTATAATGATTAGGAAATGAATTAAATGTTCAAGTGCATCATCAGGATGATTTTTTAAAAATAACAGGACTTTTCTATACATTGCAATAGTGTAATAATGAATTCTCTAGAATGTTTTTATAATTCAAATAAAAATGAGGTCAATAAGTTATTATAAATTATTTCAGTTTCTTGAAGTGTTATAAAGCGAAAGAGTGAAAAAATAAGATTCTTGTTAATTATATTTTTAATCAAAATTAATGAAGATAAGATATCATTATGGTGCGTAGTCATATTCTCTATCGTTCTTATCTGGATTATTTTCAACATATGCCTGGCCAACTGTAAATTTTATTTTTAACGAATCCATCAATTCATGAACGATGACGGTATTGTTTCAAGAGGAAGAAATCTACTAATTTTCGTGGGTTTTACCCAGATGAATGGGTCAGCGTTTGCGACAGAAAAAAGTATGTTTGGAAAAAACTTTACTTATGTGGTTTTTCATGACCGATTCAATTTAAATATTAGTTTCATGTGGCGCATCACAACAACAAAAATATAAAACTAAAATCGACCTGTTCCTGTTGTTCCTTGTGCAAGGGCCATCGAAGACTCAAAAAATTCAACACATTGTCTACGTATGCAAATATTAATTTTTATTTTATTTTCCTTATGGGTTTATGAATTCAACTTATATTTTAGATTTTCAATACTGTTAAGGATGTACGAATCGATTGATTGCTCGAGATTTATAATAGGTTGTGGAATTTTTATGTTAAATTTAAGACACGTTATGTGGTTTATGCTTGTGTCTTCGTATTCGAAAATAACTTGGGAAAAATTTGGTATCGTTTTAAAAAAATTATACATCACTCTGTAGGGTAAGGGTTTCGTTTCTAATTCCAAAAGCTTTTTATTATATGTAAAGACTCCTAAAGAACGAAGAATTTGTCGAAAGCTAATCCATTCTCCTTGTGTTATTCCAAATAAAAATTGTAGGCTGGGTGCAGAAATGCTTAGTTGATAGAAACCGGAAGTCAAAACTGTAATTATGGCTTGTACAGATTCCCATGTAGAAGCTTGTAAAAAGGGAGTGGAACTTTTATAATTCAGGTGGTTAATCTCTGATTTCAAATTAATCTGATGAAGAAATAAATTTGTAATGCATTCAAACTGCCGGTTAGCCGGTGATTTTATGTGTAAATTCATATCTTTCATTATATTTTTTTCCCAATCAGTACTTGAAGATATTATTTCTACTCCTTCTAATGGAGTTCCACTGTTTTTCTCCGACTGTTCCAAAACGAATGAAGATGTCGCATTTTCAAGAGGTTCTGGAACTTGAATTTTAGGAGACAGCTGTGAACTTAGGAAATAGCTGTTATCTTTACTCAAAAAGTCGACTTTTGTGGACGCATCACTTTTATCCGAAATAATAGAACACACTAAAGATGCATCTCCTAAGTGATATTTGCGATTCAATAGACTAACATTTTGTGGTTGCTTAACACTTATTGTTTGCACAGTGTCCTGTTGATGTTTTTTACGCTTTTTAATCAACAGCAATGGCCGAAAGTTATGGGTTTTTTGAGTGACAGGATCATTACTTAGGTCAGTCCCTGGGGTTTTAATAGTATTGTGTTTTATTATTTTTGATGTTTTGTCTTTCTTTTTAAATGTTTGTGCTTTTATTTTAATTTTTTTTTCTTTCTGCTGCGACTTTGCCTTCATTTCAACGGAAGCTCCTGTTGTTTTACACTTTCCTTTGGAAATTGGTCTTTTTAAATCGGATATAGTAATTTCTTGTTCGTTCGATATTTTGTTATTATTTACTTTCTCATTGGAGCATTGTTCACGTAACCCTTTTTGACTTTCAAGGCATAAATCCGTTTTAGACTGTTCTTTTTCAAAACTTTTGCTATTATTTTCATTTAATTTAATGTTATATAGTTTATCTTTGTCATTATTTACAAGTTCATATGAATTATAGGGGTTATTTTCTAAAAGATTAAATACGTTTTTCGAGCTCTCCAAAATATTTTGGGATGAGCCTTCCCCAGCTTGCTCTCTATGACTGTGATTATGTGAAGAATTCATATTACTAGTCGTCTCTGTACGACTGAGTTCACCTTTACTCTCTGCACAACAAGTTGAAAATCCAGCAGGGAGTTCGTAAGGATTCATTACTGTTTTCGGTGGAGACTGCATCATATCTTCTAACAACGAGCTGCAGCTTAAGGTTTCATCAGAAATATAAATAAATTCTGGTTGTTTGCATGAAACGATAGTAACGTCGTTCTCCCCTTCAGCCAAGTACGATGATTCTTTAATTTTATTTACTCGACTAATTTCAATATATGGTTCCTTCTTAATCTCCGTCTTTATGTTAAAACTGCTTTCTGATGTTTGTCCTTTGAACTGATTTTGTAAATTATTGCAGTCCAAAGAAAGAAGGCTGCCAGGAAAACTGTCTGTTGCATTTTCAAAAACCTTGAAAGATTTGAAAAATATTATTGAAGCAACATATATAAGACATCGTGTAAACTTACTTTTATTCCAGTAGTGCCATTATCATAATTTTTTAATTGAGGATCAGCATATCGAGGAATATGTACCATCAGATTATTAAAACCACTTTCCGCACCGTTTCCGCCGAAAGCATTAAGCTCATTTGTTAAACAATTTTCAGTCGTACTTTGAAAATCCTTAATATAGTTCAAAATAAGATATTTAGCTTTGTAACTAATATTGGTGCAAATTTACCACTCCAATTTCAGTACCATTATTAATAGGGGGACTATTAATCCATATATATGCATTATGCATATTTGGTGCATTTAATTCTTTTTTTGAATTGTGTAGACCAGGAAAGAAAATCTCTGTTAACTCGTTACCATCCTCAAATATGTTTAAAAATTAAAGATATTAACATAAAATTAATCTCAATACATTTACTTGTTTTTTATTAGTATCAATGTTAGCATCTGACTTCGTATTTGTATTTTGAGAAAAATATCGTCTTTTTCTGTTTGCACTTGTAATGACATTTGTTACGGTAACCTATTAATAAGAATACATATACATGTCTATCTAAAACAACTAATATAAAATTACCTCGCTTGCATTAAATGTAATGTTTTGAATATCAGTATCAGTTCCACATTTCACTTTTTGAGGTTTATGTTTTTCAATAAATTTATTGAGAAAATCTTTAGATTTGAAACAAATACCATGAGGCCAAATATCACCTCCCAAAATGTAGTTTTTATAAAACTTTCGTACATATTTGTCAATTTTGATCAAATAATCTTCTGCTTTGAATGGATATTTCTTAATGATGTCTTTGTATAAATATTCCTTAATATTAGTGAACTCTTTAAATTCATTAAATGTAAGCATTTTCGGCAACGGTGTATTTATGTTTTTCCTTAGTTCTTCTAAAACCTGAAAAAGATAAATTAGTAAGCACTATTTAAAAGTTCTGCGAAAGTAGACATATATATGTAAATATGAAATATGGAAACTAGAGATGTCATTCCAACGATAATTGAGGTTCCAAAAACTTAACAATTAACACTAAAATATCTAAATCAATTTAAGCTATAAGCAAACACAATATCTTTTTAATTTATCCCATGATTCTCATAAGTACCTGAGTCACATGGTGATATTATTCGTTATAAAAACACGTGGTACTAATACAATATATATCAATTGACTGAAAGCGGGTTGATGCGCATAAAAGATAATAAAAAACCTTCAGACGTGCTGATAATGAAATGAGTTTTGGACTATGATTCTATGGGCGAAGTAGAGAATTTGAAAATTCTTTAACTAAATAATATATTTTGATACACCGGGTGGAATAGGGTTACTGAGCGAGCTATATGTATATAAATTGTTTGCTGTTTAACCTTACAATATCTGTATAAAACAAATAACCTACACACAGAGGTTGCGCACATCTTGGCATCTTAAATTAAAACTATTAACTGATTGTTTATCATAGATAAATTTTACAGTGTTCTAAATTACACATACCGTACACGTACATGCGTTGCTCTATCAATCTAGCTTTTCAGTATCTATCTGCAAATATCGTCAAATTACAGATATACTGTAATGTCATTTAAAAATTGATGGTGCGAGCAGCCTCAAGGTTTACTCCAGCAAAGTAGCTAGCTTAGCTTTTCTCTGTCAGATTCCTCGGAGATGACCCAAAGGCTTTCTCCAATGAGTAGCATTAACGCTTGCTCTAAGCTAAAGTCTGCTCTTTGAAGATGTTACGATACGATAATTAGTAGTGATTCCTGGTCAAAAAAGACTTATTTCCAGACTGGGTTCTTTATTCTAATTCGATAGCTATTTATACAAATTTTTAACCTAAGATATTCTACAATTACCGTTCTGATTGGTCAATATACTTACTCCCATAACTTTCGCTACTTTCTACTTTCTTCCCAGTGTTCGGCAACGTGCTTACGATGCAATTTTACCCTTGCCCATGCATATGGCATTGAACGCATTCTAGGTCATCGCGTGGTCGAATGGCTTAAGTGAAACGTGAGTCGAACCGCTGGGCATGGCACTGCTTTGGGCGTAGCGGTCAATGGGCCGTTTGTTTACGTTTTGTTATGGCCAAGGACATGTGCGCATCCTCACTTGATTTAGTTAGGTGATGAAGTCAGCGCACATGATCCGTTGTGAAGTACCGCTGACCGCCCTTGAGGCAGGTCATGCCTTATGAAATACACTTTGTATATGCTTGGGCTCGATTTACTTAAGCCGGGCAATTAAAATGGGTTGCACCGTAAAGTAATTTAACATGAATCTTATCACACTATGTATATTCTTTTTATCCATATCCACTTTTAACTGTTGGGCTGAAAAGTTCGTATTGTTTTATAGAAACACACATTTTTTTTTGGCAAAATTCGATTTTATTATTCAACATAGTTGCCATCGAGGGCGATACACCGATTACAGCGATCTTCCAACTTTTCAATACCATTTTTGTAGTGCGATTTGTCTTTAGCCTCAAAATAGACCTCTGTTTCGGCGAATACTTCTTCAGCGGCTTTAAATTTCTTTCCAGCGAGCATTCTCTTGAGATCTGAGAACAGGATAAAGTCGCTGGGGGCCAAATCTAGAGAACACAGTGGATGCAGAAGCCATTCGAAGCTCAATTCATGCAATTTTGCCATCGTTTTCATCGATTTGTGACACGGCGCATTGTCTTGATGAAACAACACTTTCTTCTTCTTCAAATGGGGCTGTTTTTTCGCGATTTCGTCCTTCAAACGCTCCAATAACGCTATATAATAGTCGTTGTTGATGGTTTTTCCCTTTCCAAGTTAGTCGATGAAAATTATTCCATATGCATCCCAAAACACGGACGCCATAACCTTACCGGCCGACTGTTGGGTTTTTCCACGCTTTTGATTCGGTTCATCGCGTGTAGTCCACTCAGATGACTGCCAACTGGACTCTGGACTAGAGTATAGTGATAGATCCATGTTTCATCCATTGTCACATATCGACGCAAAAATTCACTTCTATTGCGGTTGAACAGCTCCAAACATTGCTCTGAAGCATCGACACGTTCTTGTTTTTGGTCGGTTGTGAGTTCGACCGGCACACACTTTCCACATAGCTTTCGCATACCCAAATATTCATGAATGATATTGTCCAACACGTTCCTTGAATTTTTCTAGAGTGTCAGCTATACAAATCAACCTCAATTTACGATCTTCCAAAATCATTTTGTGGATTTTTTTGATGTTTTCGTCCGTAACTGCCTCTTTTGGACGTCCACTACATTCATCGTCTTCGGTGCTCATATGGCCTGTACGGAATTTAGCAAAAACCACTTACGAATGGTTTGCTACGCCTGGCGCAGAGTCCGGATAACACTCATCAAGCCACTTTTTGGTATCAGCAGCACTTTTTTCATCAAAAAATAGTGTTTCATTAACACACGAAATCCCTTTTTACCCATTTTTTTAAAATAACAAAACTGCTGTATCTCACGAACTAATAATCCGACAGCTGTCAAATTTATACACGTATCTTTTGAAGGTTGGTACTAACTAAAAAGTGGCGCCATCTCATAGAAACGATACGAACTTTTCAGCCCAACTGGTATAGCAATTGTTGTAGTAATTTTGAGTCTTATTTTTGACGTATAAATTAAAAATACAAACATTTAATTTCATTAATTCCTTCGTTCTTACCATAAAAATATAAATAAACTAAGGCGGAATGACTGTACCGTGTAAAAACCCTGTAAGTAAGCGTTACACTCTGAAATAGCATAAAAGAGGCATACTGGATAAAGGAAATTGCCAAACTGACAAGAGAAGTCTGTACTCGATCAATGTGAATTAGCTAAAATCCAAGTTTCTACTGTTTTAAACCTTTAAAATTTTAAAATTCCATTATACCCTATTGGTTATTATTTGTATCAGTGCGATTAACTAATAGTAGCTGCTAATTTGCGAAATTAAAAGCTCTACGGTGGGTTGCCTGAACAGAACGTTCAGTTTCAGAAATCATTTTATGGGAAAGTAAAGTGATGCAAATGCAACGTAGTTGTTATATTTCCTCAATTCAAAAGCAATTAAATCAATAAATCATGGAGAGGTAACTTAATGTTTGTGTGATGGCATTAAAATATCCAAAGAAAAAAAAGTCTCTATTTTTATCCATATCCATTCTTGAGAGCATTGGTAAATAGGAGTTAGCACATTTAGTAGTTCAGTTTGCTTTAGATTCTTAAAGAAAATGTTTGTGTTATGCATTTACCAATGCCATTTATTTTAAAAGAGGTTCGCGCATAAGTAATAATTTTTATAAGATTATTCTATATTCATTATACTCTTTATAAAAATCAATTATTATTCGTATACGCTCCGAATCTACTGGGCCGATTAAAGTCAAATTTTGCCAGTATATACAGTGACTCAACTTATTGATCAAATAATTCCGAATTGAATTTGGGCCTTATGTGATCCTTTTCTGAATAGGAATAAGAAAATAGGGTGGGTGTAATATTAAAGACAAATGTATTTTCTTTTTAAACAAAATAGAAATTATTCAATAATTTATTTTATAACCGTAATTTACCTGAAAACAGAAGAAAAGACATTTGATCAATTAGTTGATTCTCTATTACTAAGACACGAATTTTTTACTATTTAGTATTTTGTGTGGCCCCCTTTGGCTTTGATGACGGCCTGAATCCTGCGGGGCATGGAGTCCACCAAATTCTTGGAAACGGAGACTGGAATGTTGTTCCAGGCATTCTGCGCACGGCTCCAAAGTTCGTCCAAGGTCCTCTGATCGCGTTGAAGCGTTCGACCTTTTGACCTCAACCCATAGATGTCGATGGGGTTGAGGTCAGGGGGCTGTGCGGGCCAGTCCAACAACTGAAATCCCTGACTTCGCAACCATGCAAGAGTCATTCGAGCTGTGTGTTTCGGATCATTATCTTGTTGAAAGATAATGTCCGAAACATTTTGTCCCCACTGTAGTAAGCTGCCAAGCAGATCAGCCTCGAGGATGCTGACGTAATGAGCGGCAGTCGTCCTTCCGGTGATTCCAACTCTTTGGGTCATCATACACCCCCACAGCATAATGCTCCTCCTCCAAATTTTACTGTCTGCTTGACATGACGGTCTTGAATAGGTTCATTAACCTTCTTCCAGGTCCATTGTCGGCCATCGGAACCAATTCGGTTAATCTTGGTTTCGTCCGACCAGATGACCTTTGCCCAATCCTCGGAAGTGAAATTCTTGTACCGTTTGGCGAAATTTAACCACGCTTGGCGATGCCGTTTTTTCAATAGCGGTTTTTTCAAGTTCGCCCACCGTGGAAATCGGTTTTCCGCAGGACTTTTCGGACGGCCGCGGCCGACACGTCAATATTGTCGGTTCGGCTTAGCTCGTCCTTTACCTGCACGGCGTTATCGTACCCCCCTATGGTGATTTGCCCCAAAATTCGCCGCTGCACTCCTTCTGTTAATACCCAACTGACGTGCTATTTTTCGGTGCGTTTTCCCCTCCCCGAGCAGTCGTTTAATTTCTGCAACTTTATTTGCACTGACAAGCTTCATTTGAAGAAAATTTTCAAAATACGCGGAAAAAGATATAGAAGAAGAAAACTTTAATTAATTTTTAAGGTTCATATACTCACCTTTAACTCCGAAAAAATTGCAACAATTTTACTTAGGGTTTTACAAAAAAAAGCACTTTTATTTTTCTCCGTATGTTAAACTCAACTACATAATTGATCAACTTGTTACAAATGATTTTTAGTCCACCATAACCGTTATTTGTAGACTTTACGCTTGAACTCCTTTAGTATTGCCAGGAGAGAGGTAATCTTTCTCCACAGGGCCATATTTGCAATTCGATATTTGAAAGAAAAAGAAATTACTCATATTTATTTCGAAAATTATTTTTATTTGATCAATAAGTTAAGTCACTGTATGTTTCGAGTACAAGATGGTTAAGGATTAAAAGGTTTGACAAATTTCCGATAGAGAGCGCGTCAAACAAAATCAATATTTTTGCTACTGTAACTAAGTACGCAATTAGTGCATTTAATGAAGTGAATATTGGCACATGATATGCTGACCTGACTAATGACATGACACAACATGAACATTTGAGAAGAAAGCGTTTAAATTCCAAATATCCAAACACATCGTTTTTCGGTGTAGCAGAGCGCACTGGGCATTGGTTAGTATTTTAATATAATATCTGTATTACATAATAATTTATAGCATGCAATTTGATGTCTTTTCATCATCTAATTATTTTTGCTCCTAAACCTTCTACTAACTCGTCTACCAAATTGGGCCCCCATATGCCAGTTTCCAACCAAAACTGTATTTTCCTATACTTCCAAAATATTAGAGGGCTGCACACTAAAACCCGACATGTTTTCTTGAAGTCCTAGTCACTTCCCTACGACATCTTTGCGTTCTCTCAAACTAACTTAACCCCCGGGATTAATGTCCTCACATCCTTATCTAACTACCAGTTATCAATAAATAACAGCGTTACTTTATTTTACTCTGAACTTTTCATCTACTTATCCCAATGTGTTCCCTTCTAACCCCTAAAATGCTCTTCATCACTGCTCTGGAATGATAAAGAACTTCGTTCTCTACGTAATAAAAGGAACAAATTATGGCATTCTTTTCTCCTATCAGGGTCTGATGCTGATCACACTTCTTACGACGCCATCTCTTCCCTCTTCTCCGAACGGCGTGAATCCCTCTACAATGACTACTGATACTCTATGCTCTAGTTCTACAAGTTTATTAATGTAAAACGAAAATCCAGTCCTTAAGCTTGGCCTCTCTTCATCATCTAACGCTTCTGAAATTGTCAACCTTTAACGACTACGACCCCACTCCTGATCTTAACTACTTTCCTACATGCGGAATTGTGCGGAAACTTCCCTAACTTCTATCGACATCGACCCTTCTTCAGTCGCCGCTAAAATTAGTGCACTTGTCGATGATTTCAACCTCGGACCCGATGGTATACCCGCCATTATTCTAAAGACTTATCCCCTCCCGCTACTTAAGTCCCTCACCTACCTCTTCCAACTTTCTCCTTGTGAGGGAATTTTTCTCATCCCATCTTTCCCATTGGAAAGACTCGTACTTCACTGCTATTCACAAGACAGGTTGTAAAAGCGATATTTCAAATTATCGTCCTATTGCCAAATTATCTTGCATCCCGAAACTCTTCGAAAGCCTAATCTAATGGAGTTATCTCCATATCGTTCCACTGAAAATCCATTTTATCCCCTATTCAACACGGCTTCCGCAAAGGCAAATCTACCACCACCAACTTATTAACCTTTGTGTCACTCACCCTTCTGTGCAGAAGTGACGTTATGGTCACCGGCTTTAGCAAAGCCTTCGATAATTTCTCTCACAAAATTATCGATCTAAAGCGAAAAACTTTCTTGACCTTAATGTTTCTAAATGCCATACCTTTTCCCGTAAACGCACCTCCTCTTCTCCCATATCCTATGTCCTCTCTGGCGAACCCATTTCTTCTGTCACTTCCTTTCGCGATCTCGGTGTCATATGCAATAGTGATAGATCATTTAATTAGCAAGGCTAATTGTGCTTTGGGTTTCGTTAAACGTTAGTCTAAGGAATTCTCTAGCCCTTATATCGCAAAGTCACTCTTCATCTTCTTTGTCAGACCAGTTCTGGAGTACGCCTTTTAGATCTAGTCACCCTCGCACATTCACACTCAATAACAGAATTGAATCTGTCCAGCGCAAATTCATCCTCTTTGTTCTGCGCGACCTCCGTTGGACAGAGTTCCTTAATCTTCCCCCTTATGAAAACCGCCTAACATCAGCCTCCCTACCTTTCGCCATCGTATTAACTATGTTCCCTTCGAACTCTTTACCAGAATGCTGCGGATAGTCAACAACTCTGCCGCCTTCTATTTTCATCTTACCAAAACCTCCCTTAAGTTTGTCCTATACTTGCCCAACCCAACCCTCCAATGAACCATTCAGTCTTCATGCCCCCTGATCTAGTCATAGTAGGTTAATTTAATTCAGAATCACCATGTGAGTATTTTTCTAGTTGCATGGAATTTATTAGGATAGTTGATTTTTGGCGTATCCAAACGTCGTTGTGTGGAAGGGATCAAAAGGTAAAAGTCAAATAGTGGTGTGCATACCATTAAAAATTGGAATTTATGAATCACTCCGTAACTTTCAAACGGTTGAGATGCCTCCCCGCATCTCAAATTAAAATTGTTTGTTTGTTTAGGTCGTTTAGGCTGTTTTGGCATACCCACTAAAAACACTCCGTATACTATTGCTTTGAAAACTTATTAGATAAGGTTGCAGATGTTTTATTAGCAAGTAAAAAAGGAAAACATGTAAAATCAATACCTCAGGATAAAATTGTTGACATAGAGCACATAAATAATTTCCCCGTATTTGATTTAATTCTTCGATCGATGTTAGTGGTATGAGAGGGAGACTAAACTTGGCTAGCGTATTCAAGGCCTAACGAACGCGACGTTCGCCAAGTGCGAAGTTTGCCCTAGCAATCACACTGTTAATGTGATCACGAAAATTAAGTTCATTGTCGCAAATGACACTAAGATCACGAAAAGAGGGGGCACTTGGAATGGATTCACCAAACACAACTCGGGGAGAAGAAGACGTTTGCAGAAGTAAGTTATAAATTGGCTTTTGGAAACATTGGGCTGAAGAGAGTTGTTCTGGCACCAGGTGCTAAAATTATCTAGGTCGTATTGTAGCAGTTAGGGGTCAGAACCGGAGAATGTTAATTTGGAGATTTTAATGTTCATTTATTTGTTTATGTTTATATATTGGCGTAGATAATGTGTTTATAGATCGGCGTGCTTAATAATACACTCAAAATCATTAATAAATAAAATTAAAAACAACAGGAAGTGACTCCCGAATTAGCCACGAAAGAGTTGGATGACCCCGAACAAAAAAGTATTTTATATTGACGTTGAGTAAGGAAAGACTACATACAAAAAAGAAAAAGCTGATTGAAGCCAAGGGAGTGGAGTTTGGAAAGAATTAATTTATGCGTGGTTTTTTTCGAACGCTTTACTGAAGTCAGTAGGGATGATGTCGATCTCGTCACCCTTTTCCAAGGCACAGAGTGTTCTAGAGACGATAAGGGTAAGGTGACCGACCAAGGACAATGGAGGGTATTCCGTCAGGACCTGGATTGTGATCAAAGGCTAGTGCATTGCAGGGTCGATATTCATGAAAGCAAGAGTGGTCTGAGAGCAAGAGTGCATAAAATGGAAGTAGCTAGTGTAGAGCTCCGAATATTGCTCACTGAAGGATAGGCTGAAATAACGAGCGAAGATGTTAGCTGTAACGCAAGGGTCGGAGGAAGAAAAATTATCGAATGTAAGTGATGAGGGGTAGCCACTGGATTTTCTTTGAAGTTGATGAATTTTTAAGAGTATTTGAGATCAGAGATAAGGGAGGATTGCATATGTGCTAAACTTTCGAAATAAGAAGAGTCACTATGTTGGGGGAACAAGGATGACACAGAGAGGTAATTGGAGAGGTCAGGATCGGAACGAGATAACAGGTAGGCCTGCCTCAAACTATTTCTCTTGTTATGAAGGGATCGGTGTTCTTTCATCTGCCAAACCATCTTCTCGAAATTTGAAGTATAAAGATGCCTCCGAATTAGTATGGAGAGGGGAGGTTCAATAACAAGAGTTAGATATCACTAGAGCCCTTTTAAAAAATTTGTCAACAAGTTGTTAAAAATGTTTCTAAAAAATATCTTTTCACTTTATGGAGTGACAATTGTGTATCTTAAAACCGGAATAAAATTAACTGATTAGCTTTACAATTCTTTTTATCTTAATAGGTACCTATAATATTAGTTATCCAAAAATTCTCGGCGGATATTCTAATATACTAGAAGTAGATTGTGCCAATTCTTTTATCAACAGGCAACAAAAAAATATTGTGATCTAAAGATCCGTTCATCTTGTTTTTAAATTAAAAATTCCTTACTGCATTTAATGTAAAGTTAACCCACGGAAAGAATTCTAAGCTAGTTACTATACTAAATTTATTTTTGGATGCAGTTGTTTCGAATAGTTTTTTAGTTATTTAGGTTTGAACTTCAAGTGTGATTTTCTCAATTTCCAAGCTGTAGTATACTGAAGCTATGACAAGTAAATGTGAAAAATGCAATTGAAAAAAGGAAGTGAATTATATTAGCATTTTCCATTAGAACCAAAAAATTTATAAAGTTCACTTTTCCAACTAAATGTTGTAGTTGTCCTCATTAATTGAAAAAAAAGGTAATTAGATGCGGAGGTACTTATAGCTAACTAACTAATTGTAATAGTTATGAGTTGTTAATTTGAATTGATTTTTGGGCAGCACTGTTAGGTAGAAATTAAAGGAAATTTAATATTTATCTGAACCACCATTGGCAGTAACCAAAACGTTGGGGAACACTTACTATAAATGCATGATTTAATAATTGCCTGTATATCTGAGTGATGGTTTCAGACAAGACTAATCTGTTTTATAAGCTCTATTTTATTAGTAATTACCTCTTTTACCACCTCTCTTTTGATAAGCAACCAAAAATTTTTAATTAGGTTCATGTCTAGTAAATTGCCAGGCCAACTTTTACTAAAGGAATGATTTTAGTCACAAACAAATTTTAATTGAATAATTGATGGCTTTAGAAAATGTGAAGAATTAAAAATTATAGTATAAATATTTTTAGTTGTGTATTCCCTTCCTGGGCGGTTTTTGTCCTTTAAATTAAAATCTTCTAAATCAGCGCACACAAATGTCTTGAATTGGGACATTGTCACAGTAACTTTTGTCCAGTATACGATGGCTTTCACTCACATTTTTCTTTTTGAGATAGGGGATGAAATTATAAACCGACCCGTTTTCCCAGAGTAATCTCTTCAAAAATTTAAGAATATCCGCCTGGTTTTCTTTTTTTGTCATATGTTTCAAATTATAGCCTGACTGAGCTAAGTGTAATTGGAATTAATTTTTGTACTAAGATACTCGTATGTAAATAAATAAATAAATAAAACTGGTTACACCCTACGAAACTCGCATTTTCGGTAAACGATAAAACGAGTGTTTCAATTATGGGTTGATTCCAATCAGGAGTATTTTTGTTGAATGCAGTATGGTAAATATTATTTAACTTAGTTATAAGTTGCTTAGCACACTAATTTAATAGTTTTGCGTCAATTTTTAATCAAATGGTGAAATTAACCAGCTTTGTAACTTATAGACTTATCATAGTTTGTTACTAAATGCTCAGACTTTGTTTGTTAATAACTCTCAGACTACGTTTGTTAATAACTCGCTAGACAGGGACGCATTTCTAGCGCCATTCACTTCCCATGTTTGGGTTGTGCAATCCATCATCTCCTGACACCACAAATCTTCCAAATCAAAGTTTTTTCTTTTTAGGATTCTGTAGCAAAACAAGGAATTCTTATAATTTTGCCTTGTTCGTCTGTCCGTCCGTATGTCACAGTCATTTTATTCAGATTCTATTAGGACTATAGCACTGAAATTTGGTACACGTGTAGATAATAATTTCCGCTGCAAAAATATATATTAACATTTTGAAAAAAAAACAATAAATACTATCTCCTCCGCATGAAGAGTGGGGATGAAAAAAAAAAATTTACCTACCCCACCAGCATACTCGGAGGATAAACATTAAAAAAAATGTGGGAGTTCTTATACCGTTATTTAAAGTTATGTCCCGTCTTTTAAATATTCGACTCAAAAGTGGTAATTTCCGATTAGGTTTGTGCCGACCAAGATATTCATCACCTTGAACACGATTTCGGAAAAATCTGAACAAATTTAGAATACTAACCGTATATATACTGACTGTTCGGAAAATCGCAAGACAACGCAAAAATAACTTTACACGCTGACTTCTGCCTACGAGAATTATTTTATTTTTCATAGTATCACATAATTATTTTATTATCTTTTGATCTATTTAACGCAGCGACATTCAACTCACGCCAAAAATCTGCTATCCTAATGTCCTTTCCAAAAAAGCGAACATTGTTTTCCTACCACAATCCACTCATTTTCGAAGGTGTACAAAATGTTTTTCATTATCCTAAAATTCACGTTTTTATCGAATTATAAACGAAATTCATGAAATTAACACTCTATTTTATTATATTATAAAATTGTCCAGGTCAAATAGAAGTATAAAAATCAAAAAACCTTTACTGGTATCTTTTATATTGTTTCATTGCCCTACAATTGCAAAAGTCGTAAAACGAACAAAATGTCCTCTACAAATATCGTAATATTTGTTTAGCATAAATAGGTAATTATTATTGTTGAAAAGTCAAAAATCTAATGAAATTTATTTTAACTTGCCTTAGCTATACTTGGGTGTATCCCGATGCTCTGTTACTAATCTTGACAAACCTTTTCCTATAAAAGAGGATCAGTCAGAAATAACATGGATCATAATTAAAAAAACAAAGAGATAAATACGGGTGTTCTTAAGCTGAAATAATTAAAAAATTATCCAATTCACTTTTGAGGAAGATACTGATATAATTTGCATTTACGGTGTTGTAGGCCGAAACGAAAGAGAGGGTGTCCGAGAATACCAAAGAAGGTTCCCAAATCCACGGGTATCCGAAAGAGGGGTATTTCGCGGAATTTCCAGAGTTTAAGAGTAACCGGAAGTGTGGCTTCATATAGCAAGGCATCTGGATCTGGAACATCGAAAGATTCTGTAGACGTCGAACAGAAAGTAATCACCATCGTCAGGTAAAACCCTGAAACGAGTCGCAGAAACATCCACAAATTTCATATCTGGTCGATACTATCCCACATAATACAAAGGCGACATCATCGCCATAAATTCAGTGTTAATGTTTGGGTTGGTGTTTAATAGGGCCATTCATTTTGCCGCAAGCGCTTAATATCCAAATTTATGCGGAATTTGTGAAGAATACACTATCAGAACTATTTGAAGACATCTCTCTGGATAATATATGTTCAATGTTTTACCATCACATGAAGCAAAAATTAATTAACAAAATTGAGACTACAGCGACAAAAATATAGGATAGGATAGGCTGGCTACAATACACCTTAAACAGGAAGTTAGATGGAAGTTATTGGTATGCATGGAAAGTGGCGGAGGATATTTTGAGCAGTTTTGTGAGGTATTAGCATTAACTTAAATCTGTCTTTTATTGAACAAACAACATTTTAGGGTTAATTTTAATTTCTTTAATATTCGATTTTTTTTAATTTGCCAGAAAAAATTTTTCACGAATAAATTTCCATTACTTTGTTGGAAAGGGATGAGTAATTCGATGAAAATAATAAATAAGTGCATTAATTGTATGAATTTCGCAGAAAATATGATAGGCTGAATTTTAGGAAAATTAAAAACATTTTTTTTCCAGTTTCGAGAGTGACTGTACCTGCATTGGTTGACTTACCAACATTGTTGACATCTTTGGAAAAGACATTGGTATAGTAGATGTTTGGCGTGAGATGGATGTCGCTGCGTTGAATTGAAAGATAACAAGACAGTGACGTGCATACCATGCAAAATTAGAATTTACAAATCGCCCTGTAACTCCTAAACAGTTGAGATTGTCCCCTCTCCTACCATATAAATTTTTGTTTGTCTAGGTCAGATCTTTCATTGCATTCATTTTGACATGCCCACTAAAAAACACCCTGCATATTAAAAAGAAAGTTTAATGTAACGTACTAATTACTGGCAAAAACCATGCGACAATATTAATCGAAATTAGAGGCTTTAGAAATGAATGAATAAAATGAGCCGGCTCTATTATTGAATTCATTCGAATCGACTTAAAAAAGCTACTTTTTGATAACGATTCTTTAATAAATTTCCTAAAATTCTCACAAATTTAGTTTTTTTAACTACGATACTAACTACTAAAATAAAGAAACTTGAAACGGATTCACACCTCAAGAAAAGTTTTAGGAAACTAAAAAACGAGATTGATAAAATAGTAAAAGAAACATTGGTCAAAATGGGAATCACTTTGAACACCTTCTACATTAATACCTTAATCGTCCTCAGACCTCCCTTGTTTCAATCAATATTGACCCTGCAATGGTTCCTACTGCCATTTATGCCCTTCCTGATGATCATAACCCAGGCCCTGACGGTATTCCGGCCACCGTACTGAAAGAGTGCGCTCGTCACTTGATTGGACCCCTGACCTCACTCTTTCAACAATCTATCACCCAGGGTTTTTTCCCGCCCAAGTGGAAAAACTTCTTTATCATCCCCATCCATAAAAAGGGTTGCAAGAGTGAAATATCCAACTACCGTCCCATTGCCAAACTCTCCTGCATACCTAAACTCTTTGAAAGTATCGTTTATGACTGCTTGTTCTTTCATTGTAAATTAATTCTTTCCTCGTTCCAGCATGGCTTCCTAAAGGGCATCGACTACCACCAACCTTACCGACTTTGTCTCTAGAACACGGTGTGCTCTTGAGAATGGTGACGAAGTTGACGTCATTGCTACTGACTTCAGCAAGGCGTTTAATAAGATCTCTCATAAATTAATTCTCTTCAAACTAAAATCCCTTGGCTTCAATCATCTTTATTTCCTGGACTAAGTCTTATCTTGAACATCGCCAGTACAGGGTCCTTTTCTGTTCCTCTGCCTCCAACTCTTTTGTGGCCAACTCGGGGGTTCCACAGGGAAGCCACTTAGGGCCGTTTTCATTCTGGCCATCAATGATGTCCCTTATTTAGCACTCGGACATTTCTATATACGCCGACGATATGAAAATCTCCATCATCTACCTCTGACTCTCGACTGCTTCAGGACGACCTCGACAATTTTAGCATTTAGTGTAATAAAAACTCTCTTGAGCTTAATGTCTCCAAATGCCAATTCATCACTTACTCCCGTAGACGCCCCTCTTCTTCCCCCAGAGTTTATCGGCTATCTGATGAACATATCCCCTTCGTATCCTCTCTTCGCGATTTAGGCGTCATGTGTGATAGCGAACTTAACTTTCGTGACTTGACAACGTGATTGCTAAAGCCAACTCCGTGCTTGGCTTTGTGAAACGTTGGTCCAAGGAGTTCCTTGATCCCTACGTAGCCAAATCCCTCTTTATTACCTTCGTCAGGCCTCTCCATGAATATGCTTGCCAAGTGTGGTCACCATTTCAATCCAATCGAATCAATAGGATTGAGGCTGCCAAGCGTAGGTTCCTTCGCTTCGCTTTACGTGACCTTCACTGGTCTGGCCATCAAAACCTTCCCCCTACGAAAACCGTCTCTTACTGATCAACTTGCAGCCCCTGTGGAAGCGACGGGACCTTGTCGATATTACCTTCATTCATCAGCTGCTTACCGGTGAGATTGACTGTCCTTCACTACTCCAGCGGATCTCCATTTACACCAATCCTCGCAACCTCCGTTCGGCACCTCTCTTTCGCCCTGCTTATCACTGGACTTTGTGAGCCTCCCACCCGTATGCTTCGGAAAGCCAACTCTCACCCCTTTTTTGACTTAATTCCTCCTAATGTTGCCTGTTTTCTGTTTTCTTTTCTATCTTGTCATGTCCCATTATCATTCCCGCTCTCTAATTTTAATTTATTATCTTTTTGTTAATTAGTTTTAAATTTATTGTAGCTTGTAATAAGCGATAAAATAAAATAAAATGCATTTAGTGTTGGTTTAAACGTTCAAACGCGACCAAGGACCAAATAACAGGAAAGCCTTTAGACTTTTAGGTATTTCTAAGAGCAATCCGTATTTTACATTCGAAACGAAAAAAATATATGGTATATATGATGTACCACATTTAGTGAAATCTTTACGAAATACTGTAATGAAATCTGATATTACTTCAATTTATGGAGACGCTAGCTGGAAAATATTGCAAATATTATTTCAGCAGGACTCATCCCAAATTGTAAAAATGTGCCCAAAGCTGACTGCAAAGCATATTGAACCAGGAAGTTTTGACAAAATGAGAGTTAAATACGCTATGCAAATTTTTAGTAAAAGTGTTGCGGCTGGTATTAAAACCTGTATAAATTTGAATAAGATTCCAGAAGAATTTTTATCGAAAGCTGAGGCAACAATCGACTTTATCTTACATTTAGACAAAATAATTGATTGTTTAAATAGTCGATATATATATGATAAAAATATGTATAAATCTCCATTGCGGAAAGAAAATGTTGTACACAAATTTCTAGAAGAAAGCAACGACTTTTTAAATAGTCTTAAGTTAGTTAACCGAGGTAAAAATTATTGCATTGATGGTTTAATGCATTCCGTAAATGCAGTTCTGCTTCTAAGCAATAATCTTTTTACTTCAGAGAAAGAAATTTCGTATTTATGGACATCAAGATTTAATCAAGATCCAATTGAGAATTTGTTTGCACAAGTACGATCTAAAGGAGGAAATAATAACAATCCTTCGATAGCCGAATTTAATAGTATTATAGCAAGGGTCATATCAATGAAAATCATCACGTCGTCTTTTGTCAAAAATTGTGAAGACGACGATGACCTGCTTTTAGACTGGAATCAGGAAGAATCAAACATTCCCACTGGAAAAACATTTTCTCTGAGTGTTATTAATACTAATTTTGCTGAAATGATTACCGAGGTGGATAATGAACTTTTCAAAGAACATTCGGTACTACTTCAGGAAGAAAACTCGGATGAATTCTTGGTCGAATTATCTGCTCAAAGGTATTTTGTTGGGTATGTTATCCATAAAATTGTAGTCAATAAATTACATTGCTCATTGTGCATAAGTCAAATGGTAAAATCTGACGACACATTAACATCGCAATCTGAATCTCTAATTTTAAATAAAGATTATTCTGGTTCAGTGCTCTCAAATTCAGTTAATTTAAAGCCGCCTGCAGATGCATTTTTCGAAATCTGTTCTTTACATATTAAAATATATAAAATTTTCTTTGAACAGTTTTTACATGTAAAAGATATAAAGAAGAATATATATGAAGCATGCATTCAAGAAACATACAAAATATTTCCCTTTTGGTTTACAAATGGGCCATGTACAGAGCACAGAAAATCTGTTTTAGATTTTATGATTTTAGTTCTACTCCGAAAAAATTGTTCTTGGATGTTAAAACATAGCTCAAATATTATTAAACACGGCCTCCTTAGTAATTTAAAACAGTAAAAACTTAATAAAATTAAAAAACTTTAATGAAACCAAACCTACTTCCGGTCCGGGAATGAATAGTATTCATTCCCGAACCGGAGGTATACTGGTAGAAAAATTTATTTGATCCAATAATATAAGTTGTGTTCGTTCTATGTTCTGAACCTAAAAAATTGAAATTCTTGAATCAAGAAAACATTATTTTTTTACGTCAACAAAAAAATATTCTTCCACATTGCAAATTTTATAATTTTATTTTTTATACAGAGTTTTCCATTTTTAAATTCCGAAAATAAATCAAAATAAAACACACTTAGAATTCGAATTTCGATTGAACTTTTATTTCAAAATGAAGTTTGGTTTATGCCATTATATGTGAAACACAATATCATTTAAATGGCCACCTAGGGCTTCCTCGCAGACCTTGATCCGAAACAGGTAATTTTCGATGACTTTTCGGCACATATGGGGCGGTATTTCGGCCATAACTTGACGAATGTTGTCTTTCAAGTGCTCAAGAGTTTGCGGAGAGTCGGCATAGACACGGTCTTTAGCGTAACCCCACAAAAAAAATCTAGCGAGTTTAAATCGCACGATCTCGACGGCCAATTGGCATCACCAAAACGCGAAATTATGCGTCCTTCAAATTTTGTTCGCAATATGGCCATGTTCGGTCGTATTGTGTGGCACGTGGCGCCAATCGACGTATGCCCGACGCATTCCATGGTCACCACGCTCTAATTTTTGCACCAACTGGACTTTATATGGATGCAGGTGCAAATCCAAATTCAAAATTCGCCACAATGATGTTTTTGATAAGCCCAATTGCTGAGCACGCCGTGGAATCGAAACATTCGGGTCATCCTCCACACTGGCAGCAATAGCAGCAATATTTTCGGCCGAACGCACATTACGATGGTGCACAGGTCTCACAATATCCGCTACGGACCCAGTTTGTTCGAATTTACGCACTACATTAGCAATTGTGTGCTCTGTAGGCCGTCCATGACGACCAAAATCTGATCGTAATGCTCGATATACGCGTGCCGGAGAATCACCATTTTTGTAGTATAATTTAACAAAATTAACACGTTGTGCGATGCTAAAACGATCCATATTGTAAAATGGCAAACATTCAACTAATGATATGACGCATTGGTTGACAGATATGTCAAACGGTTGTCAGCGCAGGGTTGTATACTTTCGGAAGCCCGAAATGGAAAACCCTGTATAATATAATATGATAGTTGAAATTAATAATTAAGTAATCAATTCAAATCACATTTTATATCTTATAAGAAAATATTTTCTTCGTTATTTACAAAACCGAAATATTCTTGACTCAAAGCAAATTGCCTTGATTCTAAAATTTGTTCTACCAGTGTAGGTTTGGTTTTTCTTCTGGAAACTTATTCAAATTTATACCAGCTGCCACACTTTTACTAAAAATTTATTTATTTATTTAATTAGGAAGGGTGTTAACGTGATCTGTTATACTTTTTGGATTAAGTTTACGTTGTCTCGCTGAGGAGACACACAAATAATCCACATGCCTTATGTGCACAACAGAACACCTTCAAGTCAGGCAGTAGGCCATGCTAAGCGCCAGTGCAACAGAATATAATTCAGAGCTCTTCTGTCGCGTCTGCCCTGCGCACTCACATGAAGCGTTACAGTAGCATACAAAAATGTGGTCAACTGCGAAAGCTCTACGCTGAAGTCGGATCCCCAATCTAAAAGCTTCTCTCGCTGAACGTTTGCTCTGTTGGGATGTCTTATTTCTATATATTGTTTTTGCTTCTGATCTAATGTCTGAGCTTTGAAACACGAGAAAGCTCATAAAAGGTTGATCGCTTAAGTTAAATGGCAGAAATTATACGTTTAAATTAAAGAAAATGAAATAAGAAAAATGTTAAGTAATACAGTAAAAAATTGCCCAACTAAAAGATAAACTTGAAAAAATAACATTATAGAAAAATATTTCGACTTACCTCTTCTGATTCTGTAGACAGATTTTGTGTATTATCTACATTCAATTCCATTTCACTTTTTAAGGTAAAATCACCTAAAATGATTTGTTTGTAATGCAGGATTATTTGGTGGAACTTTATTTCTATTGGATTTTCATTTTATAAATTTGTAAATAAAAATGCTCAATCACCTCAAATTTTTGAGAAAAACGGAGTTAAACTGTTCGTAGCGTGGGAGAGACAGAGATCGGCAATAATATTTGTTTCATCAATATAAAAATTAGTTTGTAATTATTTAAATACTTGGTAATAGGCAAAAATACATTATCCCTTATTCAACCTCTTGTAATTTGTCAAGGGTTATTGTTAATATTTATCTAACTCGCAATTCGTAAGAGATAAATGTGACAATATTCAATTCGTAATTCTAAGTTAAATTATTTTTATTATTCAAACAATCGATAAGTCATAGGCCAGAAAATTCAAAATACTCAACTTTTTCGTAACTTTTGTGGGAATTGTAACGATGAAGAAGGAAAAAATGTCACTTCCTCTGCTACTGCCCGGCCCTGGTCCTTAGTATAACACGACATTTTGAACTCACCTTTCTTCGATGACCTTTCCGATCTGAGCTCATGCCTTAGAGCGCGATTTCAGGGTCCTCCAGTATCTCTTGCGGATGATGGGGGATTACCTGAAGGACCACACTCTCGCCTACGAGATGGAGGATGACCCGGAAACGAAGGTCCTGTCGGCGGAAGGCAGAGACATGTCGGTCCAGACAAAGCCCGCGAGTACCTGGGGTGAGCCTCGATTGTAGGCTTACCTTCTGGGAACAGGGGCTGCGGTAGCGACGGCGTTAAGCAAGGTCATGGCCAACATTAGTGAACCCAGGCAAACGGCGTTTGTTACTCCGCACCACTGAGGCCGTCATGCTCTACGGGGCAAAAGTCTGGGCCGATGCGATGCGGTGGGAGAAGTACCGCAAACGCTTTCTTTCAGTGCAGTGGCGTGCGGTCCTCCACATCGCAAGCTCCTATCGTACGGTTGCGGAACCGGCAGTGTTGGTGGTCGCGGGAGTCATTCCCATTGACCTCTTGGCCAGGAAGCGAGTCTGTTCACCAGGAGAAATCTGTTTTGGGGCAGGACGGTTATGGAGTTATGTTACAGAGGAGGGACTTCTGCCGAAGGATTGTCCTTTTTCTCAAAGGGATCCTTCGTCAAAAGGAGCAGAGCGCTAACAGGGAGCGCCTAAGCGGAGAGGGTTGACCATGGTTTGGGCCTCAGGAGGGTCAGGAAAATATGACTCCACCCCGAAGTAATGTCTTCCAGACGGTTCCGAGGTGGACCTCCTTATACGTTGTGAGAGGGGTTTTAGGCTATGCCACCCAGGCACCTAAATGCGTTTCCCCTCTACCAACAAAAAAAAATTATTTTTATTATTATTATTATAATGATGAGATGATTCCCTCGTAAACAGTGCAACCTAAAAGATCTTTTGTGCGAACACTACTTGATAGGGAGAAGATCTAGATTGAGACTTTTATAAAAGGCTATCGCGTCCTGGGTCTCCGCCTTCGATACAACTAAAGAGATTAAAATGGAGCCAGCGAAGTGTATCAGCCTTTGGCAGCAAAGGGCTGGACATTCGCAGTGTATGTGCTCCGCTGTCTCTTCCTCTTCAAGGTAGATGCGACAGGTATCATCATTAACGATGACTAACTTTTTAAGGTAATATTTCAATGGACAATGGCCCGTGCATAGATCTGTGATGATTTTCATCCCCGCTTTGTCAAGCGAGAGATTTTCTGCTCCCTTTCCAAAAGGGTTCAATGAATCTTTTTGAATGTTTGGATCCAGATTGGTTCAGCCAGAGCAGTGATTTTTGCTCTTCTTCCCAACCGCTTAGGACGGAGTTCATATAGCTCCTAGTTAAACCACAGAATAGTTCCGGTCCAATGAATGCGTTTACGCCCCCTTTCTCGCGAGTTTATCCACATTTTCATTGTCATCGGTGTATAATCCATAGTTCCCGTCGGGCGGTGAGGCCAAAGTCCCTCCACCACTGTCGTTTAGTAAAGACAGTCTTTCTTGACAGTCTTCATAATTGAAGAGGAAATGCGCTAGTTTCTTTTTGTTTTATACATTTCGCATTTTCAAACAGAAGAGATATAATATTCACAGTACGTGGATAGCTCATTCTCCTATATGTTTGCCTGTACCATAAAATGCAGTGGTTTCTTTCAGAAGTGTGGGATAAAGGAAACGCTGCACGTAAATTTCAAAGGTTTTGGTTTTAGATATACGCAAGCTATTCAACATTTGGGTGTGCCGAGTAGTACGTTAGAATTTCACAAGGATAGACTGATTTAATTTTAAAGGGTTGGATTTAAATTGAATATATTTATTGGCAACATATTTTTGGTTAACGATTTGGGTTTTGGAATTTGTGATTCGGTTTTGCATAACTTTTCTTCCTGACGAAATTTTTTTTGGCTACAACCAGCGATTTTTGGTTAACGATTTGGATTTTAGGATTTGCGACTTGTATTTGGATGATTTATTGTTGTTAGATATTTGCAATTGCATATTTTTGATTAACGATTTTTACATTTTGTGTTGATTTTTGTACTCGACTGTGGAATACTTATTGTTGACTTGGCGAATATTATTAAGCTTGGATTTGGTTTGGATTTATATTATACCATCATGTCACTTCACGAAGCAAAAAAATTATATATCAAGTATTATTTTTAAATCTAGCTTAGTGTATAATTTCTTAAACGAAAAATTAGATTTCCGTTTATCATCCTTAAGTTCTATTTACACTTCGCTTCCCGTAAAAGAATTAATTTACCTAATTTAATTTTTTTAAATGTTTTAAAAGAATCCTTAAGTACAATAGATTAGACGAGAAATCGCGACAGGTCGTTTTAATGCTTAATGAAATAAGTATACATTAAATATATATAAAGAAAAAAACAAAAAATTAACTAAATACATCGTCGTAAGTCTGATATTGGAAAATACATTTGTGTATTCATGGTAAGCTCTCTTTACGCTAATTGGAAACAAGTATTATATTATACAGTTGCAGAGGCTACTAAATGCAAAAATGCTGAAAGAAAAGTTATATGAAATTATTAGTATATGTGATTGGATGAAATTGTATGTAAGAGCTGTCGTATGCGATCAAGAAACAGTTAATCAAAAGTTGTAAGAATCTTAGCGTAACAGCGGAATACGGTTTTCAGACTGTCATAAGTACAAGTGAGCAGCACGAAGGTGTGAGCGGTACTGAACTTTATGAGTGCTTATTAGGTACACAACGCAGGACATTGTAAATGTGTTAGTTACACACATTCATGATATCCTTCCTTTTTTTAATTAAAATAGATTACATTATGAGTTTACTTCATTACTCTATGTTATACATTATTGGCCGTCTAGTGGATGCCACTGTTCGGTGTGGTCGGCGTAGACCACAAGCTGGAAAAGCAGGCGTGGATATTTTAAAAGCCTTTTGTGGAGATGGATTGGGAAAGTTTACTCAAGCAGTAAAGGCAGGTGAGATCTGAAGTTTGATTATAAGCAGCATCGATATAGGAAGCAGTCTTTAATCTAAACAGCAGGAGACTCTGATTAGCAATCAATATATTCTTTAATTTGGTCGGGGTTTATATACATTTCTTTCTTACTGCTAAAATCTTGCATTGTTCCTACATACTAAGCATAAATTCTCCTTCGACCGGTACCCTCACCTTGCCGTGGTGGAGGAGCTTGCGTGCGTCGATGATTGACTGAGCTACGTCGACGGCAGCAGGGTGCTGCCGGCAGGGTCTCCCATGTCGAACAGATCAGTCTTGAGACGCCAGACGAAGAAGGGTCACCACAAGCACTCATGGAAGGCAAGCCAGCGGTATTAACGTCTGCACGAGGTAACCAGCCTGTTGCTGGGAATCCTCCCGCTGTATAAGTGGCCGGGGCTAGGAATATGCAGGTCCCACTTCCATGTACTGCCGAGGTGGCGAGTCCAGTCCGAGGAGGAAGTTCTCTACTGGACTCCGATGACAGAAGGTTGCAAGACGGACTGTCATCGATTGGCACATTGACACAGTCAATGGAGAGCCTTCTTTTGGAACAGGAAAGGATCGGAAAGCAGCCCGCTGTTACTACGGTTAATCCTGTTCCCACCAAGGACAAGATCACCCCCCGTCAAATTAACATCCAGGAAAAAGAGGGATTGTCCAAACGACAGCTGCGACGGCTGAGGAGTAAGCAGAACAGAGCTAAGGCAAAGAAAGCGAAAGCCGACTTTGTCAAGGGCTCTGTCCCTTCCTCATCCACTCCCAGCACCTCGACTGGTGCGAGATGCGGTGAAACAGCTAAAATACCACCCACGCAGCCTATGAGCAAACATAAACGTAGGAAAGTCGTCAAGACCAGTTTCCTGGTACAAGGTTCACCGGACGAGGTAAAAGGGAAACCCGATCCTCGTACCGGGTTGTTAGAGGGTGCGGCTCCGTCGGGCTCAAGGACGATGGATGGGGAGGGGGGTGGCAAAAGCTTCGCTGAGGCTGCTTCCCAAGCCCTAGTCGTTGTAATTGAGGCCGACAACCCACAAAAGGAAATGTCACAACGACATGTAACCTTTGTGGAGGACCATATCTGGAAGCTTTTGGGAGAGACCAAAGTGTCACCCAGGTTTGAGGGAATGGTCTTTGGTGACGGAACCCTGAAAGTTCAATTCACGAATAAACATTCCCTCAAATAGCTGCTTTCAAATGTGGAAAAATTTTCAACTTGTCACGGCATAAAATTGTCTGCTACAGCGGCATGCCTAAGCTGGTTCGGGCAGTAGTTTGGATCCCAGGCCCTCGCAAGGCGCCTGGTGAAATCTTTGCCCGTCTCCGTAACCAGAACCCGGGACTGGAGACTAAATACTGGCGCATTCGTGCGTTTAGTAGCAGGAAGAAGAACCCTGATGATTCAGAGGGTTCCACTCTTGCTCTGGGCGTAGACACGGAGTCGCTGAAAGTTCTGGAGTCTGTTTACGGGCTTCGTCCCCATTTCGGTTTTGGGAGAGTGAAATTTCACGTTGCCAGAAAATAAATGCGGACGACGAGTAATATGCGGAGCAGTAGATCATCATGTTCACTGACTTGAATATCACTCAAATCAACCTGCAGCACAGTAAATCGGCCACTGCTATTCTCAGTGGAAGGTTAAGCAAACTGCGGACATTCCCCCAAATAACACTAATACAGGAACCATGGATATGCAGAAAGCGCATCTGCGGTCTCGGTATGGTCAATTGGGGGCAACTCTTTCACTTCGAAAGAGCGGAACGACCGCGGGAATGCGTGTTCGTATCGAACACAATTGAAGCCACGATGTTGAGACAATTTTGTAGTCAAGACATCGTCGCGGTGAAAGCATCTTACAAGATTTCGGGGGTTAGGCATGAGGCCGTTATTGTCTCAGCCTATTTACCCTACGACTCCATTAGTCCACCTCCCTCACGAGAACTTATGGAAATTGTAAGATACACAGAATCTAATAATTTAGGTCTGGTGATTGGCTGCGATGCCAATGCCCAGCATACCATATGGGGTAGCAGTAAATGCAATCCTAGAGGGGAAAAATTATTAGACTTCATTCTGTCGCACGATCTCGTGGTTAACAATGTGGGTAACGATCCAACCTTTCTCACGAGTAGGCGACAGGAGTTAATTGACCTGACACTTATCAATAGGAAGATGTCTAACTTCATTACTAACTGGCGAGTTCTAGATGAAGAATCTCTCTCGAACCACAGATACCTAAATTACAGGATAGCCATTGATGACATATATATCCCGGCTGGACGTAATCCAAGGAAAACTGATTGGGACAGGTACAAACAAATTTTTTCGGAGAAAGAAATCTATGTACCGAAGCTTCGATCAACTAAGGACATTGAGGATGAGACTCAGAAATTGAGTCGGACCTTGATAGATTCTTTTGAGAGGGCTTGTCCCGCTAGAAAGAGCCGATGCGGCAAAAGCGTCCCTTGGTGGAACAATAACCTCTCAAGGCTCAGGAAAAATACCAGTAAGCTTCTGAATAGGGCACTAAAAGCTCAAAAAGAAGATGACTGGACGGCTTATCGAACCCTACAGCGTGAATATAAGTACGAGATAAGAACTTCCAAGGTCTCATCTTATGGAAGATACTGTGAGGAACTGGTAGGCATGAGAAAAACAGCTAGGTTGTATAAAGTCTTTCAGAAGGACAATAATGCCAAACTTCCCTCCGCAAACCTGACGGCGGAGTTACGGATTCCAAACAGGAAGCCTTTGAAATCCTGGTTCAAACCCACTTTCCAGGCAGTCACAAGATTCAAATGAATCAAACTTTAGAAAGATATCCAGAAAGGGTAGCCATTTCTAGACAGAATAGATATATGGCATCCAAAGTTCTGACGGAGGAAAGGATCGAATATGCTTTGTCCTCCTTCGAAAACTATAAGACCACAGGTCTGGATGGTATATACCCGGCTATGCTAAAAGCAGGAGGCCATTCCCTAGTCTAAAGAACATATTTAGGGCCTGTTTAACCTGGGGATATATTCCAACTGCATGGCGTAAGGTCAGAGTAGTTTTCATTCTCAAACCGGGCAAGGAAGACTATGCCCTGGCGAAAAGATTCAGACCAATTAGCCTGACATTGTTCCTGCTGAAATGCCTGGAACGTTTGGTAGAAAAATACATCAGAGGAAAAACGTTGAGACGGCATCCCCTTAATGAGCACCAGCATGCCTATAGGAGTGGTAGATCCTGTGAGTCCGCATTGCACGATCTAGTCTCTAAGATAGAAAGTGCTTCGGACGAGGGGCTCTACGCTCTCGGGGTTTTTGTTGACATTGAGGGGGCCTTCGACAATGCCACGTTTCCATTGATGTGCAATGCTGCCACCGCATTTGATGTAGATACCGTACTTGTAAGATGGATCTACTCTATGCTATCTCAGAGACTATTTTTCGCAGAATGCGACACCGACACGCAAGGAGGAGTTCTCTCCCCGTTACTGTGGTTTTTCCTAGTAGACTCGCTTTTAGACGAATTGGAAAGTCTAAATATACACATACAGGCGTACGCTGATGATGTGTGTGAACTCGTTTGTGGTAACTCACTAAGGGTCGTCTGTAGTAAGATGTAGAAAATCCTAGACAGGATCCAGAACTGGTGTGGGAGGAATGGCTTATCAGTGAATTCCCTGAAAACAACACTTGTGTTGTTCACCAGGAAAAGAAAACTCGATGACCTTAAGCTCCCAACTTTGAAAGGTGTAACCATTCAACTCTCCAAAGAAGTGAAATATCTAGGAGTAATTCTATACAGCAAACTGACTTGGAAGGCTCATGTCGAACACAAAGGATCTCGAGCATTTAATGCCTTCTGGCAATGCAGGAGAGCTTTTGGGAAGACATGGGGTCTAAAACCCGCTATTGTGCACTGGGTGTACACAGCCATAATTAGACCCATAATTACGTATGCGTCAGAGGTCTGGTGGAGTAGAACGGAGATGAAAACTACCTGTTCTATTCTTAACAGAATGCAGAGGGAAGTTTTCATAGGGATAACAGGAGTTTTCAACTCGACTCCTGGTGCGACCCTCAACGCAATGCTTAATTTGCAGCCCTTGGACCTCGCAATCCAGGAAGAGGCAATGAAAGCTATTGTATATGTCGACTAAAAAAGTCTAGACTATGGCATGGTGAATATGCTATCGGACATGGCGTCTTATCCAGAAGACTTGAAGAGCACTGCGCTCCTTTTAGCATGCCGACGGATGATATGACGCAAATTACCATCTTTCGAAGAAGATTTCGGATAAATCTCCCGGTAAGGGAAGAATGGGATGATCCCAACAAATTACTGGATCGATTAACTGATATCTTCTACACAGACGGATCGAAGACCTCATCTGGTACGGGTCCTGGATGGTATTTGAACGAAGAAGTCAAATACAGTATCACTCGGAACAACCGAACGGTTTTTCAAGCCGAAGTAATCGCCATTCTCGAAATGGCTAACTGGATAATTGCTCATAGGTGGCATAATAAGAGGATTGGCATCTGCAGCGACAGTAAGGCTGCTCTTGTCACCCTACTTAATCCCACCACTAGATCGAAGATTGTCCAGGATTGTAAGAAAAGAGTTAATTCTGCTGCCAAGCCCAAGCAGGTCGATCTTATATGGGTCCCTGGACACCGGGGAATGGACGGCAACGTGGCCTCTGACGCTTTAGCGAAAGAGGGCGCAAGCTCTCCTCCCCTGGGACCGAAACCCATTGTTGGTGTCAGCTTTACAAAGTTGAAAAGCTGGATAACTAGATCCATGGACTCAATACATGGTCAGAGATGGTCCAGTATATCAACCTGTAAATTCACCAAATGGTTCATTGGACGTCCAGACAGGAATAATGCAAAACTTCTACTTGGCTTAGGCAGGAAAGATTGCAAAAAGCTTGTAGGGACGGTCACAGGACATAACACATGCGGCAAGCATCTGAACACCCTAGGGATAATCAGCGACTCGACGTGTCCTTCGTGCGAGGAGGACGAGGGCAGTACGGAGCACTTCCTATGTAACTGCCCGGCCTTCTCCCACGCACGCATGACGACGTTTGGCGCTGATGAGAATGGAAGACTTCAATTCTCAATCTCTATCTGATGTTCTTAGGTTCGTCAAGATGACTAAAAAGTTCGGATAGGGTAGGGGACGAGTGCAATGGACCGTGGTCTAAGCGCTCGAGACTGACGCCTCCCCCTTTCTTTCTAATATTAAAAGTATAATTACTTAAACATAAATCGCTGGTAAATCGGTCCAATGAATTGTATCGCGTAAGTGCTTTGCGTTGCATTGCATTGCCGTACCGTCTTCGAAGCTTAGTGAAATATGATACGCACACTTTGTGCTCATACTGCTTCCTATTGATAGTAGAATGGCATGGACTTTTGTTTACTTTTGGGTGCATGCTTTTAGTCGGGTGCTTATTGGTATCATTTATCGGCAAGTGATTTAATTATTCTTCGCATATTCTTGGGCTTGGCTTAGTTTTATCGCGTGACATCGTCCTTGATTAAATCACAATGATGGATAATGTTTGCTTCCAGTGTCGGCGTATATTTTGGCATGCCTTCGTGACTTTTTGATATTTTCTTCATCGTTGGTTAGTACTTTAGGTTGGAGTTTTTCTCTTGAAGATGGTGCTACTGTTCTTGTTCTTCTAGACATTAGTCTTTGCATTAGCGAAAGTACCTTATTATCACTTGGCGCATTTCGGTAATTTAATAAGGCAAGATGTATTCCTGTGTGATCTTTGAGGCACCGTTTAAGTAGTGTTTTGGTCTCTTGAACACAGCGTCGTGCCAGTCTGTTGAACTTTGGATATATGGATATGGGGGATAATGTTTAATGTGTTAAGTTTCAGCTCTTGGCAAACACTTTGAACTCAGAACTTGCATATTGGGTTCCGTCGTCGCTTTCTAGGATTAGCAGTATGCCGAATGATCGAAGCCACCATTTTAAATGTTGTATTACTTGAGCGTAATGCCCGCATTGAGCGCTTTAGAGGTGCGATAAAATAAATACTGAACAGCTGACAACTATCAGAAGGTAATCCTTCTCATTAATTGTAAAGATGCCTGTGGCTACTATTTTCCATGGTAATAAAGGAATATTTGTAATTAACATTGGCTCTTTTTGTTTTGATCTTTGTGTGGCTTCGCAGGTGCTGTATTTTTGAATAAATGGCCATTCTTACCCAGAATATTAGGTCCCTCTCTACTTAAGCTTCTTTGAATACCTAGATGACCTTGATGAATCTTCGTCATTATCTCATTTTGCATTGATTTCGGTTTTATCATATTTTTCTCCTTGGCTAATATGTTTCGTGTTTTACGTGTAGTGACACCTCTTCGATTTCATCCGGTCACCCGTTTATAATGTGCTGAATAACTTCCTGTAATTCTTTATCTCTTTTAGTTTCATCTGCGATTTTATTTTTTGCTAAGTCTGATATAGTAAAATTAACAATTGCAGTCTGTTTGGTAAGAGTGTATCGGCCAGAATTCATGTGATAAAAATCTAACAAAATATTATTTTTTTTTCCTTATTATTAACTTTATTTTATTTTACGCAATACATTTAATATTTGTTGAAATAACAGTTATTTTCTATTATAGCTGTACATCTATTGTTTATATTTTCAACTAATTTTTCAACATATTCTAGTGGTAGATACTTCCAGGCTTTCTTTACCGATGATTTAAGTTGTTGCAAAGTGAAAACATTTTTCCGTTGCAGCTTTCCCGCCATAAGGGCCCACACATTTTGAATTGGATTAGCATCAGGTTTTTTTTTGAAGCCCACTCCATGACATTGATGTCCTCTTTCCATTCGGTACAAAGACGATTTCTGTGTTTTGGATTGTTGTCTTTTTACTCACGACTCACCATCGGTTTTCTATTCCAAGCTAAGAATTTGTAGACTTTAATAATCCGTTTTTGTAAATTTGCATTCAGATTTCCAGTAAAAGCAATCATCTTCCAAATCTTTCCGAACAGAAGCATCTCCACACACGAACTTTTGTTGGCTGTTTTACACTACGTATGAGGTAATGCAGTCCTTTTTTTAACCATACTCGTTAAGGTTATTGATATGTCCAAAATGATGATTCGTTAATGAACACAACGTCCAATCGCGGTTCAAATTTTTATTAGCCCACTTCAAACGGCTTTCGATATGCTCTTCGGATAAAAGTGGTTTGATTGTAGTACTGTGGTGCTTGATGGAATTTTCCGTTTGGCGTATAGTATAGAGAGACACTTTGATACCTTTTCCGGGATTTTGCTTCTAGCTCGCCTCAGCGTCATTTGTAGATCATTTTCAAAAAACTTCAAATAGCGATGTCTTTTTTTTTTGATTTATTTCTTATTTTACTTCTTCCTGGCAAGTTGTCGACGCTTCTCTCAGAAAATTCTTACACCACGTCTTTACAAAATACAGATCTTTTTTAATATATCTCGCTGCCTGGGCAAAAGTCCATTTGGGTTCTTTCGGATGAGGAGGTGGTGCAAAATTATCACTCTATCGGAAGAAGTTATAATTATTGCAAATGGCGTCGTACGTCAATCATATTTGACATTTGTGAACTACACAACTGCAGAATACAACATATAAGCAATGGAGCGCTATACACCGCAAGAGCGTGGAATATGTGTGTACATTTTTTTGACTAATAATCGGTCGATGGTGTTAGCGCAGCCTGCATTTCGACGTCGATTTCCTAATCGTGTCGCGCTAACAGGGCAAACATTGCGCCGCTTAGCTACTCGACTCGAACAGACTGGAACTACAAGAGACCTTGTAGGGCGTAGCCGCCACCGGACTGGTCGTTCTGCCGAGAATATCGCGGCTGTGGCTGCCTATGTCGCTGAGAACGAAGAAACATCAACCAGACGACGAGCCACGCAATTGGGCATCACCGGACGGACCCTACAGCGAATTTTAAAAAAAAATACACATGTTCCCGTACAAAATGCAAACAGTGCAACAACTAATGCCTCCTGACCGTCAGTCGCGTGTGCATTACTGTCAAGCCATCCTCAATCTCATCTGTTGGCGCGACACGATTAGGAAATCGACGTCGAAATTCACGCTGCGCTAACACCACCGATTATTAGTCAAACAAATCGACACAATTATTCCGCGCTCTTGCGGTATATAGCGCTCCATTGCTTGTCTGTTTGTATTCTGCAGCTGTGTAGTTCGCAAATGTCAAATATGATTGACGTACGACGTCATTTGCAATAATTATAACATCTTCTGATAGAGTGATTAATTTTGCGCTACCTTGTATAAATATTTCTGTCTTTTTCTTTCTTTCTGAGAAATAGTCGATACGCTCTTACCAAACAGACTGTATCTCCAAGTTTTCTTCTTGCTCCGTAATTTCAACGGTGTGGACGTCTCTGCTATGGGAACTTCGTTACCTTTTTTATAGGTCACATTTAAATTGTAGGGCATCAATTCGAGTATTCATTGCAATCTATTTGGTGCCATATACAGGGGTTTCTTGAATATAGACTGTAATGGCTTGTGATCGGTTTCGACAATTAATTGTTTTCCATATACAGTATCCGACAAAAGTATACGTACCCTTGCATAAATAAAGTTTCTTCTTAATTTATTCAACAAAAAACGAACTGATTTTTTTTATATTAATTTTTTTTTTCACAAATGATAAAGTAGCATTTAAAACTTAACAAAAGATGTTATTCAATTGATCCATAAAACGAGATTTTAAACTTATCTGGAAAAATGGGAAAAATTAGAGTGACAAAAGTATACGTACCTAAGTTTATTTAAGGCTTACCCGATCCAAATATAGTCTTAATATTTTGTGTGCAGGCCTTTTGCATCGATTACAGCCTGTAGACGCCGCGGCATATTGACAACCAGATTTTGAACAAAATCCTGGGGTATATTATTCCAGCAAGCTAGTAACTTATCAAAAAATGCAACCCTGTTCATGTTGCACTCAGATCGGTTAATTTTTTCGTCCAAATAGTTCCACAAATGTTCTATAGGATTCAAGTCTGGACTTTACGCAGGCCATTCCAAAACATTTATAGAACTTTGTATGAAGTATTCTTTTGCAATTCGACTCGTATGTTTGTTATCTTGCTGGTATATGAAATTGTCGGCGATACTCATTTTGTGTGCTGAAGACTGTAGGTGATTTGACAAAATTTGAACGTAGTATGCTCCAGTCATTTTTTGGTCTACTAAAACCAAATTTCCTAAGCCATGATAGCTGAAACCAACCCACACCAGAACGTTTCCACCACCATGTTTAGTTCTGGTCTGAATGCACTTTTGTTGCAGTCTTTCATGTGGGCGTCGCCATACTCTCTGTCGACCTTTTACATTTTTAAGCTCAAATTTGCTTTCGTCGCTCCAAATAACCTTTTGCCAAAAAGAAAAGGGCATATTTAAATATTTTTTTGCGAATTCCAGACGCTTTTTTCGGTTCTTCTGCGAAATACAAGGCTTCCTTATTTTAAAATGACTCGTAAATCCACTTTTGCGAATTCGCCGCTGAATGGTCCGCTCAGAAACATTAACAGATAGTTTCTCTTTAATATTTCTAGCTGATGACGTCGGTTCTTTTTTTATTTCTCTTATAATTCTGACGTCATCGCGGACAGTTGTTTTCCTAGGCCGCCCCGTTCATGGTAAATTCTCAACACTGCCTCTGTTTTTATATTTGTTTATTATTGTTTGGACTGTGGATTTACTTTTTTTGTATTTAGCAGCTATTTTGCCACATCCTAATCCATTTAAGTGATCATCAACAATTAACTTTCGCAGATCGATGCTAATTTCCGGTGATTTAGGCATTTTTTACTACAAACATTAAATTTTGACTGTTAAACTCCATATTTCTAATACAAATTTCTTTTACCACGCAGTTGTATACAATAGAGATCAAATATGTAGTTTCCACGTAATTGATTTCCACTATAAGTTTCCAGAGTATTAAAAAACTCAAAAGTATGTATACTTTTGTCGCATCAAGAACTGCACTGACTCTAAACTAGCTATCGCTATTTTGTTAGTACGAAATCTAACGGGAATTTTACGACGCGTATTTATTGCAGACTTGTGGGATAACAAGTTTATGTGTTGCCAGTAATGAGTTTAAAAGTTTTTTTGACAAAATTCTTATAGGAAAAAAAAATTACATTGCGTATGTATACTTTTGTCGCATACTGTATGTACTTATGGAATTTTCTGCATGCAAACTGTATTGCTGTTGCTTCGTTCTCAATTTTGTGGGTATCGTTTCCACACAGTTTCCGTTAATGATCTCGAGGCATAGGCCACTGGATGGTCGTTTTGTCATAAGACGGCACCGACACTATTTTGACTAGGGTCTACTTGTAGTTTTTAGTGGTATTTAGTTTCCTGATCAATTTTCCATTTCTAAACTCAAATAAGTGTGCAACAGCCGCGGAGAACGGACGTGAAATTTTAAACTTCCCAGCGCAGCTACTCACCCAATAGTCAAAGTGCGTAACTCATCAATAATAAGTTCAGTCCGCACGCGCAAACCCAAATCGAAATAAAGTGCACAGACTAGCAAAAACAAGTGTAGTGCCAGAGCGCGAAAGCCCTAAGTGCAGCGTTTGTAAAGTGAGTGCATGTGCCATTGACCCACACAGGTGGAGTACAATGCTAACAAGCTCAAGCAAACCCAAAGACCCAAGCAAAGAGTGTGAATCACTGCCCTATGCCCCCAATGTGAAATTAAGTGGCTTAGTGCAAGACGCTTGTATGGATGTAAGCCCACCTAACTCAGGGGCCATTGCCCCCACAGGAATCCAACGATATTTCAACATTATCAGCACCGAAAAGCGCAAACGTAGCCCAGCTAACGCAAAATCCACATCAACGGCAAAAATACCTAAGACAAATGACCCACTAACAGGTAATAGCTTTGCATTACTAAGCACTGACGAAGAACAAGAACCTGCAACTCCCCAGCCAAAACCACCGCCCATATACATACGCGAACGCAGTAATAACGCGCTGACCAAAAGCATTGATGAAATAATAGGCAAAAATATATACTACATAGTCGACCTGAAAAAGGGCGAAATTTATGAAACCAAACTGCAAGTCAGCAGCGTGGTAGCCTATACGCAAATTGTAAACTGGCTTTACAAAATTGGAAAAAAGTTTTATACGTACCAATTGAAGAGCGCTAAAGGGCTGAGGGTTGTCCTAAAGGGTATCGATCATAATGTAGACCCTGCTGAAATAAAAGCAGACCTAGAATCCCAAGGGTATCAAGTGAAATCTATCATAAATATAATTAACAAGTTCAAGCAACCTCAACTCATGTTCAGGGTAGAGCTTGATCCAGCCTGCAGTAAACCACCCAAAGGCAAGACACACCCCATCTACGAGGTTCGATATGTACTAAACAGAAAAATATCTGTAGAGGAACCCTACAAGCGACATAGCCCAATACCGTGTCAAAACTGTCAAGAGTTCGGACACTCAAAAACTTACTGCAGGCTAACCAGCGTCTGTGTAGCTTGGGGCGAATGCCACCCAGTACGATCTTGTACCAAAAACAGAGAAGATCCCTCAGTAAAAAAATGCAGCAATTGCAACGGCAGTCACACCGCAAACTATAAAGGGTGCCCAGTGTATCAAACTATAAACCGAACCAAACCACCCCAAAGGCTCCACCAGACAACAAAATCCCTCAATCCACCTCTGCCCACTTCTCACAGCCCAGCAGGTCAAAAAACTCTAGCAGCCCAAGCACAGAGCGAGAACCCTATCTCCTACGCCAATGTACTTAAAAACAACCCAGCGCCGCCACACTACCCCCAACAAGATTATACCACACAGATACTGATGTCACTATCGGCAAATATACAACAACTTACAACCGCGATGCAACAAATGCAAAATACCCTAAATAAACAGACAGAAATTCTATTAAAATTACTTAAACCATGAGCCAAATAAAAATAGCCCAATAGAATGCAAACGGCATAAAAGGCCACCTACTAGAATTAGAAAAATTCATGCACACAAATGAAATAGATATAATGTTAGTATCAGAAACACACTCAACAAGCAGAAACAAATGCAAGATCCCTGGGTACATCTGCTACACCACCAACCACCCACAAGATAAATCCCACGGGGGAACGGCAATACTAATCAAAAGCAGAATCAAACACCATCGCTTGCACAATGAGCAGCTGGAAAACATCCACTACACTGCAATAAATATAAGCGTAAGCACGACTAAACTCAACATAGCAGCCGTTTACTGCCCGCCTAAGTTCCCATTACCACAGCCGAATTCGACAAATTCTTCCAATCCCTAGGACACCGCTTCCTGGCAATTGGGGATTATAATGCCAAGTCCCCATACTGGGGATCGGGCCTCAGCACCCCAAAAGGCAAGCAACTATTAAAATCTATTCTCAACAACAACCTGCTCTGCTCAGCTGGTGGCAAACCCACCTACTGGCCCACGGACAGGAAGAAAATACCAGACATCATAGACTTCTGCATCTATAAAAACATCAATGCAGACCAGATTAACGCCGAAACTACATTGGACCTATCCTTTGATCATGCGCCCACCATTTTCACTCTTTCCAGCAGACCCAAGATTACATGCAGACCCAACAATCTCACGTCTCACAAAACAAACTGGAAGAAGTTCCAAAGACTAATAGGTGAATCATTTTGCCCACATATAAAACTAAAGTCAACTGAGGATATCGACAACGCAATCGAGTACCTGAACTCATCTATCAGAGAATGCGCCGAGATCTCCACCCCTCCATTAGTAAATTCTCACCCAGACAGGATATATTCCTCCGCCAACAGCTCTATACTCGACTAATTAAAAACAAAAGAAAAGCCAAGGCCAGATGGCAGCAGCACAGATCCACTGAGGCCAAAAAATCTCTAAACCAAGCCACAAAAATCCTCAAACAAAAGCTTGCGGAAGAGAAAAGTGCGAGCATTAACGAGTTCGCCGCAGAGCCGAACCATCTACCTGATACAAATTACTCGCTCTTCAAAACCACTAAACGAATCAAAAAAACCCATTCAACCGGATGCCCCGGTCAGACATCAAAAAGGAAATTGGATCTGCAGCTCTAAAGAAAAGGCTGAGGACTTTGCGCAGCACTCAGCGAAAGTCTTCAATCCAACCAACCCACCGGAGTCTACCCTCCCGCCAATGACCCCAACTCCATCAACTAACCAAATTAAATTCAAAATCAAGGAAGTACATAGACAAATAGCAAGCACTAATACCTCTAAAGCATCGGGTCATGATGGTATCACTGGAAAACTGGTAAAAACTTTCCCAATGTGCAGCATCAAAGGGATAACAAACATCTTTAAGGCTATACTTCGCTTAAATTATTATCCAAGGGCTTGGAAATTAGCCACAATCATAATAATACCTAAGCCGGGGAAAGACAGGGCAAAAATAGAATCTTACAGGCCTATTAACCTTCTACTCATCTTGTCTAAAATATTTGAAAAGCTGCTGCTAGAAAAAATGAAGGCAGCATTACAATCAAACAACATAATAGCAGATCACCAATTCACATTTCGAGATGGGCATAGCACCATCGAACAGATCCACAAGATAGGAAATGAGATAAAGACGGCATTTGAAGGACAAAAGTATTGTGTTGGGCTCTTCCTGGACGTGGCTCAAGCCTTTGACAAAGTGTGGCACAATGGACTCCTTTATAAAATCAAAACGCTACTCCCAGGCCAGTTCCACGAGATCCTAGCTAGCTACATAAGTCAGAGGGCATTCAAAGTGAAGTACAAAGACCATCTAAGTGCATCTTATCCGATCAATGCTGGTGTGCCACAGGGAAGCGTCCTTAGCCCCACACTATATCTCCTTTACACAGCCGACCTACCCACCAACAACCAAATAACGACCACAATATTCGCTGACGACACGACAGTACTCTTCACTCATCCTCTGCAGACCGCGTATAGAGAACTCCAACAACATATCAACCCCATAAATGAATAGGCATCAAAGTGGGGTATCACCCTCAATGAAACAAAGTGTGAACAAATAACCTTCACTCTTAAAAAGCAATCATGCAAAGCCATCAAAATAAACAATAAACCCGTTACCATCAAGAGTGAAGTTAGATATCTAGGCTTATATCTGGACAGGAGACTCACATGGAAATCCCATATCAACAAAAAAAGTGAACAAATAAAACTCACTTATAGCAGCCTCTATTGGCTTGTAAACAGTAGGTCAAAACTTGACTTAAACTGTAAAATAGCCATCTATAAAGCCATAATAAAACCCATCTAGACCTACGGACTCCAACTTTGGGGGACCGCGAAAACAACAAACCTAGCCAAAATCCAACGCGCGCAAAGCAAAATAATTAAGGCCATTTTAGGAGCCCATCGGTCCATCAAAAAGAAGTACTCCTACGCAGTCAACACCATAAAGGCTTAACGTAGCAGACCTCCACACAACCCCCTCAGCATGGGCAAGGGAGTTGTTAAACCTAGACTTAAGTATTTGATTTGATAAACCTTATGCTAGAGACCTGGTTGGTCTAATACATAAAATACAAATAAAAGTTTTTACAAAAAAAAAAAAAATTTCTAAACTGTTTTTCTTTATCAGGTGTCATATCGAATATGCGATTTCGGAAAGATTTTCAATAAATTTTCCCAATTATGTGAACATTCCTAGTAGTCTCTGTAGTTCTTTAACTGTTTGTGGGCGTTTTAGATTTTCAATTGCTCGGATTTTTTCATTGTTCACTAGTATGCCATCTATAGTCAATGGATGACCAGAATTTTAATTTTGTTGGTTTAAAAAATACATTTTTCTTTACTGAGCTTAAGGCCAACTGCTATAAATACATTTAGGACATTTTGTGTGAGTAATTCTAACTCTTGTTTTGTTTCTGCATGTATTAAAATATTATCCATTGAAATTTCTGCGTTTTTGCAGTCGTTAGGTATTTCAGTCATAATTCCTTGAAGTATTTCAGGGGCTGATGCCAGTCCAAAGGAAGGAATATACCAAAAACCTTTCTTGCAAATATTTGGATCCTTTACTTTCTGTCACAATTTCTTCTATTGCTCTTAATTGATGATACCTTGTTATGTGGTTTTTGTTTACATCCGCCGGGTCGATGTACTCTCTTATCCTTTTGTTTTTTCTATTACCATGAGACTGCTATCTTTGTTTTCTCTAGTTCATCCATTTTAACCATCGACAGTATTTATTTTTCACGTCGTTTCGGATGGAGTACGGTATTCTTCTAGTCGGGTGAATGCGAAATGACGAATTTTCAATTAGATCTACATCGTACTCGCAATCTTTGAGGCAGCCTAAGCCTCCAGAAATGTCTTTTTTTATTTTTTATTTTCTTTCTTCTTCCTAATGGCGTAGTTATACGGTCGACTATTTATAAATTTATGCGATAACTTTTGTTTCTTACTACGCAATCAATATTTGCACGCACACATTAAATATGATGATTACCAAAAGCTATTAAATTTTTTGTATTTGTGTGTTTCAATTTTATGTTTAATCTTTCAGCTATAACCTTAGAGAGGACGTTGCACTGTGCACCGGTATCTAACTTGGTGTTAACTTTAAATTTTTTAATTTGTGTGACCTTAAACTAGTCAACGTATTTATTTGTTTCCACAGTCGGCACTGAATGCGCACGACGATAATTTTCACGATGACCGCGTCCTTTATTTGCTGACAACACTAAGAGCTCAGAATCACTATCGCTGTTTAACATTTCTCTGAGTTCGTGGATATGTCATCTTCTTTTAAAACAACATTTAGCATGATATCCCTTTTTATTGCATAGCTTACATGTAGCGTTGTAGGCCTTGCATCTATCACATGATGGTTTTTCATTTACGTTACAGCCACTTTTATCTTTTTCTTGTATTTGTTTTTACATTGTTAGTTGTTTGTCAATATTAGTTAGTGCATTCACGTTCGCTAGTTCTTCCTTATTTATTTACCTCATTTGCTGTGATTTGATTTGCTTGTTTTATAAACTTTTTTTGCTTTTATAAATGTGAGGGTCTCTTCCGATAGCAACTTTTCTCTCACTCTTTACACGACGACAATTTTATCCGCTAATTATTCGGATAACACTCCGAAATCGCATCTTTTTGCTTAATTTATAATTCTAGTAAGGAAATCGTTAAATTCCTCACCGTCTTTTGGACACATTTTATTAAATGTGTATAGCTCAAACCAAGCTTACACTTGGGGTTGAGTAAATTTCCAAACTTTTCTTTGATCACTTTTAGATTCTTTTTCTGAGCCTCGGTTAATCGGTCACCTCTGGTCAGATTGCCAGTATGAATTGAGCTTCTTGATGTTCGCTAGGCTTTTTATCCACCTTCTCTACCGTTGAGGACCACTGGTATCTCTGGAGCCAATTCTTCCACTTACCAGCTATATCAGTGTCATTTAATTCTAGATAACCTAATGGTTTCACGAATATATTATTAGGTGCCTCGTCCGATATTTTGCACTTTCCACTGTCAATTATTATTTTTGTGTTTTACTTTGTTACTTTTTGAGTTTTACTTTTTCAATGCAGACACCATGTCATAAGTACAAGTGAACAACACAAAGGTCTGAGGGATACCGAACTTTATTAATGCTTATTAGATACATAACGCAGGAGATTGTAAATGTGTTGGTTACATTTATTCATGACACAGACACAATAATAATAAAATCTGTTGCTTATTCGATGTCCGACATTTATATAAATTCATAAAGAATAATTTAATTAATCATGATCTCGTAACTTCACAAGGCAATAGAGCTAAGTGGGACGTTTTACGAGAAGTTTTTTTTTTTTAAAAAAATTTGTCCAAAGTTTATTGGCAAACACATTAATCCAAATCGTTTTGAAAAAATGAATTTCAGAGCGTGCAAGTACAGTAGTCGCTATAAGAACCTCATATGCAGTAGGGAAATTTAGCCTCCAACTCAAAAACTTCTTATCGATCGGTTTTGATTGAAAATAATTTTTCATGGAATTATGTAAAGGAATTGATAAAATATATTCGGGGACTTAAATTAGATACTCATCCTAAAAAGGTGAAAATTAATTGTCTGAGTATCCTTTTACAAACTATTAAAGCAATACTGCAACTTTCAGAAGTTTTTTTTAGACATTTTGATGAAATTTATTTTATTTGCCCGAATAAATGAAACCAAGAGCGGTTAGAAAATTTATTTAGTGTAGTGCGGTACGAAAAACGAAATCCATCAGTTTTTGAAATTAACGAAATTATAAATCCTGTAGAATTAATTTATTCTTCAAAGATTGCTAACTGTGAAGAAGATTAAAAAAAAAAACTTGGATTTAGATTGGAATGCAGTTGATAGATTTGTGAAAACCAAAATATAAGTCAAAATATAAGTTCTGCAGAAAATAATGATGTGCATATCCAGGAAATGGAAGATAATAATTTATAGAAAGAAAATATGGATTTTTTGTGTTGCTTTACTGAAAATAATATTTCAGATAACGCAATTTTGTACAGTCTTGAAAGCATGAAAGTTTAAGACCATTCTGCAATTTACTTCATACACAGGATTTGAGTGCGTGTAATTAAAAGATACTAAATTGGGCAAACAAAATCCTTAAGATGTTTGTAACAAAATGCTATATTTGATTTTTCATTGTATCGGTGAAATCAAAAATTATAAACTCAAATATACTTCAACTACTGCATAAAAGATTAAGAGCGTTGGTATTCCACTTTTAAAAGCATTTATGAAAAATATCCTAAGCCTTAAAATAATATTCTTTAGCCATCAGACAAGCTTTAATTCTTTTCGATATTGAGTTTACCATTTTTCCTTCATGAGTTTCGTCATATTTCCCCATTCTTCCAACAAGAAAGCCTTAAACTCTGGTAGATTATAGGGTTTCTGTTGTGAAACACGATCACCAAGTGTTTTTCAACAATTTTCTCTAAAGTTCAGGTCAGGACTGGTTGGAGACCAAGGTGGGACTTGAATGCTATTTTCTTCAATCCATCGCCGGGTGTAGCTGCCAGTGTGTGGCTTCGCATTGTCTTCTTGAAAGAATATCAACATACTTTTCTTTATTTTATTGTGCCTCCGACGATACAGAGTTTCGAGTAGCCGTATCTCCCCACACCATACCCCCGCCTATTTGCATCTGTTTTTGAACACAACCTTTTCGGTATTTTTCGTTTTGTAGTCGGTGAACACATTTTTTTGAGTTTGGTATTAACTGCAAATTACTTTCATCAGACCAAAATACTCGCTTTCATTGGTAAACTGCCCAATGATGTACTTGACACTACTGCCTTCTTATGGAACCATTTCGTCGGCTAATAAGGGCTTTTTTTACTGCTGGATGGGTCCTATAATTTAAATAACAGAGAACTTGTCGAAAGCGACCAGCCGTAATGTCTTGATTTCTTATGCCCAGTAAGTTTTCTTCGATTTTGGTTTTGATTACCCGATTTGATGCGAACCTGTTACCTCTTACAATTTTTATAAGCTATCTTTTAGCCCTTTTATTTAAGATTGGGGGACGTTTTGTCCCTGATTGATGCTCTACGGATCCAATTGCTTCGTACCTTTTGAATAGTGTGGTGCACACAAGTTTTGCTGACTTTGAAAGATTTTGCAATTTCTCTTTGAGATCGATCCCCACGATTCAAACTTTTCATTGAGATATTTATTATCATCAAAACTGTTTTAAAAAAAAAAATAATATGCCAGAGGACACTAATAGCTACTGAGCCTATTTTCGTAAAAAATAAAACTACCAGAAAAAAAGACTTTTCTACCAATTTCTGTATTGCGGTCCGACAAGGTGCTTCACGACGACCCAAAAATGCTTTAGTTTTGCGAACTGTGACTGCAAAATTTCACCATTTTTGTAGTGAATTTTAATAATTTCAATGCGTTGTTGAAGCGTGTATCGTTCCATTTTTAGTAATGGCGTAGTTTCTACTTGTCAAATGTCAAAAAATAACAGCTTCAAAAGTGACAGCTACCGAAATAGCGGGCTATTCAAAATAACACCTCTTATTGGAAAACCCTATATTTTAATTGGGTTCCTTTCATATTTTTCTAAAGAACACACATCACAATTATTTATAAGCTGAGAAACCCTAAGCTTTAATTTGGGATTATATATTGTAAATTTTAGTTCCTTCAGTACCTCTTCGATTCCCTTATGGTTATTACGGAAGTGTTCCTTTTGAATTAGTTCAAAAATTTAGTTTCATCTGCAACTTCGATCATGACGGCATTTAGGTTTTTAGGATTGAAATGGTTTTTTTAACAAAGTTATAGCAGTTGTTTCGTCCAATAATTTAGTGTGTATTATAGTACGAATTTTATCGAAAAGTATTTGTTTTTTTCAATTTCATCGATCCGGTATTTGACTTGTTGATTATAATTTGGTTTTTTGTACATATTTAAACGTGAAGTAGGATTGGGTATGGCAGGATCTTTTATTACAATGTCTACGTCTAGACCTGGTATTCTAGAAAGTGTATCAGCATTATTATTTTTTTGTCCCTTTTTTGTATTTTATTTCATAATCGAATTCAGATAGTTTTGATCGCCATCTTACATCTTGAATTAGGTTCATTAAAAGGAAAAATCCAAGTTAGTGGTTTAAGGTCTGTTTCAATCACAGATTTACGGCCAAACAGGTATAAGGGGAAATCTTTAGTAGCCCAGATAATTAAAACTAAACATTCCTTTTCTATAGTACTATAGTTAGTTTCATGCGTAGTAAAGTACTAAGAATTACTTAACTTATCGAGTATTTCATCGATATTCGGTATTGGTACTTATCATCGGTCGTAACTTCGTTAAGTTTCTGATAATTGATGACCAGTCTCAATTTTACTTTGCCACTAGCATCGGCCTTCTTAGGCACGATCCATATCGGTGCCGAGTACGGTGAATGAATTATAATAATTATAATATACGTTGGATAATGCCATTTTCCAGCATCTCCTGAACTTATCTATGTACCTCATCTGTGTGTATATAGGGGTATCGATACGTTTTGCAGCGTATCAGAGTGTCATCGGTTGTGCGAAATTCATATTTAATGGCATTCGTAAAAGAAAGATTACAATTTTCCTGGTAAAATATTTCAGAATGCTTTTTTTACTAGTGTTAGGAGGGCATATTTCTCTTCTGAATTGAGGTTTTCGATTCTTAGCTGGTCGCGAGGTGGACTTGTTTGGCGATTTTCAAGAACGTTAAAATTTTTATCATCTACTATTCCTATATCTAGTGGTCGAGAGGAAGTTATTCTTAGGTTCTTGTCTGATAGATACACTTCTGCTTCAACTTGAAAATGTTCTATATTGTATACTCCCTCCTTACTTATATACGAACAATCTTTGGCTCATAACCGATACCTTCCTTGTTTTTCATGGACAGATTTATTCTGACAGTACTTTACTCATTGCTTTTATTATTTAAATCAAAATTTAGTTTTCATTTATTCTTGCCGAATATAAACATGTTATTTTTATAATCTATTAGCGCATTTAAATCGCTAAATATATTATTTCCGATTATACCGTGATAATCAGTGTGAAATTGACTACTTTCTGTCACCCAACTCTTCAAATACTGCTTTTCATTAAATTCTGCATAATTATTAAGGGTTTTTGGTTTTATAGGTTAACTTTCTATTTAGGGTGACAACTTCTGAGATTAATAATAGAGTGAGTGGCTCCAGTGTCAATTATGAATTTAAATAGATAAATTTTAGAGTTAAAAATCAGATAGGGATAGTCGGATTTAAGGCTACGGAGCGAAAATGTGGGCCTGTTGCATTTCCTGATATTTCTGTGGTACTTTCCCGATCACTTGGGTGAGCGACTGCACTGCTAAATCAACTTCCATCGGTTCTGGTTGATTTTTGCCGTTGTTATAATTGTTAATGTTATTATTATGGTTATAGTTATTAGATCTGTAGTTATTGTTATAATAGTTAGGGTTTTGGTTATATTGACTGTTATTAGTTCGGTTTGGTCTATACGAATTTGGGTTAGATCTGTAATAATTGTTTGAATTGTTCGGATTATTATTAGGATAGTTATTGTAATTATTATTGTGGGGAGGTGGCTTGGTGTAGAATTGTTATATGTTGTATTCCAGGCCCGATTTCCTCTGTTTTCCGTTGAATTAGCATTGGATGGTCCCCTAAAATTTCGATTACGATTAAAATTGTTAGAGTTTTGTCTTTCGTTATGATTTCTGTTAGATTTATGCCTTTGGTCGTTTTTATTATCCCTTGATGAATTCCTGCTAAATCTTAGTCATTTGAATTTCTTAGAAACGGGTTGTAAAAAGCATGACCGGACTCGTATAATATATTCATTGCGCTTTCTAAATTTGTTGGTGCACTACAATAGAGAATAGACTTCATAGGTTCGGGAATTTTGCTTTTAAAAATAAGTAAGTGATTAAAATTATTTTCTTTTGTTGTTTTTATATTAATATCTCTAAGGGTTGATTTAATTTCATAGTAGAAGTCTTGGCTATTTGTTTTGAAAATGGTACTTCTCAAATCGTCGAAAAGTTCCTCTGCCGATTTTCTCCAATGTTGTTAGTAAGTAAAGCCTTAATTTGTGACCATAATTTGATATGATTAATTAGTTAATTTCTACTACTTCCCGGGCTCTACCTTTCAATTTAGATTTTATTATATCGGAAAAGACTAGTTGTGACAACTTGTCGTATTTTTGTAAAATTGGGTGGACTCTGTCGATGAAGTTTTGTAAGTAATTAGGGTTACCGTGAACTTTTGGTAGCTTGGTTAAATATTTAATAGGGTCTATTGTTATTGCAGGAGTACTCAATGGAATTTGATTTGTGGGACCTTCGTTAATCGCATTTATTCGGCTTTGCATGTTTTCAAACCATGCTCTTAGATTATCACCTAATAGGTATAGTTCGTCGTTTTCATTGATCATCGTCATTTCTATCGTTACAGTTTCTTTTCACTAAGCAAAATAAAATTATTACAGAATGAATTGCACAAACAATTAATTAATTAGTTAACAACGAATTAGGCAAAACAAATATTTTTTTTCTTGAATCTAGTGCCTAAATTAAAGGATTAAATAATTAGGAGTAATTTTACTCGTAATATCTGAAGATGATCCCTTCCGCAGATATCTTCTGGACGTCCTTCTCTGTTGTTTCCAAGGGCAGCTTCTGGCGTTCACAACACACACGGTGAGTAACACAGTGCACAGAATTATTGTAACACATGAACTTCCATGGAACAGCACCAATCTGCAGGACAGCACTACGGCAACTTGCACTTTTCAGGGTAGCACTCCGCTCGTGCCTCCTTGAAGTATTAAAATGGGGAAAAAAAATTTTCCTTCCCTTTTTTTTAAGCCGTTTAGAGTCCTCACCTCCCGTATAATTTCCGCAGTTATCAACAGAACCGAACCGACCTGTGGTCGCGAACAAAAATGCCTTTTCGACAGGGTCCCGTTTTCAGAGGGGCATTGCCGTGTGACTTTTGGAAGGGGGATCCGTGCCCACGGTTTGGAAACTCTAAAGATGCTGACGTAGAGTCGGGACGCCTTTACCGCTAATTACAACAGGTGATCGAACGCGTCGCAACCTCGATGTACGGATTTTGATAAATGAAGCTTGCGCGGTATTGAATTGCAAAAATTACTTACGTATTTAAATTTAAATTACAGTTTTGGCAGGTGGAGTGGTATAGTTTATATTGTAACAGTACGACTCATCTATATTTATTCGTATTCTCTTTTTCCCTCCATAATAGTTATAATAAGATCCGGTGGAGGCGTAGCGCGAATGGGCAGCGACACATAATACTATCCTAAAAGAATATTTTGCTTATGAAGTAGGTACAAGTAGAAAACAAAAAGAAACGAGCGCTCCTTCTCTTTAAAATGTAAGAGATTTATTTCAATCGCGTAGAGTTACACAGCGACTGGACTAGTAAGTTAAGTTTATCTATGGTAAAGATTTAAAAATATCAAGGATAAAGTCTAATCAGTACTCAGGATTACATGCGTATTTTTAAATAACTTCAATGGTTTTATTAATTAGTTTTTAGAAAATGTCTGTTTAATATACGAAGCTACGCGGCATATTTATATGTATGAGAGAGAATACATTACTGAGATTACATAAAGGGGAGGGGAGAAAACAGCAAGTTAAAATTATGAAATTTCTTGTAAGTGAACTCAGCGCCGCAAATGCGCGACGTGTTTACTAGTTTATGATAATGTGTTGCAATCATTTTTCACGGTTTATTCAATATGGTTGTAGTTCTTATCCCATCGTCGTAAATATTCATTCAAAAAAATTGCATATTTTGTTTATTTTTAGTGTTTTAAGTACAATACGATATATATAAAACCCAATGTCAATTGAAATATATATAACAGATAGATAAATAGATTTTCCTTGGCTATTACACAAGATTTTCTTCTGAAACTTCGGAAGCGAAGTACATTTAAATTTAAACGAAATTTGCCTATGATATCTGAAAATTGAATGAATTGTGCCACATTCTGCTGCAACATGTGTAAATATCTTATCGATTAGTTTGTTATTAATTTATTTATTCCTCATATTTAAACAATAAATGAAAATAATTCTTCGGAAGGAATACAATTCGAAATATTATTTTCGTCTTCAAACTTGAAAGTAGAGCTCGGATCACAGATTCTGTTTTCCCATAAAACCTCGAATGTGAGTACTTAAGGACTACTATTGTATATAATACATAATGTTTTTTGCAAAAACTCTTGATGAAAAGGATCCTGTAAGATCAGGGGGGATTCTTTTCGCACATTTTGGGCTAAATAACTTTATATTTCGAAATCCTTGAAATATACCTGCCTAACAATAGCTCACACGATACCGAAAATCAATTCAATTAAAAATTGGATAAAACTCACCCCAATTATGAAATACACATATGCGCGTCGCAAGAGTCTAACATTCTGCCAAATTTCAAGCTGCTAAAAGAAGGTATGTGACAAACGGACGGACGCTTGAGCGGTTCTATAAGAGTACGAAACAAAAAACTAAGAAAATATGTCAATCGGACTTTCATACCAAATGAAATGAATTTTGATGTTATTCAGATTTCGTAACCAATTGTCTTTCACAATAAAAATGTTTTAATTAATGTGGGGTGACATTATGCTACAATAAAAAAAAAACTAGTCAATAATCAATCGAAGACAGCTATGTAAATTCAATAGTAGGCGTTGTTTCTGATATTAAAAACTGTTTTATTTTTCATTATTTTTAGTCTTTCTTTTCGATATGAAGAGAGATTAAATAATTTTGAAATATATACCGGCCTAATTTTATTTATCTCTGTTCGGTTTCATACGATTCCTCGACAATCCTGCTATTATTATTTGAAGGATCGCGCCAGCAGTTATCTACACCATCAATGGAGCCTTTATCTACTCGATCTTTTCCAATTAATTCAGGCTAAGATTTATATTTTCAAACCTCATAATCTTTCTAGGTCCAGTAGGATAAGAACTTTTTTTGATGCTTTTTTCTCAAAACAACAGGAATATGTAATCTTGGAAAATGGACACTTTGTAATAAAGTCTAGCTTCCCCAGCATTGATTCACCAATCAACATTTTCTTTGCGTCTCATTTCTTCAATGCTTCAATCGAAGTCAGTTATGAAAATTCAATGGTAGGCGTTGGCTTTGATATTAAAAAATTGTTCTGTTTTTTATTATTTTTAGTCTTTCTCCAGATTTCATATCGAAGGGATTAGTTTTAATAAATAATTTTGAAATGTAGAGCTTATTTATTTTTTTATCTTCAGTTTCCTACCTTCAGTTTTTTTATCTTCAGTTTCCTAGATTCGATTGTTTTGCAAATAATTATCATTCCCATACAATTTACGTTTAGTATCAAAGTGCTCTGTAGGTAGGGAGAATCATATCAAACTAATTTCTTGCTGATAATTATATTCTAGCTTTAATGATCCTTTCGATTGCTACTATAACATTGATTAGCAATGCAATGCATAAGGTAAACAATTTTAATATTTGCCTCCGTTTTTTTCCATAAAGTGATTAAATTTGTTTGCATACATTTTGTTGTTTCATAAATGATTAAAAGATCTTATGCTATTTTAACTTATTGTTTTTAAAGGATGAAACCTGATCAGCATTGTTATTAACAAATTCATAATCCAATAGAACTAATCTGGCACTTATTCGAAAACAAATTGAATGTAAACGTATATTATCGTTATAACTCACCTGATTTCGACTGCATCCCTATGAATCCCAATATATCTCGCCGATCTTCCATGCTTCTAGTTATTCTTTCCCAAACACATTTTAAAGTTTTGTTTAGAACTTCTTCAATATTTTCAATTACATTTGGGTATTGTTGCTTAATTTGTAACTCAATGGCTTCTCTCAATTCATTTTTCAATGGTTTTATGACATGTTTGCTAGTGTCTGACCCAAACTCTTGTTCTAACCAATTTAGTTTATTCGAGTGAAAATGTTTTTCAGCAGTATGTTCAAATCTATTCCCATTAATTAGCGAGACATTAGATCGTTCATAGTTTTCGTCTGGATTCCAAATCTTGCTGCTTCTTGCTTTCGGCCTAGGTTCTGCATGAGTATGAGCACAATTATATGAAATAATTGTTTTTACATCAACTAATAATGAAATAGGCAATGAAAAAAAATTATAGAAATGTCACTCCAAACATACCTTTTTCTTGAGCGTTACAGCGATCGGCATTAAATAAAAATATGGGTTCAGAGATATCATCATTTTGTGTGGATGTTAAAAACTTTAGCAAATGTGAACTATTTGAAGGTTCTTTTCCACAATTAGTGTTACTTAATGTGCTAAACATTTTTTGGCTATTCGTTAAATCTTGGGAATAAAAGCCAGCTGGTACGCCTGATGTAAATTTTGGGGTCTTGTTGTCATTAACTTTTTCAATATTGCTCGAATGTTTTTTATATTTCCTCACAAATCTGTCAAGTGTTTTGTATTTAACTAGGTACAGATCCAAAATCTTTTTTATGTATAACGGAAGCGATCTTCTAATCGCCTCAGACATTTCTTCACCATGCCTTTTTATTGCATTCTGTAGACAGGATTCAGCGATATCCTTAAGGATGTTATTCTCATACATTTTAACAAAACATTTTCTTATTCGGTGTTGTTTAAGAAGATCGCGATCTCGTTTTGTGTACAAAGGTTTCGTATTAAATACTAAATTCTTGAATAATCGTTTTTCCCGGTACCGTGAGTCTGAGATATACCTATCATATACTCGTTTGACATATTTATCAACCAAAAGGAATTTTCTCTGAAACTTGTGGGGCATTTTATCCCGCATATCGGCAGTTATCAGCTCCTTAATATTCGTGCACTCCGAAAACTGCTCAAGTGTTATATTTAAGTATTCGTCACATTTCTGAACTTTTGTCTCTTGTATGTTCTCCAAAATTGTTTTGATTGGTAGCTGCGGGAAATATTGATCAAGCTTTATTTGCTTAGACATCGGATATTAAATTTTCCGAATAAGTTGCCAATTGACGTTAAAATGATATTTGACAAGACACTGACGTTCACTTTTAACTCTTAGAATTGAAAAGTAAAAGGAAAGAATTACAGCCCAGATCACAAACCATTTATGTATAGTAATGAACCATACAATTTTTAGTCCGCAAAGGAACACTGATAAGCAGTTTTGTCCTGAGAAGGGAACAAGTTCGGAATAGGGGAAAGTGGCTGATTCAAATAAAATTTTGCGGGAGCCTGTGGCTTGAAGAAGAGTTCAGATTAAAGAAAAGAGCTCTGTCTAATACCTACGCTCGTGTACACGATTTCGTATAGAAGCGAACGGTGCGGTTTTTGTTCTCTCTCTTTCGCTCTCAGGCAATGACATATCGTAAAATGATGTCAATTAACGGTCTTTAATATCAGAAATAATTCAGAGCGCTGAATTGCAGTTACAAATATTTTCTGACAAGAGGTGTGTTTGTTGAGTATCACAGAAATGCCCCGCCACCATTCGCACCAGAAGCACTGAAAGCGTTTGATGAAAGTTTTGACAACAACTAAGGACGTCTCGTGGCGCTTTTGAAGGATAATTAAACAAAAATATGAAGAATCTGTTGATATTTTGAAATAAATTACATAAGCAATGAAATTTGTGTTTTATTATTTAAAATAAGCTTAGTAATTATTATAATATAAATAATTAATCCAATTTATTATATTAATTTAATGAAGCGCTAATTATTTTATTAATTAAATGGCGCTTGTCCATGGATAATTGATAGAGTTAACCCTTTTAGGAAGACTGGCAAAAATGCGTACGTTTAGTTTTTTTAAAAATTAGAATTATTCAAATTGGAAAAACCTATTTAAATCTGCTACGGCAAAAACTTTGTAGTATAGCAGCACGGATAATATTTTAATCTACTTGAAACTCTGCTCTGCTTTAGGAATATTGCAAAGTTGCCTTTGACTGTCGCAAGATTTCTTCTTCGTTGTGGACAAATACATAAATATTTAATAAATAAATCGCCAATTGTGTAAAATTTTATTGGTTTTAATTATTTCTTTATTTTAACGACATATTTTGTAAACTTAGGTTTATTATTTTTGTTTTAATAGCGCTCTACTGCGAAATCTGTGAAATTTCTTTTAATATACCAATTATTTTTCAATTTTGTCTTACATTCTGAATAATTCTTGATAAAAAAATAAGTGAACATGCAATCAAACACAATTTGGAACCCCTTTCTTCCATCTTTCTAAATTCGCCCTAAAAAGCCATTTTAAACACAGCTAAGCTCAGTTCAATTAATTTATTTGCGTCTTCTATTCACAATACTATTAAATTACTACTTTTAAATGCAATGTTACTACTTTTAAGCATTTTTACTAATTTTATATAAACTATTAAATGGCCAAATATTTCTTTAATACAGACCAATTAGCTAATTACACAAGTTTGGCTTTTATTTCGAAATTCTTTAATTAAAACACAATAATTTGTTCAATTAATCACATTTAATAATAATACAACAAATTGTAACACAACGTTTTCGCGATTAAACATTTATGAAATTTTAAAATTCTTGAAAATATTGGTAATATGGTCATCTGCATTAATAATAATTTTTGTTAACATTCATTGAATTCAAAACAAATATTTTATAAATTTAAATTCAAAAATTTTTGTCAGCATTCAAAAAATTAGGAGAATTAATTCATCCATGCAATAAAAATGGACAGCGTTATATAAATATGTATATATCTTTTCTCGTATATCTCAGGCAGTATGTTGTCAAATTGGCGGACCCTTGAGACAAGAGATTGAGGGGTCCATTATGTATGTATGGCTGTGAACAATGAACCGTTCACTTTTTAAGCTTCGACCGGTACCCTCACCTTGCAGTGATGGAGGTGCGTCGATGATTGACTGAGCTATGTCGACGGCAGCAGGGTGCTATGTCAGACGAAGAAGGGTCACCACAAGCACTCATGGAAGGTACCAGCACGAGGTAACCGGCCTATTGCTGGGAATCCTCCCGCTGTACAAGCGGCCGGGGCTAGGAATGTGCAGGTCCCACTTCCATGTACTGCCGAGGTGGCGAGTCCAGTCCGAGGAGGAAGTTCTCTACTGGACTCCGATGACAGAAGTTCGCAAGACGGACTGTCATCGATTGGCACATTGACACAGTCAATGGAGAGCCTTCTTTTGGAACAGGAAAGGATCGGAAAGCAGCCCGCTGTTACTACGGTTAATCAAATTAACATCCAGGAAAAAGAGGGGTTGTCCAAACGACAGCTGCAACGGCTGAGGAGTAAGCAGAACACAGCTAAGGCAAAGGAGCACCTCGACTGGTGCGGGATGCGCTGGAGCAGCCAAAATACCACCCACGCAGCCTATGAGCAAACATAAACGGAGGAAAGTCGTCAAGTCCGGTCTCCTGGTACAAGGCTCAACGAACGAGGTAAAAGGGAAACCCGACCCTCGTACCGGGTTGTTAGAGGGTGCGGCTCCGTCGGGCTCAAGGACGATGGCTGGGGGGGGGGGTGTGGCAAAAGCTTCGCTGAGGCTGCTTCCCAAGCCCTAGTCGTTGTAATTGAGGCCGACAACCCACAAAAGGAAATGTCACAACGACATGTAACCTTTGTGGAGGACCACATCTGGAAGCTTTTAGGAGAGACCAAAGAGTCACCCAGGTTTGAGGGAATGGTCTTTGGTAACGGAACCCCGAAAGTTCAATTCACGAATGAACATTCCCTCAAATAGCTGCTTTCAAAAGTGGAAAAATTTCCAACTTATCACGGCATAAAATTTTCTGCTACAAAAGGTAGCGACATGCCTAAGCTGATTCGGGCAGTAGTTTGGATCCCAGGCCCTCGCAAGGCACCTGGTGAAATCTTTGCCCGTCTCCGTAACCAGAACCCGGGACTGGAGACTAAATACTGGCGCATTCGTGCGTTTAGTAGTAGGAGGAAGAACCCTGATGATCCAGAGGGTTCCACTCTTGCTCTGGGCGTAGACACGGAGTCGCTGAAGTTCTGGAGTCTGTTTACGGGCTTCGTCCCCATTTAGGTTTTGGGAGAGTGAAATTTCACGCTGCCAGAAAATAAATTCGGACGACGAGTGATATGTGGAGCAGTAGATCATCATGTTCACTGACTTGAATATCACTCAAATCAACCTGCAGCACAGTAAATCGGCCACTGCTATTCTCAGTGGAAGGTTAAGCAAACTGCGGACATTCCCCCAAATAACACTAATACAGGAACCATGGATGTGCAGAAAGCGTATCTGCGGTCTCGGTATGGTCAATTGGGGGCAACTCTTTCACTTCGAAAGAGCGAAACGACCGCGGGAATGCGTGTTCGTATCGAACACAATTGAAGCCACGATGTTGAGACAATTTTGTAGTCAAGACATCGTCGCGGTGAAAGCATCTTACAAGATTTCGGGGGTTAGGCATGAGGCCGTTATTGTCTCAGCCTATTTACCCTACGACTCCATTAGTCCACCTCCCTCACGAGAACTTATGGAAATTGTAAGATACACAGAATCTAATAATTTAGGTCTGGTGATTGGCTGCGATGCCAATGCCCAGCATACCATATGGGGTAGCAGTAAATGCAATCCTAGAGGGGAAAAATTATTAGACTTCATTCTGTCGCACGATCTCGTGGTTAACAATGTGGGCAACAATCCAACCTTTGTCACGAGTAGACGACAGGAGTTAATTGACCTGACACTTACCAATAGGAAGATGTCTAACTTCATTACTAACTGGCGAGTTCTAGATGAAGAATCTCTCTCGGACCACAGATACCTAAGTTACAGGATAGCCATTGATGACATATATATCCCGGCTGGACGTAATCCAAGGAAAACTGATTGGGACAGGTACAAACAAATTCTTTCGGAGAAAGAAATCTATGTACCGAAGCTTCGATCAACTAAGGAAATTGAGGATGATACTCAGAAATTGAGTCGGACCTTGATAGATTCTTTTGAGAGGGCTTGTCCCGCTAGAAAGAGCCGATGTGGCAAAAGCGTCCCTTGGTGGAACAATAACCTCTCAAGGCTCAGGAAAAATACCAGGAAGCTTCTGAATAGGGCACTAAAAACTCAAAAAGAAGATGACTGGACGGCTTATCGAACCCTACAGCGTGAATATAAGTACGAGATAAGAACTTCCAAGGTCTCATCTTATGGAAGATACTGTGAGGAACTGGTAGGAATGAGAGAAACAGCTAGGTTGTATAAAATCTTCCAGAAGGACAATACGGCCAAACTGAATTTCCTCCGCAAACTTAACGGCGGATACACGGGTTCCAAACAGGAAGCCTTTGAGATACTGGTTCAAACCCACTTTCCAGGCAGTCACAAGATTCAAATGAATCAAAGTTTAGAAAGGTATCCAGAAAGGGTAGCCATTTCTAGACAGAACAGATATATAGCATCCAAAGTTGTGACGGAGGAAAGGATCGAATATGCCTTGTCCTCCTTCGAAAACTATAAGACCCCAGGTCTGGATGGTATATACCCGGCTATGCTAAAAGCAGGAGGCCATTCCCTAGTCTGAAGAAGATATTTAGGGCCTGTTTAACCTGGGGATATATTCCAACTGCATGGCGTAAGGTCAGAGTAGTTTTCATTCTCAAACCGGGCAAGGAAGACTATGCCCTGGCGAAAAGATTCAGACCAATTAGCCTGACATCGTTCCTGCTGAAATGTCTGGAACGTTTGGTAGAAAAATACATCAGAGGAGAAACGTTGAGACGGCATCCCCTTAATGAGCACCAGCATGCCTATAGGAGTGGTAGATCCTGTGAGTCCGCATTGCACGATCTAGTCTCTAAGATAGAAAGTGCTTCGGACGAGGGGCTCTACGCTCTCGGGGTTTTTGTTGACATTGAGGGAGCGTTCGACAATGCCACGTTCCCATTGATGTGCAATGCTGCCACCGCATTTGGTGTAGATACCGTACTTGTAAGATGGATCTACTCTATGCTATCTCAGAGACTACTTTTCGCAGAATGCGACACCGACACGGTAATAAAAGTAGAGCGAGGCTGTCCGCAAGGAGGAGTTCTCTCCCCGTTACTGTGGTGTTTCCTAGTAGACTCGCTTTTAGACTAATTGCAAAGTCCAAATATACACATACAGGCGTACGCTGATGATGTCTGTGCACTTGTTTGTGGTAACTCACTTAGGCTCGTCTGTGGTAAGATGCAGAAAACCCTAAACAGGATCCAGAACTGGTGTGGGGACATGGCTTATCAGTGAATTCCCTGAAAACAACATTTGTGTTGTTCACCAGGAAAAGAAAACTCGATAACCTTAAGCTCCCAACTTTGAAAGGTGTAACCATTCAACTTTCCAAAGAATTGAAATATCAAGGAGTAATTCTAGAGAGCAAAGTGACTTGGAAGGCTCATGTCGAATACAAAGCATCTCGAGCATTGAATGCCTTCTGGCAATGCAGGAGAGCTTTTGGGAAGACATGGGGTCTAAAACCCGCTATTCTGCACTGGGTGTACACAGCCATAATTAGACCCATAATTATGTGTGCGTCAGTGGTCTGGTGGAGTATAGCCTATGAAGTAGTGAAATCAATGCCTTTCCCCTATTTCTAACTTAGGCTTTTAGAGTAATGCATTTGGATAACATTATTATTTATATATTATTATTTCAAATTAGCAATGCGTTTGATGATTTTGTTTACTCTTTATTACACACTTCTTCAAAATTGTATTCCACGTTAAGATGAATATTGCATGAAATATGTGTAATTTACTGTAGTATGAACTAAAATTTAACCTGGGTGGGAGATGTGAGATGCCCCAGAGCTTTCGTTTTTAACATTAGGAACATTTTGCTAAAATTAATAAACAAATTTTTGAAACCTGTAAAATTTTAATTTTTGAGCGCCTGATTACATGCTTCCATCTTTCCAGAATCTCGAGATCTTTCGATATTTCACGAAATCCATATGACAATCTCTTGAATTTTTCATACAAGTAGGGTATTTTCACATTTTCATAGAATCTCGATCAAAATTTCATAAGTTCATTTTGGTGTTCTTAGAAATTTATGCAGCACTATTCAGCAGGTGTTAACATTGACAATAATTTATTGTAGTGATGATTGAAATTTACTTTAGTGATGATTGAATTGAAGTGGAAAAAGTAAAACTTTAATATTAATGATCAAGTTTTTGGAAACTGCCTCGCCATTGCAAAGTACGAAGGCATGAAAGAGTAATACTCGCGCCACTCAAAAAAAATTTGGGTAGAATTAACCTCTGGTTATGTGTTCTTGATGTGTTACTTAATATGAGCCCGATCCGATCAGGTCACGCCGAAACCAAACACACGTATCACATTCAGATGAAAACCTATAACTAGATATGTGTACCTGAGTTCAGAACTAGGGTTCCATTTGGAGAACAGCAGAAAAATACGTAAATGTCGTAAGGGGCCAAATGAACTCTTGTGGTGCAGGTATGTAAAGAATTTTTCTCGATAAAAAATAAGCTAAAGCCTAGTACGCTGCTTGTTCTGAATTCAGAGTTGAGCAAAATGGACCTAAGATCGGGTACCTATGGATCATGGAGTGTGTGGTATGGATTTGTGGGTAGAACACACATGCATATACAATGTACCGTTCATGTACACGATTTCCTATAGAAGTGACGATGCGGTTTGTCCCCTCTTTCGCTTTCAGACAGTGATAGGTCGTGAAATAATGTCAAATTAACGTTGTTTAAGCGCGTCCCTCCACCTCACCGAGTTGAAGGCGTTGCGCACATCCAGAGTGACCAGCAGGCACACCGGGCGTGAGTAATGGTTCCCGTTCTCGGTGACCCAGACCGCGTCGACCACCTCCTGGATAGCGTGTACCGTCGACCTCCCTTTCCGAAAACCATACCGTCTCTCGGAAAGGTTTCCAGCGGTTACAACGGCCGCATGGAGGCGAGGCTTCAGGAACTTCTCCAGGAGTTTGCCGGCTGTGTCGAGCATACACAGCGACCTGTACGACCCGGGGGACCCTACAGGTCCCTTGCCCTTGCTGATCAGCATAAGCCTAGCGTACTTCCAGCGGGAGGGATAGATTCCCGCTTTCAGGCAGGCATTGTACATATCCAGCAAGAGCCCTGGATGGCTCGCCTTCAACACCTCTGCTGAGAGCCCATCAGGCCCTGGCGCCTTCCGATTTTGTAGACTCCGCGAGGACCCCTCGAGTGCCTCGCCGGTCGCGCGGTTAGGCTCTAGAAGCTGGGTGGGGAAAAGGGCATCCACGATGGAACGGACTGTCCGCGGAGACACTTCCGCCTCATTTCCGCGATATCGTCCGTCCACCAGTAGGCAGGACGTCGCCGTCCCTGCCGAGCCTCTTCCTCAGCACGGCCTCCCGGCAAGCCCGACAAATGAGACCCATCGTCGAGTCTACCACCCGCCGGGCCCGTTCGGAAGGAGACAGTTTCTCCGGAATCCCTTCCGCAAGTCGCTGGCCGCGTGTTATGGCTAGAGACAACTTCTCGGCGTCCATTCTAGCGACATCCCATCTGGGCGGGCCCCGTTCGCGCCGGACCCGCACTGGCCCCATACCACGCACGCGGAACGTGATATATTGATGGTCGCTGGCTGTATAGTCCTCGACCACCCACCAGTTCTACCAGACTCTCCGTCGCCAGGGAGACGTCAATAATTGTCTCCCTGTATCTCGGACGCCGAAAGGTGGACGTCGAGCCGGTGTTTAACACCACCAGCCCGAGCCTGGATGCAAAGTCCAGGACTCGTCCTCCACGCGAATCCGTGGAGGAGCTTGCTACGGTCCGGGCCACTGCAGGCTTTAGTGTCCGTACCCAAGGCACTTGAAGCACCTGGCCACGATCACCCGCCTGCGCAACCTGCAGCTGACCCACCTGACCTTAATCCTGGTCGCCTTGAGCAGGACCTTCGCCGCCGCCTCATTGAGGTTTGCTATGGCCATCCGCTGGCCACGGCCGTTCGTACGGGGCAGCGTAACCCGGAGGTGGCCGCTATAGCTACCGAGGTTCCTTCTCAGGGCTTCCTCCACCTCCAGCGCGGTCGTGCAGCCGTCCAGCTCCCTAATCTCCAGGGAGGCTCTAGGGACCGGCTCCTTGACCGCGCTCGCTGACCCGACCGCGGACCTCAGTGCGGCCGAGAAGGCCGCCCTCGACTGGGGCGTCGGCCTCGATAGCTCGAGGAGGACCTCGCCTGCCCTGGTCTGCCGGACGGTCCTGATTTTAACCCCGCAGCTTTCGGGGTCGACTGCTTTGCGGACCGTGCTAAGCACAAGGTCTTCCCCTCCGCGGACCTAAGGAGGACCGCCTCCGGCCTGGTCCTCCTCGCGGGAGCCTCCGGCCGGGGCAGCGCCGACGTCGCAACCTTTGCCTCCTTACCGGTTGCAGGGGTTTTCTCCTTCTTCCCCTTCTTAACCTCCGCTTCTCCACTCCTGCCACCAGCTTTGGCTGGGCTAGGCTTAGCCCTCTTGCCTTTACGGACCACCTCGGTCCATGTCGGGGTCGGCTCCGCCTTCTTTCGCTTTTCTGCCTTTCCCTCCGTCCGAAGTGGCGGGCTGGTGGCACCGCTTTTCCCCGATGGCTTCGGGGACCGACTTCTAGATGGGATCGCCGTTGGCATGGCCAGGTGCGCCGGCCCGGTCTGGGTGCCGGCAACCCTCGTAGGCGGTCTCCGCTGAGGTAAGTCGTGGCGGATTTCGGAACACAGCCTCCTGGACTCCTCCAGCCCGTCCAGCGTCTCCTCTAAAGCCGATAAACCGTCCTTGATGACTTTGGAGATGTTGGGCTGTTTTTTTAAGGCAGCCAACATCCCCTGAATCGTCGCCTTCATCTGGAGGAAGCCCTTCTCGAGGCTTTCCTCCACCGCCGCCAGCCTGGTCGCCAGCCCAGCCGATTCTGGGAGAGGACCCCGAATCTCCCTGGTGAAGGGCGCCCTCGGCCCACCACCGACCGCCTCTCCCTCCCCTGCCTTCGACCGCGAGGAACCATCCGTCCCCTCCTTCGCCACCACCAGCCTCCCAACCGGAGTGACTGTGGCGGGCGAAGGCACAACCTCCCCCGTGGATCCCGAAAGGTCCACGTAACTCTCACGTAAGTGTGCTCTAGCCACCGGCGTCTCAGGATGCTTATAGGAGATGTGGTTTCTTAAATAATTTTCATTGGGGAATATCACACCGGAAGTTCACTCCCTTCGATATGTCTCTGTACGTGTTTCTTTAGCAGAATTTCCTGATGAAAGGACCTCGGGCACATAATAATGATAATGGCAAATAAGTTTCGGGTTTTGGCCCTGAAAAACGGTAGATATTGTATTTGCAATATGCGTATTGCACAACTATTTGATGACTAGAAAAGAATCAAAGAGAAAACTATTTTACCATTTATTATTTTATTTTTGTCTAAATTTAAATCTGCTGCAATATTTCTAATAGCAGTTTGATTTTTAAATTTATTTTTATGGTCAGGAGAAGAAACATCCCATAATTCGGAAAAAAGTTCATATTCGTTTTTGAATAAACTCGTGGTTCTACATAGCCACTTCTCTGACATGCGGTAATATTGCAACTAATGCCTAAAACAAGCAAAGACGTCACGCAAAAAAAGCACTTTTGCTCACCACACGCAAAATTGTTGCAGCAAAGTTTTCTTGCAAATTCATTTGTTTGCAGAAAATTGTTCCCACAAGCAAATTTTGTTGCTGCAAAATGTTTGCATCGTCTGCACAGAGCTTCATTGATGTTTCAACGGTTTCTCCTGTTAATTTGATTGTGCTTTCCTTACAGACATACATATACAATGAACCGCTCATGTATTATACATGATTTCCTACAGAAGCGAACGGTGCGATATTTTTCCCTCTCTTTCGCTTCCAGGTGTCACACCTAACGAAATGACGCCAAATTAACGTTCTATAATGTCAGAGATATTTTAGAGCACTGAATTACCGTAAGAGATATTCTCTGTAGAATCTTGCGATAAAAAAATTTCATTTGCTTTGGAAAAATGAAGTGGCAACATTTTAAAGTTTAATATCTCCGAAAATAGATACGTTTGACAAAAATATTTACATATTCGTTCATTTTAAATCCAAAGAAAAGTTTTTACACAGTTTCGTAGATTCCGTGAGGTTTCCTTATTTTTTAATTGTTCCTTTTGATGTTTTATTTGGTGCTTTGAGTGCTGATCACATTCAATAGAATCATTTCTGTACTCTTCCAAATATTATTCGGAGATAAAAATATCATCAATGCAAATCGCATGGTCTTCATTTATATCCTTCTGAATACACAAAGTAAATTTATATTATATTAAATTTATTTTGAAATTAGTACCGTAATATCAAACGTTGATGGTGAACTTTTTTTTTTTTATGGGAGCGGGGAAATGCTCTTACGCACGATGTGCCGGACACCCAAGCAAAAGCTGGGCCTACGAGCTAAAACCCCGGTCCCTTCCCCCAGGAACTCCACCCCGGAATCGTCTGTGAAACATTACTTCGAGGTTGAGTCCTATATACCCACCCACAACAGGGCTCCCCTACCCCAACAGGCGCTCCCTGCTCGCGTCCTGTTCTTTCTGGCGAAGGATCTCCACGAAAAGGGCGATTCTTCGCCAGAAGTCCCTCCCCTGCAGCATAACCCAGACTATGTTATCAGGGGTTATGCTGCCAGTCACTCTTTGCACGTCGTCTCGCTCCGCCCTCCAACAAACACATTCAAAGAATGTGTGGAGAGCGGAGTCCGACGGGGACTCACAGTATACACAGCACCCAAATATTCATGAGCGATATGTCCAAAACGTTCCTTTGATATCTTTAGAGTGTCAGCTATACAAATCAACCTCAATTTACGATCTTCCAAAATCATTTTGTGGATTTTTTTGATGATTTCGTCCGTAACAGCCTCTTTTGGACGTCGTTCATGGTCTTCAGTACTCATACGGCCTGTACGAAATTTAGCAAACCACTTACGAATTGTTACTTTGCCTGGCGCAGAGTCCATATAACACTTACCAAGCCACTTTTTGGTATCAGCAGCACTTTTTTTCATCAAAAAATAGTGTTTCATTAACACACGAAATCAAGTTTTATCCATTTTTTTCAAAATAACAAAAGTTGCTTCACTCAAACTGTTGTATCTCACGAACTAATAATCCGACAGTTGTCAAATTTATACACGTATATTTTGAAGATTTGTACTAACTAAAAATGATATGGATTTAATTCTAGTGGCGCTATGTCATAGAAACGATACGAACTTTTCAGCCCAACTGGTATACTTATGAATTTTTATGGAACTGAAAGATCATCAAGTACAAGATGTGACACTTTCTATACAAGTCCAAAGCTCTAAGCCATATGAAATTTCTAAAACAGCTTGGGGACAATTTACCCATTAGATAAAGGAGCAAAGAACTACTTGTTCCCATGCTTTGGATAAGGCAATAAGAACAAAAAAGATAAGAATAAGCAGCTAAATATTCTCATCGACAGAACTCCAGAGTAGACAATAATGTGCAGCGTTTTTCTATCACGCATTTTTAAAGGCGGGACAAAGTCTCTGTTGTGTTGTTTGCCTCTGCACTCATGATGTTAATGCCGTTGCCATGCAATGCTCAGGCAAAGGAAAATCCTGAAACGAGAATTGGGAAGACGCAGGCAGTATACACAAAGCATACATATATGCGTTGTTTAAATTTTTTCATTGTGCATTTTTAAAAGCAGCACAAAGTGTACGAGCGGGTGCGCTGCTCTAGGTGGTAAAACGAAGTTTTAATTTTTGTTCCGCCTCCCCCTAAATTCTCGTCTTTCTCTTACACGTGAACCCTTTATTACTATCCTTTTTTTTAGCAAAATTTGCAAGGACGGTGGGCTAACGAGACCAAAGTCGATAAAAGATAAGGAAATTTGCTGCGTATTTTAAATTATTATAACAGAACCTTTATTTTTTCAATTTTTATATTTTTTTCTGAAATTCGACGTGCTCACCGCTAGCTCAACCGAAATTGAGGGGAAGCGGGCAACCGCCATAGTGCACTTTGACCGAGGAAAAGGTGTGGAATGTTTTCTTCGCCTACAATATATACTCGTATAACAATCTTTCCATCCACAAACTAGAAGGTGGCACATTAAATCGAGTTGTTCGTCATGGGGCAGAGTTATATATGTAGGGTAAGCCGAGTACAAAAACTTGCTAGATTAGCTATAAGTAAAATATCTGTTGGATCGGCTACACGAACAAAATACGAGATTTTAACTCTACGAACTGGAGTACTAAATTACATGAACTAAACAACTCGTTTATAAATAAAAATAAAACAACTAAAAAATTGAAAACATAGCAAAAGGAAATTATTATATAAAAAACAAATAACTTAAAAAGTGTATGTTTTTTAGCAATGTTCAGTAGAAAACTTATAAGTAAAATATATATGTACATATGTATATTATTTATTAATTACTGTTACGCCCTCAGCAAAACTGTGTTTACTGTAGAAAATCTTAACCCAGTAAATAATATTTACTTAAGAGGAGTGTAACCGACATTAAATCTTAAAAGAACATATGATGTTGTATATAATGTATTCTTTTAAGATGAAATTATATGTGCATTATAATAAACGCGCAAGATCAGCCAATTCAGCTGGCAGCTGCAGAAATATTTGAGTCAAAAAGATAAAAAAAACACAATTTAGGAACTATTTACTATATAATACATCAGTTCTGACTGGACATCCTATTTAAAATATCTTTAAAATTACTTTCAATATGGTTAAAAAGTGCCGCTGTATGTAAGTAAATCGTTCAACCTTTGATGTATACATTATCAATGGGTACCATACATATTAAGTAAATAGCTTCACCACCAAATCGCTCTCTTAACACGTTAATACTCAAGAGGTCAGGCTTGTCAGTTCTAATCAGGCTGTGCAGTGCAGTAGCATTCTTATAATAAAAACTGTGATAATCTTACGGTTTTACGGTACAAGTTTGCATAAGTACTTAACACTTTTTAAAATAACTTTTTTTGAATATTATAAAATTCATTTCGAATATAATTTCCTATATATTAATTTCATCAAAAGTGAAAAGTTTATAGTTCCGATCTATTACGGAAGCACAAGATGAATCCTACAATCGAACAAATAAATAAGCTGAGGGATTTGTTCATTAAAAAGCTGCAAAACGAAGGTGCTCCTTGTGAAGGTAGTATTTTTATTTTACTAAGAAATCTATATCATCTTTAAGAATAAAATGATCGCAAATAAAATTTATTATTTATATATACCTATATTATTACAATTCTAATTGAACTATATTTAATGAACAACTACAACAACTACAACTTGACTAAAATACGCGTATGTATAATAAATCGAAAATACTTCAAGAAAATTGTAAAACGATACCTTAATGGGTATTAGCATTCGTACAGATAAAATGAAGTGATTTGCTATCTTTAATGTGATATAAAACTTCCTCTAGGTAAGTACGTCACCTTTAATATTTTTATCAATTTCGATTTCTTTATTATGCTTTTGGATCATATAACTTACCTAAACAGCTTTTTTGATAGTTTTTTTGAATATGCTCCAATTTCTTATAAATAAAGCACATGGAAAAATCGCGCATCTGTTGGAAATAATTCATTAATTGCTTTAGCATTAAATTCGTTTACCCTACCAATGACAGAGGGTTCAAATTTTCTAAAAATAGGGTAGCCTCAATTTTTCGCCTTATAGCTTTCAGCAGAAAATATTTCGAAAACTAAGCACTGCAAAAAATGTGTGAGAACGCTTTGATAACAGAAGGACAACCTGCTACATTTCGTTTTGACCCAAATATTTGCTATATACAATTATTGGGTATGTCAAAATTAGTGGGATAAAAAATCTGACCTAGACAAAAAAAAATGTATGGCAGGGGGTCCATCCCAACCGTTTGAGAATTCCAGGGTGATTCGTAAATTCCCATTTTCCACGGTATGCATATCACTATTATATTATTATTTATTTTTAACTGTTAATGTACTCCACCCAGCTACATCGAACTTACGCCAACAATTTACTATCCCAATGTTCTTTCGAAAGGTGTCAATAATGTTGACCCACCAACGCCCACTGCACACTCACTTCCGAAAGTGGAAAATATGTTTCTTATTTTTCTAAAATTCAGACTTTCCGTACTTTTTCTCCGAAATTCATGTAATTAATACACATATTTATTATTCTTATTAAATTTTCCATCTTATACCATTTCCAACAAGATACAACATGTTCACAAAGAGAAAAATTATGGAATGATGATGATTGCCGATGATACCAACTAAAACATTGAATTTATGCTGAATTTATGCTGAAATAATGTCGTCCTTGTCCTATGTGGATTATTAACTAACCCGGTATGAAGGTTCTGAACGTTTGCGCTACCATCCTTAGTGAATTGCGACCTATCCACAGAATTCAGTCTAGAAACGCCCTGTTCTCTATATTTCTTTCCAGAAACCAAATGCAAAACTCCAATCTTCTCTCGGAATATGCTTCCAGAAGACCTTCTTCTGGCATATGATGATATGGTTGCAACCTTTATCGATGAAGAACCTTCTACACTCTATATGAAGACACTTGTTTCGTGCTCATTTCAGGAGTTTGCCTAACTATGCTGATTATTTGCTGTTCGAATCTCGGCAGAATCTTGCGATAACCCTAATCGCGGATCCGTCCTATTTGAAGTTACACTTCCAGTTTCTCTTAACCTCTAGAAAATCTTTCTTTGGGTACCCGTCGATTTAGGAATTTCCTTTGATATTCCCGGACACCTTTAATTTCGTTTCCGTTTACTAAATCGTAAATGTAAATTATATCGGCATATTCCTCAAAAGTGAATTCGGCAATTTTCTAAATATTTCAGCTTAGAACACCCCTAGTTAACGCTTGTATTAGTAACAGACCGTTATAGTTGGATAGTCCCAAGTATGGCTGGGTAAAATAATAAATTGGTTTATTAATTAAGTGAATTTGGGAGAAAACTTGAATTTTAGGAAAAAGATAAATATTTTTCCAATTTTGGGACTGAATGTACCTGTAGTGGATGGTAATGGTAATGCGTTAAGATTGTTGACATTTTTGGCGTGAACGGTTGAGATGCTAAAAAGACTAAAAGACACACTTTATTACCAGAGCTGGTGGGTTGTGAAAACATTATGTTTAATCGGGCTATTGTTTTCCAATTTTTAAGGGAGAAACTGTTCAATTTTGCTTATTGTTGGTTTAGAACTACTACACATATTTTGACAAGTGATTTGTAATCCTGTTAATTAGTGCAATCATGTTTTGATAACTGGTATGGTCAACAATGCTTTGCGTTGGTGCTGCATAGTGTTGCTAAAACATTGATTTTTATTATCTAGAGAGGTGTCTTAAAGCAGCTGGAAATGTATTCTCCAAAAAGTACGCATATATTTAGCACAAAGCACTTGCAAAAAAATGTACGATCCTATTAAATGATAGCCGATAATACAAAACAAAATTTTTACACTGAATTTAAGCTGAAATAATGTCGCCCTTGCCCTTATTATTTAACCCGGTATGAAGGTCCTGGAAGTTTTCGCTACCATCCTTAGTGAATTACGATCTATTCATCCACAGAATTCGGTGTAGACACGCCCTTTCCTCTATATCGCATTCCAGAAGCCAAGTGCAAAATCCAATCTTCTCTCGGAAGCTCTTTCCAGATGTCCTTGTACTGGCATATGATGATATGGATGTAATTTTTATCGATGAAAAACCTTCCAAACTTTATATGAAGACACTCCTAATCGTCTTTCAGGGTTTTGACTGACGATGCTGATTATTTACTGTTCGATGTCGGCAGAATCTAACGATTTTCCTGATTATGGATCCGTCCTATTTGAAGTTACATTTCTTGTTTCCCTTAACCTTTGGAAAGTCCGCGAAAATACCCCTCTTTGGGGTACCTGTCGATTAGGGAACTTCCTTTTGTATTCCCGGACAGCCTGTTCTTCGTTTCCGTCGGCTACACCATAGGTAAATCCAAATTATTCCGTATTCCTTAAAAGAAAATTCGGCCCACAAGGCAATCTAATTACGGGAATAAAATAAATTCCATTAACCTTTTTACGACTTTTCTGCAATAAGTAAAACTAATTACCTGTGTATGCTAACCAAACGTTTCCGATAATTTTTGGACTAGTTGGACTACTTTTTGGAAAGGTAATAAGATGATCAAGACAGATGATTGTTGACAGTTTTGGAAACGAGATTAGAATAGTAGAGTTTTGGCGTAATTTGGATGTCGTTGAGTGAATCAAAAGATAAAAATAAAATAGTGATGTACTACAAGTACATGCCATGGATAATTGGAATTTACGAACCACCTTATTATATATAATATATATATACATAATATAATATATATATATAGAAAATCTCTGCGTGGACACATTGTACCTTGTTGGAAAGGTAATAAGATGGGTAATATGATAAAAGTAATAAATAGTTGTATTAATTACATGAATTTCGGAGAATATGTGGGGAAAAGCTAAAATTTAAAAAATGAGAGAAACATTTGTGTACTTTGGGAAGTGAGTGCACCTGCAGTGGGTGATGGTAGATCAACATTGCTGACATCTTTTAAAAGGACATTAAATTATTAGGTATTCAGCAAGATAACGGTCGTATCTATACGAGCCCTAGTACTGTCGCATGGTTTGCTAAAAATAAAATCAAATTATTATCACGGCCAGTTCGTCATCTGATTGTAACCGGATGGAGAACTTCTGGAGTATCTTGGTTCGACGGGTATATGGTTTAAATAGGCAATTTAATGCAACCGATAAACTTAAATGTGCAATACTTGATACTTGGAAAAACATTAAAAAAAGAATTGAACAATTTGAGTAATTCCATAAGAAATAGAATTTTTGAGATAATTAGTAAAATATCAGTTTTAACTGATTATTAACATACCATCTTACCTTTCTTTTTCAATTTTATTGTGAATAAATTGTTAATTTAAAAAGTTCGATTATACTTTTGAAACGACCAAAACTCCTATGTTGTTTTCCTCTATACCTTTACTTTGCTTTGCTTTCCTTCTGTAAATTTGCTTTGCTTTTATTGCTTCTGCAATAGCAAATATATCTCCAAGGAATAATTATTTATTACTAAAGAATAAGAAAAAACTAGGGTGCGTTTATACTTTTGAAACAATCATAATGGCTTACCTCAACAATCGAGTTAATGTGTGAGTTGACTTCGTGAGACGGAATGAGAAAAGCTTCAGAAGTACGTACCTTAAATACCATCAACTTGTGCATTTTTGGTTTGCTTTGATTAATTTGACATGTATTTTTCTTTTTTCTATATTCGACTACACTGACATGTAGAAAAGTTCAAAACCAAGCCGTAATCTAGCACATGTGTGCATAAGTGATCTGATAGTTTGCGAAATTTATTCTAAATCGTATGACCGCGCAGTAAAAATCCGCAGAAAAATTGAATCTAACTCGATTCTTTATATAGCATTTTCAGATCAAGTGTTTATTGAATTTATTGAGTTGGATTTGAATTCCAAAAATGTTATAGACTTTGTTTAAAGATACGGTAGAAAAGTATAGCGAATTAAAAGAATAACTTCTTAGAGTAATCGTGAGTGAAAGTCATTTTGACGAGCTTTAGTTTGGAAGCTGCCGCAAATTTTTCCTATGTATTGTACAAATATACGAGAATGTAAAATATTTTTTGAAAATATTAATATTAAGGCCATAACGAAATTAACCGAAAATTATTAATTAATCAATCTTAAGTCCTTTTAAAGGAATGTGAAACTACTTTGAGATATATCTAAATTCTACATAATTTCTTATTTCTTAAATTTTCGGCCGATTTTTGAATACTAAATGATGAGAATTGGTATTTTAGTATCCCAAATTGCGAATTCTTATTTTATACCTAATATATATATTAGTACAAATGACACATAAATCTAAAAAAAATTAGGCTTTGCATTGTTGTAAATTAATTCGGATTTATTTGCAATGAAGATTATAAAAAAAAAAAACTAAAAGTGCTCTTAACACTTAACACTTTTGCTTTTTTAATAATTTTACTTAGCGATGTAAATTACATTCCTAGAAATGAACCTTTCGCCGCTTCGCTAAGAATTTGTTAATGAAAACAGTGTTATTTCAGAAATGTTTCATTACGAAATTTGTTCAGATTGGATGCTATGTATAGGAGAATTTGATTTACTGTTGCATATACACCATGACCAATTGAAGGAAAAAGAAGTTTACTTTAAGCAAAAGTTACAGATTTTGATATAATTTTTTTTTAAATTTTCAAAGAAATATTTAATTTTTAATTTTAACAAACTGTTTCAAAGTTACCTTTTCCGCTATTAAAATTCCTTGTTCAGATTGGATGGTATGAATGAGTATAGGCGAATTTGATTTACTATTGCACATACACTATGCCACCATTTGAAAGGAAAAGAAGTTTAATTTAAGCAAAAATCATGGATTTTGATACAATTTTTTTTTTAAATTTTCAAAGAAATATTTAATTTTCAATTTTAATAAACTAAAGTTATTTAATTTTAATAAATTAAAGTTTTAAATTTACCTTTTCCGCTGTTCAAATTCCTTACCACAAGAACTATTTCATTCAAATCCGTAACAATATAATTAAAAATACTTTGTTCTGCATTTTTAACATATTATTACATTTTATTAAGCTTAAGAACCTGAAATGTCAAATGAAGAACGCAATTTCTATAACCTGCTGCCCAATTTTCTTACGCAGGCAAGTATGCATTTGTGCAATATAATCAAATTTTTAATGCCAGCGAAGGTCCAAGAGTCAAATGACATGAATGGCAAGCAGGTATGAAAATTTGTTTTTATTTTTTTTACTATATTTTTAATTTGACATTGTTTTTTCAAGGTTTAAGTATTTTAACGCATTTGCATCATTTGACGGAATAATCCGCAAACAAAAACTGTCCATTATCATCGAGAGCATTTCAGTTGTTTTCAGTTTATTATACGAGGAATATACAATAAATAATTTGAATAACCTTATAACACTATTTCTAGTGAAAACATACAGTAAAAGTATTTCTGCCGCATGCTGTTATCATGAACGTGTAGCTGAGCATATCGGATTTTTGAATGACGCGCATTTCGAGCGATGATGCAAGTGGGTTAAAGTGATACAAATGTAAAAAGGGTGTTGTTACTTACCTTGTTGCGGATTTCTTAAAATGGTGGAAGTTTGAAGGATTTTTTAACGTAACTGGCAATTTTTAGTTTTGACAATATGTCAACATTAAAGTTAAATATTACGAAAAGTATAACCAACCGCCACAAATTTTCTTCAGATTCTTTCAGTGACACATAAAAATGAACTACTCAATTTTCCGTCTCAAATGGCGGATCTCATCTAAGAAGAATTCAGTTATAAAGATCGTAGCTCTGTGTATTTCATTTAGTAAGCAAGATTAGCGATTTTAAGATGGGGCAAATTTAAAAATTGTATTTATTTTGAAATGTATCCTGCACACTTAAATCAAATTCCCCTAAACGTAGCATCAAAAATTATATAAAGTGAAAAAAGTTCAATAACGAATAAAGAGGCGTCATTAAGAATATTTTGAGTTGTTTTAGACTCAAAGTAAAGGGACATTTAAAAGGTTGCGTGGAATAATACACGTTGTTTGCCCTTTGTATTTGATTTTAGATTGCATAATATGTTGCGGTAACATTTCTATTTGGCAACATTCTAGAGCGATGAAAAGTATTTTCATGAATAACCTCTCTCTGCACACTCATTTTTATAACTGTGGCCCTGTGCTAGAATTCGCAGCTCGACTGCAACACTGCGGCAGATATGCTTTTGTTTGATGAGATCTTTAGTTACCGAAAAATTTCTGTCTAACTAAATATCACTATCTGCACCGCTGCATACAAATTTTTAGCACATTGCGTTTACACCATAGATATACAATTTTAGTGTCTCAAGCGTCCACCAATTTCGCAACCTGTTATGTTACACGTTATTGAATCGAACAGGTAGCGCGATCTTCGGAATAAATGTTCCAACCAGTGTATAGGATGAGACTAAAATTCTTTCTGAATGCTCTTGATTTATGCTCGTTAGACGATTTATCAAAACAAAGTCATTATGATATAACAAGATCGTTGAATTTGGATATTGGATTAGAAAGGAAATCTGGCTCGATCAAAACGAAATCTGCCTCAACCAAATTTCCCTTCAACTCCTCTAATTTCTTTAATTTTATATCCGTCAATATTCTAGATTCTATTTCCAACTCTAATTGGCAATTTAAGCCAGGTATTTTTTCCAATTTCAATCTCTATTTTAAATCCATCGATACATACTAATCCTTTCTCTGTCAACATCCCTAAGCCAACTCTGCTTCCACCTCTTCTTCTTCGAACTAGCCTCCTTCCAACTTGAGTCCATCTACCCCCATTACACTCTCTAGTGCGTTCAAACCTGCTTTAGAATGGAATCGATGTCATTCGTTAAGGTCACCATGCAAATTGCTGGGCTTAGAGAAGGAAGTTATACTATTTTATCTCGTTTGTGCGACCATAGAATCAACAATAATGTCCGTCTTCTAGTTGCTTATTATTATTATTATTATTATTATTATTATTAAAGAGAAAGGGGGAGGCGTCAGCCTCGAGCGCTCAGACCACAGGTCCATTGCACTCAACCCCTACCCTATCCGAACTTCTTAGTCATCTTGACGAACCTAAGAACATCAGACAGAGATTGAAAATTGAAGTCTTCCATTCTCATTACATCAGCGCCAAACGCCGTCATGCGCGCATGGGAGAAGGCCGGGCAGTTACATAGGAAGTGCTCCGTACTGTCCTCGTCCTCCCCACACGAAGGACACGTCGAGTCGCTGATGATCCCTAGGGTGTTCAGATGCTTGCCGCAAGTGTTATGTCCTGTGACCGTCCCTACAAGCTTTTTGCAATCTTTCCTGCCTAGGCCAAGCAGAAGTTTTGCATTGTTCTTGTCTGAACGTCCAATGAACCATTTGGTGAATTTACAGGCTGATATACTGGACCATCTCTGACCATGTATTAAGTCCATGGATCTAGTTATCCAGTCTTTCAGCCTTGTAGAGCTGACACCAACAATGGGCTCCAGTCCCAGGGGAGGATAGCTTGCGCCCTCTTTCGCCAAAGCGTCAGGGGCCACGTTGCCGTCAATTCCCCGGTGTCCAGGGACCCACATAAGATGGACCTGATTGTGCTTGGCAGCTCTTTTCTTACATTCCTGGACAATCCTTGATTTAGTGGTGGGATTAAGTAGAGTGACAAGAGCAGCCTTACTGTCGCTGCAGATGCCAATCCTCCTATTATGCCACCTATGAGCAATTATCCAGTTTGCCACATCGAGAATGGCGATTACTTCGGCTTGAAAAACTGTTGCAGTTATTCCGAGTGATATACTGCATTTGATTTCTACGTTCAAATACCATCCAGCACCCGTACCAGATGGGGTCTTCGATCCGTCTGTGTAGAAGATATCAGTTAATCGATCCAGTAATTTGTTGGGATCATCCCATTCTTCCCTTACCGGGAGATTTATCCGAAATCTTCTTCGGAACATGGTAATTTGCGTCATATCATCCATCGGCATGCTGAAGTGAGCACAGTGCTCTTCAAGTCTACGGGATAAGACGCCATGTCCGATAGCATGTCCGCCATGCCATAGTCCAGACTTTTTTAGTCGATAGTCAATAGCTTTCGTTGCCTCTTCCTGGATTGCGAGGTCCAAGGGCCGCAAATTAAGCAGTGCGTTGAGGGTCGCACCAGGGGTCGAGCTGAAAGCTCCTGTTATCCCTATGCAGACTTCCCTCTGCATTCTGTTAAGAATAGAACAGATAGTTTTCATCTCCCTTCTACTCCACCAGACCACTGAAGCATACGTAATTATGGGTCTAATTATAGCTGTGCACATCCAGTGCACAATAGCGGGTTTTAGACCCCATGTCTTCCCAAAAGCTCTCCTTTGTGTTCGTCATGAGCCTTCTAAGTCAGTTTGCTATCTAGACTTACTCCTAGATATTTCACTTCTTTGGAGAGTTGAATGATTACACCTTTCAAAGTTGGGAGCTTAAGGTCATCGAGTTTTCTTTTCCTGGTGAACAATACAAGTGTTGTTTTCAGGGGATTCACTGATAGGCCATGTCTCCCACACCAGTTCTGGATCCTGTCCAGGGTTTTCTGCATCTTACTACAGACGACCCTAAGTGAGTTACCACAAACGAGTACACATACATCATAAGCGTAAGCCTGTATGTGTATATTTAGACTTTGCAATTCGTCTAAAAGTGAGTCTACTACGAAACACCACAGTAACGGCGAGAGAACTCCTCCTTGCGGACAGCCTCTCTCTACTTTCATTACCGTGTCGGTGTCGCATTCTGCGAAAAGTAGTCTCTGAGATAGCATAGAGTAGATCCATATTACAAGCACGGTATCTACACCAAATGCGGTGGCAGCATTACACATCGATGGGAACGTGGCATTGTCGAAGGCCCCCTCAATGTCAACAAAAACCCCGAGAGCGTAGAGCTCCCCGTCCGAAGCACTTTCTATCTTAGAAACTAAATCGTGCAATGCGGACTCACAGGATCTACCGCTCCTATAGGCATGCTGGTGCTCATTAAGGGCATGCCGTCTCAACGTTTCTCCTCTGATGTATTTTTCTACCAAACGTTCCAGGCATTTCAGCAGGAACGATGTCAGGCTAATTGGTCTGAAACTTTTCGCCAGAGCATAGTCTTTCTTGCCCGGTTTGAGAATGAAAACCACTCTGACCTTACGCCATGCAGTTGGAATATATCCCCAAATTAAACACGCCCTAAAAATCTTCTTTAGTGCTGAGACTAGGGAATGGCCTCCTGCTTTTAGCATAGCCGGGTATATACCATCCAGACCTGGGGTCTTATAGTTTTCGAAGGAGGACAAGGCATATTCGATCCTTTCCTCCGTCACAACTTTGGATGCTATATATCTGTTCTGTCTAGAAATGGCTACCCTTTCCGGATACCTTTCTAAACTTTGATTCATTTGAATCTTGTGACTGCCTGGAAAGTGGGTTTGAACCAGGATCTCAAAGGCTTCCTGTTTGGAACCCGTGTATCCGCCGTCAGGTTTGCGGAGGAAATTCAGTTTGGCCGTATTGTCCTTCTGGAAGACTTTATACAACCTAGCTGTTTCTCTCATTCCTACCAGTTCATCACAGTATCTTCCATAAGATGAGACCTTGGAAGTTCTTATCTCGTACTTATATTCACGCTGTAGGGTTCGATAAGCCGTACAATCATCTTCTTTTTGAGTTTTTAGTGCCCTATTCAGAAGCTTCCTGGTATTTTTCCTGAGCCTTGAGAGGTTATTGTTCCACCAAGGGACGCTTTTGCCACATCGGCGCTTTCTAGCGGGACAAGCCCTCTCAAAAGAATCTATCAAGGTCCGACTCAGTTTCTGAGTTTCCTTAGTTGATCGAAGCTTCGGTACATAGATTTCTTTCTCCGAAAGAATTTGTTTGTACCTGTCCCAATCAATTTTCCTTGGATTACGTCCAGCCGCGATGTATATGTCATCAATGGCTATCCTGTAACTTAGGTATCTGTGGTCCGAGAGAGATTCTTCATCTAGAACTCGCCAGTTAGTAATGAAGTTAGACATCTTCCTATTTTAAGTGTCAGGTCAATTACCTCCTGTCGCCTACTTGTGACAAATTTTGGATTGTTGCCCACATTGTTAACCACGAGATCGTGCGACAGAATGAATTCTAATAATTTTTCCCCTCTAGGATTGCATTTACTGCTACCCCATATGGTATGCTGGGCATTGGCTTCGCAGCCAATCACCAGACCTAAATTATTAGATTCTGTGTATCTTACAATTTCCATAAGTTCTCGTGAGGGAGGTGGACTAATGGAGTCGTAGGGTAAATAGGCTGGGACAATAACGGCCTCATGCCTAACCCCCGAAATCTTGTAGGATGCTTTCACCGCGACGATGTCTTGGCTACAAAATTGTCTCAACATCGTGGCTTCAATTGTGTTCGATACGAACACGCATGCCCGCGGTCGTTCTGCTCTTTCGAAGTGAAAGAGTTGTCCCCAATTGACCATACCGAGACCGCAAATACGCTTTCTGCATATCCATGGTTCCTGTATTAGTGTTATTTGGGGGAATGTCCGCAGTTTGCTTAACCTTCCACTGAGAATAGCAGTGGCCGATTTACTGTGCTGCAGGTTGATTTGAGTGATATTCAAGTCAGTGAACATAATGGTTTACTGCTCCGCATATCACTCGTCGTCCACATTTATTTTCCGGCAACGTGAAATTTCACTCTCCCAAAACCTAAATGAGGACGAAGCCCGTAAACAGACTCCAGGACTTTCAGCGACTCCGTGTCTATGCCCAGAGCAAGAGTGGAACCCTCTGGATCATCAGGGTTCTTCTTCCTGCTGCTGAACGCACGAACGCGCCAGTACTTAGTCTCCAGTCCCGGGTTCTGGTTACGGAGACGGGCAAAGATATCCCCGGGTGCCTGCGAGGGCCTGGGATCCAAACTACTGCCCGAACCAGCTTAGGCATGTCACTACCTTTGTAACAGAAAATTTTATGACGTCACAAGCTGGAAATTGTTCCACAATTGAAAGCAGCCACCTCAGGGAATGTTCATTCGTGCATTGAACTTTCAGGGTTCCGTCACGAAAGACCATCCCCTCAAACCTGGGTGACTCTTTGGTCTCTCCCAAGAGCTTCCAAATGTGGTCCTCCACAAAGGTTACATGTCGTTGCGACATTTCCTTTTGTGGGTTGTCGGCCTCAATTACAACGACTAGGGCTTGGGAAGCAGCCTCAGCAAAGCTTTTAGCTCTGTTCTGCTTAATCCTCAGCCATCGCAGCTGTCGTTTGGACAACCCCTCTTTTTCCTGGATGTTAATTTGAGGGGGGGTGATTTTGTCCGTGGTGGGATCAGGATTAACCGTAGTCACAGCGAGCTGCTTTCCGATCCTTTCCTGCTCCAAAAGAAGGCTCTCCATTGACTGTGTCAATGTGCCAATCGATGACAGTCCGTCTTGCGACCTTCTGTCATCGGAGTCCAGTAGAGAACTTCCTCCTCGGCCTGGACTCGCCACCTCGGCAGTACATGGAAGTGGGGCCTGCACATTCCTAGCCCCGGCCGCTTGTACAGCGGGAGGATTCCCAGCAACAGGCTGGTTACCTCGTGCAGACATTAAAACCGCTGGCTTGCCTTCCATGTGTGCTTTTTTTTTGGTGACCCTTCTTCGTCTGGCGCCTCAAGACTAACTTGTTCGACATGGGAGACCCTGCCGGCAGCACCCTGCTACCGTCGACTTAGCTCAGTCAATCATCGACGCACGGAAGCTCCTCCACCACGGCAAGGCGAGGGTACCAATCGGAGGAGGTCTCGTTGCTTACCTCCACGCCAAACCAGACTCTGATTGTACCAATGGGAAAACCAAAACTAATGTATAGGGTGTTTTTTTAAGAGATTGGGAACTTTAAATAATAATACAAGACAGAAATATTATTGGAATGAATTTTTTATTATTATAATCTGGTAGATAATTTCATGACATTTATTTTTTAAATATAATTAAATATAATTTCCGGCATAAACCTATGACTTAACATGGCCCCACAAAAAGTAATCGAGAGGCGTTAAGTCGCACGAACGAGGGGGCTAGTTAACAGGACCACTTCTGGAAATGAAGTTGTCATCAAATTGATTTCGCAATAAATTAATAATTAAGCGCGCTGTATGGTAAGTTGCACCGCTTTGTTGGGATCAAATGTCGTCGATGTTTAGCTAATTAATTTCTGGAAACAAAACATCAGTCAGCATGGCTCGATAGCGCTCACCATTTACCCTAACTGCAGCTGCTTCCTCATTTCGAAAGAAATAAGGACCGATGATGCCGCCAGCGTGCAAACCGCACCAAACAGTCAATTTTAATTAATGTAATGGTGATTCCTTAATGGCATGAGAATTATTTTCGCTCCATATACTACAATTATGCTTATTCACGAAGCCATTTAACCAGAAATGAGCTTCATCACTAAACACAATTCTTCGATAAAAATGCTCATCTTCGGCCAGTTTCAAATTAGCCTAATCAGCAAAAATACGACATAAACGAAGGTCATTTGGCTTTAATTCTTGCACGAGCTGAATTTTATAGGCATGTAAGCCAAGATCCTTACGTAAAATTTTTCACGTAGTCGAAGGACAAAAGCCAATAAGTTGAGAACGGGGACGAATCGACATTTCAGAGTTCTCTTCGGTACATTTCTTTGTCTTGTTGATGGTTTTGTATCGAGAAGAGTAAAATTAGTGCGAAAACGATCAATAACTGCACGAATTGTTTGCTCACTAGGCCGATTATGTTAACCGTAAAATAGACGAAGTGCTCTATGAACTTCGCGAACAGATTTATTTTTTTCAAAGTAAATTTCCACAATTTGGAAGCGTTGTTCTGGCGTTAAACGATTCATAATGAATTGTCAAACCTTACTGAACAGAAATGTCAACACAATATTACATTCTCAACTGTCAAACCATAGACAACAACCGTCGAAAGTTCTCATGCAGCTAAAAAAACACCCATTACTAGTTTCAATGCATCAAGAAGACCTCCCTACTGACTTTACTACCTTGAAAAAACTTTTCTTCAAATATCATAATGAATTCGTATTACCCCTTAAAAGATATCAACTGATCTTGCTAGCTCCGCTTCCCCAATAATTTTTTAGTTCCTAACACTTTCAATAATCCATTTTTTTCCACTCTCTCCTAACCATGTCAGTACGCCTAACCGTCTTCCTCTGTACTATCAAAATATCGAAGATTTACTCAGCACAGTTTTCGAAAATCCAAACGGTATCTTTGCCTTAACAAAAACTAACCTAATTCCCAATGTATATAATAATGAATAAGTTTCTATCGATTTTTCTGTCTTGCGTACTGACGCCTGTGATAATAACTTAAATATTGCGTAGTATCCTCACTGTTCATAATCATCTTGGCGCCTGCCTTTTCACATCTTTTAAATTATAAATTCGCTACAGATGAGATTTATTTCCTCTTTAGTATTCTAGGACCAAATGATGAAGCCATCGTTCTTGATGAATTTAATCTTCCTAGCCTTCAATGGATTCGTTCTGAAGATGAACTTTATAATGTCCCTTGGAATATTCCCTCTCACAAAGAGACATTTTTCAACGATTGTCTCTCCGACTCTAATCTCTATCTGGTCAGCAGAATAACTAATAGCCTCGATAATAGCTAGATATGATTTTTCATCTGCTCTCTTTAACTTGAAAGTCACTACTCTTCATTCTCAAATAAATATCAATCACCACCTTTCCTTACTCTTTCTCTTGAAATGTAAAAGGCCATACTAACTCCAAAACCTTTTCCTACTATTATTTCCAAGTGTTATTTAATTTTTTCTCCCATTATTTCGACCAATCTCAGTGAGCATTTTTTGGAACTCAATGTTTCCGGATAGATAACAACTATTTCTATATAATTGATGCGTTGCTGTTCTCAGACTTTCCTTGCTTCCATGTTAAAATTGACCCTTCAATGTAATCTCCATCTCTTGATGGAACTCCCTCTATCGTCTTAAAAAAGTGCTCAGAAAACTGGTTCGCACCGCTAATCTATCTCTTTCGACTTTTAATTAATCAAGCAATCTTCTTACCTAAGTGGCAGTCTTGAATAAAACTCATCGCAACAGTGACATATCCAACTACCAAAATATGGTATAGTCAAACTGTCTTGTATACGTAAACTTTTTGATTTACAATTCCACATTTCACCTTTTCCAACATAGATTTTTTGAAGATGTTTTTTAAAGACTCCCCACTTTGTTGACTTCATCGCGACTGACTTCAGCAAAGCATTCGATAAAATATCACATCAAATAATTTTATTCAAACACAGACCCCTTGGCTTTAATCAGCATTTTGTGTCGTGGGTGAAGCCTTATCTCGATCAACGCCAATACAAAGTCCCATTGATTTCTATTCTGCCTGTTAATGATATCGTGTGTATAATTAAGCACTCCGATCTTTCTATCTACGCCGATAAAATTAACACATGTCTTCCACGTCGGACGCTCCTTTGTAGGATGATTTCGATCGTTTCAGTATCTGGTGCAAAAAAAACCTCTCTTGAACTTAATGTCTCCAAATGCCAATCCATTACTTACTCCCGTAAACGCCCGTCTTCCTCTTTCAGTGCCTATATGCTGTATGATGAACATATCACATGCATCTTCTTTATTCTTGACCTATGTAGGTGTCATTTGTCACATTAAACTTCCGCGATCTCATTGACATCATAGTAGCCAGAGCCAACTCCGAACTTGGCTTTGTGAAGCTTCGGTCTAAAGATTTTCTTAATCCCTGCATTTCTAAATCTGTCTAGGTCTTGTTCGTCAAGCCTCAAATAAGCTATTCAAGTATGATCGCTCTTTTTATAAATCATTCATTTAATTAAAAATAAGTGATTCTGATCAACATATTAAGTTTTTATCACTCGCTTTGTTTATTGTTATTGTTTTATTATTATTTTTCTTGTATTAAGCGTAATTAAATAAAGTATCAAATTGGTCTTGTGCAATTTGGAATCCTAAAGTACCATTTTAGCAAAAATAAATATTCTAGTAATATTAAAGATGTCGTTTTAATACATACATATTTTCATAAGTAAAAAGTTGTTTTTAGAGCCAAAAATGCAAAATTTATAAGAATTTTAGAACGCGCATAACGGCCATTACTGCTTGAGAGGGAACAAAAATTACACCGCCGGCTTTTCACCAGGAAATTATGAACGTGAACGCCAAGCATATATACATATATATATTGGAAATATTTCATCATTAATTCTCTTCTACATACTGCTAGCAATATTATTCATTATCAAATTAAACTATTAAAATTACGACTACATATATATATATGTAGTATCTACGCGATTTCTCTTATTAATTCAAACGTTTTAACATTTTTCCAGGAGGATTTCATCCAAATGATATAGAACGGGTAAAATCTGATCGTTGGCTTCAACTATTCTTGGAACAAACTGATTTTGATTTCAATCAATCCATTAATATGCTATGGGAAACATGCACATGGAGGAAAACTTATGGAACTAATGAAATTACTGAAACTGCCTTACCAAGTGAATGTTTGCATTCGGGAATAATTTTTCCACGAAACAAAGATTTGAATGGTAAAAATATTTTAATTTTCAAAGCCAAATTACATACCAAAGGCACACGAGATTTAAATGATTTAATCAAAGTTCTTGTTTACTGGATTGAGCGTCTAAATCGAGAAACGAATTATGACCAAATTACATTATTTTTTGATATGCAGTCAGCTGGTATAAGTAACATGGACATGGATTTAATTAAACGTATAGTTGATACATTTAAGTTGTACTACCCAAATTCATTAAATTATATTATAATATTCGAGATGCCATGGATTTTAAATGGTGAGTTATATGAATTACTTTCAGAAACAATATACCTAAAATTTGGTTTCAGCGGCATTTAAAATTATTAAGGGGTTATTGCCACCTAAAGCAGTAGCACGAATGAAATTCGTGAGTTCAAAAAATATGAAGGAATTCATTTCAGAGGATAATATGCTAAAAAACTGGGGAGGTACTGACGAATATATATTTCATTTTGTAGCGGAAAATCAAATGCAATCTTCACTAAATACTAAAGCGAATTCAGATTCAAATGGAATTCCAGCAAATACTAAAAAGGTGATTCTTGTAATTTTGATTTTGTTTGTGGTTTGTGTAGAAATATTTCAAATTCGCTTTTTCAGGTAACTTTGAAAATACATAATTTATATTTAATTACTTCCCCAAGTGTTAAATTAACATGCGGTTCTTTTTTTGGAACTACAAATTTTTCCATTCTATAGAATAAAATAGTAATTTTACTGTATTGGATGCACTTTATCACTTCATGTATCGTTCATAATAATAACGTTCTTTATTAAATTTGCAATTTGCGGGAGAAAGTGATCGGTTGGCATTTGGAAACATTGAGATCAAGATAGTTCCTCACAGACCAGGTACAGAAATTATTCAAGTCGTTTTGAAGGAGTGTGCAATCGGATGTGTTGGGGATTTGTTTGAAAGTCTTCATGTCGTCGGCATACTCTAAAATATCAGAATGTTTAAATAATTAATTAATGACATGGTTGATGGATAATATAAAAATTAAAAGATCGAAGGGTATGTCCTATGATTAATGAAGAATTTAGAAATCAATGCAATGAGTCGAAGCGATTCCTATAATTACGACTATCGAGATAGGAACTAATTCATTACTCAAGATAGGTGCTTTCAAAAATTGGCAAATTTAAAGTTTACGCAGTATGTCTCATAAGAAACGCAACTTTTAATTTAAATCATAGAACTTGTAGCACTATCTATAGAACTTTATTGGCATTTGAAAGATACATCTTTCTACTTTCAAATTCACAAAATTCTTCTTCTTCTTTTACATTCAAGTTCATGCAAATCGGCTGACAGAATACAAAAGTACACGCATTTGAATGATTTGTATGGTTTGTGCTTGTGTCAGAAAAATACAATGAAACAAAGAGCAAATATTAAATTTTTTTTTAACTCGGTAAAAAAATTGCTGAGACTTACAAATTATTGAAAAAAGGTTTTAGTTATGATTGTATGCCTCAAACACAAGTTTATATTTGGCTTACACGTTTTAAAAATAGTCGTAAAGATTTAAATGACGATCTAAAGTTTGGTTGTCTAGAAGTTAATTATCGTGCTGAATTAGTGGAAAAAATGCGTAAGATTATTAGAATTGATGGAAGTTTTACCATTATAGAATTTTGGCAGACAAATTAAATACGAGTAGAGACAATATTTGGAGAATTTTAACCCAAGTTTTGGCTAAAGAAAGGTTTATGGGCGTTTTGTTCCACATGCTTTAAACGAAGATCAGGCAAGCGTTTGGCTCAAAGGACAAACACTTTTTTTAGGATTAGATTTATAAATTGTAAGAAAGATTATGTTTTTTTTTTTATAAAACAAAAAAAAACCGGTAGACTCTGGTACACCTGGTTGTTGCAATAAAAATAAATAATTGCAAATAAATCCGAATAAATTCGCCGCGGTTTATATCATTTGCATCGATAAAACAGAGATTAAATAAGAAAAATGTACAATGTGGGATGCAAATATACCAATTATCATAATTTAATAATAACATTTTTGCCGAATCCTGAGGAGGACGAGCTTCTTGTCACACTTTAAGTATAGGAAACGTGGAATTGGGACGAAGGTAAACAAAGGGTTTTAGAGTTTGCCAGACATTCTAAATTGGTTCGAGATCCGCAGAATTGCCTGGCCAAGGTAGAAGGGGATTTTTTTCAGAAATGAATATTTTGACCGATTTAGCCGTGTGGCTAAAGGGAATCAGGAATCCCCCATCTTGCATAAAAACAAAGGGGCCAATGCTGCATTGAGCCCCATAAGGAAAAAATACATCGCCCAGTACGCGGGTGAACTGGTGTTGCCACATATGTCTCTATACGAAATAAAGCGGGTCAGATCCTTCCGCGGAAACTGCTGACCACAGTTGCTTCCGTAAGAACGTGAAATCAGGAAATAAACCTTTTTTCAAGAAGTAAAAATTTTTGGGAAAAAAAACAGCAAAATAAAAGATAATTACATTATTCCAATATGCCTCACTTTTGTCCTTGAGGTCTTTGGCATGCGCAGGTGCTCCCGAAGGTGAAACTTTCAATTCGCCAGTTTCGTGGAAATTATTTTCCGGTCGGTACGAGGTGTGAATTTCCTTTGCTTTCCATATTGAGGTCTGGGATCAAATTCTGATAATTCAAAACAACTCGTTGCAAAAATTTCAGTCAGTTTAGAAACAACTGATTGGCTAACTGCAGTCAGATGTCCAATTTCTTCAGAGTCCCTCCCTTCTTTGATAGGAGCCAAAATTGATAATATGCCGTTAGCTTCTGTGAACTCTTTGTGGTTTCTCACGAAAAAAGAATAGAGTAATGAAGGTGGGCAAATACAATGCTAGGTGAATGGGTATATAAAAATATGACAAATTTAAGGAGCGTTCCAATTGCTTCGCCACCCGCTGTATGTATATCTTTAAAATTGAGAAAAGCTACCAAAATACATTTGACAATAATTCAACCTCAGAACTGGCTGATACAAAAATCCAAAAATATTAATTCGAATTTATTTGCAATAATCTTCTCTTACTATAACTTAAATTTGTAAATAAGAATTATAACAAAAACACAAAGCACTCTACCACTTTTGTCTTAAAACTACTTGTAAATGTAAACAGCATATCCAGAAGTCAGTATTTCGACGTTACGCGAAAATTTTCAATGAAAACATTGTTATTTCAAAAACTGAGAATTTATTTTAGCTTTTGATTTTATATTTAGATGAATTTAATGTATACATCATGCATACAATTGAAAATAACACAATTTTTAAATTTGCCACCGTTTGAAGGCGCCCATTTTGCTTAATGCATAAGAAATAGATAGAATACTATTCTATATATCGAAAGAGGCACTATTTGAGAAAATTACGCGGTCCATTTCTATATGTCAGAATAGAGGAACAAACGAAAGCGGATAGTCTATATCCAGAAATTTCTCTACTTATGTTAGAAACATTGGAATATGTTAGTTTTCGTAAAGTTCTAATGTCCGGTAAACGAAAAAACTTAAGTCAAGAATCCGGAAACCTCCTCGATTTCTACGAAAATTTGTGCAAACATTCTTTTCTACTGAAAATGAACGACTTACAAACATTTTTTGGCGAACGCATCTACTTTCGAAGGCACACGACTTTAAACTTTTGACATATCGTTCTTTCATACAATTTTTTTTCACGGATTTCTATTAATTCTCATCCGGATTTTTCACTTAAGCCCACAATTTTACAAAACACTACACAATTCACACTTTTTAACATATTAAACAACCCAAATATCTAGAAAAAGGCAAAATATTATGATTAATTCTGATGTTTACTTACCCTTTGGCTCACACTTTACATATCAAGTTTGATGACACTGTACATATCAAGTTTCCCATCCAATCTTTTCAGCACCGTTCAGAAATTATGAACATGCAGTGCAGTTCAATGATTAATTATGCAGAGTCATACATATACCAAGAGCTCATGTACACGATTTCCTATAGAAGCGGACGCTGCGATTTTTGTTCCCGTCTTTTGGTCTCAGGCAGTGACTGCGCGTGAAATTACATAAAATTAACGTTCTATATAATGTAAGAGATATGTCAGCAGGCTGAATTGCCATTAGAGATATTCTCTAACAATTCACTGAAATTCAAATGGGCACTAATTTGTTACATAGAAAACAACTTATATTAATACCCGTGCGACAAAACCTGGTTTCTTCCTTTATTGCGCATTAGGGCATCCGGGTATGATATATAGTACATAAGAGTCCGTTTCTTCCTTTATATCCTTTATTTAACCCTATAATAAAAACAATTTGATAAAATCATTTTAAAACTGTAAATGCATATTTTAGAAGACATTTTTGTATGCTTTTACACGTAACAAAATAATGCGCTAAACAACATCAAACGATTTAAATTTTTCGTATGCTTTTATACGTAACAAAATAATGCACTCAAAATACCGCATCAAACGTTTTAAAATAGATTGCAAAACAAATGACAAATTAAATCAATCGCTAACCAATTCGGTTTAAAATATTGAAAGATTTTGCTCTTCGCTTTCAGTCCAGTAAATAATCAATTCCTGGAAGATTTTAAATTTAGTGGGATAATTACACAAATTTGGCACTGTACTATCCTAGAATTAAAAGTTTGCTTTTACATTGAAATTGTTTAATTAAAACACAATAATTGTTTAATCAATCACTTTTATTAATAATATGTGTATATTACAACATTTTAAAATTTACCAAACACAAATTTTTGAAAAAAACTTTAGAAGCATTAGTAATAATTTTTGTTAACATTCATTGAATTTAAAGCAAATATTTTATATATTTTTGTTCCACAGATATTTAAATTCAAATATTTTTTTTAGCATTCAGCAATTCCGCATTCAAAAAATATGCAGAATTGACCCATTTATGCAATGCGATAAAAATAGACAGTGGAATTAAATTTTCAATATATCTTCTCTCGTCCCTCTTAGTAGTTTGTGAAATTGGCGGACGCGAGAGACTGGAGATTGAGCGGTCCATCTTATATGTATTGCTGTGCTATTCCAGTTGGTTGTCAAAACATCGTCTCAGAATTATTCCAGCAGGAGTAGTTATTATCCCTTTTTAATGGGAGAAACTGCTTAACTTTGCTTATAATGTTGCACTGGAATCACTGCACACATTTTTTACAAAGATTTTAATTAATGGAAACAATCTTATTTTAACACAACAGGTAGTTGAGGTTGTTAAATGGATGGGTTAAAACACATTAAAAAATTGGCCAGTTTGTCCGAAACCCGAGCGAGAGAATGTGGCCACAGCCATACATATACACCACTGATCAAAAAAAAAAAAAGTGAGCACAGCAAAATATTCGTATAATAAGGCTGGTAAAAAGTAACCAGACTTAAAATATTTTAACAAAACTATATTTTTAAGTATTTCATAAATGACAGCAATAGATATTTAGAAAACTGTTGCTTATATTTACTAAGAAGGTATGTTTCCCCCTCTATCTAAAACTACCCCTCATGTCCTTGGCATGGATATTACTAAGTTTTCAATTAAAGACAACGGAATTGCATTCCAATCAGTTTGTAATGCTATCTAAAGTTGATTAATATCATATATGGGATTTTTACGGATTAATATCATATATGGGATTTTTATGGATTTCTCGATCCATGTGGTCCCATAAATTCTCAATGGCCTTCAAATCCGGACTTTGAGCAGGTCACTGATCCATTATTTCTCTTCGAACCAGGTCTTCGTCTTCCGGGCAGTATTGCATGGAGCATTATCCTGTTAGAAGGTATATTTATCACTTCCGAGATCCCTCAAAGTGGGAATCAAGCCTTTTTCTAGGATATTTATGTAAATATCCGCTTTTATTTTTACACCTTGTTCGATTTTCACAAGTTTTCCAACCCCTGATGCCGAAAAACATCCCCATATCGATATCCCCAGATTTATTTTTCTTGTGGTTTGGAGGCATTAAGGGTCGTACTGTTTATTGGATCTTCTAATGCAAGTTTGGGGACTTTTAAATGATGGACAAAATCTGGATTTATCAGACCATAAAATTTTTGTCCAATCCGTGTTTTGATTGGCATTCGCCTATTCCATCTTCTCCGTTTATGAATCACGGTATGTAAGGGAATTCGCTCATAACGATGGCTTCGAAATTCAATCTCCTTAAGACGTCGTCTAATGACTTGAGATCCTAAAGCTGTTTGAAAATTTGCCGTAAGTTCCGCAAATGATGTTTTCCTGTTCTTTAATACTTCCATCGTTAAGGCGTAGCTATTTCTCTCCGTCAGTTTGCGTGGTCTACCTGGCCTGGTCTTTCGGGAAAATGTTCCGCGTTCCCTATACGAAGCGATAATCTCTGCACGCCTCCGATAACACCTTTTTTCTCATCTCTCTGATAACACTTCGAGATTTTTCCCTTTCGTGCAAACCAATAATAAATCCTTTATTTGCTTCGGTCAATTATTTCCTGGAAAATAAGCCAAAATCCGCGTAATATGAGGTATAATAAATTCATATTTGAAGCACAGAATTACAGTAATAATTTTCATTTTTTTTTTTTTTGTGAACAAAACTTTAAGGAAAACCGAACATGTAGGCAGTATGGTACTTAAAGTCGTTAAAAGCTATATTTTCTTTATTTAAATTAAATAATTTTCTTTATTTGTCATTACAATTTTAAAAAAATTAGTAATAACACTTACTGGAGCCATTATCAGAAATGATTGAAACAACTTTAGACTTTTTCAACACTTGATTTAATTCCTATCCACCCACTGCCAATTACAATGAACAGGGCATTCAAAACAGGTTATTTTATATCCCTTAATTATCCCTTTTCGTATAGGTAGAAGAAATTGGTAGAAGTGAAGGTAAAGTTCACATATGAAGGACGAGTGTGGGTGCCTTTTTTATCCCTAGTGTACAATAGACCACTCAATCTCCTATCTCAAGAGTACGCCAATTTGACAACCTACTGCCTGAGATAGATGAGAGACGATTTATAGAAATTTATATAGCGCTATATATTTTTATCATATTAGATGGATGGGCCGATTCCTCAGATTTTATGAAAAAGAAATTGCTGAATGCTGATAAAAATATTTGAATTTAAATATTTATGGAACAACAATTTATAAAATGTTTGATTTAAATTCAATGAGTGTTAATTAAAGTTAGTATTAATGGCATAAGAATGCTTTTAAATCTTTATTCTTGCCAATATTTTCAAGAATTTGTGATTACTACATTTTAAGTCGTGAAAACGTTATAATATATACATATTATTATTAAATGTGATTAATCAAAGAATTATTGCGTTGAGAATTTTGAAATAAAAGCGAAATTTTTAATCTAAGCTCTAAATTTAAAAACTTCCAGGAATTGTTTATTTACTTGACTGAAAGCGAAGAACAAAATCTTTAATATTTTAAAGCAAATTGTTTAACGATTGATTTAATTTGTTATTTGCTTTGCAAACTATTTTAAAACATTTGTTTCGGTATATCGAGTGCCGTATTTTGTTGGGTATAAAAGCGCACGAAAATCGGTAAGTTTCTAAATTATATGTAAAGATTTATTAAATTGTTTTTGTTATAAAATTAAATTAAGGACATAAAGGAAGAAATGGACTTTTATATCGTGCCAAAATGCCCTGATACGCAAGACACGAAGAAGACTGTACCGCACAGTAACACATAAATTGTACTGTATTAAAGAAATCTTTGGTCATTTGTCTCCAGAAAATTGTAGAAGAATATTTGTAACGGCAATTCAGTGCTCTAAAATATCTCGGACATTATATAATGTTAATTTTACGCCATTTTACAAGCTGTCACTGCCTGAGAGCGAAGAAAAAGGACCTTTCTTTATTAAATTGGACTCAATTTAAAATTGACAGGGGTTCAAATCAATGACGTATAATGGACCGGTCATTACATGATTTGCTATAATAATAGATGCTGCTATTTTTGTTTCTTCTCGTGCATCTTCAGGCAGTGACAGCAACTATGTGCGTTCTGATATTGTAATGAGCTTTGCAATTTTGGAATTTACTGGGTTTGAAGCACAGGCATACATATACAATTGGTCGCTTAATCTACTGTCCCTGCCAAATTACCAATATTTTCAAAAATTTGTGATTAATAAATTTTAAGTCGTGGAAACTTTGTAATAGATACCATGTTATTAAATGTGATTTATTGAACAATCATTGTGCTTTAATTAAATAATTTCGAAATAAAAGCAAAATGTTTAATCTTTTAAGTACTAAATTTGTGTAATTAGCCCACCAAATTTATAAGCTTCCAGGAAATGTTTATTCACTTGGCTGAAAGCGAAGAACCAAATCTTTAATATTTTAAAGCGAATTGTTTAGCGATTTTTCTGGCGATTGATTTAATTTGTGATTTGTTTTGTAAATTATTTTAAAACGGTTGATTCAGTATTTCGAGTGCAGTATTTTGTTACATGTAAAAGCATACGAAAATCGATAAATTTCTAAATTATGTGCATACAATTTTAAAATGATTTGATTAAATTGTTTTTATTATAAAATTAATTAAAGTACATAAAGGTAGAAATAGACTCCTGGATCGTTTCAAGATTCCTTAATGCACAAGAGTTTGAGAAACCACTGTGTGGCACGGAAATTATCATAAATTGGTCTGCATTAAAAAAATTTTAAACCATTTAATAGTTCTCCAGAGGATTGTCATAGAATATTTGTAACTTCGAAATATCTCTAACGTTATAGAACGTTGCCTTAACTCTTATCATTGATAAAAAACTATAAAAGAATAAATCTCGATAAAGTACGGCTCTCAAAAAAAAGTCTCTATATCAAATCTGTGTAAAATAAAATTTTAAAAAATAGTCAAAAAAAAGGTTTACTCGATAAATTTCTGGGTACTTTTAAAGATGGAAAAAAGCAGTTCCAAATTGTGTTTGATTGCATGTTAACCCAGATTTCGCAATAAAGTGCTATTAGTACAAAAATAAGAAACCTAATTCCACAAAATATGTCGGTAAAACAAAGCAGTTGGTAATTTATTTATCAAATATTTACGTATTTTTCAACTAAACGAAAAAGAAATCTTACGACAATCAAAGGCAACTTTGAAATATTTCTAAAGCAATGAGTTTTAAGTAGGTTAAAATACTATTCGTGCTGCAATACTACAAAGTTTTTCCCGTAACAGATTTTGATATTTTTTTCTAATTTGCATAATGCTAATTTCTAGAAAACCTAAAAGTACACATTTGTGCCAGTATCCTTAAAGAGGTTAACTCTATCAATTATTCATGGACGAGCTACATTTAATTGATAACATAATTAGCGCTTCATTAAATTAATATAATAATTAAATTGGATTAAATATTTATATTATAATAATAACTAAGCTTATTTTAACCCTTAGAGCGCGAACCGTCGACAGATCGACTCTGTTAATGCGTATAAAGTGCGGCGCGTCGGAATAGTAAAAGATGTGTTTCATTTGAGTAGTTTGATATGTCACTTACAATAAGAAAGAATTACGAAAATCCATCTACATTTGAGGAAAATAATTAAGATTCTGTACACACATCATTAATAAGGTACTTTTTTTTCAAAAATCCTTTAGCAATTTATGCAAAATATTTGAAAATAAGCTTAGCACTAAAAGGGTTAAGTAATAAAACACAAATATAATTGTTTATATAATTTATTTCAAAATGTGAGCAGATACTACATATTTTTATTTAATTCTCCCAGACATTACATAAATACCATTTTACCCCAGCATGAAAGCTGGGGGAAGTCGGTGCGTCACGATTCACACCGAGTAATTTGACAGTATAAGACACCGATTTAAAAACCCGTAGCACCACGAAACGTCCTGAGTTTGTTGTCAAAAATCTAATCGAAAGCTTTCAGTGCTTCTCGGTTCGAATGTTGGCACCACGGGGCTTGACAGTGTTACTCAACAAACAGACTTGCTAATACCTGACCGCTGCTACAAAAGAGGTTCAGTTAAGAAGTACATCGATCATAGCTGAAAAACTAAGCGGTACCCCCGCAGATACCACATTAATACATAAACATAATTAAAAAATGTAGATATAATTTATTTTAACAGTGTAGTTGGCGGAGCCGGGGGAAAGGAGTATTTTCGCGGATTTTCCAGAGGTTAAGAGAAACGGGAAGTGTAGCTTCAAATAGGGAAGATCCGCGATCAGGAACACCGGCATTGGCAGTGTCGAAAAGAAAATAATCACCATCGTTAGTCAAACTGGAGCAAGCACGAGAGGATTAGAAATGTCTTGAACTTGAACTTTGCAGGGTTATTCATCGAGAAAAATTATATCCATATCATCATATCCCACTACAAGTACTAATGGACAGAGATTCCGAAAGAAGTTTGGAGTTTTGCATTTAGCTTCTAGAATGTAATATAGAGAACAGGTCGTGTTTAGACCGATGGTATAACAAACTGACACAACCTTAATATCTGTTCGGATTATTAACCCTCACTAACCGCGGCGAACTTCTCACTGTGGTTAATCGTTTCGGTGCTTTACGGTCTTCACACTTCCTCTAATTTCTCATGCTGTAACTTTGTTTGCGCCAACATCGAACTAACCAGCGAATTCCTGTATACTCTGTGTATACATTCGCTCTTCCCAACCACTTGATTCCTACAAACTTGTCACCGATGTGGTCAATTCCATCTTTATTATCCTTGTGCCCAATGATGAAATTGTCGTTCTTGGCGCCTTCAATCTCCCCCGTCTTGAATGGCTTCGATATGACGACGATCTCTACTAATTCCCTTCTAACGCCCTCTCTGATAAGGAGACTTAATTTGTCGACCACCTCTCCGACTCTGGTCTCTGTCAAATTAGCGGCATAACTAATAATGTTGGCAGATACCTTGACCTGGACTTCTCCCCTGATCCTGTTAATTCGGTTGTCTCTCGTAGCACTCATCTTCTCTCTACCCTCGACCAGTATCATCCTCCACTCTTCCTTACCCTTGCTATAGTACCCACACTTTTCCACTCTACTTCTGAGATTTACCACTTAAATTTCCGTAGGGGCGACTTTGGCAAATTAAATTACCTTCTTAGCCAATCGTCCCTCCATTCCATCACAACTAACTCTCAGCATCCCTCGATGTTCTTTATACCGAAATCTTCGCCATCCTGGCCCAATTCCTTCGCTATCAACCTCGGAGAGACTATGCCTCCTCCCCCATGGTACAACAAAGAACTTCGTTTCCTTCGAAACAGGAGAAATAACCTATGGCAAGCTTATCTCCTATCTCGCTCCGACCCCGACTTCTCCAGTTATCTCTCTGCGGCTTCCCGTTTACCTGCACGCAGCGGATCTTCCTATCATGACTACCTTTTCTGTTCCTCTGCCTCCAACTCTTTTGTGGCCAACTCGGGGGTTCCACAGGGAAGCCACTTAGGGCCGTTTTCATTCTGGCCATCAATGATGTCGTTATTCAGCACTCGGACATTTCTATATACGCCGACGATATGAAAATCTCCAAACGGATAACCTTTACCTCTGACTCCCGGCTGCTTCAAGTTGACCTCGACAATTTTAGCATTTGGTGCAATGCTCTCTTGAGCTTAATGTCTTCAAATGGCAATCCATCACTTACTCCCGTAGACGCCCCTCTTCTTCCCCCGGAGTTTATCGGCTACCTGATGAACCTATCCCCTTCGTATCCTCTCTTCGCTATCTAGGCATTATTTGTGATAGCGAACTTAACTTTCGTGAACACATTGACAGCGTGATTGCTAGAGCCAACTCCGTGCTTGGCTTTGTGAAGCGTTGGTCCAAGGAGTTTCCTGATCCCCACGTAGCCAGATCCCTCTTTGTAACCTCGGTGAGACCTCGCCTTGAATATGCTTGCCTAGTGTGGTCACCATTTCAATCCAACCGAATCAATTGGATTGGGGCTGTCCAGCGTAGGTTCCTTCGCTTCGCTTTGCGTGACCTTCCCTGGTCTGACCATCAAAACCTTTCCCCCTACGAAAACCGCCTCTTGCTGATCAACTTGCAACCCCTGTGGAAGCGGCGGGACCTTGCTGATATTACCTTCATTCATCAGCTGCTTACCGGTGAGATTGACTGTCCCTCCCTACTCCAGTGGATCTCTATCTACACCAATCCTCGTAACCTCCGCTTGGCACCAATCTTTCGTTAATTCTTGGGCTGGCATCGCTGGCAATCATTTAATATGATCCTTTATTTTGCGACATTTCTTTGGATAATAAAAAGTCAATATTTACCAACACAATGGAGCACCAACGTATACTGGTCACATTGTGGAACTAAAATTAAATGAATAATCTCCTGAACGCTAGATTGGATGAGGTGGACCGATTCCTTGGCCTGCTAGATCTCCAGACCTTAATTCATTGGACTTTTTTTTATGGAGAACGATGAAAGATCAAGTTTTCTCAAGTCGAGGAAATAATTAGGAAAATTGGAACTACAGTGACGAAAATACGAGAGAGAAATAAATTTCTATATTTTTTCTGTATTTGAATATGCTATACCATTTTGGAAAGGTAAAAAATTGGAAAATTGGAATTCACCCTGTAATTCCAAAGTGGTTAAGATACCCCCTTCTTGTTATATCATTTTTTATTTGCCTTGGTCAGATCTTTCATTCCACTTATTTTGGCATACGATATATAAAAAATTGGCATACGATATATACAAAATTCAGCCGACAAGTCGTCCATTCTGGCAAACGATACATTGACACTAGGCAAAATTTTCTATATACTTACAAACGGCATAATTAGCTAAACAATGAAAATAAATTCTGTAATAATAGTTAAATATAATGGTTGGTAGCTAATTACAATAAGACGGAAAATAACTCTAATTAAAGATGAGAATTATGAAGGTTGATTGACCTTTCATAATCAAGAAAAACTACTGTTAAGCAATGGTTCAAAAATAGTAAACAGGATTTTAAAAAAACTGTTTTTGTCCCATTTTGATAATAACACTTCATTACGATTCTTGCTATAAACCTCATTTCCGAGAACGCGAATTTCTGCACTTAGCTAGGAATACTACCATTTAATCTCTTGTCGCATCGTCCACTTCTATAGTAAATCTTGTACGCCAACGGCTGTTTATATTATACGTTAGTGGCTGGGAGTTTTCCAACAAAAACATTTCCATTCCAGAAATTTTTTGTCGAAAGTGGCAACCATTATAGGTCTGCCTAGTAATTTTTGGGTAAAAAACTCCTAAATGTGAAAATGTTTATTAAAAACAGGCTACTAAAAGTTGAAATTGAGTAAATTATCAAAATCTTGCCTATGTGTGTAAACTTCCAATACCAAGAAATCATAGGCAAATAATATATAATAAATTTATTTGATTTTCTGGAGTTCAGCTGAACCTTAAAAAAGCTAATCACACATAGTGTAAGACACTCAGTAACGTACACCTTTAATAAAACACCTGACTTCAAAAGTTTATAACATAAAAATAAAATCAAAGGAAACAATTCAAATTTTACGGAATAAATATTTTTAGAGGTATAAAATAGGTAACACGTAATAGTTATAAAATAAAGGAACTGTAACAAATAATAATTGATAATAATACAAAACTTCCCTTCGACTAGTAAAGAGCACTCTAAAACAAATAACGAGCACCTCGTGCCAGGAACGAGCACCCACAAGTGCCAGTAACAAACACGTTTTGTATAAATAACACAGAATTACTTTTTCTTTTTCTGAGGGACGAATGTTTATGGATAATTTCATCTCCCATGCATATTTATGAATCTAGGGTTAAATAAATTTCGCTTAAATTCCTTAAATTCCAAAAATGTTGATCACTATATTGAATCTACCATTTTGAATTTGCAAATCTTGGTAATAGATTCGAAAATAGTGGCCTCAAAATACCACTATAATAATAATAAGTTCAAACATTATTGGTCGACATATTGGATCTGCCATCTTAAATTTCTGAACTTCGAACTTAGATTCGCAATCAGGATTTCCAAAAATCCCTAAGTACCAATTTTCATGGCAATCCCTTAATATTTACAAATTTTGGTCCGCCATTTTAAAATCCGCGAATAAAAAGCAGTCTGTACTGCGTGATTAAGAAAAAAACAAACGAACTTTCGATTTTATATATAGTATATATATGTCTTTATCATTCTTGTGCTCTACGTGTGTCTATACGGTTTTGACGCGCCACTCTTGCTTGCAATGCTTTTTGCTGAAAACGGTTCTTGCGATTTGCTTGAGATTCTTGGGTACGTCTTTCTTCTGCGCTGATTCTGTGTTATTCATTTATTTGCGCAGTTTGTGCTTGCGTTCTTTTGTCTCTTGCATCCCTTAGGTCTTGTTGGCGTCATGCTCCTATACCTATTATTAAAGTTTGACTTCCTTCGGGGTATTTCACTTCAAATACTAATAATACACAAAACAATTAAAATAAAATAAAATGAAATAAATAAAAAAATATATATAAAATTTATACAATAGAATGGAAATGATACGATCAACAAAATGAAGCTAAACTCACACGTTGCTTATGTTATTATATCCGTGGAACACTTTAAAAAAATTGTAGCGTAAGGGAAACGTTTAAATCAGCTTTGAAAACTTTTAATACATATTTGGTCGATATATTTTACGTTATTTTCATTACATTTATGAAAAAAAATAGAAACACGCTGCTAGCAAAAATAAAAATGTCAAAATTAATTTCTGCGCTGTTTACTTAACTAAACAATAGTTCTTGAAAAAAAATAAATAAATCTGGCCAACAGCGTCACCTATTGGGTCCAAAAGTATCCTATCTTTCAAATTGGAGTCAACCATTCCCACTCACAAAATTTCCTGGAAATTTGCTGGGCGGTTTCGAAGATTAGCGTGTACGAACACAGTGACACGCGATTTATATACATTAAGGTACATATAAGGTATCATACATCATACATCATTATATTAATTATACAGGGTGAGCAAATTTGAGGTTAGGAAGTAAATAGGCTGTTTGACATTTATTTAGTAAAACTTAGGATATTTTAACCATGGAACGCTACACTCTTGAACAATGAATTTTAACTGTGAAAATTTACTATCAAAATTTTACTATACACTTCGTAAAATTCGTGCAGCTCTTCCTCGTAATCAGGCTTCTACTGAGACCGCTGTGCGTAATTTAATCGCTAAATTCGAGGCTCTCGGTACTGTTGCTGACAATAGACCAAAACAATACGCTCGTAGTGGCCGTGGTGATGTAAACATAGCCACTGTACAGCAAAGTGTTGAGAATGAGCTTGGAACATCAACTCGTCGACGTTCGCAACAATTGGGCATCACCAGAGGCACTTTGCGCAACATTTTGCATAAAGATCTTCATCTTCACGCTTCTCTGGTGCCATTTAAAAGACCGGGTTTACGTGAACAAATCACAAACATCTGAAAAATAAAATTCAGCGTTACATTGACAAAATAAGTGAAGCTTTGTTGCAAAATGTGGTTCAAAATTTTGGGAAAGGAGCGGACGTCTGTCGACGTGCTAGAGGTGGACATTTGCCCGACATCATATTCATTATTAATTCCCATATTTCTACTTTTCATAGGTATTAATAAAACTGAATTTGTCAAAAAAAAAGTGTTGTTCACCCTGCATATTTTGCTTATGAATAAATTTTATGGTATATTTTCATGTTCATATTTATGTTTTTTTTCGCTTTTATTACCAGTTCTATTTTTTCTTTCGATTTTTGTTTTAGCTCTCAATTTCTCTGAAATCTTGCTTTTTATTTGTTGGCTTTGAGTTATTATGAGTATGAGTGTATGGTGTCAAAGATCATGAAATACAAGATATGACACTCGTGACATATTCCCTTATCTTTTTTCGACCTTGGTCTCGTTAGCCCAAAGGCCTTATAGATTTTGCTAAAAGTAGATAGTAATAAAGGGCTCACGTTTGAGAGAAAGACTATAATTTAGGGGGAGGCGGAACGAAAATTAAAACCACGTTTCACTACCCAGAGCAGCGCACACGTTCGAATACTTTGTCGCGCCTTTAAAAATGCACAGTGAAAAAATGTAAACTGCCCGCATCTGTATATATGCTCTGAGTGTGCTATTTGCTTGTTCCCCTTCTCTGATTCAGAATTTCCCTACGCTGGAATATAGCCTGGGGACGGCACTAACACCATGCATGCAGAGGAACACAGCGTGCCAGAGCCTTTAAAAATGCGAGGTAAAAGAACGCCTATACTGTAGGTGCCGTAGATGAAAATATTTGGCTGGCTATTCTTGTCTCTTTTATTCTTATTGGAATTCCGAGAAGGTATGGAAAGCAGTAGTTCTTTGGTGCTTTGTCTAATGGGAAAAATTTCCCTAAGCAGTTTTAGAAATTGCATATCGGTTAGAGCCTTAGGCATGCATAGAGAGTATCACATCTTGTACTTCATGATCTTTTGTATGGTATGTAACCCAAATCGTTTATATGAAAACCGATTGGTGTAGGACCACCGCAAGCATATATCTACAATGGATCACTCAATCTTCTGTCGCAAGCAGCCGCCAATTTGACAACCTACTACCTGAGATAAACGAGAAAAGTTATATAAAAATTTATATAAAAGCGCTGTCTATTTTAATCGCATTGCATAGATGGGTTGATTCCGCAGATTTTTTGAATGCGGAATTGGTGACAAAAGTATTTGAATTTAAAAATTTGTGAATAAAAAATATTATTAATGGCATAAAAATGCTTTTAAAGCTTTATGCCTGCCAAACTATCAATATTTTCAAAAAATTCTGATTGGTAAATTTTAATTCATGAATATGTAATATATATATACATATTATTAATAAATGTGATTGATTGAACAAATATTGTGTTTTAATTAAAGAATTTCGAAATAAAAGCTAATTTTTTACTCTCGGATAATCCAGCGCCAAATTTATGTAATTAGCCCACCAAATTTAAAAGCTTCCAGCGATTGTTTATTTACTTGACTGAAATCGATTTTAATTTCCTCGTATATTGAATTAATTCTTTGACAAATGACAAGTTGTCAAAATTCCTTGATGTACTGTCAATAGTTCGTATGGGAAAAGAACATTACAGGCTGTTCCAAGCTATACCAATTTAGCAACCGGAATAGAACAAAATTCCTTGAACATTTCTTGATTGCTTTTTACATGTATTTTGTATAGGCCAAGAAATTTCTAATTAAAAGAATTAATAAGCACCCTGAATATAGTGAGCAAGCATTTGAAGCAGTATGGTGCAAAAGAAATCCTAAGACGTGGATTATTCAAAATATTTAGACAAGGATCACAAAACAGACTGTGTGGACCTCACAGCATACATATACAATGTACACGATTTCCTATAGAAATGGACGGTGCGATTTTTCCATCTCTTTCGTCAAATAAATATTTTAGAAACTTACCGAATTTCGTATGCTTTTACAAGTAACAAAATTCTGCTCTCGAAATACCGAATCAAACTTTTTAAAATAATTTATAAAACAAATCACAAATTAAATCAATCGCCAGAGAAATCGCTAAACAATTCGCTTTAAAATATTAAAGATTTTGTTCTTCGTTTTCAGTCAAGTGAATTAACAGTTCCTGACAGCTTTTAAATTTGATGGGATAATTACACAAATTTGGCGCTTAAAAAGTTTGCTTTTATTTCGAAATTCTTTAATTAAAACACAATATTTGTTCAATCACATTTCTTAATATGTATATATTACAAGGCTTTCACGACTTAAAATTCATCAATTACAAAATCTTAAAAATATTGGTAATCTGACAAGGATAAAGCATTTTTAATTCATTAATTAAGTTATTAACATTCATTGAATTTAAAGGAAATATTTTATAAATTTTTGTTCCACAAATATTTAAATTCAAATATTTTTGTCGGCATTCAGCAATTACGCATTCAAAAAATCTGTGGCATCAATGCAATGCAATAAAAATATACAGCAATATACAGCGGTATATAAATTTCTATATTTTTCTCTCGTTATCTCAGGCAGTAGGTTGTCAAATAGGCGGACGCATGAGACAAAAGATTGAGCGGTACGTGGTATATGTATGCCTGAAATGAAAACAGTTGTTATCAAGGTGTCAAGTTTTTTTATTTCATTTGTTTTTAATTCTGTGAAACATATTTTTCTTTATTTGGAATTTGACAATTGAAATACAAGGAATTGCGGTGTTTCATAAACTGTGTATAAATGTTTGATTTTGGATAATAACTACTACCAAAAAATAGTTTTATAGCCTTATTTTAAATCCTTGTAAGAAGACATGTTTTTGGAAATTATTTATGTTTACTTTTTGTTTTAGGTACATTTCATCAACTTTGACACGGATAGAGAGATACCAATGTCGGAATTAACAAGTTCAAAGATTGTTGGTGACAATTATGGTATTTAAGTTTGTAAACATGATTCAGCCTGTATTCATTTCTACTATTTGCAGAGGCAGCTGAAATGCTTCAGCTTAACCCAAATGATGCCATCATTTTTGCAACTGTTGGGAATGCTACAATGGGAACAGTTCATGTTAACAATATTTCACAAAAGCACGTGTCTTATAAAGTAAGTTGCAATTAATATACAGAATTCAAGGAACTTTAAACAAAAAGCGAATGTAGACTGTTTAGATATAATGCAGATCAGAAATAATATAAGCGAGCATAAGAAAATCTCCATTCTAGCAAATATGCTTCCTTTTATTCTCGACTTTGACGGATATCAATAGTTTAAGATATCTTAAAGCGGTGTATACGGTCATATAATATCCAGTTTATAATTATTATAATTTTATTTTAAACATGTTCATTTATTCCGGTTCCATTCTCTATAAAACTTTGTTTTCGAATTCGTATCCATTTGCACTTTTCTCTAACTCGAACTCTAACCACACTTGCTCTTTAACCAATTAACTGCGCTCGACGTGTATACCCATCAATTTAAAGTTCTATTGCGGTGTGGTTTAGGTGCATCCACGCCTTGGTAAATAAAAAATCACCATTTAATATAAAAACTCAAAATTTCAATAAGATATGCAGATATGATTTAGTATTATATTTCCTGTATATTAACAGAAAATTTACCATAAATAAAAAAACATTTTTTTATATAGGAGTTATTCTATAGATAATATATTAATTTTTACAAAATTTGTTGGTTATTTTCCTGGTGTACCTCGTTCACTGTCTACTCAATAACATTGTAATTTAAATTAATTACTTGCCTTTGGTGATTTTTGGTTTGCAACGACGTGATACTTATAACATTTAACAAACCTTTGGTTGGATTTTCTCTTTTTCATCATTGAATTATTAATTTTTATCTAATAATACTTGGATTTTTTTCGTAAAATTTATTGTAGGATTGTTTGTATCGTTCGACGTGTATACTCATCACTTAATTTTAATTGCGCACCCGATGAGGGACTAAATTCCGCAGTTAACTGGTTAATACTTTTCTTCGCACTTCAAGGCGGTTCCAATAAAAATGCTCCACATTATTTTTCAGAAAGGTTATTCAGTGTTATTCTAACATACGCAAATTTTTTACAATATTATATTAAAGAATGATCCCGATTTACCAATAAATTGACCGTATTACTCAGCAGTTGACAGTTTAGTAGAAAAACGTTATTTTTCCTTGAAGCTCATTTCATCAATCAATCCTAATTCATCCTGCTATTCAAAATTAGGCAGACAGAGCCCTTTGCTTTCGCTTGCTTTTGGCTTTTCTATTTCCAGACCAAACACACTGGACACGGATTTCATAAAAAAAAAAAAAAACGAATCCATGAGATGGGTAGGTGGGTCGGGTCGTGTAGTTGCCAGGAATGTAACGTGACTATGTGAGAAGTATTTTTGAAAGAATCATTTTTTTTATTTAAATATCTTTAGTTTTTACATTTTTTTTTTTCAAAATAAATAACTCACTCAGAATCATTTGAATTAAAGAAATCCCTTTCCTAGAATTTGCCATTGTAAATTTTTTTTGTATTTAAAAGTCTAGTTGAAATTAATTTTGCGATCATATTAAAATGTCGGCTTATAGTTTTTGCAAAGGGAGTTATGATTTATTTATAATCCATGGTGGATCCTACTAGACTTATATTGAACGGATTTTACGTAACATCGGATTTTACGTAAGAGCCAAGTGGAAATTCTATTTGAAGAACAATTTAAAAATCGGCTTTAAGAATAATTTTCGTTACGTAATTTCTCATTTAAAATTCTGACCGTTCCGTGACATGAGTTTTCCGGTCGCCTTTAAATCTGGAACATAATTTGTCTTATTTTAGTTTAAAGAGAAAACTGGAAAGGATTGAGATAAATAAAAGTAGCGAAATGAACAGACACCGTTTCAATGTTTACAAAGAAAGGAAAATCATGAAATTTAGATATTCAACAAAACTTGAAAACTCAATATTTACGCTAAAATTTCGTAAACGCAAGAATGAGTTACTTTTAACAGATTTACGTATGCACAATGTTTACGAATTAATAATAATATTAAAATCTATAAAAACCTTATGGTGTTCATAAACAAAGTTTATCTTCATTAAACCAACAGTCGTGGGGCCAGTTATGCGAGTATGTATTTACAACTATTCATTTGTACAAGTATTCGAAATAACTTTCACAAGGAAAAGAAACAACATAAAAATAAAAAATAGGATCTTAATTCAATAAATGATTAATTGCTTTCAAACAATTAATTAATATTTAATGAAATATTGCATTTAAAGAAAATGTAATATAATAAAACTAATCTGAAAAACAGAGTATAAATTCCTTGCACTCCGAACTGAATTTGATGATCTGCTTGTCCCTCTCATTAATTACATTATATTTGTATTTATTGAGTCTTTATATTATACTACACTTTTACATTAATAGAACTTAAGCTTAAGTTACGTCTGTCTATTATTTGCTGGTTACAAAATTGCCCGGCCTAATACAGCAAACCAATGGTGATAACCAAATGGTGGCAGTGAAGTGACTGCCGCTTATAAATTTTTTTTATTCGCATACATTTTTTAGTTAAGTGCATCATTTGCAGCATTTTGGATAAAGTAAATTTTGAATTATTAAATTTCCATAGCTGCTTTTTTTGTGTTATATCTGCGTGTCTTCGATATCAAAGACAAGCTGATTAATTATTGTGTGTGCATTTACCGCTTTCAGAGCTATATTTTATAATTGAAGTTGGTTTTTTGTGACGTTTAGTTCGATATTAGCCCATAAATTACCAACAATATATGAGCATTATATATTTGATTTTTAATTTTTTGAAATATGTAGCTATTTCATTTCATGAATAATTATTCGAACCATCCTCCGCCACCACATGTTCTAAGATTCTCGGATTCTATTACCACATGCTTAGTTCAAGTTGATGATCTATTACCAATCTGATATTTATATTCTGATAATCTTTTGAGTTGATCAGCATGTTAATATTATGCTGTTTTTATTTTTATGCTTAATTATCATGTAGGTATCAGGTAGGTATATCAAGAATGTCGATCTAACATTTGCCACTGCAGGCACACTAACTTTCGAAAGTGTAGTCATTTTCTTAAAATTCACTCTTTAATCGAATATTCTTCGAAATTCATGTAAATAATAAGCTTATTTGTTACCTTTATCGAATTGCTTATTTTATTACTTTTCTAAATAGGTACAACATGTCTAGGTAAAATAGAGATAGAAAAATCTGTTCCTTAGGCAATTAAATTTGATTATTGCTGATGAAAAGTCATACAAAGATTAATGAACTTTATTTTATTCCTGTAATTAGCTTGTCTCAGCCAGTCATACTTGAGTGTATCCTGACACTCTGTTACTAATACCTAGGAGAGGAGAGGTTGGCTAAAATATACCTTAAACAGGGAGTTAGAAGGAGGTTATTGGCATGTATCGAAAGTGGCGGAGAACATTTTGAGTAGTGTGTGAAATATTAGCAATAACTTAAATGAGGTTTTAATTAAATAAAAAACATTTCTTTACTTGCACATTGTATCTGTTGTTGTATCTTGTTGGAAAGCAATTGTAATAAGATGGGCAATTTGGTAAAAAAAATAAGTGCATCAATTACTTGAATTTCAAAGAAAATGTGAAGAAAAGCTGAATTTTATGACAATAAAAATCATTTTTTTTGCCAGATTCGACAGTGAGTGTACCTGCAGTGGTAGATCTGGTCGATCAACATTGTTGAAATTTTTGGAAAGGACATTAGGATAGATTTTTGGCGTGAGTTGGATGTTTCTGCGTTAAGTAGATGATAAAATATAACTAAAATAATGTGCATATCATGGAAAATTCGAATTATCGAATCACCTTGTAACTCTAAAATGGTTGACATGCATCACTTTAACATAGATGTTCGTCAGCCCTATTAGACATTAGTTGTTAATAATTTTTAGACATTAGTTGTTAATAAATTATTTCTCTTCTATATATATATATATATATATATGTTTTTTCATATAATTGGTGTTTCGCGAGTTTCTTTTTCGTAAATATCGTAAATTTCTTTTGTTTCCTTTATAAGTTCTATTATTGTCACCATATTAAGTGTGTATTGCCATTTTTACATTGATATTTGATATTTCTTTAAATTTGGCTTGTTTATCAGATTATCAGTTCTCCAAAGCGCAGGTAATTTTTTTTAATACTTACTTTTATTATTAATCAGGGTCGGTTTGAGATCCAAAAACTTTACCCAGAAAAATCGTTAAACATACGGCTCAATAAATTTTTTTACCCAGCTATTGCAAGGACGAAATGAAGGGATGTAATTATCAGAGGCTATGTTTACGACGTCTGTTCAAGAAGTACCGCGAATTGTGAATTTCCGCGGGCTACGTATATTCGATTTTCGATTTTTTTATGGCGTTATGTTGGTACTAATGTCCCTCACTTATGCTGACAATCTCGGCTATTTTGAATATTCAGTTAATTTTTGACAGCTATTTTGCTTGGACGTGTTTTGGCTCGTCTTCGATTTTTCCCTATCCTAAAAAATGGATCAAAGAATAGTAGAACAATGTCTTTTGTTGAATCAATCTGAAATGAGGAAATTAATATTTTATGAATATTAACGGCCAAATTTTTGGTTCTCTGAATTTAGTACCTCATCTAAAAAAGATTAAGAAGACAAAAAGTACCATATAAAAAGAACACGAAATTTGCATAGTTCGTCAATTATATCTACTGGCTTGATTTTTTAGGTGAAAATGGGCATGTTTTTGTTAATTATAATTCAAAAAAATAAGTTATTGAAAATTCTGTACGATGTTCTCTAATGTTATTGTTAACATAGTGTGACAAAAATTGGAAAATTTGGGGTTAAAAAAATGTTTATCGTTAGTCTGCAATTCCAGCTCCATAAAGTTGACTTTGTAGGTTCAAAAATTCGTCGTCCGCTTCTTTCCTCGTTGAACGATTGAACGCGCGCGCTTCTTTTGCCGCCTCGCTCAAAGATGCTTCGGCGCGATGGACCCGTTTGACGTCGGTTTCAATGCAAAAATTGTATGACTGGGGGTCAATCTTCATCTCTAGCACCTTGATTATTTGCAGAATACTTTTGAGGCTGAGGCTTATCGACCGTCGATATTTTGTGAAAAAGAGTTGACCAGTTGTGGCGACTTTGAATTTCGAAGGAGAAAAATTATATTTATAGCACAAAACGTTTTGCTTCTTATTCTATAGGGTTTAAACTATTTTTTAAGCCAATAAAAAAAAACGATTTTTTTTAAAATTCTAGAATATCGTATAACCACTTAAATTATTCTTTTTTTTTTACATAAGGAGTAAATATTAATAAATAATAATAAAATTAACTTAATAATTAGTTAATCAAAAACATTTTTACTAATGTTTATATGCCACTGTATTATCCCATCTCAGTACTTGCTAAATTCGCGCAGCTTTAAATAAATAAAAAACATATGCTTTTCAAGTGGAAAATAATCTAAACAAACATAGAACTCCAGAACTTACCATTAAATGTTGGTGTTCTTCTATTGTTTTCCCTACTTTTTGCAAATATTCTTCTGATTCTATTGGGAACATAGATATGTTTTGTTTTCTTGTTGAATTTCTTGAGTATTCCTAATGACGTTGATGAAATGTTTTCATGAAAATAGTTTTGAATGTTTTGTAGGCGTTTTTCAATTATAAATTTACTTTCGTTTTCGAAAAACCCAATAATTTTAATTGGAATGAATGGGTAAATAAAAACAATAGTTATCTAGTTGTGATATTCTTCAATATCTCCATTCAGATTGCAAATTTATAATCAAATTTTGTGAATAATATTTACTTTAGAGCTGTTCTAAAATTGTGGATGGTTCTTTCACTTTTTTGCAATTTCAGATAATTTGCGAACTCGTATGATTATTAATTAATAAATCCGGTTTCCTTTATACTCTGTACTAAGTGCAAGAAACTGTGAATATAGAAAGTTACGCTATTTGTGTCATATATAGAAGGAAAAAGTTGCACAAATTTTTTATTAGTTCTTTTGCAATGTCAATATTAGCAACATAATATTCGATATGCGCAATGTAAAAGAAGAAAGTGGTAATAAAGTACCCTACGAAATAAATATTTTTTAAAACAATTATCCCCTTATATAATACGAATTGACTAAATTTGGTAGCTTTCGATCTTAAAACTTCGTCAAGAGAACTGGGCTTTCTCGCAAAATCTTTTGGTACGAAAGCTGCTAACGACATTCATTTCGTAAATAGTGCATTTTTATTTTCTTTAGTCAATTTCATTGTCGTTTTTCCATTTAAAATATATAACAAAATTGTACGAGTTATTCCTAGATTCTACCAAATGCAAAGAGTCTAAGGGGAATTGGCGGATGCTTATTCTTATCTTTTTCGTTCTTATTGAAATTTAGATAACGCATGGGAACCAATAGTTTTTTGCTGCTTTATCTAATGGGAAAATTATATCCATTTATTTATTTTTTGTTTTTTTTTTTAATTTCGAAAAGAAATAATAGGCAATCATAAGCACAGAAAATGTTTTCGGTTTCATCAGCAGAATGTTTTTATCCCGAATTAACATTAGCAAAAAAATGTATTAAGAATCATATAAAAAAAATTAAACTAACGCATCCGTTTCGAGAAATTTGTAGTCAATATCTTTATATTTGTTTAAGATTGCAAAGTTCTCAATTTTGTTGATTTTGTATTTGTACTGCTTTTAATTAATTTTTCTGATAGCCATCGATTATGTTTTCTTATTAAAATCAAAATTAGAAAATTTAAAATGTATTTTCTGTGTTCAAAACAGGTATTTCCTTCATCAAAACAGGAGTTAAATTTTTCGGTTTTCTTTGCTTCATCACAAGTAAAATATATTCTTTTTAATATTTTTTGAAGTACATACCAGGTACAGAACTTAATTCCTGTGGGTTTTGTTAACAGATGGCGTCTCTGAAGTATATGTACATTGTCAATTCGACGTATGTGCTATTTCGTAGAACTGTCAATAGGTTATCGCACGGCGTATGTTTTTTCCCCTAGAAGTGAACTCTTCATTCTGTGTGTCAAGCGAAATATGTCTAATTTTGAGCCGACCAAGAGGATTTGCGGCACGCATTGCTTTTGTTCTATAATCAAAAAAAAAAAAAAAACTGCAGCTGAGAGCCGGCGTTTGCTCGTCGAACCTATGGCGACTTTGCTCCACACATTAACACCTGTGAGATGTGGTTTAAAAGTGGTCAATTTGATGTGAAAGACAAGGAGAATCCTGAGCAACAAAAACAAGTTCACGGACGCAGAGTTCGAGACTTTGTTGATGATGCAGATGGCAGAGCAGCTTAATGTTATACAGAGAGCCATCAGCAAACGTTTGAAGGCCATAGGGAAGATATTGAAGGTCGGAAAGTGGGTTCCTCGCAAACTCACTGCTAGGGAAATAGGAAGGCGCAAAACAATTTGTGAAACTTTGCTTTAACGCTTTGAGAGAAAGTCTTTCTTGCACCGCATAGTAACTTTCGTAGCTGAGTTAATTTCATTATTTGAATATATGTTTAAATTTTTCGACAACTCCTGTTGCTCACAATTAAATTCAGATACACTTTCATCGTCAGATGTTACTTTTGTTTTGAAATACAAGTTTTTATTAGGAGTATTTTCAGGCTCATCTTGAAATTCATAAGAACATGATGGAATAGCTATCTCGTCATTCTTGTCATCTCCGGACAAACGAAGTGATGGAATAGCATTGGATTTTAAATTTCAAAAATATTTTTTTTCAAAATGCAAAGGCAGATAATTTAAATTTAGAAATTCCTAAAAGACGCTTTATGCGGTATTTTGGAAATTTAAAAAGGCGAAATGGGGATTGTTCAGGGGAATTTCGGTAGCTTCGCTTCCAAAAGCGAATTACACATTTTCCACCATATTTTCCCTTATCTACTTTTTCTGGATAATTCTCCTTTATTACAAAAAATAATCAAGAGACACGGTAAGATTACGTCGAACAAGCCAAAGTCAAAAGTCGTCAACAAACTTGTTTAGCCAAATTATCAAAATTATATCAAAAGGGAAAATCAGTTGAAATCGTAACCCAAAAGTCAATTAGTAAACAGCTAGATCCGCAACCAAATCCAATCAATAATAAATATTCAAAATCCTAAAAAAAACATCTAAATTTCACCTATAAACAAAAACTTGTCAAAAAAATCTCTGAAGACGTTCTGCATGCTGACACTTCAAGAGTACAATCTGCAGTAATTCGAATTCATAGCTCCCACCGTCTTACAGGCCGCAGCGGCACATTCATCGCTAAAGATCATGAAATACTAGATGTGACACTCGTGACGTATTCCCTTATCTTTTTTCGACCTTGGTTCCGTTAGCCCATCGGCCTTGCAGATTTTGCTAAAAGTAGATAGTAATAAAGGGTTCACACGTCAGAGAAAGGGGGAGGCGGAACGAAAATTAAAACGATGTTTCACCACCCAGAGCAGCGCACACGTTCGTCTCTTTTGGCCCGCCTTTAAAAATGCTCAGTGAAAAAATGTTGTTGTAAATTAGGATCGGGAAGTCCAAGTAAACAAGTCCAACGTAGATATAAACAACTTGTATTTCAAAGTGTTAACAAAAAAAGGTACCTGTCGAATCGTATTTCAGAATTAGAATTTGATAATAAACAATACAAGAAAGTTCAATTTAATGTTTTCATAACAATAAGAGAGTCGAGTTACAAAGGTTTGTTTACATAATTTAGCTGCAAAAGAAAAAATTTAAACAAAGCAAAATTAGCATGTGCAGCTACAATTTCAAGTGCAAAAATAAGCTTAACAACGACGTTTTCTTTCATACCTTTTTGCCTTTTCGTTACAACAAGTTTTGCCAAGCAAAACTCAATTCGAATAAAAATTCGATGACAACTTTTGCAATAACAATTTGCAGATTCAATTTGGAGCACAACATTCACTTTTCACTTTCTATTTCGGTCTAAGATTGCTAGGTTAAGAAAAACAGGCTTGCCACCTAATTTTGACATTTGAACTTTCTGCCAACTTTACAACTAAATATTTTGATTCAAACTCAACACTCCTCCTTAATCAAAAATGAACGATTCAACTCAAAAGGAACTCTATTTAAAGGTTTAGTAAAGATATCTGCAATTTGCTTCTTGCCTTCAATATGTACAACTAAAACAGTTTCTTTGGTATGATACTTGATAAATTTTCTCAAAATTTCAATATGTTTTTTTCCTTTGTTCAATTTCCCCTCGTGGGTGTTCTGCAGCATTTGGACTGCAGATTTGTTGTCGACGTACAACGGGAACGGGTGATCTTCTTTCAGGATGCCCAGCTCCAATGCCAGTCTCTTCAACCAGCTTATCTCGTCGATCACTTGATAAGCTGCTCTGTATTCAGCCTCTGCAGTCGATGTCGCCACTACTTTCTGCCTGAGGGAATACCAAACAACTGGTCCGCCCGTGTAGATCAAGCCTCCACTCGTCGATTTCATAGTCTCTTTTTCTCCTCCAAAATCAGCATCTGTGTACACTTTTATTTTCCTGTCTCCATCAAAGTAGATCCCTGCTTCAGGTGTTGCTCTCAGGTACTGGAATATTCGCTTCGTCATTTTCCAATGACTCTTCTTTGGATCACAGCAATGTCTGCTCAGGTAATTCACCGCGTAGCTGATGTCAGGCCTAGAGATGGTCGCCAAATAGAGCAGGCTACCAATAGCTTCACGGTAAGGGGTACCAGCAGGCACGCTTTCGTCATTCACCAGATCCGTCGATTTTGTCACCATGCCAGGCTCAATGGGGGTTGGTGCAGGGTTGCACTCTTCCATCTCCATTCTCTTCAGGATCTTTTGTGTGTACTTAGGCTGATTAACGAAAATACCTTTGCTGTCTATCTTCAGCTCCATGCCGAGATATGTAAACTTGTCTTGGATTTTCTTGCTGTGGGTGATCTCGAACTTCCTTCCAATCAGTTTCAGTAGATCAAAAACTTCTTTTTCATCCTCTCCGGCCACCAGTCCATCATCCACAAACAATGCAACTATGATTGTTTTTGATTTGTTATAAAACACACTCGGGTCATCATCTGAACTCTCCAGTCCAATTTGCTCGAACGCCTTAGTCACTTCCGTGTTCCATTGTTTTGGTGCCTGTTTGAGACCGTAAAGGCTTTTGTGTAGCTCACATACCTTGTCTGACCCATCCTCAAAACCTTCTGGCTGCTCCATGTGTATAGTCTCCTCCAGCTTGCCGTACAAGAACGCAGTCTTCACGTCAAAAGATATCAGCTTCCACTTCTCCGAAGCGGCGTGACTCAAGATGAGTCGAATCGATGCGTAACTTGCCACTGGACTAAATGTCTCTTCGTAGTCGATGCCTTTCTGCTGTTCAAAGCCTCGAGCCACCAGTCTCGCCTTCAGTCTCTCATCAGATTTTTCTGTCAGAACCCACTTGCATGAGAGTGGCTTCACTCCCTCCGGACGAGGTACCAGCCTCCAAGTCTGCCTGTCAACCAACGAATTATACTCATCTTGCATTGCGCGACGCCATTTTGGATCCTTCAGGGCCTGGGACACCGTGATGTCTCCTCCCTCACCAATGAACGCCATGTCTGTGTGGCCTTCAACTCTGCCATACCAAGATATAATGTTGCCAAACCACTTTGGCGGTACTCCTCTCGTTGCACGAACTGGTCTCTTGTTTGGGGACTTGGGGGTTGTCCTCTCATCCTCTTCATTATTGTCCTCGCTCTTGGGCTCTCGCTCGTCCTCTTCTCCGTCTTCTTCATCGGACGTCTGGTCAGTCTCAACTTCCTCTTTCGGTTCTTGCACAGCCTCATCTTTCACTTCCTGCACCTTGGTCTCAACTTCAGTCATGTTCCGTTCGTGTTCTTCATTGAACGTAACGTTTGCTTCACTGATGATGTCACGGCGCCCTGGAACATACACCCGATAAGTCGGTGAGTCGAAGTCGTAACCAACCAAGTAGCCTCGTTCATTCTTCTTGCCAAACTTGCGTCGTTTGTGTGGTGGTAGCAAAATGTGGCACTCACATCCGAATATCTTCAACTTATTCAGATCTATTTGCCTACCAAACCACAGTTCTGCCGGACTTTTTCCTTTCACATTTCTCGTTCCTGTCTGATTAATTGTGAAAACAGCATATGAGACTGCCTCCGCCCACAGCCGCTCCGGTAGATTGGCTGCAGTTAGGGCTGAGCGTGCAGCCTCCACTATGGTTCTCATCTCACGTTCAATTCTTCCATTCTGCTGTGGCGTGTGTGGATTTGTGTAGGTGTGGAAGATTCCCAAATCAGTCAAGAACTTTTCAGTTTCAGCATTTCTAATCTCCTTTCCATTGTCAGAACGCAGACATTTTATTTTCTTTCCAAGTTGGTTTTCGGCCATCTTTACGAACAACTTCAGCTTCTCAGGAGCCTCGCTCTTGTTCTTCATAAAGTAAACTGTTCGAAAATGTGAATAGTCGTCTTTGAAGAGTAAGAAGTACTTTGCGCCACCTACGGAGGGTGTTCTCTCCTCACCCATGTCCACATGTACAAGGTCCAGCAGTTGTTCAGCTTTCTTCTCATTTGTAGGGTGGGAGTTGCAGTGTTGTTTGCCAAAAGTACATCCTTCACATAAATAGTCTTTCCAGTCATCGACGAACTTAATACCTCTTCTCTGCAAGACATCTCTCACGTACTTGACATTCTGGTGTGCCATCCTCTCGTGCCACGTTCTGATCGAAATTGCTGCCGTGCCAGGGGGTTGCTCTACACGTCTCAACATCATTTGAAAAAGGTTGCCATGCCTCTTTGCTACACCAACAGTCGTTTTTCTGTCCGCCGTGAGAAACTCAGCCTTTTCTTTGTCTGATCTCATCACATACCCTTGGTCGAGCATATGACTAACTGAAAACAGGTTGAACTTCAGGTCTGGGACATATAAAACGTCCTTCAGGATGACTGGGTGCCACTTGTTCCCATCAAATGCCTCAAGTTCCACTGTTTCAACCGCAGCGCCATCTATCTCAGTCGAATCACCAAGCAGGATTGACACAGGACTTTTCAGTTCGATGAATTCGGTGAACCAGTCGCGGTGCGAAGTCATGTGCCGACTCGCGCCACTGTCTTGGTACCAGGTTGTTATCTTGTCCTCCAGGTGGTCCGAGCTGCTGTCCAGGTCCGACGTCTTCAGGCTCACAGTTACCCAGGCATTTGGTTTCTCACGTATCTCTTTGTTGTTGTTTCCTCGTTGCGTGCACTCTTTTGCAAAGTGACCTTTTTGTCCGCACGAGTTGCAGGCATATATTTTTCTTGCAGTGTGCAAGATACTTCGCACATGGCTTGTTTGTGCAGTCCTTCTTGAAATGGCCTTTGTTTCCACACTTGTAGCAGACTGAATCCCCTTTTCCATTTTTGTTTGCCGGTTTTGTTTGTTGCTTCTTGTTGTTTCGTTTTGTAAACAATGCATTCATCGAGGTCGAGTCCTGTCCGTTGCCCTGGTTCTGCTGTCTCTCATCCTCCATTCGCAGTCGCTCAATCAGTGTTGACGTGTTTTTATCAGCACCAGTTACGTTGTCCCATGATGTGCCAAAATGAGCCAGTCGAGAAGGCAGCATACTCAAAATCCTCGTCATCATCCAGGAATCCCGAACAGGATCATTTTCAGTCGATAATTGTTCACCTATAGACAACAGTTCCATACAATTCTCCACCGCTGACTTATTCTCATCAAAAGTGTAATTGGAAAATTGTCTTCTCAATATCTCTAACGTCATATCAGTCTTTGTGCCATACAGTCTAACTAGTTTTTCCAGCATTTGATTTGCTGTCTGACAGTTTGCTATTTTATATGCAATTTGGTCGCTCACATTTAAAACAATGAGCTGTTGAGATTCTAAGTCCTTTTCAATCCATGCTCTAACGTCTACATTATCGTCTGCTCCGTCTGGTCTGAGTTTAATTCCGGTCGCAATATCGTACAATTTCTTTGTTTTTAAAACAATATTCAATTTTAGTCTCCATGGCACATAGTTGACTTCTCCGTGAGAGTCATGACTCAACGTCACCAACTGTGACTTGACTGTATCCATGATCACGTGACTTGAGTCTTGAGTGTGACTGTACTTACAATTTGGACGATTTTCAGTTTTGTATTTGAACGACGATTTTTTTTTTCTTCAGACGATCTGCGAGGTGGCTTTCTTGTTTGTTGTGTCGTTGTCGACTTGCTGCGAAACGTTTCTGCTCGCCTGACGTGTGAACCGAACTTGCCAATTCACCTTACTGCTCGACAAGTACTTGCTTCAATTTGACTGTCCTTTCCAGCTGTCCACTGACGAATTTTGTTTACTTTCCCTTCCAACGACGTCCTGGGCCCATAACCTGTTGTAAATTAGGATCGGGAAGTCCAAGTAAACAAGTCCAACGTAGATATAAACAACTTGTATTTCAAAGTGTTAACAAAAAAAGGTACCTGTCGAATCGTATTTCAGAATTAGAATTTGATAATAAACAATACAAGAAAGTTCAATTTAATGTTTTCATAACAATAAGAGAGTCGAGTTACAAAGGTTTGTTTACATAATTTAGCTGCAAAAGAAAAAATTTAAACAAAGCAAAATTAGCATGTGCAGCTACAATTTCAAGTGCAAAAATAAGCTTAACAACGACGTTTTCTTTCATACCTTTTTGCCTTTTCGTTACAACAAGTTTTGCCAAGCAAAACTCAATTCGAATAAACATTCGATGACAACTTTTGCAATAACAATTTGCAGATTCAATTTGGAGCACAACATTCACTTTTCATTTTCTATTTCGGTCTAAGATTGCTAGGTTAAGAAAAACAGGCTTGCCACCTAATTTTGACATTTGAACTTTCTGCCAACTTTACAACTAAATATTTTGATTCAAACTCAACAAATGTAAACAGCACGCATCCGTATATATGCTTTTTGTAGTGCTTGCCTCTTCCCCATTCTCGATTCAAGATTTCCCTATGCTGCAACATTGCCCGGGGACGGCACTAACACCATGCATGCAGAGGCACACAGCGTGCCCGAGACTTTGGCCCGCCTTTAAAAATGCATGATAAAAAAAAAAAACGCTGCCTATACTGTAGGTGCCGTAGATGAGAATATTTGACTGGGAATTCTTGTCTCTTGTTCTTATTGGACTTCCGATAAGGCATGGGAAGCAGTAGCTCTTTTTTGCTTTCTCTAATGGAAAAAATGTCCTCAGGCAGTTTTAGAAATTGCATATGGGTTAGAGCTTTGGGCTTGTATAGAGAGTGTCACATCTAGTATTTCTTGATCTTTGCCCATAACCTGGGTTGGGACAAATTACAAAGCCATAGTACAACTAAAACAGTTTTATTCACAAGCAATAACTATGATAATACAAGTTAAGGCGGCAAATTTACCAGAAGGAGTGATTCCATGGAGTCCCAACAAAATAATTAGATGTGCAAAAGTAGTTTATGTTCATTTTTTGAAGACTTCCAAACCCACTTTAGTTTGAAACGTACAAATATTTCTACATATATTCTGAATGCAATGCTAACTATCGTAAAGCCGACTTTGCGAAGCTTAACCTCCTCTTAAGTAATTCGAATCTCCGCATTCCGTCTTTAAACTCCCAATCTTCCATTATCAAAGAAGTCACCCTTTTTTATACTGATCTCTTCAGTTGTGTGTCCCAATGCGTACCCTTTGAACCTATAAAGAGCCGCTATTCTTCGCCACCCTGGTATAATAAAGAGCTCCGCTCTCTACGCAATAAAAGAAACAAATTATGGTCCTCGTATCTCTTGTCCAGGTCCGATGCAGACTACTCTTTCTACATCGCTGTCTCCAACCTTTTTTCGGAGCTTTGCTCTACCCTCTATATCGGACCCGAAACTATTCTATAAGTTTATCAACGTGAAATGCAAGTCTAACGGATTCCCCCCTGTCCTTAATCTCGGCGAGGCATCCTCATCCGACCATTCAGCAATTGCCAACCTCTTTGCTAAGTTCTTCAGTCAATCCTTCAGTGATCAAAACCCTACCCCTGATCCTAACTTCTTCTCTTACATGCGCAACTGCATTCAAACCTCCCTTGTCTCTATCGTCATCGATCCCTCTTTAGTTGCGGCCAAGATTAACGCTCTCGTTAATGATACTGACCCAGGCCTTGAGGGTATTCCAGCCATTCTTCTTAAGAAGTGCGCCACCGCCGCTCTATTTCAGCTTTCCCTTTCAGAGGGAATTTTTTCCGATCTCTGGAAGGATTCTTACATCACCCCTATCCATAAAAAGGGTTGCAAGAGCGACATTTCCAACTACCGACCCGTCGCCAAATTATCGTGCATTCCTAAGCTCTTTGAAAGTCTCATCTATGACTCTTTGTCATTCCACTGCAAGTCAATCTTGTCCCCTTCTCAACATGGCTTTCTTATTGGCAGATCCACGACCACCAATCTAACTACCTTTGTATCACGCACCCTCCTTGCCATGGAGAATGGCGCTGAAGTTGACGTTATAGCAACTGACTTTACCAAAGCCTTCGACAAAATTTCCCATGAGATTATCATTCTCAAATTAACCTACCTTGGTTTCCCTTCCCGTCTTATCTCATGGATCTCTTCCTACCTTGGTAACCGTCAGTACAAGGTCCGTTTTGATTCCTTCATTTCTCACCCCTTCTCACCCCGCTCCGGAGTTCCGCAAGGCAGCCACCTCGGCCCACTATTCTTCATATTGTCCACTAACGACGTTGTGAACGTGATTAATCACTCTCACATTCTAGCTTATGCCGACGACATGAAAATCTTTAAACCTATCTCCAATGTCTCTGACTCCGTATTCCTCCAAAACGATCTAAATAACTTTTTTACCTGGTGTGAGCATAATTTTCTCGAACTTAACATATCAAAATGCCAAGCAATTACCTTCTCCCGCAAGCGCACTTCCGCACCCCCCAGACCTTATCTTCTTTCCGGTGTGCCGGTTCCCCCTGTCACATCCCTTCGTGACCTCGGTGTCGTTTGTGATAACGAACTCAACTTCCGATCCCATATAGACCTTTCCATTAACAGGGCCAATTCCGCTCTCGGCTTCGTTAAACGATGGTCTAAGGAGTTCTCTAACCCTTATGTCACCAAATCCCTTTTCATCTGCTTTGTCCGTCCTCTCCTTGAATATGCCTGTCAGGTCTGGTCACCTTCACACTCCACAGCCATCAACAGAATTGAATCTGTCCAACGAAGATTCATCCGCTTTGCCTTGCGTAATCTTCCATGGTCCGACCACCTCAACCTTCCCCCCCTATGAAAACCGCCTAAAATTAATCGATCTCCAGCCCCTTTCCCTTCGCCGCGATGTAGCCGATATAGTCTTTGTCCACCAAGTCCTTGTTGACGCTGTTGACTGCCCAGACCTCCTCCATAGAATATCCTTCAACACCAGCCCCCGTAACGTCAGATCTTTCCCCACTTTTCGCCTTGAAACCCACCGTACGAACTATGGCCACTTAGAACCTTTTACCCGAATGCTGCGTAAGGCCAACAACTCCTCCACCTTCGACTTCCATTTAAATAAGCTCTCTCTCAAGCGAGCTCTTTATCGCCCCTGCCCTACCCTACCCAGTCCCTAATTCATTCCGTTTGTCAAATATTATAAATAAATCCTACCAAAACCTTAGCTTGCCCTACTCTTGACCAACTTAACTCCCCAATGATCCTTTCTGTCGATTCCCTGTTTTCCTCATAAGTAGGTTTATATAATTTAGTTAATTTGTTTTTCTCTTTGTTGTTATTTATCTAAGTAGCTTGTATTAAGTGAAATAAATAAATAAATAAATAAATAGTTTAAAGCAGATTTTGTGGTTGTTCAAAGTACCGTTACATTGACTTGCCTTTTCGAATTGAAGTCTGTCGAAGGTAAAAATTATATGTACAGATTTTGTTGTAAACACAAAATTTAGTAAAGCACGTAAAAACTATTGAACTGTAAGACTTTTTTTTTTCGTAAAAAAACATGAAGGTTATACAATTTTTTAGAAGAAAATGCCTCGAGGCATAACGTTATCTGACATTGAACAAGCTCGTATCTTAGCTTATAAGGAATCGGGTGTTGCAATTAACGAAATAGCGGCCACAGGAATACCATCTCAAATTTCGTGAAAAATCCCGAAACATTGCTGCTCAAATTAAACAGGAACTACAGTCTGTTTGGTAAGAGTGTATCGCTAAGAACTCAATAATGCGATAAAAAATTAACAAAATATTATTTTTTTTTTATTATTTACTTTATTTTCTTTTACGCAATACATTTAATATTTGGTGAAGTCACCGTTATTTTCTATTATAGTTATACATCTGTTTATATTTTCAAGTATTTTTTTCAGCATATTCTAGTGATATATCCCTCCAGGCTTTCTTTACCGATGATTTAAGTTGTTGCAAAGTGAAAGCATTTTTCCACTGCAGCTTTGCCTTCATTACGGCCCACACATTTTTAATTGATTAGTATAAGGACTTAGTGAGGGCCACCTCCACGAAGCGGCCAAAGACAGCCCCCTAGACGGTCAGGCCGACAGCCATTTAGTGAAGTGGCGAAGGGCGGCCTGATCTTGGCTGTCATAAACCGCAGCGATCCGGATGGCGCTATCTCCTTGGACAACTGGGGATCGGTCCGGATTGCGCTACTCGGCGTCTTTATGGACGTCATGGAGAAAAATCCCGGCCCTACCCCTTGTTGCTCAGATGCTGGGTGGTATCGAGGTCGGGTGAAATTAATCGCTTGCGAGGATCAGCGATCGGCAGATCTCTACAAAGCAGCGATTTCCTGTCTGGGCGAAGTCTGGCCAGGTGCCAGGCTCGAGGTCGTGTCCAGGGACGAGTTCCCGAACAGACCGAGAGCCAGGACGTGGATCCCGGCGGAGCCCTCTGAACCAGAAAAGATCCTGGTCATCATGCGTATGTGCAATCGCAATCTTCCGACCCATGATTGGAGGATTGCACAGGTCGGAAAGGTCAAGGGCAAAACGAGGCAAGCCATTGTTATCCTAAATGCGGAATCTCTGGCACCTCTAGAGGCTAAGGGCGACAAAATCTTTTATGGCTTCGACTCCATTGTGCTGTCCGTCTACTCGAAGGACAGGAGAGTCAAAAGACCTGATGGTGTCGCTGGACAAAGTGGAGAGATCAGCACCGTAGTAGAAGCAAAGACTTTGGCCGGTGCTGAGAAACACCCCCCATCATCTCCGTCAGCATCCATGGATGAGGGTAGCGATACGCTATCAGCTTCTGGATTGTTGGGAGACCTTTTCATTCAGGATGACCTGGAAGAGGACATCCTAATCTCAGACGCCGATGACGCCGAGGTGACGGTGATAGAGGCGTCCCCTATCCAGCGAGAGCAAGCTGAGAGTGGTACAGATTAACCTACACCACTCTAAGGCAGCGTCCGCTGCACTCCTCCTGCGCCTATCGCAAAAGGGGGAGGACGTTGTTCTTGTCCAAGAACCATGGGTCGTCGGAGACCGGATTTGCGGACTCAACCTGAAGGGTTACTGTAGCTTCTATGCAAAGGGAGTACGTAAACCTAGAACCTGCATTCTAGTGAATACCAGCTATAATGCCTTCATGCTAAACCATTTCAGTGACAGGGATACGGTATCGGTTATGGTGGAACTTGGATCGAGCTAAGCGCAAGCAAGCGCTGGTAATCGGCGCAGACGCGAACGCCCACCATACTGTCTGGGGTAGCTCGGACATAAATGATAGAGGTGAGTCTCTTCTTGACTTTATACTTAGCTCTAACCTTCAGGTGTGCAACGTAGGTGATGAGCCTACTTTTCTCAGTTCTCGACGTTACCCTGTGTACCGAGAACTCCGCCCACATTGTTAAGGACTGGAGAGTTTTCAAGGAGCCTTCGTTGTCCGATCACTCATACATTGAGTTCGGACTTGACTTTCTTAAACCAATTCGTAGCCCCTTTATTAATAGGAGGAGGACGAATTGGGATAGGTATAATCTGGCTCTCCAGCAGGCGTTACCGACTGAAGGACCACCAATCATCAATAGCCGACAGGACATTGATGTAGCGGTGAACGTGCTGACTGGAGCCTGCAACAGGGCGGCCAAAATTGCTTGCCCCTCGTGCAAACCCTGAGGCAGACCCAAGCCCCCATGGTGGTCTAATGAAATCACGGCACTCAGGAAGGAATGCCGTAAGCAGTTCAACAAGGCCAAGAGCACCAATGAATGGTCTGCTTATAAGGAGAGCCTTAGGAACTTCAAGAAATCCCTCAGGATGGCCGAAAGCTCCTCGTGGGGGAAATTTTGTGGCGGAGTGGAGAAGGTATCCGAGGTTAATCGCCTCAGAAAGATACTCGCCACGACGTTTTGTGCACCCGGTCTTCTGATGAAACAAAATGGGGACTGGACCTCGACGAGCATGGAAACTCTGGAATTGCTGATGGAGACTCACTTTCCTGGCTGCTCGGACAACCAAACGGTGGTATCCACGGCCACACAGGAGGCTGGGGACCTCGTCACAGGGGTCCTTAGCCGCGAAAGACTTGATTGGGCTATCACGAGTTTTAAGCCATACAAGTCACCAGACTTGGATGGCATTATACCAGCGGAGCTTCAAAGGGCTTCTTCGCTAATCAGCCCTTGGTTGCTTATCATTTTTGAAGCCTGTTTGCAGCTCTCGCATATCCCTAAGTCCTGGCTAGAGGCTAAGGTCGTTTTCATCCCGAAAGGGGGAAAGGCCTCGCATTGCTTCAACGTGCTCTGGCAAAGCTTGCACGGTGGTGTGACAGATGTGGCTTAGGGGTCAATCCGAATAAGACGGAGCTGGTGTTGTTTACCACGAAACACCGGACCCCCACCTTTGTCACACCAACACTAAAGGGTGTCAACCTTAAACTTTCAGATCAAGTCAGGTACCTGGGCCTGATCATCGATAGAAAGTTAAACTGGAAAGACAACATTAAGGAAAGAGTGCGCAAGGCCACCGTGGCTCTGTACTCTTGCAGGAAAGCTGTTGCAAGAAAATGGGGGCTGGAACCCCGTATTGTCCACTGGCTCTATGAGGCCGTTATTAGGCCTATACTTGTGTATGGTGTGTTAGTCTGGTGGCCGGCTCTTGAAAAGGCTTACAATGGGATAGGCCTGGAGAGGGTGCAGAGGTTTACGTCCATACTTATTACAGGCGCCCTCAGATCCACCCCTACTAAGGCCTTAAACACTATCCTCCACTTCATTCCGCTGGACCTGTTTGGTAAGCAAACGGCAGCATCCTCGGCCATAAGGCTCAACGCGGTTCACCGCTGGACACATACGGATTACGGGCATTCTAGGATTCTAGGGCCACGTACCTTGGCGGTGGGCTACATGGTTCCCAAGCCATCATTTGGCATGAATATTACTGCCTCCTTTCCCTCGAGGCAAGAATGGGTCTAGTTTTGCAGCCAGGATCGATTCAGGTTTTCACTGACGGCTCCAAGAAGGACGGCAAAGTGGGTGGAGGTATATACTCTGAACAAATGGGTATAGAAACCTCCTTTCGACTGCCAGACCATTGCAGCGTATTCCAAGCTGAGGTCATGGCTATATCACAGGCAATCGCGCGGCTGAGGGCTACAGCGAAGCCCCTTGTCAATATACGTATCTTTAGCGATAGTCAACCTGCGATCAGATCGCTAGTAAGTGTTCACACGATATCCAAGGTCGTTGCGGACTGTCGCTCGGAGCTCATCCGCATGGCTGATAGAACTGAAGTCAGTCTGGTCTGGGTGCCTGGCCACCTCGACATCCCGGGCAACACCAGGGCGGATGAGCTCGCGAGGCTTGGCACAGGCTTGCCCGCTGAGGATATCACTCTTAAGCCGGGTGCTCCGCTTGCATCAAGCAAGCGGACCATACAAGAGTCCTTCCTCGTAACTGCTAATCGCAGGTGGAGAAATGAGCCCACCTGCTCAACGACCAGATTTATCTGGCCCATCTTCGACCGCAACAGGTCTAGAAACTTGGTCTCGCTCAAGAGAGCCGCTATCAGCAACGTAGTAGCGGTCATCACGGGCCACTGTCTCATCGGCAAACATGCCAATAGGATGGAGGTGACCACGCATGACTTCTGCAGAAGTTGCCTCAATGAGGAAGAGGAGGAGAACATCCTTCACTTCCTGTGTCAATGCCCAGCACTAGTGGTGCGGAGAAATCGGAGTCTGGGCTCCACTTTCTTTAATGATCTGTCGGAACTGAGCTCCGTCAGGATCAGAAGCCTGGAGCAGTTCATTAAAGAGTCCAAATGGTTCGAAGGCTAGTTATTTGGAGACTTCATCCCACGTAGTATCACAATGGGCCTAACTTGGCCTAAGTGTGCCTTCTTTTGGCAGCCACTTGAACCTAGAACCTAGAACCTAGTGAGGGCCACTCCATGACATTGATATTATCTTGATCTTTCCATTGTTGCCTTCTTGCAAGACCTACGATCGGTTTCTTGTTCCAAACCAAGAATCTGCAGACTTTATATACAGGGTGGCCCATTGTAAAATTGGAATTTCTTTTTGTTATAAAAAAAAAACGGCTCAATATCAATGGTTGAACATTTATTTGAAAGGTTGTTTTATGTCATTTATTTATGAAAAACAATTTTGGTCAAATGATCACCAAGGCTGACTTGGCAGTAGCCCATTCGGTCCACCCAATTTTTGAGTATATTTTCGATTGTTTCGGGCCTTATGTTAGCAATAGCATCTTGAATATCGTACTTGAGGTCTTTCTTGAGTTGTTTCTGGTTTGTTGGCGTAACATTTATCTTTCATCGCTTCCCAAAGATAATAGTCCAATGGCGTCAAATCGCAGCTTCTTGCCAGCTAAATCACATCAGCATTTTTGCTGATTATGCGATTTCCGAAGATTGCGCGCAAAAGATCGATTGTGGCGTTCGCTGTATGGCACGTAGCGCCGTCCTGTTGAAACCAAATATCGTCCAAGTCCTCGGCTTCAATTTTCCTGAAAAACCAATCGGCCAACATTGCGTGGTATCGCTCGCCATTGACGGTTACGGCGGCTCCGTCTTCATTTTCGAAGAAAATGGGCCGATGATGCCGCCGGACCTAAATCCAAAAGTCACTCGTTGTGGGTGCATTAGCTTTTCCACGATGACGTGGGGGTTTTTCTGTGCCCCTTATGCGACAGTTTTGCTTATTAATATAACCACCGAGGTTGAAATGAACCTCGTCCGAAAAGATGATTTTTCGGTCAAATTCGCCATCTTCGACCAAACGATCTTCTGCCCAATTTGCGAAACGTAGACGGTTCGGATGGTCAACCGGCTTTAACTGCTGCTTTATATGGCGTCATGGCGAGGTGTTTGCGCAAAATTCGCATCAAAGAAGTACGTGCAATGTCTAATTGTTGAGAACGATGATGAGTTGATGTTGATGGTTGCTCACGCACACTTTGAGCAACAGCAGCAATTTTTTCGATTAAGCGCAGCGGACGAGTACATACACGGGTTGGTTTATCCACCAACATTCCAGTTTCACGAGCTCGCTTCACGAATTGATCCACAAATTGGGTTTTTGGAAGTTTTTTTTGTCAATTTTTTTTTTTCAAATTGCTCACAGTTTGAGTAGAAGACAGAAGTGGTGACACTTTGGAAAAGTTTTTAATATTTCCCAACTTTCTTCAAGCGAATACCGTCTCATTTCGTAAATGTCAAACCTTAAACTAAATTTCTGTCAAGTCGAGAATGACATATAATCAACTAAACTTCAAATTTCCGATAGATCAATTTCCAAACACTAGAGGGACCACCCTTTATATCCCGTTTTTGTAAATTTGCAGCATCCTTTCTGCAATCAAATTTCCAGTGAAAACAATCAATTTTCAAAATCCTTCCGAACAGAAGCATTCCCACACATGAACTCTTATTGGATGTTTTGCAGTACTTATGATGTATTGCCGTCCTTTTTTAATCATATTTGTTTAAGTCCGTGATATGCCCAAAATGATGATTCGTCAGTGAACACGACGTTTGGCCAATCGCGGTTCAAATATTCATGAGCTCATTTCGTTATGCTTTTCGGATAAAAGTGGTTTGATTGTAGTACTGCGGTTTTTGATGAAATTTTCCCTTATTCTTTGGCGTATGGTATAGAGACATGTTGATACCTTTTTCTGCCTATTGGCTTTTAGCTCGCATCAGCGTGTGGATCTTTTTCAAAAATCTTCAAAATAGCGATGACTTCTCTTTTTGATGTTTTTCTTGTTTTACCCCTCCTCTTTTTTTTCCTCAGAAAACTTCTTACAACACTTCTTTACAAAAGACGCATGCTTTTTAATATATCTCGCTGCCTGGGCATAAATCCATTTAGGTACTTTCGGATGAAGGAAGAGAAACACAGCTTCAAAACGTTTACAAAATAAGGCACTCACGTTGAAAATCAATCTTAACACGTTCCCAGCCATGCTGTTTATGAGAAGGTGTCATTTCTAGGCCACGTGTACCATTTTCGGCGCACGATAACCACTTTAATAATTTTCTATAAATACATATTTTTTTCTTGTTTTTGAGAGAACGTATATTATTTTCATAATTACCGTTATCAGTGCACTCCTCAAAAATTACTGTAAACATCATTACGTCACATAAAACAGTGTTCCACAAATTAAATTTTAGACGAAAACATTTTAAATTCAAAAATTCAGCTTGGCGTACAAATGCAGTTTAGCGTGTACCGACAACGGTACACGTGGCAGGGAACGTGTTAACAGTAAAAAGTTCAATGCAAAATGAGACTTTAAGCTTGACGCGCATATATATAGATAATATTCATTCTTTCACTTCAAATATTTCTGTCTCTTTCTTTCTGAGAAATCGTCGATATGCTCTTACCAAAAAGACTGTATATCTTTCCATTACAAAAAGGAGAGTCCAGCAAATGCTGCAAGAAGATGTTAACCTTAAGTGTCAAAGTAGGTTGGCCTAGCCTAAAATTATTAACTTAATTTTGTTTTTTATTTTTATACAAAAATACTTTCATAAATAATTTTAACAAAACCTTGTAGTCAGGTAAACTTGATGAACGGGTTCGACAAAATTTTTTCCACATCGATAAATTTTCAAGAAAACAAGGAAATTAGGTTAATTTAACACGTTGACCGCTATGTCACTCACCGGTGACTAACACTGAACTTTCCGTTCAGGCCGCGTCAGTCATCGGTGACTGAAGTATAAATTAAAATAAGATAGACTTGGCGTTTTACGTGTTGAGTGAATATCCATAACAATTTTGTGCTCAACGCAATTATCTTATGTTTAAACACCTACATCGACTAAATTGCAATCATAAAAGTGCGTTTGGAATTGCTATAACACAATACCAACAAGCCTGTAAGCATACAAAGGGACTAATAATTCCATCTTCATAAAGCAAACTTTAAACAAAATAACGGTATAGTATAATAAGAAACATTTAAATTTTTAACATTTTCATCCTATCCTATACTATAATACGAGCAGTATTGGTATACATATCTTTAATGGCATTTTCGAATACGACTTCAACGATTTCTATCAAGTTTACAATGTAGGGATTTTCGGAGGCGATTTTCAATATATTTCAATGAAATTCAGTATACGGTGGTTTTTGGGGATGATGAATCGATCTAGCTATGTCTTATCATGGGATTTTTCGAAATTTGAGATGGCGATCTCGTAAAATTTATACTTCAATGGATTTCGATCCAATTTAGTTATAGAGAGATTTTGGCGAAAACAAGTCGAGATAAACAAGTCACCTCCAAGAAAACTTGAAATTCTTGAAATAGATTCTCAAATTTTGTATTTCCATGAATTTTCAAAATAAATTAGTACAAGATTTTCAAGGTCGGTGGTTTCAAAGCCGCTGTCAAAAATTATGAATTGCGGATGGCGGAAGAGTAAAATCAAACTATTTCTAGTTTGTTATCAAAAATGAAAATTTTAAAGCTGTAGATAGATGCAAATGTGTGACCGAGGCGGTGGAAAAGTGTGAATCGCTAGGAAGGTTAGTTAGTTAGGTTAGAAGGTTAGTTTTCAGTACAACTATTGTTGTTTTTTATGTTCTTAAGCTTTTTATTTAACTCTTTCGAGCAAGTCAGATACTAGCCCTTATATAATAAAAAATAAACGATTTTTGTGCAACAAATAAAACCAAGTGATTTGTTCGTGCAGTTAATGTGATAGAACTAAAAAATAATGTTTTATGAGAAGAAAGTTATACCAAAAATATGATATTTACAGATAAAAACAACTTCGCCTGATAAGTTTCGAGTTCGACCAAGTGCTGGAATATTGTTACCTACTGAAAAAACAACTATAAAAGTTCTTCTTCAGCAAGGGAATGTGCTCTCACAAGTACAAGAAGATAAATTCTTAGTCATGTGTATGGCTATTTCTGAAGAGGCAGCATCTGACGACCGAACAGTGGCAGAATTGTGGAAAAATACTCCTGTTAGTAATCCTGAAGTAGAGCAACATCGATTACTTTGTTCTTCTGGCGAAAATTTTAGAAAGACAAATAGTAGCCGTTTGAATGCTGCGGCATCTATGAATGCAGAGACAGAGCGCCAAATCAGTCACTTTAATACTGCAGTATGTAACAATCTATTTCGGATATTTATTACATTGGCATCAATACTTCTTTTTTCACAGCTAAATCAACTGTCGGAAACTACACAAAGATTAGAACAGCAACTGAAACTAACTCAAACTTTACAGTGGTTAACACTTTTAATATTTCTTGCGTTATGTGGTGGTTTTATTTACATATTTCAAAATGACATGAATATTTTTGGACCAGGAGAATGTGATAAAAAATCGGAGCTTTAGAAAGTGGCTCTCTAAAGTTCAAAAAGTACTTCACAATGATTTTCATATTCTAGAATTTGCGTTGACAATTTCAAAATGATTTAATAAATAATATTTGTACTTCCTTAAATCTTGTTATAATTATAACACAACACAATAGTATTTTAAGCAAAGCACACAAATGAAGTCGGAATTGTATAGCGGGATTGGCAACTCAAACAAAAGTTGATGAATAGTTTATTAATTGGGGTCATAATATAATTTGATATTCTAAATGAATATGATCGCTTAAAGTCAGAATTGCACTTAGCCAATAGAATTTAAATTGTGAAAATTTTCGAATTTTTTCAAGTATAATTTTTTAGAATCTAAGGTCAACTTTCCTAATTTAACCCCGTACCATTTCAACTTTTCGAATTCTTTTCCTTTTCAACCTTTTATCGAATTTTAAGTATTTCATTAAATTTGTTGTTAATTTACTTTTGCCATTTGCTCATTTTTGCTTATGATGTTATTGTTGAGTGAAAAGCAAATAACCGAGCTGGCTTCTTAAGACACAAAAAGAAAATCAATTAGGAATCTGAAAAGCAGTTTGCCGTACAAATTTGCTTTTCAAAGACTGAGTTTACGCGTTGGTCAAAAAATGTAAGTTGAGATTTTTAACATAATTCAAATTTTTTGTTTGCCATGCGGCAATCTATGAAAAACATGCAATTTAATGTCAAGTAAGCTTGGAAATTTTCTGTGTAAAATAGAACTATTCTTATGCTAAAGGCACAGATCAGCAATAATTGTTTCGTCAATATTTTTGATGATTATTACTAGTTAATACCATAAAAATAACAGTTCGGTTTTGAAATATTTAAAACAATTAAAAATAGAGATTTATTTATTTAAATATCTGGTAATACGCAAAAGTATATTTTCCATTATCCAGCCAAGTGTAATTTATCAAAGGGTTTTGGGAATATTTATATAATTCGCAATTCGTAACTGCTAAATTTGAAAATACTTAACTAATTCGTCATTCTAAGTCAAATTGTTTTTATTACTCAAACAATCGGTAATTCATAGGCCAAATATTTGAAAATACTCAACTATTCTGTAATTGTACAATTTTTTTATTGGTCAAACAATGGGTAGTTCATAAGCAACAAATTTCAAAATACTGAGAAAGTTCGGAAGCCTTAAGACAAAATTTTTTTATTACTCGGACATTCGGTATCATAGGGCACAACTTTTAAAATACTCAAGTAGTTTGTATTATTGAAGCTAAATATTTTTATTACTCAAGCAATGAGTAATTCATAGATCACTAATTTGTGAATTTTCTTTGTCGGAAGATATTCAGTATCCCGCTATCTTTTTATAACCACTTACCATTTGGCAGAAATGATGATGAAATGATAAGTTCTCTTTTTGGTTTCGTTGACTTTACAGTTAATGAAGTCAAGTGATTGATATATTTAAAAGCCTTGGTATGTGTGTTTTTTGGAGATTTTATTTTTACATAAAAATAATTAATATTCTGTATTCCCTCCTTTATTTTTTATAATTGCGTCAATACGACAAGGCATGCTTTAAACGTGACAATTTATGCATTTCCTTATTTCCCGCGCACATCGGCACTCAGCATGGATTGTAAACCTTGATGGAAGCTGAGGCTGGTACTGGGGAATAAAGCTCAACAACTTGTTTATCTGACATCCAGTTTAAGCTCATTTCTCACCTTTAGAGAATGTAAACAAACGTTTACTTATGGGTTGTGCGGGATGCACACCTGGTTCGCATTCGCCGTAGCTGAAGAACTAGCGACTCAATTAATTGGGTCAATAACATTATTGGAAACTGAGTTTGGGGCTGAGAAGTGAAGCTCAATAACTGGTTTATCTGGTGGTTTAAGGTCATTGTTTATCTTTAGAGAATGTCAATCAACATTCATTTATGGGTTGCACAGAATGCACACTTGGTTGTGCATGAAGAAGCAGCGGCTCAAGGACAACAAGAAGCCTTGAAGATGTCGATCTCCGGTTCCAATCCCCGAGTCATACAACCTGCTTTTTAATTCGCAACTAATGATTCAATTAGGCAGAAATATGTTGTCGTTTATGGGAAAGTAATTAATATAACAAATTAAAGTGCGAATTAATTGCTTAACATGAGCTAGTCATATCATACTCAGCGGAGCATACTCGGCATGCTAATAGATACAATAAAACTAGGGGTTCAACAATGCGGATATTTATTTTCCGAAAAAAACCAATATTAACACATTAAAGGTGGGAGTCGTAGTACTACGATTTATCTCGACTGTAGCTTAAAGGCGGGAGTCGTATTAGTACGGTTTGCAACCACATTGCGCAATCCATGCGCCACTTTACATTTGTATTTAGTATGTTTTGTGGTTTGAAGCTGTTCGGTTGTTCAAATTCTACTTACAGTAAATTTTTAAATCCTCTAATATGGTTTGACGCGAAAATAAAGATATATATGCAGACGATTTGTCTGACGTTGATTGCGATGAAAGAGAGTTAGATATTGATAATAATGATTTTTTTTTTTTTTTTTTTTTTTTTTTTTTATGGGAGCGGGGAAATGTTTTTACGCACGGTGTGCCGGACTCCCCAACAAAAGCTGGGCCTACCGGCTAAAACCCCGCTCCCTACCCCCAGGAACTCCACCCCGGAACCGTCTGTGAAACATTACTTCGGGGTGGAGTCCTATACACCCCCCTCAAACAGGGCCCTCTACCTCAACAGGCGCTCCCTGCTCGCGTCCTGCTCCTTCTGGCGAAGGATCCCCCTCACGAAAAGGGCGATTCTTCGCCAGAAGTCCCTCCCCTGCAGCATAACCCCGACTACGTTATCAGGGGTTATGCTGCCAGTCACTCCCTCCACACCGTCTCGCTCCGCCCTCCATCGAGCACATTCAAAGAATGTGTGGAGAGCGGAGTCCGACGGGGAGTCGCAGTATACACAGCACGGGCTCGGTACCTTCCCTATGCGGTAAAGGAAGGCCCGAAAGTGCCCGTGCCCCGTCAGCATCTGGGTGAGGTAGTAATCGACCTCACCATGCTGACGGTTCAGCCAGGTGTCCAGCCGGGGAATAAGCCGGGCTGTCCACCGGCCCCGCGACTCCCCGTCCCACCTTTCCTGCCAGGACGCCAAGGTCCTGACCCGTACGACCCGCTGGGTCTCCCGCCCCAGAACGGGCTTCTCCTGGTGGACAGCCTGTCGCTCCCTGGCCAAGAGGTCAATTGGAATGACCCCCGCGACCATCAACACCGCCGGTTCCGAGACCGTGCGGTAGGAGCTCGCGATACGGAGGGCCGCACGTCGCTGCACCGAAAGCAAACGCCTGCGGTACTTCTCCCACCGCATCGCACCGGCCCAGACTTCTGCCCCATAGAGCATGACGGCCTCAGCGGTGCGGAGCAATAGACGCCGCTTGCAGGGCCTGGGACCACCAATGTTGGCCATGACCCTGCTTAACGCCGTCGTCATCGCAGCCGCCTTGTCCGCCCTGCCCCTGATCTCGTCCCAGAAGGTGAGCCTACATTCGAGGCTCACCCCCAGATACTTGATCGCGGGTTTCGTCTGGACCGACATGTCTCCCACCCGCATCTCCCTTAGGAGAGGGATGCGCTTCTTCGTCAGAAGGACGATCTCGGTCTTGGCCAACGCCAACTCCAGTCCGTGGTCGCGTAACCAGGGACCGACCCGACGCATCACCTGGTTGAGCCGCATTTGCGCCGCCGCGACATCTCTGTCGTGTCTATCGTGTACCGTCGACCTCCCTTTCCGAAAACCGTACTGTCTCTCGGAAAGGTCTCCAGCGGCCACGACGGCCGAGGCTTCAGGAGGGAAAGATTCCCGCTTTCAGGCAGGCATTGTACATATCCAGCAAGAGCCCTGGATGGCTCGCCGTCAACGCCTTCAGCACCTCTGCTGGGAGCCCATCGGGCCCCGGCGCCTTCCGATTCTGTAGACTCCGCGAGGCCCCCACAAGCTCCTTCATTGTAAATGGAGGAGCCTCGAGTGCCTCGCCGGTCGCACGGTTAGGCTCCAGCGGCTGGGTGGGGAAAAGGGCATCCACGATGGAACGGACTGTCCCCGCTTCGAGGGGGGGCCCTCTGAGAGAGCGCCCCCAATTTGCGGAGGACAATTCTACACCCCAATCCCCAAGGATCATCATTTAGATCATCCCCCAGCCGCTTCCAGCATCGGTGTTTACTCGCCCTGATGGCCCTGCGAAGGTCCCTCTTCGCCACTTTGGCCTCGGCGGATCTGCGGGCTGCGTCGGGATCGCGTCGGTCAGCTCGTTGAGCCAACCGTCTGAGGCGGAGACACTTCCGCCTCATTTCCGCGATCTCGTCCGTCCACCAGTAGGCAGGACGTCGCCCCTCCCTGCCGGCCCTCTTCCTCGGCACGGCCTCCCGGCAAGCTCGGCAAATAAGACCCATCGTCGAGTCTACCACCCGCCGGGCCCGTTCGGAAGGAGGCAGTTCCTCAGGAATCCCTTCTGCAAGTCGCTGGCCGCGTGTGATGGCTAGGGACAACCTTTCCGCGTCCATTTTAGCGACATCCCATCTGGGCGGGCCCTGTTCGCGCCGGGCCCGCACCGGCCCCATACCACGCACGCGGAACGTGATATATTGATGGTCGCTGGCTGTATAGTCCTCGACCACCCGCCAGTCCTGCACCCGTGCAGCCAGACCCTCCATCGCCAGGGAGACATCAATAATTGTCTCCCTGTATCCCGGACGCCGAAAGGTGATTGATAATAATGATAGTGATATTGACGATAATGATAGTGATAGTTCTATACGACCTATGAGAAGGACCCGAGTTTTTCCACTACCGATTAGCGATGATAAAAGTGAAAATGATTATGAAGAAGAAATTATACATCAATGGACTGAAGTCGACATTCCACCTACCATAGAACCATTTTTGGATCGAACGGGGTTAAATATTTTACCACAGAACGGCAGTAGTATATGTTGACTGGGGACCAAAAATGGATGAAGTGCGATAGTGACAGGGAATTGGTTGACTGGAGGTTCATGACGGGTTTGCACTGTGGGTTAGGGTGCTTGGGTGGGAAAAGGATAGGGTGTTCCTTTTCGTATAAAGCTTTTGCAGAGATCTGGAAAATTGCAGCAGGTTTGCACCGTGCATTTGATTTGGTACTAGGTGCGTGCGGGAGGTGAGTATTTCTTTCTGGCTGGAAGGTGGTTGCGGTGAGCTTGCTGTGGGAGAGAGCAGAGATACTTGCGTGCGGTGGGTAAGAAGCGTTCGCAAGATGATAATGTGCAATCAGAACATGTTTGGAAAAGGAGAAAATGCTCACTAGCGTGAAGTTGTATGGGCGGGACAAGTGCAGTGAATCGAAAAGAGCTTGCAGAGCACGTGGTGCGGTGCGCCCTCCCGGGCAAAGAGCTTTGCTTGTACGATGGCAATGCGCGATCAAAACACGTTTTCGTAAAAGAAGAAGACGACCAAAATAGCAAAGAACTGAAGAGAACTGGATAAAGCCGCTTGAATTTTTGTTCTTGTACCCCTCAATGCGTGCGGGGGGTAATAAAGAGCTGCAAAAAGATTAAGCGAAGATGACCGGCCGCAGTCAGTGAGCCTGGTGTTGTAAATGCCACGAAATGTGGGTGAAGGTAAGGGACTAGAAATGGGTTGCATGAATAAAAAACGAATTCGGCTGAGTTAAAATAGTTTTATTGCAGGTAAAATCTTTTAGCAGAGATAGTATGTCTATGCGACGGGTGTAGAATGGGGGTCAAAACTACGCTGCATTGAGAAATACGCATCTTAAATCTGTATCGGTCTAGCACATCACTTTCCCATGACCCTTTCCGGGCACTTCGGTAGGCATAACTCCAGACATATAGATATTTAATTTCTGGCTCTTTTTGGAAACTCATTTGCTTTTTCATTTTCGCGTAAAATGTTCGTAAAAATAATACATCTCACAACCAAGGCCGAACAAAATGAATGATCCTCCTAGAATTTTAAAGGTGTTTAGGGCCCAGCTCGCGAATGTTGGTGGTGTCGATCGATTTTTGTACGGTCCACACACATCCTTATCGTTTGCATAGATACAGTTAGGTGAACGTAGAAGGTGTTCTGCCTCAACATCGTCAGGAGAGCTTAAAGTGGCCATTTCCATACAGCAAAAGTAACATTTTACTATATCTTTCTCGTTGGTGTAAAAGAACCCAGTTCTTACTAACTTGTATGATTTCCTGTCATCCAAAGTTAAATTCTTAAATGTTGTAAGTCTGTCAGATTCGCGCTTTAAGACCAGCATTGTGAATGCAATAAAAGCTACCTATAAAACGTCTTTTATATTAATCCATGTGTTGTGCTGTGGCGGAAATCCAAGCCATTTAACATAAACTTTATCCCCTCGTCGTTTCAAAAGTTTTTCTACAAGGTAAACGTCGGGGTATCTGACAGAGGATAGTTCAAGTTGGTAAAAAGCACCTTGTATTACATTTCCTTGATAGTCCTCAAGAATGTAAGTTACTGGGTACGTAATTTTTACCTGTTTTATTTTGAAAATTTCAGTAGACCAGTTTGGGGTGTAGCCCTTTTCAAAAACATGTTTATATCTACTTATGCGAACAAAGTCTCCTACTTTGTACTTTGGATTCGGTTTTGGTTTTGACCTTTTATACACCGTTAGCAATAAACGAACCTCATTAGCAGAGCCTACGTCTATGGGCCTCATCTTAATAGTTCGATGTTTTGTTCTATTATATTTGTCTGTTAACTTGTCCAGCATACTCAGCCAATGATAATTACCATTCATACTAAATTCTTTCCACATAATATTTTTTAACGTTCTATTAAATCTTTCTACAATTGACGCCTTTAATGAACTATAAGTTGAGTAATGGTTAACATCATATATATCCATCAAGCGGTTAAACGATTTGTTATAAAACTCTTTCCAATCATCTGTTTGTAAGTTTCTTGGAATACGATCTTGATTGAATATAAGTTGCATTGCTTTAGTGACTTCTATCCCACTTTTGTCTTTAATTGGTAAAGCCCATGCATATTTAGAAAATGTATCAATGACAGTTAGCAAAAAACGGAAGCTTTGCTTTTCTGCCGCATATGAACTCATATCAACTAAGTCTGCTTGCCACAGGTCATCTTTGCCTTTAATTATTACACGACGACGCTTAAAATTTTTGCGGGCTGGTCTATGTAGTTCGTTAATAATTTGTCTTCTGCTCATTCTTGAAAGAGTATATAAGTACTTTTTGCAAAATGTTGGGTTTATATATACAAAAAAAGCTTGTTGTCAAGAGTTTTTTTTTTGCGGTAAAAATGATTGCGTTTAAACACCTATTTACAATGATCGTGGCAGGACCTTCCGGTTGTGGAAAGACCACGTTTATTAAAAATCTTTTGAATGATGCTTCGTTAATACAGCCGGAAATCACGAGGATTATATGGTGTAATGCGGAACGCGAGGCGCTGCCACTAGATATTGCACCCACAAATATAGAATATTTAGACAGTGTGCCCGAGGAATTTATAAATCACACAAATGAACCCACGCTAATTGTTATAGATAATATGATGTTAAATGCTTTCAGTAAGCAAGTCTGTGAGCTTTTTACTAAAGGGTCACACCATCGTAATTTTTCAGTGATTCTTGTAACGCAGAACGTATTTCATCAGGGAAAGTTCTTCAGAGATATATCGCTAAACTGCAAGTACCTTGTCGTTTTTAAAAATCCCCGAGATAATAGTCAATTCGTGCATTTAGCGAGACAAATTTATCCGGAAGATAGTTTAGAACTTCTAAAAATATATAAAGAGACCACTCAAGAGCCTTACGGATGCTTACTAATAGATCTTACTCAGGAGATTAACGACACATTTAGATTCCGAACGGATATATTTAATAAAGATTTCGCAACCTGTTTTTGTCCGCAAAGTTCCTTAAATAGTAAAAGTGGTGTCAAGAGTGAAACGATTAAAGGACAACAAGCATATGCTCTATGTGCTTCAAAAATCTAAACAAAACTTGAGAAATGCCATCATTAAAAATGCAGATCCCGAGGTTATAAAAACACTTTGTGAAATAACACATAACACGCTGAAAGGAAATCAAATGCCTCATGGCAAAATATATAATTCGCTGTGCAAGTATAAAAAGGATATGCGAAAATTAGTTGACGCAAAAAGATCTATAGCAAGACAGCGTAAATTACTAGTACAACGCGGAGGATTTTTGCCAATTTTATTAGGAAGTGTACTATCGGGTGTAATAGGTTCGCTAATTGAAAAATATGCATAAAGCCGATAGTCTTAACAAAATGCTGCTTCTTTCGCCGGAAGTGTATAATAATTTAAAGGGTGAAATTGAGCAAACTACAAATCTGTCATTATTTGATAAATCAATGGATAAGATATTAAAAAGTAAAAATCTGTCTGACAAAGAAAAATGGTATAATTACAGGAATGAATTAATAAGATTTTTGAATGTGAAACGTAAAAAGGCGCAAGTTTTCGAGAAAAGGCAAAATAAAATTCCCATTCAAGAAAATTTATCCGTTAAACATAAGAGTTTGAGAGATAGTTCTACTCAAACAAAATATGTTTTTAAAAAAGATGAATCAACACAGGTCTCACCGATAAAGGAAGATATATTTGAAAAGACACCATTCGAGATCGAAGAATTTATTTTTGAGGAGCCGCGTGAAAAAACACCGCCAAGGAGGTCTTTATCTCCAACTGCTAAACGACGTTTATCAGCTAGTGGTATAGCAAAAGGTCTTAAACCCCCTGCAAAAGTGCCAAAACTTCAAGATAAAGGCTATAGAGTAATAACTGGTACTGACGGTATAACACAGTATACTGTACCTACGGATATGAGTGTTGACGAAGTTGCTAGCTTTATAGAGGAGTTAGAGCAATATGCTCCCAAAGAAAAGGTCTCGACTAAACAACCTATATTAAGGCCATCACCACTAGATCCTGGTCAATATGAGCTTGCATTCCCAGTGAAAAAAGGGCTGCGACAAAGTGAACGCTTAAGAGGTAAAAAAGAACCAAGTTCTAGAGTGTCAGACGTAGCTTGGGTTAGGTTTTAATATATAAAAATGCCTGTAGATATAGTAAATAACGACTTTTACGTATGTCTCTTAAGCAACAGTTCTATGCAATTTTATCCTGAAAACACCCTGTCAGCTTTTACAAATACACTTGCTAGCCCATGTAAGTTTTCCGATAGCTGGTGTGTTGGGGTAACTTAAATTTCACTACAAAACTATGAGATAAATGAAAGGAAGGGTGTGAAGCGTGATGTAGCTGATACAGTAAATGAGAGTAGTTTTAAAAGAGTGAAACGCGAAGCACCTGATGACCAGTTAAAGGAAATAAGAGAGCAACAAAAAGCAAATTTGAAATCATTGACCATAAAAGTAAATGATAATGTTAAACTTGAGTGGACAAAAGAAAGCCTTGAGCAAGCTAGCTATAGACCAGCTCAGGTGAATTTTTCAGCGTTTCTACTAACATTTTACAATTCAGTCAGTCCTTCTTGGTATACTATGTTTTTGGACGACGTTAAAAATATAATGTGGGATCGGTTGGAAGCTGATTTTTTGGATAATGTGATACCTGAAATAAGCTACACACAAGACCCGGGCGAGTTTATATTACACATTTTCCAAGGAAAAAAAACTTCAGAAAATGTTGTTTTAAAATATAAGGGCTATGAATCAGTTGAAGCATTTGTTGATGACATCATCGGGCAAATTCCTAGGACACACACCCCGCCCTAAGCGTTAAAAAAGCTCGAGATAAAGTGTTACAACGGTCTCCCCAATTTCTTCACCCCAGCATAGGGTAATAATCTAGTCTTTTAATAAGAACTCATTGTTGTCTGAATATTGCAGACGCTGAGATAGTTCATTTTAAGTAGCCTAAATAAACAGAGAATAATTTCCCAATTTCACTTTGTTACGACACCCTCAAGAACCCAAATGCTTGAAACAGATCGAGAACAATGCACTTTATTTCTTTGCCTGCACTTTCTTTCTTTGCCTTTCACGACGCCCTCGATAGGCAATAAACCCCAAAGTGCTTAATTAATAAAATAAATCGGGAATAATGCACCGACTTTCTTTCTGAACCACTTAACTGCAAGAATGCATGCGTAAACAGTTCTCATACTTACACTTTTCATAAACCACTTAAATGCAAGAATGCATTCGCAAACAATTCTCATAACTTTCTTTTTCGATCGATTCCCTTCGATCAGGCAGTTCGTGCTTAGAGTTAAACAGGGGAGGTTGCCCGGTCAAAAGAAAAGTTTTATAAAAACCCTAAACATAGGCAATTAAACTGTAACTGTAATCGCGTAAATAAAGAAATTATTTGTGAAGTTAAATCCGTGTTTTGTTGTGCGTAGAAATTATTTGTGGCGCAGTCGGTAGGATACGCGAGTTATCGAAAAGAAGATCGATTTCATGCATATTGATGCTTAACGCGTACCGAAATTATAAACTTACGCACATATTTCACTGAAAGATCAGTGAAACTATGAAAAACAAAACCCGGTAGAGAATTGTTCGTTTAATAATAAGCGTGTGTGATACCCCGCGCAAACGTACCGAAATTATAGATTTACGCACATATTTCACTGAAAGATCAGTGAAACTATGAAAAACAAAACCCGGTAGCGAATTGTTCGTTTAATAATAAGCGTGTGTGATACCCCGCGCAAGTGAAACAGTTTGTACGACTCCCGGTACAAGGAACAAGGAGGGCATAGCACGAACTCACCGAGGAAGGAAAGATCTGACCAAGGACAGCACGAACTCACCGAGGAAGGAAAGATCTGACCAAGGACAGCACGAACTCACCGAGGAAGGAAAGATCTGACCAAGGAAACACCCAGCATCCAACCCGCAGAAGAGAGCACAAAAAGAGCCAGCCCAGCCCAGGAAGGAGAGGACCCAACCCGATCATCTATACTCATCAATCAGGACATAAACCCGAACCAGCTATCCAAGTAGGTGATAAATAGATTAAGGCTAGGGTTATGAACAATAGGAATTTAGGAAACAACACGGAATTAGGAAACTTAGATGATAATTTTAGATTTACATTGAATAATATCCAAGAACGTGTAAATTCCCTAGATTCACTTGCCCAAAATTACCCTAGAATGGCATCCCTAACTATTGATCCATTAAAATACTTGTCTAGACTGCCGGAGTTTGATGGCAATTACAATAAACTACAAAACTTTATAGACTTAATAGAGAGAATACATCCTTTGCTTATAACTTATAACGAAACCGCACAGCTCGTATTCTGTGATATAATTAAATCAAAACTCGTCGGTAGGGCACGCGAGGTAATAGATATAAACTATGAAATAACTGCTTGGACGGACATAAAAAATTTACTTAACCATAATTTCGGTGACAGAAAATCAGTTGATCAATTATTTGAAGATTTAAGAAGCGTAACATTCCGCACAAACAGTTTAGCGATGTATAATGAAATTAAAGAAATATTAAGAAGATTAAACGTAAAAACCAAAAATGAGTATAAAAATGAGGAAAACCTAGAACAGCTAATTAAAGCAAATATAAAATCAGCTTTAGAAGTATTCAAAAAGAAATTACCGGAGCCCATGAAGTCCGTATTATACTGCCGCGATCCTAAAGACTTAGAAACAGCATTAAATATACTCTATGAGTCAGGACATGCCTATTACAGTTCTCACCCCCAAAATCAGAAAAATTATGGTACATCGAGACCTAATCGGAGTGGGAACAGGAGCGCAAATTTTAATAATGAATTGCAGACTAGAAATACCCAAAATAGACAACGCTTTCAACCCCAACCAAACTTACCTTCTAACAATACTAACAACCGTAGTTTTGGTACTCCTTCTGGATCAAACACAAACCAACAGGCAGTAAACAGAAGTAACTTTAACCAAAATTTTAATCAAAGACGAAACTTCAATTATAATAATTATAACAATCCGAACAATCGGAACTCTGATAACAATAATTATAATAATGCCCGTAACAACTATAATAACACAGTTCAGAATCACAATAATTACAACTACCCTCGCGCTAATAATAATAATTACACTAATAATAATAGCAATAACAACAATAACACTAACAATAACACAAGACCGGAACCTATGGAAGTGGACATGATACACGTTAATCAAAGTGAGACGCTTAATTCCAACTCACAAAATTTTCAAGTCGCCTGCCTCAATCGAAACTTACCCTATATAGTGGTAAAATCAAAAACAGTTCCACTGAAATTCTTCATAGATACAGGTGCAACCCATTCTGTTATAAATCCTAACCTATGTAACCCCAAATGGATAAGTAAACTCGAAAAACCACTAAAACTAAAAACTTTGAGCCACGCGGTAGAAATAAAAGAAAAAGCCAATTTCCCACTTTTCGAAGAATTAGGGAAACCGTCTGAAAAAATCGAAATGTTAATATGTAAATTTCACACAGAATTTGATGGATTAATAGGAAATAATATCCTCTTGCCGCTTAAAGTCAATATAGATTATGGAACAAATTATTTAACTGCAGGGGATAAGAAAGTTAGATTATATTTCAACTCAGACGAAAAAATTGTGCACCACTTTACAGAAAAAGGGGAGTATGAAATTGCTCTCCCAGTACTACAGGAAGATGGCTTGGGATACCTCAATGAGATGCGTAATACAAACGGTTCATTCATAATAAAGGAGGGAATATATAACGTGGAAAAGATACTCACTAAGGCTCAATTGTCAAAGAATGATCCCATCAAGGTGACCCTCGGACCGGTGAACGTAGAGAAGGTGGATCACCAGAATTTTAATATCATAGAAAATAAGGAAATAAAACCTCTTATCGAACAATTAAGAACCAAACACCTCAATTCTGAAGAAAGTGCTAAACTAGTCAAGCTGGTGAAAAGATATCAGGAAGTTTGTTACATGGATGACCCAAAGTTAACATTTACAAACGCTATGAAACATAGAATCCGAACCATAAATGACATACCCATCCAATGTAAAACCTATCGTTACCCGTATATACATAAAGCCGAAGTCGAGAAACAGATCAAAGAGATGCTCGACAACGGTATTATACGCCATAGTAACTCTCCTTACTCAGCCCCAGTCTGGATTGTGCCTAAGAAGGCAGATGCCAGTGGGAAAACTAAATGGAGATTGGTAATTGATTACCGTAAGTTAAACGAAGTTACTATTGACGACAAATATCCCATTCCGGTTATCGATGAAATTCTTGAAAAACTGGGCAGATGCCAGTATTTCAGCACTCTTGACCTAGCGAAGGGTTTTCATCAAATCGAAATCGACGAGAACGATATCCATAAAACAGCTTTCAGCGTGGAAAACGGGCATTACGAATTTTTGCGTATGCCCTTTGGATTGAAAACGGCGCCCGCAACTTTTCAGAGGCTTATGAATAACGTACTGAAAGAATTCATAAACAAAATATGTCTCGTCTATATGGACGATATAATTGTTTTCTCGACCTCCCTACAAGAACATATAGAATCGCTACAAAAAATATTTGACAAATTAATGGAGGCCAACCTTAAAATCCAAATGGACAAATCTGAGTTCCTAAAGAGAGAAACAGAATTTCTAGGACATATCGTAACCCCCGAAGGAATTAAACCTAACCCAAAGAAAATAGAATGCGTAAAAAATTTCCCAATACCAAAAACTAACAAACAAATCAAACAGTTTTTAGGGTTAACAGGCTATTATAGAAAATTTATTAAAGATTATTCAAAAATTTCTAAACCCATGACCAGAAACTTAAAGAAAGACGTAAAGGTCGAAATAAATAACCCCGACTACCAAACCAGTTTGGAAACCTTAAAGAGGTTATTAATTAATGAACCCATTTTACGCTATCTCGACCTTAGCAAAGAATTTGTTTTAACCACAGACGCTAGCCAGTACGCATTAGGCGCAGTACTTTCTCAGGAGGGACACCCAATTTGCTACGCAAGCCGTACATTAAATGATCACGAAATAAATTACAGTACGATTGAAAAGGAGCTGTTAGCAATCATTTGGGCAACTAAGTACTTCCGACCATATCTCTTTGGGTGAAAATTTAAAATAGAAACAGACCATAGACCACTGACTTGGTTATTCTCGATAAGAGAACCCAATTCGAAATTGGTCCGCTGGAGATTGAGATTGTCTGAATACGACTACACTATAATATATAAAAAGGGAGCAAAAAATGGTAATGCGGACGCATTATCTAGAATAGAAATAGCAGAAATGAACCTGACTGGGGTAGAAAACCAAGAAAGAAACTCCATTCCGGTAAGTCAATCCCCCATAAACATATTCAAAAACCAAATAGTAATAAAGAAAACAAACTCAAGTTCTATGAGAATAAAAACTTCAAAATCTTTTAAAAACAATACGAAAATTATTTACATGAAAAACCTAAACGAAGATTCTGCGCTAGTCCTTTTAAGGAATCATTTTAACCCAAACCAGCTTAATGCAGTTATTATAGAAGATGAATTTTATATTCCACTATGTTCAGTCTATAACAGTCTATTTCGCAACAATAAAAATTTCCGCATAATAAGATGCACTACACAATTAGAAGATATAGAGGATGAGGGAAAGTTAGCTGAGCTCATAGAAAAAGAACATCTTACTAATAACCACCGCGGGATAGAAGAAGTTTTTAAAGAAATGAAAACTAAAGTCTATAACCCCAAACTAAAGATCAAAGTTACTCAATTCATAAATAATTGTGAAATATGTAGCCTTGAAAAATACGAACGGAAACCTCTAAAGGTAGCATACAAAATCACAGAAACTCCTGAGGGACCTAATGAAATTATTCACATTGACGTTTTTTACAGCTTAGGAAAACAACTCTTCATGACAGTAATTGATAAGTTCAGTAAACTCGCTCAAGCTATTAAAATAACTGGCCGTACTTGGACTGAATGTAAACGAGGCCTAATGCAATATTTTAGCTCCTACGGAAAAGTAAAAAAAATTATAGTAGACAAAGAACTAGGGTTCAAAGCTCTCCCCATTCGCGAATTCCTCAACAACCAAGGAATCGATATACACTATACTTCCAACAGCAACCACACTTCTAACGCTGACATAGAACGCCTCCATAACACTATTAATGAACATCTTCGTCTCCTTAGACACAGCACCGACAATGACTTTGATTCCGTCGAAGAAAAGATTCTCAAAATTATAGGGTTTTATAATAACACAATTCACAGTACAACTGATAAAAAGCCAATAGATTTCGTGACAGGAAAAATCGCGGAAAATGAGTATAAAGCAATTCATGATAGGATAGTCCAAACTAAAGAAAGAAGTATTAACAGACTTAACAAATACAGAGATGAGGTAGAACTAGATTCAGGCCCGAACTACATTAAAGAAATCAGAGGAGGGAAAAATCATGCAAAATATAGGAAAATAGTAGCAAGCAAACTAGACGACGAACACTTGACAGACATTAACAACGGACTGAAATACTACAAGACGCACGTAAGGAAAAAGAAAAAGTACCAAGACAGAAATAACCCTACAATTAAACCAAAACCTAAATCAGGAAAAACTAGACAAACAATACGCACTAATTCACAAACCTGATTTCAGGAAATGGGACTAATTCCATCCTACTTTTTATCTCGATGACATTAACAAACCTGACAAAGCAACAACAAATCGACATACAGGACTGGAACAGTAACAACGGCTACATTCCAATAAAACTGGACGACGTAAAAGTAATAAAACGCTACACCAAGGTACTCCATATAATAAACATAACAGAATACGAGACCGCAAAGGAAAATCTACGAACTAGTATGTCTATGCTACACACGAGAATTGAATCTATGAAACCTATGTACGATACAGTTAACCGAAATTTTATCCTGCTAGAGGAAAAAATCAGAAACCTTCATCCGAATCTAAAGCAAAAAAGAGGACTGGCAAATATATTAGGCAAAGGTTTAAAATTCATAGCCGGTACTATGGACAGCGACGATGAAAAAGAAATCCATGAGAAGTTAGTTGCACTGTCTAGAAATAAAGAAATTTTAGCAAACCAAGTTTTAATAGGCCAAGGCATTTCTGACCACATCCGTAACATTACTGAACATATTAACAAACAACAAAATACCACGCAAAAATACTTAAACACAATAACTAAAACAATACAGAACAAAATTTTAACTCTTGAAGACGAGGTTGATTACATACGACAAATATATCAAATTAACAACGATATAACTCTTCTTCGTAATCATGTAGAAGATATAGAGCAGGTTATCTTTTCAAGCAAACTAGGTATTCTCTCTAAAGACATCTTAACCAAATCGGAATGGAGCCTTGTAAAGGATTTTGATAGTTACCAGAATATAAAAATTGCAATCAGACTTCAAAACAATGAAATAATAATAGTCCTATTAATACCTGATTACTCCCAACATTCCCTGTCCAAAATATTTATTGAACCCATTCCTAATAGTCAAAATAAATCAGTCTCGTTAGAAGAAAATGTAATACTAGTAGATCCTAATAACAAAGTTTATAGAACTAATGTAAGAGAAAATTTGAAAAAGAATTTAATAGAAATAAATGACAACTGTACTACCAATATAGTAAAATTTAAAGAAGCATATTGTAAGATGAAAAATTCTGTAAAGCAGGAAATAAAAGAAATTACAACAGGCATAATTGTACTAAAAAATATAAATAATCTAAGCATTACACAAAATTGTAACAAAGCTAACCTTAGCCTTAGTGGACATTTTTTTAATAAAATTCGAAGATTGTCATGTAGAAATAGGAAACTACAGCTTTGTAAACACAAATTTTAAAGTTTATGACAACCTAGTGCTACCTAAGTTCGTAACAAAAATCAGAGAACATGTACAATACATACCCGAAATTGAACTAGAAGAATTGTACTTGAAACAACTAAATAGTGAAAATAGCATTAAGGAACTTATGCTTAAAACAGGAAATAGCAACATAATCAGCTTTGGTACAGACACCTTAATCGTATGTATTTTAATATCTCTAATAATTATATTCTTTTATTTTAAAAGAAAAGGCAACCTCTACCCGAGAACTTCTTTCCCAATAATTTCGTCGGAGCCTCTTTCTAACGGTGGGGGTGTTACAACGGTCTCCCCAATTTCTTCACCCCAGCATAGGGTAATAATCTAGTCTTTTAATAAGAACTCATTGTTGTCTGAATATTGCAGACGCTGAGATAGTTCATTTTAAGTAACCTAAATAAACAGAGAATAATTTCCCAATTTCACTTTGTTACGACACCCTCAAGAACCCAAATGCTTGAAACAGATCGAGAACAATGCACTTTATTTCTTTGCCTGCACTTTCTTTCTTTGCCTTTCACGACGCCCTCGATAGGCAATAAACCCCAAAGTGCTTAATTAATAAAATAAATCGGGAACAATGCACCGACTTTCTTTCTGCACCACTTAACTGCAAGAATGCATGCGTAAACAGTTCTCATACTTACACTTTTCATAAACCACTTAAATGCAAGAATGCATTCGCAAACAATTCTCATAACTTTCTTTTTCGATCGATTCCCTTCGATCAGGCAGTTCGTGCTTAGAGTTAAACGGGGGAGGCTGCCCGGTCAAAAGAAAAGTTTTATAAAAACCCTAAACATAGGCAATTAAACTGTAACTGTAATCGCGTAAATAAAGAAATTATTTGTGAAGTTAAATCCGTGTTTTGTTGTGCGTAGAAATTATTTGTATAAAGCTGAAAAAGGTACCAGCGTAGTATCAAATGTGCATTTTGACGATGAAACAATTAGCGCGCAAGAAAAACAGAAAAAGATTATTCAAATTAAAGATACGATTTTTGGTATTTTAAATAGGCTGAAAAAAGACTCACTAAATGCAAAAACACCTGATCAGCGACAAATTACTAAAGATGGTGATGTCTTGGATGTACCATATGAAAAACAGGTCAATAATGTGGAAAATAAAATCAATGAATTAATACAAAGATTCCCAAGAGAGTCTATGGAAATATCGAAAAACTGCTATGATAAAAATCTAATTTTTATCTACACCGATATTATTAAACCGAGGATTATCGGCAATAAATTAGGTCGATATTTACGAGTGATACCATTACAAACATGTGAGGGTGTACTAAGGTTTGAGCATGTTGAATACTGCCCAATCGAGAAAACTTTTATAGAAGGTATTTCTATAAAGATAACTGATATCCAAGGTGAATTAATTAATTTTAAACCAAGTTATGTTTCCACTTATATAATGCTTCATTTTAAAAGACAATAAGCTATAAATATATGTGCATCCATCAGCCTGTTTTTAATTTAGAAACATTTTGTCAGTGTTTATAAAAAATGAATTCATATTATACGCAATACTACTTACTTCAAAGCGGTGGCAGTTTCGGATATAGGAGAATTGTATCAGTCACCGCTTATTTACCAACGGGGAAGAGGTATCGGTAGTTTCTTCAGCGGGGTATGACGTTATTTACAACCATTAATTAGTTCAGAGCCAAGGTTATGAAACAACAGGCTTTAAAAACTGGAAAGACAATACTGCAAGAGATTTTAAAAGATCAGGGTAAAGTCGCTGTTCAAGAGTTAGCCCAAAAAGGTATAAACAAGCTATTCGATAACATGGGTGGTGCAGGTATAAATAATCGCACGATTATTAAAAGAGTTAATCCATTTACAACATTGCGCTTAACTAAGTCACCTAAACAGAAAAGACGTTCAAAACAAGTAAAACGCACAACAACAACAAAATTAAACAAGGGGAAAAAGTCTATAAAAGGCAGACGTGGTGTTCGTAACCGAGTATTGGATATTTTTGATAAGTAAGTAAAATGTCGGCGTATAACGAGTGCATGAAATCCGAGCTGGATCTTTTCTCTACACCGAGTGTTCAAAGTAATATCTTAAAAACCGAAGAAGTGGCCTACAAACCTATAGCTTCATTAGATAACTCATCAGTTTTGGAATTTGTCTCCTTGGGACATGGAGACGCATATCGAGATTTGTCAAGTATTTATCTACGTTTAAAAGTACAGTTAATTAAAACTAAAAATGGAAAAGAAGAACTTTATACTGGAGAAAATTATACCGTAACTAATCCGGGGGGTGTTGTAAACACTGTATCTGACGAAGGTCCCGGCGTTGTCAATAACGTGCTTCACTTGCTCTTTCGTCAGTGCACTATTTACCTAAATGGGAGATCGGTTGTTTAAACTGACAATAACTACAATTATAGGGCATATATCGAAAATTTGTTAAATTGTGGAAAAGATGCGGCATCGACACATTTAGAATCTGTTGGCTGGTATATCGATGAAGACAATATGGAGGTAGTTCAAATCCCCGAACAAAATATAGGCTACTTAGCAAGACAAAAACTTTTTAATAAGAGCAACGTTGTCGAGCTAATGGGGAAAATACACGCTGATATGTTTAACCAAGATAAATTATTAGTGAATGGTGTAGATCTGCGCGTTGTGTTATCACTTGAAAAACCCGAATTTTACCTTTTGTCAAAAGATGACAACTCCCCACGAATTAAGATTGTAGAGGCCACTATGTACATGAATCACGCAACTATTAATCCCAGCATCATGCTGGCTCATGAAACCGTTTTACAACGGTCAAATGCTGTATACCCATACAAACGAGTCGAAGTTAAAACATATACTATACACATACACATTATCCTTAGACAATATTGTCATAGGACAATTACCAAATTTATTAGTGTTTGGTATGGTTGATAACGATGCATATACAGGAACTTGAACAAAAAATGCCTACAATTTTAAACATAATAACATCACAAGATTTAATTTATCAGTAAATGGTGTCCAAATACCTAACCAACCTATAGAATTTGATTATTCAAAGGAACAAGAGGATATATCTCCTTGTTCAAAGGAACTGGAATAAATTATTTCGATAAAGGATATCAGATTTCAAAAAAATTCTTTGACAACGGCTGTTTTCTTCTTGCTTTTGATTTAATTTCAGACCGTTCATATAATTCAACCTGCGGAAATCTATTAAACCAAGGTACGATTAGAATTGAAGGAAGATTTAAGGAGGCTTTGAAGACAACAGTAACCTGCATCGTGTATGCTGAATATGACGGAAGTGTGGAAATCGACAAGGATAGGAACGTATACACTAACTTCTAAAAACTATATATAAGATGATGCAATTTAGAATTAATCACAGTGCATAGACAGTGAAGCCAGCTATCATGAGTTGCTTGATAAATGTCGAATACTTTTCTGGAGGTTGCTTGACTTTCTTGAAAAAGGTTTCTTTTGCGGGATTCACTGCACAAAGTAAATTATTTACAAAGGAGATTATCTTCAAATACCCTACGTCAGCTCCAGGATGTATCGACCAATCAAATAAATTGGGGAACATTGAACTTAGACGTCTAGATGAAGAGCTAATAAAAACATTAGCAAAATTTACTACAATACTTGTTTGCGATGCGTCAACCAAGGAATTTATAAATAACTATGTTACAACCTATACCAAGGTTATTGACATAGGGACAGCAACCCCGGCTTTTGAACAAGAATGAACACGATCGATCTTACAAAGTCAGTAGCCAATAACCCTACTACAAAACGGTTTTTTAGAGGAGTATTTGCTTGTGACCGTCTGCCAAAAGAAATAAAAAAGCCCACATGTGTCATAGTTAATACGGATCCTGCAAGAAAGAGCGGCACTCACTGCGTTGCATTTTACATTCCAAAAAAAGGCCCTGCAGAATACTTTGACTCGTATGGTAAACCTCCTAATAACAGGTTTTTTGCAACTTCTTACATACCAATTCAGATGTGTTTGTAAATAATAAAAAACGGTTGGAAGGGGCACTTTCATCTACCTGTGGACATTATTGCTGTGTGTATCTGCATTTTGGATGTAAAGGAAAAAGTTTAAAACAATTTCTGAAACAATTCTCTTTCAATATTTTTATATTAAATGATAATAAAGTTGTAAATTTATATCGCAAAATATACTTGAAAAAATATTTAAAATCTGGTGGGAGTCAATATAACCAGTTATGTACACCAGAAGATAAGAGTATAAATACGAGATGCTGAAGATGTACATTTAATGTTAAAGTATAAGCGTCCGCTTCAAGATGGAACCAGCGCCTAAAGTTAAAAAGTCTAAACGGTTTAGTGCAAAAAGAGAGTGTGTAGAAGAGTTTAAAGTGATGGACGCAAAATCCAAAAAGGGAAAACTTAGGTCGATACGGAAAAAAAAACCAAAAAGGGATCAGACGTTCTGGGTGAAAATCTTTTGCTAAACTATACTTATCATCTGGATCATCAACATAATCAGAAAGTTGCCCTCGGATTTGATCCGGCCTCGTTTGAAGCAAAGGTAGTGTTTCACCGCCATGGTCTTGCACCTGTGTCAACATTTTACCTTGGATGGTTGGAAGTTTGCAAACATCTAGCCAAATTAAAAGCCGAGGTTATCCTAGATATGTTCCCGCCAAACGAAGAAGAGCTCCAGAAGAAATACACAATCCCCATCGGTACAGGAAATATTCAGCTGACTCTTAAGGAGCTCTATAACTTGATTGTTGTTGTTTTCATTCTTTAATTTTATTAATCAACATATATAGGTATATATTTATACAATTTTGCAAAGCGCAACGGACAAAAGATACATTGCTGTGGATTTCACAATTAGATTGAAAATTAACAAGCTCGCTTAATCTAGGTATTTCCAAAAGTTATATTTTTTTAGAAGTCGGGCAGCATTTCCTAATGAAGGATGCCGTTACCTCACCTTTCACATATACTGTTGCATTCTTAAATTTTGAAAAAACTTCAGCCAGGTTGTTATATTGTAGTTAATGGTCCCGCCACACCAATGTAGACCGTTAATATTTTCCACATCATACTTGTTCTGTCTCCTTGCTTTTGATGATAACTCCTGGTATGGATAAGGTGGCATAAAGTGGTAAACCTTCGGACAGATGGTTCCAAAAGTAAGAGCTGCCAGTTCTTTAATAAAGTATTGACCATTGTTCCCGCACACAAACTGGATGTCCATAATAAATTTATCCATATTATCGGTTGGAGCCAAAATTCGGAATGTACTAGAACCATGCGCGTATGATTATATATGTTTTTCCACTTCAGTAGATTACGAATTTCATCGCTGTAGTCGCAGCCGGTACAGCAATGTAGTCATGTTTATTAGAATTTGCGAAATCTTCGAAATCCTTATAAAACGGCATTTGATAACCGCCTATTGAAATTTCCTCAGGGAGGAAGTATCGTAAGTCGCAGAGGTAGCAGTCTAAGTTGACACATAAGTGTAGGTCACAGAAAAGTACCAGGGCAATTTTATCAGTCAAATATAAATCACATATGTTAAGTCCACGACGAGATCTTTCCTCTACTTCTGTATGTAATTCTCTCCAGTACTCATTTTCATTAAATTTAATTATAGCCACACTTTGAATTTCGTTGAGTTGTTGTACCATACACTCAATTGCGCTATATAATCATAGGCCTTAGCTAAAATCTCAATTTCACACGTCCACATTATTTAAGTGTGGGTTTTCTTGACACAGCCTGGCTGGGTAAAATCTTGGAATGCTCCCCCGAAGAGGAAGTGCTGGTTTTTGGTAATAATTATTACTTCTTTGATCGATATACAGTATATCTTTACTTCTACGTGTGCCTAAAGTACAATCATTCCTTTAAGGATATATAGTCTTATTTTAAAGTTTTACATTTTTATATTCTGTTAGAGTTTTTGAGGCGGCAATGAAATAACGCAAACACTCGAATTAAAGTTTACAAAAGAACGTTTATTTATTTAAACGAGAACGAAAATAGGTCTTGCCTGAAGAGCTATACATAGAGAACTGAACAAGAACAAAGATTATCCTAAGAGGGCGCTGGCGCCCCTGGTTTCCAGTGGTGGTCGCATGTCGGTAAAATATAATTTCACCAACACTTCCCCTCGACCAACAGCTTGTCCTTGAAGTTGTCATGGTTTGTGTGAAGTCAAACCAAGATTCTGTGCGCACTTCTCGTGCTTGCCTTTCGACAGACCTTTGGTCAGTACGTCGGCGGGCATCTCATCCGTTGGGGTATACTCGACTCGGATTGTCTTCTTTTCCACGTGATCCCGGATCATGTGATGTCTCGTGTCGATGTGCTTAGTCCGTGAATGGTACATCTCGTTTGTCGTCAGCTTTTGCGCTCCCAAATTGTCATTTTTCATGACTACCGTGTCCAGGTTGATTCCGAACTCTCTCAGGAGTCGTTGCTTCTGGATGGCCTCCCTCGTAGCATCCGCCAAGGCCATATATTCGGCCTCTGTTGATGATAAGGCCACGGTTTGTTGTTTCCTGCACTCCCAGCCCACAGCCGCTCCACTAACGATGAAAGCGTAGCCTGTATAGGACCTTCGATCGACTACACAGCTTGCCCAGTCGGCGTCGACGAACATCTCGGGAGGATCTGCAGAGTTGGAGTAGATGAGGCCCAGGTCGCGCGTCTTGGCCAGGTAGCGCAGCACTCGCTTGGCGGCCTGCCAGTGCGGTTCACCATAACAGTCGTTGAACTGGGAGAGATGACTAACCGCGAACGCGATGTCCGGCCTCGTCGCCACCGCCAAATACATCAGGGCACCAATCAGCTGTCTGTAAGGGACGTCGGCAAGTGGCTCACCGTTCTTCACGTCCACCTTTTCCAGTTTCGTCCCTGGCTCCATTGGCGTGGAAACCGGCCTACACTCAGCCATCCCGAATCTCTCCAGCACTTCCTCCGTGTAACCTGCTTGACTTATCTTGACCTTTCCGTTGCTCCTCTCGAATTCAAGACCCAAACAGTAGCGCACTTCTCCCAGATCCTTGATCTCGAATCTTGAATTCAGGGCGTCTCTCACCTTGTCGATTTCGGTATCGTCGCGTGACAATATCAGAATGTCGTCAACATAAATGATGATAAACATTCTGTTTTCGGCCGGTCCAAGAAAATACATGCAGGGATCTGCATTTGATCGCGTGGCTTTCAGCTGCTTCATCTCGGCGTCGAGACAACGGTGCCAAGCGCGTCCGGCCTGGCGCAACCCGTACAAAGCCTTGTCGAGCAAACACACGACGTCGCCGCCGTTCAGCACCTCCAGCATCTGCTCAGCCTTCTCTCGCACATCCTTTTCCATCTTCTTGTCCTTGACCAAATTAGCCAAAACCTTCGCGAAGTGCTCCGGAACCTCCATGTGGATCTCCTCATCAACCTCTCCATTCAGGTACGCTGTCTTGACGTCCAGCTGGCGGATTTTCAAACCTTGTTTCACAGCCACTGCCACCGCAGTCCGAATGGTGCTGAGTCGAGCGACGGGTGCGAACGTGTCGTGGAATTCAATTCCCGGTCTCTGAGCGAAACCTCGAGCAACCAGTCGTGCCCTTCGCTTGTTGATAGTGCCGTCGGGGTTGTGCTTATTTCGGAGCACAAACCTGCTGCCTATCACTCGCTTGCCACTGGGTCGCTCAACCAGACTCCACGTACGGTTCTTTATCAGCGAGACCGCTTCGTCAGTCATTGCGTCGATCCACTCCGCTGAATCGGGTCCAGCGATGGCTTGCGCTACGGAGATTTCTGCCACGTTGGCTTCCTCTTCTTGCTGGATGGGGTACAGCTTTCGAGGTCGGCCACGTCTTCCGGTTCGCAAGATCTGTGGTCGCCCACGTCCGCGTCTTGCCACAGGTGTTCCTTCAGCTTCACGCGGCGGGTTGAAACCATCGTCGGGCTCCGGTGAACCACGACCGATTGGAGAAAAGCCTCTGAAGGGGAAATCCCACTCTTCTTCGTCGTTTTGTCTCACCTGACCCGGTTGGATTTCGTCGTTCCCTGCGCGGTTTGATTCCAATTCCACTTTGATCAAGTTTTCCGTTGACCTTGAGAGATCTTCCCCTGGAGCGCTGGAGGGTGGAATAAAATCCTCGACCTCGCCTTCAGGTGTTTTCAGATCCTCTCTGAAACTGACGTCCCTCGTGACCTCGGTTCTTTTGGTGTCCGGAAGCCAAATTCGGTAGCCCTTTGACTGCTCCGAATATCCGACAAATATCCCCTCTCTCGAACGTGGGCTAAATTTGTCCTTGTTTGGCGTCCTATCGAGGCAAAACACCTTGCACCCGAAATCCCTCAGATGTTGGACCGCTGGAGTTTTGCCGTGCCAGGACTCGAACGGGGTCTTCCCCTCCAGCTTCTTCGTGGGACATCTGTTCCTCAGGTAGTTGGCGGTGTTAATTGCCTCTGCCCAGAATTACGGCGGTAATCCGGCCTGCAGGAGCAAACATCGGGCTGCCTCGACGAGGGTCCGATTTTTCCGCTCGGCGACGCCGTTTTGTTCTGGGGTGTACGGAGTGGTAAGCCGGCGCTGGATGCCCTCGGATTTCAGGTACTCGTCGAACGTCCGGTTGATGTACTCTCGTCCGTTATCCGATTGAAGATATTTTATCTTCAATCCGTGCATCTTTTCAGCTGCGGCCTTGAACTCCTGAAACGCCGACAACGTCTCACTCTTGGCCTTCAGGAATTTGACCGCAGTCCACCTCGTACAATCATCCGTGAATGTGATGATGTACTTCGACCCGGCGTTTGACGCGACTCGCATGGGGCCGCAAACGTCTGTATGGACCAGCTCCAGCTTTCCATAGCTCCGGTCGGATTCTTTGGGAAAAGGTTGACGGGTCATTTTTCCTTTCGCGCACACGTCACAGGTCAAGTCCTCGATTTTGTCGTCCAGATCCAAGCCACGGATGTGGCCGTTCTTTACTGCTGCTGCAAGGTCACGAAAATTAACGTGGCCCATCCGACGATGCCAGAGTTGAGCCGTCGCTCCTCCGGTGTCGACCTTCGAGGCGATGTGACATCCCTCAGACGCAGCGTTCTCGACGAAATAGAGGCTGTCCCTACGTTTAGCGACCAGTTTAATATCTCCGTTCTGATCCACGATCTCAGCCTTGTCCTTTCCAAAAACCACCGAATATCCATAGTCCGTGAACTTGGAGACGGACAAAAGGTTGGTTCGGACTTCCGGAACGTGCAAAGTGTCCTTGAGGATGACATTGCACGAATCTCCTTCCAGACTCGTCGTCAGCCTCACGGTTCCCTTGGCCTTAATCTCCGCGGTCGCGTCGCTTGCCAGTTTCAGTTTGCCGGTCTCTCCTCGCTCCATCGTCTCGAACGTTGATGCGTCGCCGCACAGGTGACTTGTGCACCCGCTGTCGAGACACCACTGCTCTCTGGTGCCCTTGATGGCGATTTGGCATGAATCGCATTCCTCGACTGCCAGCACCGACACGTCATCCTTCTTACCCTTATTGCCTTTGGCCTGGCAATCTACCGCCTTATGCCCTTTGTAGCCACACTTCGAGCACTTGAACGGGAAGGGTCCCTTCTGCGCCTCGCTCTTGCCGTTGGGGTTGTTGTTCTTCGATTTGGTCCGGTTGTCCTTCTTGGGCGGGCCCTTTCGTTTGACGAACATGGCGCCTTGATCCGACGTCGATGAAGGGTTAGCGTTCCTTGCGTCACTCTCCTCGACTATTTTGACACGAAGGTGCTCGGGCGTCGGCAACTCGTCACGGCTGGCGATGGCAATTCTGAAGTTTTCGAAGCTGGGAGGGAGGCTTTGCAAAATTAGGATGCTGAGTAGATCGGGATTGATTTCCACGTCCATGTCAGCCAGCTTGTCGACACAGTCAAAGTAGTTGTTCAGGTGTTCTCGCACGTCGTCGCCCTCGTTCATCTTTTTCAGGGTGAGACTCTGCAACAACACGGCCTTACGAGCTGGCCCCTTTGACTGGAACGTGTCCTCAAGCTTCCGCCAAATCTCGCGCGACGTTTTGCATTTCTTGACCAACTTCAGCTGGGATGGACCAATTGACAGGATCAGGTCGGATATCGCATTTTCATCATTGGTCTCCCAGTCTGCAACTTCGGCCGCGTTCGCGTTGTTGGCAGTCGGTTCGGGTTTGACGGTGACGCCATTTACGTAGCCCCACGCTTTGTTTTTCACTAAAATGGCGCGCATTTGCATTTTCCACGTGTCATAATTATCACGTCCTAATGCCTCAATGCACACAGAACCAGTGGAACTCATTGTTTATGTTTTCACTCACGTGCTATTGTCCGAAAAACTGGTGACTCGCGGTATCAATCGTGGCGCGTGTTACTGTCCGAAACACTCACGATTTCCCACTACGTTGCGTCGCGTGTTAGAGTCAGAAACACTCGCAACTAGCCTGATTCGTGTCGCGTGTTATGTCGACCGAAAACACTCACGAACTGGCTTTTTCACTTTCTCGTTAGATCACCCGCGAATTCTCGGAAAGACGCGCCTTTTTTTTTTCGTTGGAAACTTCTCGACACAAAATGGTGCTCGCATACACGCGTCTGGCTTTTTCGTTCTCTCGTTAGATCACCCGCGAATTCTCGGAAAGACGCGCCTTTTTTCGTTGGAAACTTCTCGACACAAAATAGCGCTCGCATACACGCGTTCTTTCCTGTTCGCTCGATCTCACGATTTTTGCTTTCTTTTGTTTAAACTCGCGTTGTATGCCTGGGCCCATAACCTGTTAGAGTTTTTGAGGCGGCAATGAAATAACGCAAACACTCGAATTAAAGTTTACAAAAGAACGTTTATTTATTTAAACGAGAACGAAAATAGGTCTTGCCTGAAGGGCTATACATAGAGAACTGAACAAGAACAAAGATTATCCTAAGAGGGCGCTGGCGCCCCTGGTTTCCAGTGGTGGTCGCATGTCGGTAAAATATAATTTCACCAACATATTCTATTCATTGATACATTTAGTAATGTTTTGAAATCTTAAATTCTTAACTACAAATATAACAAATTTTAGAATAACTTATAGCCAGTACATTTACATTGTCTAATGTCGTTTTCTTTTAAAACCATAAGGGTAAGAAAAATAATTGGCTGTAACAACTCGTTTATCAAACGTGAATGAAAGTGTTTTTTCTCCTCTGAGGATACGACAACTCCTGGACGTTTTCGTTTAATTTTTCGACAGTTTTTGATGCAAACTGTATCGTTTTCAGCATTACCTTCTACCGTAATTTTTAAGCATTCAAAATTAATAATTTTCGTATTTTTAAAATTCATTGTCATGCCTTTGCATTTAGTAATATAATCATCTTTTTCACCAATGTTAACTTTAAGACTATAAGTTTTAGATCCAGTGCTTACAAATTCAGAAATAAAACCCCCACACCCAAAACTTTCCACTTCATCTGTTAATTCACCTAAGAAATCTGAAGTTTGAAATAAAGGTGGATTATTTTTATTTTCCACAAATATTAAACTATCTGTGTCACATTAGAGAATTGAATCTCCAACTTTTTCTAAAGCTTCATAGAGCTTGAGTCTAGCAAATGCTGTAGTGTAATCCCCAACAGGTATGTTTACGTGTGGTAAGGCATTTAAATTTTTCTCTATATACTTCCAATTAATCCACATAGTATTTTCATTTATGGGGAATAAAGATAATATTTCTATCCCGGGTGATTCTATAAAATCACAAAAATCTTTCCAATTACTAACAACCTTTGTGTGCGTCCTATCTTCTCTTTGAGCAAATTTCCCCCAAAGCGAGTTTAAACAAAGCTTTGCAAGATTACGTTTACCTGAATTTTTCTTAATTTGTTTTTTGTCTAAAGTAATATTTTCTTTTACTTCATATAACTGTAAACCGCTAGCTTCTTGTTTTATTTTTAAAAAGGTATTTACATATTCTGTGAATAAACCACCACTTTTTGCTTTAGGGTCATAAATTGTATAATTATATTTGTGTACCTCAAATATTTTTAAAATTTTATAACCCTTCTTTACCGCTAAAGAAACTTCAGGTATTATCCAAGTACCAGTAATTTGTCGTTCAGTTTCATTATGGTTACAACCGAATACATTATTTGATTCAGCATATTTTCTGCACAGTAGAAAATATAACTTTTTGTTACATTTAAATGGTAGCACCGGCAAAAATAAACTAGTTGGTGGAAGAATCGAACACAGAATAAACCCATGCATTTCTAAAACCTCAGAAGTTGAAGGTATATTATTATTTCTGAAAATTGTTGGATGACCTATCGGGTACGGTGAATATTTATTAACAAAAGGATATAAACTAGTAAAATCTAAATATCTAATAATGTGATCACCATCAGTTTTATGGTGTAATCTAAAAACCTCTGTTCTGCCGCCAAATACGGCATTGCGAGGGTTAAGAGGTAAAACAACATCAGCCATATATTCGCTTAGTTCTTGATTAATAGAAGGATTTTCTTTTAAAAATTTTTTGAATTCGCATCCCCATATAAATTCTAAATTGTACCCATTGTTTTTTATTATTTCTATTCTTTTCATTGTGCCTTCATATCTCTGTTTAAGTGTTTCTAATAAATTATGTTTGACATTTAAGTCTTGAACTTTATAACACGCCTACGTGGACGACCTGTCCTTGCTCTATCATCTATGCCTAAGGTTTCATTAAATCGTTCTATGGCACGATAAATGAATCTTTGTGTTATTTTTAGCGGTTTCAACAAATTCAAAATTTCAGAAGCATTTTTTCCACACTTATGGAGTGCTATTACAGCGATACGATTTTCTTTTACTCCACACTCCATGATTACGAGTCAAAGACTGTCACCAAACTGATCGGAATATTACGCCATACAGTTCATTTGTTACAAAGTGCAACATAACGGTACAATTCCAGGCTAATTTCTGAGAAAGCGCGCATTAGAAATTGTGTGACAGAATTTATGGCAATACTAGGTATATGAAGTTTTTTCAATGGGTAATTTTCAAAAGGTATTTTAAACATTATTGAGTTAGGATCTTGAAGGTTATCGTAAACTATAATTTGATAATCTATTAGCAACGCTTGGAATTTGTAAAGATCTCTTAAAAGACACCCATCACTCTGATCAACGACAACTTTTGCGTTTTTACACAGTTGTGTTGATAGCACGTCTAGACTTTTGAAAATCTTCTTTTTTTCAGTTCGACTTAATTTCTTTTCTATTAATTCAATAGCGTAACAAATACTTCGTGGAAGACAGTACACATCATTAGCTTTACCCACATCTATAATAATACTACTTTTCTTTAGTAAAACTTCATGCTCACTTAAGATGTGAGTGTTTATTTTACCCGCCCCAGATGGGAAATGAATGATATTTGCGTCTATTTGCAAAACCTCATCCGAGAGAAACACAAAGTTTGATTGGCTTATGTTAGAAATTAAACCGAGAATATACTCTGGATTTAAATCACTGACCGGTCGTAAACTCCCCCAGATTGGTTTCACTTGGGGTGAATTTGGCGGAAAGATAGAAAAACTTATCTTATTACCTTTTGCGGCATCACAAGTAAGATGTTTAATAACATCTTTGAAAGCACTCTCCAAAAACTCAATAGGGCTTTGATGGCTATCACCAAAATCTTTCAATTGGATAGACATTTTTACACCATCCAAATTAAACTTTTTAAAGTACGTCTTTTGTTTTGAAATTAAATTTATTTTAGCACCGGACCCGTGACCACATTGATGTATACCCTCTACATTTTGACGTTTAGTCAGGGTTATTTTGTCATTTACGTTATTTGTTAAAGTTGTGGTAGAGGACGCATTCAAACCGTCACAAACTGTTTCTGATAATGCATCACTTTCCCTACAACGATTTAGAAACTCTAACCCATCTTTTAAAATCCCTTCATGTAAAAGTACACTATTCATAATAGAAAAATTTACAATCAAATTTAATAACTTAAACTTTTCACGAGCAGTAAAGGGAGTTTGTCTCTTAGACAATTCCTCAATAATATTCTGTAAAGTTATTAGAAACAAAGTATTACTAAATTTTAACGAGTTTTTTAAAAGTATTATAATTTGTGTGGCATCCATTTTATTAATAAAATCTACTTATTTCGAATTAAAAGTTTTAAAGCCCCTTACGCTATTATTCGGCCTTCAATTCCTACGATGTCGGGCTGCAATTAATCGTCTCCGTCTTTCAAACCATTGGATGAATCTTCTTCATCAATATACCTTATTAGTCTGGCTGGTTCCAGTACTGGCACGTCGTCTTGTTGAATTCCTTCTGCGGTAAGCGGCTGTTGGTCCGTAGGGAACACCATAAATCTTTTATGGGGAAGCAAAATTTAAAATTTATGGGGAAGCAAAATTTAAAATTTAAACAAAATTAAAACTTAAAATATTTTGAATTAACATTCCTACCTTTAGATCACTTATTAACCACCTTTCACATATGCAATAATAAACTCCCGACTGTAGCAAAACTAACTTTATTACACATTTGTTTTACAATATTTACCCGGGCGGTTTATTGAATTTAACTTTTAAAGTGTGAGCTAGAGCTAGAGAGTTTGGATCCTTGTTAAGACTTCAACTAAAGGTTCTATTACAAATTGCGAGGTTTTTATACTATTTAATTCAAAATAATTTACATCCTTTTCTACGAACTAGGTAGGTATAACCATAATTTTCATGACCCCGGATCTATCGCTGTTAGATTTAAATCTCCAGCAGGTTACTGGAAAATTTATTTACGCCTCTAACAATAAAATAAACAGTACTTACCTACGTGGCACGGTGATGGATGATTATTTTTAGAATACGAAGTGCATAGACAATACACCAGCCGTAATGCAACTTAATTCACCATCATATCCAATTCACATAGCAGGACGACATCACAAATAGAATATCTTAAGTTACTTAAAGTATTCATAAATCTGGCGAGGGTTAATTTATCACAACCAGGATAAAGCCAAAGTGTAAGTATCTAAGATTTGTCAGAATTTGTATATGAGCCCAGAGCGCTCCTTAACAACTTACAGTTTACAAAGTGATAGCCAACCGGCCAATTTTTTCTTGAGCTGTACCCAACATAAAAATGGTATGTATAAAATAGCAAAAATTTTAAAAACTTGAAATAATAAATACTTTTATTTACCTTACAGAGCGTTTTAGATTTACTAAGTGTTGCGGATGGGGAATATGGAAAACTTCTCCGCGTAATTGACATGGAGCTAGGGAAGGAATATGAGATTCGATTTTTTAAAATAGTAAAAACTAAGTTTGGACAACGCCTTACTGTCTATTTCGTCGATGGTACATATATATTCCTACCGCCGCGTTTTCGGAGAAAATTAAGACACAGCGCCAACTTGATGAACTCAACAACACACCGAATCACTTCCTGATTTTCAACGGCAAGGACGATGCAAAAGGAGGATTTTTAAAATTAAAATTTACAATTAAACGGAAAATTAAAATTTTACTTCAAAGATTTGTATCTAAAGCAAATATGAAAAGCTGCTAACAAATTTTCTTGTACTCAAGATTTATCCAAAAATATAAAAAGTTTTTAACAATTTTGTTTTACTCAACATTTACCCGCACACCTCAATTTTTAATAGGTCAACTTTCCCCTTTAGAAATTAAGTTCATCAAACTTACTGCATCGCCTTCATTTAGCATTTTATTAATCCTTTTTGGGCTAGACTTTCAGCAGAATAAGTGAGTGCATCCACGTAATGCATACAAAATATCCACCACCACATGACATCGGCTCATACGTACCTCACCATATGCGTTTTGTTTACAAAATTTACTCTAAAAATGTTATATGTAAAACAAAAATAAAAAGATGTTAACAGTTTCATAATTCTGTCATTTACCTTTGCATCTCACTTTTACCACATCAACTTTAATTTTTTAATTTTTTTCTTAGTGTTCTGGATTGTTTTTTTCAGCAAAGGGGAATTGCATCCGCCGTATGCATGTATCCTGTTCACCAAGCTCTCTTCAGTTCTTTGCTATTTTGGTCGTCTTCTTCTTTTACGAAAACGTGTTTTGATCGCGCATTGCCATCGTACAAGCAAAGCTCTTTGACCGGGCGGGCGCACTTTACATCATTCAGACAAACAATCGCCAGCAAATTAAAGTCACATAAATGTGAGTCCGGCCGAATGTTTCAGATTTAATTTATGTTAATCTTTAATTTTATCAGATCTTCTCACAAATTTAATGGTTAAATTTTTCCTGTTGTCCGATATATGAGTTACAATTGTCAAAATTTAATTTGTTACTGGAAACAATGGCCATTATTTTGAGGGGATAACCACAAATATTTAAATACTGAATGTTAAAAATAATATTGTTATTTGTTAACAATATGTATGTTGTAATTGTGGATATTCAGTTTGTCTGTGGAAAGAGAAAAAGTATTACGTTTAAGAATTGGCGATGCTTTCTTACGGTTCCGTTATTCCATTCATTTAACACTTTGCGGCACCATATCCACGCAGGGAACTTTCAATTAATGCAAGATTTCAAAACAATTAAGAATTTCATATCAATGGATTAAATTGGAACGACGGAAACATCGAATAGGGAATAGGATTTTTTTTTGTCAAAAATAAAAGATTCTATGATACACGTCAAGGGTGAAGAAAAGGGACAGTTTATAAGGAAATGCTTGCCGGATACTAATATTCAGCTGTTGACAATACCAAAACTGAATAACCTTCGACAGTTTAAAACTAATTCTGAAGTACTGAAGACTTCCACAATTACATTGCGCAGTTCAAAATTGTGTCAATAATTACCTGTATTTATTAGTGAATAAAATTATTAAATAAAAGAATTTATTTTTTATTTAAATTTATCCCATCAAATAAATTATTACCAATGTAACTAATAATGTCAAATATAATATTATTAGGACAAAACAAACGTATCTCGTAAAAGAGCCTTGAATAGTTTGTATGCATATAAGAGAAGAGAAGAGAATAGTTTGTATGTATTATCTTTTGATAAAACAAATACATTTTTCTCTTTACACTTTTTACAATATTTATTATAGTATTCTTTTACACTTTCCAATGCGTTATTATTATGAAACATAACAATGTTTGTGAACTCTAATAAATCTAATAATATTAAAACTAATACTTACTGCGTCAACTGCAATTTTGTGCTCTTGTGTTAATGCTTCCTTGTTTTGAGGTATTGGTTCAATTTCGCTTTTTACAAAATTGCTTAAAAATTGCCAACCATCCAAAATACGTTGTTGAAACTGGTTTTTGACTACAACTAGTATATCTTTAATTCGTGCAATTTTCGCTTGCTTTTCATTTTCAGGTATTGCTTTGTCATCAAAATGTACATTATTTATAAAAACTTTCTTAACATTAAGGTGAGGTGGTAGCGTTTTTTTTTATCCTAATCGTTAATTCTACCTCATCAATTTGTAGATCATCTTTAATAGGAATTTTACCCTTTTTTCTAATACTTTTGAGTGGATGGGTATAATCGTCCAAGGCAATTTTTAATTTTTTATTCGGGGGATTTATCCGATAATATCATCAATAAAAGCCTCAACATTATCTGATTGTCTTTTACCCTGGTATATATAGAATAAAATCACCTTCTTTTCCGTAATATATTTCTGGAATTACTTGATCGAAAAAATCGGCATATAGTATAATTCGTTGTGTTCATCATTCAAGTACATTGTATACCAAGAAGGTGTAATTGCGTTAAACCATGTTAACAAGAATGCAGAAGAATTTACTTGTCTTTCTCTACAGCTCGAATGTGAAAGTATCTCCTCATCCGTTTTAAACTACCATTTTCTTTTATATTTATTGTAAGTAATTTGTGTTGCCGTATTGTTTTTAATCCTTCAGTATCTCTCTTTACTCGTTGACTTCTGCTTACTTTATTTTCATATTCAGGAATCGAAATTTTAGTAATTCCGACGCACCAGTTTTCGCCAAGTTTGTGGAAGCAATTCGATTTATTTATAAACTCGGTTAGTAAGTTTTTAGAGTGTAGTGAATTGTTACTAAACAAACAGATGTAAAAATCATTTTGTGGAATATCTACCGGGCTTTTTTTTATTATTAACTACTCTTAAATCTTTATTTGCAATATCGGGATCGCATGTAAATACAATCTATTTGGTAAGAGCGTATCGACGATTTCTCAGAAAGAAAGAGAAAGAGACAGAAATATTTAAAGTGGAGGGGATGAGTATTACCTATATATATGCGCGTCATGCTAAAAGTCTCGTTTTGCGTTGAACTTTCCACTGCTAAGATCGATTTTCAACATGAGTGACTTATTTTATACACGTTTTGAAGCTGTTTCTCTGCCTTCATCCGAAAGGACCTAAATGGTCTTTTGTAAAGAAGTTGTGTAAGAAGTTTTCTGAGGAGAAAAACGTCGGCGACTTGCCAAGAAGGGGTAAAACAAAAAAAGAAGACATCACTATTTTGGAGCTTTTTGAAAAAGATCCACAAATGTGGCGTGTGGATCTTTTTCAAAAAGCTTCAAAATCAACGAGTCTCTTTATACCATATGCCAAAGAATAAGGGAAAATTCTATCAAACACCGCATTATTACAATCAAACCACTTTTATCTGCAAGGCACATCGAAAACCGTTTGAAATGGGCTAATGAAAATTTGAGCTCCGATTGGACAAACGTCGTGTTCACTGATGAATCATCATTTTGGGCATATCAACAACCTAAACTAGTATGATTAAAAAAAGGACTGCATTACATCATACGTAAAACAGCCAATAAAAGTTAATGTGTGGGGATGCTTCTGTTCGGAAGGATTTGGAAAATTGATTGCTTTCACTCAAAATCTGAATGCAGAAAGGAAGCTGCAAATTTACAAAAACGGGTTATTAAAGTCTACAGATTCTTGGTTTGGAACAAGAAACCGATCGTGGGTCTTGCAAGAAGACAACCATCCAAAACACATCATTTTTATACCGAATGGAAAGATGAAGATGATATCAATGCCATGGAGTGGCCCCCACAAAGTTCTGATGATAATCCAATTGAAAATGTGTGGGCCCTAATGAAGGCAAAGCTGCAGCGGAAAAATGTTTTCACTTTGCAACGACTTAAGTCATCGGTAAAGAAAGCCTGGAGAAATCTACCCCTAGAATCTGCTGAAAAATTAGTTGAAAGTATGAACCAGACAGAGTTTAAGTTTTCTTTTGGGAAGTGGCATTGGTTTGCACATTTTTACACACCAACTCCGATGTGATTGTAAATAATGAGAAACGTTTACAAAGCGCACTTTCATCTTCCTGTGCTTAATATTGCTGCGTGTATTTGTACTTTCATTGTTTAAGGAAAAAATTTAATGCATTTTTTAAGACAATTTTCGTCCTACAATTTTTAGTTAAATGACAGTAAATTTGTAAATTTATACGAAAAATTGTATTTAAAAAAGCTTCCACAAAATGGTGGAGTTCATCACAATCAAACATGTACGCGAGAAATTAAACGTATAAATACGGCACGTAATAATAAGTAAAAAAACTAAAATTTTAAGTGGAAAAATATTAAAAGAGCTGAAAGTAACTACACAAAAATTTAAAAATCAATCTTAGACCGTTATAATCACAGCACACAGCAACCTAGACTGTTATAAAAACCCCAAAAGGAATCAAATGCTTCGGGTGAAAAACTGTTATTGAATTATACCTACTACCTAGATAATTGCTACAACCAACATATCGCACTTGGATTTGACCTGTTTTCATTTGAAGTGAAGATAGTTTTTCACCGACTAAATAATTACAGACGCAATTCCGGCAAATCAACAAGAACTACGTAGAGAATACAAAATTCCCATTGATCTAGGAAGCATTCAGATGACACTAAATTGTATGGTACACTAAATTTTGTTAATATTGTGATGTATCACAACAATAATTCAGCCGAAAGTGTAAGTGAATATTACAAAAACTATTGCGTCAAATGTAAGGCAAAATATCTGCTCAAGTTAACAGACGAAGACTTTTTTATATCATCGCGATCTTCTTATGTACATATTAATTATTCTATACTTTTTATGAAATAACCTTCTACGTGTAGCATCAGTTTTCTTTTTAATACATTGCTTTAATTAAATAAGTGTTTTTTTTGTGGTAAATATGTCCACTATCCTATTCTAGCCTATTTATATTTTTAAAATTGAATTTATTTTGCCGCATTTATTTAGAATCACGCTTTTCTACAGGATAAGGTGGTTTGAAAAAATATATGCTAGGATTTATTTATCCTAATCGAAAGATAGACACTTCTTTTGCAAAGTACCATGGATTATTTCCAACTACAAATTCAATATCTAAAACAACACTTTCAACAATCATGACTCTTATTAAACAAATCAAAATCTACGCACAATTCAATGCTCATATGGTATACATACGTAAGGGTATACAGTCCTCGGATATAAATGGTGAAGATTTAAATTTCACATATATGTAAGTCCACCACCTTGGACGTTGTTTGCTTGAAACAATTTTGGTAAATTTTACTGAATAAATTTATTTATAATCATATATGTTTGTATATATATAGTATTAAATCTTAATTTAATCAAACTAATATACTAAGATATATAGAAATGATACAAAAGTGGTACATGTTTTATTTATTTAATTGTGGCAATTTCCTCTAATATTAATTTGTTTTCTGAAAACCATAGGAATATGAAAACCCATCTTACTTAACCCTTTGCCTTAAAACAACGTCTGGGAGACGTGATCCCCTTTCTGTGCCTAAAATGAGAAGCTCGTATCAGATACGTGATGTTTTGTTCTGGCTAAAAGTGAAAAGCTCATATCAAATAATGTTGTTTTTGTATGATAATGTTTATTGTTATTGTTTGTTATAATTGCAATATAAATGGTATGGCGATATAAGTGGTTTTAGTAAATAGTAAATGGCAAACCAGTGGATTCCGCAATTTTGGCCTGTGATGAAACTGCTTGTGGTCACGGCACGGTCACGGAAAGACAGAAACTCTCATCGAAAGTGGCACTAATACTCGTCGCTAAATTCATAAGGCAAAGGGTTAATAACTTTCTATTAAAGTAAATTTAATCTTTTTATTTTCAGGCTCAGATAAAACGAGTCCTGGTTGTTTTTTTCTTAATTTTACCTTTATTTTCTACGAACACTGGATCAGTCTCTTCAAGTGCCATTTGTTTAATTTTTTTAAAGTTAATCAGTGAAGATTTTTTAAAATTTAAATTTATCCCTTTATATTTCTTTTTCTTTTTCCGATGTGCCTTTTGCGGGCCAACCGACTCCTATTTTAATTTTAAAAAGGTATTTACATACTCAGAAAATAAACGGCCTTGCTTCGGGGTTATACTGTGTAAAATTATATTCCCAAATTTCAAAAATAGATTGTATCTCATACACATGTTTTACAGCCAGTGCAACTTTACGTATAACCCAAAGGCCAACGAGAGCTCTTTTTTACTGACTGATTGCAAACATTGCCACTATTTAATTCACAGTAGGTCTTACAAAGTGGGAATTACAAATTTTTATCCGTTTCTAAAGGTAAAACGGGAATAGAAATGTTTTGAGGTGGTAAAATATTGCACAATATAATACCATGCATCTTTAAGACATCTTTCAAGATAGGACTTACATTTTTATCTTTTCTTATTTTTGGGTGTCCAACAGGGTATGTATCGTATTTATTACCGTAGGGATATAAACTTTTAAAAAGTCTAGATATTGTATAGTTTCGTTTTCTGCAACTTTATAATAATCTGCAAAAAGTCAGTCCGCCTCCCTGAAACTGCATCTCTGGGGTTTATTATTATTATTGGAGTGGGCGAGACGTGTAGCCTCGAGCGCTCAGACATTTTGTCCATTGCACTCATTGATCCATTTTGTTCTTAGAGTAGACTACCATGGTTATCGTGGGATTCGAACCCACAGCCTCTAGAACAATAGGCCAGCGCGTTAACAACTGATCTACCGTAGGCCCTATCTGTGGGGTTTACTGGTAGAATGATATTTCTCATGTGATTTAAGCTGTTGTTTGTGTGTGGATTTTCCATCAAAAATTGTTTAAATTGGCATTCCCACATAAAAACCAGTTTTTTATTAACTCTATGTGTTTATAGTATATTTAATCAGTGAGGCAGTTTTATTTCACCATGGTTTTTCGCGTGTTTAATTTTCCCTCCAAACTTAACCATTTAACAACAACAATTTATGCCATTAGGCATAATACCCAACAAATTTTCTTTAAGAAAGTTCTCTCATAATATCAGCATAATTTTAGATGCAATTGTAAGGGCTTCAGTAAATAGATTTATTTGAAGCATTTGCAAGTCTCACGAAAATTATACATCTTAAGCGTAATATTTTGAAGGTGTTTCTACAATAATTTACAAGCTCTAACTGGTTATCAAAATTTTTGTGTGATTTCGACTGATACCATTTCATAAAATTATCTCTAACCTCTGTTTTCATTGCGATAACGCAATATATGTATGTATGTAGAGAAATATACTTTTCAATATAGTTCCAATTTTCCAAGGTGTTGAAAAAATATGGGTAAAAGCCCTTTGTGCTATCTTGAATACCAAATATCTTTGGAAATTTTTCTAAGTAAAAGGAAAGAAAATTTAACGAATCAATAAAAAATACATTACCACAAGTAATTTTCATTGTTTTAGAACCGCTCATTATTGGTCTAACTTGAAGTTTTCATTCTATTAATTCTGAAATAATAAAATGTCCATCGTAACCTTGCAAATTATGTGCTATACATATAATTTGATTTGTTGTTTAAGACAGTTACTCACAAATTGTTTAATAAAGTTTTCTTCATTAGTAGATTCATGTTTGAAAATATACTCGCGCTGGCCACATTGTTCACAATTTAATTCATTGCTAAAAATATTTGTCAGTAGCATTTATCACATCTTTGTTCGGCTGCTACAACATTTACCATATGAACAAATAAATATAAAATTTCTTGTTGTATTTAACATGTTGTGTACTTTCGCAATCAAAAAAAATAAAAAAATGGACCTTTTTTCTTTTCTAGTATAGGTTCATATACCAGGTGTAGAACTTAATTCCTGTAGGTTTTGTTAACAGATGGCGTCACTGAAGTATATGTAAATTGTCAATTCGACGTTTGTGCTATTTCGTATAGCTGTCAATAGGTTATCGCACGGCGTATGTTTTTTTTCCTAGAAGTGAGCTCTTCATTCTGTGTGTCAAGCGAAATATGTCTAATTTTGAGTCGACCAAAGAGCATTTGCGGCACGCATTGCTTTTGTTCTATAATCAAACAAAAATTGCAGCTGAGAGCCGACGTTTGCTCGTCGAAACCTATGGCGACTTTGCTCCACACATTAACACCTGTGAGATGTAGTTTGAACGTTTTAAAAGTGGTCAATATTATGTTAAAGACAAGGAGAATCCTGGACAATCAAAAAAGTTTAGGACGCAGAGTTCGAGGCTTTGTTGATGATGCAGATGGGAGAGCAGCTTAATGTTACACAGAGAGCCATCAACAAACGTTTGAAGGCCATAGGGAAGATATTGAAGGTCGGAAAGTTCCTCACAAACTCACTGATAGGCAAATGGAAAGGCGCAAAACAATTTGTGGAACTTTGCTTCAACGCTATGAGAAAAAGTCTTTCTTGCACCGCATAGTAACCAGCGGCAAGAAGTGGATCTATTTTGAGAACCCAAAGCGCAAAGAATCATGGGTTAGTCCAGGACAGCCATCAACTTCAACATCAAAGCCAAATTGTTTTGGGAGGAAGGCCGTGCTTTGTATCTAGTGGGACCAGAGAGATGTGGTGCATCGAGAGCTCTTAAAACCTGGTAAGATTGTTAATATGGCTACAGCAACTCATCAATTTGAACAACACATTGCTCAAAAATCGGCCGGAATGGGCGAGAAAACACGGAAAAGCAATTCTTCTCCACGACAACGCTTCATCTCATACCACAAATGCATTAAAACATACGTTGAAAACACTAAATTAGGAAGTACTAGCTCACCCGCCGTATTCACCCGATCTGGCCCCTTCCGACTACTACCTCTTTTCATCTATGTCACATGCCCTTAGAGAGCAACACTTCAAAACTTATGAAGACCTCGAAAATTGGGTTGATGACTGGTTGGCTTCGAAATCGGAACAGCTCTATTGGAAGGGGATTCATAAGTTACCCGAAAGATGGGAAAAAATGTATATCTAATGACGGTGCATACTTTGAATAACGAATATTTAATAGTTTTTTCACAAATATTGCTCATTTTTTGAAAAAAAAACCCACAGAAATGATGTTATACACCTGGTAACACAAATGATCTATCATGTAGCATTTGTCACAACTTTATTGGGCTATTACAACATTTACCGTATGAACAAAGGAAGTAGGTTCGTTTTCGTATTTAAGATTTTGTGTACTTCCACAATCAAAGAAAATAAAAAAATGGAGCTTTTTCTTTTCCTGTTTTTGTTCATAGAACATAAATAATTATTGGGAACGTGTTTAAAACAATTAGAAAAAACGTGTTATGCTTTTCTTTTCTTTTCGGAAAAATCGACAAAAACACCACAACTTTTGCAGCATTGTATTATATCACACACAGTATTGGTGTTTTTCAAAACACAGAAGTGTTTTTGAAACTCGGAAAAGTATAAAAAACCGTTTTAATCGGGTCAAATTGAGAAGGTCCTTGAAATATTTAAACTATTAAAAACAACAATTTAGATATTTTTCAAATATTTTTGTAATTTGAAAAGATCCTGCAGAAAACAATCTTTTTTTGAATACATATATATTTTCAACATTTGCTTTTTTACACAACAAATTGGCAGCTTTATTTAATCTACTTTGAGTTACGGCTTCATTTGATACTTTAATTGAATACGCAATATATTTTGGAAGATAGCTAAACCCGATTTCGCCGATGTATTTTACACTTCGCTTGTTCTTTAAACATTCCAACTATATTTATATCATTGTTAAATTTGATTTAAATGGACGGATAATTTATTATGTTATCAGTTTTCCGTGTATTTCATCTATAGGTCTCATACTAAGCCATATAGGCTTTACTTCACTATTTGAAAGAATTTCTTTCAATATTTCATTAAATGCTGGTTCCAGTTATACTATTAGATTGTCAATTTCTTCAAAAAATGATTCTTTTAGTTGAAAGATGAGTTTAACTGTTACAGCCAAAAGATCACATGGCACCATAATATAGATATGATGCATATAATTAGATTGCTTTTCAAACACACGCAGAATATTAATTTCAATATCCATGATGTATCATAATAAGATGCATCTAATTTCAAACTTTTATCTATCATGATGCATCATGATCGATTCGCGGGCCCACGCAAATGCACCAGGAGTATTGATTCCACGGATATTTTGATCAGGTGCATCCGGTCATCTATTTCTTTGTCTTTAAAGATGAGATGACAAAGAAATGGATGATATATAAACTAAATATCTTTGGACAGAGAATTTAGTTCTTAGTTCAGTTTTTGAGAAGTATCATCGTCAAAAAGTCACCCACCGACAAAAGTTTTAATCTATAATAAAGAAAAGTACAAGTCGTTATAATTGAATCATTGTCTGAATAAAATATCATTATCCGAATAAAGTGTCCAAAAGTGAAAATTGTGTTTTTTTTATATACTAAGTTCTAAGTAGAACTTATAATTGGCGCAGTCGGAAACGGATTTTTAAGTATTAAAAAGTTACGTGTAATTGAAGATTAGTGCAGTGTAACTAGTGAACAATTAATTCACCTAAGAAGAGTGTGAAGTTCACCTTAGTGCTTGAAGATCAAAAAGTGTGGTTTCTAGAGTAAAACACACATTATAAAATAAATCTACGTTTTGAGAGTTACCTGAGCAAAGTAATGAAGTGGAAGAAATAAAATCAATAAAATTAATTAAAGTGGAATAAAAGGAATAAGAAAAATTCAATTAAGGTATTGTGACATAAAAAGTTAACGTGAAGGAAGTAAAAGTTTTAAAAAATAGAAAAAAAAAATAATGAAAACTGTGAGCTAAAGAAGCAAGAACTTAAATCAATCAAAGAAAAGTGAAAATAATAAGAATTATAATAAAACTCCATGTATTGTAAGTGAAGAAACCAGTATTCAAGGAAAAAGGGAAGATTATCAAAAGATGATCCACAACCATAAGAAGAAAAGAGAAGATTATCAAGAGATGACCCACAACCATAGGAAGTAAGCAGGAGACAACCCACAACCTTAACAACGAATAATAAGTAACAACAATAAAACAGTAAGCCCAGCTTCTAGGAAAAGGGGAAAGAAGGTTAGAAAATATATAATAATTTCTGTTTGTGAAAACTGTAGGAAATAAGCGATAGTAGTGTAAGAATGAAGTGATCAATGAAGTCAAAAATAATTGTAACGGTGGAATCGAAGAAAACAAAAAATATAAGCGCGCAAATTTTCGAAATTTGCGAAAAATTCTCGAAACTTTCAACTAGCGAACAAATAATAGACAAAATGTTACAGGCACAAAAAGCAGAACAAAACTCCCAAATTTTAACCCTCATTATTGATCCGTTGAAGCATATTTAAAATGTACCTGATTTTTATGGCGATTTCAAAGAATTACAGAATTTTCTCGATCTTATAGATAAAATTTACCCCGTATTAGCTAAATATGACGATTTATCGCAAAGTATTTTTTCTGATTACATTAAGTCAAAATTAAAAGGAAAAGCACGGGAGGTTATTGAAATAAATGTGCACGTTACCTCCTGGACGGAAATGAAGGATATATTGATTAAAAATTTTGGTGATCGGTTGACAGTAGAAGAGCTTTTTGATGAGCTTCGCGCGACAAAATTTAAGCCAAATAGCGTTGAGTTTTATAATGAAATAAAAAACATACTAAGAAGGCTTAATATAAAAACAAAACAAATGTCAATTAGGGCTTTGGAAATATCAACTTACGTAGAGACAAATAAGTCTTCGGCTCTCTCTGTATTTAAGAATAAGCTTCCGGAACCGATGCGTTCTATCTTACATTGTAGGAATCCTAAAAGACTTGAAGAAGGCATGAGCATACTACAGTCACTCACAGTCAAAGTCGGACAACCCAAGAAAATGCTCTTTGATACACTTTATGCACGGAGATAAAAGGCAATTTTTAAAGTTGATCGTTTTAATTTATATCATTGTTACATAAAACTGAAACGAAACTAAAACTTAAAAAAAAATAACAGGAATTCAATAATAAAACCTAAAACTACGTAATTTTATGTGCGCCCTCCTGTTAATATGCCTCACACTCAAAGTGGGACAATATTATTCTGCTTGTTGTAAGGCTTGATTTAATACTTAGTGGAGTTCCCTTTCATTATAACGGCCTTAAGACGTGTCGGCATACTTTGGACAAGTTTTTCGCAAAACGAGGGTTCAATTTTTTGTCATTCTTCCATAACTGCATCCTTGAGAGCTCTAATACTTGTAACATTTCTTTTGGCTACCTTTTTTTTTAATTCCGACCATTGACGACCAAGCTGTTGCTTAGGATCGTTATCTTGGTAGAAGACAAAATTATCCCCAATCCCGAGATTTTCTACGCTCTCCCGCAGATTTTCTTTTAAAATGTTAAGGTAATATCTTTGGTCCATAATTCCTGGGATGAAATGCAGTTTTCCAACGCCTGCGGCGGACATGCATCCCCAGATCATGAGGGAGCCCCCACCATATTTCACGGTTTTTCTTATTGCCTTTCTATCGTACGCCTCACCGGGCTTCCTCCAAACAAATCGTTTCCCATCGGAGCCAAAAAGGTTAATTTTTGTCTCATCCGTGAAGAGGACCTTCGTATGAAGATTAATAGGACCAAAAGCATCAACAAACAAAATGATGAACTTACCTTAGACCAGAATGTCATGTCCTTATTTTCGTGTTCTTTAGCGAACTGAAATCTGATCTGCCGATTTTTTTCCGAAATCAGTGGCTTTCGACGGGCCACTCTCCCATGTAAATTATTGGTCCTAAAAAACCGACGGATTGTCTCAGCACTGACTGTAATGTTTTGGATTTCTTCCAGTCTTTTTTTCAATTCAATAGCCGATAATAGTGGGTCGTTTCTTATTTGCCGTAAAAGAAACCTTCCATCTATTGCACTTATTTTTCTTCTATTTTGGGAATTTTTTTTTTATTTTCGATTCTGCCAGTTAATTTGTACCTCTTTATAATATCGTATACTGTCGACTTGCTTTTATTTACGATTTCGCTGATTTGTCTTACCGTTTTTCCGTTTTTAAAGTTATGAATGACAATTTTCCTTTCTTCTACGGTACTTTGTTTTACTCTTCTACCAGCCATTTTTAAAGATTTAAGAAATACTCTAAAACCCACTAAACGATTGTAAGGACTGCAAAAGACAAAAATTTAATCGACTCCAAATGTTGTTTCCAACTACATAACGGTTTTTCAATGAGAATGAACCTGTGTCCGACTTTGAGTGTGAGGCATATTTCCAAGACCGCGCACATAAAATTGCGCAGTTTTAGGTTGTGTTTTTGAATTCCTGTTATTTATTTTTTAGTTTTAGTTTTGTTTCGGTTTTATGTGACAATGATAAAAATTAAAACGATCAACTTTAAAAATTGCCGTTTATCTCCATGCATAAAGTGTATCAAAGAGCATTTTCTTGGGTTGTCCGACTTTGACTGTAAGTGACTGTATATGAATGCGGATACGCCTTTTACAACCCTTTCCATGGCAATCAAAGTATGACATATCAAAACCAAATTAATAAACAACAATAACAACATAATAATAATAATCTCCGAGTAAATCTCAGACAGAACGGTATGAATAACAGATATTCGGATAACAACCAGACACAAAATAATTCCTCACAGCAGCGGGATTATAATTTTCCACAACGACAAAACAATTCCTCGCAACAACAAAATTCTTATTTTCCACATCGGCAAAATAACTTTCCGCAACGGCAAAATTTGAATTCTTCAGGAAAGCAAAATCTTAATCTTCCACAAAATAATTATTCTTCATATCGCCAAAACTTTAATTCATTACAAAATTCCAATGCTCGTAGTCAAAATTATAATGGACAGACGAGTAATAATTATAATAGAAATAACTGGTCTGGTACAGCAAATAATCCTGGCCATAGAGTCAATAATTCACAAAATTTATCTAATGGCTGTAGATACAATTCCCATGATGGCCTAAGCCATCAAAATAGACCGGAACCTGTGGAAGTTGACATGGTAAACGTTACGCTTGGTGAGACAGTAATGAGTAACAATCGTCCGGAAAATTTTCAATCACAAGCGTCGACTACAAGTTACCCTATATAATTGTAAAATCAAAAACAGTCCCATTAAAATTTATTATAGGTACAGGGGCAACACATTCAGTTATTAACCCTGGTTTGTATCACCCAAAATGGAATGTAGATAGAAGAAGAATAGATCGACCCTTAAATTAAAAACATTAAATCATGTTATCGAAATTGAGGAAAAAGTTTGTATACCTTTATTTCAGGAATTAGGAGGTCCATCAGATAAAGTGGAGTTTCTTGTGTGTGGATTCCATGACAAATTTGATGGACTTATTGGAAATAATATTTTGTTTAAGTTAGGGATAACTTTGGATTATGGAAATAAGAAGTTAATATCTGGAAATAAAACGCTCGATTTACATTTTAATATTGAAAGTAAATAATCATTGGAACCATTGGAAAATTAAATCTTTGAAATGGAATTACCGGTAATGCAAGTGCATGGACTGGGATATATCAGGGAACAGAAAAAAGACTCTATGATAATCAAAGAAGGAATTTATCATATAGAGAATTCTAAAATCCTAGCAAGAGTGAAGATTTTGGAAAACAAAGTTCATGATGATGGATCAATGCCACCACTGGAAATAGAACAAGTGGATTGTCAAAATTTTAATATAATTGAACAAAACATACGGAAACGATTATCGATCAACTTAGGATAGATCACCTGAACTGGGAAGAGCGTAGTAGTCTTTTAAAAGTTTTGGAAACATTTACCGATTTGTTTTATGACCAGAATTCAGATCTTACTTTTACTAATGTAATTAAACATAGAATACGAACAATTAATGAAATACCAATCCAAAGTAAAACATACCGCACATAAAGAAGAAGTGAGAAAACAGATTGACGAAATGTTGGAGATTATTCAGATTATTCAGCCGTATTCAGCACCCATCTGGATTGTACCTAAGAAGGTCGATGTCAGTGGTAAAACGAAATGGCGACTGGTCATTGATTACCGAAAACTTAATGAGGTAACAATTGACGACAAATACCCTATTCCAAATATAGACGAAATCTTAGAAAATTTGGGTAATTGCCAATACTTTACTACACTTGACTTAACAAAAGGCTATCATCAAATAGAAATTGACGAATCGGACATACATAAAACTGCCTTTAGTGTGGAAAACAGACACTATGAATTTTTGAGGATGCCTTTTGGCTTAAAGACGGCTCCCGAAACGTTTCAACGCATAATGAATGACGTATTGAAAGAGTTTATTAATAAAACATGCCTAGTATATTTAGACGATATAATAATTTTCTCCACATCCTTAGAGGAACATATAAATTCAATTAGGAAAATGTTTACCAGATTGAAAGAATCAAAACTTCTCATTCAAATAGATGAATCAGAATTTCTTAAAAGGGAGACAGAATTTTTAGGACACGTGGTAACTCGGATGGTATTAAAACAAACCCAAAGAAAATAGAATGTGTTAAAGGTTTTCCAATCCCGAGGACGGTGAAACAAATAAAACAATTTTTAAGTCTGACAGGATACTATAGGAAATTTATAAAGGACTATTCGAGAGTTGCAAAGCCGATGACTAAGTATTTGAAGAAAGATATCAAAATGAATCCATCTGATCCGGAATATATTCAAAGTTTTGAAACATTAAAAAACATTACTAATCAGCGATCCTATATTACGTTACCCAGACTTTGAGAAAACATTCATTTTAACTACCGATGCAAGTCAGTATGCTTTAGGTGCAGTCTTGTCTCAAGAAAACCATCCGATATGCTATGCGAGCAGAACGCTCAATGAGCATGAAATAAATTATAGCACCATTGAAAAAGAGTTGCTTGCAATTGTTTGGGCAACGAAGTATTTCCGCCCATATTTGTTTGGTAGAAGGTTTATCGTGGAAACATACCAAAAACCACTTACATGGCCTTTCTCAACGAAAGAACCAAATTCAAAATTAATACGATGGAAATTACAACTTTCAGAATATGACTATATTGTAAAATATAAAAGGGGAAAACAGAATGGAAATGCTGACACCTTATCTCGATTGGAAGAAGTATAAATTAATCTAACAGAAGAAAATACCGACATTGCCTTAAGTGAATCAGCAATCAATATTTTTAAGCATCAAATAATAATAAACAGATCTAAAACGGGATTATTAAGAGTTAGGAAATCAAAAATATTTAACAAAAATAGAACAATAATTCATATGAAAGATTTAAATGAGCAAACAGCGATAATTCTTCTAAAGAATCATTTGAATCCTAATGGTCTAAGTGCAATTTTAGTAAATGATGAAGAGTTCCTTAAAATTTTGCAAAAAGCATATATTAAACATTTCTCTAATAATCAAAAATTTAAAATAATTCGGTGCAAATATATTCTTGAAGATATCACAGACGAAGAGAAATTAGCGGAACTAATAAAAACTGAACATTTGAGGAATAATCATCGAGGAATTGAAGAAGTGTTCAAGGAGTTCAAGCTGAAATACTACAATCCAAATTTAAGAAAAAGAGTAATGCAGTTTATCAATAATTGTGAAGTATGCAACTACGAAAAATACGATCGTAAACCGCCCAAACCTTTATTTAAAATAACAGAAACACTCCGCGGTCCCAGGGAACTAATTCATACAGACTTTTTTTTATACTTTAGAGAAACAATTATTGTTAACTATAATAGATAAATTTACGAATCATTCATGTGCTATAAAAATAATTGGCGGAACGTGGACGGAATTCAAGAGGGCTTTGTGTTACTATTTCAGACAATTTGGAAATGTAAAAAAAGTTATAGTAGACCATGAGTTAGGTTTTAAAGCTTTATCGTTAAGGGAATATTTAAGAAGTTTCGACACGGAAGTACATTTTACATCGAACAGCAATTACACATCTAATGCAGATGTTGAACGACTCCACAACACTATAAACGAACATATTCGTTTATTAAAACATGATTCAGAAAATAATTTAGGAACAGTGGAAGAAAAGATTCTTCGTATAATATCATTCTACAATAATTCAATACATTCAACTACGGATAAAAAACCTATTGATTTTGTAAATGGCAATATACATCAAGACGAATATTCGAAGATTTATGAGAAAATGGAAAAAAAGAAAATGTCAGTAATTGAAAAACGAAATCAGGATAGACAAGATAATGAGATAAAATCAGGAAAAAATTTTATAAAGGAAATCAGAGGAGGTAAAAATCATTCCAAATTTAGGAAAGTTAATACTACGAAAATAGATGATGATCACGTTATTGATACAAGAAATCAATTAAAGTATTATAAAAGCCATATTAAACAAAAGGAAAAGAAACAAAATATCAATCATCAAACTATTAAAGTCTAAAAAACCATAGAAAGTAAAATAAACTAAATTCATTGCAGGAAATCAAAAAGAAAAAAAAGAGGAAAAAAGGAGGATGGAAAAATTGGAGTTTTTTATATTAACAATTTTATCAATAAAATTCAGCGCATCAGCTCAAGATATATGGATTCATGATTTCAACAATAATAATGGTTACGTCACACTGGAATTGGAGGAAATTAAAATAATTAACGATTTTCATAAAATACTCCATGTCGTAAATTTTACAGATTTTGAAAAGGCAAAAGACATCATAAAAACCAATATTCAAATAATTCAATCCGATAAAATATTAGTAACTCCTATGTACAATTCAATTATCCAGAACTTCGCGTTACTAGAAGCAAAATTAAAATATCTTAAACCACTTCCAAAATGAAAACGAGGACTTTTAGATGTTTTGGGAAGAGGATTGAAATATATCGCTGGTACTATGGATCATGATGATGAATTGGATATTAGAGAAAAACTAGATCCAATATATACAAAAATGAAAAGTTAGTTGAGGAAAGCAATAGGCAAATCACTATTAATAAGAAGTTCATTGATCAAATTAAGAATATCACTAATCATGTTAATAATCAGCAAGTTTTAATCAGTCAATATTTAAATAACTTCGCAGACGAAATTAGAGGAAGAATGTCAACAATAGAAACAGAGGTACGGTTAATACAGTGTTTGTTTCATATAAATCAAGGTATTCATTTATTGAGGAATTATTTGGATGATGTTGAATAGGTGCTTTTCTCGAGTAAGGTAGGAATTTTGGCAAGCAATATATACTAAATATTGAAGAATCTAGAATGATTACAGGTGTAGATATTTATCAAAATATTAAGACAGCTGTAAGACAATATAAAGATACTATAGTAATAATTTTGTTCATTCCTGAAATTTCTAATATACGATATTCCAAAATACATGTGGAACCAATTCCAGATTTTGAGAATAAGTCATTGGCATTGGCAGTCACTGAAGTTTTGAAGGATGAGTTTAATAATGTCTACGAGTTTCCGTCTAGAGATAAGCAAAGCAAGAATTTGATTCCAATAACCGATAGTTGCATTAAGAATATTATAAATCTAAAAGAAGCAGTATGTAATAAAGTAATAACGGAAAAGAAAGAAATGAAAGAAATAATTAAGGGCATTATTATTACAAAACATTTTAGGGAAAAAACTTTAATACATGATTGTAATAAAAATAATGTTAGTATAAAAGGATATACTGTAATTAAATTTAAGAATTGTAAAATCATAATAGGCAATAAGACTTTTGAAAATTTTGAAAGAATTTTAAATGATAGGATAATCATCCCAAATTTTGTAACAAAAGTAGTACGAAAGGAAATTAGTCTTAACGACCTATATATAGAAAACATAAATAATAGAGAATTAATTGAAAAAACTAAAGTTGAAAATAAAAAATTTAATGTAATGAATATATATATTAATTCATTACTCATTTTTGGATTAATAATAACCTTCATAATTTACATGTTTAGAAAGATTTCTGTAAAAAAGTATTTTAACAAAAACACAGAAAATATAACTGTTTCGTCGGAGCCTCAACTTAACGAGGGGGTGTTACAGCCGAAAGATCGCATGGCACCATAATATAGATATGATGCATATAATTAGATTGATTTTCAAACACACGCATAATATTAATTTCAATTTTCATGATGTATCATAATAAGATGTATCTAATTTCAAACTTTTATCTATCATGATGCATCATGATCGATTCGCGGGCCCACGCAAATGCACCAGGAGTATTGATTCCACGGATATTTTGATCAGGTGCATCCGGTCATCTATTTCTTTGTCTTTAAAGATGAGATGACAAAGAAATGGATGATATATAAACTAAATATCTTTGGACAGAGAAGTTAGTTCTTAGTTCAGTTTTTGAGAAGTATCATCGACAAAAAGTCACCCACCGACAACAGTTTTAATCTATAATAAAGAAAAGTACAAGTCGTTATAATTGAATCATTGTCCAAATAAAATATCATCATCCGAATAAAGTATTTAAAAGTGAAAATTGTGTTTTTTTTATATACTAAGTTCTAAGAAGAACTTATAACTTTTAACCGCACTCATTTTAAACATTTTATAATTTTTAATTTATTTTGAAATTACATTAATTTTTTTGCCGCCATCGGTTAGATCATTTGGTATAGAATTAACATTTACTGCTTTTACTACTTACTACTTTTAGCACAGGTTTTTTCCAACATGCTTTTTTTCATTCGACTAGTAGCAGACAAATTTAAAGGCCCTCGTGCACCAGAATTATTTAATGTTTCTAAAGCTAGTGCAGAATTAAAATTTTTATCTAACGTTAACGTAGAAGTTAAATTTGAAGAAGCTAAATCACTTAGTTTAGTTACTCCTAAAGTTTTCTAATATTATAAACGATTCTTTAATGAACGGATTACTAGTAGCTTTCATCCGTTGCTATATTTAATAACAAGTTTGTATAATTCTAATAAAACTGCGTCTGTCTTAGCTAAAACTTTTAACCCGGACGCAAGAAAACAGGGAAAGAATTTCTTTTCCGTTTTTTCCTTTTTGGTAATTCATTTTTTTCTTCCTTCGAATTCACTATCACTGTATCACACTCTAAAATAGAGCACTGAATTGCCGTTACAGATATTCTCTGTCAATTTTTTGAAGAACTATCAAATGGCTAAACATTTCTTTAGTGCAAAACAATTTATGATATTTTACGTGCAACACATTTCTTCCTTTATATCATTTAAACAACTTTATAATAACAATTTAATCAAATCATTTTAAAATTGTATACACATATTATAGAAACTTACCGATTTTCGTATGCTTTTACATATAACAAAATACTGTATTCAAAATACCAAATAAAACATTTTAAAATAGCTTGCAAAACAAATAACAAATCAAATTAATCGCCAAACAATTTGATTTAAAGTTTTAAAGATTTTTTTCTTCGTTTTCAGTCAGTAAATAAATGATTCCTGGAAGCTTTTAAATTTGGTGGGTTAATTACATAAATTTGGCGCTGCGCAATCCAAGATTTAAAAGTTTCCTTTCATATCGAAATTCTTTAATTATGGTAAAACACAATAATTAATCAATCAATCACATTTAATAATAATATGTATATGTATTTATATGGCAACGTTTTCACGACTTAAAATTTATCAATCTCAAATTATTGGAAATATTGGCAATCTGGCAGGGATAAAGTATTAAAAGCATATTTTAAGGCATTAATAATAATTTTCATTAACATTCATTGAATTTAAAACAACGATTATAAGAATTTTTGGCCACACATATTTAAATTCAAATATTTTGCCAGCGTTTAGCAATTCCGCATTCAAAAAATCTGCACAATCGACACATCCATGCAAGTCGTTGCACTGGCATATGATATAGATGTGATCTTTCTCGATGAAGAACCTTCCAAACTGTATATGAGGACACTCCTAACGATTTTACGATTCGTCTCCTGCTCATTTCAGGGTTTTGCCTAACGATGGTGATTATTTGTTGTTCAACGTCGGCAGAAACTTGCAATGTTGCTGATCGCGGATCTATTATTTTTGTAGTTCCCACTTCCGATTTTTCTTAACATCTGGAAAGTCCGTGAAAATGTCCCACTTTTGGGGTATCCGTCGATTTGGGAAACTCCTTTCGTATTCTCGGAAAGCTTTTCTTTCGTTTCCATCAGGTATTAGTTAGTTAGTAACAAAGCATCAGAATACACTCAAGTATGGTTGGCTAAGACAAGTTAATTACGGCACTAAAATAAATTCCATTATCCTTTTTTTCAAATTTTCAGCAGAAATAATAAAAAGTAATTACCTGTGTATGTTAAACAAACTTTCCCGATGTTTTTTGAGGACATTTTGTGCATTGAACAGCTTTTACATTTACGGGGCAATAAAATAATAAAGTAGCAGTTAAGGTTTCCTACGAAACTACCTCTGTTTTAATTGGACATGTTGTACTTTTTTGGAAACTTAATAAAATGGGTAATTTGGGTAATAATAAATAAGTGCATTAATTTCATAAATTTCGGAGAAAACGTGAGGAAAAACTGAATTTTAGGAAAATGAAAAACATTATTTCTACTTTCGACAGTGGTAGATGGTAGATCAACATTGTTGACATTTTTGAAAAGGACATTACGATAGTTGGTTTTTGGCGTGAGTTAGATGTGGCTGTGTTTAGTAGATCAAAAGATAAAAATAAAATAGTGACGTGCATATTATTCATTCCTAGTTATTTTGTCAGATGATGAAGTATTATATTTTCTTGCGGAAGCTATTTTTTGAAATTATTGTAATTTTTTGTTGCCATGGAAAATAGAAGGAAAGAAATTAGTGTAGGGGAAAGAAAAATCATAATCAAATTATGGAGAGATGGGAATAACTGCAGAAATATAGCGAAAATAATGGGAAGACAATATTCGTCAGTTTAAAAAGTCATAAACAATTTCAAATCGACAGGAGAATTTACCTTCAAGTCTCGTTCTGCCCGCCTAATAGGGAAGGACAATATATACATAGTGTCATTGGTAAAAAAAAATTCTACAACTAACAGCAATCAATGAAAAGTATAACAAAAATATTTGTCCTGATACTGCGAGAAAAATTCCCAATAAGGATGGATACCGCGGACGGAGAAACGCTCTTATGGAGAAAATCAGGAACAGCACTGCAAAAAAAAAAATTGCTACCCACTGTTAAACATGAGGAGTAATGGTTTGGAGGTGTATGACGAGTAATGGCGTTGGGAAGATGGAATGTATTGAATTGGAAATGAATAAATTTCATTATTTCGATATTTTAAAAAAATGCTTTAAAAGAAAGTGCCAGAAATATCGGTTTAGGTACGGATTTTTACTCCAAACGTGATAATGATCCGAAGCTTACAGTCAGATTGTGGTTACTCTATAAGGTCCCAAAACATCTACATACACCCCCACATTCACCAGACCTAAAGCTCATCGAATATTCATGGGATTAACAAGAAAGGAAAATTCTTCAGCATTCAATTACAAGTAAGGAAATATTGAAAGCTGTACTGCATTATAGAAATGGGAAAAGATCAGTGCTGAGGAGACAACGAAGCTTGTCAATTCGATGCCAAAAAGGCTCCAAGAGAAAGAATCTAGTAAACCCAACAAGTTACTAATGAACTTCAATTTTTTTTATTATTTCATATTTTACCACTTTTGTTACAAGCGAACGCAGACTTTTTCTGTCCCATTTTTGTCTGTTATCTGTGAAAAGTGTCGTTATCTAAAAAACTGTAAAAGCAAAAATGATTTTATATGTGTCTAATATTTAAGAAATATATAATAAATAGATAAATTAAAATCTGAAAAATATTTGTTCGTTTTTGATTTTTTAACGTTACAATCCAGTTGATAGCGGATCCTTTTCTAGTAAGTGTATATCATATGCTTTGGGAAATTGGTTTTCGTTTAGTGCGCCAAATTGAAATAAAACCGGCCCTTTGAAATGAAGAAGACCTTTATTGTATAAAGACTACAGCAACACCTTACTTGCTCACGGTATATCGCAAAACAACTCCAAGTTATAGAGTTCATCAATCTATCGTAGACGCAAATAGATGTATAGTTTTGTGTTCTACGATTTTTTACATCCTCCGCTCGCCGAAGTTCAGTGTGAGTTCTCAGACAGTTCCAACGGATACAATAACTGGATCGGACGCCTCATTTTAAACTGTTCGTAAATCACACCAAACAGACCTGTATCTTTCCATCATGCCTATCATAGGCTTCCTCTAATACAGCAAGTTTCCACACAAATTGTGGTCTCGATTGACCCAGGTTAACTTTAGCTTCTTAAATCCCGATTTCCACATCTCTTGGATATCGCTCGGCTTGACCGTCCTCACTATACGCTCATAAAAGCTCTCCTACCAGGAGGCCTGTTCCACTATAAATTTTTAGGTGATTCCACATTCACTAAAAAACCGTGAAAGGTTTCGTCCTTCAGCGTTCCCGAGAGGATATGAATCTTCTTAATCCGATAATACAACTCTCGGTTGATTTGGGTCCAATTCTAAATGAATCGCGTGAATAATTCTGCAGCTCAGCAAAAAGTGGGCAGCGAAATTGACTCCTATTGTTGCAAACGGTTTAGTCACGACAGTCTCCAGGGTAGTGGTGCAAACTCCTGAGTTTTCGATTGATCGCTCATCTTTCTATATATTACGCAGTACTCAATTATACTTCGTATTAGTTGATGAGCTTGGGATATCTAAAATGTTGCCCTTAACTTCGCAAGGACCATATTAACTCCGCTTTGTATCGTAATGTCATATAAGGAGTATACTCAGATGTAAAGACTGGGAGAATTATAGGGTAATCGATTTTATATTCATCGATAAATTCTAATCTTCTTCCAACTCTTAAAAATCTGTAATTCCCCACTAGAGAATTTAAGGATAAAATTGTCGAAGTTTTTGATATCTTGGATATCCCTTAAAGCCATCTTTACAGCCAATAACCTCTGATTTTTTTGATTTCTTCGGCTATTATCCAGGAATCACGGGTTTCAAGCGGATTCATTATTCGCTCAATAACTGGATCAGAGAAGCTTCTGTGTGTCTTCATTATACGTCTTGAGACGTGTAAGACATAGGCCGTTGTTTTAAGGAGTAGAGTATAATGGCTAAACTTCTCGCATGCGAAGAGTGGCTCCCTTTTCACCGGAACTGGTAAGTTATTTTGTAGATTTAAAATTATAGTGTGACTGGGACTATCGTCAGACGACAGTCAGGCATGTGGTCCCCCATGCACACACAGTCAAGTCGGCCCATAAGTCCATAAGTTTGAAAGCATAATCCTTTTTGTAGTTATTCCACGCGTAAGCAAACCTGTCGGCTTCTCAGTACCTGGACAATTTCTCTAAACGGTCAGGTTAATGATTCGGAAATCTATTGCCTACGCACTGAGGCCGTTTCGATTTTATACCCTTTATCCGATACAGAGAGATCTGTGACTCTGACCAGATATAAGTGCGGAGAACTGTTTGATTTATCCTTTATGTACGCATACTTTCTAGTTGCGACTAATGCGGCTGTCAGCTCAAGATGCAGCAATGTGAACTCTTTGGAATAGTCTTCGTTTAAGGGAGCTACCCTATTCTTAGCATATAAAAAATGAATGATAAAGCCTCCAAGCTCATCTTCACATACTGGTACCTATGCCTATATATGCTTGAGGGCTTGTATCGGCGAAGATATGAAGTTTGCTATTCTCATTAACTAGCCAAATGACTCCGAACATTTTTTGAATTGGAGGGCAATCCATCTGGAATTAACTGCGTATCTCAGATCGATTGCTATTCCATTTTTGCAGGTTTATCGATGCTCTTCTCATAACCAATGTAGCTTCACCGAGATTCCGTGTCGCTTTTTCACTAACACTGTTTGCGACGAAATCATCCATATAGCAGAAATTCTTCTACATTTCGCAAGTATTATGATACTCCGAGTTTGAGATATTCAAATACTTTTGAATTGTTGCACCGAGTGTAAAGGGACTGTCAGCCTAGAAGCATGAATTGGCGGGAGGAGTTCGGCGGACTTCAACTCATTGGCATACAAACAAAACAAGTGGCTGTTCTGGTCCTTCGCCTCTAGTAAGAAGGCCTTTTAAATATATGCCGTCAGATCAATTATTCCGATTCGAAAATTTAATAATATTTTTAAAACATCCGGCAAAAGATTGTAGCCTGTCAGTATATAATGATTCAATGGTAGGAGAATGAGAGGACGCATTGAAGACAATATCCATTTCAGTCTACTGTTTGTCATCCCAGTAAACTGGTCGATGGTGCATGTAGTAAGGACGACTATTAAGACAGTCACGCTGTGCCTTCTTAGCGAAACCTCGCTCAGTACCTGTCTTACCGCCTGGTTGTATTCAAGAAAGCCTGGAATTTCTGGTGAGACGATGTGCGCAAGAGTTCGCAACCTGGACAAGGCTCCTGTTCGACTTGATTCTAAATGCTTAATGCTCGGTCTCCATGGCAGACTGGCCTCGTAGCATTCACTTTTTATCTAAGTGAAAGTGAACAAGCATCGTTTTCAACTTCATCCTTAGAAAATTCTAAAACTTCAATGGTTTTTAAATAGAATTTCTTCATCTTTAAGGATATTCAGCTGTAAAGTTATATATTATATAATCTTATATCTGCACTCATTACTGGATTGGACCCCTGCAAAGTCCAGCCAAATACGGTGTTAATTGCGACCAGACGGTCGCTAATTTGCTTCTCCTTTACACATAGCCAATAGTAATCACTCATAACATCTAGACAGATTTCCGGCATTTCCACTACCTCCAAAATGAAAACATCATCATCATATTGGCTCTTTAGCAACATCCGAACGCGGTACGAAGTATATTTATCCTTACCAAAGCGGTGTTTTAGTTTGTGCGACAAATTCTGCTTCAAAAAAGCTGGTTGCTTCCATCAAAATGAAACGGACGAGCACACCCTTCTTCGGCGTCTGAGAAGTTTCTATTACGTAGTCCATTTGCGAATGCGAGATTGCATATTACTGTACTTCGTACTACACTTATTACAATAAATACATCGGAAACAACTTGTATATCTCTCTTACATGCTTTTTTTCTTTTCCATAAAAATATTCTCCGTACAATCCAGAGGTGCAGAAAAAGAGCTGTCCTTCCCTCTCCTTGGCAGGAGGGATGAACAGGCCTGCAACTGTGAGATGTACTTTGTCGGTTGAATATGTCGCTCGGTTACTCCTTCGCAACGCAGATTTTTTCAAGGATTGCACTTCTTTTGAGAATACCTTGCACTTACCGCCCACAAACACAGGCAAAGAAGAACCTTCACTTCCTTGTGCGGACTATTCCTGCAATTCCAGCATTTATGATATTTAGCGTATTATTAAGCGCGCTGATCTTTCTATCTATGCTGATGACATGAAAATTTCCAAACTAATATCCTCCGCCTCTGATTCCCAACTGCTACAAGATGACCTAGATAATTTTAGTATCTGGTGTCAAAAAAACTCCCTTGAGATCAATGTTTCCAAAAGGTAATCCACAATTTACTCTCGCAAACGTCCTTCTTTTCCCCCAGTTGTTGTCTGGTGAATCTATTCCAAGTGTTGTGATATTAGTGTTATCTGTGACAGTGAACTTAATTTCCCGTGACGACATTGACAGCGTGGTAGCTAGGGAAAACTCCGCATTTGACTTTGTGAAGTGTTGGTCTAAGGAGTTCCTTGTTCCCTACGTGGCCAAATCCGTCTATGTTGCGTTCGTTAGGCCTCTCTTTAAATATGCTAGTCTGCTTTCTCTCCCATACCACTAATATCAATCGAATTGAAGCAGTCCAACGTAGGTTCCTCCACTTTGTTTTCCGTGAGCTTCCCAGGTCTGATCGTCTGAGTCTTCTCTTACGATAACCGCCTGTTTCTGATTGACTTGTAACCCTTGTGGAAGCGCCGTGACTTCGCTGATATTACCTTCATTCATTTGGTTTCGATTAATATTGATTGCACTTCACTTCTTCAGCGAATTTCTCTTTATACCAACGCCCACTACTTTAGATCGTTTCCTCTTTTCCGCCCGCTTACCACCGTACCAACTACAAACCTTTTACCCGAATGCTTCTGAAAGTAAACTTCACTCTTTCATTTGGCTTCAGGAATGCCCTTCATCTTCCCTCCTGAGCTTCTTTTGTCCTTATTGGATTCAGTAACGCTATATAATTTGTCTCTGTCTTCTATTAATCTCTATTTATTATGTTAGTCTACTTTTATTTAAGTATTTTATAAATTGTTTTGTAGCTTGTAATAAACGAATTGAATAAATTAAATTCGCTGTCTACCTGCCGAAAGTCCCATAATACTATTCCGTCGCATCACGCTTTTGCCAGTTTAGGTTATTTTCTTTTTAATTTTACCTTTATTTGCATGGCTATGTTTTTCTCTAGTCGAATTGGTTGTAGTCTTATTTTAGTGTTAGTTTGTTTTAAGCGAAATAAATAAATAAGTTAAATTTACGTCACAAAGTTGTCATTTTGTTCTCGTTGCGTGTGATCGCCAAGTTAATTTGTGATTCAAATGATATATATGTACTAATATTAATCTGATATTAATACTAATATGCAGTCGTGGGAAAATTATGTATAATTTTCTTCCGCATGCGAGATTATGTGATATCATGTCATAGAGGAAGCTGGTCATCCTAATGTGATAAACTGTGACATGGGTGAGTGTGCGCAGTAATTTATGGATGACCGTGAAATGCATTTAAACTATTGCAACTTGTACCTGACAGTGGAGTGCTTCTTGGTTTAAGTCAAAAATCCAGAAACCTCTCCGATTTTTACGAAAATTAGTAGAAATATGCTTTTCGACTTAAAATGTACAAATATTTATTTTTGTAGTAAGTTGAAATTTTCCTTATACAAATTTTCTATTAACTGAAAATTTTCCTTATACAAATTGTTCATTAACACGTTTCCTGCCACGTGTACCGAAAACAGTACACAAATGAAAGCTCTCTTTTACTAAATGCCTTTTACATGTAAGTCTGTCACGAAAGCTTTTGTTGAAAATTCTAGCAGGGAACGTGTTAAGTTAAAATTTTCTTTATACAAATTGTTCGTTTTGTCTCCCAAACCATCACAAACGAGCAATCATTACTTGCCACTAAATTGCAGTCCTTGTTGGGTAATTGCTCATTCTTCCAGTCTGCTTTTGAGGAGGTCTCTCTTTCAACGACAAACTTGGAAAAATTCTAGTCACTATCTCCGCAATGGACTCTAAGATGGAGGCAATTCTTGAGAAGTATCATTTGCTTCTGTCTAAAGTATCTATTGCGGCGCGTACTTTGGGCGACCTCTACTATGCGTTTTCTGTTTCGGATCTTCCCGATCACGATGCTGTATCGACATGCGCTCCCACCACCGATGAAACGCCCCTCGGTATAGACTGTGAACCTACACCTTCGCCTTCTCTGCCTGTTGCTGCCCTGGATCCCAGCCCGGCGTTGTCGACTCGCTCTCAACCCTCTACCTCAACCGTCTCAGTTCAGACTTCCGATTCGGGTCTTGACACTCCTGTGTCTCAATTTGGCACTCTTTGAACCGAAAGGGAATGGAGGCATTGGCTAGACAAACTTCACCGTGCCAGTCATCCTCAGTGCTCCTTATGGATGGAGCCCCCGACCTTGCAGATGTGACTTGGATCCGCGCATTCTTTACCAAACACATTTCAATCTCACCGATTGACTGTGTGATGCTTCGCCAGCCTTGCCCTGGTAAACCAGCCTTATTGAAAAGTGTCATTACACCGGAAATACGCGTGGCTTTTCTCCTGCCCCGTCAATTACGGTAGCATACGGATTTCTTCAAAGGTCTCCAAATCAGTTAGCTTTAAGGCTAACTCTACTCCTCCTGCTCCTCCGACTACTAAAATTAAGTCTAACTAGCCCTAATGCTAAATCTAAGCTTAACCCCCGCCCTAATGCTAAATGAAAGTCTAACACTAGTCTTAACGGTAGAATTAAACCTATTACTTCTCCCACTAATAAAGTTATATCTCCTCGCAGTACTAATAAGATAGTTAATCCCCCCCACAATCCGCATCGTTCCAATTCTCCCTTTTCCGCCACTGCTTCAGCTGACTCCAACTGGCAGCTCAAAACAGGTCTTTTCCCGAACTTCAACTTCTCCACCCCTCTTAAATACCCTAATTTTGTCAAATCTCATACCATTAATCCCTCTCTTCCGGCTAATTCAAATCCGCCCATCTCCTCCTGTCCTTCTTCTTCGGTTCAACCTCCTTTCCATCCGAACCCACCCAACCCTGCTTCTCATACCAAACCTTCGTTCATTGACCCCCTTCTCCCTCCTGTTAAGCTCACAATGCAATCTGCTGGGTCCTCCGAAGGACGCTATCTGCTGTCCCGTTTTCGCGACCATAAGATTTATGATAACGTCCGACTTCTCCTAGCCTACCTCCACGATAAACGAGACTCTGTATGTATTGGCGGTAAAACCAAAAGCAATGTGTTGGTTTCAGTTCATCAGGAAGGCTTCCCCACTGACCCCTTCGCGGGGTCTTTCTTAAGTTTCACGCTGAATTTTGCATTTCTCCCAACAAAGTGTCTTCTGACCCAGCCACTTTCGCTTCCTACGTCAGTTCTCGGCATATCTCCCACTTCTAGAGAACCCGGCAGAATCACAAATCTTATTTTAGTTCTTAACCCGACCGGATCTCCTTTTCCTATCACTCCCTTACCCCCAGACGTCCACCCGTCTGGCTTCGCCCACTCAATGTCAGAGGCTTGCGTAGCAAAACCTCCACAGTTTTTCAGAACTCTCTTGCTTTTCCTTACGACATTTTTCCCTTTACCAAAACTAATTTAACTCCCAAGATTTATAGTAATGAATTATTTCCCACAGATTTTTCTGTTTTTCGTGCTGATGCCTGCGACGACGACTTAACCCCCGCTAATCGCGGCGTACTTTTCGCTGTGGCTAATCGTTTCGGTGCTAGTCTTCACACTTCCTCTAATTCCTCATGCTGTAACTTTGTCTGCGCCAAAATCACACTAACCAGCAAATTCCTATTTATACTCTGTGTATACATTCACCCCTCCTAACCACTTGAGTCCTACAAACTTGTCACCGATGTGGTCGAATCCATCTTTAATATCCTTGGGTCCAATGATGAAGTCATCGTTACTTCAATCTCCCCCGTCTTGAATGGCTTCGATCTGATGACGATCTCTACTACTTTCCTTCTAACGCGCTCTCTGATAAGGAGACTTTATGTGTCGACCGCCTCTCCGACTCTGGTCTCTGTCAAATTAGCGGCATAACTAATAATCTTGGTAGACACCTCGACCTGGTCTTCTCCTCTGATCCTGTTAATTCGGTTGTCTCTCGTAGCACTCAGCTTCTCTCTACCCTCGACCAGTATCATCCTTGACCTTTCCTCACACTTCTCCACTCTACTTCTGAGACTTCTTACCACTTCAATTTCCGTAGGGGCGACTTTGGCAAATTAAATTACCTTCTTAGCCAATCAACCCTCTATTCCATCACAACTGGCTCTAAGCTTTCCGTTGATGAAGCCCTCGATGTTCTTTATACCGAAATCTTCGCCAGCCTGGCCCAATCCTTTGCCTATCAACCTCGGAGAGACCATGTCTCCTCCCCCCCATGGTACAGCAAAGAACTTCGTTCCCTTCGGAACAGGAGAAATAAACTATGACAGGCTTATCTCCTTTCTCGCTCCGACCCTGACTTCTCCAGTTACCTCTCCGCGGCTTCCCTTTTCTCTGCATGCAGTGCATCTTCCTATCACGACTCTCTGAATCGTATGCAGTCAATCATTATTTCCGACCCTAAACGGTTTTACCAATTCATTAACATAAAAAGGAAATCCAGTGACTACCCCTCCACTTTCAAGCTGAACGACACTTCTTCTTCCGACCTCTGTGCAATAGCTAATCTCTTTGCTCATCACTTTAGTCAATCCTTCAGTGAGCACACTTCCGAGCCCGACGCTAACTATTTCTACTTCATGGACTCTCGTCCTCAGACCTCCCTTGTTTCTATCAATATTGACCCTGCAATGGTTGCTACTGCCATTTATGCCCTTCGTGATGATCATAACCTAGGCCCTGACGGTATCCCGGCTGCTGACCTCGACAATTTTAACATTTGGTGTAATAAAAACTCTCTTGAGCTTAATGTCTCCAAATGCCAATCCATTACTTACTCCCGTAGACGCCCCTCTTCTTCCCCCAAAGTTTATCGGCTATCTGATGAACCTATCCCCTTCTTATCCACTCTTCGCGATTTAGGCGTCATTTGTGATAGCGAACTTAACTTTCGTGAACACATTGACAGTGTGATTGCTAGAGCCAACTCCGTGCTTGGCTTTGTGAAACGTTGGTCCAAGGAGTTCCTTGATCCCTACGTATCCAAATCCCTCTTTATTACCTTCGTCAGGCCTATCCTTGAATATGCCTGCCAAGTGTGGTCATCATTTTAATCCAATCGAATCAATAGGATTGAGGCTGTCCAGCGTAGGTTCCTTCGCTTCGCTTTACGTGTCTTTCTCTGGTCTGACCATCAAAATCTTCCCCCTACGAAAACCGTCTCTTACTGATCAACTTGCAGCCCCTGTGGAAGCGACGGGACCTTGCCGATATTACCTTCATTCATCAGCTGCTTACCGGTGAGATTGACTGTCCTTCCCTACTCCAGCGGATCTCCATTTACACCAATCCTCGTAACCTCCGTTCGGCACCTCTCTTTCGCCCTGCTTATCACCGTACCAACTATGGACTTTCTGAGCCTCTCACCCGTATGCTTCGGAAAGCCAACTCCCACTCCTTATTTGACTTTCATTGTGTAAATCTTCCCTTAATTCCCTTAATTTAATTTATTATTATTGTTTTTTTTTACTTTAAATTTAATCTGTTTGTTAATTAGTTTTAAATTTATTGTGGTTTGTGATAAGCGATAAATAAATAAATAAATAAATTAAGTTAAGATTTTCCTTACACGAATTATCCATTTACTGAACATTTTCCTTATACAAATTGTTCATTTAATGAAAATATTCCTTATACAAATTGTTCATGTACTGAAAATTTTCCTTATAAAAATATGGAGGTGATCATTTATTTATTTCGCTTAATACAAGCTACATAGTAATAACGCTTAAAGATTAGGACTAAAACTAACTAAAGACAAATGGGTGGAGGGGCTCATGGAGCAGGGGATGGAAGAGGGGAAATCACGTGAGACGGTTGAGCTCAAACCTCAGAGATGATTTGCTCAAAAGGAAACTCGTTGAAGAAGGGAAGGGCAGTCAATCACACCGGAGAAGAGCTGATGGATAAAGATGACATCAGCAATGTCACGCCGTTTCCGCAAGGGCTGTAGGTCAATCAGCATCAGGCGGTCTTCATAAGGAGAGAGATGCTGGCGATCAGACCAGGGGAGCAGACGTAGCGCAAAGCGGAGAAATCTACTCTGTACTGCTTCGATACGACTAGAACTCTTTGGACCAGCGCTTAACAAAGCCAAGAGTGGAGCTGGCTTTAGAAACCACGCTGTCGATGTGGTCACGAAAATTTAGTTCACTGTCACAGACGACACCGAGATCGCGCAAAGAGGATACCCTAGGTATGGCTAGGCCGGACGGCTTTTCTCTGGGAAAAGAAGGAGGACGTCTGCGGGAGAAGGTAATGCATTGACATTTGGAGATGTTTAGCTCGAGAGAGTTTTTATGGCACCAGATGCCGAAGTTATCGAGGGCGAGTTGGAGAAGTTGGGTATCCGTGGAAGAGGAGATGAGTTTGGAGATTTTCATATCATCGGCGTAGATGGAGAGGTCAGAGTGTTTGCTAATACGCTCAACATCATTAATAGCCAGGATGAAAAGTAAGGGACGTAAGTGGCTACCTTGAGGCACTCCCGAGTTGGCCACAAAAGAGAGAGAGGACTCAATCCAGGCAAGAAAGAGCTGATTGAAACTAAGAGAGTGAAGTTTGAAGAGGATTAGCTTGTGCGAGATTTTATCGAACGCCTTGCTAAAGTCTGTGGAAATGACGTCGACTTCATCGCCGTTTTCCAAGGCACAGAGGGTAGTGGAGACAAAGTTGACGAGGTTAGTGGTAGTTGAACTACCTTTGAGGAAGCCATGTTGGGATGTGGAGAATAAGGATTTGCAATGAAGAACAATCGTAGATGATGCTTTCAAAGAGTTTGGGTGTGCAGGAGAGTTTGGCAATAGGACGGTAGTTGGAAATGTCGCTTTTACACCCTTTCTTATGGATGGGAATGATAAAAGAGTCCCTCCACCTGGCAGGGAAAATGCCTTGAATAATAGAAAGTTGAAAAATGAAGGTGAAGGGACCGAGCAAGTGTTGGGCACACTCCTTTAGTACAATGGCAGGGATACCATTGGGGCCAGGATTGTGATAATCCGTAAGGGTATTGATAGAGGTTGTCACCATTACGGGGTCAATAATGATGGAAGCCAGCGAGGTCTGAGGACTTGAGCTTAAGAAATGGAAATAGTTGCCGTCAGGCTCGGAAGAATGGTCACTGAAAGATTGACTAAAGTAAAGTGCGAAGAAGTTGGCAATAGCGCGAGGGTCGGAGGAAGAAGAGTCATTGAGCTTGAGCGTCGAAGGGTAGCCGTTGGATTTTCTTTTGATGTTGATAAATTGGAAGAAGCGTTTAGGGTCGGAGATAAGGGTTGATTGCATCCGACTCAGGTACTCTTGATAAGAGGAGTCGCTGCGAGTGGAGAAGAGGGAAGCCGCTGAGAGGTAATCGGAGAAGTCGCGGTCGGAGCGAGAGATTAGGTAAACCTGCCACAGCTTGTTTCTCCTATTCCATAGGGAACGAAGTTCCTTGTTGTACCAGGGGGGAGAGGAGGCATGGCACTTCCGAGGTTGATAAGGAAAAGATTGGGCCATACAATCCAAAAGTACGCTGTAGAAGACGTCGAGCGCATCAGCGACAGAGAGCTGTGATTCAGCTGAGAGCGAGGGAAGGGGTGATAGGCCAAGTAAGTGATTTAGCTTACCAAAGTCGCCTGCGCGGAAGTTGAAGTGGTAAGACGTCTCGGGAATGGGGTGGAGAAGGGAGGGTGCGACAGAAAGGGACAAGAAGAGAGGAGGGTGATGCGGGTCTAGGGTAGAGAGAAGATGGGGACTGCGAGTGACGACCGAGTTAACGGGGTCAAACGAAAAGATCATGTCGAGCTGTCTGCCAAGATAAATGCCACTGATTTGGCAGAGACCTGAGTCAGAGAGATGATCAGAAAAGAGAGTCTCTTTGTCAGAGCCTGACAGCGGTTGCGAGGGACGAATGTAGACACAGAGGATCTACAGGAGTTTGCGGGTTGGTGAAATTTTGATACCGACGAAATTACAGTCAGGGAAGTTAGAGGAAGTAAAGAGACTGGCATCGAAACGATTGTGTGCCGCAAGGAGGACGCCGCGATTAAGAGGGGTTAAGTCATCATCGCAGGCGTCAGCATGGAAGACAGAAAAATCCGCGGAAAAAAGTTCATTACTGTAGATACTGGGAGTTAAGTTTCGGTAAGGGCAAAATGTTGAAGGGAAAGATAAGGTAGTTCTGGAAAACAGCACAAGTTTTGGCGCGCAGACCACGCACATTTTGGTAGTATAGTGATAAAAGGTCAGTGGAGGGGAGGGTATGGGACAATGGGGCAGAGGAGAGGGGAGAAGTGGTGGGGTTAGGAATTAAAATAAGATTTGTGGTCATTACGCGCTTTTTGAAGGTGGGAGACTCTGCGAGAGCTGACGTAGGAAGCAAAGGTAGCAACATCCGTAGACACCTTATGGGGAGTAATGCCTAATTCAATGTGAAACTTGAAAAAAAGCTCGCGCAGGTGGGTGTAGAAAAATTAAAATTTGGAAAAAAAAATTTGAGTCCGAAATTGGAGCAGTGATGGAGTTGGGAGGATTGGGGATACGTTTAGCCGAAGAAGAAGACTTAGGTTTAACAATAGGATCCAAAGTAGACTTAGGTTTAGCATTATTAGTGGGGTTAGACTTAGATTTGGCATTATTACTAGGGTTAGACTTAGATTTAGCATTATTACTAGGGTTTAGACTTAGAATTAAAGGTAGGATTGGGGTTAGACTTCGATTTATCGTTAAGGTTGGGGTTAGACTTAGGTTTAATGTTTTGGCTGGGGTTAAAGCTTACAGACTTCGGGGTCCATAAAAGTGCTTGCTGAAGAAATCGCGGACCCAAATCGCATCAGCTAGTTGAGGGGCGCCATCCACAAGGAGTATGGAAGATGACTCGGACGTATCAACGTTGACACGATGCAATTTCTCCAGTCTACAATTCCATTCGTTTTCGGACCAGAGAGTGCCGAATTTACTGACCAGAGTAGCGAGGTCCGAGTCAGTAGTCTGGACCGAAACTGATGACCTAGAGGATAGAGAATGATGCTCCGGTAGGCTGACATCGACTATGGTGGGCGTGGGGCCAGGGCGGCAGCAGTCTGAGACGACGGAGATGGTGCGGTGGGAGGAGACGGTACGGAAACATTGCACTGCAGTTGCATGTTCATAATTTCTGAACGCTGCCGAAAAGATTGGAAGGGAAACTTGATATATTTAGTGTCATCAAGTTGTCAGCAAATCGTCATCTGGAGCATTAGGAGGGTAAGTAAACATTAGAATCAATGCATAATTGTTTTAGATATTTGGTGTCTTCAAAGAGTTAAAAAGTGTAAATTGTGTAGTGAATTGTGAAAATTTGGAGTATAAAGTCAAAAATCTGAAAGAAAATTCGTAGAAACTCTTGAAAAAAATTATGTAAAAAGAGAAATGTTAAAATTTTAAAGCCCTGTCTTCGAAAGTAGATGCGTCCGACAACAATTTTTTGCATATTCGTTAATTTTAAGAAAAAAAGAATAATTCTACTCTCGTAGAAATTAGAGAGGTTTCCGAATTCTTGACTTGTTTCGATTTATGTTTTAAAATTTTTTTTATTTATACAATTAACCGATTTTTGTAAGCATATACTGCGATACAGTGAAAAAACTATTATGAAAATACAATTTTAACGGGAAATGTCTCCTTAAAAGAAGACACAGACACATACTGCAATAATAAATTCTCTTCAATTTTGAAAGCATACATATCAATATTTCTTTTAATGAGATCCGACGTAATAATTATGAAAATAGTGTTGTTTGACCAAAATTAATTATTTGATACATAGTACATCCTTTTGTTACAAAACAATTTAAAATAGCTCTTTGTATATTAAAATATATGTACGTTAAATCTAGTACATTATATCCCTCATTAGTAAAAAATTTCAATTTCAGATATCAGAAGACTTTTAGATTCTGCATCTAAATACGGATTTACTTTTGTTCGGAAAATGAGAATCGATTGAAACAAAAAATTTAACTGTCTACAAAAGAAATATCGCTGACAAGACATCGAAACAATTATTGGAAAAATTATAAAATGCTCACGATTCAGGTAATATTTTATGTTAAAAATATAGTTTTTAAAAACTTATTATTTTCGTAATAGATGTTCGACAATAAATTATATTTGTTCTCTTTCCGGCTCTTATAATATCAACAATTATTTACGAAAAACTTGGATGAAAAAACTCAGTGTGGAAAACTTTCATCTTAGAAGCATAGTCATACCTTGCATTCCATGTTCAGGTACATTGATCGTAAATTTTAAATGACAATTATTCAGCTGACAAGCAATGATTTTGTTTAAGCTAGCTTCCCCTTTCACTTCTGACTGATATTAATTTAGAGATAAGAAAGAGACCTTAATAGATTGGTTTTCTTTTGGGCAAAAGTAGAAAAAAACCTTAGACATTACAATTTGCGCTTGTAATAATTTTTTCGGCAAATGATGATTATTGCTTTAAATTAAAATCGGTTAAAAATAACAGTTTATTTACGTTATTTTTAACAAGAATGAAAGAAGTCATCGCACACAACATTTTGAACTACTTTATTTTATTTTACTATGAAAATTTTCTTCAGCTATTTTAGATAAAAAATTTTAAAATACCAGTTATTTTCGGTCGCACCAATTCTTTGAATTCATCAATATTTTTAAATATACATATATACCATACGTATATTTGATTTTCGATTTTTTTCTGGCGTTATGTGGGTTTTCATATCTCTCACTTATGCTGCAAATCTCTGCTATTTTGAATGTTCAGTTAATTTTTGACAGCTATTTTACTTGGACGTGTTTTGGCTCGTCTTCGATTTTTGCTTTTTTTGATTTGAATGTTGTGCGTACTTTTTCAGGACGGTGGCGTTATACCGTTAGGACCAAGACTGTGATCATCTGCAAGTGCATTGATGGAGGTAACAACGATAGAGGGTCCAATATTAATGGAAGAAGGGAGGTTTAAGGATAGTAACGTATGAAATAAATGTAGTTAACGTCAGCCTCGGAAGAATTTCACGCTGAAAGGCTGGCTGAAGTAACGGGCGAAAAGATTAGTTATTATTTGGGGGTTGGATGAAGAGCTGTCGGGAAGTTTAAGAGTAGAGGGATAACCACTGGATTTCCTTTTAATGTTTATAAATTGGTAAAAACGCTTAGGATAAGGGTGGATTTTGGATGGTCTTTCCGAGGTGGACAAGGAATAGATTGGACAAGGCAAGTGATAAGATAAGATAAGTGATAGTAAGAAGTCTCGTAATTAGGTTGGAGAAGGGGGAGGCTCAAGAGAGAAAGTAAGTAAAAGTGGAGGGTGATATAGGTCGAGAGTGGAGAGAAGATGACTACTGACTACTGAGTTAATGGGATCAGACGACGCTATCTGTTGAGGTTGTTGGTCATGCCACTGATATGACAAAGACCAGAGTCGGCGAGTCGACCAATGAAAAAATTCGCTTCTTCGGAGAGGGCATTCAAAGGGACATAATGAAGTTCATTTTCAGATCGAATCCATTGAAGGCCAGGGAGATTAAAGTCCGCAAGAATGATGAACTCATAATTTTGACCAAGAATGTTGAAGATGAAATCGCTTATATCTGTAGCGAGTTTATAATAACAACTTACGGGTTAGTGTAATGTGCACCGTTTTTTGACCACGCATTTTTAAATGCGGGCCAAAGTCTCAGGCACGCTGTGCCCCTCTGTATGCATGGTGTTAGTGCCGTCCCCGCGCAATGCTTGGGCCCAGGAAAATTCTAAATCGGGAATAGGAAAAAGGCAGGCAACAGACACAGAGTATATGTACGGATGGGGACTGTTTTCACTATACATTTTTAAAAGCGGGTCAAAGTAATCGAACATTTGCGCTACTGTGGGTGGTGAAACGTGGTTTCAATTTTTTTTCCGCTTCCCCCTAAATTTTTGTCTTTTTCTCACATGTGAGCCCTTTATTACTGCCTTCCTTTAGCAAAGGTGGGCTAACGGGACCAAGGTGAAAAAAGATAAGGAAAAACGTCACGAGTTTTACATCTTGTATTAAACGGTCTGTGGTAAGGTTGACTTCACTAAAATGTGCAGAAAAACGATAAGCAGTAGGAAATTTAATGGTAACAAAATAGCAAAGTTAAGGACAGTAGGTATCAGGGCTGAAGAAGTGAGCACAATTCTAGAATCGTCCAACACAGGAGCACGAAGGTGCAAATAACATTAGCAAACCGTAACGTAACTAGAATCGTCCAGCACAGGAGCACGAAGGTGCAAATAACATTAGCAAACCGTAACGTCTAATTGTCTCCATATTATAAAACCTAATCAGGGAAAACGACACGGGAGCAGTCAGGTCTATCATAAATTATGCAGATTATTTTAATCTCGTAATGGAGAAAACTGATTACGAACAAATTTTTAAGTAAGCATATGAACATAAATTTATTGTGATCTTCCACAGAATGAGCTAACATCGAAACTAAATTCATGTCCTGCGCGGGCATTCGCGTAAAATTTTGATACTCCAATTGAAAAAATTGGGCTCGAACGTATAGGAATTATCTTCCCCGTAAATCATGTGGAAAATGCAAGCCCGATCGTAGTCGTATCTAAAAGGGAAAACACAATTCGAATATGCGTAGATTTCAAAAATACAATATATAAATATATCAAGCGGAGCCTTATCCATTACTTAACAGCGATGATCTCTTCGCAAACTGCATAATATATATTTCTGCGTATAAGATCTCGCTTAAACCTACCAGTAAGTAGCTATCTCGGAAAAGTCAAAGAAATATCCGACTTCAGTTCAGAATAGCTAAAGCGCCTTCAGATTTTCAGAACATAATAGATCGCATCTTAGTTGATATAGAAAGGGTAGTTGGTAACCTAGATGATATTATTATAGCCGGTAACACTAGGGCAGACTGAGAGATTATGGATATGTATAGCAGATCAATTGGGGTGGGTGTTGTGGGGACGGAGAAGCGAAGCGGCAGTTCGCCTGCCGATCCCTTCGCGAGAAAGTCGCGGGTGCTCCGGTTACCGGTGCTTCAAACGCCGATGGCTAGAGCACATCTACGCGAGAGCTACGTGGACCTCTCGGGGTCCGCGGAGGAGGTTGTTCCTTCGCCGGCTTCAGTCACTCCGGTTGGGAGGCTGGTGGCGGCGAAGGAGGGGACTGACGGTTCTTCGCGGTCGAAGGCGGGAGGGAGAGGCGGTCAGTGGTGGGCCGAGGGCGCCCGCCACCAGGGAGATTCGGAGGCCTCTCCCAAAATCGGCCGGGCTGGCGACAAGGCTGGCGGCGGTGGAGGAAAGCCTCGAGAAGGGTTTCCTCCAGATGAGGGCGACTATTCGGGAGATGTTGGCTGCCTTGAAAAAGCAGCCCAACATCTCCAAAGTTGCTAAAGATGGTTTGCCGGTTTTGGAGGAGGCGCTGGATGGGCTGGAAGAGCCCAGGAGGCTGTGTGCCGAGATCCGCCGCGATTTACCTGCACAGAGGCCGCCGACGGGGGTTGTCGGCACCCAGACCGGGCCGGCGCCCTTGGCCATGCCACAAGCTGCGGGGTTAAGATCAGGACCGTCCGGCAGACTAGGGCAGACGAAGTCCTCCTCGAGCTGTCGAAGCCGACGCCCGAGTCAAGGCCGGCCTTCTCGGCCGCACTGAAGTCCGCGCTTGGGTCAGCGAGCGCGGTCAAGGAGCTGATCCCTAGAGAATCCCTGGAGATCAGGGAGCTGGACGGCTGCACGACCGCGCTGGAGGTGGAGGAAGCCCTGAGGAGGGTCCTTGGGTGCTATAACGGCCACCTCCGAGTTACGCTGACCCGCACGAACGGCCGTGGCCAGAGGATGGCCATAGCGGATCTTGATGAGGCGGCGGCGAAGGTCTTACTCAAGGCGGCCAAGATCAAGGCCGGGTGGGTCAGCTGCAGGCTGCGCAGGCGTGTAATCGTGCCCAGGTGCTTCAAGTGCCTTGGGTACGGGCACCAAAGTCAAGCTTGCGGTGGCCCAGACCGCAGCAAGCTGTGCTACCGGTGCGTGGGGGCGGGTCCCTCCGCGAAGAGCTGTGCCGCTGAGCCGAAGTGCTTCCTCTGTCCGGAGGTGGCAGGGAAGACCGGAGCACGGGGGCATGTTGCAGGGTCGGGGGAATGTAGGGTCTTCCGTGATTCCCTGAGCCAGGCCAAGCGTAAGTAATGGCATCTGTGCTTCAGGGCAACTTGAACAGGAGCAGGACGGCCCATGACCTGTTGGTTTAGATCCGTCTCGAGAAGGGCGCTGATGTAGTTTTCATCAGCGAACAATATCGGGACGGCGACGAGCCAACATGGTTTCGGGATGACCTGAGCACAGCGGCAGTTTGGGTCCCGGATCTGCGATGCTTCAGCGTCGCGGAACATGGCGCGGGCGCAGGCTTCGTTTGGGTGAAGAGCAATGACGTTACTTATGTCAGCTGCTACTTCACTCCAAACGAGCCGATAGCCGACTTCCAGACCAAGTTAGATGGTCTGGAGGACGCGGTCCGCGGCATGGGTGGGGAGCTGGTGGTGGCTGGAGACTTCAACGCGAAGGCCTTGGAGTGGGGTGAACCCAGACCGGATTCGCGTGGAGGACGAGTCCTGGACTTTGCATCCAGGCTCGGGCTGGTGGTGTTAAACACCGACTCGTCGTCCACCTTTCGGCGCCCGGGATACAGGGAGACAATTATTGATGTCTCCCTGGCGACGGAGGGTCTGGCTGCACGGGTGCAGGACTGGCGGGTGGTCGAGGACTATACAGCCAGCGACCATCAATATATCACGTTCCGCGTGCGTGGTATGGGGCCGGCGCGGGCCCGGCGCGAACAGGGCCCGCCCAGATGGGATGTCGCTAAAATGGACGCCGAAAGGTTGTCCCTAGCCATCACACGCGGCCAGCGACTTGCGGAAGAGATTCCTGAGGAACAGACTCCTTCCAAACGGGCCCGGCGGGTGGTAGACTCAACGATGGGTCTCATTTGCCGGTCTTGCCGGGAGGCCGTGCCGAGGAAGAGGTCCGGCAGGGAGGGGCGACGTCCTGCCTACTAGTGGACGGACGAGATCGCCGAAATGAGGCGGAAGTGTCTCCGCCTCAGACGGTTGACTCAACGAGTTGACCGACGCGATCCCGACGCAGCCCGCAGATCCGCCGAGGCCAAAGTGGCGAAGAGGGACCTTCGCAGGGCCATCAGGGCGAGTAAACACCGATGCTGGAAGCGGCTGGGGGATGATCTAAATGATGATCCTTGGGGATTGGGGTATAGGATTGCCCTCCGCAAATTGGGCGCGCTCTCTCAGAGGGCCCCCCTCATAGCGGGGACAGTCCGTTCCATCGTGGATGCCCCTTTCCCCACTCAGCAGCTGGAGCCTAACGAGGCACTCGAGGCTCCTCCCTTTACAATGGAGGAGCTTGTAGGGGGCTCGCGGAGTCTACAGAATCGGAAGGCGCCAGGGCCCGATGGGCTCCCAGCAGAGGTGCTGAAGGCGTTGACGGCAAGCCATCCAGGGCTCTTGCTGGATATGTACAATGCCTGCCTGAAAGCGGGAATCTATCCCTCCCGCTGGAAGGCGGCTAGGCTTGTGCTGATCAGCAAGGGCAAGGGACCTGCAGGGTTCCCCGGGTCGTACAGGCCGCTGTGTATGCTCGACACAGCCGACAAACTCCTGGAGAAGCTCCTGAAGCCTCGCCTTCATGCGGCCGTTGTGGCCGCTGGAGACCTTTCCGAGAGACAGTGCGGTTTTCGGAAAGGGAAGGCTCCATTTTGGGTCCCGACATATGGAATTATACATATGACGGGATCCTGGGTATGGAGATGCCGGAAGGGTCTTTTCTGGTTGGGTATGCTGACGACTTCGCGGCGGTTATTACCGCCAGAGATGTCGTGGCGGCGCAAATGCGGCTCAACCTGGTGATGCGTCGGGTTGGTCCCTGGTTACGCGGCCACGGACTGGAGTTGGCGTTGGCCAAGACCGAGATCGTCCTTCTGACGAAGAAGCGCTTCCCCCTCCTAAGGGAGATGCGGGTGGGAGACATATCGGTCCAGACGAAGCCCGCGATCAAGTATCTGGGGGTAAGCCTCGATTGTAGGCTCACCTTCTGGGACGAGATCAGAGGCAGGGCGGACAAGGCGGCTGCGATAACTCGCGTAGCGCCGTAAGCAGGGTCATGGCCAACATTGGTGGTCCCAGGCCCTGCAAACGACGTCTATTGCTCCGCACCGCTGAGGCCGTCATGCTCTATGGGGCAGAAGTCTGGGCCGGTGCAATGCGGTGGGAGAAGTACCGCAGGTGTTTGCTTTCAGTGCAGCGACGTGCGGCCCTCCGCATCGCAAGCTCCTACCGCACGGTCTCGGAACCGGCGGTGTTGGTGGTCGCGGGGGTCATTCCAATTGACCTCTTGGCCAGGGTGCGACAGGCTTTCTACCAGGAGAAGCCTGTTCTAGGGCGGGAGACGCAGCGGGTCGTACGGGCCAGGACTTTGGCGTCCTGGCAGGAAAGGTGGGACGCGGAGTCGCGGGGTCGGTGGACAGCCCGGCTTATTCGCCGGCTGGACACCTGGCTGAACCGTCAGCATGGTGAGGTCGATTACTACCTCACCCAGATGCTGACGGGGCACGGGCATTTTCGGGCCTTCCTTTACCGCATAGGGAAGGTACCGAGCCCGTGCTGTGCATACTGTGACTCCCCGTCGGACTCCGCTCTCGTTCTTTGAATGTGCTCGTTGGTGGGCGGAGAGGGACGATGTGGAGGGGTCACGGGCAGCATAACCCCTGACAACGTAGTCGGGGTTATGCTGCAGGGGAGGGTTTTCTGGCGAAGAATCGCCCTATTCGTGAAGGGGATTCTTCGCCGGAAAGAACAGGACGCGAACAGGGAGCTTCTGTTGAGGTACGGGGGTATATAGGACTCCACCCCGAAGTAATGTTTCACAGACGGTTCCGGGGTGGAGCTCCTGGGGGAAGAGAGCGGGGTTTTAGCCGGTAGACCCAGCTTTTGCTGGGGAGTCCGGCACAACGTGCGTAAGTGCGTAAGGGCATTTCCCTGCTCCAAAAAAAAAAAAGGGCAGACTGAGAAGAAAAGCTTTTAGAAGTTGTAGAAGTGTATACTAGGTAAATATAAAGTCAGAGTAAATATACAAAAATGTATCCTCTTCTCTCAAAGTGCAGAATAATTTGGACATATTATGTCGTACAATTAAATTCGTCCAAATCCCAAGAAAGTTGAAGCCATATTGGAAGTACTATCGGCGAAAAAGATAAGGCAGCTTCAAGCTTACCTTGGATTACTGAACTATTGTGGAATTTTTGTACCAAACTTTTCATATCAGCTTCAAACATTATACGCCTTGTTACGAAAAGGCACCAAGTTCATTTGGTCGAAACAATTCGAACGGGCATTTCTGAAAAGCAAGGAACTGTTCATACAGAATTCCGTGCTTGAATTATTGCATATGATCCTGATAAAACAATTATTGTATTTATCGATGCCTCGTCATATGAGCTAGGAATCATTCTGTCCTACGTTGTCGAAAGGGTTGAGAAACCAGTACTGTTCGCTTCACGGATATTATCGGTCAGTGAGCGCAAATATTCGTAGCTGAAAATAGAGACCTTAGCAATTATTTATGCCGTTAACAAATTTTATAAATACATATATGGCAAAGATTTTATTATACATAGTGACCATCAGCCACTGAGAGGTATATTTAAAAAGCACAGCGTTGAGGACGAGCAGTTCGTAATTAACCCATTTAATTTTTCCGATAGTTCTCCTTTCGCATCAATAACGGCTTTCAGACATCTAGGCATGGAAATCACTGCACAATCAGTTCTCTGTTGTATCGATCCATTGTTGACTCAATAAATACCAATTTACCCACCCATTCAGAATTTAATTTAACTACACTCACTTACAGAATTTACTGGAATTACAGAATACAGAATTTAACTACCACTTTCTTCCCCTTTGACGCGAAATATTCGTTAAACTTTTGGTTTTGGGGCATTTAATTTTGAGCGATACTGTTTGAAGCAATTAATTTTGTGGATTTATTATTTATATTAATTAAGTTATATATATCATAAAAAATATTAAACGTTTTGTTGAAGTTAATGTGTTTTATTGCTGTGCAAAACCATATTTTATTGGTGTTTACTCACTTTGGCGCTCACTGCAGGTGTTAATAGAGTGAAATCGGTTGCTAGGTTATACAGGGTTTTCCATTTCGGGCTTCCGAAAGTATACAACCCTGCGCTGACAACCGTTTGACATATCTGTCAACCAAAGCGTCATATCATTAGTTGAATGTTTGCCATTTTACAATATGGATCGTTTTAGCATCACACAACGTGTTAATTTTGTTAAATTATACTACAAAAATGGTGATTCTCCGGCACGCGTATATCGAGCATTACGATCAGATTTTGGTCGTCATGGACGGCCTACAGAGCACACAATTGCTAATGTAGTGCGTAAATTCGAACAAACTGGGTCCGTAGCGGATATTGTGAGACCTGTGCACCATCATAATGTGCGTTCGGCCGAAAATATTGCTGCTGTTGCTGCCAGTGTGGAGGATGACCCGAATGTTTCGATTCCACGGCGTGCTCAGCAATTGGGCTTATCAAAAACATCATTGTGACGAATTTTGAATTTGGATTTGCACCTGCATCCATATAAAGTCCAGTTGGTGCAAAAATTAGAGCGTGGTGACCATGGAATGCGTCGGGCATACGTCGATTGGGTGAACGAACAACAACAGCAAAATGCTGAATTTTCGCATAAAATTTTCTTCAGCAATGAAGCACATTTTGAGCTTGGTGGCTATGTGAACACCCAAAATTTCCGTCGAGATCGTGCGATTTAAACCCGCTAGATTTTTTTTTTGTGGGGTTACGCTAAAGACCGTGTCTATGCTGACTCTCCGCAAACTCTTGAGCACTTGAAAGACAACATTCGTCAAGTTATAGCCGAAATACCGCCCCATATGTGCCGAAAAGTCATCGAAAATTACCTATTTCGGATCAAGGTCTGCGAGGAAGCCCCAGGTGGCCATTTAAATGATGTTGTGTTACACATATAATGGCATAAACCAAACTTCATTTTGAAATAAAAGTTCAATCGAAATTCGAATTCTAAGTGTGTTTTATTTTGATTTATTTTCAGAATTTAAAAATTGAAAACCCTGTATATCTTCTTTAAAGGCAGGAAGTCAATGGTTAAAAGTTGTCATATCTGATAATAGATATAAAACCGACAAAAGTCAATAAAAAAAAGTTGGCGAAAAGTGCGAACAACCTTTCGAAAGAATTTACATTTACCTCTTTTATTTTAGGAAATATGAATTTTTGATCTTAGTAGATTCGTATAGCAAATGACTTGAAGTCTATCAATTAAGTAAGTATATCAAACGCACGATCGGTAATCAAGAAATTAAAATTGGTTATCACGACTATCGGGCTACCAGATGAGGTTTGTAGCGACAATAGTCCAATGTTCTCGTAATCTGAGTTCATACATTTTTGCAACGTAAATGGTATTAAAGTCACCAAAGCTACGTAGAAGAAGTATCACTCAAGAAATTCTTATTAGATAAAAAATATTCTCCATTAGACATGGACGAACAATTTTGCCATTTTCTTTATACATACAGAGAACGCCATCTTTGATCACAAATCAGTCGCCAACAGAAGTAATTTTTAAATTAAAAACAAAAATAGATTTAGTAAATCCAGCCCCCATAATTAATGATGTTAAAGGAGCTACATATATAGGTAAATATAAATATGTTAAAAATCACTATGGTTAAAAAAACAAGACGTAATCGCAGACACACTGCGCACGGTCAAAGTCATGTTAAATTGATACAGGCAATAGTAACGAAAAACGTTAGTTCATGTGTTTACGAAATTTATGTAAGTGGCTCCACAAGCATTGTACTATTCTCGCACATGCGTAAGTCACACTTAGAAGATCAATTCCACCCTGCTATAGTATAACGAGAATTAGGCAACCGTGACTGGAACCGCAGTCAGAAGCGCATGATTTGAGTACAGGAAATCTTAACATAAAAGTATTGAATAATATAGCACGGAACAGTAAAGTGAATATTGGAAACGATATTAGACTACACAGGCCATATATAAGTAAAGCCTAAACAAAAAAAAAATCACCTTATTATTAAATGTGTAACTAATATTCCGTATCTAAATTGAATTGTAATGCTAGACATGGAAATTGAATATAAATGATATAGAAATTGAATTATAATATTTATATATTATTGTATAAGAATAGCAATAAGTAATAAAATATAACCGGGAGATCGAATATAAAAGGGGAGATATGTCATGCAGTAAATAAATAAAATGAACGCACCCTAATTTTAGAGGGCACGCGCACTAGGAAGTTGGCCAAGACGGTTTCCGCCTTTTTGGATTCTTTTTTATTTATTTTATTTATTATTAGAAAGAAAGGGGGAGGCGTCAGCCTCGAACGCTCAGACCACGGTCCATTGCACTTTAGCTTCTTACTCTCGCTTCAGACTGCGGTAATAAAAGCAATACGTGAATTTGTCACCGGTGTTTGATATACAAGAACGAAACACACACCACGTGCAAAATGCGGTTGGAAGACTGCAGAATATCAAGCACTTTGGTCAAAAATTTATTTACATATCTTATATTTTATATCGAGTATTTTGCTGGCGTCACACGTACGACTCTAATGATCATTTCCAAAAGCGTCAAATGCTACTTAGAATTTCGTATTCAACAAGCTACTTTGGAAATGAGCTTCGTAATGAAACTTAAGCTTTTAGAAGTGATATTCGGTCGGAAGAAGTAAAATTTGAGAAAGTATCATTTTTTATAGGTGGTAAACAAAAAATGGCAAATTTCGGAACAAAAACACACGTCTGACCCTTCTGAAAAGCGCTGCCTTTATAACAAATTCTGTACGGTACTAAAATTATCGATGGGCGATTGATGTTACCAGACATAACATGGTATTATAAAATTAAAAAGCTGCTACAGCTCGGTAAATCTGACTAATAATCGCCTCGATTATGAATGGTAACATCGATAAACCTTACATGGGTTCACTTAAAAAGAATTGAATGGCATTGTTTAATTAATACTAGACTTTGGGAATATATGTATACAATATCCGAAATTATGTAATGCTAAGAAAAGCCTTATATGATTGAACACCAATTTTTCAATTGAAATGACATTGTTTAATTGCTACTAAACTTCGGATAGTCCAGTCACTTTAGGCAAGAAAAGGGGTCAACCTCGGAATTTGAGATAATAAGCTGGAAACTCGTATATAGCATCATTTTGGCGTTCTAAAAGTTGTCTCAAAAGTCTCATATTATCTCGTGTCTGCGTCGTAAGTTATTCGAGGTCAAAGGTCACGAAAATCGGTTTTTTGCCATTATCTCCGTTTCTATGGTTCCAATCACTTAAACACCTATTATGAAAATTAAAGATAAAAAAATTTGCCACAACTTTTGTATCAACTTTTTTTCTGTACGCTCAACCCTTTTCGAGATAGAGAGCGGAGAGCACCCAGCGCTCAGGCATATATACTGTAATACAAGGTCAACCGTGAATCTCGGTGAATAATACCTTGTATATAGTTACTAAATCATTCAAATATTATCAACAATAAATAATTTGTATTATTTATTAATTAATACATTGTATTGAATGATATTTTATATATATATATAGATTGTAAATAGAAAAAATTATTAATTATTTGCTTTTTAAATTTTAAAAATTTTAAACTTTAAATTTAAAAATTTTGAAATTTACAGATTTTAAAGATTTTAAAGTTTAAAATATATAATCTTATTTTTCTATTGAGATTATAACTGGGAAGACGGACCTCTATAAGACGACCTTTCTCTATGATGTCTATACCTGCGAATGCGGACCCCTCCATAGTTCATGTGGCAGATGTTCAGTTGTTATGTGGAGACTGATTTCTTTTTCAAGGGACTACTTTCTATTGACTGAATTTTTTAGTTGGTTATACGATCTCAGCAACGACGGACGTACAATTTTGATAATTATGGCTGATTTGTGTTTTATTTGTGGGAAGTCTCTAACTGAAGGTGATTCTGTGAATGTAGTGCGTGGCTTGAAAACTTTAAAAACTGCAAGTATTGAAAGAAATGATGGTCACATAGACTTCTTAAACACTTTAACCTCTGTGAATGTGCATGTCGAGTGTCGGAAAGTATACATCAGTAAAAATTCCATATCAGCATCAAAACGACGACTAGAGGAAGGTGAACCTTTACCATCATCCAGTGTACCTCGTAAAAAAAGGAATGAGGTGTTCGATTTTAAAACACTGTGTTTATTTTGTGGCCAAACAGCTGACATAGCAGCAGAGTTAAGAAAAAAAGAAAAGTATCGACGAACAATCAGTAGCGTAAGTACTCTGGAATTCAAAGACAATGTCATCAAAAGAGCAGAAGAACAAAAGGATTCCTTAGGAGAATTGGTGAAAGATCGTGTACTTCATGAAATCGACTTGGTTGCAGCTGAAGCAAAATACCATACCGTTTGCTATACTCATTTTTTAAATCGAACACCATCTACTGAGAATAAGCCTCGTAAAGAAAATCAAGTTACTCAAGCAATGAAATAGATTTTTTGTTACATAGAAAATCATGAAGATTCGCAATTCACATTGAAAGAGCTCAAGGATGTTTTTACAGAGTATGTACCAGATGACAAGACTATCTTAGCAAGACTTCAACAAAAATACTTAACTGATATCGTAATTACCAAAAAAGCAGGATCGTTTACCATTATATCTTTTCGTGACACACACACCAATGCACTTTAGCTTGTGGACAATGCAATGGGCAAGCTTGTCTCAATGCTGTTGTATTGCAAGACGATCCCGAGGAAGAAACTGCATTTGATCCAGAAATTTTAGAAGGTTTGGAGACAATCATGCAGGTAAACGAAGATGATGAAGATGAAATTGAAATTTTCGATTTCCCAGGAGATGATGATGAAGAAGAAGAAGAAAATTGATATTTTTGAACTTCAGATTTTTGAAGAATTTTAATGTACATTTGATTTTAATTGTAATTGTAACAAAAGTACAGCTACTAAATAAAAATTAACTTAAATTATATTTACTTGATTTATTTTTATTTACAATCTATCTATCTATCAATCTATTTATTTACAATCTATCAATCTATTTATTTACTATCTATTATCGAATAAAATTAAATGAATTTATTATACATATATATATATAAAATATCATTCAATACAATGTATTAATTAATAAATAATACAAATTATTTATTGTTGATAATATTTGAATGATTTAGTAACTATATACAAGGTATTATTCACCGAGATTCACGGTTGACCTTGTATTACAGTATATATGCCTGAGCGCTGGGTGCTCTCCGCTCTCTATCTCGAAAAGGGTTGAGCGTACAGAAAAAAAGTTGATACAAAAGTTGTGGCAAATTTTTTTATCTTTAATTTTCATAATAGGTGTTTAAGTGATTGGAACCATAGAAACGGAGATAATGGCAAAAAACCGATTTTCGTGACCTTTGACCTCGAATAACTTACGACGCAGACACGAGATAATATGAGACTTTTGAGACAACTTTTAGAACGCCAAAATGATGCTATATACGAGTTTCCAGCTTATTATCTCAAATTCCGAGGTGAAACCCTAAAGTGACTGGACTAGGAGGTAATACATAGCCTAAAATTATTTCAAGAAAGAACCTAAACATTTTCGGACAAAAAATTTCGAGAAATACATATATTAACAAGCAATACACATTTTATTGACTTAAGAAAACATTTCTAAGAGTTCTCAATTGAAACAGGTATAGTTAAAAATCTTAGGTTTATAGAGTCATAAAAACTTTTGAAAATCTACTCAAAACCATATTTTCTAATGCTGTTCACTTTTACTTGTTTATGAATTAAATTAATTCAATTTTTAAAATGTATGGTTTAATATTAATCCCGACATAAACTCCGGTATGGTATGTGCATACGGGCAAGTTGCAAATTATCTGAGATATTGTAAGACCTGCGGAGTTTTGGTAATAACTTTTTATTTACCACGTTACCACGTTTTTTATCATCACAAACTCTCCTAAATGATACCTATTTGCGCGAAGACTTTTGTTTGTTATTAAAATACGAGTAACTCTTATTACAATCTTGTGGTTTCAGCATCTTCTCCGAGGCTTTCTCTCGTATCCCTTCCAAAGTTCGAGATGTAGTACTCTCGTCGAGAAGTCCCTTCATACTATAACAAAAATCACCCTTTTGATCAAGCCAAAGAAAAGTATGCTGGATATAAAACCTGTATTAAGCGTGTTGCAAATTCAATATTACAACTGTAATCTTTTCTGTACATTTTTCTAACATTGGTATCAACAGGAGATTTTTACATTCGACCTGGCCATTCAATTGGATATAAACAGGATCTACTTTACGGAAAATGATTTATAGAGGGAAAATCAATGACCTGGAAACAAAATCGCTACCATAGTCAGATACAATTTACTCGTTTGCTATACGTGCTATGAAAGGCCTTCAAGCAAGATATAATTTAATTTTTTTCCTATTTGTTACTGTATAGAGCTTTGTAAATGTCGTGAATCGATCAACAATTACCAAATTGTGTTTCTTTTTAAATTTTGAGGTAGGAGTCGAAATGATTTATATTTCGCACCCAAACTAAAACCTAGCGAACCTTCCTCAACCACTAATGCAAGATGGCACAAAATGTATCATTTGATTTTGTTTTGCGTCCAAAAATTATTAAAACATGTTTTTTTGTTTTACGGTATACATATGTTTATTTGATTTGTCATGTTTCGAAAATGATATCTGATATGCGACCGCCACCAGAGTTGATGCAAATTTAGACTCTTTTTATGGCATTTTGCACCACGTTCGTCAAGATTTCCGGCGTTAGATTATCGATTTTGTGACGAATGTTGTTCAGGGACGAGCCCCTTTAAATAGTCCCATAGAAAAAGTATGGTTTCGCTGTTCAACTAAAATCCCTAAATCAATCAAATCAAACAGCCTGGAAAATTGTTCCTCAAAATCTCAATGTTGCCGCACACTGTGTGGGCGTTGATACTGTCTTGCTGGAACCATATATCCAGCAACTCCAACTCATCCAGTGTCGATATCAAGAATTCGTCCAACATGGTCCGGTACCGTAAGCCAGTGATGGCTACCGCGTTTCCATTGCTGTCTTCTTAAAAAAAGTACGGCTCAAACACATGTTCTGAGTAAACAACGCACCATACGGTCACTTCTTGTGGATGGAGTGGTGTGTCATGGAGAACACGAGGATTGTCGGTTCCCCAAAATCGTAAATTTTTTTTTGTTTACATATCCAGAAAGGTCGAAATGCGTCTCATCCTCATCATCAATTTCTCAAAATATCAGGCATTTCGTTGTTCAGCTGCAACAACCTCTGACAGTCTCTTCAAGTTGACCTGCAAGACGTCGAATTATTTGAGCAGCATGCGCTACACGATTAGGATTGTCCCAAAATTCGCGATGAGTTAAAATCACTGACGAATTTTTCCGCAAAAACATTGAAATAAATATTCCGCGTTCTTGAGAGGTGTACTCCTTTTTGCAACACAATAAATATCGTAACTGTGATCTGTCAAATGTAAAAAACACAATGACATTTACCGCCTAATAAAAAAGTTTTAGAGTCTTCCATTAGAGTGATATATTTTGCGCCCCCTTTATACAATATATAGGGACATCTATTTACTTACAGCGTCAACATAATGCATTCTACTCCCCGGTCGATGTTCTAGTTTGTAATAAAAATAACGTAATTTCAAGGCCCAACGACATTCGGACATTTACCAATTTTTATGTCGTTAGTTTGTTAAAGGACTGAGAGTCTATTATAATTTGAAAGGTTATTCCAAATAAGTAAATTCTGAACCGTCGTATTGCGTAGAGAAAAAAGCTATAAACCTCCTTTATATTTTTTGGAACAGGTTTTTCACTAACTGCTTTCAAGGTTAGGTTTTATTCTTTTTGCATTTACTTGATAACCCAAATAACGAATAGTCTCTTAAAGCAATTTGCACTTCTGGAACTTTTTTGTTCAAGTCATAAGGCCCCTAAAGGTTTCTATACGGCTTTCTACTGATTCATATGCAATTGCCAAGTCATTCATGTACCTAGTCGTGCCATAAATTTTGTCACAACTTTAAAGAAGCATAAAATCTAAACAATAAAAGATAATATGTTTATTCCAACGAAATTTATTTTAATAAGATATTGTTAATTAATTAATAAAAGCTTTACTCGAAATGACCTCCTTTAGCTTTTATACAAGCTTTTAAACGTTGTGGCCACTGGTCTATAGCGGCATGCACGGTATTCAACGACATTTCATTTGCTGCTTTCACCAACGATTTTTTCAGACTGTCCAAATTGCGGTGGGGAGTTCTACAGGCCTTGTTCTCTCTGTCCATAATGCATAATCCAGCGGATTTAAATCTGGGCTCTCGGATGGCCAATCTTCTTGTGCAATAAACTCAGGAATGTTGTTGCGAAGCCACTCCTGTGTGCTTTTTGCTTTGTGAGCAGGAGCAGAGTCTTGCTGGAAGACCCAATGTTGTCCACCGAAGAGAGTTTGAGATAAAGGTTTCACAACACCTTCCAGCACGTTGGTTTAATAAACCGCCGCACCGGTTTTGACACCTTTTTTGCAAAAATGGAGTGTTGTGACACCTTTATGGGATACACCCCACCAAACTATTACAGAAGCTGGATGATGGCCTCGTTGCACCCTGGGAACCGTTTTTTTAGCTTCTTCTGATGATCCACAGTAAAAATTTTTTCGTCGGTAAAGAGGATGTTCTTGGTTGCGTGCCAAAGCAAGAGAATCTTGCATCTTTATTATCTTATTTCCTTTAACCGTGGAGTCAACATGTGGGCTGTTGACCGACGATAAGCCTTCATATGAAGATCAACTCGAATGAGTCTACTCATTGATCTTGTGGAGATTTCCAACTCCCTCGACAAAATTTTTTGTTTGCGCAGTGGATTTCTACGGATGCGCTCTCGGACAGTTTTGATGGCACTGATTGTTCTAACGGTACGTGGACGACCTGTACGACCAGCGATACGATTTTCTTTTACTCCCCACTCCATGATTACGAGTCAAAGACTGTCACCAAACTGATCGGAATATTACGCCGTACAGTTTATTTGTTACAAAGTGCAACATAACGGTACAATTCCAGGCTAATTTCTGAGAAAGCGCGCATTAGAAATTGTGTGACAGAATTTATGGCAAGACTAGGTATACTGTGTCCAAGAAATTCGGTTACATTAAAAAAACTCATTAAAAAAATAGAAATTGCTTAATTTTCTAATGAGTGAATTTTATTGAAGTACAGTTTCAAAGATGCACCATAAAAAATGTTTCGGGATAATTCCAGCTTTAGCATTTTTAACTCTTTAGCTACACGGACTTCTCCCATCGGCATTTGCTTCCACCCATGCCGGATAATCCTCTTGAACTGCTTAGAGTGATTTCTCTGACTCTCTCGAATATTCTCTATCGATACTACTCACAACCTGTTATTTTGAGGGGATGTTCCGGGACAAAAAATTCTCGTACAAAAACTCATCACTAGTGTGCTACTCAAGTATCACGATTACTCTTTCTAGCCTCTTTTGCTTCGAAGCTTTAGAAATGCCACGAGCTTTACGTTTTTTGTAAGGTAAGGTACCAAAGTACCAAAGATTTGTTCTTAAAATAGTGTGAGCGGATCCCTATGAAATATTCAAATCTGCTGCCAATTTTCGCTCGAAACGGTGCCTTTTTCACTATCACGATTTTCACTACTATTTTTTGCACTTCCGGTCCTCCAAAGAGGAAGTCTCATGGTACCCTTTAATTGTCTTATAAACAAAATCACGCTTAATTTTTGCAAATCATTAAAAATATCGCCAGGCCGCTAGCCACTCAGAAACTTTATAACAATCACTTTCCGAAATTGCGTGTTTACAAACCACAAGTGATAAAAATTTGACACGACCTGACATGCAAATATCGAGATAAACATGTTCAATTTCTTATTATATTCAAGATATGCAAATAATTATAAATTCAAACAATATTATATTTGTTATTGCTATGAACAATATAATTCACTGATTACTGACTACAATCATATATTCAAAGAAAATTGAATATTCTACCGACTGGCTAGCAGATATTTACAGTTTAGAAAGAAGCAGAAATTTACTGTTTAGTATAAGTCAGAACATCTACTTAAATTTATTTCGAAAACTTATTAAATAATGTTTAGTTCTTTTCTAATTTTTTTTTTAATTTGATACGCCATCGAGTCTTTATGAGAATATCTGCAATATTATTTTCCGAGTCTACTTTTAAAATTTTTATGATTCCCTGTTCATAACATTCGTTAACACAGTCGTACTTCTATATAATTTGAATTTTTTGTTAAGTTTCGAAATTTCCCAGTCGCAATGGCTCCAGAGTTATCCTCGTAAATATTAATCGGTTTTACCCTTTTAACCTTAAAATCTTTCAATAAATTTACTATAGTTTTAATTTCACTCACTGATTCCAATAGAGCTACATATTCAGCAGCTGTTGACGATTTTGTCACACTAGCCTGATTTCTAGATTTACAAAAATTCTTATTACATATCCGGTAGTTTCTATCGGTTTTATCTCCTACCTAGTCAGAATCAACAAAACAGTCATTTATATCCGTATTTAAATTTCTTTTATGTGTGAGATATCATCGAAATTTTTTATTTGTCCGTACCACTAGGTACGGAATATTACATCGTTTAAATGTCCGCCGCGGCTTCTATAGGTGGCGCGAATCCGAAATCCAATTTTCTATGACTGAATTTGACCGATGGCACGGGTTATATTAGCTTTGAGGGCCGCTCTGGTTTCTGGCTGCGACTTAAGAAAACCACACAAGAAAAAGTCTAACGGAGTCAAATTGCACGATCTCAGTGGCCAGTTCACATCACTTCCACGTGAGATGACCATGCCCTCAAATCGCTTGTGCAGAATGTCCAATGTGGCATGAGCTGTGTGGCACGTAGCGCCGTCCTGTTGAAACCACTAAAATGGGCGAAGCGCGCGGAATGTAGTATGAACAGAACACCCATTTTGATAATATAATTTTGTCATTTGCACGTATTGTTCAATGCTATATCCGTCCATGGTGATTTGGCAAAAGAGACTGAATAAATGACAGCCGACTTAACAGATATAGTTTCAACAATATGGCAGCTACCAACTGTTAAAGTTCGGAAGTCCCTATTGGAAGACCCTTTATAAACAATAATCGCTATTGCTTCTTCGGAACTCCAGTTTTTTCATGAAATCATCAAAAAATTTATACCAAGCTCTCGGGCTTTCTCTTAATCTATATACATAATGTTGGTTTATAATTGTTGGATGAGGTTTCTTTCATGAATAACACATAAATTGTTTCTCTGAACTGAAATAACAAAGAATTTTATTATTCTGTACAAAAATCCAATACAATACTTAAAGCTAATTACTAATCCTACCTGAAATAACAAAGAAACAACATTCAATGTTATTATTCACTCTGTAGTCTATTGATTACAATCTGGATTACTAATCTGGATTTCTTATAATTGTTTGTGACATATGTTCACTCTGTGGATTGCGACGTGCGCAATTTTATAACAGTCAATCACCTCGTCGGTTGAGCAAGCGAGATGTAAACCGCAATAAAGTAATGCATGTGTTACTTTACATTTCCCTCCCTCCGAGAAAATTTTATTTATGAAATTTTATAAGAATTATAATCTTAAAATTAACTATTTAATAAATGTGGTTTTTTTTTCTTTTTTGTTTTTTTTTTTGCATCTTAATATCCTAAGTTTCTATTTTTAAAATTTACAATGTTGGTGCTGGAGTAAGTTTTGTTATGTGAAATAGATTTGATTCTGCTTTTTTATGTCCTGTGTCAATTTCGTACATCGATTTCGATATTTTATTTAAAATTTTGTAAGGGCCGATTCGTAATTCATCTAACTTTTTCCTATTTAGTCGGTTCCCATTTTCAACATATACTAAGTCTCCAACTTTGAAATCATAATCTTTCCTGTTCTTATCGTATAATTTTTTATTATAATTATGGTATTTGATACTATTTTGTAAAGCAATTTTTCTATCATCTTCAAGATTATTATTATCTTTAGTTTTCCTTAATTCATTCGGCAATATTGAGGTATCTTCTCCTGATATTAAATATTTTGGACTGAATCTTGTGACAGTATGTTCTGTCTCATTATATTTTTCTACACAGTTATGCGCTACAGTTGTCCATGCAATTTTCTTATCTTTCTCATTTATTGTACATCTAATTTTATTTACTAAGGTTTGATTAAGTCTTTCATTTAGACCATTTGAAAATGGTGCATTTACTGCTGTGAAGATCATGGTGATATTTTTCTTTTCTAAAAAGTCTTTAAAATATTTTGAATTTATTCCCGGATATTGGTCTGTTAGAATCATCTCTCTGTTGTATTCTTTAAGCACGTTTTCTGTCAATTTAATAAAATTGTCTGCATTTTGTGTTTTTGATGTTAAAATGTAAGCAAATCTTGTGAAGTGATCTACTAGGAGATGTAAATATTTCTTTGTTGATCGTGAACCACCAAATCCGCCTATTGTATCTATAGAAACTATTTCAAAAGGTTTCTTTGCGGGACCAAGCTGTGATAATAGACCAATTTTATTTTGTCCCCTTGATTTATTTTTTATACATACTTCACAGTTTTTGCAAGTTTTCTGTATGTTTTCTGATATATTGCTTGCTGCATAAAATAGCATTATCTTGTTTTGAATTTGTTTTATTCCTATGTGGCAAAATTTCTTATGCGTGTTTTCTATTAACTGCTTGCAAAGTGGTTCTGACAATATAATTTTTTCTTTTTTTCTAATCTTTTTGTAATACAAATCGTTTTTTATAATTAATTTATCTTTGTTCGGTCCTATCTACTTATTTTGTTTTTGATCTTCTATAATGTCTTCTACTTTTATTAAGTTTACAATTTTTTATTGGTCATCACTGTCTTCTTGAGACTCTAGTACTGGATTTCTACTTAAGCAGTCTGCCTCTAAGTTATCTTTACCTGGACGATATATTATTTCAAAATCATACTGTGATAAATAGTAGGTTAGATCACCCAATTCTTCGTCTGTTCTAGCTTTGATATTCATCTTTTCTAACGGTTTATGATCTGAGAATACTTTAAAATGTCTACCTATAAGCCAATGTTGCCAATATTTAACTGCTTCTTTTATTGCCAGACATTCCAAATAAATAGCTTTTTTGCTTTTTTGTGGTTCATTTAGTTTCTTTGAAAAATATGCTACTGGCTTCTCAGCTTTTGAACTCTCATTTGATTGTGGCTGTTTTAGTACGGCGCCTATACCTTGTAAACTTGCATCTGTGTATATATGTATTGGCAAATTTGGATCAAAAATTGCTAGCACTGGTTGTGTGCAGAGGAAGTTTTTCATATAATCGAAGGCTTTCTGACATTCTTCAGACCAAATAAAAATTTGCGCTTTTCTCAAAAGATTATGTAAAGGCTCTAAAATTATTGAAATTTTCGGAACGTATTCATTATAGAAATTGATTTTCCCTAGAAATTGTCTGATATTCTTTTGATTTTTCGGTATTGGAAAATTTTTTATTGAAATTAGATTATCTTTTATTGGACTAATTGAGTTATACTTTATAATATGACCTAAATATTGTACGGAATCTAATGCAAATGTGCATTTAGAGAGTTTCAATCTGAACCCTTCTTTCATTATTGCTTCTAGTAATTGTGAGAGGTGATCTACATGTTCTTCGAAAGTTTTTGAAAATATCAATATGTCATCAATGTAGTTTACTGTGAAATCTGACAATTTATGTTTTCTTATTATATTACTTAATATTCTTTGAAAAATAGCTGGCGATGTCTTCAATCCAAAAGGGAGAGAAGTCCACTGAAATTGCCCTTCTTGGGTTACAAGTCCTGTTTTACTTCTATCTTCAATCCGTAGAGGTATAAAACGCTGAATTAATATCGAGTTTTGAAAAATATTTGCAATCTCTTGTTTTTATTACCAAATCTTCTATCAAAGGAAATGGTTGTGGTTGAGGAACTATTATTTTATTCAATTCTCTAAAATCTATGCATAGTCTCGATTCTTCTATTAATTTTCGTTTAAGTAATTCTGAGATTTGTTCTTCTATTTCCTTTTTATCTTCAATTGAGCACCGATAAGGTCTCTTGCTATAATATTTGTCTATAATGAGATCTATTCTGGCTTCGTAATCTTTTACTACGCCTATATCATATTTATCTTTTGCAAATATATTTTTATACTTATTTGAGGTTCTTTATTATATCTTCTTCATTATGACTCAAGTGATTTGTTAAGACTTTAAAATTATCTAAATCTACATGTTCATTGAAGTTTATTCGATATATTTGTTTATCTTTAATATCAGAGTTTCTCTGTTCTATCTCTAGCCTTTCATTTTGTATTAATTTGAACTTTTTTATGCAATCCAATCCTATTAGAAAGTCATATTCAAAGTTTTCATTATTAATTACGAATACATCTATGTATTCTTCTATATTTAATATTTTTGCTTTGATTTTTATCAATTCTTCTGACTTATACCCACCATTAATTGTTCTTAAGTTAACTCTCTTTTTTAAATCAATTCTTTCTTTTTTTAAGTGAATTAGTTTTGAATTTATAAGTGAGACATTGGAGCCTGAATCATAAATAGCAGATATTTCCAAAATATTGTTTAATGTTATCTTAAGTTTAATTAATGGTGGAATTATTAGTTTTTTGGATGGTTATCACTTGTTTCTGCTTCTAATACTGAATTATTAACATGCTTTATTTTATTCTCTTTTTCTTTGTACCAGTATTCAGCATCAGGATGGAAGCGTGTGCCTTTTCCTTTGTTCTTACAAGTTTCACATGGTGTTTTTTCTATCTTTTCTCTATTGCCGTAGTTCTTATTTTTTTTCGTTTCTAAAAATTTTTTGTTAACTAAATGTTCCAATTTACCTACTTCATTATATAAGTCTTCAGTTCTCTTTAATTTTTCCCTATCAATTCTATCAGCTACATAGTTTGGCAGACCAGTCGCAATTAAGTCGATTAATGCTCCATTGTCAGTAGATTTTCTTACTTCTAATAAAAGTTTTTCTTTTTTTATTGCGTATTCTAGTAAAGAGCCTGATTGATATTTAAATTGCAATGCATATTTTATTGAGGACCAACCCTTGTTCGCAAAAGTATCAAGAAAATTTGTTTTCCAATTATCCCAGTTTGCTCGAATCGTTAGTTTTAAAAGAGTGTAACTATACCAAGCCGTTGCCCCTTTCTCCATTATTGATTTTAATATCTCAATTTTTTCCTCATCTTTATCTATTTTAAATCGCTCGCATTCTTGTTCAAAATTCACTAGCCATTGCTCTGCGTTTGCATTTTTCCCATTGAATTTATCTATAGTAAATTGTTTCGCTATTTTCCCGATATTTTTTTCTTCCGATTTTTGCTGACTCTTTTCTAATAATTGTTCAAGCAATTGTATTAATGGTTGTTGTGAAGATTGAGTGATATCGCGTTCTTGAGTACCAGTGTCTTCTTCTAAATATTCTTCCTCAAATTGTAAATTACCATCGTCATCAAGGTAAACTTCGCGTAATTCTTTAGTTAGAGGAATCAAAATCTTCCTTAACTGGCCTCTTTTAGTCAATTGTTTTTTACCTTAGCGAATGCTGCTGCCTTCATAAGTTCCGTATGCTTTTGTGCACTTTAGCAGTGAAGCGGAATTTTGAAGGTCCGGCCGGCCGGCGTGCGAATTGAGGTTACACACAGTACATTTGATTTTCCATCCGTAGTTGAGAGCACCTCGAAAGTAAACAGCAACAGTAATGTTGGTTTATAATTGTTGGATGAGGTTTCTTTCATGAATAACGCATGAATTGTTTCTCTGAACTGAAATAACAAAGAATTTTATTATTCTGTACAAAAATCCAATACAATATTTAAAGCTAATTACTAATCTTACCTGAAATAACAAAGAAACAAGCTTTTTGTAATTTATAACATTTTTCTGTCCCGTCATTATAACCTACAGGTTGCTTTATTAAAACTACTACTACTAACCCATTCTGACAACAGTAAGATAATGGTAATCTCAAAGTTTTAATCTTAGCTACTGGTGAATATAAATCTTCTAGTACTTTTGCCTGCGGAAACCCTCTTAAAACAAGTTTTGCCTTTTTTCGGCCATCAGATTTATTGGTGAATACCTACTTTAAGTCTAATATTTTTTGTTCTTAGGCCCTTCTAAAATTTCCATGTTTTATTCTTAACTAAGCTACTCATTTTCCTATCCATAGCCTCTTTCCAAAGATTACTTTGATTACTTTTTACTGCCTTTTCATATGTTAAGGACTATCTGTGCTTACCATATTTACATAAATATCAAATTATATTTGATAATGATTTAATTTACAGGATTTATCTCGAAAATATCAGGTTTCTTTCTTTGGCATTCTGATCTTCTTAAACCTGTTCCTACGTTATCATCTGATTTTTCGGTTGTCTCACTGAGTGTCTTTTTATTTTCATATCCTTTTCTTTCTTCATCTATAATTTTATATTCTTTGTTTAATTCATAGTTTTGACCTATCTCTTTCATCATCAGTATTATAAAAGTCGTCATCGCCTCTAAATCCAACCAACTGCCAACCCCCTTCCCATAACCAGCCCTCCTCTTCTTCCTGCCACACATTCTTTAAACTGCATCTCTCTATACTACCAGAACGTCAGTCCCTTCCTTATGACATTTTCGCGCTCTCAGAAACCAATCTCACGCCTGGGATTAATAGTAGTGAACTATTTTCTTCCGATTTCAATATATTTCGCGCCGACGGAATCTCAACCAATTCCGGCCTCTCTGGGCGCGGTGTCTTTATTGCAGTCCATAGCCGCTTCAATGCCACGCAGGTCAACTCGTGTGACTCCTCTGCCTTTGAATGGATCTGCGTCAAAATATCCCAATATCGACGTTCCCTCTTTATTTTATGCTGCTACATTCGGCCTGCTCAGCATATCGATGCTTACAAGCGGGCAATTGAAATAATTGATACCCTGTCGGCCCTCACCCTTCCTCTTGACGATCTTATAGTCCTCGGTGACTTCAACCTTCCCCGTCTCCTCTGGTCCCTTTCCGACGATGGCACCTCCTACTTTCCCACTAACATGTCCTCTCCAATTGAGTCATTATTCACTGATTAACTTTCCGATTCTGGTCTATACCAAATCAGTGGTGTGAAAAACCATCTTGGCAGACAGCTTGATCTCATCTTCTCCTTAAATTCTCCTGACTCGGTCGCCACGAGAAGTCACCATCTTCTTTCAACTCTCGACTCACATCATCCCTCTCTTTCCCTTTCTCTTTTTCATGACTCGTCTCATACATCCTTAATCCCCGCATCACGATTTTGCTTTAACTATCGCAAAGCTGACTTTTCGAAGCTTAACCTCCTCCTAAGTAATTCAAATCTCCTCATATCGTCAATGACAATGATGTCACCCCTTTTTATACTGAACTCTTGAGTTGCGTGTCCTAATGCGTACCCTTTGAACCCATAAAGAGCCGCTCTTCTTCACCACCCTGGTATAATTTTTTTTTTTTTTTTTTGGGAGCGGGGAAATACCCTTACGCACGTTGTGCCGGACTCCCCAGCAAAAGCTGGGTCTACCGGCTAAAACCCCGCTCCCTTCCCCCAGGAGCTCCACTCCGGAACCGTCTGTGAAACATTACTTCGGGGTGGAGTCCTATATACCCCCACAACAGGGCCCCCCTACCTCAACAGGCGCTCCCTGTTCACGTCCTGTTCTTCCTGGCGAAGAATCTCCTTCACGAATAGGGCGATTCTTCGCCAGAAAACCCTCCCCTGCAGCATAACCCCGATTACGTTGTCAGGGGTTATGCTGCCCGTGACCCCTCCACATCGTCCCTCTCCGCCCACCAACGAGCACATTCAAAGAACGTGTGGAGAGCGGAGTCCGACGGGGAGTCACAGTATGCACAGCACGGGCTCGGTACCTTCCTTATGCGATAAAGGAAGGCCCGAAAGTGCCCGTGCCCCGTCAGCATCTGGGTGAGGTAGTAATCGACCTCACCATGCTGACGGTTTAGCCAGGTGTCCAGCCGGAGAATAAGCCGGGCTGTCCACCGGCCCCGCGACTCCCCGTCCCACCTTTCCTGCCAGGACGCCAAGGTTCTGGCCCGTACGACCTGCTGGGTCTCCCGCCCTAGAACAGGCTTCTCCTGGTGGACAGCCTGTCGCTCCCTGGCCAAGAAGTCAATTGGAATGACCCCCGCGACCACTAATACCGCCGGTTCCGAGACCGTGCGGTAGGAGCTCGCGATGCGGAGGGCCGCAAGTCGCTGCACCGAAAGCAAACGCCTGCGGTACTTCTCCCACCGCATCGCAACGGCCCAGACTTCTGCCCCATAGAGCATGACGGCCTCAGCGGTGCGGAGCAATAGACGCCGTTTGGAGGGCCTGGGGTCCCAATGTTGGCCATGACCCTGCTTAGCGCCGTCGTCATCGCAGCCGCCTTGTCCGCCCTGCCCCTGATCTCGTCCCAGAAGGTGAGCCTACAATCGAGGCTCACCCCCAGATACTTGATCACGGGCTTCGTCTAGATCGACATGTCTCCCACCCGCATCTCCCTCAGGAGGGGGATGCGCTTCTTCGTCAGAAGGACGATCTCAGCCTTGGCCAACGCCAACCCCAGTCCGTGGTCGCGTAACCAGGGACCGACCCGACGCATCACCTGGTTGAGCCGCATTTGCGCCGCCACGACATCTCTGGCTGTAATAACTGCCGCAATGTCGTCGGCATATCCAACCAGGAAAGACCCTTCCGGCATCTCCATACGCAGGATCCCGTCATATATATAATTCCATATGTCGGGACCCAAAATGGAGCCTTGGGCCGCCCCCGCCGACAGGACCCTCGTTTCTGGGCCATCCTCCGTGTCGTAGGTGAGGGTACGGTTCTTCAGGTAATCCCCCATCATCCGCAAGAGATACTGGGGAACCCTGAAGTCGCTTTCTAACGCATTAAGCGCATCCCTCCACCTCACCGAGTTGAAGGCGTTGCGTACATCCAGAGTGACCAGCAGGCACACCGGACGGGAGTAATGGTTCCCGCTCTCGGTGGCCCAGGCCGCGTCGACCACCTTCTGGATAGCGTGTACCGTCGACCTCCCTTTCCGGCCACAACGGCCGCATGGAGGCGAGGCTTCAGGAGCTTCTCCAGGAGTTTGCCGGCTGTGTCGAGCATACACAGCGGCCTGTACGACCCGGGGGACCCTACAGGTCCCTTGCCCTTGCTGATCAGCACAAGCCTAGCCGCCTTCCAGCGGGAGGGAAAGATTCCCGCTTTTAGGCAGGCATTGTACATATCCAGCAAGAGCCCTGAATGGCTCAACGTCAACGCCTTCAACACCTCTGCTGGGAGCCCATCAGGCCCTTCCATTGTAAAGGGAGGAGCTTCGAGTGCCTCGCCGGTCGCGCGGTTAGGCTCCAGCGGTTGGGTTGGGAAAAGGGCATCCACGATGGAACGGACTGTCCCCGCTTCCAGGGGGGCCCTCTGAGAGAGCGCCCCCAATTTGCGGAGAACAATCCTGTACCCCAATCCCCAAGGATCATCATTCAGATCATCTCCCAGCCGCTTCCAGCATCGGTGTTTATTCGCCCTGATAACCCTACGAAGGCCCCTCTTCGCCACTTTGGCCTCAGCGGATCTGCGGGCTGCGTCGGGATCGCGTCGGTCAACTCGTTGAGCCAACCGTCTGAGGCGGAGACACTTCCGCCTCATTTCCGCGATCTCGTCCGTCCACCAGTAGGCAGGACGTCGCCCCTCCCTGCCGGGCCTCTTCCTCGGCACGGCCTCCAGGCAAGCCCGACAAATGAGACCCATCGTCGAGTCTACCACCCGCCGGGCCCGTACGGAAGGGGGCAGTTCCTCCGGAATCCCTTCCGCGAGTCGCTGGCCACGTGTGATGGCTAGAAACAACCTTTCGGCGTCCATTCTAGCGACATCCGATCTGGGCGGGCCCCGTTCGCGCCGGACCCGCACTGGCTCCATACCACGCACGCGGAACGTGATATATTGATGGTTGCTGGCTGTATAGTCCTCGACCACCCGCCAGTCCTGCACCCGAGCAGCCAGACTCTCCGTCGCCAGGGAGACGTCAATAATTGTTTCCCTGTATCCCGGACGCCGAAAGGTGGACGTCGAGCCGGTGTTTAACAGCACCAGCCCGAGCCTGGATGCAAAGTCCAGGACTCGTCCTCCACGCGAATCCGGTCTGGGTTCACCCCACTCCAAGGCCTTCGCGTTGAAGTCTCCAGCCACCACCAGCTCCCCACGCATGCCGCGTACCGCGTCCTCCAGACCATCTAACTTGGTCTGGAAGTCGGCTATCGGCTCGTTTGGAGTGAAGTAGCAGCTGACATAAGTGACGTCATTGCTCTTCACCCAAACGAAGCCGGCGCCCGCGCAATGGTCCGCGACGCTGAAGCGTCGCAGATCCGGGACCCAAACTGCCGCCGTGCCCAGGTCATCCCGAAACCATGTTGGCTCGTCACCGTTCCGATATTGTTCACTGATGAGAACTACATATATCAGCGTCCTTCTCGAGACGAATCTGAGCCAACAGGTTATGGGCCGTCCTGCTCCTGTTCAAGTTGTCCTGAAGCACAGATGCCATTACTTACGCTTGGCCTGGCTCAGGGCATCACGGAAGACCCCACACTCCCCCGACCTCGCAACATGCCGCCGCATTCCGGTCGTCCTTCTACCTCCGGGCATAGGAAGCACTTCGGCTCGGCGGCACAACCCTTCGCGGAATGACCCGCTACGGTCCGGGCCACTGCAGGCCTGACTCTGGTGCCCGTACCCAAGGCACTTGAAGCACCTGGGCACGAACACCCGCCTGCGCAGCCTGCAGCTGACCCACCCGACCTTGATCCTGGCCGTTTTGAACAGGACCTTCGCCGCCGCCTCATCGAGGTCCGCTAAGGCCATCCGCCGGCCACGGCCGTTCGTGCGGGTCAGCGTAACCCGGAGGTGGCCGTTATAGCTCCCGAGGTCCCTCCTCAGGGCTTCCTCCACCTCCAGCGCGGTCGTGCAGCCGTCCAGCTCCCTGACCTCCAGGGAGGCTCTAGGGACCAGCTCCTTGACCGCGCTCGCTGACCCGACCGCGCACCTCAGCGCGGCCGAGAAGGCCGCCCTCGACTCGGGCGTCGGCCTCGACAGCTCGAGGAGGACCTCGCCCGCCCTGGTCTGCCGGACGGTCCTGATCTTAACGCCGCAGCTTTCGGGGTTGACTGCTTTGCGGACAGTGCTAAGCACATCCGCAAAGGTCTTCCCCTCCGTGGGCCTAAGAAGGACCGCCTCCGGCCTGATCCTCCTCGCGGGAGCCTCCGGCCGGGGCAGCGCCGACGTCGCAGCCTTCGACTCCTTACCGGTTGCGGGGGTTTTCTCCTTCTCTTTCTTCTCCTTATTAAATTCCGCTTCCCCACTCCTGCCACCAGCCTTGGCTGGGCCAGGCTTAGCCCTCTTGCCTTTACGGACCACCTCGGTCCAGGTCGGGGTCGGCTCCGCCTTCTTACGCTTTTCTGCCTTCCCCTCCGTCCGAAGTGGCGGGCTGGTGGCACCCCTCTTCCCCGATGGCTTCGGGGACCGACTTCTAGCTGGGACCGCCGTTGGCATGGCCAGGAGCGCCGGCTCGGTCTGGGTGCCGGCAACCCTCGTAGGCGGTCTCCACGGAGGTAAGTCGCGACGAATTTCAGAACACAGCCTCCTGGGCTCCTCCAGCCCGTCCAGTGCCTCCTCCAGAGCCGGCAAACCGTCCTTGACGACTTTAGAGATGTTGGGCTGCTTTTTTAAGGCAGCCAACATCCCCTGATTCGTCGCCTTCATCTGGAGGAAGCCCTTCTCAAGGCTTTCCTCAACCGCCGACAGCACCGGTGACAGGAGCACCCGCGATTTCCTAGCGAAGGGATCAGCAAGCGAACTGCCGCTTCCCTTCGCCTTCCCCGCAACATCTCTCCCACCCGATTTAGATAGAGTATTCATACTAAAATACGTAATGGGTATAATCTTTCCCACCTTCAGGCACGGGCTCGCGTTCTCGGACCATAGCCGAGGCAATCGCCAGCAAAAACGCCTCCCGCTACCCCCATGCTCCATAGGGAAGAATTCTACCTCCAGCCGTCCTTTCCCCTCTTCGAACAGGCCCCGAATCACCAGTGACCTGCCTCCGAGGGTTCCGTAGACCTTCAGAAGAACCCTCCCCTATACAGTTCCCGGCTGACGTAAGGATCAGCGCGGGTGTACTCCCTAGCTCTAGGGTGTGCTAATTCCTAGAGGCGCAGCTCCTCGGGGTTACGAATGCAGCAAAGAGGTGTGTTGGATCCCGAATCCCGCAGGCAAACGTTCACCTTAACCTCCAGCTGCACCCCCTCCCCGGATCACTGCATCGTCCGTGCAGGAGGATACACGGCCGTCTCTCTGCCAGGTTCGGGCGAGAACTCCGTTTGCATAGCGACACCGATGGATTCGGTGCCCCTATACGGCAGTAAAAGAAAACATATTGTTATACAGAATTCAATCGATAATTACACACACCCCGCCCTAAGCGTTAAAAAAGCTCGAGATAAAGCTGAAAAAGGTACCAGCGGAAAAGCACATAATATGTTCGAATTACGGCTAGAAGACTTGCAAGTAACAATAAAAATAAAAAAACCACTGCCATCGCACCTTAATGTTAAAGATCTTATCACACTTTTAATATCAAATGTGCATTTTGACGATGAAACAATTACCGCGCAAGAAAAACAGAAAAAGATTATTCAAATTAAAGATACGATTTTTGGTATTTTAAATAGGCTGAAAAAAGACTCACTAAATGCAAAAACACCTGATCAGCGACAAATTACTAAAGATAGTGATGTCTTGGATGTACCATATGAAAAACAGAGTTCTGGGGAATACTTAACAACACCGGTCACTATTAACACCAATATAAGCAATTTGTCAGACCTGTTAACGGATATATTTCTTCAGACCCCCGAAGAAAAACGTAAGCCTGATGCAATACTTTCAGAAATAAAAGAATCATTCAACACTGCTGGACTACGTCAAGAACATATGACACTCATTGACAAAATTAACGGTCTGGAAAGTACAGTCAATGAACTAATACAAAGGTTCCCCCGAGAATCTACGGAGATATCAAAAAGATGTTATGATAAAAACCTAATTTTCATTTACACCGATATTATTAAACCGAGAATTATTGGCAAAAAATTAGTTCGATACTTACGAGTGATACCGACACAATCGTGCGAGGGTGTATTAAGATTTGAACATGTAGAATACTGTCCTATCGAGAAAACATTTATAGAAGGTATTTCTATAAAAATTACTGATAGCCAGGGTGAGTTGATCAATTTTAAATCAAGTTATACGCCGACTTATGAGATGCTTCATTTTAAAACAAAATAAACTATAAATATATGTGCACCCCCCAGCCAGTTTCCAATTTGATAGCGCTTTTCTTGACTTTAGCCCTTACTAAAAATGAATTCGTATTATACACGATACTATTTACTTCAAAGTGGCGGTAACTTGTCGGATATAGGAGAATTGTACTGAGTCCCATTAGTTGCTTCAGGAGCCAAAGTTATAAATCAGCAAGCACTGAAAACTGGAAAAACAATACCGCAAGAAATTGGTAGTAAGCCGGTTAAGGATATTTTAAACGACCAGGGAAAAGCCGCTGTACAAGACCTAGGACAAAAGGGTATAAATAAACTCTTCGATAATATGGGCGGTGCAGGTATAAATAATCGCACGATTATTAAAAGAGCTAATCCATTTACGGCGTTACGCTTAACCAAGTCTCCTAAACGAAAAAGACTCTCAAAACAAACAAAACGGGCTACGAAAAAAACAGCAAACAAGAAGAAAAAATCTATAAAAGGCAAACGCGGTTTTCGTAAACGAACATTGGATATCTTTGATAAATAAATAAATTGTCTACGTATAGCGAGTGTATGAAATCCGAGCTGGACCTTTTTTCTATGCCGGCTGTTCAAAGTAATATTTTAAAAACCGAAGAAGTAGCATACAAGTCTATAGCCTCATTAGATAACTCATCAGTTTTGGAATTTGTCTCGCTGGGTCATGGAGATACATATCGAGACCTGTCAAGTATATACCTACGTTTAAAAGTGCAACTAATTAAATTTAAAAACGGAAAAGAAGAACTTTATTCCGGAAACGATGTTACCGTAACTGCCCCAGATGGCTCCATGAATACTGTGACTGATGAAGGTCCTGGGGTTGTCAATAACGTGCTTCACTCGCTCTTTCGTCAGTGCACTATTTACCTAAATGGGAGACCGGTTGTTCAAACTGACAATAACTACAATTATAGGGCATATATCGAAAATTTGTTAAATTATGGAAAAGATGCGGCATCGACACATTTAGAATCTGTTGGCTGGTATATCGATGAAGACAATATGGAGGTAGTTCAAAGCCCCGAACAAAATATAGGCTACTTAGCAAGACAAAAACTTTTTATTAAGAGCAACGTTGTCGAGCTAATGGGAAAACTACACGCTGATATGTTTAACCAAGACAAATTATTAATGAATGGTGTAGATCTGCGCGTTGTGTTATCACTTGAAATCCAATTAGTACAAGGGGATATATGTCCTTGTTCAAAGGCACCGGAATACATTATTTCGATAAAGGACATCAGATTTCAAAGAAGTTCTTTGACAACGGCTGTTTTCTTCTTGCTTTTGATTTAACTTCAGACCGTTCATATAATTCAACCTGCGGAAATCTATTAAACCAAGGTACGGTTAGAATTGAAGGAAGATTTAAGGAGGCTTTGAAGACAACAGTAACCTGCATCGTGTATGCTGAATATCACGGAAGTGTGGAAATCGACAAGGATAGGAACGTATACACTAACTTCTAAAAACTATATATAAGATGATGTAATTTAGAATTAATCACAGTGCATAGACAGTGAAGCCAGCTATCATGAGTTGCTTGATAAATGTCGAATACTTTTCTGGAGGTTGCTTGACTTTCTTGAAAAAGGTTTCTTTTGCGGGATTCACTGCACAAAGTAAATTATTTACAAAGGAGATTATCTTCAAATACCCTACGTCAGCTCCAGGATGTATCGACCAATCAAATAAATTGGGGAACATTGAACTTAGACGTCTAGATGAAGAGCTAATAAAAACATTAGCAAAATTTACTACAATACTTGTTTGCGATGCGTCAACCAAGGAATTTATAAATAACTATGTTACAACCTATACCAAGGTTATTGACATAGGGACAGCAACCCCGGCTTTTGAACAAGAATGAACATGATCGATCATACAAAGTCACTAGCAAATAACCCTACTACAAAACGGTTTTTTAGAGGAGTATTTGCTTGTGACCGTCTGCCAAAAGAAATGCAAAAGCCTGCATGCCTCATAGCTAATACGGATCCTGCACGAAAGAGCGGCGCCCACTGGGTTGCATTTTACATTCCAAAAAAAGGCCCTGCAGAATACTTTGACTCATATGGTAAATCCCCCAGTAACAGATATTTTCGCAACTTCTTACATACTAATTCAAATGTGTGTGTAAACAATAAAAAACGATTGTAAGGTGCACTTTCATCTACTTGTGGACATTATTGCTGTGAGTATCTGTATTTTCGGTGTAAGGGGAAAAGTTTAAGACATTTTCTGAACCAATTTTCCTTCAATAATTTTAGATTAAATGATAATAAAGTTGTGAATTTATATCGTAAAATATACTTGAGAAAATATTTAAAATCAGGTGGGGGTAAATTTAACCAGCTATGTACACCGGAAAATAAGAGTATAAATACGAGGCGATGGTGATGTACACTTAATGTTAAAGTATAAGCCACCGTTTTAAGATGGAGCCAGCACCTAAAGCTAAAAAGTCTAAACAGCTGAGTGCAAAAGGTGTGTGTGCAGAAAAGTTTAAGGAAATGGACATAGAGTCCAAAAAGCAAGAACTTAGATCGGTACAGAAAAAAGGTAGTAAAAGATCAGAAGTTCCGGGCGAAAATCTCTTGCTAAACTATACATATCATCTGGATCATCACCATAATCAGAAGGTTGTCCTCGGATTTGATACGACCTCGTTTGAGGCAAAGATAGTCTTCCACCGCCATGGTCTCGAACCTGTGTCAACATTTTACTCTGGATGGCTGGAAGTTTACAAACATCTAACCAAACTAAAAGACGAAGGTTATTCCAGACATGTTCCCGCCAAACCAAGAAGTGCTTAAGACGAAATACATCATCCCCGTCGGTACAGGAAATATTCAGCTGACCCTTGATGAGCTCTATAAATTGATTGATATGCAGGATTTCTTCAAGGTTGTTATGTTCCACAATAACAATGCCGCCGAAAGTGTGAAGGAGTACTATAAGCAATATTGTGAGAAGTGTAAAAAGAAAAATGTAATTTTGCTGTCAGACGAAGACTTTTTTATTCCGTCTAGAAGTTCTTATGTCCATTTAAATTATTTTAGACTTTTCTTTGAAATACCCTTATACTGTAGCACCAATATTCTTTTTGATGTAATCACCATATAATAAAAAGTTTTCTAAATATAAAAACACACAACTGTTTGTCTTCATGCGGTAATTTTATTAATTAACATATACAGGTATATATTTACACAGTTTTGCAGTGCACAACGTACAAAAGACACATTGTTGTGGATTTCACAATAAGATTGAAAATTTACAAGTTCACTTAATCTAGGTATCTGTACAAGCTCTATTATTTCAGAAGTCGGCAAGTATTTTCTAATGAATGAAGCCTTTATTTCACCTTTCACGTATATTGTCGCATTTTCAAATTTTGAAAACACTTCAGCCAAATTCTTATAGCTGATAGTCTCACCGCTCCAATGTAGACCGTTTATATTTTTCACGTCATACTTGTTCTGCCTCTTTGCCCTTAATGACAACTCCTGGTATGGGTAAGGCGGCATAAAATGGTAGACCTTGGGGAAGATCGTTCCCATAGTAAGAACTGCCAGCTCTTTAATAAAATATTGTCAATTGTTCCCGCAGACAAACTGGATGTCCAGAATAAATTTATCCATATTGTCGGTTGGTGCAAAAATACTGAGTAAACTAATATTGCGTGCCTATATTTATATATCTTTTTTATCGCAATAAGTTGCGGATTTCTTCGCTACAGTTGCAACCGGCACAATTAATGTAACTATGTATTTTGGAATTTATAAAATGCTCGGCATTGTTGTACAAATGCATTTGATAAGTGTCGAATGCAATCTCTTCAGGAAGAAAATATCTTAAGGCCCAGAGGTAGCTGTTTAATTTAGCACACAAGAACAGGTTACATAAAAGTTCATTCTCGATTTTACCGGGCATATATAAATCGCATATAGTAAGGCCCCGGTAAGATTTCCCCTATATTTCTTCATATATCTGTTTCAGCCAGTCATTTTTCTCTAGGTCTTCTTTTGTGAAATCTTGGAGGAAGATGGTTGTTCCAAAAATAGAGTACTGGTTGTTGTTATTGCCTGCTGTCCGTTTGGCCGCTCTACAGTTCTTCTTTACTTGTACGTATACCTAAGACACAGTGGTTCTTATATTGCGTTATTATTTTATAATACTTAATACATTTTTATCTACCTAACTACAACAACAACAAATTTCAAAATATCTTAAAGCTAGTACATTGATATCGGTTAATTTAGTTTCTTTTTGAAACCAAATGGATAAGAAAAATAATCTTCTGCAACAGCTCTTTTGTCAAAAGTAAATGATAAATGTTTATTTTCCAAAACGGATATAATAACTCCCGGACATTTCCGCTTAATATTTTTCTCATTTGTTACACATACACTATCTTGAAAACTTTCTTCGGTAACCATTGATTTCAAACACTCAAAATTAATAATTTTAGAGTTTTAAAAATTAATTGTAATGCCTTTGAATTTAATAACGTACTCAGGACCACTCTCTGTCTCGACTTTAAGACTATAAGTTTTAGGTCCGGTGCTTACAAATTCTGAAATAAAAGCGCTAGTGCCGAAGCATTCAACTTCGTCTGTTAAATCCCCCAAAAAGTCGGAAATTGTGAATGATAAAGGGTTTTCTTTATTGTCCACAAAAATTAAACTGTCGGTGACATAATATAAAATATTCTCGCCCACTTTTTCTAAAACTTCATATAACTTAAGTCTTGCATATGCAGTTGTGTAGGCTGCAATAGGTATATTTACGTGTGGCAGAATATTTAGATTTTCTTGGACATATTTCCACATTACCCACATGGTGTTTTCATTAATCGGATGTAAAGAGCAAATTTCGATTCCTGGAGATTTTATAAAGTCGCAAAATTCTTTGAAATCATTCAAAACTTTAGTGTAGGTTCTGTCTTCTCTTTGGGCGAATTTACCCATAAGGAATTTAAGCAAATTTTTGCCGTGTTACGCCTACCAATGTTTTTATGAATTTGGTTTTTATCTAAAGCAATACTTTCTTTTATCTCATAGGCCTTTATGAAGTTATTTCTTGCCTCCTCAGTAATACATTTACTACCCCATCCGCTAACTTCCTGCTTGATTTTTAAAAAAGTATTAACATACTCTGTAAATAAACCACCATTTTTTTCAGCCGGATCATATGCAGTATAATCATACTTCCAAACTTCAAAGACTTTTTTTATCTTTTTTAACGGCTAAAGCCACTTCGGGGATAATCCAAGTACCTGTAATTTGTCTTTCTTCTTCATTATGTTGGCAAAGTGAAATTCTATTTTCATCTGCACATTTTCTATAAAGTGCAAAATACAATTTTAACACGGGTAAAAACAAATTAGACGGTGCCACAACAGAACACATAATGAAACCGTGCATCGACAAAATTTCCGATAATAAAGGCATGTGATCATTTCGAAATATTTGTGGGTGTCCAATAGGATAGGGTGAATATTTGTTAATATACAGGTACAAACTAGTAAAGTCCAAATAACGAATTATTTCTGCTTCTTTCACTTTGTGATATAATTTGAATACCTCAGTACGACCTCCAAACACAGCACTACGTAGATTAAGCGATAAAATGATGTTTGCGACAAGATTATTCAATCTTTCATTTATTAGAGGATTTGTTTTTAGAAATTGTTTGAACTCACATTCCCAAATGTAGATCAGATTATAACCGTGATGTCTGATTGTTTTAATTCTGTTTAGAGTGGCCTCATACCACTGGCTGATAGTCTCTAGCTTTTGATATGGGCTATTTGTAAGTTCTTGGACTTTAAAATAGTCGTTACAGCCATGATAAAAGCAACCAAAAAACTCATAAACTGTGTTGGTTTCTGAATTGAAACAATCTACCCACAATCCATACCTTTCCAACTTTACCTCGCCTTTGTTGTTTGCAGAGACAATCTGGTGACTAGTTTTCGTGCTTTCCCAAGCAAGCCATTTGGCTTCTTTTTTTTTTTGACCATTCTTAGGCATTATACCTAAAACATTATTTTTTAAATAGTTTTTCAGGAAAACTAGCATACAGGCTGACGCTATAGTTAAAGACTCCACAAAAGGGTTTATTTCCGTTATGTCAAGAAATTCCCGCATAAAGCGTGTACATCCCAAACGTAAAATGTTAACGTCATTTAAACAATATTTTAATATTTCTTCTTTGTTATTGAAAACCCCTTTGGAAGCGGCGTTATACCAATTTAGAAACGCCTCCCTTTCTTTTATCTTCATAGTTGTAAAACCATATAATTCAGGAGGGGGTAGACTCCGATGTAATCAACATTTTCTGTTGTGTTAAAATAATAAGGATAATACCCTTTCACTTGACCCTTAATATCAAAGACTTCAGGAAACTTAGAGAGAGGTAGCGCCAAAAAATTTAGCGAATCAATAAAAACCAAATTTCCGCATGTTAACTTCATTATTTGCATGCCGTTCATTATAGGCTGTATTTTTAAATTTCTAGCCAGGAATTCAGAAATTAGAAAATGACCATCATACCCTTGCAAATTATGTGCTATACAGTACACATTGGCTATTGAAGGGCGAGGTGTTAAACAATAATCCAAAAACTTTTTTACAACGTTCGTTTTACCGTCGTATTGAAAAATGTATTGTCTGTCACCACAAACGTTACATTTTTCCTTTATGTCCGACTGGTCATAACAATTGTAGCAGATCTGTTGTGCAACAATTAAATTTACAATGTGCAGGAAAGCAGTATCGCTACTCTCGTATAAAGTATTTTGAGTGCTTTCGCAATCAAAGAAAATTAATAAATATTTTTTATCTTTCCTTCCGATGTACCGCTTAATGTAACAAAGATGTTCAGGCGGTACAATTTTTGAGCAAATTTGGCAAAAATACTCATTGCAGACATGGTCGCCTAATTCCCTTTTAGTAAGGTTCAGAAATTTGCAGCAGCGCTTGCAAATTTTAAAACTGTCACATACACTTTTATTTTTAATCTTATTTTGAAGATGATTGGTGAAACAAACCTCGCCTCTAAATGTGCGATCGTATTTTTCGCACACTCGGGGCTTTTCAACAAACTCACATGGCGGAAAGGCGTCACAGTAAGGACATTTTACTTTGCATTTGTGTAATTTCAAGTCTGATAATTTATCACAAAAAGGACAGGCATATTTCTTGTTAAAAAAACCAGTCAAGGATTTAATAACATAAAAGTGTTTTAGTGCTTTCGAATAATATAGACAAATTTTTTTTTCAAAACCGCTTTCATTTGGCAGTTTGAATAAGATTGAGTTTGGGTTTTTCAAATCGTCAAACACAATGATTTGATAATTAGTTAAAAAGTTTTGGAATTTATAGATGTCTATTAAAATGCACCCCTTTTCACCAACTGGGAGACAGTTCACGTCATTTTCCTTCCCCACGTCTATCACGCTCGTTTTTCTAGCTAAAGCCAGGCTCTCCTCTACAAATTTAGGGTTTATTTTACCCCCCGCGAAAGGGAATTTGATTATGTCTGCATTTAATTGCATGACATCGTCAGAAAGAAAAATTGTGTTGGATTGGTTCACATTGGAAGTTAATCCAATAATATATTCTCCGGATAAATGCGCAGTAGGCTTAAAACTAGACCATATGGGTTTTACGTGAAGCGAATTAGGTAGCGCAATCGAAAAACCAATTTTGCTACCTTCCACAGAATTTGACAGCACTTCTTTAAGCACATTATCAAACGCATGTTTTAATGCATCGAGAGGGTTTTGACAGGTGTTACCAAAATCTTGTAGCTGAAAGACAAGCTTAACACCCTCCGTATGAAATTTTTTGTAAAACGATGTTTGCTTTGATAGCAATTTGAAGCCTTTGTTTAGACCACTACCGCACTGAATTATTTGAACTGTATCACGCTTTTCTTGTAAAGGTATATTTTCAACAATTTCACAAGCAATAGCGTTCTGTTTAGTGGCCTACTCCTCAGAATTAAGAAAGTTAATGGCGTTTTTAAAATTGAGTGTTTTGTTATCAATGACAACAAAGAAAACTTTTCGCGATCCGAAAATACAACGTTATTTTTTTTTACTGTTTCTATACATACATTTAACGCAGACAAAAAAATGTCTGAATTTAAGTTTACCGCACTTTTTAAATGAATAACAATCTTTTCAGAACTCATTTTTATAATAAAGTTTTACTTTAATTTCTTAGACTTACATACAACTATTCTTTTACTGATGTACCACTCCCAAAAATCCACGGTGTCAGCCTCTTCCTCAAGCACGAAATCCCTTTCTTCTTTAGGTGGTGTAGGAAGCTATGCCACTATTTCACCAGTAGTTAATGGGCGCTGGTCTTCACAATCCATGAATCCTTTAAGAAAAACACAAATTGTATGAGATTATATTGAGAAATGAAAAAGGTGCAATAATCGTCAAGAGTAAAGAACTATATTTTTGAACTTACCTTTCTTGCTCCGACACTTAAATCAAACGCACGTTATTTTCAAACAAAACTTTAGAGTAAGTCGAGATCAAAAATCTGGCAAAGTCTGTTTCCCGTACAATTTAACTCTAGCCTTTTATACAATTTTATATCGACCTCCACTCGTACATTAAAACAGAAAAACAAAACTGAGGCTTGCTTGACCCTTCTTAGAACACACACCGATGATTCTAACCACGTCCAGTACAAGTCAGCTAAAATAATTTACAGCCTTATTAAAACCTTTAAATCTGTTGGAGCTATAAATTTTGGATCTTTATTCTACGATAGGTGGAAAAGACAACATGGGCTTACTTTGTCCTTCATAGAAGCATGGTTGTTCTGTAAATAAAACCCCCTTGATTCTAACCACGTCCAGTGCAAGTCAGACATGCACAAATTACAGTCTTATTAAAACCTTTAAATCTGTTAGAACTATAAATTTTGGATCTTTATTCTTCGATAGGTGAAAAACAAAACATAGGCTTACTTTGTCCTTCATAGAAGTATGGTTGTTCTGTACATGATTCTGACCCCGTCCAGTACAAGTCAACCATTCGCAATTTACAAACCTATTAAAACCTTTAAGTCTGTGAGAAATTTTAGATCTTTATCCTACGATTGGCCACAATTTAAAATGCATCTTTATATCTTTAAACCTACCAGATCAATAAAAAATTTAGATCGTAATTCTACGGTAGAAATTGCAATTTTAAATGCAGCTGCAAAAAAAGTATAAAATAAGGTAATGCGTTTTCACTTAGTCCCTGAATACCTAATAGAGGTGTGTTGTGTGTTTTCAAAGCCAGAAAATAGTATATAAAGTCCAGGCTTTTCTTGAGGAACTTCAGAAGGTTTTGAAAAGCTGTTACGATCTATCGCTATTCTTCAAGATAAGAAAGGGGAACAATGGTAAGTAATCCTACATTAAATATTTAATGGTTTTATTTTATAATTTTTACTCTACAGAGCGCCTTTGAACTACTGACAAATGCTTCTGAAGCTGCCCAGGACACTTTACTTCAGACAGCGTTGCTGGAAATTGGAAAGGAGTACGACATAAAATATTTTCTTTTTGTCAAGACAAAATATGGTTTACGGCTCACAGTGCATTTCGCGGACAACACCTACATTTTTCTCCCTCCTAGATTTATGGAGAAAATAAAGACTCAGCGGCAGTTGGAAGAATTAAACCCGCCGGCTGTGCATTCTCTCATTTTTGAAGGACAGGATGAGTCAAGAGGCGGGTTTCTTAAATTTAAATTTTTAAAAAAATAAATTGTACCCTATTTCTTTTAAAAACATATGTAAAGCCCGCAATAAAATATCTCGGCCGAATTCGCCTTTTATTTCAATAACCCTGTTCCCTGTCTTCAACTTCACCGGCACAGTCTTCTTCATTTCCAAGATCAATTCTTATACAACTGCATGTAGGCATCGCACGAGTTCTTCAAGTTCACCGGCACAGTCTTCTTCATTTCCAAGATCAATTCTTATGCAACTGCATGTAGGCATCACACGTGTTCTCCAAAAAGCACATCCAAAGCAAAACAATCCCATCTTCTGACCGCTCTGTACGCGATTCTTTATTTTTACCTGGTTATTGTCCCGTCTCTCTCTCTGAACACTCCGGACTGCAGGTTTTTTTTTTTCCTCTTTGGCATCTTCTTTGCCGCTGCACTTCTTCCGATCACTGCATCCACTCCATTTGTTTTATTCTGCACTAGGCCCCGCGCTTGTTGCATCTTCTTTACTTTTCACATCCACAGATCATAACCGAGCTACGCTACCCAACTCTTTCACTCCCGACCGCAAGTTATTTTAAGCATAGTAAAATAACTAGCTCTCCCCTTTCAACCAACCGCCTCAAGAACAAAATCCTTGTTTTTTTCTTTACACCTCCAAGCGCGACCAGGACGTGTCTATCTAGATCCCTCCTAAACCGATACTTACGGCCGGTGGGTACACGGCGTGCACAAAAACGCCACGGTGGGGTACCTCTCATACTGTCCCTACCGCACCTAATGCCGTTTGAATGGAGAGGTGGGTTCCTTATTACTTGTATACACTAATTTTTAAAAAACTATATAAGGTAGCTACAATGTTATAAGAGTGTTAGTTAAACACTCATCATATTACGGTAACAATGAGCTGTTTAATAAATGTTGAATACTTTTGTGGAGGTGAGTTCACCTTCTTTAAAAAAGTGGCTTTTGCTGGATTCGCAGCGTAAAACAAGTTATTTACGAAAGAAATTATCTTCAAATATCCTACATCTAGTACAGAATGCGTAGAACAATCATGTAAATCTGGAAATCTTGAACTTAAACGCCTAGATGAAGACCTTATAAGAACTCTAGCGAAATTTACTACAATCTTTGTTCATGGTTCATCTACTAAGGAATTTATAAATAACTACGTTACATCACACACCAAGGTTATTGATGTAGAAACAACAATGTGTGAACAAGAATGAACACGATCGAGCTTGCATAATTATTAACCAGTAATCCCACAACAAAAAGGTTTTTTAGAGGAGTATTCCCGTGTAATCGTCTACCCGAAAGCATAAAAAACCAGCATGTATTATAGCCAACACGGATCCGGTACATAAAGGTGGTAGCCATCGGGTTGCATTTTATTTTCCAAGTCAAGGTCCTGCCGAGTACTTCGACTCATATGGAAAATACCCGAACAACAGGTTGTTCTACAACTTCTTACGGGCTAATTCAAGTTTTTTTCTAAATAATAAAAAGCGTCTTCAAAGTGGATTTTCATCTACCTGCGGTCATTATTGCTGTATGTATTTGTATTTTCGATGTAGGGGGAAAAGTCTAAGACACGTTCTAAAATATTTTTCCTTTCAAGACTTTAAATTAAATGACAACAAAGTTGTAAATTTATATCACGACATATTCTCAAGAAAATATATGCGGCCTTATGGGGATTTCTATAATCAACTATGCACTCCAAGAAATAAGGGTATAAATATGGGGGAATTGGCAAACACGTTTAATATTAAAGCCTAAGTAAGTTGATCAAGAATGAAGCAAGCAACTGAAATTAAAAAAACTAAAATAAAACTGTGTGGTGACGAATTTAAAGTGAGTAGGTAATAGGGCGATTTGGCCTGGGAAAATTTTGGGAAACCGTGGGAAATAAGTTTGACCTTGAGATGCCCTTGTGGTTTTGTTATCGGTGGTTTGTGGTTTTGTTATCGGTGGTTTTGTGTGTGTGTGTGTGTGTGTGTGTCAGGTGTTATCTTTATTGTTTATTATAACCCTTTATCACTACTTCCGGGATGGTTAGGTGAGTGTAGGTAATAGTGACGTCATAGGGGATTCCAATTCCACCCCCGGTCCTAATGTTTATGTAGGTTATTGGTTTGGTTCAATTAAGCAATGCGTCATCTTTATTATCATCTTTATTATTATTATTATAACCCTTTATTTTTATCTCTGTCTGTCTCATGTTAGATAGATAGATAGATAGCAGCCAATACCCGAACCAGATATCAATACCCGAACCGGATATCAATACCCGAACCAGATATCAATACCCGAAGTCGATATCAATACCCGAAGTCGATATCAATACCCGAAGTCGATCTCAATACCCGAGGTTGATTTGGCTGGTTGGTCAGACATCTCTGTCTCTCTCTCTCTCTGTCTCTCTCTCTCTCTCTCTGTCTCATGTTAACAGCGCCATCTGTCGCGAAAATTGGATAACGCTGGAAATTTAATGAATTAAAAAGCAGGTTGGGTAGCTTTGGGGATTTGAACCGGGGATTTGTAGCTTCAGAGGCCGGTATGTTAGCCGCTGGGCTATTAGGGTTTCTTGTCGTTGTGGTTTAATTTGTGTATATAAGGTGTTTTGGACGATCTAGCGAAAATTAGTCATGCATCTCTCTCTATCTGTTATGAGAATTTGGTAACGATGGAAATTTAATGAATTAATTAATTAAAAAGCAAGTTGGGTGGCTCTGGGATTTGAACCGAGGGAGAAATTTAAAAAAAATGAATTAAAAAGCAGGTTGTGTGGGTCCGGGATTTGAACCGGGGGATTTGTAGATTCTTGTCGTTGTTATTTAATTTAAGTTTTCTTTCGACCATGCCGATAAATATTTGCTTCGGGACCTGGTCGGGATTTGGCCACATAACATGTATGAAATCCACGGTTCTATTTTCTAAAAGATATTATTACGAAAACGGGGGAATTTCAAAGAAAAAAAGGTAACGGTTGGGGGCTCTATTAAAAAATTGATCGTATCGACATCCAGGCCATGGGTATCAAGTTTTATAACATATTTAGATGCAAATAACTTGTATGTTTGGGCAATGTCTCAATCACTATCCCATTCTAAATTTGCATGGGCTGAAGATATTAATATCACTACACGCGGGTCAAATTGATAAGCGAGTGCCTTTTACGGGTGAAGTTGTTGACCGTGTTGATAAGTTTTTTTTTTAAAGCCTGGCGCCTGTTCATGAGATAAAAATTGGATATCAATGTCAAGGTTGGGTGAGTGAAGATAATAGAGTTGTTTTTAGTAAGACTTTTTAAGAGTGTTTTAATTGTGAGAAAAATATGCTTGAGAAATATTTTTTTCAAGTAGGGAAGGTATATCTCTATGCTGCGGTGAGTATTTCGATTAAAAAATTTTGGAAGTTTTTCCTTGTGGTGAGTATTTCGGTTAAAATGTGGAAATTGAGGGTTTAGGCGAATACTCAATAATGCTGAAAATGATAAAAGTGGTGTAAAATAGATATCAATTTCGTATAAAACCCCCAGTCAATAACCTCGCTCGTAAAAAAAAAGAACAGACCCGCCAAGTCAATCGCTTATCACAGCAAAATACCCATTCACTTTACTCGAAAAAGGCCTAGCACATTTTTTGTTTGTTTGTTTTAAATAACAATGTAATTTAGAATAAGTTAAGTACTCTGAAAGATCTACAAAAAAACATGCATGGGTCATTATAAGATATGTAATAATCTAGGTATAGAGTTTTAATAAAACATTTTTTTAATTTAAACAATTTGTTTATTTTGGCTAGAACCATTGTTACATTTCAGAAACTTCTCCATCAAAAACACATTCTCTTGTGCACAGATTCCTTGGTGGATTAAGCAATGATATGTATTAGGATTTTCATATTTGAGAAAAGAAAGTTTTGGGCATTGTAGATCTTCCTCCTCCATGTTGATTACATCTAAAGTTTGTCCAAATAATTGTTTTATCCAATATTGTTTTTCACACCCTTTAACATATATTGTTTTATTATTTAACAGAGGAGTTATCAACGCTTTTAAATGATGATAGGGAATGTATCCATCTCTGCAGGAAAAACCGTGATGATGATTTTGCATCCATTTAGCCTCTCGAATTTTTGATGGGGGTAGCTCTTGAAGTCCGTATGGTGGTAGAAATACAAAGTGTTGTATTCGGTTTTCATTTGTTAATATAGCCATTTCTTTCACAATCAGTTTATTATTTTCATTTTTGAATCCTTGGATATCGACGATTGCACATATTTTACTTAAATTATTGCCCATTTTACCTAAATAATTTTTTGAACTTCACTGGTCAACGGACTGTATTCAACTACCCGATCGTGAAGCAGTAAACAATAGGCTGATGTATGTGGCGGAATATTTTGATTACTTTTCAAGTGAATCCGAATGTCAACCGGCCCCGATTTTATTAATTCGTTTTGATGTGAGCAGTCTATAACCACAATTGGAGCCTCATCCTTAAATTTTTCTCTAGTTAGAAGAGGTTGATTTTGGCGAGAATAGTATGATTGTTGGAATTTTACATACATATCATATAGTATGGCATAGCGGTTTCGATCAAATTTAATGTTCATATCTTCATATGGAAACGTTTCAGAATTAAGATGTACTTTAACATCTGATGTATCGCAATGATTAAATTTGCTGGCATCTTCAGATTTATTGTTTTTACGATTTGTTTGCAAAGCAACCACAACAAATCGTGGTTTTTCTAGTTGTGAAGATGTTTTTACAGACCATGTATGTTCTGTAGTCTGTGGTAAAACTGGATATTCATAGATATCCCAACTACGAAAACTCATTTGGATCCGATGTCCAGAATCAATTGTTTTTAAGAGAGCTAATTTTTCTCCGTCAGCTACAGTTATATGAGGTACACGCCATTGAAGTTTAAATATATCAATTTTTACATCATCATGTTTTGCAATAAAAGCAATCTCATCACTTCTACTTCGAATCAATATTAATTCATGTTTGGAATTCACAATAATTTTTCAATAGTCTTCAGCAAACCCTAAAAGCATTTTTAGGGGGATGCAAAAATTGAAAAATCCTTTTTCTAGTGATATTGCTTCATTTGGTGACCAGCCAGCATTTAGAAGTGTACTACTTTCATTCTGATTCAATGATATATAATTTTTTAGTGTTGTAGCGAATCCAAGATTCCTCGTTCTATCGATTTCTACACCATTTAATTCATAGCGAATTTCTTCAAAAAGATATGCAATAGAATTATTGGAAAGATTTGATGTTGTTGAGGTAGTTCCATCTGTTTTCGTTAGAGCCCCCTCGATATAAATAAAACTCTCGCTGGGTAAGATGTATAAATCCTGATGTTGTATAGAAATTCGAATTTCATCACTGTTTTTATAAGATGACTGATATGGAGAATAACTATGATATTCAATTTTTGTAATTGAATTATCATAAGTAATTCCTTGTGACATATCTAAAGTCTCACTCATTTCTGTTTTTCTTTTTTTAATATAAATCCTAAGGATTTTAAAACTCTTTCGTTTGCTATTGTTAAACTCCTTCTAGTCTGTAGCGTTGTTGAGAGCTGATTACTAGGTAATGTACTTTTATAGCCGCTTTTATTGACCGTGTTATGTATTAACATTTCGCGGTTTTAGATGTAGTCTTATCGTTATAGTTTCACCTCTAGGAGGGCAAAGCTCCTACGAGTGGCCAGCAGAAGAGGCTTCTCAGCGATGTGGTGAGGGACTGCTTGCACGTCGCTCTCGTGGACGAGAGCTCCTCCAGCGGGAAGATTCCCGCGGAGACGTGGTGCAGCATCGAGGCCAAGCTTTCGGAGATGGTTATGTAGCATCTCCTCCAGGGCGGAGCACCGCTTTGTTTCGACTCTTCTGAAGTTGTCAGAGGAGTTAGAGTGGTCAGGTGCGAAGATCAGTTCGCGAAGGACTTCCTCGGGTCGTGCGTTGCTAAAATTAGTAAGGCCTGGGAGGGCTTGAAGCTCAAGCTAATTCCCGCATCGGAAATTCCCAGGAGACCGAGGGCTCGCATCTGGCTGCCTAAGATGAAGCTTGACAGCGCCAAGTTCCTCAGGTGTCTGCAGCTCCAGAATCCGGCGGTTCCTATGGATGACTGGGCTGTCATCAAGGCGGAGGAGCACCAGAAGAGCAGCATGTCTTTCCTGCTCCTCATTAATGAGGACTGCCTGTCAACCCTGGAAAGGGCCGACTATAGGCTTAGGTTCGGCATCAGGCTTGCCAAGCTTAAGGTGTTCAGGTCTGGCAACCCGGACGCGGATCTGGACCCGGCCGGCCTTTCAGAGGACGTGAAGCTGGACGAAGAACCACCAGCTGCTTCATCACCTGCCGCTAATGCTGAGGGTCGTGCAGATTAACCTCCAGCACTCTAAGAGTGCCTCGGATAACCTGCTTGTTTTCCTAAGGGAGGAAAACATCGACCTAGCATTAGTGCAAGAGCCCTGGATTAGGAACTTCAAGGTGAGAGGACTCCAGGACAAACATTTTAACATTTTTTATTTGTTAAATCCATATCAGGGTAAGCCGAGAACGTGCATTCTAGCAAGAAAGCATGTGAAAGCATTTCTGTGCTCCAATTTCAGCTCACCCGACCTTACCGTAGTTAAGGTGGAGGACAGGGTGAGGGGTGACCTGTTTATCTCCTCGGCCTACATGGCTCACGATAAGCCAGCTCCGCCGGAAGATCTGGTTAATCTCGCTGTGGGCCACAGCCTGTGGCCGTCTCGTCGAGGAAGGCTGACCTGCTGGTGGGATGCGATGCAAACGCGAGGCACACCTTGTGGGGTAGTTCTGAGATCAACGCTAGAGGTGAGTCACTTTTTGATTTCATCTGCAGCTCTAATTTGTCAGTGTGCAACGTGGGCACAACTCCGACCTTCTGCTTCCCTGGGGGTGAAGAGTTTGAGGGATGGGAGGAGGTGCTGGATATCACACTGCTCACTGACAACAGTGTCTATAGGGTTGCGAACTGGAGGGTGTCCAACCTCAAATCATTTTCGGACCATAATTGGATCCTTTTCAACCTGGACCTCAAGACTGAGGCTCCAAAGCCCTTTAGGGACCCCAAACGTATCGACTGGAAGAAATTCAGTCGGATTGCCAGGAATAAACTTCCCGGCACACCGCCCCCGCTGTTCGGTTCAGCAATAGAGCTGGAAGAGGGCGCTAAGAAACTCGAGAAAGCCTTGAATGCAGCCTTCAAGGCCTCGTGTCCAGTCAAGCGTAGCAAGAAGACCCTTCTACCATGGTGGAACGAGGACCTGTCTGACCTGAGGAGGCTGACAAGGGCGGTCTTCAACATCTGCTACAAGCATAAGTTCTGGCGACCCTATAAGGACTGTCTTAAACTGTACAAGAAGGCAGTAGCAGACGCCAAGAGTAAGGGTTGGAGGGATTACTGCGAATCCATTGAAAGCGTAAGGGATTCGGCTAGGCTCGGCAGGATCCTGTCAAAGGAGCACGTCTCTCCCTCCTTCATCCGGAGGCCTGATGGGTCGTGGACAGAATCTGCTGCCGAGTCTCTGGAGCTCTTAGTGAATACTCACTTCCCGGGCAGCACGGGCAGCTGCGCGGCCTCCCTGAGCCCACAGGGAATACCATGTATACCTCGGGAGGAACTTCAAAATTTAATTAACGAGGAAAGCACGCTGCTAGCGTTGGATAGCTTCTCTCCGTACAAGTCGTCGGGCCCGGACGGCATTCTACCCATCATGCTGCAGAATATGAGGCATGTCGTAGTTCCGTGGCTTGTTGTTCTCTTCAGAAGTAGCCTTCTGCTTCAATATATACCTGACTCGTGGAGAAGAGCACGAGCAGTTTTTATCCCAAAGGCGGGCAAGTGCGGGCACGAGTTGGCAAAGGACTTCCGGCCAATATGTCTTACGTCCTTCGTGCTCAAAACACTAGAGCGAATTCTGGATGCTCACTTGCGGGAAACTGTAGCTGAGCCACAGCTCAGTCGCTCCCAACACGCGTACTTAAAAGGTAGATCCACAGAGACAGCTCTACATGAGGTAGTACGCACGATTGAGCACTCGCTGCACTTCAAACAATACACCCTGGCTGCCTTCTTAGATATAGAGGGTGCTTTCAATAATGTCCGCACGGAAGCAATCCAGGAGGCCCTCTCTTCACTAGGGGTGAAGGAGGGTCTCTGTGACTGGCTGCTTGCCATGCTGCGCTCTAGGATCGTACAGTTTGACCTAGGGGATAGCCACCAAACCAGATCCGTTAGCAGAGGGACTCCGCAAGGGGGAGTTCTGTCTCCTCTTCTCTGGCTGGCGGTGATGAACAAAATTTTGACCAGTCTAGATAGGGACAGGATCAAAGTAGTTGCCTACGCCGACGACTTAGTAGTCTTGGTATCAGGTTTATTCCCCTCGGTGTTAAGCAATATCATGCAGGGGGCTCTGGCAAGGATTAACGCGTGGGCCAGGGGGTGCGGCCTGGGCGTGAACCCGAATAAGACAGAGCTGATGTTGTTTACCACCAAAACTAGAATTCCAGATTTTAGGCTGCCTTCACTCGGTGGGGTGGCCTTGACTCTGTCTCCTCATGCTAAGTATCTCGGAGTCGTCCTAGATACTAAACTTAGATGGAGACTCAACATCGACGAGCGGATCAGGAAAGCCTGCATAGCTTTCTACGCTTGCAAAAAAGCCTTCGGCAGACGGTGGGGACTTCAGCCAAGGGTGGTCTTGTGGATGTACACAGCCATTGTACGACCTATTCTCACCTATGGCTCGCTGGTCTGGTGGCCATGTCTGGACAAAGTCTACATCAGATCAAAGCTAGGCAGGGTGCAGAGGACGGCGTGTGTAGGTATCACGGGAGCCATGCGGTCCTGCCCAACGGAGGCTCTCAGTGTGCTTCTGCATCTTCTGCCTATCGACCTCCATATTAAATACCTAGCGTGCTGTAGTGCCGTAAGGCTGAGGGAGTCGGGGTGGTGGAGCGCCAGGCCATACGGTCACGGCAGAACCCTCGACTTGCTGCCTAAGGAACTGGCAACCTGCCAAACGGACTACATCGTCCCTAAAATACCCGGCAAGAAGAACTTCATGGTTAAAGTTCCTACCAGGGAGGTTTGGAAGGAGTGCGATATTACGCAGACCTTCGATCTTCTGTTTTTCACGGACGGGTCCAAATCCAGCAAAGGAGTTGGAGCTGGAATCTTCTGCGACTCACTCGACATCAGGGAGTCGTATCATCTTCCTGGACATGCCAGCGCTTTCCAGGCAGAGGTGCTAGCCGTAGCGAAAGCTTGCGAAGCCCTCGCATGTCTTAATCAAGCTCGCAAAATTGCGATCCTCACTGACTCGCTAGCCGCCATCAAAGCTATTGGTTCGGCTAGACTCTCATCAAAAGTGGTGAAAGGCTGTCGTGAGCGACTCTCCCTTCTGGGGCAACGCCATCTCGTCACCCTGCTCTGGGTCCCGGGTCATGCGGACATAACGGGCAACGAGCAGGCTGACAAACTGGCTAAAGAAGGTGCAACCCTCGGTGTGTCTATCGGGGAAGCAGTACACTCTTCCCCGAACACCGTCAAGAAAGGTATCCAGCTGCACTTTCTATCAATTGCAAATAAAAGGTGGGCGGATCTCGAGTCATGTGCAGTCTCTAGAGCAACCTGGCCCACCCTCAATCTGAGAAGAACGCTGGAGCTTCTCAAGCGATCCCGCGTGGACATTGCCAGAGTAGTGGCGGTACACACTGGCCACTGGCACGTAGGGGAGCACGCAGCTAAACTGGGGATCCCATATAACAGCCACTGTCGCAGTTGCAAGGATCCTGCTGAGAAAGAGACTCTTTCTCACTTCCTGTGCAGCTGCCCGGCACTAGCAGCGGCTAGACACCGGGCGATGGGCAGGCACTTCTTAAGCAACATTAGCGACATACCCTCGTTCAGGATCGGAGAGCTAGTTCTCTTTCTGAACTCCACGGGCTGGATCTGATCCAATGAATCTGTAACTCGCCTCTTTAATAACCATGTTATATTCGTAGGGGATTTGTGGTCTCAAAACGGCGCACCCAGCGCTAATTGGATCCTGACCAGTCTGCTCGGGATCGCCACTTATACCAACCAACCTACCACCTCTAAAGTTTATTAAATCTCCGTTTTGATCTATTAATCTGAGCGCAACCGACTTAATTCTCTGCACATTCACTGGTAAATAAATTACATTCTTCGGAACTTCAATTATTTTATACCCGGGACCTACTTTGGGTGAAAACTCATGTAGTGTATGAACTTGTGTGTTATTTATATATGAGCCTGATATAATATTGCACTCAATTCGAATTACATTCACTTTTATTATATTTACTGGTAAATCGGATTCGTTTAAAATTTTAGGTTCAAGGATCCGTTTACTGAACCCCAACAAGGAACCAATCGAATTTTCTGTATTAAAAAATACTTTTTCTGAACTTTTAACTTCACTTTTGAGAGTATTATTATTTGCCTTAATAATAATAACTTCTTTACTACCTATTTTTTTTAATTCTCTATTAACAGTTTCGGAAATGTCGCTAATTTCGTAAGAACCTTCAGGAATTTTAATAGTTGTGTTTCCGATACGAAGTAAATTATTCTTGCTATCAACATTAGGGATTGAATTGTACGTTTGAAAGTCAATTAAACCACAAACGTAATCAGTTTTTAGTTCCAAAGATGGAAAATACTCAGCTGTTAGTACAGATGAACTACCGCTTAAAGTTAATGTTAATGACATGGTTGTTTGGAATAAAATGAGACTTTTGATTAAAAAAATATAGCTTTATTTATGACCTGCAGCGATTAAACAAAAATTCTAAGCATAAATGGCCACAGTTAATTGTGTTATAATTTTGATATGTATCATAATTGTATACTAAATTATTATTATTTAAATATTTAATAACTTCCTTAGGTGGTTGCAGATTTCCAAAGCTATCAAAATATTCGCTTTTCGTTCCATTTTTATAATATGCTACCCAATGAGTTCCTGGTCCAGAAATAGAGTCTAAATTTATAATGCCACATTCATTCTTTCTTGCTTTTTAGGAAGACTGTCGCGCATGAAAACTCCTCTAAAGTTTGGTAAATTCTTAGCAGCCTGTTGTAGATCGAATTCATTAAGTGGTCTTTTGGGTAGCATTTTTAATAGTTTTTTGATGGTGGATTTAAATAAAGTCCTAAGCCCTTTCTATAGGGCTTAAGGTACAACCCACTACCGGTTTTACCTAGAGCAATTGCTTCCATTGCTTCATTATGCCTATTGGATTCTTTAAGTTGTTTTCGTGCATCAACAGCATCACGAACTACTTTGGCTACTCCAGCTGCACCTCCTGTTAACGCTCCTAAAGCAGAAAGCCCTGCAAATATTGGAATCAATGGTAGTATTCCTCCAATTTTTGGTATAGGAATAACACGAGGTGTTTTTATTTTTGATTTTTTATAACCGCGAAACATGGGTTTTGTAGCACCTAAAGCAAGATTTATTGCATCATTTATTGAGCTAGGTTTCTGTGATTTTAGAATATTTTTCGCTTCACGAATTCCTTTTTGAAATGATATACTCGATTTTGTCGTCTTCTTCTTCTTCATCCTCTTCTTATCTAGACCCATTCCAAATTTCACCTTTGTTTTCATTGCGTTTGTAATGAGCCAAGAATTTAAACGTTCTCCAACTGAAGCGTCGCTAGATTTAAACCTTTGCCAGGCCCTTCCTAATAGAATTTTATCTGCTATATGTCGATTTTCTGTATCTTTATGCTTAGAGTAAGCAATATCGTGTTCTTTACAGGCGGCGTCAAGTGGATTTATACCCGAGTCGCTACGTTCTAATCTTTTTTGTAGTTTTGTTCCGGGTCCACAGTATTGATAACCGGGGAGATGAAGTTCAAACGGTAAATTGTTTATTACTGTATTCAGTAATCCTTTTCCAGCTCGTCTCTTACATTTATTGTATTCCAGCATTCATAACAATATTACTTTTTTTTAATGTATCTCAAACCAAGGTTGTATTAACGCAGGTATAAGAAGCGTATTTAGTATAAAATATATATTAGTTGCAATAAATCCTTAAAGGTTTCGACTTCAAAACGTGAAAAGCAGTAGCTTCTCTTTAAAGTAGCGTTTACTTTGAACTGAGGTAATACCTTTCTATGTTAAGAATATATATACCTACATAATGAAATTTGTAAAACAACAATCAGAATTACCGATATCAAATATTGATTTTAAAAGCGGAAATAGCTTAAGAAAAAAGCATGGAAGGCTTTTACCCAACAGTATACGAGGTATAATTGTGGGTCCATCAAACTGTGGTAAAACAAATCTTATGATTGGTCTTATAGAACATCCAAATGGGTTAAGATTCGAGAATATTTATATATATTCAAAATCATTACATCAACCTAAGTACAAGTATTTAGAAGATTTAATGAAACCAATAGAAGGAATGGGTTATTACACATTCTCCGATAACACTGCTGTTATAATACCAGAAAAAGCTAAACGAAATTCAATTTTCATTTTCGATGATGTTGCTTGCGATAAGCAAAATAATATTCGCGCATACTTCTGTATGGGTCGACATAATGAAGTGGACAGCTTTTATCTTTGTCAAACATACACACGTATACCGAAACATTTAATACGTGATAATGCCAATTTCATTATTCTTTTTAAGCAAGACGAAATGAATCTTAAACATGCTTATGAAGATCATGTCAATACGGATATGCCTTTCAATATTTTTAAGCAGGCTTGCGCAGAGAGTTGGAAAGATAAATATGGCTTTGTAGTGATAGATAAAGACAGTCCTATTAATAAAGGTCGTTACCGAAAAGGGTTTGATACATTCATCCATATATAAATACGCTTTAAGCAGTTCAGAGAGCAGTTAAAGCAGTTCAGATATCTGTTAAAAGCAGTTCAGAGAGCAGTTAAAGCACTTCAGAGAGCAGTTAAAGCAGTTTAGATATCTGTTAAAAGCAGTTCGGAGAGCAGTTAAAGCAGTTCATAAAATGAAGCATAAGACAAAAGGAGACAAAGAATATCAAGAAGATACTATTAGGAATATAGTAAAAATAAGAAATTCTTTGAGGAAGAAGTTTCAAATGTTAAAATCAGGAAAAATTCATACGGAGTCTCAACTGGAAGAAACATTCAAACCTATAACAAAACCACTTCATAAACTTGTTACAAAAGTTGAGGAAAACTATAAGATTGATGTAAAAAATGAGCCAAAGAGTGAAAATGATGAACCAACAACAAGTCAGTTGAATCAAACAACTAAAGCTATTTTCCCAGAAATAGAACACACCAGTACACCATTAATAAAAAGAAATCGATTCGCCACATTCGATAATGACTCTTTTATGATGACATCACCACCATCACAAAAATTACCTGAAAAAGAATTAAGTTTTAAAGAAATGATAGTAGATAAATATATGAAATTATATTCTGAAAATAGTCTTGCTATTGATACTACATATGGTGTATATTTTGATGGCAGTCAATGGAAGATAGGAAATACAGTCTTTGAAATCAAGAATGACAATTTTATAATTGGCGGGGAAGAATATAAGATAACACTTGGTTTATGTGAATTGCTATTTATGAAAAGACCTGCAGCAAGTTTTTATACCGAGGAAGACTTAGCAAATTATACAAATATTATTATTAGCAGTAGCGCACATAAACGAAATTATGATCCTAGTAGTCAAATAAGCGGAAATAGGGGATTTAAATTTACAAATATTATAAGCAAATTCAATTTACGTGAAGGAAAAGGTTTAATGCAGCTACCTAAAAACAATATTGATTATATATATTGGAATGATCCCAATGAATTGGTAGAAAGGCTACAACTTTTAATAGCATCACAACAAGCTGGTCATAATAACCACCATAATGAGATCGTAGCCATAGTAGAAGAATTAAGAGAAGCTGCCATCATTGAATAAATAGGATAGTCACTTTTGTTCTATGCTTATAATAATAATGAGTGTTGACAAGTTTGGACGTTCGAGTACGAAATTTTTAAAACACGGTTTGTCAGGTCCGCGTGGTGAAAGGGGTCCGACAGGAGCTGATGGTAAAAGAGGTCCACCAGGTTCACCAGGACCTCCAGGAAAGCCAGGAATAGGATTCTTATTAACAAAAAATGGGGATTATTATATGCAATTGAAAACATTTAAATACCTCGCGCAACCTATAGATGATGAAGATGCCACAAATAAAAGCTATGTTGATATTATCAGTAGATACCTTAAATCCGAAATTGAGAAAATTGAAAAAGCAAATGGTAATCTAAAAGATAAATTAGATACAACAAAAGAAGAATTAAGAGATTTCATAGAAAAAGGTATTGAGGATACAATGAAATATATTGATATGAAGATTAGTAATATTAATTTAGTTTTAGAAAAGTTTGTAAATGTAGAATCAATTACAATTAACACTCCTAAGAGTGAACATAAGAATAATGAGTAAATAAATTGTTGTCAATGAGTTACACAAGTCTGCTAGGAGGAATTTTAAAAGACGTCGCGTAGTTATTAAGGGTTTGGATGATCTATGGCAGGCTGATTTGGTAGAAATGGGTCCATATGCCTCTCAGAATAATGGATACAACTTTCTATTAACTGTTATTGACACATTCTCTAAATATGCCTGGGCTATACCTGTTAAAATAAAAAGTGGAGCTGAAGTTACCCAGGCTATGAGAACAATATTAAAAGATGGAAGACATCCTAAAAATTTGCAAACCGATGATGGGAAGGAATTTTTTAATAAAAATTTTGCAGAGCTTATGAAAAACTACAAAATCAATCATTATTCTACATATAGTTCTCTTAAGGCGTCAATAGCTGAACGATTTAATAGAACCTTAAAGTCTATGACGTGGAAAGAATTTAGCATGAGAGGATCATATCGATGGATTGATATTATAAAATAATTAATTTTAACATACAATATGAAGAAACATCGTACTATAAAAATGCGTCCCTTTGAGGTTAACGATCGCAATGAACAACAGCTTATTTCAACAACATATAATCACATAAAAGTATTTCCGAAACCTCGATATCAAACTGGAGACTTTGTTCGAATTAGTAAATACAAACATGTGTTTGAAAAGGGCTATACACCAAATTGGACAACTGAAATTTTTAAAATCAGGAAAATTCAGTTAACAAATCCAGTTACATATCTCTTGGAAGATTATAAAGGTAATCCAATACAAGGTGGATTCTATGAACTCGAACTTCAAAAAAGCAAAAATCCTACTTTATTCTTAGTTGAAAAAATTGTAAAACAAAAAGATGATAAGGTTTTTGTAAAGTGGTTAGGATTTTCATCAAAACACAATTCTTGGATTAATAAAAATGATGTATTATAAAATCACAACAACAACAACAACAGCAACAAAAGAAATTGAAGAGCTTGGCGAAAAGCAAAATAAACATAAGTGCTTTAAAAAATTTGTTAGTTTTTTATTTCTTATTATTAAATCTAGTATTATATATTTGTTTCCGATGATATTCGTTCAATATTGGCTCTAGAATTTTATTCTGCTCGTTGATCCTTTGTTGGAAGCGATGTCTTTCAATAGCATGCAAATGCCATTCTCCCTTACGAGCAGCTCTATAAGCAAAGCCCCATGTAATCATGTAATGTATCTCTGGTGGTGTTGTTGTAAAATGCACTTTTTTGGGTGTCATTGCTGTTATTTGTTTCTCTCTCCTATTTTAACCAGCTTCCACAAGAGGATAGACAGCCTCTTTTCTTTAAGTTTTTGTAGAAATTAATCAAGTGTAACACTCTCTTTAAATGCATATCCACACTATGGCATTCACATGTATCGGGACCTTCTGTTGCATCATCTTTAGACCATGGACAGCTTGTGTAGTGTTCACCATATTTTGATTTCACCTTGTCTACATTTACAAATAATTTCAAAAAATCTAAATGTTCCTTTATTTCCTCTTTATGTTCATCACACATTATTTCAAAGCATTCACTTAAAAATTGTTCAATATTCATCTTTCTAAGACGGTAGACGAATAATAACTAAGCTCACTTTTTTATTTAAGATATATTCATTCGATATGTCTGTCTCATTTTACGTAGATCTAGTAAGTCTACATCAGTTTTATAGTTAGGATCATGTTGTTTTATCAACTCAACCTCGCCATTACTTAAAATTCTCTCCGTCTCATATTCATGATACTCATAACAATTTATTTTCAATGAGCGAGCTTCATAATTGCTATCATATGTACACCGAACTCTTATTGAAATATCATCATCAAATTCAAGCATAAAATGTCTATAAAAAATGTTATTGCTTTCAATATATCCAGCAATATCCAACTCCTTTTTAATTAATTCTTGCCTAAATCCCTCGATAGCTTCCTCAACAGATACAAATTTCTTCTTAGACTTCTCAGTTTCAGAATCCTCTGATGATGATGATGATGTTGTTGTTCGCATTGGTGTTGGTGGTGATGATGTTGTATTATTAGTATATGTTAGCAGTCGAAAAGTTAAACCAACTTGTACTTGATCATTATTTGGAAGATTTAATTTAAAATCTATGTTGCTCACACCATCATTCATAAGGTTTATATCTAGCGGTACTGGTTGTGCATTCGCATAGAATACAAAGAGTGTTAAAAATAAAATAATGTTTGGATGCATTTTGATTTATTAACTTGCAGCGTGTGAATAGTCTGCACTCTTTAAAGAAACTAATTGATGTGTTCAGTTTCCATAGAATTTATACTCAGGCTTTTTTTTAGCTGTTTCTCGAGTTTGAGTTTCATGGGGTGGTTCCATTTCCAATCATCTTCATCGGCAAAGACGCAATTAGCTGGAAAATGATTTGCTGACTTATATCTTATTGAACCGTCTGGAGATTCCCCAATTAATACGATCGTCCCTCCTAATAATACGAATAATGCATCTTTTAATTTTCTCATTCTTTTTTAAAAAAGTTTTATTAATTACCACGAACTTCTATTTTAACATGTTGTGATGGTGTAAATTTGAAAATATAATGAAGCTCATCTGGAATAGGTTCTCCACTTCTCATACGTAGTATTAGGCATCTATTACCATCTTCAGGTGTCATATATAATTCGAAGATATTATGTGAATCTACGGTTACATTAACAATTCTGAAGTTTTTCCAGGCTCCCTCACAAACGCAAAACTTGTTTCCAGGTCTTATAGTCTCACACCAAAACATGTTTATTATGGAAAAACTTTAATTATACTAATGGGTTTATAATAAATCATGATCCTTTTATTATATTACAACATTATGAATAAAATGATTCAAACCTTATTCGATAATATTGTGAAATTCAACATGATTCAAAATTTCGCAACATTGTCAAACTAAAATCAGTAATTCGAAAAATAGTGAAAAATCAAAAAATTATATCCCCATCACATTAAAGTCTATGTGCCCAAATTTTAATAAAAACGAACAATCAGAGAAATCGAATGTTTCCTATCAATCTCTTCAGAATGAGAAAAGTGGTGAACAAAATCCTGTTTTTAGAAAATAATTGTAAAGTGAAGTGGAAAGGTAAAGTGGAAAAACAAAACAACATTATTTACTTAGATTAAACTTTATTTCTGAGATAATCTATAAATTTGTATAAAAAACAGGGTTAGAAGTAGATTTAGAAAAATTTAAATTATATGTGTCCCCAGATGTTCCATGATAACTGACAAAGTATCCACCTTCGTTGAGTCTTTCTATTGTTTTGTTGGATATATTACGGAATCGTTCCGGTAAAAACATCTGATGATCCTCTAGCTCCAACACAATTCGATCTCCATATTTCGTTGAAACCTTCCCACAGCCTAGAATAGCATAGGTTTTGAAGGGATCCATCTCCCGCGCTTTTAAAAGAGGTTTATAATTGCAGCCATTCAACTCCTTCAGGGTTATAAATTCCTGGTTTAAATTTGTTGAATCCATTGTTAAAAAAAGAATTATAGCACCGATGTCTATAACTTGTTCGCCGAAGACGTTAGAAATGATACTTAGCCTCAGAAAATATATTTTCCGCTTATAAAGACCTTTAATATCAGCAAAAAAAAACCGCAATATCCTTCCTGAATCTCCATAATATCCGGGGTTTAATCGAAATACTCACCGCAAAGAAAAAAAACTTCCAAAATTTTTTAATCGAAATACTCACCGCAGCATAGAGATATACCTTCCCTACTTGAAAAAAAATATTTCTCAAACATAATTTTCTCACAATTAAAACACTCTTAAAAAGTCTTACTAAAAACAACTCTATTATCTTCACTCACCCAACCTTGACATTGATATCCAATTTTTATCTCATGAACAGGCGCCAGGCTTTTAAAAAAAAACTTATCAACACGGTCAACAACCTCACCCGTAAAAGGCACTCGCTTATCAATTTGACCCGCGTGTAGTGATATTAATATCTTCAGCCCATGCAAATTTAGAATGGGATAGTGATTGAGACATTGCCCAAACATACAAGTTATTTGCATCTAAATATGTTATAAAACTTGATACCCATGGCCTGGATGTCGATACGATCAATTTTTTAATAGAGCCCCCAACCGTTATCTTTTTTTCTTTGAAATTCCTCTGTTCTCGTAATAATATCTTTTAGAAAATAGAACCGTGGATTTCATACATGTTATGTGGCCAGATCCCGACCAGGTTCCGAAGCAAATATTTATCAGCATGGTCGAAAGAAAACTTAAATTAAATAACAACGACAAGAATCTACAAATCCCCCGGTTCAAATCCCAGAGCCAACCAACCTGCTTTTTAATTCATTTTTTTTTTATATTTCTCCCTCGGTTCAAACCCCAGAGCCACCCAACCTGCTTTTTAATTCATTTTTTTTAAATTTCTCCCTCGGTTCAAATTCTCATAACAGAGAGAGAGAGAGAGAGAGAGATGCATGACTAATTTTCGCTAGATCGTCCAAAACACCTTATATACACAAATTAAACGACAACGACAAGAAACCCTAATAGCCCAGCGGCTAACATACTGGCCTCTGAAGCTACAAATCCCCGGTTCAAATCCCCAAAGCTACCCAACCTGCTTTTTAATTCATTAAATTTCCAGCGTTATCCAATTCTCGCGACAGATGGCGCTGTTAACATGAGACAGAGAGAGAGAGAGACAGAGATGTCTGACCAGCCGGCCAAATCAACCTCGGGTATTGAGATCGACTTCGGGTATTGATATCGACTTCGGGTATTGATATCGACTTCGGGTATTGATATCTGGTTCGGGTATTGATATCTGGTTCGGGTATTGATATCCGGTTCGGGTATTGATATCTGGTTCGGGTATTGATATCCGGTTCGGGTATTGATATCTGGTTCGGGTATCGGCTGCTATCTATCTATCTAACATGAGACAGACAGAGATAAAAATAAAGGGTTATAATAATAATAATAAAGATGATAATAAAGATGACGCATAGCTTAATTGAACCAAACCAATAACCTACATAAACATTAGGACAGGGGGTGGAATTGGAATCCCCTATGACGTCACTATTACCTACACTCACCTAACCATCCCGGAAGTAGTGATAAAGGGTTATAATAAACAATAAAGATAACACCTAACACACACACACACACACACACACACACAAAACCACCGATAACAAAACCACAAACCACCGATAACAAAACCACAAGGGCATCTCAAGGTCAAACTTATTTCCCACGGTACCCAAAATTTTCCCAGGCCAAATCGCCCTATTACCTACTAAAGTGAAAGCAACAAAATCGAAGAAGTTAAATTTGAGAAATATCCGAAAAAAGGACAAAAAGGATTCAGAGCCCCCTGGTGAAAACCTGCTATTGAATTATACTTACAATCTGGACTGGGCTCATAATCGAAATATTACGGTGGGATTTGATACGTACTCGCTTGAAGCAAGAATAGTGTTCCATCGTCATGGCCGTTTTCCCGTATCAACATCTTACTCTGGATGGCAAGCAGTTCACAAACATCTAACCGAGTTAAAGGACAAACTAATCACAGACACCATACCGGCAAATCAGGAAGAACTACTCGTAGAGTACATAATACCCATTGACTTAGGGAGTGTTAAGCTAACTGTAGGTGAGTAGTATAAATATAGGGATTCTGGCTCACTCAATTTTTTGAATTTTTGAACCGTGAGCCAGAATCCCCATAGCGGAATCGAGTGAGTTAGAATCCCCATAGCGGAATCGAGTGAGTTAGAATCCCCATAGCGGAATCGAGTGAGTTAGAATCCCCATAGCGGAATCGAGTGAGTTAGAATCCCCATAGCGGAACCGAGTGAGCCAGAATCCTCATTGAGTGAAAAGTTGAGGTTTGCAAAAGCGAGTGAGCTAGAATCCTCATTGGGTGAGAGAAAAAAATGTTTTCTTTGTTTTTTGATAAGAGTGTTTTGGGTGTAAGACGGAGGTGGTCAGTGTCCGAGGCTGTGATAAGCTGCCGGTTGTAGCATGGGAATTTAGAGAAGTTTTTTGATGGTGGATGATAGTGACTTTTGGGGGATTGGGTTATGTTGCGGTAGGTTGCGGTGAGTATGTAGATTAAGAATTTAAAATGCCAGGGAAATTGCGGTTTTCCGAAAGTTAATTATCTAGCATTTTTAATAAAAAATGTTAAGAATTAGATAAAATTTTGATATAAATTAGGCGCTGCGAAATTTTTATGCTCATTCTGTTCTAATTCAAAGAGCAAGTTAGTGAATATATTTATTATTATTTTAAAAATTTCAGTTGTCCAATTTGGTGTATAGCCCTTTTCAAACACGTGTTTGTATTTACTAATTTGAACAAAGTCTCCAGTTTGATATCGAGGTTTCGGAAATACTTTTATGTGATTATATGTTGTTGAAATAAGTTGTTGTTCATTGCGATCGTTCACCTCAAAGGGGCGCATTTTTATAGTACGATGTTTCTTCATATTGTATATTGAAATTAATTGCTTTATAATATCAATCCATCGATATGACCCTCTCATGCTAAAATCTTTCCACATCATAGACTTTAAGGTTCTATTAAATCGTTCAGCTATTGACGCCTTAAGAGAACTATACGTAGAATAATGATTGATTTTATAGTTTTTCATAAGCTCTGCGAAATTTTTATTAAAAAATTCCTTTCCATCATCAGTTTGCAAATTTTTAGGATGTCTTCCATCCTTTAATATTGTTCTCATAGCCTGAGTAACTTCAGCTCCAGTTTTTCTTTTAACAGGTATAGCCCAAGCATATTTAGAGAATGTGTCAATAACAGTTAATAGAAAGTTGTATCCATTATTCTGAGAGGCATATGATCCCATTTCTACCAAATCAGCTTGCCATAGATCATCCAAACCTTTAATAACTACGCGACGTCTTTTAAAATTCCTCCTAGCAGACTTGTGCAACTCATCGACAACAGTTTTTTTACTCATTATTCTTATGTTCACTCTTAGGAGTATTAATTGTAATTGATTCTACATTTACAAACTTTTCTAAAACTAAATTAATATTACTAATCTTCATATCAATGTATTTCATTGTATCCTCAATAGCTTTTCCTATGAAATCTCTCAATTCTTCTTTTGCTGTATCTAATTTATCATTTAGATTACCATTTGCTTTTTCAATTTTCAGAAATTCGGATTTAAGGTATCTACTGATAATATCAACATAATTTTTATTTGCGGCATCTTCATCTTCTATAGGTTGCGCGAGGTATTTAAGTGTTTTCAATTGCATATCATAATCCCCATTTTTTGTTAATAAGAATCCTATTCCTGGTTTTCCTGGAAGTCCTGGTGGACCTGGGGGGCCTGATGGCCCTCTTTCACCATCAGCCCCCTTCACACCACGTGGACCTGGAAAGCCATGTTTTAAAAATTTCGTACTCGAACGTCCAAACTTGTCAACACTCATTATTATTATAAGCATAGAAGAAAAGTCACTACCTTATTTATTCAATGATGTCAGCTTCTCTTAATTCTTCTACTATGGCTACAATCTCATTATGATGGTTATTATGTCCTGCTTGTTGTGATGCTATTAAAAGTTGTAGCCTTTCTACCAATTCATTGGGATCGTTCCAATATATATAATCAATGTTGCTTTTAGGTAGTTGCATTAAACCTTTTCCTTCATGTAAATTGAATTTGCTTATAATATTTGTAAATTTATATCCTCTATTTCCGCTTATTTGACTACGAGGATCATAATTTCGTTTATGAACGCTACTGCTAACAATAATATTTGTATAATTTGCTAAGTCTTCCTTACTATAAAAACTTGCTGCAGGTCTTTTCATAAATAGCAATTCACATAAACCAAGTGTTATCTTATATTCTTTTCCACCAATTATAAAACTCTCATTCTCGATTTCAAGGACTGTATTTCCTATCTTCCACTGACTACCATCAAAATATACACCATATGTAGTATCAATAGAAGGACTATTTTCAGAATATAATTTCATATATTTATCTACTATCATTTCTTTAAAACTTAATTCTTTTTCAGATAATTTTTGTGATGGTGATGATGTCATCATAAAAGAGTCATTATCGAATGTGGAGGATCGATTTCTTTTTATTAACGGTGTACTAGTGTGTTGTGTTGTTTGGAAAAATAGCTTTAGTTGTTTGAATCAATTGCCTTATTGTTAGTTCATCATCATTTTCACTCTTTGGCTCATTTTTTACATCAATCTTATAGTTTTCCTCAGCTTTTGTAACAAGTTTATGAAGTGGTTTCGTTATAGGTTTGAATGTTTCTTCCAGTTGAGACTCCGTATGAATTTTCCCTGATTTTAACATTTGAAATTTCTTCCTCAAAGAATTTCTTATTTTTACTATATTCCTAATAGTATCTTCTTGATATTCTTTGTCTCCTTTTGTCTTATGCTTCATTTTTATGAACTGCTTTAACTGCTCTCTGAACTGCTTTTAACAGATATCTGAACTGCTTTAACTGCTCTCTGAACTGCTTTTAACAGATATCTGAACTGCTTTAACTGCTCTCTGAACTGCTTTTAACAGATATCTGAACTGCTTTAACTGCTCTCTGAACTGCTTTTAACAGGTCAGTGAACTGCTTTAACAGGTCCTTGAACTGCTTTAACAAGTCTTTGAACTGCTTTTAACAGGTCAGTGAACTGCTTTAACAGGTCCTTGAACTGCTTTTAACGGGTCAGTGAACTGCTTTAACAGGTCCTTGAACTGCTTTAACAGGTCCTTGAACTGCTTTAACAGATATCTGAACTGCTTAAGCTGTATTTATATATGGATGAATGTATCAAACCCTTTTCGGTAACGACCTTTATTAATAGGACTGTCTTTATCTATCACTACAAAACCATATTTATCTTTCCAACTCTCGGCGCAAGCCTGCTTAAAAATATTGAAAGGCATATCCGTATTGACATGATCTTCATAAGCATGTTTAAGATTCATTTCATCTTGCTTAAAAAGAATAATGAAATTGGCATTATCACGTATTAAATGTTTCGGTATACGTGTGTATGTTTGACAAAGATAAAAGCTGTCCACATCATTATGTCGACCCATACAGAAGTATGCGCGAATATTATTTTTCTTATCGCAAGCAACATCATCGAAAATGAAAATTGAATTTCGTTTAGCTTTTTCTGGTGTTATAACAGCAGTGTTATCGGAGAATGTGTAATAACCCATCCCTGCTATTGGTTTCATTAATTCTTCTAAATACTTGTACTTAGGTTGATGTAATGATTTTGAATAAATATAAATATTCTCGAATCTTAATCCATTTGGATGTTCTATAAGACCAATCATAAGATTTGTTTTACCACAATTTGATGGGCCCACAATTATAGCTCGTATACTGTTGGGTAAAAGGGTTCCATGCTTTTTTCTAAATCTGTTTTCGCTTTTAAAATCAATATTTGATATCGGTAATTCTGATTGTTGTTTTACAAATTTCATTATGTAGGTATATATTCTTAACATAGAAAGATATTACTTCAGTTCAATATAAACGCTACTTTAAAGAGAAGCTACCGCTTTTCACGTCTTATAGTCGAAACCTTTAAGGATTTATTGCGACTAAAATATATTTTATACTAAACACGCTTCTTCTATCAGCGTTAATACAACCTTGGTTTGAGATACATTAAAAAGTAATATTGTTATGAATGCTGGAATACAATAAATGTAAGAGACGAACTGGAAAAGGATTACTGAATACAGTAATAAGCAATTTGCCATTTGAACTTCATCTCCCCGGTTATCAATACTGCGGACCTGGAACAAAACTACAAAAAAGATTAGAACGTAGCGATTCGGGTATAAATTCACTTGACGCCGCCTGTAAAGAACACGATATTGCTTACTCTAAGCATAAAGATACAGAAAATCGACATATAGCTGATAAAATTCTATCAGGAAAGGCTTGGCAAAGGTTTAAATCTAGCGACGCTTCAGTTGGAGAACGTTTAAATTCTTGGCTCATTACAAACGCGATGAAAACAAAAGTGAAATTTGGAATGGGTCTAGATAAGAAGAGGATGAAGAAGAAGAAGACGACAAAATCGAGTATATCATTTCCAAAAGGAATTCGTGAAGCGAAAAATATTCTAAAATCACAAAAACCTAGCTCAATAAATGACGCAATAAATCTTGCTTTGAGTGCTACAAAGCCCATGTTTCGCGGTTATAAAAAATCAAAAATAAAAACACCTCGTATTATTCCTATACCAAAAATTGGAGGAATTCTACCATTGATTCCAATATTTTCTGGGCTTTCTGCTTTAGGAGCATTAACAGGAGGGGCGGCTGGAATAGCCAAAGTAGTTCATGACACTGCTGATGCCCGAAAACAGCTTAAAGAAGCCAACAGACATAATGAAACAATGGAAGCGATCGCTTTAGGCAAAACTGGTAGCGGATTGTACCTTAAGCCTTATAGAAAGGGCTTAGGACTTTATTTAAATCCACCATCAAAAAACTATTAAAAATGCTACCCAAAAGACCACTTAATGAATTTGATCTACTGCGGGCTGCTAAGAATTTACCAAACTTTAGAGGAGTTTTCATGCGCGACACTCTTCCTAAAAAAGCAAGAAAGAATGAATGTGGTATTATAAATTTAGACTCTATTTCTGGACCAGGAACTCATTGGGTAGCATATTATAAAAATGGAACGAAAAGTGAATATTTTGACAGCTTTGGAAATCTGCAACCACCTAAGGAAGTTATTAAATATTTAAATAATAATTTAGTATACAATTATGATACATATCAAAATTATAAAACAATTAACTGTGGTCATTTATGCTTAGAATTTTTGTTTAATCGCTGTAAGTCATAAATAAAGCTATATTTTTTAATCAAAAGCCCCATTTTATTCCAAACAACCATGTCATTAACATTAACTTTAAGTGGTAGTTCATCTGTACTAACAGCTGAGTATTTGCCATCTTTGGAGCTGAAAACTGATTATGTTTGCGGTTTAATTGACTTTCAAACGTACAACTCAATCCCTAATGTTGATAGCAAGAATAATTTACTTCGTATTGGAAACACAACTATTAAAATTCCTGTAGGTTCTTACGAAATTAGTGACATTTCCGAAACTGTTAATAGAGAATTAAAAAAAATAGGTAGTGAAGAAGTTATTATTATTAAGGCAAATAATAATACTCTCAAAAGTGAAGTTAAAAGTTCAGAAAAAGTATTTTTTAATACAGAAAATTCGATTGGTTCCTTGTTGGGGTTCAGTAAACGGATCCTTGAACCTAAAATTTTAAACGAATCCGATTTACCAGTAAATATAATAAAAGTGAATGTAATTCGAATTGAGTGCAATATTATATCAGGCTCATATATAAATAACACACAGGTTCATACACTGCATGAGTTTTCACCCAAAGTAGGTCCAGGGTATAAAATAATTGAAGTTCCGAAGAATGTAATTTATTTACCAGTGAATGTGCAGAGAATTAAGTCGCTTGCGCTCAGATTAATAGATCAAAACGGAGATTTAATAAACTTTAGAGGTGAAACTATAACGATAAGACTACATCTAAAACCACGAAATGTTAATACATAACACGCTCAATAAAAGCAGTTATAAAAGTACATCACCTAGTAGTCAGCTCTCAACAACGTTACAGACTAGAAGGAGTTTAACAATAGCAAACGAAAGAGTTTTAAAATCCTTAGGATTTATATTAAAAAAGAAAAACAGAAATGATTGAGACTTTAGATATTTCACAAGGAATTACTTATGATAATTCGATTACAAAAATTGAATATCATAGTTATTCTCCATATCAGTCATCTTATAAAAACAGTGATGAAATTCGAATTTCTATACAACATCAGGATCTTACCCAGCGAGAGTTTTATTTATATCGAGGGGGCTCTAACGAAAACAGATGGAACTACATCAACAACATCAAATCTTTCCAATAATTCTATTGCATATCTTTTTGAAGAAATTCGCTATGAATTAAATGGTGTAGAAATCGATAGAACGAGGAATCTTGGATTCGCTACAACACTAAAAAATTATATATCATTGAATCAGAATGAAAGTAGTACACTTCTAAATGCTGGCTGGTCACCAAATGAAGCAATATCACTAGAAAAAGGATTTTTCAATTTTTGCATCCCCCTAAAAATGCTTTTAGGGTTTGCTGAAGACTATTGAAAAATTATTGTGAATTCCAAACATGAATTAATATTGATTCGAAGTAGAAGTGATGAGAATGCTTTTATTGCAAAACATGATGATGTAAAAATTGATATATTTAAACTTCAATGGCGTGTACCTCATATAACTGTAGCTGACGGAGAAAAATTAGCTCTCTTAAAAGCAATTGATTCTGGACGTCGGATCCAAATGAGTTTTCGTAGTTGGGATATCTATGAATATCCAGTTTTACCACAAGGGACAGAACATACATGGTCTGTAAAAACATCTTCACAACTAGAAAAACCACGATTTGTTGTGTTTGCTTTGCAAACAAACCGTAAAAACAATAAATCTGAAGATGCCAGCAAATTTAATCACTGCGATACATCAGATATCAAAGTACATCTTAATTCTGAAACGTTTCCATATGAAGATATGAACATTAAATTTGATCGAAACCGCTATGCCATACTATATGATATGTATTTAAAATTCCAACAATCATACTATTCTCGCCAAAATCAACCTCTTCTAACTAGAGAAAAATTCAAGGATGAGGCTCCAATTGTGATCATTGACTGCTCACATCAAAGCGAATTAATAAAATCAGGACCAGTTGACATTCGACTTCAGTTGAAAAGTAATCAAAATATTCCAGCGCATACATCAGCCTACTGTTTACTGCTTCACGATCGGGTAGTTGAATACAGCCCGTTGACAAGTGAAGTTCAAAAAATTATTTAAGTAAAATGAGTAATAATTTAAGTAAAATGTGTGCAATCGTTGATATGCAAGGATTCAAGAATGAAAATAATAAACTGATAGTGAAAGAAATGGCTATATTAACAAATGAAAACCGGATGCAGCACTCTGTGTTTCTACCGCCATACGGACTTGAAGAGTTACCTCCATCAAAAATTCGAGAGGCTAAATGGATGCATAATCATCATCACGGCTTTTCCTGGATAGATGGATATATTCCATATCATCATTTAAAAACGTTGATAACTCCACTGTTGAGCAACAAAACAATATATGTTAAAGGGTGTGAAAAACAATATTGGATAAAACAATTATTTGGACAGAATTTAGATATAATCAACATGGAGGGAGATCTACAATGCCCAAAACTTTCTTTTCTCAAATATCAATATTCAAATACATATCGTTGTTTAATCCACCAAGGAGTCTGTGCGCTACAAAATGTTTTTTTATTAGAAAAGTTTTTGCAAAATCAAAAGTTATAAAATAAAACACAAAAAAAAATCAACTAATTACATTGTTTTTTTATTTAATGTCTCCTCATATACATATGTATATTACAAAAATATAAAAGTGTAAGTTTTATTCTGTTTCCATATTATTATAACATTGATTTAATTTATAATGTCCCCACGCATAAGTTCTGATACCATCATCGAGTATAAATCGTTTATCGTCTGTATAACTAAGGGCTACTTTACGAATAATTTGAGTATATAAATCATGCATAATTGACTTAATAATAAACATATTACCATAGATAGTTTTCTTTTGATATAAGCAAGCTTTATACATATTCAGATTTATGCCATCTAGTACAGATTTTTTTACTCCTTTAGCTTTTTTTATAATATCTCCACCCTCAATATCTATAGTATACATCTTAGCTCTAAGTCCAATAAATTCTTTAACAATTTTACCATTTGCTTCGTCTTTCATAAGACCAACAACTTTCTTATTTTTCAGAGGTATTTGATAGGAATTATTTGGTGGATATTCTGAAGTATCAAAAAAATCATCAATATCATTTATAATATCTTTATAAAAATCAGAAGTCTCTATAGTGTAAAGCAAAGAATCTGTGTCTGTATAATTTAAAATAACTCGGTCCTTGTATTTAGGTTTCATATATTCATAATGAAAATTATACATTTTCCATTTAGAAAGTTCAAGAACACAGAAACCTAAATAGAGAGGTCTGTTGTAATGTGTTTTAACTCTGTTCAACTGTATTGCGATTAAATTTTCAGAAAAATAAGCTGCGCTATGGAAATTCGGTTTTGAAATAAGTGCTCTTGCACCTAAATGTCTTCGATTGTTTTCCCAATCATTTACAAGTTTAATATCTTTTCTCTTATCTATATTCTCCATAGTCTTACCATAAATAGCATTATTTAATAATTTAAAGAATGATTTTTCAAAAGAGTTAGTTGCTATTGTGCGATAATGAGTATTTTTTTCAATATATTTTTTTAACCAAAATGATTGATTAAATTGTAAAACTCTATGGATTCGCTTCAATTTCAAACCATGTTTAATACATTGCTGAAGTATACGATAATGAAGTATATTTTTTTTTTCTCTGTTAAATCTGCAAGCAACTTGGGAAATTTAGAATTAGGAGGTGTTTTATTTTCTGCACAAAAAGGTAAATCATTATGAAAATCATGTAAAACTTCAGGGTATTCCAAATCTACTTCTAGTATAAAACCTAAATGAGAATCTTTAGAGATATTTAAAAAATTTGTATGGTTGGGGTCTACCCATTTGAAACCACCATAAGGAAGTGACTCTGACATAGCCCAACCATATAAATTATTTGCATCAAGATAAGTTAAAAAATATGATACTTCATTTGGATTATATTCACTCATATATTTATTATTTGCTATTGTATGTCTATGAGAGCATTGTGTTAAACCTCCTCTTATACCTTTTTTAATAAAATTATACATATTGATATCTGTAAAAAGTTCAAATTCTATTTGCGTTGTTTTTAACATTGCATCCCAGGAAAGTCCAGGGATTGTGTAATATTGACATGGGTCTAAATCGTATATATTTTTACAAGTTTTCCTAAATTTTTGACAAATATCAGTCAAAAGGAACACATCAGTTTTCAAATAAAGACTTAGATAATCTCCTAATGTTTTACAACCGAATTTCCTCCAAATTTTATGAGCGTATTCATAATCATCAAGCGAACAAGAAGTATTTGTTAATTTACTATAGAATTTTTGTATTTCAGGTAAAGACGTTTCATTAAGTCGTTCCCATGAATTAATGTATTCATAAGGGAAGACTCCTTTTCTAATCATTAAATTAAAAGACTCTAAGTTATTGTAAGTTCTACGAGTAACATGAAAATCGTCTACACTCAAGGTTTTAGTTAATAAATCTATACTAGATGGCATAAATCTGAAGGATCTAAAAAACGTAATCCTATTGTATCTCTATCATTTACAACAATTTTTTTTGAAAGGGATATGTAAGACTCTTTATTTAACGGAATTATATTTATATCACCTTTTAAATTACTTAAGGCTTTAACAAATAAATGACAATCGTACCCGCTAAAATTATGGAAAAATATAGGAAAAAACGTAGCATTTTGATATTGAAGATTACAAACATTGTGTGCCGGACCTCTGTAACAACCTGTAAAATGACAATGATCTGCTATCCGATCATTACCTAATGGTAAGTTACAAATATGACAATTTTCATTATGGAGCTGTTTATATTTCTCAATGTTAGTAAGGGGTTTCATTGCTACAGTCTTTGAGGTGTAGTTATTATATAAATATTTTACATCATTCACTAAACATTTTATAAATTGATTAACACAATCTGATCCTCTTGAAATTTTAAAAATATCTAAATCATCATTAAACGCACATTTTATATAATATGAGAATGCGCAAGGGGTGTGTTTTTGAACTGAAGTAGTAGAGGAAACCATAGTATTTGGGATGCATGTGCTTATTTCTTCTAATAAGCATTCAAAATCAGCGTATATTGTAAAAGGTACCTCAAGTTTACGATAGAAATCTTTAAATTTCAAAACAGGATTTTCAGGTGATGGTAAGCTCGTGATTATCTGATTGCATTCACTTTTGTGGAGCTGCAAAGCATCTTGATTGTAGAAATGTTGTAAACAAGAGTTGCATAGAAAAATCCGTTTTCTTGCAAATGTTATTTGTTGTCGAATTAATCTGTATTTAAAAGAAAATTTTAAAATTTATAGTCAAAAGATTTTTTTTAGGTATACATACATTCATTACCTTGATATATTTTTTATCCATGCATAATGACTTTGATCATTTTTCTCATCTCTAATTAACAACAAGTTGATGTGTGTGCTTTTTTCTCTTTTAGTAGCAATAAAGGGTCCAACTATATCATGTGAGCAACTTCCATTTTTTTCATATCCAAACACATTTATGCTAATAAATGGATTTAACTCTTCAAATCGTTGAATATCTGATAGTTGTAATGGAAACTCTAATTGATTAAAATTAAGTACAACTCCATTCATTAAAGAAATAGTTGAGGCTGAAATATCGTTTATTTTGTATGATGAGGGGCGATCGCTATTTTTTTCCATCGGAGTTAAAGCTGATATGACGGACCATTTAAAACAGTAAATATCAGAATTCTTAATATTAACACAAGCATGTTTACGTATAATATCTTGTGGAAGAGGTATATACTGTGCGCTTTTAATAGGTTTATACTGGTTAATATTAACCTCAACATATAAAATTCGAATAAGCGCCCATCCACTATTCTTTTCTTGGAATTCATCCATTTTCGTTAATATTTTTGCAACCGCTTCCTCAAATGCTTCGTTCAGATCATTTTTATTTAAAATTACACACATTTTAGTAGCGAATGATTTTATAGAAACTAATAAATCTTCTTCTTCTTCTTCTTCCTCTTCCTTAAGGGGCATTTTAACATATTCTCCAAATAACTCCAAGTTATATTTGTAATAAATATGTTTTTCAAGCATCTTTTCTAGTAAAGTGAAAAACAAAATTTTATTTAAATCAAAAAATTTAGTTGCATCTAGTAACGCTTCATCTTCATTATAGATAACAAATGTCTCAAGTCTTTCATCAAAAGCACATTTTACACTTTTCACATTAATATCTATGGGTTCTTCTACATTCCTCTTATGTTTGTTTTGTACGAAGGTGATATTTCCAATTTTTAAAATGAATTTGCAGCTTGCAAGCTTCACAATATTTCATCGAATCGTTTTCACTTCTAGACGGTCCTGCATCTCTTAAATCTTCCAACGAAATATCCATAACATCACTTTCTTTATTATTAGAAGTTTTTAACTCATCTATCAACGAAATATTCATAACATCACTTTCTTCGTCATTAGAACTTTTTAACTCATCTATTTTCGATGATCTTGCCTCCGGTTCATCTTTCGATGTGATATTCATATCAACACAACCTTCATTATGTTTAAATATCTTATGATCTTTTAAACTATTCATGGATTTAAACAATTCACCACATATTTCACAAAGTTCACCATCAATATGCGCCTGTCGCATATGTCGTTTTAATGTATTCAACTGAGCAAAACACTTTTCACACTTTATGCAAATGAAACTTTTCATTTTTAATAGTAAATGAACAACAACAAATTATTTCGATTTTTACTTCTAGACACTCCAAACTGGAATAAAATAAACTTTCTTAACAACTTAAAACGAAAACTTTTTGTGGGAACATTTTCGCTTTTTTGATTCCCATAAGCTACTACAGATTCATATCTTAAACGATACACTCACCGCAATTTCCCTGGCATTTTAAAATCTTAATCTACATACTCACCGCAACATGCATTCCCACAACCTACCGCAACATAACCCAATCCCCCAAAAGTCACTATCATCCACCATCAAAAAACTTCTCTAAATTCCCATGCTACAACCGGCAGCTTATCACAGCCTCGGACACTGACCACCTCCGTCTTAAACCCAAAACACTCTTATCAAAAAACAAAGAAAACATTTTTTTTCTCTCACCCAATGAGGATTCTAGCTCACTCGCTTCTGCAAACCTCAACTTTTCACTCAATGAGGATTCTGGCTCACTCGGTTCCGCTATGGGGATTCTAACTCACTCGATTCCGCTATTGGGATTCTAACTCACTCGATTCCGCTATGGGGATTCTAACTCACTCGATTCCGCTATGGGGATTCTAACTCACTCGATTCCGCTATGGGATTCTGGCTCACGGTTCAAAAATTCAAAAAATTGAGTGAGCCAGAATCCCTATATTTTATACTACTTAGGTGAACTTTACAAGTTATTTGAGATATTGGAATTTTTAAATATTGTAATGTTTCATAACAACAATGCAGTCGAAAGTGTTAAGGAATATTATAGAAATTACCGTGATAAGTGTACTATTAAAAATGTAACTTCCTTACCAAGCGAAGACTTTTTCATACCGAGCAGATCTTCTTATGTTCATTTAAATTATTCCAGACCTTTCTTTGAAATACCGTTTTATTGCTGTACTAATATGGTTACAATATAAGTAAATAAAAAAATTTGAAAAAGAAAAACAAAGTTGTTTACACTCATATAATTTTATTAATTAGCATATGTAAGTATATATTTATACAATTTTACATAGCACAACGAGTACATGGAATAGCTTTATGAATTTCAGAACAGGATTGGAAATTTCGAAGTTCACTTAACCTTGGGATATTACTTAGCTGGACAATCTCTTATTAAATACTTTTGTATAATTTCTGTCTTCTCGTTGAGCAAATTTTCCCCAAAATGAATTTAGGCAAATTTTTGCTGTATTACGTAGTTAGGTACCGTATCAATAAATTCAATATTCTTCAAAAAAATGTCTGACGGTAAAGCATTTCTTTCGGGATTACACCATATAATATTTTTTATTTGCGGTTCTGTCGCGATTCTATTGTTTAGAACTTTTCTTATAAATGGTGTCTCCCCACAGCCTGATGGCCCGGCAATAATCATTGTAAATGGATGAATAAATTGAATCATTTTAGTTTTTAACAACAAAGTTTTTTTTCTATAAAAAGCCCAGTTCTGCTTCAGTATTTATACGATTTTTTGAAAATGAGTAGAAGGCAAATTATTAACGAATTACATAAACTAGCTCGTAAGAATTTTCAACGTCGTCGCGTCACAATCAAAAGTAAAGATGATCTGTGGCAGGCAGATTTAGTTGACATGAGTTCATATTCCTCAGAAAATAAAGGCTTTCATTTTCTATTGACCGTAATTGATACTTTTTCTAAGTTTGCTTGGGCTTTTCCGGTTAAAAACAAAAGCGGAATGGAAATTACTAAAGCAATGAAGTTAATTTTCAATCAAGGTCGTACACCGAGAAACTTACAAACAAATAATGGAAAAGAATTTTTTAACAAATCTTTCCGGCATTTAATGAATGCGAATGATGTTAACCATTATTCAACTTATAGCGCATTAAAAGCGTCTATTGTAGAAAGATTTAACAGAACATTGAAAAATATGATGTGGAAGGAATTCAGCATGAATGGTAACTATCACTGGATCAGTATACTAGATAGGCTAACGAAAAAATATAATAAAACTAAGCATCGAACTATTAAAATGCGTCCTATAGACGTCGGCTCTAGTAACGAACTGCGTTTATTGCTAACAGTTTACAAAAAACCCCAATTAAAATCAAAACCAAAATACAAAGTAGGTGACTTTGTCCGTATAAGTAAATATAAGCATATTTTCGAAAAAGGATACACCCCAATCTGGTCTACTGAAATTTTTAAGATAAATGAGTAGGTATTAGGACGGTTGAGCCTGGGAAAATTTTGGGTACCGTGGGAACTAAGTTTGACCTTGAGATGCCCTTTGTGGTTTTTTGTGTGTCAGGTGTGTCAGGTGTTATCTTTGTTACCTCTAGGGTGTCATATCTTCATTACTTCAGGGGTGCTCAGGTGAGTGCTGGAAATAGTGACGTCATAGGGGATTTCAATGCCATCCCATTTTTATGTTATGTGGGTTATTGGATTGGTTCATATTAAGCTATGCGTCATCTTTATTATTACCGCTTATTTTTACTGGCTGATTAGGTTGCCCAGGCAGGATATATTCTTATTACCGAATTGATTGGTATTGGCTGAAGCTTGAAGAAGCTGTGAAACTTGCTTCCCGTAATACCCTAGCCTTGTGAATCGTTGCCGTGGGCTCTCATCTCCGTCTCTGTCTTTCTCTCTCTGTCTCTCTCTCACCACAGCACAGCTGATGAATCTTGGTCAAATCGTCAGGTCTCGTGTTAATAGCGCCATCTGTCGCGAGAATAAGGTAACGCTGGAAATTTAATGATTTAAAAAAGCAGGTTGTGTGGCTCTGGGATTTGAACTGGGGATTTGTAGCTTCAGAGGCTTGTATGTTTGTTTGTTTGTTAGTTGCATTTATTAAATATTTTACAGTGTGGTATTTACAGATAAAATGCCTTAAATTCTGTTTTCTTAATCTTAATCTAACCTATAAATCCTAAATGAATGTCCAGGATTAAACATTATAAATTTTATAAATCTTTTTTTTCAATTTTTTCAATTAGCTTACTTTTATTTTGTTGCCAAGAAAAATTTTTTCAAAAAACTTGGGTGTAATGATGGTTTGTAAAATCTTATTCTAAGCTAACCCTACTTACTCTCTATACCTAACATAGCTATGGTCCAAAGAAGAAGCACTCAGGATACCTTTACCGAGTGGTCGTCCTGTGATCCTCACTAAGGTTCGTCAGAGGAAGGAGCCCAAGGACATTACGGCACAGCTAACTGGCACGGGTGGAGCAGTGCTCTTCTCATACTGGTCAGCCAGTGCCCGATATCCATGAGTGCCGAAATCATCAAACCCCTCCTCCCGGCCGCCTTGTCCTTACCTAACCTACCTAACAATAATACCTAAATCTTAATCTACAGCTGTGCACTTGCACGTACAAATTTAGGGTGTTAAAATCAGAGCTGTCTTTTCGTTTTCTTCACTTGATAAGTGAAGACCCAGTTTTACTTCAGCCACCAAAACTTATAAGGAGCCTTAAGGGCTTCCTCCTTGTCCCTCTGGGGGATCCCAGTACTGAAGCAGATCATTTTACTTGTAATTGTGTCTGCGTTGTACTCAATCGCTTTATTTCTCGTGCCTCTATGAATGTGATAGAGAATTGGAGTACCTACCGTATCTTGTATCATGCCCTTGCTATCTAGGTATAAGAAGGCCTCTGGAGGGATGGAGCCATTTATTCTGGTTCGCTCGTGGTACAACTGATTTGGGTAATAAGCTCCTGAAATCAAGTTGTTTTCATTATCCATATCTCTTAGTACGTGACCTCTTATCAGCTTAATGATGAAGTTGTCTATCCTATTCAAACCTGCCAACTCATAAAGCTTCCTATTGGGGTAATACTTTACGAATTCAGAGTTCGGGGTTCTGTATTTCGATAGACATGCTCGAATGCATTGCCTTTCAAATACCCGAATTCTTTCCATATAGAGTGGAGCTATGTTAAACCAAACCGGACATCCATATGTTAAAATAGGCCTTATCAGGGTCTGATAGCAAATTATTTTGACCCTAGGATTCAGATTTTTGCTATAAAACAGCCTCCTGGTCATTTGAAAAGCCTTATTTCCTTTCTCAATTAATTTGTCGACCTGGTGATTAAAGACCAGGCACATATCTAGCCAGATTCCTAAATATTTCACCACGGTCTTTTGCTCTAATGTGTGGCCGGTCTGGCTTTTAAGCATTACATTTTTCCAATTCTTTTTCGTATCGCGGTTTGCTTTATAGGTTGGTTGTCTGAATAAGATTACTTCACATTTTTCATAGTTTATCTTCATTTTCCATTTGTTTGCATAGTTTTCAATATTCTCGAGGTCACGTTGTAAAAGCTTTTGGATAACTTCCACTTTTGGACTTGTTCTGTACACTACTAAATCGTCTGCATACGCTATGGCGTGCCGGAGAGATCCCACAAGGTCACTTGTGTATATGTTAGAGAATAGAGGGGATAGCACTGAGCCTTGCTGTAACCCGTTTTTGATTTTGAAAGCTCTGCTTGAAGTAAAATTCCCACTTTTTACTAGGAACTTCTTATCCATAATCATGTTGTATATTATATACAGCAAGTATCCTGACATTCCGTCTGTAATTAATTTATGGATCAGACCTTCTAACCAAACAGTATCGAAAGCTTTTTCAAAGTCTACAAGGCAAGCTCCTGTACATTGCCCCTTACTTTTGTTCCACTGTATGTCAGATACTAGTTTAGACGTAGCATGAATAGTATTATGCCTTGCCTTAAAACCAAACTGTGTATCCGGTATAATCTTCTTCTCTTCTGTCCAAGCAAGTATGGATTTTTGAAGAACCCGTTCAAATATCTTGCTTATATTAGGAAGCAAGCTAATAGCCCTTAGGTTTGAAGGGTTGGTTCTATTTTTATCCCTTTTTGGTATTGGATACACCATTGCTGTCTTCCAATGCTCCGGATAATATGCATTATTCAGAGCATTGTTAAACAGAACGGTGTAGATGTCCGTTATTATTCGTGGCATATATCGCAACACTATATTCGGAATCCCATCCGCTCCTGATGATTTTTTTGAATTCGTCCCTCGAAAGATTTTTCGTATTCCAATCCCTTATCTTGTTGAGAAGTCGGAAGTGGCTGATAAGTGCGCGATTCTCCAGATCACGATCTGACCGAGCAGAAGTGTTCATAGAATAAACGCTCTGGTAGAATGCACTTATCACATAAACCCTTGCTTGCTCCTCCTCCACGAGAAACGTATTCGCATCAAGAGTTACCTCATCTGGGTCTAGCCCTGCCTCCTCACTTTGTCTAGTCCTTGGGATGCATAAACTCTCAATTTTGTTTCTGTCCCTCCTCCTGAATATTTGATTTATGTTTGGAAACATGTTCGGACTACTAGCGTTTATAGCTCGAATTTTATCGTTCCAATACTTATTAATAGATTTCATATAATTCAATTTTATTAGCTGTTGGAGAACTTTTAGCTGGGATTTGAGAGATACAGCCCGAGGACTTTGTTTGTCGGCGTATTGTCGTTGTAGTTTTGCTTTTATGTTTCTGTAATAAGTCTATAGTCCGATTCCGGTAGCAGTCCACACTGCATCCCGGTTTTGTTTTGGGTATAGTCTGGTCCATTGTCTGTCGCGTAAGATCGTCTAAATCTTTAAAGTATTGGTCGATTTCGGTGTTCGTCAGATTTCTGTTTGTAGGAATCTGTATTTTCCTCCGTGTTGCCCTATGCATGGTTTTGGTGAAGCGCGCCCAGTCTGTTTTTCTATAGTTGTAATAACCAGTCTGGGCGTATTCCACCAATTCCATATTTTCGTTTGGGACTCGTCTAGTCAGGCATAGCCCGTTGTGGTCACTGTTATAGTACACCGTTTGTAAGCAGTTCACTTCTGTTTCGTTTGTCTGAGAAAGTTCTAATCTGTTGTCTACCAAGGCAAGATCTAGGAACGAACCATGACTTGGAAAAGATGGGCTATCCGTTGCAAAAAGCGTTACTCTGCGTTGGATGCGATTGTCAGCCCACCTGTTATTTAGTAAATTGCCGCGAGTATTGGTTATATTATTATTCCAATTTGTATGCTTTGCATTAAAGTCCCCAGCCAGAATGAAGAAATTTGAATCTAAACCTAGCTGAAATGTTTGGAATTTTCAATTTCCTCTATTAAGCTGGACTGCTGAGATTCTGATACTTTTGGGACATATGTTGCACCCAAATACAACCTCTTACCACTACAGAGGGGTATGCAGATCATACACACTTCCATTATTTGAAACCGATTTCCTTGCTGTATACAGGTTTAAATTTTATGCCTTTCTTTATTAATACCGCCACCCCTCCGCCTTGAGTGGAGTTAGGGCGGTCTCTACGAATAATTTCGTATCCACTGTAATCCAGTTTGTGTTTTTGATTCAGTTTTGTTTCACTGACCAAAAGTATATCTGGATTTTCGCGTTGCAGCAAATCGAGTAGGTTGGCTCTCCTCTCTATCCTTATGAGCGAATTAACATTAACACTGATAACCTTTAGGTTGCTTCTCAGGCCTGCGTAGAGAAAATTTACGGAGCGCTCGTTTCCGGAAACAACGTGGAGTATATTATGTTGATTCTCTCCGCTTGCTTATCTAGCCTTTTATTTAGTAGAGCTACTTGATTGAAAATGGCCATTAGCACAGCTTTAGCGTCTGGCTCAGAGCTTGAGTCGGTGGGTAAGTTACTCTTTTGAGTTCCTTGCGAATTCGGTGCTTTCTGTCCCGCTGCCATTTGGGCGAAAGAGACTTTCGGCACAACATAATTGTTAAACATATTTTGTTTTTGTTTTTTGGTTTCTTCTATTTGTTGTTTCCGGGCTCGAATTCTTTCGCAGAGCTCTGCGTAATGTGCGCATCCCCTATAATTAGCGGGATGAGAGGCTTGTATGTTAGCCACTGGGCTATTAAGGTTTCTTATCGTTGTTGTTTAATTTGTGTATACAAGGCGTTTGGGCGATCGAGCGATCGAAAAATAGAATTTAAGTTCGACCGTGCTGATAAACATGTGTGAATGAATTGGAAAATATTTATCGGCTCAGGGGGAAGACAGTGGAGATGGAATGGATTATGACGGCTATGAGCCTGATTGAACTTGCTTGACCTGCATTATTCTTACTCCAGGGTCTAGCGAAAATTTTGGCCGGCCGCTGATTCACGAGACAGATAGAGAGAGAGAGATTATCAAGGCTTCTTATCGTCGTTATTTAATTTGTGTATACATGCGTTCGAACGATCGAACTATCTAAAAATAGCATATGTTAAGGGGACCGGGCAGGATGAATTTTAGACCTGCTTCGGAAATTACAATAGAAGATATCTGGGGAATGATTTCGAAAATATTTCAAAGCAACTCTGAAGGTACGTTATATATATAACCACCAGATTTTTCATTTAATTTTTATTTAGGAATTAACACTGATACTTTTTACCATGGAGTTACATCGGTTACACTTCCACAGGGGCGAGGGAATAACCGTGCTAATAAATATAATACTTTTATTGAAGAATGTGCGATTAGGAGAGGAATAGTAACTATAAATAACAAAGATGAACTACGCCTACCAAGAGCTCTAGTCGTTGCAATTGCAAATGTTGAGAAAGATCCCGATTACGCAGGTGTACGGAAAGATAGAGCAAAACTTCAAACAAGAAGAACAGCAGAATTAATTAATAATGCTCCGGAGGAGCAGGAATACCGGAACTACAACTGTTTCAAGATTTTTTGGAAAACTATACAATTACAGTTTATCAATATGGAACAAGGGGGAGAGAAGTTATATTTGAAGGACAGGGTGCTGGAAAGCGTTTAAATTTACTATTTAATAAAGGACATTACAATGTGATAACATCGCTCACGGCGGCTTTTTGCTGTGGTTATTACTGTGAACAATGTCATGTACCCTATAATACTAAAAATTATCATAGATGCGGAGGGACATGTCCCAGCTGTCAGCAATCACCTGCGTATTATAAAAATACCCCCGAAATCAAATTCTCAGATTGCAATCGAGTTTTTAGAGGCCAGCGATGCCTCGATAATCACAAAGCGTCTGGATCATTAAATAGAAAGACTGTGTGTGAACAAATTAAAAGATGTATGGATTGTTTAAAAACATACAAAGCAAACAAGACACATATCTGCGACGAATACTTTTGTAAAATATGTGACAAACATGTGCCGCAAGACCACCTATGTTTTATTCAGGCTGATAAAAGGAAGCCAAAAGTTGATTATGTTTTATATATATTCTACGATTTGGAAACTCGTCAGGAAAAAATTGCTGGAGAAAAAGTTGTCCAAGAATGATCAATAGGAGAAATCAAGCAACACGAGCCAAATTTATGTGTTTTCCAACAAAGATGTCACCAATGTATAAACGATAATGCTCTTTACTTCTGTCAAAAATGTAAATTTAGGGTTACAATAAAAAAAAGAGGATGTTATAAATCAGTTAATGCAGCATATTTTAAAAGTAAGAAAAGACTTTAAAAATGTTATCGTAATTGCTCATAATGGCCAGGCGTTTGATCATCAATTTATATTAAACTATATTTTACAAAATACAGATTTAAAACCCGAATTAATTATGCGGGGGACGAAAATTCTTTTGATGCAGCTGGATGACGTAAAATCTTTAGATTCATTAAATTATTTTTCTATGCCTCTAGCGAAACTACCAAAAGCATTTGAGTTGTCATCAATATTAAAGAAAGGTTATTTTCCTTATTTGTTCAACATGACACAAAATGAAAATTATATCGGCACTTTACCTCCAATAGAATATTATAGCCCTGATACAGTGAAGCCAGATGAACGAGATGTATTTCTTGAGGTACGACGAACATAAACATGATGAATTCAATATGCAGCGTGATATTGTTGAATATTGTGTTAATGACGTGCAAATTTTGGCCGAGGCATGTTTAAAATTTGGAAATTGTTTCTCGAGGAATGCGGTGTTCATCCGTTTTTGGAGGCAACAACGATAGCGTCTGCATGCAACCTTGTATACAGACGTAATTTTCTTCAGCCTAACACGATTGGTATTATCCTGAAAAATGGATATCGAAAAGCCGATAATCAATCAGAAGTAGCAATACAGTGGTTAATATGGGAAGAAAACCAGCACAAAATTAACATTTTACATGCTGATAAACAAAGAGAGGCTGTGCTAAACGGTGGATGGATATTGCCCCGAGACAAACGCTTACATTCTTATGGATATGAAGTAATAGAAATGTGGGAGTGTGATTTTCGCAGACAATTAGAGAAGAATGAAGACATGCGATATTTAAAAGATCATCCTTTAATGGTAAACATACCACTAAATCCACGCGATGCTTTTTATGGTGGACGAACGGGGAATACTTACAAGTATTATGAGTGTAAGCCGGGGGAGAAAATTAAATATATCGATGTATGTTCGCTGTATCCGTGGGTTTGCAAAAATAGCAAATTCCCCGTTGGTCACCGTAAACTATATATTGGAAATAATGACTGCTCAAAACTGGATTTGGAAAAAAAAAGGATTAATCAAATGTAAAATTTTACCACCAAAAGACCTTTACCACCCTATTCTTCCTATCAGACAAAACCACAAATTAATGTTTTCATTATGCCGACTTTGTAGTGCAGAGAAGAACCTAGATAACGAATGCCCTCATACAGATGAAGAAAGAGCATGAATAGGCACATGGGTAATTGATGAAGTTAAGGCTGCTTTAAGTAGAGGGTATAAAATATTGGAGGTGTACGAGATCTGGAGCTGTGAAATCGAACAATATGATAAACTAACTCGTTCAGGAGGCCTGTTTACAACAATGATGAATAAATTCAACAAAATGAAGTAACAGGCGTCTGGGTGGCCGAGTAAATGTCAATTCGAAGAACAGAAACATAAATACATTGAAGACTTTCTGGAAAATGAAGGAATAAGGCTCGAATTCTCTGAAATTGTAAATAATCCTGGTTTAAGATCTCTAGCAAAGCTAATATTGAATTCCTTTTGGGGAAAATTCGGACAGCGTGAAAATCAACCGAAAACAAGTATAATAAATAACCCAGGCGAGTTATATAATTTGTTAACAAACTCGGCCGTGGAAGTGAATCATCTACTAACCATCAATGAGGAAACAATAATCGTGAATTGGTGTTACAAAGAAGAAGCCGCTGAATCTTTATCAACAGTAAACGTCTGCATTGCTTTCTATACTACGGCTCAGGCGCGACTCAGATTATACAGTTACTTAGAACAACTTGGTGATCGAGTTTTATATTATGACACCGATTCTGTCATTTATGTTAGCAGAGAAGGAGAATTTGATCCCCCAACGGGTGAACTTGTTGGAGATATGACCAATGACCAACATCAGGACCAACTACCTGTGACTGTTGGCATGTTAGACAAAAGTATATGAAATTAGTGAAATTATTGAAATTGTATATATGTATAAAAGATTTAAAACATATATTTTGGATTAATAAAAATGATTCATATCTAAAAACAATTTTTCATTGGGAAGTTGAGTCAGCTTTAAAGATTAATTGAAGAGGTATCAAATTTCATAATTTAGATATGATGCTGATGATGACAATCGCCTGTGGACCAAGTAGAGCCGATTATCTTTGTTTACTTTTAAATAATTTAAATAAAGATAACGTTTTTGGGTGGGCCAGCTTGAAATTAGCATCTTTGCTTCTTTCAGTTAGTAGTCGAAATTTGTAGTGAGATGGATTCCAAAGAAGATTTAAAGAATCTTCTAACTGGCAAACTTGAAAAGAATAAAGAAATATTTTATAAAATTCAAAGTCTAAATTCTCAATTCGGTAAAAGTTCTGGTTTTAATTCAAGCGCAAGTGTTCCGTACAAAGTGTTAAAAAACGAGTCGGATGGGAAGAACAATTGTAGCTCTCAAAAAAAAATAATAATATAAAAGGCGGGGTTGATTAAAGGTGAGTTTAGTTGAAAATTTGTGAACATGTTGAGGAAAAAGTAATTGAAGATCTCTGAAAACAGCTATAGAAAATAAAAACGACCTCCCCAGCTGTATCAAAATTAAATTTGTTTAACTGAAAAAACAAACCTTTGAAAGAAGGAAAAATTGAAGTCGAGTGGATTTAAAGAAAAAACCATTTGAAAATTTGTGAAAATGTTGTGGAAAAAGTAATAGAAAATAAAAAACAATTTTTTTCATTTTTGTACCAAAACTCGGATATTATTTGACAATATTCTGTTTTTTTATTTTTGAAAATTTAACATATTTATCTACACAGCCTTTTAAAACCGTAGGGTACTGAACCATTATCTTCCAAAAATCGTCTTTATCTCTAGAGCAGTCACAACCTCAAGATTTTCTGTGCGACGTTCACCGATTTTGTTTAATTGATTCACTAATTGGTGCTGTAATCTACATAGTCTTTTAAAACCATAGGGTACTGAACCATTATCTTCCAAAAATCTTCTTTATCTCTGGAGCAGTCACAACTTCATGATTTTCTGTGCGACGTTCACCGATTTTGTTTAATTGATTCACTAATATCACGTGTAGTTCCTGCTCGATACTCGTTTCTATTACGTCCCTCGTCAATTGTTCTGTATATGCTACTATAATTAACTGCTTTAACAGCTCATTTGTTAATTGGTGTTATGTTGGTGTTGTATTGGTGTTAATTGGCGTTATGTTGGTGTTGTATTGGTGTTAATTGGTGTTATATCGGTGTTGTATTGGTGTTAATTGGTGTTATGTTGGTGTTAATTGGCGCAGTATCGGTGCCGGTTTTGGTCAGTCTATCTATTGTTCTTTTAGAGTTATTATTATGTTTGCATGTGAGGAATGCAACAAAACATTTAGCCGTCGAGATAGTCTCTCGCGGCATAAAAAACGTAAAATACATAAAAACAATGCCCGTGAAGATGAAGAAGAAGAAGAAGAAAAACTTACACCAGCGGTAGGAGCAATAGATATTAGGAATAAAATGTTGTCATTGAAACATCAAACACCCGAAATAATATCTCACCTCGCAAACAATCAGGAGAATTTTGACAGCGCTTTGTTTGAGCACATAAAAGAAAAAGAGAGGAAAATTGATAATATTAGTTACGATGATAATGATGATGAAAGTCTAAATTACGTAGCCCCAAATATACTCGCGAAAAGGCATCGATTTGAACAAATTAAAGAAAAAGACGATGAGAGTGAAGGTGCTAGCGATGATGATGATAATGAAAATGGAAGCCTAAAATATATAGATCCAAATATACTCATAGAAAGGCTTCAACTTCTATATGCTAGAAAAACAGGCAGACAAATTCTTGAAGTCGCAAAACAATTAAAGATACAAAATATTATTGAATAATGTTTTATTCCGAAATATCACACAGTTTATAATTTAAACCCTCCAGAAGGAGGAGGAGGATACAGCTTCCTACTAACGGTTATCGATACATTCTCTAAATATGCTCGGACTTGTTATTGTTGTTGTTGCTGATTTGGATTTAGTAGTATTACTACCCACCACTATTGATGTTATTGGACGGTTGAAGATTTGGGTATAAAATGGGTGGTCCTAGCATACATATCTTATTTTAAACGGAGTTGTTAAACGATTAACAGCAGCACTAGCATCAACATGAAGGGTTTCATTTGTGTAAATTGTGAGAAATCTTTTGCAAGGACTGATGGCTTAAAAAGGCACCAAAAATATAACTGTAAGAAAATGACAGAGCCCTCTTCAGCAACAATCCCAAAGGAGCAGCTACAACAACCCTCAGTATCAAGCCCGAAGAAAACAGCTGAACAACAAAGCCTGACACTAAACCCCGAGAATACAACAACAACACAACAACAATCCTCTCCATCAGACCAACTTACTTTCAAGACACCAAATCCTAAGAAAATGACGGAGCAGTTTACCTTTAAGATACAATTCAATCCTACATGGAACGAAATGCTACTGGGAATACATAATAAAATTCCCTTTGGACTAAAATCACAAAAGTATTTATTAGAAGAGCTTTACTTTAATAGGTTTGAAGAGCCCTATAAAAAATTACTGAAAAAAAAAAGGAAAAGTGAAAGTGTTAAAATTATTGCTCGGTTCAAATACATCAATTCATTAAATGAACGGTTGTTTAAAACGGTAGAGTTTAGTACGATTTTGAATGGAGAAACCCCTAGACAGGAGTATATTAACAAAGTTACGAGCCCTATAGTGCAGAAAATAGCCGAAATGGAGGCGGAAAAAACAGCTATAATAATGCATATGTGCTTTATTAAATTCTTTTTCGAAAATCTACAACCTTTGGAATCACAGCAATATATTGAATATGTACAGATAAATAACAGGGAGTACAAGATGGATGAAGACTGCAACCTAACATTTATTGATGAGAAAGAAGAAGAAATACCTGGTTATAGACATATGTAGCCGAGCTATAATGTATAATGATGATAAAATAAAAAATTGTGTTAAAACTAACGGTTTATTTATTTCACCCTTCTAAGGTACAGGGATAGACTTAAGATATATATATATATTCATCTGAAATGCCTGCTTCATTTCTTTTATCCATCTATCGTAATACCAAAGCTATTTTTTTGAGAATTTTCAGACTGCCCCCCCCCCACACACAATTCCTTTATTTCTGCCATTTTTCGCTCAAAAACCCTCTGCACATTTGAGGTTGATCCAGAAGCCCCATAGATAGTCACTGAGTGGGAATTGTTGGTTGATAAGACTTTTTGTTTTTGTAATTGTTATATATACATATATTTTATATTTTTTCAAGTAAAACTGTTTGTAAAAATTATATAATTTCACAATATAGCCCAAACAAAATGAACAATTGTGGTAGAGTATTAAAAATTCAATTCATGTATTTTGATAGTGAACGCCAAAGATGTTGTTGTGCCTCTGCGTCTTCAGGGTAGTTTAATGTATTAATTTTTTGCAGATCTTTCAGAGAAGTGTAAAAGAAACCTTTAGCTTTTCTTGGAAATTCCAGAGTACTTATTTGCATTAAAAGTCCCTCAAATGATTTCCTTAGCTTATTCTAAATTACATTGTTATTTTAAAAAAAAAAAAAGGGCCAGGCCTTCTTCGAGTAAAGTGCATGCTTTGGGTATTTTGCTGTGATAAGCGATTGACTTAGTGAGTCTGTTCTTTTTTTTTTTTTACGAGTGAGGTTATTGACCGTGGTTGATAATTTTTTAGAGTTTGGCGCTTGCTCGTGAGATATAATCTGGATGTGAACGTCAAGGTCGTGTAGGTGATGATAATAGAGTTGTTTTAAGTATGGAAAGTGAGTTATATTGAGGTAGGTTTTGGTAAGATTTTTTCAGAGTGTTTTAATTGTAAGAAAATTACGCTTGAGAAATATTTTTCAAATAAGGAAGGTATACCTCTATGTTGTGGTGAGTATTTCGATTAAAAATTTATCATTCAAAATACCGAAAAAGAAGCATGATAATTTGGTGTCATATAGATGTCAATATCGTATAAATACTCTGGCAAATTAGAATTTATAAGCGAAAATTCATTCCTCACTCGAGAGTGATTGTAGGGCGATTTTGTTTTTGGTTTTTAACTGATTTAACTAATTTATTAACCAATTTCTTTCGGCGAAAAATGTTCTCAAAAGAATTTACAGACAAGGTTAGGGAGGTGATCGAAAGGGGGAGCAAATTCTAGCTGGTTTAACATGATTTTCTTTTATATTTCCCATAATGCGATCCGCTTCTTTAAAATATTAACTCAAGGTGTATAGAACCGATAATTGCCCCCAAATCAGTGTATTATCACTTGCATATGGTAAAGTTTGTCCAACAAATTCAAATGGGCAAAAGCATGTGGTTTTGAATGTTGTCACAACATGAACAGATATTTCTACCTCAAAGACGATTTTAGCTATACCCGAAAATATTTGAGGCTTATCTTTCAACCCACACGATAAACTATCCAGGGTTTGTGTTTTTTAAACTGCTATGTCCGCCGAAAATTGAAAATTGACTTTCATTAAACGTAAAAATGTCGTGGATTGCAGACTTCGTAAAAATATTTGAAATGTACGACCAGTGGGAGGGTCCTCACGAGGAGCTAGAGGGATTCTGTCATTCCTCCTCATCCTCTCTTTTCAATATAGTGTATAAATTAAAAGGAGAGGATGAGTGGAGGGAGGTCTTTATTCCCTATACCGAGGGTTTAGAAGCTAGCTCTTTTGTAAGTAATAATAATTATTTAAAATATATATTTCATTTATTGTATTGTTTTACAGAGATATACATATATCAGTCCACGGGGATGAAATTTTCATAAGGGCCTACAGTGCTGATGACTATATTCGGCGGTTACGATCTCGCCTGGAGACGATGGATGCCCCCGAAGAGAGTTGGGATTAGGGTTTTTTTAAAAGTGAAAAATAAAAAAGTTTTTTACCCTTTACAAATTCGTGTTTTTCTGTGTTGTTTTTTTTCTGTGGTGTACGAATTCGTGTTTTTCTGTGTTGTTTTTTTTAAAGGGCTATTTTATTCTTTTCTTCTTCTGTGGTGTTATCGTTTATTTTTTTATTCTTCTGCGTTGTTTTTCTTAAAGCGATTGTTTAGTTCTTCTTCTTCTGCGTTGTTGTTGTAAATTGTGAAAGTGAGTGCAATATTTTCAGCCCCCGCTTCTAATTTTCTTGGAACAGATTTACTTGTTAACGCGCAGATACTCCTCTTTGATAACTTTACTGAAACTTTACTTCAATTGATCGACAATCGGTCGTATTTTGAATAATCTATCTATCAGTACCTGGAGTATTACACCGAGGCATTTTCGAATTATTACTGAGGTGAATATATTATCTTATTTTTTTCATAATTTATTTTTGGCATAACTTCATGTATCAAAAGGTGTCCCAATGTTCGTGTTCCTGCAACTAGTGACTCTAGGTAGTTTTATCAGGGGCATAAGAAAAAACGAATCCAATAAATTTTTTGAGTATCAATTTCAGTAGTGCGAAAGGATTGGATAGGGTTTTTTTGTCTGATACCAGGCGAACATAAACTCCGGCAATACAATTTAGCATACAAAAGGCGAAAAAAAGAACAAACCAAGGTTCGAATCAGCTGTCGGCCAAAATTTTCGCTAGACCCTGGAGTAAGAATAGTGCAGGTTCTTATCAATCAGGCTCATAGCCGTCATAATCCATTCCATCTTCCCTCAGGTCCGATAAATATTTTCCATTTTTCATTCACACATGTTTATCAGCACGGTCGAAAGAAAACTTAAATTCTATGTTTAGATCGCTCGATCGCTCAAACGCCTTGTATACACAAATTAAACAACAACGATAAGAAACCTTAATAGCCCAGTGGCTAGCATACAAGCCTCTGAAGCTACAAATCCCCGGTTCGAATCCCAGAGCCACACAACCTGCTTTTTTAATTCATTAAATATCCAGCGTTACTTAATTCTCGCGACAGATGGCGGTATTAACACGAGACCTGACCATTTGACCAAGATTCATCAGCTGTGCTGTGGTGAGAGAGAGAGAGAGAGAGAGAGAGAGAGAAAGACAGAGACGGAGATGAGAGCCCACGGCAACGATTCACAAGGCTAGGGTATTACGGGAAGCGAGTTTCACAGCTTCTTCAAGCTTCAGCCAATACCAATCAATCAATACCAATCAATTCGGTAATAAGAATATATCCTGCCTGGGCAACTATAATAATATAATCAGCCAGTAAAAATAAGCGGTAATAATAAAGATGACGCATAGCTTAATATGAACCAATCCAATAACCCACATAACATAAAACTGGGATGGCATTGGAATCCCCTATGACGTCACTATTTCCAACACTCACTTGAGCACCCCTGAAGTAATGAAGATATGACACCCTAGAGATAACAAAGATAACACCTGACACACCTGACACACAAAAAACCACAAAGAGCATCTCAAGGTCAAACTTAGTTCCCACGGTACCCAAATTTTCCCAGGCTCAACTGTCCTAATACCTACTTAAAAGAAGTCAAGAGCACCTACCTAATAACTTATATTCTCGAAGATTGTCAGGGAAATGTAATTCAGGGAGGGTTTTACCAATTAGAATTATTACCCGTCAAGAACCCTAGGTTCTAGGTTCTAGGTTCAAGTGGCTGCCAAAAGGGGCACACTTAGGCCAAGTTAGGCCCATTGTGATACCACGTGGGACGAAGCCCCCAAATAACTAGCTTTCGAACCATTTGGACTCTTTAATGAACTGCTCCAGGCTTCTAATCCTGACGGAGCTCAGTTCCGACAGATCATTAAAGAAAGTGGAGCCCAGGCTCCGATTTCTCCGTACCGCTAGTGCTGGGCATTGACATAGGAAGTGAAGGATGTTCTCTTCCTCTTCCTCATTAAGGCAACTTCTGCAGAAGTCATGCGTGGTCACCCCCATCCTATTGGCATGTTTATCGATGAGACAGTGGCCCGTGATGACCGCTACTATGTTGCTGACAGCGGCTCTCTTGAGCGAGATCAAGTTTCTAGACCTGTTGCGGTCGAAGATGGGCCAGATAAATCTGGCCGTTGCGCAGGTGGGCTCATTTCTCCATCTGCGATTAGCAGTTGCTAAGAAGGACTCTTGTATGGTCCGCTTGCTTGATGCAAGCGGAGCACCCGGCTTAAGAGTGATATCCTCAGCGGGCAAGCCTGTGCCAAGCCTCGCGAGCTCATCCGCCCTGGTGTTGCCCGGGATGTCGAAGTGGCCAGGCACCCAGACCAGACTGACTTCAGTTCTATCAACCATGCGGATGAGCTCCGAGCGACAGTCCGCAACGACCTTGGATGTCGTGTGAACACTTACTAGCGATCTGATCGCAGGTTGACTATCGCTAAAGATACGTATATTGACCAGGGGCTTCGCTGTAGCCCTTAGCCGCGCGATTGCCTGTGATATAGCTATGACCTCAGCTTGGAAAACGCTGCAATGGTCTGGCAGTCGAAAGGAGGTTTCTATACCCATTTGTTCAGAGTATATACCTCCACCCACTTTGCCGTCCTTCTTGGAGCCGTCAGTGAAAACCTGAATCGACCCTGGCTGCAAAACTAGACCCTCCGCCCATTCTTGCATCGAGGGAAAGGAGGCAGTAATTTTCATGCCGAATGATGGCTTAGGAACCATGTAGTCCACCGCCGAGGTACGTGGCCCTAGAATCTTAGAATGCCCGTAATCCGTACGTGTCCAGCAGTGAATCGCGTTGAGCCTTATGGCCGAGGATGCTGCCGTTTGCTTACCAAACAGGTCCAGCGGAATGAAGTGGAGGATAGTGTTTAAGGCCTTAGTAGGGGTGGATCTGAGGGCGCCTGTAATAAGTAATGACGCAAACCTCTGCACCCTCTCCAGGCTTGCCCGGTTGTAAGCCTTGTCAAGAGCCGGCCACCAGACTAACACACCATACACAAGTATAGGCCTAATAACGGCCTCTTGGAGCCAGTGGATAATACGGGGTTCCAGCCCCCATTTCCTTCCAACAGCTTTCCTGCAAGAGTACAGAGCCACGGTGGCCTTGCATACTCTTTCCTTAATGTTGTCTTTCCAATTTAACTTTCTATCGATGATCAGGCCCAGGTACCTGACTTGATCTGAAAGTTTAAGATTGACACCCTTTAGTGTTGGTGTAACAAAGGTGGGGGTCCGGTGTTTCCTGGTAAACAACACCAGCTCGGTCTTATCCGGATTGACCCCTAAGCCACATCTGTCACACCACCGTGCAAGCTTTGCCAGAGCACGTTGAAGCACCTCCGTCAAGGTGTTCACATGTTTGCCCGAGACTGCCATCGCAATGTCGTCGGCATAAGCAACCACTTTGCACCCGGAGCCATCTAACTCCACGAGAAGGCCGTTGAGAACTAGGTTCCAGAGAACCGGCGATAGGACACCACCCTGTAGAGTGCCCCTGGCCACAAATTTCCTTGTGGAAAAATTCCCAACAGTGGCATTTATGACTCTGCAACCGAGCAACAAGTCAATGAGCCCTATGACCGAGCCGCTAATGCCCAGACCCCTTAGTGCGTTCGTAATTGCCTCTGACCTGATATTATTGAAGGCCCCCTCTATGTCCAGGAAGGCTGCCAGGGTGAATTCCTTGTAGAGAAGAGACTTCTCCACCTGATCAACGAGAGCATGCAGGGCGGTCTCAGTGGATTTACCTTTGGTATAGGCATGCTGGGATTGAGATAGCCTACTTGGATTTATGTTATCCTTAATGTAGACATCCAAAAGTCTTTCCAGAGTTTTGAGAAGGAAAGAAGAGAGGGTAATGGGCCTATAATCCTTTGGCTTGCAATGCGAGGCCTTTCCCCCTTTCGGGATGAAAACGACCTTAGCCTCTAGCCAGGACTTAGGGTTATGCGAGAGCTGCAAACAGGCTTCAAAAATAGCAGCCAAGGGCTGATTAGCGCAGAAGCCCTTTGAAGCTCCGCTGGTATAATGCCATCCAAACCTGGTGACTTGTATGGCTTAAAACTCTTTATAGCCCAATCAAGTCTTTCGCGGCTGAGGACCCTTGTGACGAGGTCCCCAGCCTCCTGTGTGACCGTGGATACCACCGTTTGGTTGTCCGAGTAGCCAGGACAGTGAGTATCCATCAAAAACTCCAGAGTTTCCATGCTCGTCGAGGCCCAGTCCCCATTTTGTTTCATCAGAAGACCGGGTGCACAAGGCGTCGTGGCGAGTATCTTTCTGAGGCGATTAACCTCGGATACCTTTTCCACTCCGCCACAAAATTTCCCCCACGAGGACCTTTTGGCCATCCTGAGAGATTTCTTGAAGTTCCTAAGGCTTTCCTGATAAGCAGACCATTCGTTGGTGCTCTTTGCCTTGTTGAACTGCTTACGGCATTCCTTCCTGAGTGCCGTGATTTCATTAGTCCACCATGGGGGCTTGGGTCTGCCTCAGGGTTTGCACGAGGGGCAAGCAATTTTGGCCGCCCTGTTGCAGGCTCCAGTCAGCACGTTCACCGCTGCATCAATGTCCTGTCGGCTATTGATGATTGGTGGTCCATCAGCCGGTAACGCCTGCTGGACCCTACCTATCCCAATTCGTCCTCCTCCTATTAATAAAGGGGCTACGAATTGGTTTAAGAAAGTCAAATCCGAACTCAATGTATGAGTGATCGGACAACGAAGGCTCCTTGGAAACCCTCCAGTCCTTAACAATGTGGGCGGAGTTCTCGGTACACAGGGTAACGTCGAGAACCTCCCGTCTCACAGAGCTGACAAAAGTGGGCTCATCACCTACGTTGCACACCTGAAGGTTAGAGCTAAGTATAAAGCTAAGAAGAGACTCACTTCTATCATTTATGTACGAGCTACCCCAGACAGTATGGTGGGCGTTCGCGTCTGCGCCGATTATCAGCGCTTGCTTGCGCTTAGCTGCCTCCGCGACGATATTTCGCAGGGTCTCATGTGGAGGGGGCCCCTTATGATCATGGGCCATATACGAGGACGCCAGCCAGATGCTGTTCGATCCAAGTTCCACCATAACCGACACCGTATCCCTGTCACTGAAATGGTTTAGCATGAAGGCATTATAGCTGGTATTCACTAGAATGCAGGTTCTAGGTTTACGTACTCCCTTTGCATAGAAGCTACAGTAACCCTTCAGGTTGAGTCCGCAAATCCGGTCTCCGACGACCCATGGTTCTTGGACAAGAACAACGTCCTCCCCCTTTTGCGATAGGCGCAGGAGGAGTGCAGCGGACGCTGCCTTAGAGTGGTGTAGGTTAATCTGCACCACTCTCAGCTTGCTCTCGCTGGATAGGGGACGCCTTTATCACCGTCACCTCGGCGTCTGAGATTAGGATGTCCTCTTCCAGGTCATCCTGAATGAAAAGGTCTCCCAACAATCCAGAAGTTGATAGCGTATCGCTACCCTAATCCATGGATGCCGACGGAGATGATGGCGGGAGTTTCTCAGCATCGGCCAAAGTCTTTGCTTCTACTACGGTGCTGATCTCTCCACTTTGTCCAGCGACACCATCAGGTCTTTCGACTCTCCTGTCCTTCGAATAGACGGACAGCACGATGGAGTCGAAGCCATAAAAGATTTTGTCGCCCTTAGCCTCTAGAGGTGCCAGAGATTCCTCATTTAGGATAACAATGGCTTGCCTCGTTTTGCGCTTGACCTCTCCGACCTGTGCAATCCTCCAATCATGGGTCGGAAGGTTGCGATTGCACATGCGCATGATGGCCAGGATCTTTTCTGGTTCGGAGGGCTCCGCCGGGATACACGTCCTGGCTCTCGGTCTGTTCGGGATCTCGTCCCTGGACACGACCTCGAGCTTGGCACCTGGCCAGACTTCTCCCAAACAGGAAATCGCTGCTTTATAAAGATCTGCCGATCTCTGATCCTCGCAAGCGATTAATTTCACCCGACCTCGATACCACCCAGCATCTGAGCAACAGGGGGTAGGGGCGCGGTTTTTCTCCATGACGTCCATAAAGACGCCAAGTAGCGCAATCCGGACCGATCTCCAGTTGTCCAAGGAGATAGCGCCATCCGGATCGCTGCGGTTTATGACAGCCAGGATCAGGCCGTCCTTCGCCACTTCACTAAATGGCTTACTCGGCCTGACCGTCTGGGGAGCTGTCTTTGGCCGCTTCGTGGAGGCCGGCTCTTGCTCGTCCTGCGAGCGCTGCCTTTTGCCTGCTGCCAGCACTTTGCTGGCCCACACCAGAGAAGTCTTGTCCTTCTCAGAGAGTTCCTTCTCCGGGATGTTCTTAATCCGGTTCAGGAACCGCTGCGCTGACCTTCTTTCTCTGAAGGTCTGAAGAGAGGGATTGCCACGCCTCTTCGCTGAGGAAGTGGGTTGCGACTCCCTAGATGGTGCTGTGGTCCTACTTGGTCCAGGCATAGCCTGAGCCGAGCTGCCAAGCACCGAAGAGGAGGTGGAGGGCTGGGGTGCCCGGGAAGGCGCCTTGACTTTGCTGGGTCCAGGTTTGCCCACGGACACGAGCGCTGTCGATGCGCGCAGAGCATCTCCACAACCGAGCTTACCAGCCGTGGTCGTTTCGCGAGATGTCCCTCGAATGGAGTTAGGTTTGGATTTCCGGGCTGACCTTGGGTTAGCCACGGAGGGTTTGGGACAGGGGTTACCGATCGCAACGCCCTGAGATAACAATGATCGCTTCCTTTTGTGGGTTAGCGAAGGAGCAGGATTCTGCGCCTCAGAATTGTCCGAGGCAGGTTTAATGGAACTCATTATCTGGTTCGTACGACCACTTTCGTGACGAGGCACTACTACTGGTCAAGGGTAGGAATTGGGGAAGAATGTCCACCATGCAGCGCCCCTTGCATGGCAAGTCCGTAGTTACGACCTGAGGCGGACAGGTATCAGGAAGGCTCCGTCCGGATACAGCCGGTATTACCCCCTGGCTGCAAACCAACCAATGGGCACAGATCACATGACACCCTGGGTTAGGAGGTTGGTGGCCCTGGCCCGTACTCGCCAATCCCCCGTCTGACATGGGTGACCCTACCAGGAGAGGCTGGCTCCCGCTAATACGACTCCGGTCAGCACGGCCGAATTGGGTCATCGTACGACCGGTATCCACCGCGGTTTTTTTCTTAAGAGAGTTACCATCTCTCCGCCCGACTACAATTAGCCAGCACACCCGGCAGAGACATGACCGTACCGGGTGCCTGTTTCCAGCCGCCCCCACGGGGAGGGTATAGTCGCACTGCCATCAGTGTACACAGATCCGGCACATAGACACAGTTACGGCACGTACACCAAGGTGTTACATGTTGTTCTCCCTGTGCCCATGTGTGACCCCCCCGTGTACCTGACGGCTGACGGCCGTCAAGAACCATGATCTGTACGTTGTGGAAAAAGTTTTAAAGAGACAAGGTAATAAAGTATTTGTAAAATGGCTTGGATTTTCACAAAGGCATAACACATGGATTAATATAAAAGACATTTTGTAACACAATTTTCTCGCAGTTATAATGTTGATCTTAAAACGTGAATCAGATCGACTAAAAACATTTAAGAATTTTGCTTTGGATGATAGATCACACAAATTAGAAAGAAGCGGGTTTTTTTACACCAACCAGAAAAATATAGTGAAATGTTTTTTTTGTTCTCTGGAAATGAGTGGTTTAAGCTGTTCGGAAAACGTTGAAACAGAACATCTTCGACGCTCACCCAATTGCATTTACGTTAACGGTAAAGATGAATGCGGCCCGTACAACAACTTGTACCGTCCTTCAAAATGTTCCAATACTCTCAAATTTCTAGGAGGCACGTTAATATTGTTTTGCCTGTGTTGCGAAATCTATTTTATTTACAGGCAATTTATGCAGTTAACTTGAAAATAAAACATAATTACACCATATAACGTAATAAGGAAAAAAATAACCATCAATAATAAGAAAACAAGTAAGCTTTCCACAGATTGATGAGCTAAATCAGCATGGGGGGTATTATTTGGTTTTCAGCGGAAAAGATTATTCCAGAGCTGGATTTTTAAAAATTAAATTTATAAAAAAGAATAATTCATACCAATATCAATGTAATTTAAAATAATTCGAAAAATAAAAATGTTTATTACTTTTCGATACCACATTCGTTTGTTTTATTTACTTTGATTCCCCCCCCCCTTCCCCAAAGCAAACGGTAAACAAGTCGCATTCAGCACTTGACTTTACCTGTGCTTACCTGACCACTCGCTGCTCACAACAGCCAACTATAAAAAAAGCAAATGTTCGGGTTTTTAACCTCAATTCCAGTTTTTGGCGCGCAAATCGATCGCATGCATTTAACGCCTGTTTGTTTACCTCGATCATATGGGCAACAACAACAACAACAGCAAGACAAGTTCTTTTCTAAAAAAGCTCGCCCCGTCCGATCACAACTTCTCTGCATCTCAGACACTCTTACCGCCTCCGTGCATGAACAATTCTCGTCCCTTTCACTTTGTCTTTTTGTTTGCATTTTCAGCGTAAAAATCAACCTCTAGCACAACTCCTCACACCAGCTTCACTTAAGCTACCCACTCTACCGGCTTATTCTAAAACTAGTTCACATTCTCTATCTTCACTGCACACAACATTAGCTTCCCTCCTCCAATAACAAGCCTGGGTTTTTTACTCTCATTATTACCAATGTAAACAACAAGGACTAATCCTTCTTACTCAAATCACAAGCAACTCTTACCTGCGGTGGGCAACTATCCGCAGAAAACCGATCAGGTGGGTAGGTAACCGGCGAATCCGATTTCCTGTCCCTACCGCACGTTATCCAATTTATATGGGAGGTGGGTACCTTACTACTAAGACCAAACGGTATTTTAAGATATTCGAATTGACTTAACAAAAGATGTATATTTTACAGAATCGGAAGCTATCTAAACATGGTCAATAGTTATTAAGTATTTTTTATTCCTGCATCTATACAAGAAATCTTCCACAGGGTGATTTGGAAATAAGTGTTCCAACATGTGCTAATCAATTCCTTACAGTGTTACAGCGCTCGCGGTGAGCAATTTTTTCATAAAATCCCTCCTTTATCCCTTTTTTAACGGCTGAAATGTATGTTTTCGCGTGTGCAGGAAGGTGAGCTCATATAAAATGTAATAAATTCTATTCGAAATACAACAGGACGACGAAGTAACCTGCAGAATTATAATGGCCTTAAAACGAAGGGCAAGCTTGTGCATTCACCAAAAAAGGGGTTACTTTGAATACCTAAGAGGTGAGCTCATATAAAACGTAATAATTTCTATTCAAAATACAACAGGACGACGAAGTAACCTGCAGAATTCTAAGGTCCTTAAAACGAAGGGGGAGACATTTTTAAGGACGGAGGAGAAAAATTACATCTTTAACACTAAACCTACCGACAGTTCTGGTATATTCCTACCGCGCTCAAATTGACCGGTAAATAAAAAAAGTTATCGATTTTATTATTTAATACATATAATGGTTGATTTATTGCTGAATGTATATAAAATGAAGAATTTTCATGAAATTTCGTCCAAATTTATTTTTATTTATTTATTTATTTATTTATTAGCATAGAATACAATGAATTGCATCCCTACTTAATTTAGGCGCAGCTCGGGAACTCAAGCCCATATGGCGCTAAGATATACAAAAACACAACTAAAATTACTTACTCGGCATAAATATACTTAAATATTAACAATTGCAATTTTTATACACAGAATTTGTATAGGACAAAAAGAAATGTAGGATCAAAATACAACAAAAATACATATTTTTTTTTTTTTTTTACAGGCACAAATCTTAAAGCTACAATAACAATCTTCCATTAGGAGAGGACATTAGACAAAAAACAATGTAAGTTCAAAAAACATCACATATACAAAACCTTTTAACAGGCACAAGTCTTAAAGCTATGATAACAATATTCCATTAGGAGAGGACAACAGATATACATTCTTAATACTACATACTATTTCAGGAAGATAAATCACAGAACTAAATTAATTATACTTTCCATTTCAGACAGACAACAGGAACAACAGATGATGGAATGGTAGGTTTAAATTACGATATGTAGGAAAGCTAAAAAGGACTTAAATCTAGTATAAAATTGTAAGAGAGATGTAGGGAATAAAGCTAATAAATTCGACATTAACAAAATTCTCAAAATCTGTTTTTTAAATTTACCTTTTCTAACAGACTGAGCAGGGGTTGTGGGTCTGCAGGGTTTAGTAGTTCAGACAAGGGGGGCAGAGGGCCGCCCTGAATCCTGACGGTCACCGGACAGTCCACTAGAATGTGCCGAACCGAGATCGAGACCTGGCACACGGTGCACCCGGCTCTGGGGCTACGGTTGTAGTAGTGGTCGTGCGTTAAAATCGTATGGCCCAGTCTAGCCCGAAGGATCTGCACACCCTCGGCTCTTGTAAGGTTGGGGCTGTAAATAGGAGCCACTGGTTCCCTCCAATGGGAAGCCAGGAACGAGTTATCGTCACTCCAGGCGGACCTGATTTTGTCCGTTATTATTTTTGCTCTGCTTCTGTAAAGAAACGATGTCATAGGAATTTCCTCAGTCCGTCGTTGTGGGGGGAATCTCTTCTTTGCATACTGATCCGCCCATTCATTTCCCAGAATCCCACTGTGCCCAGGGATCCAGGCCAAGGAGATATTCTTTCCCTTGTTAGTCAGACAGTTAGACCTCGCAGGTATTTGAAAAACGGCTCTTCACAGCGTTCATTTTTTATGGCCTTCAGTGTGGACAGCGAGTCCGATAAGATGATGGTTGGGGTTCTTGCTGACAGCGCAAACAAAACGGCCTTCCAAATGGCGAAACTTTCCGCCTCGAAACTGACGACGTTCAGATGGAGCCTGAATCTCTTCCTGATTAGCTGGCCTCTACGTCTAGGATTGAAAACAACCAGTGTAGCAGATGCATGCCTGTCAGATACAGATCCGTCAGTGTATATTTGTAAACAATGACGGAATCTGTCCAAAAGCATCCTGTGGTGATTTAAAAGTTCTTCTCTCGTAGTGTTCTTTTTGTTAGCAGGTCCCAGAAACAGCGGCACATCCCAAGGACTGTCCCGACCGGTACCTACATTAGGGATAAAAAGGGTATCTGGGCGTGGGGTACGTATGCTTAAACCTAAGAAAATTCCCAGTGCCAATTTCAGTGAGCAAGTCGTCCTTGGTTGACTGGTGATGTTGTTGAGCTCCATTAGCGAGAAATGATGAGGCCGGTCCGAGTCCAGCCAGTTTCTCGCGACGAGCTTGATCCGGGCCTTGTCAGCTCTATCATGGAGCGGGAAACAGCCGCTTTCCACCCAAATCGCCCGTCTGGGGGAGGACTTCAGTGCGCCGGTAGCTGTGGGTATAATGGTGTTGATTGACGTTTGCAGCTTCGCGAGGTTGTTCATCGCTGTTGCGGAATACAAGATAATACCGTAGTTTGTGAGGCCCTCCAGCAGGACCCTGGCAATCTTAACAGCCGAGTGAATGGGTGCGCCCCGTTTCCCCGAGGCAACAGCTCGTATCAGGTTCCTGACTTTCAATAGCTTATTGAGCAATTCGCCGCAGTGTCTGCTCCACTTTAGGTCCCTCGAGAAGAATATGCCTAAGATCTTTTGAGATTTGGAGACCTCTATTTCGTGGTCCGCCACTTCGATAGTCTCAGGCAGCCGCATTCTTTTCCTCGAAAATATCATCGCCTTTGCCTTAGAAATCGGCACGATTACGCCAGTGTTGTAGGCCCAAATGTTGATTTGGGAAACAGCCCGTCGCAGTATGTCCGTAGGGTGGTCGTGGTCCGTCGTCAGTATAATATTGTCCGCGTACGCGTAAACTTTGAGCTTGCTGATTCCCTTTAGGTTTTTGATTAAAGCGGCTAAATAAACGTTGAAAAGGTTAGGCGATAAAGGGGACCCTTGTGGAAGGGCATTGTCGCAATTTCTTTTTACCGAAGTTACACCGTTAGCCCTAACTTGGAGCACTCTATGGCTCAGGAAGTGAGAAATCAGTCTAGTGGACTTCTCGTCAAAGCCCCAGGCGGACATTTGGTCCGCAATTACGTCCCGTCGCACCCGGTCGTAGGCCTTTTCTATATCCACCTCCAGTAAGTATATTAACTTTTGTTTACCAAGAGAACTCATCAAATCCTTATCCAATTCCAGGAGAAGAGAGGAGGTACCCCGGTATCTCCTGAAGCCATGGACCTCATCAGGGAGCAAGCGCTCCAAGATTTTACCTAGCCTTCGTCCCAGAATTTTTTCTAGCAGGCGGGACAGGCAAGAGATAAGCGAAATCGGTCGAAGGTCCCTAGGCGATAAGTAGTCCCTAGCCTGCCCACTCTTTTTCCGAATGGGAACGAGGACAGCATTCTTCCATGCATGAGGGAAAATGCCGGAACTCAAAATGCTGTCGAACAGTGAGCAAAGTCTTTGCTTGAAAGCAGTAGGAGAGTTCCCAATCATGGAATAGGAAATGCGGTCGTGACCAGGAGCTGATCCCCTGCAGCTGCTCAGAGCTGCATTCAGTTCCGTTGAGGAAACGTGCTGAACAATGGAAAAAATCGGATTTGTTGACGGTAAGAAACACCAATTATCTCTCTTTTGTATTAAGTCAGCCCTGAAGGACGAATCCCCGGAGTAAGCCGACCAGGCCATGGACAGCTGTTCCGCGATTTGCCCCGAATCACTGTAAGTGGTAGAGTCCACTCTCAGGCCCGGAATCACGGAGCTACACCTATTGCCTGAAATTCGCCTGACCTTCCTCCAAGCATCGGATAAATTCACATTGAGGTCAATGCCCTGGGCGAACTTTACCCAAGCCAGCCTTTTCGCCTCTTTAATATGCTTTTTGGCGATGGCTGAGCATCGGCGATAGTCGATCAAATTAGCAGAGGAAGGTCTTCTTTGAAATTTCTTCCACGCTCTGTTTTTCTGCCTAATTTTCTCGAGTATTTCAGGACTCATCCATCCAGGCTGACAGGAAGAAGAAGGAGGGGCCGAGGGAATAGAAGAGGAGGCCGCCGCTCGAATGACCCTGGTCAGTTGAGCCGCTTCCCTATTAATGTTGGTCGATTGAGGTCGACGATTCAACTCCTCAGCAGCTGACCTAGCGAAGCCAGTCCAATCAGCCCTGCTTTCGATGAACCTTGGGATGGGATTAATTTTTGCCGAACGTAAGTTGGTTTTAATTAAAATTGGGAAGTGGTGACTTCCTTCCGTTTTTTCGTGAATCAACCATTCCATTTCAGGTGCCATGCTAGCAGGAGCGATGGATAGATCAATGTGCGAGAAGGAGCCAGCACCAGAGAGGAAGGTAGGCTCGCCGGAATTGAGAACACACAGCTGTGCGCTCTCAATCCAGCTTACCACCCGCCTCCCCCTGCGGTCCGAGCGCGTCGATCCCCACAAAGGACTATGGGCGTTGAAGTCGCCGCAGTACAGGGTGTTAGGAGGAAGAGCGTGGGACAATTCCTCCAGATCAGCCGTAGTGACATCAAGGGCATTCTCCAGATATATAGAGGCTACTGTAAGTTTCCTCGAAGCTCCCACCGAAACGGCGCAAGCCATAAAATTACAATTTAAATTTATTTCAATAGCAGGAATGGAGTTGTGGACCAGAACGGCCACGCCTCCCCGCCTGAATTCCCTGGGAGAATTAAAGCCAAAGTAATTGAAGCCACCCAACCGCTCTGGCTGCTCCTCCAGTAGAATATTTGTTTCCTGCAGTACAATAATTTTGGGATTGTACTTAGATATTAAGTCATCCAAATCAGGTCGGTTGTTGAAAAGACCTCTGATATTCCACTGTAGGATGTTGAGAAATAAATTTTCACTGCTCATAAAATTGTGTATTATTTATATAATATAAAAGAATTATTTATTTATTCTTCTCCCGACGATACAGAGGAGAACCCGACATCCAAAGAGGAAGAAGAAGACATCATATCTGGTTTATTTTTTCTTTTATCTTTGCGTTTCTTTTCAGTGACTGGAGCTGAAACAGCAGCCCCAGAAGGATCATAAGGTAAGCTATTTGTTTCATTATTGTTATTTGTAGTAGGAGAACTTTGGAGTCCTGACTCGGAATTCTCCAAAGCAGAAGAAGCGGTAGTTTTAATGTTATTTTGAGTTTTCTTAGTTGAATTTTTTGTTTTTGGTGAGGCAGTTTTTGATTTATTAGAATTTTCGTTGAGTTTAAAATTAAAAGGCGCAGGTTTATTTGAGACTTTTTGGAAACCAGGCGGGGTAGGCTTCGGCACTACTTTAGAGGAAGTAGATGGTACTGAGCTAAGCTCGGTAGAGGGTGCGACGGGATTAGACTCTTTTGTGACTGGATTAGCAGCAATATTCGCATAGGAAGGCCCTTCCTGCGACTTCCTGTTCATCCAGTACTCTTTCCTCGCTTCGTACATCGAACATCTTCTAATTGTTTTAATCTTTAGAATTTCTTTTTGCTTCATAAACTCTGGGCAAACTCTGCTGAACGACTCATGTGAGTCAACGTTACAATTCACGCAGAAACGCCTGGTACACTCGCTAGCAGCGTGAGGCCCATCGAGTCCGCATGTACCGCAAATTTCGTTAGTTTCTTGGCACCACTACATAGTATGCCCCAATTTCTGGCAACGCCTACATCTCATCGGGGAGGGGTAATACTCCCTGATTGGGATAAGTTGCCACGGTCCCTGGATTTCCCGGGGAAGCTTGAAAGCATCAAAAGTGAGTATGAGTAATCCGGTCGGGATTCGTTTAGAGGGGGTATTTGTGTCAGGCCTGGTGATCTGGACGACCTCTGTAATGCCTTGCGGCTTGAGGCCCTCCAAGATTTCTTCTTGGGTCATTGATCTCAGTTCAGGGCAGTATGCCGTGCCCTTGACCGAGTTCAAAGTCTTGTGATATTCGACTTTGATTGGGATGCCATCTAAATTATTAGTTTTGATAAAAATATCCCCAACTGCTTTGTTGTTAACGAGTAACAACAGCGAGCCATCACCAAGGAAATTCGCTTGGGTGAAGCGCTGAGACACGCCATCTACAGCCTTGCGAATTCTAAATTGGTTAGCCCCCTTTAACGTCTTGTTTTCGTCCGTAGATTTTATTATTATGAAACGCGGATGCATAGCTACATTCGCTTCCCTATTTACGGGTTTGGGTAGAGCTGGGAAACATTCGTCAGTAATAGACACGTATTCAGCCGACCTTTTACTAGGCTTTCGCCGCCTTTTCGCAGGCGGCGTGCCCATATCCAGAATACCGAAAGGATTGGTGCTGGCTATGCCAGACACCATTATGGATAAACTAATCTAACTTATGCCTTAATAGTAAAAAGAAACAGCGACCAAAAAAAGAAAAAGTAGCAAGAAAAGATAAGTAAAATGCAAAAAATTTCAGCCCAGCGCTAGAAGGAAGATAAAACAGTCTGTGTTAAATAAAAGGTCCGGTTCCAGTTCCGTTACTAAGTAAGTATTTCAATACGTTTCTTCTTCAGGATTATTGGCATAAAACAATTTTCTTAAAAAATTTTCAGGGCCGCACCAGACAAGGCACGACTGTGAGCCCCCTATGGGCTTACTCAGCAACCAGCTTCAGGCAAATCGGAACTAAGCGGTAGGTTACCTGTAATTTACTCTTCTTTAACGTTTCTACAACTAAACCTCTTCTTCCTCTGGATGTTCCTCGAGAAACATCCCCCTTAGAAAGCAACACCTCCACAGGGACTTTTCTTGATTATTCCAATTTCAATCTTGCAATCTTGAAAATACTTCTTCCCCAACTTAAAGAGGTCCAAAATGGGCCAGGGATGAGCCACCCCAAGCCCCTCCAAGCAGGGGCTGGTACGTGGAGCCTAGTGACACCTAGGATTCTTTTGTTTCTTGCGAGCCGATTTTGTTTTCAAAATTTCTTTTTTCTCTCTTGAAAAACTTCACCTTCCTGGGCAGTAAACCTTCTTTCCCAAAGATCCTAATTGGATTTATCCAATTGGATTCTCAGTCGCGCTTGAATTAAAGAAGAAAAATACAAATTTTACGGAGCTCTTCCAATTAGCAACTTTCCGGGTCAAAATGTCATGGCCAACTGAATTTATTTTTATATAATTTTGATTATAAACTTAAAAAACTAAAATTTCATTTTTCGCACGTGAGAAACCATTAAATTTGGTTATTATTATGTATACCTAAAATTATTTATTACAAAGAAAATTAAAGTTTTATATACAGTGTTATACATACATACATATATATATACCTTATTCGGCGCAGGCGCGGATCCAAGGGGGGTCACGGGGGTCACGAAACCCCCAAAACAGCCCGCATTTCAAAAAATAGAGCTGAAACAATATTTTGCAAACCTTTGTTTATTTGGTTATTCTTGTTATTTTTGTTATTTTTGATTTTTTTCTATCCTGTGACCCCCTCCGGAAAAAAATTCTAGATCTGCGCCCGCGGATCCAAGGGGGGGCCACAGGGGTCATGACCCCCCCAAACAGCTCGCATTTCAAAAAATAGAGCTGAAACAATATTTTGCAAACCTTTGTTTATTTGGTTATTCTTGTTATTTTTGTTATTTTTGATTTTTTTCTATCCTGTGACCCCTCCGGAAAAAAATTCTAGATCCGCGCCTGATTCGGCTTCTTTACATTGTTTACAAATTATTTTAGTCTGAAATGTACATTTGCCGCGCACATATTTTTCGCACTTCGAACAGATTTTTGTTGTTTTATAATCTTTACAAAATTTTATTTGACAAGTTTTTCGTATGAAGAAATCTGAACTTCTGAACGATGCTGGTAAAAGCTTTTCCTTGTGTTTTTTATATGCACCGCCGAGCTCTGAAGCTAACTGGAATAAAAATTCCTGCCTCGAAATGATTTCACCAGTCGTTTCTTTATACAAAAACCAGGCATGTATTCCAGCTAGGTCCAAAATGTTGAAAAATACATATCTGAAGTGGCCACATCTATACCAAATTTTGTAGCATTATAAAATCTATTAGTTTCCGGTATACGTTTGTTGCTTTTTTCTAATTCTATTGATTTATTTTGGAGCTTAGGACAATCAGTTTTCTTTTTAGCTTACTTTTATACACTGCAAGAGTAATGTGATTTGATTCATACAATTTGTTTAAAAATGTAGTCATTTTATCTTTTCTTTCTTTGGCTAAATTTGACAATCTCCTTTTGTTTCCACGGATTGTTCCCACAATTGTAGTTTTTTTTTTTTGCAAGTAACGTCTTGGCTAATTATACACTCGTAAAAAAATTATCTGTTGTTACCGTCCTTCCGCATTCTGTGAATGGTTCCATTAGTTTTAGAACAACGAACTCCTCAAGTGGAATTGAACATTCTCTTCTTTCATCCTTCCCCAAATAGGGAAACCCATTTATTATGTACTTGCTATTGACGTCAGACGCCAACCAGAAGTTTATTCCAAATTTTTCTGGTTTGTTCGGCATATACTGTGTAAATCTACACCTAGTCTTCGACGGAAACAACTGCTCATCAACTGTAATGTATGCACCAGGTTTATAACAATTTTGTGAATTCTCAATAAATCGATCTCATATTGTAGATATCATAGCAAATTTATTAGTTTGTAAACGATGGCTTCTTTCGCTCTTTTTATCAAATCGTATAAACTTCATAATTTCGGTAAAAGCGGGCCCACAATTTTTATTCCACAAATATGAAAAATCCAAATTGTTTGCCTCAATAGGAAAGCAATGAATGCATCTAGTTTTGTAGAATTTAGCTCTCACTATGTTCCTAAGACCGTAAATGCTTCTTCTTCTGTACATTTTATAATATGATGCACTACACGCAATTATGTTTCCATTTTTTTTCAGTTCCAGAAATTTATTGTTCATCACATACTGAACACTCTTCTTCTATGTCCGTTATCTTTCTTAGGTACCTTGTAATTTTGAAACACTTTGACATTTTTAGAGTAAATATCTATAACAGAATATTACTCTATGTAAGGAATAAAAAATTTACATCCAAGTTTTGATACTTTACTTTATCTCCTTTAAATAATCGTAGCAAAATTGTATAAGAAACACTTTAGAACTGTTCTACTTGAAACTGTATCCAATACTGTTGTTGTCTACTCTTTTCAATTGCAACCGACTCTGAGATAACCGTTAGTTTGTACAGATTATATAAATTTAAAATAGTACATAAAATATTATCTCCACCGGTCAAATTGACCGTCCACGCTAGGTAGGACACATAATTAAATTTTCTTAGAAAGAGAAAAAAAAACTAGAGTGAAAAAAAATATTTTAAGAAAAGTCATATAGTTTAATAACGGTATTATAACGTTTAAATATGTGAAACTAAAAACTAAAGTGACGAACGAATAAATTGTTAAACTGAGAAAAAAAAATGTGAAACTAAAAACTAAAGTAGCGAACAAAAACTAAGGAAAATGTGTCAAAAAATTTGAAACTTTAAACTAAATTGACAAACAAAAAATTGTTAAAGAAAGAACAAAAGTGACAAAAAAAAAACAACTAAAGTAAAACACAAAAATATTTGAGTTAAGAGAATTAAAAAGTACAGTGATAAACGTAAAATGCCGAACTAAAACTAACAAAAATTATTTAAACTGAAGTTTCAACCCAAAAATGTTAATGAAAACTAAAGTGAACAACAAAAGATATTTTACTAAGAATTAAAGTTTAAACTAAAAGTGTCGAACAAAAACTAAAGTGACAAACAAAAGATGTTAAACTAAGAATTGCAGTGACCAACATAAAAAGTCAAATTAAAATTAAAGTGACAGAAAAAAATTTGTTTTACTACACTTAAAGAGTCAAACATAAAATGTTAAACTAAAATTAAAACTACAAAAATAAAACTGAAATAAACGCATGGCGCATAACAGCAGCACCAATTCAGCAGTAGTACAACAGGAGCAGTACTAAAGTATCAACTTCAGCAGTGACGACGGCCACTCCACCGCTTCCTAGGTTAAAGTAACTTACGGTTATGAAAATCAAAAGAAAGTAAAGGTACCATATGTCTAATTTAACTTAATTTTTTTCTCTTGGTCTTGCCTCCCCTTCTTTTATTTTCAGCTTTATAAATATTTTTTGAGTTTTCTTAATACACAGAGAGATTTCCTCAATTAGCTGGGCCACGGGGAGGTCAAGAGGTGGTTGCGGCGTAGGCCAGAAGAACAGGGATTCCTCCCAACCTTATCCTATTGACATTTTTGTTCTCTCGCGCGAGAGATTTTCGTTTTGTTGTGGGTGTTCCGTTCCGGTGGCAAAATGCGGCATGTACCAAACTCCCCCACGTTATCGTATAAAGCTAGACTGGCAGCCCGCTTCCCTTATTTTCACTTACCTTCCCTTCTTCCTTCGAGGCCTTATCGGTGACTCCCGTGACTGGAGTTGACCTGAGGCCTCTTAAGAATTACGGTAGTTGGGTCCGTCAACCAGTCAGCCGTCTCGAGGTATCGGAAAAACTCTATTTTTGGGAGGAGCTGGTAGTGGAGGAATCTTGCCGGCAGACCCTGTGGGATCTGTGTGGTTGAGAAGGCTGAAGCCCTCCCTGAAATTGCAGGGGTTGGTAGTGTAGTGTCCTATCCGAGAGTACACCTCAGTCGTGCTATGCCTCGCAGCCCCCACCGGTGAAACTGGTAAGAATTCTTCCCTCACAATTTCCTTTCAGTTGGTTGAATTCTCGGTGGCCTGTGAATGGCTCTCGGGTCTTCATTGCGTAAAGAAAATATTTTTTAATGGTGAAAATTAAACAGGAGGAGGGAGGACCAGAGAGATCGTTTGTTTTATTAAATATTTTTATTAGATTGATATCAATCTTAATATGGTTCTTGTAACATTATGAATTTGCTGATGTATGAATTGTTAAACCTAAATATGTAAGAGTTAGAAATTACAACCATTTTTATCCAATTGAGATTTATTTAAGAGTAAGACAGGATTTCAGGTAGAATTTATTGATTGATTTCCTTTAAAGTTGAATCGATCATTAGCTATTAATGTATTAATAGATTGTGTAGTTCAAAATTGTTTTTTATAAAATATGTACGCACGGTTTAAAGAAAAAAGAGAGGAAGAGACAATTTTCAAATTTGTCAGTTAAGAAAACTAGTTTATAGTTGTATTGTAAACTTGTAGCCTATGCGTTAACGCTTTCCTTTGTTTGATCTAAGCGTGTGTTGTTATTATTGACGAACCCGATAAAGGCAACAAACCCCTCACGAAATCTTAGAAACGCCGCTTACGGTTCAACTGAATCTAGACTGTTATGACAAGGAGCAAATCCGATCGTCGGATCAGCACGGAACACCTATCTCTACCGCGGTTCCTGTTAATCAGACTTCACGTCCGTCGCGAGTATCGAGGCAGCCAAACTTTGAGTTAAGTCCTGTGTCTGGCCCCCGCATACAAGACGTCCATTACTTGAATTGCGTCCTGAATTTTCGCCACGTTATCCATACTAGTCCAAACCCCAGTACACAGCAGAGCGGTGGCCTAGTATTCCGCTTTGTTATTGGAAAATTCAATTCGCCGGAGCCAATTCCAAATTACATCTCGAGGAATTTATTTTATTTTTTTATTTAGCCCCCTTTAACGTCTTGTTTTCGTCCGTAGATTTTATTATTATGAAACGCGGATGCATAGCTACATTCGCTTCCCTATTTACGGGTTTGGGTAGAGCTGGGAAACATTCGTCAGTAATAGACACGTATTCAGCCGACCTTTTACTAGGCTTTCGCCGCCTTTTCGCAGGCGGCGTGCCCATATCCAGAATACCGAAAGGATTGGTGCTGGCTATGCCAGACACCATTATGGATAAACTAATCTAACTTATGCCTTAATAGTAAAAAGAAACAGCGACCAAAAAAAGAAAAAGTAGCAAGAAAAGATAAGTAAAATGCAAAAAATTTCAGCCCAGCGCTAGAAGGAAGATAAAACAGTCTGTGTTAAATAAAAGGTCCGGTTCCAGTTCCGTTACTAAGTAAGTATTTCAATACGTTTCTTCTTCAGGATTATTGGCATAAAACAATTTTCTTAAAAAATTTTCAGGGCCGCACCAGACAAGGCACGACTGTGAGCCCCCTATGGGCTTACTCAGCAACCAGCTTCAGGCAAATCGGAACTAAGCGGTAGGTTACCTGTAATTTACTCTTCTTTAACGTTTCTACAACTAAACCTCTTCTTCCTCTGGATGTTCCTCGAGAAACATCCCCCTTAGAAAGCAACACCTCCACAGGGACTTTTCTTGATTATTCCAATTTCAATCTTGCAATCTTGAAAATACTTCTTCCCCAACTTAAAGAGGTCCAAAATGGGCCAGGGATGAGCCACCCCAAGCCCCTCCAAGCAGGGGCTGGTACGTGGAGCCTAGTGACACCTAGGATTCTTTTGTTTCTTGCGAGCCGATTTTGTTTTCAAAATTTCTTTTTTCTCTCTTGAAAAACTTCACCTTCCTGGGCAGTAAACCTTCTTTCCCAAAGATCCTAATTGGATTTATCCAATTGGATTCTCAGTCGCGCTTGAATTAAAGAAGAAAAATACAAATTTTACGGAGCTCTTCCAATTAGCAACTTTCCGGGTCAAAATGTCATGGCCAACTGAATTTATTTTTATATAATTTTGATTATAAACTTAAAAAACTAAAATTTCATTTTTCGCACGTGAGAAACCATTAAATTTGGTTATTATTATGTATACCTAAAATTATTTATTACAAAGAAAATTAAAGTTTTATATACAGTGTTATACATACATACATATATATATACCTTATTCGGCGCAGGCGCGGATCCAAGGGGGGTCACGGGGGTCACGAAACCCCCAAAACAGCCCGCATTTCAAAAAATAGAGCTGAAACAATATTTTGCAAACCTTTGTTTATTTGGTTATTCTTGTTATTTTTGTTATTTTTGATTTTTTTCTATCCTGTGACCCCCTCCGGAAAAAAATTCTAGATCTGCGCCCGCGGATCCAAGGGGGGGCCACAGGGGTCATGACCCCCCCAAACAGCTCGCATTTCAAAAAATAGAGCTGAAACAATATTTTGCAAACCTTTGTTTATTTGGTTATTCTTGTTATTTTTGTTATTTTTGATTTTTTTCTATCCTGTGACCCCTCCGGAAAAAAATTCTAGATCCGCGCCTGATTCGGCTTCTTTACATTGTTTACAAATTATTTTAGTCTGAAATGTACATTTGCCGCGCACATATTTTTCGCACTTCGAACAGATTTTTGTTGTTTTATAATCTTTACAAAATTTTATTTGACAAGTTTTTCGTATGAAGAAATCTGAACTTCTGAACGATGCTGGTAAAAGCTTTTCCTTGTGTTTTTTATATGCACCGCCGAGCTCTGAAGCTAACTGGAATAAAAATTCCTGCCTCGAAATGATTTCACCAGTCGTTTCTTTATACAAAAACCAGGCATGTATTCCAGCTAGGTCCAAAATGTTGAAAAATACATATCTGAAGTGGCCACATCTATACCAAATTTTGTAGCATTATAAAATCTATTAGTTTCCGGTATACGTTTGTTGCTTTTTTCTAATTCTATTGATTTATTTTGGAGCTTAGGACAATCAGTTTTCTTTTTAGCTTACTTTTATACACTGCAAGAGTAATGTGATTTGATTCATACAATTTGTTTAAAAATGTAGTCATTTTATCTTTTCTTTCTTTGGCTAAATTTGACAATCTCCTTTTGTTTCCACGGATTGTTCCCACAATTGTAGTTTTTTTTTTTGCAAGTAACGTCTTGGCTAATTATACACTCGTAAAAAAATTATCTGTTGTTACCGTCCTTCCGCATTCTGTGAATGGTTCCATTAGTTTTAGAACAACGAACTCCTCAAGTGGAATTGAACATTCTCTTCTTTCATCCTTCCCCAAATAGGGAAACCCATTTATTATGTACTTGCTATTGACGTCAGACGCCAACCAGAAGTTTATTCCAAATTTTTCTGGTTTGTTCGGCATATACTGTGTAAATCTACACCTAGTCTTCGACGGAAACAACTGCTCATCAACTGTAATGTATGCACCAGGTTTATAACAATTTTGTGAATTCTCAATAAATCGATCTCATATTGTAGATATCATAGCAAATTTATTAGTTTGTAAACGATGGCTTCTTTCGCTCTTTTTATCAAATCGTATAAACTTCATAATTTCGGTAAAAGCGGGCCCACAATTTTTATTCCACAAATATGAAAAATCCAAATTGTTTGCCTCAATAGGAAAGCAATGAATGCATCTAGTTTTGTAGAATTTAGCTCTCACTATGTTCCTAAGACCGTAAATGCTTCTTCTTCTGTACATTTTATAATATGATGCACTACACGCAATTATGTTTCCATTTTTTTTCAGTTCCAGAAATTTATTGTTCATCACATACTGAACACTCTTCTTCTATGTCCGTTATCTTTCTTAGGTACCTTGTAATTTTGAAACACTTTGACATTTTTAGAGTAAATATCTATAACAGAATATTACTCTATGTAAGGAATAAAAAATTTACATCCAAGTTTTGATACTTTACTTTATCTCCTTTAAATAATCGTAACAAAATTGTATAAGAAACACTTTAGAACTGTTCTACTTGAAACTGTATCCAATACTGTTGTTGTCTACTCTTTTCAATTGCAACCGACTCTGAGATAACCGTTAGTTTGTACAGATTATATAAATTTAAAATAGTACATAAAATATTATCTCCACCGGTCAAATTGACCGTCCACGCTAGGTAGGACACATAATTAAATTTTCTTAGAAAGAGAAAAAAAAACTAGAGTGAAAAAAAATATTTTAAGAAAAGTCATATAGTTTAATAACGGTATTATAACGTTTAAATATGTGAAACTAAAAGCTAAAGTGACGAACGAATAAATTGTTAAACTGAGAAAAAAAAATGTGAAACTAAAAACTAAAGTAGCGAACAAAAACTAAGGAAAATGTGTCAAAAAATTTGAAACTTTAAACTAAATTGACAAACAAAAAATTGTTAAAGAAAGAACAAAAGTGACAAAAAAAAAACAACTAAAGTAAAACACAAAAATATTTGAGTTAAGAGAATTAAAAAGTACAGTGATAAACGTAAAATGCCGAACTAAAACTAACAAAAATTATTTAAACTGAAGTTTCAACCCAAAAATGTTAATGAAAACTAAAGTGAACAACAAAAGATATTTTACTAAGAATTAAAGTTTAAACTAAAAGTGTCGAACAAAAACTAAAGTGACAAACAAAAGATGTTAAACTAAGAATTGCAGTGACCAACATAAAAAGTCAAATTAAAATTAAAGTGACAGAAAAAAATTTGTTTTACTACACTTAAAGAGTCAAACATAAAATGTTAAACTAAAATTAAAACTACAAAAATAAAACTGAAATAAACGCATGGCGCATAACAGCAGCACCAATTCAGCAGTAGTACAACAGGAGCAGTACTAAAGTATCAACTTCAGCAGTGACGACGGCCACTCCACCGCTTCCTAGGTTAAAGTAACTTACGGTTATGAAAATCAAAAGAAAGTAAAGGTACCATATGTCTAATTTAACTTAATTTTTTTCTCTTGGTCTTGCCTCCCCTTCTTTTATTTTCAGCTTTATAAATATTTTTTGAGTTTTCTTAATACACAGAGAGATTTCCTCAATTAGCTGGGCCACGGGGAGGTCAAGAGGTGGTTGCGGCGTAGGCCAGAAGAACAGGGATTCCTCCCAACCTTATCCTATTGACATTTTTGTTCTCTCGCGCGAGAGATTTTCGTTTTGTTGTGGGTGTTCCGTTCCGGTGGCAAAATGCGGCATGTACCAAACTCCCCCACGTTATCGTATAAAGCTAGACTGGCAGCCCGCTTCCCTTATTTTCACTTACCTTCCCTTCTTCCTTCGAGGCCTTATCGGTGACTCCCGTGACTGGAGTTGACCTGAGGCCTCTTAAGAATTACGGTAGTTGGGTCCGTCAACCAGTCAGCCGTCTCGAGGTATCGGAAAAACTCTATTTTTGGGAGGAGCTGGTAGTGGAGGAATCTTGCCGGCAGACCCTGTGGGATCTGTGTGGTTGAGAAGGCTGAAGCCCTCCCTGAAATTGCAGGGGTTGGTAGTGTAGTGTCCTATCCGAGAGTACACCTCAGTCGTGCTATGCCTCGCAGCCCCCACCGGTGAAACTGGTAAGAATTCTTCCCTCACAATTTCCTTTCAGTTGGTTGAATTCTCGGTGGCCTGTGAATGGCTCTCGGGTCTTCATTGCGTAAAGAAAATATTTTTTAATGGTGAAAATTAAACAGGAGGAGGGAGGACCAGAGAGATCGTTTGTTTTATTAAATATTTTTATTAGATTGATATCAATCTTAATATGGTTCTTGTAACATTATGAATTTGCTGATGTATGAATTGTTAAACCTAAATATGTAAGAGTTAGAAATTACAACCATTTTTATCCAATTGAGATTTATTTAAGAGTAAGACAGGATTTCAGGTAGAATTTATTGATTGATTTCCTTTAAAGTTGAATCGATCATTAGCTATTAATGTATTAATAGATTGTGTAGTTCAAAATTGTTTTTTATAAAATATGTACGCACGGTTTAAAGAAAAAAGAGAGGAAGAGACAATTTTCAAATTTGTCAGTTAAGAAAACTAGTTTATAGTTGTATTGTAAACTTGTAGCCTATGCGTTAACGCTTTCCTTTGTTTGATCTAAGCGTGTGTTGTTATTATTGACGAACCCGATAAAGGCAACAAACCCCTCACGAAATCTTAGAAACGCCGCTTACGGTTCAACTGAATCTAGACTGTTATGACAAGGAGCAAATCCGATCGTCGGATCAGCACGGAACACCTATCTCTACCGCGGTTCCTGTTAATCAGACTTCACGTCCGTCGCGAGTATCGAGGCAGCCAAACTTTGAGTTAAGTCCTGTGTCTGGCCCCCGCATACAAGACGTCCATTACTTGAATTGCGTCCTGAATTTTCGCCACGTTATCCATACTAGTCCAAACCCCAGTACACAGCAGAGCGGTGGCCTAGTATTCCGCTTTGTTATTGGAAAATTCAATTCGCCGGAGCCAATTCCAAATTACATCTCGAGGAATTTATTTTTGGGTCGAAATCTAACTCAAGACACACTGCATATCGTTTTGATCATTTGATTAGCAATTTTTCCCTCTTACTGGATGAGTTTGTCGGGAACAGGTACTGGACGATTCGACGATTTAATGTTAATTTATCCTGGCAAGACCTAAAATCTGCCCTCAGAGCTGATTGGGGAGGACGTTCGAGTGATATCGATATCAAGCGGCACATGCTGAGCAGCTCAACGAATAGTTCACCTCGTATTACTTGGATCTAATGTCTTTAAGAAATCGTTGTCAGTTCCAGTGCAAGAGATCCTGTTTGTGGGGATGCTGAGGGTCAATTTGCTTCCATACATAAAGGAGCGAATTTGCCTTCACCGTATCTGCACGTTTGCCCATTTGAAAAACTTAGTAACCGAGGTACAGGTGGCTCGACAGCGAACGAGAAGTACGGTGATGTCGACGGCCCACCGTCCCGCTCGGGTCGAGGAAATTTTCGCCTTTAATGACTTAGTTGACTCATTGCCCCAAAACTGTTGAACCAATTGATGCTCTAACAAGGTATCAACTTTCGTCAATAAAGTGTTGGAACTGCGACAAACTAGGTTAATTATCAGGATTATCCGACCTCCGACCGAACCAACGGGGACTTTTTCTATGGCTGCGGTCGAAAGGGAGAGGTCAAACTATGCTTCAAAATAATAGTGTTAAGTCGGGAGCAACAACATCAGCCCCCAATAATAGCGAACGCCAATAATCCTCCTCCTCTTTCTCGCTCCCAGACACAGCTCTTTCCCAGAATTTGCACGATCCATCTCCACCGTCTTACACACCAAATTCTGCTGTAACATCAGTCGAGTGGGACAAATCCACTGAATCGGGTGAGTTGCTTTCACAGCCTGTTGGATCTGTTTAAAACGAAACTCCGACTACCATCTTCGCCTTAAAGAGCATCAGGCGGCTCGAGAACGAATTTTCGCCTCTTCTGTGGATCGTTCACAGCTCGTAGAATTTTTAAAATGAGCAATCGTACTAAGTCCAGACGTTCTGCATTACGCTTGAAAGCCTTTTGGAGACGTGTGTTAACTAATCGGTGTAAGTTATTCAGGGCATTGATATATTGGGGAAGGGATCGGAAAGTTTGTTGCAGGAAGTAGGAACAGAATTGAACATTTTACAATTGAGGTGGCCATCGGAGCCCGAATTTTGATCTGCAGCGGCGATTGGAACAAAGCGCTGTTTCCATTTTACGGTAACTTGGGCTTAGGAAAAATACATCTGTTCGAGCATACGGTAGATGTTGGTGAGTGCAGAGATGTGTAAGCAGAGATTTTGTCCGGTTTCCCTTGCAGTACAAAAGTTGAAGGATGCTTAGCTGAGCCGAATCCATCCGAGCTCCAGGGAGAAGACCGCTTTTACAGTTCCGGGTCATCCCCTCTACCACTACACAGTGATACTATTCGGCCCATGCAACGCTTCACAACGCCGGTTGATTGATAAAGCAATACCATATGATCTGCGTGAAAATGTCTTAGTGCATCTTGACGACTTATTGGTTCTATCTCAGGAGTTCGATTTCCATCTAGCTCTACTTGTACGGACTGTCTGAGGAAGGCGGGCCTCACAATTAACATGAAAAAGAGGAAGTTATGCTTGAAGAAAACATAATATCATGGTGAAGAGGGAATGCGTACGGATCCCGAAAGATTTCCGCGATTGTCAATCAAAACCGTTCGCCACGTATGTCGATTCATGGCAATGACTGGTATTGGAGATTTATTCCAAATTGTGCAAACCTCTCAGGCCGACGACAGACACGCTTAAAAAATCGAACAACTTCACGTGAACCGATGAAGCTCAAACCGCTTTCGACAAATTCAATCAGCACTTAACTTCTGGTGGTCCCCGACTTCCCCAGATCGTTCGTAATTTATTTATTTGGTTCGCTTAATACAAGCTACGGACAATTAACTAAAAACTAGACTTAACTATAACTTAGAGATGCTAAACTAACCTAATTAAGACTAGATTGAGGAGGCGGGATGGACAGGTAAAGGGCTCGCTGAAGGGAGGATTTGTTTAGGTGGAAATCAAAGGGAGCAGAGTTGTTAACCTTCCGTAGCATCCTAGTGAAAGGTTCAAAGTGGCCGTAGTTAGTACGGTGACACTCAAGGCGGAAGGTAGGGAAGGATCTTACGTTACGAGGATTAGTGTTAAGGGAGATGCGGCAAAGGAGATCGGGGCAATCAATGGAACCAGCCAGTACTTGGTGGACGAAGATAATGTCAGCGACATCCCGACGAAGAGCAAGAGGTTAAAGGTTAATTAGTTTAAGGCGGTCCTTGTAAGGAGGAAGATTTTGGTGATCGGTCCATGGAAGGTTACGGAGGGCAAAACGGAGGAACCTACGTTGGACTGACTCAATCCTGTTAATAACTGAGGATTGGGAGGGTGACCAGACCTGACAGGCATACTCAAGGAGAGGCCTGACAAAGAATATGAAAAGTGATTTGGTGACATAGGGATTAGAGAACTCCTTAGACCAACGTTTAACAAAGCCGAGGGCAGAGTTTGCTTTGCTGATGGAGTGATCTATATGGGAACGGAAGTTCAATTCACTATCACATATGACACCAAGATCGCAGAGGGAGGTTACAGAAGGAACGGGTTCACCAGATAGAGTGTAGGATCTGGGAGGTGTGGAGGTGCGTTTACGGGAAAATGTGATCGCTTGGCATTTTGCAATGTTAAGATCGAGGAGGTTTTTAGAACACCATGTTTGGAAATTGTCAAGGTCGGTTTGGAGGAGTAAAGAATCGGAAGCATTAGAAATTTGTTTGAAGATTTTCATATCGTCGGCAGAAATTAGGATGTTGGAGTGCTGAATAACGCTTTCGACATCGTTAACGGACAATATGAAAATGAGTGGGCCGAGGTGACTACCCTGAGGGACTCCTGAACGGGATATGAAGGGTTTAGAAATTGAGGAATAGAAACGGACGCTGTATTGACGATTTTCAAGGTAGGAACTGATCCATGAGACGAGTAGGGGAGGAAGGCCAAGGTAGCTTAATTTTTTAATGATAATTTTGTGGGAGATTTTATCGAAAGCTTTGCTAAAAGCTCTTCCATAGAGAGAAGGGTGCGAGACACAAAGGTTGATAAGTTTGTCGTAGTAGATCTGCCTTTGAGGAATCCATGTTGACACGGAGAAATGACGGACTTGCAGTGGAATGATAAGGAGTCATAGACAATGCTTTCGAAAAGTTTCGGGATGCATGATAATTTGGCGATAGGACGGTAATTAGAAATATCGCTTTTACATCCCTTTTTGTGAATAGGGGTAATATAGGAGTCTTTCCAAAGATCAGGGAAAGTACCCTCAGAAAGGGAAAGTTGGAAGAGATGGGTGAGGGGCTGAACTAGGTGAGTAAGGCAATTCTTTAGGACGGTGGCAGGAATGCCATCAGGGCCGGGGTCAGTATCGTCGACGAGGGCACTGATTTTAGCGGCGAGGGAAGAGTCGATGCTGATGGAGACTAGGGAGATTTGGGCGCAGTTCTCCAAGGCGGAAAAGTAGTTAGGGTCAGGGATGGAGTCAAGATCGCTAAAGGCCTAACTGAAAAATTCAGCGAACAAGTTAGCAATCTCTGTGGGGTTGAACGAGGATGAGTCACCAAGCTTGAGGACTGAGGGGTAACCGTTGGATTTGCGCTTGACATTAATGAAGTTGTAGAAAAGTTTAGGATTCGAGATAATTTTGGATTGCATGGAGGTAAGGTAGTCCTTGTAGAGGGATTCGCAGCGTTCGGAAAAGAGTGCAGAAATGGAGGAGTAGGAGGAGTAGTCAGTGTGGGACCTAGATAGGAGAAAGGAGTGCCATAGTTTGTTCCGCTTGTTACGCAGAGCGCGTAGTTCTTTGTCGTACCAGGGTGGAGATGAGGAGCGACTCTTAACGGACTCATAGGGTACGCATTTAGAAATGCAGCTAAGGAGAACGCTGTAGAATAGGGATACGCAGCAATGTAAAGGCAATTTGGAGTCTGTTAACGAAGAAAGGATGTTGGACTGGCTTAAGAGTAGGTTGAGCTTCGCAAAATCAGCTTTACGAAAGTTGTAGTGAATTTAGTACGATAACAGCACTCAGGGAATAAGGGGTGATCTATTCCAGGTCAACAACGACGGTAATGAGCTGCTAATTGCCTATGTGTCGCAAAAATTAAATTCAGCCCAAATAAACTATTTGGTTACCGAACTGGAGTGTTTAGCGGCGATTGTTAGTGTTCAAACATGTCATCCTTACATTGAACTAATGCCCATCAAGATCATCACGGACTATGCTAGTTTGAAGTGTCTCATGTCACAAAAAGATCTTAGTGGCTGACTGGCGACGTTGAGTTTGAAGCTTCAGCTCCCAGCGTGTCTTTCAACTTCAAAAAAGCCGCAATGATCACAGACATTTTTTACTACTGTACTACCAAAATGCCAGAGGTATACGCACCAAAACTTCCATAGTTTTCCAGAACTCGCTTGTTTCCATACATCGTCTGCATCAAAATTACTTTAACCTATAAACTCGTGTACATACTTTGTGTCCTCCACAGCTCGAGGTCTATAAACTCGGCACCGATGAGATTGATTCCCTCTTCAATATTCAAGGACCAAATGATGAAGTCAGAATTCTTCAAGTCCCTTCGAACGTCCTTTCTCACAAAGAAACATTTTTCATCGACCGTCCGACTCTCTTTAAGATCAGCGACATAACCAACAACCTGAAAAACAACTAGATCTGATCTTCTGGTCTGATCCCGTTAACTTGGTAGTCACCATGAGTAATAATTTTCTTTCCACTCTAGACGAGACCATCTACAACGTTTCCCTATTTTTTCTTAGGAATCCACCCCTCCCCCTTTCTCCACACTAACTCCGAAACCTTGCTCTACTTTAATTTCCGAGCGGGTGACTTCAGTAAATCAAATCACCTAATTGGCCAATCGTCCCTTAAATTATTTACAGCTTTTAGTGTGTGATGCCCTTGACGTTTTTTATAATGAAATATCAAGCATGTCTTATCTATCTCGACTATCTGAGTCATATGCAATCCACACTTATCTCTGATCCTAAATGATTTGCCTATTCTAAATCAAGAATCTTTCTAATTGCAAGAGTAATATATCCAACTACCGATATCTGGCCAAACTATATTGTATACCCAAACTCTTTGAAAGTATCATTTATGACTGTTTGTTCTTTCACAGTAAATCCATATTTTACCCTCCCAGCAACTGGCGACCTCTAATTCTTTCATAGCGAATTTCGGGGTTCCTCAGGGTAGCCTCTTAGGTGCGCTGATTTTTATTCTGGGTAGTAATAATGTTATGTGAATAATTAAACACTCCGATCTTCCTATCTATGCTGACGATATGAAAATCTTTAAACAGATATCCTCCACGTTAGGCACTCGACTCTTACAGGACAATATTGACAGTTGATCATCATCTGATGATAAAAAATTATCTCGAATTTCTCCATTATTACGCCCGTAAACGCCCCTCTTCTTCCCCAGAATTTATCTACTGTACGATGAACATGTCCCATGTGTTTCCTCTCTTCGTGACCTAGATGTTATTTGTGATAGTGAGCTTAACTTTCGTGATCACATTGGCAGCGTAACTTCCAGAGCCAATTCCGCACTTGAATTTGTGAAGCGTTGTTCTAAAGAGTTCCTTAATCCCTTCGTTGTTATATCTCTCCACATCTCGTTCGTAAGGGCACTAATATGCTAGTCAAGTTTTGTCTCCCTTTTAATCCACATACATTAACAAAATTTAAGCAGTTCATCGTAGGTTACTTAGCTTTACATTACGCGATCTTCCTTTGTCTGATCGTTTAAATCTTCTCTCTTTGTAAACCGTCTGAAGCTGATCGATTTGCAACCTTTATGGATGTGCCGTAAATGTGCTGATATTACCTTTATCTATTAGTTGCTATCCGGCGACATTAATTGGTCTACATTACTAAAGTGTTTTTTTTTTATATCAACTTCGCAACCTCAGATCAGTACCCGTCTTTTCCCACTGTATACCACCGCACCAATTATGACCTTTCTGAAGCTCTCTCCCAAATGCTTCGAAAAGTCAACTCCCTCTCTTCTTTGACTTTCACCTAAGAAAATCATCGCTCAGGAACGACCTACGCTGAATTTGGCATTTCTCCCAACAAAGTGTCCTTTGACTTAGCCACTTTCGCTTTCTACGTCAGCTCTCGGCGTATCTCCTACCTCCAAATAGCCCGGCAAAATCACAAATCTTATTTTAGTTCCTAACCCGACCGGATTTCCTTTTCCTATCATTCCCTTACCCCCAGCCGTCCACCCGTCTGGCTACGCCCACTCCCCTAGCTGTCTATCCCTGTATTATCAAAATGTCAGAGGCTTGAGTACCAAAACTTCCCCAGTTTTTCAGAACTCTCTTGCTTTTCCTTAGACATTTTTGCCCTTACCGAAACTAATTTAACTCCGAATATTTATAGTAATGAATTATTTCCCGCGGATTTTTCTATTTTTCGTGTTGATGCCTGATTTAACCCCCGCTAATCGCGGCGTACTTCTCACTGTGGCTAATCGCTTCGGTGCTAGTCTTCCTCTAATTCCTCATGCTGTAACTTTGTCAGCGCCAAAATCACACTACCTAGCAGATTCCTATATATACTCTGTGTATACATTCGCCCCTCCCAACCACTTGAGTCCTACAAACTTGTCTCCGTTGTGGTCGCTTCCATCTTTCATATCCTTGAGTCCAATGATGAAGTCATCGTTCTTGGCGACTTCAATCTTTTCCGTCTTGAATGACTTCGATCTGATGACGATCTCTACTACTTCCCTTCTAACGCCCTCTCTGATAATGAGACTTTATTTGTTGACCGCCTCTCCGACTCTGGTCTCTGTCAAATTAGCGGCATAACTAATAATCTTGGTAGATACCGCGACCTGGTCTTCTCTTCTGATCCTGTTAATTCGGTTGTCTCTCGTAGCACTCATCTTCTCTCTACCCTCGACCAGTATCATCCTCGACTCTTCCTCACCCTTGCTCAAGTACCCACACTTCTCCACTCTACTTCTGAGACTACTTACCACTTCAGTTTCCGTAGGGGCGACTTTGGCAAATTAAATTACCTCCTTAGCCAATCGTCCCTCCATTCCATCACAACTGGCTCTCAGCTTTCCGTTGATGAAGCCGTCAATGTTCTTTATACCGAAATCTTCGCCATACTGGCCCAATCCTTTCCCTATCAACCTCGGAGAGACCATGCCTCCTTCCCCCCATGGTACAGCAAAGAACTTCGTTCCCTTCGGAACAGGAGAAATAAACTATGGCAGGCTTATCTCCTTTCTCGCTCCGACCGCGACTTCTCCAGTTACCTCTCCGCGGCTTCCCTTTTCTCTGCACGCAGCGCATCTTCCTATCACGACTACCTGAATCGTATGCAGTCAATCCTTATTTCCGACCCTACACGTTTTTACCAATTCATTAACATAAAAAGAAAATCCAGTGGCTACCCCTCCACTTTCAAGCTGAACACTTCTACTTCCGACCTCTGTGCAATAGCTAATCTCTTTGCTCATCACTTTAGTCAATCCTTCAGTGAGCACACTTCCGAGCCAGACGCTAACTATTTCTACTTCATGGACTCTGGTCCTCAGACCTCCCTTGTTTCGATCAATATTGACCCTCCAACGGTTGCTACTGCCATTTATGCCCTTCCTGATGATTATAACCCAGGCAGGTATTCCGACCATTGTACTGAAAGAGTGCGCTCATCACTTGATTGGACCCCTGACCGCACTCTTTCAACAATCTATGACCCAGGGTTTTTTCTTGCCCAGATAAAAAAACTCCCCATCCATAAAAAGGGTTACAAGAGTGAAATATCCAACTATCGTCCCATTGCCAAACTCTCCTGTATACCTAAACTCTTTAAAAGTATCGTTTATGACTGCTTGTTCTTTCACTGTAAATCGATTCTTTCCTCGTTCCAGCATGGCTTTCTAAAGGGCATATCGACTACCATCAACCTTATCGACTTTGTCTTTAGAACACTGTGTGCTCTTGAGAATGGTGACGAAATTGACGTCATTGCTACTGACTTCAGCAAGGCGTTTGATAAGATCTCTCATAAATTAATTCTCTTCAAACTACAATCCCTTGGCTTCAATCAGCTTTTTATTTCCTGGATGAAGTCTTATCTTGAACAAAGTCAGTACAGGGTCCTTTTCTGTTCCTCTGCCTCCATCTCTTTTGTGGCCATCTCGGGGGTTCCATAGGGAAGCTACTTAGGGCCGTTGCTTTTCATTCTGGCCATCAATGATGTCGAATGTGTTATTCAGCACTCGGACATATCTATATACGCGGACGATATGCAAATCTCCAAACGGATATCCTCTACCTCTGCCTCTCGACTGCTTCAGGACGACCTCGACAATTTTAGCATTTGGTGTAATAAAAACTCTCTTGAGCTTAATGTCTCCAAATGCCAATTCATCACTTACTCCCGTAAACGCCCCTCTTCTTCCCCAGAGTTTATCGGCTGTCTGATGAACCTATCCACTTCGTATCCTGTCTTCGCGATCTAGGCGTCATTTGTGATAGCGAACTTAACTTTTGTGAACACATTGACAGCGTGATTGTTAGAGCCAACTCCGTGCTTGGCTTTGTGAAGCGTTGGTCCCAGGAGTTTCTTGATCCCTACGTAGCCAAATCCCTCTTTATTACCTTCGTCAGGCCTCTCCTTGAATATGCTTGCCAAGTGTAGTCACCATTTCAATCCAATGGAATCAATAGAATTGAAGCTGGCCAGCGTAGGTTCCTTCGCTTCACTTTACCTACCCTGGTCTGACCATCAAAACCTTCCCCCCTACGAAAACCATCTCTTACTGATCAACTTGCAGCCCCTGTGGAAGCGTCGGGACCTTGCCGATATTACCTTCATTCATCAGCTGCTTACTGGTGAGATTGACTGTCCTTCCTTACTCCAGCGGATCTCCATTTACACCAATCCTCGTAACCTCCGTTCGGCACCTCTCTTTCGCCCTGCTTATCACCGTACCAACTATGGACTTTCTGAGCCTCTCACCCGTATGCTTCGGAAAGCCAACTCCCACTCCTTTTTTTGACTTTCACACTGAGTAAAACTTCTCTCAGGAATGCCCTTAATTCCTGCTAATGTTGCCTGTTTTCATTTTTCTCCTTGTCATGTGTCATTATCATTCCCATTCTCTAATTTTAATTTATTATCTTTTTGTTAATTAGTTTTTATTTATTTTTTTAGTATTTGTGCTGTTGTTTTTTATCAGTGTTTTATTTTTTATTATAATTATTGTTATTATTTCGGATTGGATTAAGCTTACCAGGGGCGGATTTACACATAGGCAAAGTAGGCCTGTGCCTACGGCGGCAAAAAAATAGAGCGGCAAAATCTTGCAAGATTTTGCCGCCATATTATTTTCAATCATGTTTCAATTATTCAAAAACTTTTTGATTAATAAAAATGTAAAGATACACATTTTTTTTAATTTCATTTAATTTTGCGTTAAACAATCATTTCAAAAAGACGTCACTTTAATGAAACTATATTAAGTCACTATGTTAAGTCAGCAAATGTCACTATATACGTCGGGCAGTTTTAGAGCGTTTGTAACTGAAATACTATAACCTAACCTCATCTCGCATGTTTTCGTCCACTGTACCAAACTATTTAAATCGTTCAAAATGAGTGATGGTAGACAGCGACTAAGCGGGCATCAGCATTCTAAATTAAGAAAAGAGAAAGAAGAGAAATTGAAAAAAGATATTGATTCATCGCGAAAAATTAACAGATGCAGAGTAACAACGTTTTCTTTCTTGTTCAATTTTTCAATAAACAGGTTCAAACTTTGTGTAAACAAGTCGTAATGCGAAATAAAATTTTATTTTCGATAGATTTGCTGTTGAAAAAGTCCGCCGTAAAAATGTACATTCATAATGTACATTAGTAAGCGCGAAATGACTTGTGATTTACTTCTTGAAATATTTGAAAAATGTATTTTTTGTTTTGGAAACCTTAATCAAAATTAAAAAGAGATTTAATTTATTACATTACATATTTTTCAATTTTTAAAATCACAAAACAGATTTTTATTAAGAAAAAAAGGTGGCACTTTGTTGCCTGCCTACGGGCAGCAAATTCGTAAATCCGCCCCTGAAGCTTACATAAAATAAAATTTGCTTATTTCGTGCGATTTCAGTTAAAATATCGTAATTAATAGCATTATTATGTAAACATTTGATACGCATTTCAACAAGGGAAATCATAGGGATCTTAGCTCATACGTCCATGAAAATTATTAAAATGCTTTCATTTAATTAGTTAGTGTATTTTGCCTAGGGAAATCGCATGTATGTTTACTTTTTTTTATCTGTCTTAACGGTAACATACATATAGTACATTAATTTTTATGTGCTGATTTATGGTACAGTAACTCAGATATTTGCAGTCATTCCACGATGAGGTGGAATCGTCTGCCGTACGCAGAAAATGTCTTGCTGTGCCAACCATTAAATGTTTACCATAGATTAGCTTCGTTATTGAATCCCATCCGAGAACTTCGGCCGAATCTTCGAATTGCAGCATCCACCTTTGATCAGAGTAGCAATTATCACCTCTAAACCTAATTAAGGGTTCTGCGACGTCCCGAAAATTTACATAAGATCTGGAGCTAGTTTCAATTCTCAATTCAGAAAGTTGCCTTTTTAATTCAGCGTTTTCACGCTTGTAAAATCTGGAGCTAAGTATTAAACGTGTCATTGCCATTCTGCTCGGAAGTACAATAAGGTTCTTTGTCCACGTGATCGTTTCCAACGGTGTCCTTGTTAGCATTATCTGCATCGTCTGGTAGTTGGACTGCGGCAACATATTCCTCGAGATCTTTCGGTGCCATATTGCTAATAGTCTCCAGCAGTTTAAGCTTGAGTACAACTTTGTTTCCAGTTATACAAACACCAAGTTCCGCCAACTTATCTTTGACTGCCTTTAACTTCGCATTATCAAAAGTTTGTGATCACAAATATTACGGTCGTTATTTTTAGATTTATTTCCACAAAGGGCCCATTACATGTCACACTTGATGGTAACGGTAGAATTCCTATTCGCACTCGTATCTCCTATAGAAGGTGAATAAAAAGTGTTTTAGCCTCTGGAAAATTTACAAAAACCACGTCTCACCGTTCTGCCGGTTTATTTCGAAGAGAGCTGCCTACCAGATGGTGTTACCAGATATACATGGTATCGTAAAATTAAAAAGCTATTACACTAATTTTTCCTTTTTTTTTAAAGCTTAAAAAACCTATTCCACCCTATGAAGGCAGTGATGTGCAGTCAGTGGCCAGTGTTGTGAGAGACCTCTTGAGCAGGATGGAATTTGCGAGTGAGGACGACCTCCAGACAACAACCAAACGGCCATTGAGGCACCCTTTCTGAGCGACAGCCATGGCGAGAGAAGTGCAGATCACTGTACATCACTAAGGCAGCCTCGACTGCTCTACTCCTCCACCTGACTCAGAAAGGAGAGGAGTTTTTCCTAGTCCAGGAACCTTGGGTCATCAGAGACCGGCTCTGTGGACTTAATCTTCGTGCGTATAAAATCTATGTAAAGGGAGAGGTAAACTCAGAGTATATATTCTATCGGCAATGTGGGGGATATACCTACTTAATGCTATTTGGCGAGAAGTTTTGAACATGACGGTAGTCACTGCAAAATTCGTCCATTTCATTAAAGATTGGAGGGATCACTTACATATTGAGTTTGGGCTTGAGATTGAGAAACAAAGCAAGCCCCTTATATAAATAGGAGGAAAACAGAATGGGACAAATATAAAACTGCTCTAAAGCATACTCCGAGGAGTGTAATGCTTATTAATTCCAAACAGGCACTCGATACGGCGGTGGACATATTAATGAAAGTCTGTAATAGGGCTGCAGAGATTCCTTTCCCCAGTGGATAATCCAGGGGTAGATCTAGACCTTCGTGGTGGTCAGCTGAGATACTGGCACTCGAGATGGAGTGCTGCAAACGATTCAACTGGGTTAAAATAATCAATGATTGGTCTTCCTACAAGAAAAGCCTCAGGGTCTTTATGAAACTGGTCAGAAGAGCAAAACGTTCTTCATGGGAGTGCTTTTGCAATAAAATCAAAGGCACCTCCGAGATTGGTCGCTTATGCAAAATCCTCTCGACTAACCCGTGCGCTCCCAGTCTCTTAATGAAAAAAATATAGGTTCGAGGAGGTTCAACTCCTCGAACCTGGAAAACCTGGAGCCACTGATCGATGTCCACTTTCCTGGCTCTTGCCGGCACAGTGCAAAGTGTCTGTCGGGCTTCCAGTTCAATAGTTTCAAGCCCTTTAAGTCACCCCGCCCAGATGGAATTATACCTGCCAAAATTCAAGTGTCTTCTGAGCTGGTGATTTCAGACCCATTAGTACATATTCCTTTTCCTTAAGAGACTCGTTGACGTCTACATAAGTGAAACTGTTGACCCAACCAAACTGTGCTCCTCCCAACACACAAGGGCAAGTCTGTTGAGATGGCTCTGCATACCTTGATCAACCGTATTGAAAGGTCAATGATCTATAACGAATTCATTTAAGTAGCCTTTCTGGATATAGAAGGCGCTTTCAATATAGTCAAACCTGAGAGTATAACTGCAACCTTGAGCAGTCTTGGCCTGGATGAATCGCTCGTGGGGTTTACGAAAATTTAATTCGCTGTCATAAATGACCTAGATCGCGAAGAGAGAATACGAAGGGGATAGGTTCATCAGGCAGCTGACAAACTCTAGGGAAAGAAGAGGGGCGTACTGGAACTAAGCGATGGATTGACATTTGGAGACATTAAGCTCAAGAGAGTTTTTTTGCAAGATTTTTTTAATTTTCTACATGCAAACGTTTAATCATTCCCTTCATCTAAAAACTCCATTATTTTTACAGGAATAAAAGGTTTTACAGAAGCGTCAGAGACCACATTGCCGTCGATTCCCCGGTGTCTAGGGACCCATATAAGATGGACCTGGTTGTGCTAGGCAGCAGAATTAAGTCTTTTCTTACATTCCTGGACAATCTTTGATCTAGTGGTGGGATTAAGTAGGGTGACAAGAGCAGCCTTACTGTCGCTGCAGATGCCAATCCTCTTATTATGCCACCTATGAGCAATTATTCAGTTAGCCACTTCGAGAATACTTCAGCTTGAAAAACCGTTGCGGTTGTTCCGAGTGATATACTGTATTTGACTTCTTCGTTCAAATACCATCCAGCACCCGTACCAGATGAGGTCTTCGATCTGTCTGTGTAGAAGATATCAGTTAATCGATCCAGTAATTTGTTGGGATCATCCCATTCTTCCCTTACCGGGAGATTTATCCGAAATCTTCTTCGGAACATGGTAATTTGCGTCATATCATCCGTCGGCATGCTAAAAGGAGCGCAGTACTTTTGAAGTCTTCGGGATAAGACGCCATGTCCGATAGCATGTTCATTATGCCATAGTCTAGACTTTTTTAGTTGACATATAGCATTCATTGCCTCTTCCTGGATTGCGAGGTCCAAGGGCTGCAAATTAAGCATTGCATTGAGGGCTGCACCAGGGGTCGAGCTCCTGTTATCCCTATGCAAACTTCCCTCTGTATTATGTTAAGAATAGAGCAGATAGTTTTCATCTCCGTTCTACTCCACCAGACCACTGAAGCATACGTAATTATGGGTCTAATTATGTCTGTGTACACCCAGTGCACAATAGCGGGTTTTAGACCCCATGTCTTCCCAAAAGCTCTCCTGCATTGCCAGAAGGCATTCAATGCTCGAGATACTTTGTGTACGACATGAGCCTTCCAAGTCAGTTTGCTATCTAGAATTACCTCTAGATATTTCACTTCTTTGGAGAGTTGCATGGTTACACCTTTCAAAGTTGGGAGCTTAAGGCTATTGAGTTTTCTTTTCCTGGTGAACAACACAAGTGTTGTTTTCAGAGGATTCACTGATAAGCCATGTCTCTCACACCAGTTCTGGATCCTGTCTAGGGTTTTCTGTATCTTACTACAGACGACCCTAAGTGAGTTACCACAAACAAGTGCACACACATCATCAGCGTACGCCTGTATGTGTATATTTAGACTTTCCAATTCGTCTAAAAGCGAGTCTACTAGGAAACACCACAGTAACGGCGAGAGAACTCCTCTTTGCGGACAGCCTCTCTCTACTTTCATTACCGTGTCGGTGTCGCATTCTTGGAAAAGTAGTCTATGAGATAGCATAGAGTAGATCCATCTTACAAGCACGGTATCTACACCAAATGCGGTGGCAGCATTGCACATCGATGGGAACGTGGCATTGTCGAAGGCCCCGTCAATGTCAACAAAAACTCCGAGAGCGTAGAGCTCCCCCAGGTTAAACAGGCCCTAAATATCTTCTTTAGTGCTGAAACTAGGGAATGGCCTCCTGCTTTTAGCATAGCCGGGTATATACCATCCAGACCTGGGGTCTTGTAGTTTTCGAAGGAGGACAAAGCATATTCGATCTTTTCCTCTGTCACAACTTTGGATGCTATATATCTGTTCTGTCTAGAAATGGTTACCATTTCTGAATATCTTTCTAAACTTTGATTCATTTGAATTTTGTGACTGCCTGGAAAGTGGGTTTGAATCAGGATCTCAAAGGCTTCCTGTTTGGAACCCATATATCCGCCGTCAGGTTTGCGGAGGGAATTCAGTTTGGTTGTATTGTCCTTCTGAAAGACATTATACAACCTAGCTGTTTCTCTCATTCCTACCAGTTCCTCACAGTACCTTCTATAAGATGAGACCTTGGAAGTTCTTATCTCGTACTTACATATATTCACGCTGTAAGGTTCGATAGGCCGTCCAGTCATCTTCTTTTTGAGTTTTTAGTGCCCTATTCAGAAGCTTCCTGGTATTTTTCCTGAGCCTTGAGAGGTTGTTGTTCCACCAAGGGACGCTTTTGCCGCATCGGCTCTTTCTAGCGGGACAAGCCCTCTCAAAAAAATATATAAAGGTCCGACTCAATTTCTGAGTCTCATCCTCAATGTCCTTAGTTGATCGAAGCTTCGGTACATGGATTTCTTTCTCCGAAAGAATTTGTTTGTACCTATCCCAATCAGTTTTCCTTGGATTACGTCCAGCCGGGATATATATGTCATCACTGGCTATCCAGTAATTTAGGTATCTGTGGTCCGAGAGAAATTCTTCATCTAGAACTCGCCAGTTAGTAATAAAGTTACACATCTTAATATTGGTAAGTGTCAGGTCAATTAACTCCTGTCGGCTACTCGTGAAAAGGTTGGATCGTTGAACACATTGTTAACCACGAGATCGTGCGACAGAATGAAGTATTTTTTAATTGTCTCAACATCGTGGCTTCAATTGTGTTCGATACGAACACGCATGCCCACGGTCGTTCCGCTCTTTCGAAGTGAAAGAGTTGCCCCCAATTGACCATACCGAGACCGCAGATACGCTTTCTGCATATCCATGGTTCCTGTATTAGTGTTATTTGGGGGAATGTCCGCAGTTTGCTTAACCTTCCACTGAGAATAGCAGTGGCCGATTTACTGTTCTGTAGGTTGATTTGAGTGATATTTCAGTCAGTAAACATGATAACCTATGCTCCGCATATCACTCGTTGTCCGCATATATTTTCTGGCAACGTAAAATTTCACTCTCCCTTAACTAAATGGGGACGAAGCCCGTAAACAGACTCCAGGACTTTCAGCGACTCCATGTTTACGCCCAGAGCAAGAGTTGAGCCTTCTGGATCATCAGGGTTCTTCCTCCTGCTGCTGAACGCACGAATGCGCCAGTATTTAGTCTTCAGTCCCGGGTTCTGGTTACGGAGACGGGCAAAGATTTCACCAGGTGCCTTGCGAGGGCCTGGGATCCAAACTAATGCCTGAACCAGCTTAGCCATGTCGCTACCTTTTGTAGCAGAAAATTTTATGCCGTCACAAGCTGGAAATTGTTCCACATTTGAAAGCAGCCATTTGAGGAAATGTTCATTCGTGCATTGAACTTTCAGGGTTCCGTCACGAAAGACCATTCCCTCAAACCAGTGTGACTCTTTGGTCTCTCCCAAGAGCTTCCAGATGTGATGGACAAAGGTTACATGTCGTTGTGACATTTCCTTTTGTGGGTTGTTGGCCTCAATTAGGGCTAGGGCTTGGGAAGCAGCCTCAGCGAAGCTTTTGCCACCCCCACCCCTTTAGCCGCCGTGCTTGAGCCCGACGGAGTCGCACCCTCTAACAACCCGGTACGAGGATCGGGTTTCCCTTTTACCTCGTCTGGTGAGCCTTGTACCAGGAGACCGGTCTTGACGACTTTCCTCCGTTTATGTTTGCTCATAGGCTGCGTGGGTGGTATTTTGACTGCTCCAGCGCATCCCGCACCAGTCGAGGTGCTCGGAGTGGATGAGTCCTCCTCCAACCTACCTCTTTTGGCGGCTGTTGTCACCGGAGTCGAGGAGGAAGGGACAGAGCCCTTGATAAAGTCAGCTTTCGCTTCCTTTGCCTTAGCTCTGTTCTGCTTGCTCCTCAGCCGTCGCAACTGTCGTTTGGACAGCCCCTCTTTTTTCTGGATATTAATTGGAGGGGGAGCCCGTCTTGCGACCTTCTGTCATCGGAGTCCAGTAGAGAACTTCCTCCTCGCCCTGGACTCGCCAGCTCGGCAGCACATGGAAGTGGGACCTGCACATTCCTAGCCCCGGCCGCTTGTACAGCGGGAGGATTCCCAACAACAGGCTGATTACCTCGTGTAGACGTTAATACCACTGGCTTGCCTTCCATGAGTGCTTGTGGTAACCCTTCTTCGTCTGACGCCTTACGACTGACCTGTTCGACATGGGAGACCCTGCCGGCAGCACCCTGCTGCCGTCGACATAGCTCAGTCAATCATCGACGCACGCAAGCTCCTCCACCACGGCAAGGTGAGAGTACTGGTCGAAGGAGCTAATCGGCCTATTTAGCAAGCAATTCGTGCAGTTATTGATGGTTTTCGCACTAATTTTACTATTTTCGATTCAAAACCATCAATAAGACAAAGAAATGTGCGTACCGAAGAGAATATTGCTGCTGTAGCGCGGAATGTTGAAGAAGACGCCGAAATGTCTATTCGCGCGCTTAACCATCAATTTATTGCAAAATCAATTTGGTGACAACTTCATTTCCAGCAGTGGTCCTGTTAACTGGCCCCCTCGTTCGTGCGACTTAACGCCCATCGATTCCTTTTTATGGGACCATGTTAAGTCATTGGCTTATGCCGACAAACCAGCAACTCTTCAAGTATTGAAAGCCAATATTCCAGCCACCATTGTCACCAACGGCCAGATTTATTAGGAAAAGTAGTGAAAAATTTGAATGATCGAATGGACTATGTAACTCGTAGCCACGGCGGATATATGCCGGAAATCATATTTAAAAAATAAATGTCATGAAATTATCTACCAGATTATAATAATAAAAAATTCATTCCAACAATATTTCTGTTTTGTATTATTATTTAAAGTTCTGAAGCTCTTAAAAAAACACCCTATATTTAGTCATAGTCCGTTAGATTCTCAATAAGCAAGCAAGCATTTAAAGGGTACCTGCTGAGTTATAAACGGAGACAGGTGCTAAACTTCCAATTATAAAGCAGGCTTGCAAAGCGGAACTCATCTACTCATTACGCACTCGATTCCCGAGAACATGTTTGATAAATGCTACCTGGAAAGTAATGTTACAGTGAGTATAGAAAATGCTTCGAAGCAGTTACATCAGTTCTTCTTCGAGAAAGCTCTTGTAACTTTTCCTAAGCAAATAACTATAAGCTTTAGGGGACAGATATACATATAATTAGGTTTAGTGAAGAAGATAAGAAGACAGAGGACAAACGGAAGTTCAGGACGGAAAATTGAGGGCATTCCCGGGAGCTAAGAACTGAGTTGAACTGTGGTGGAATTCGTTCCTAAGAGACGATTTGGTGAGATGGAAGTCGAAGGAGGGAAGGGAGTTGGCCTTTCGAAGCATATGGGTGAGAGGCTCGGCAAGTCCGTAGTTGGTGCGGTGGTAAGCAGGGCGAAAGAGAGGGGCCGACCTGACATAACGAGGGTTGGTGTAGAAAGAAATCCGCTGAAGCAGAGAAGGACAATCAATCTCCCCAGAAAGCAGCTGATGGATGAATGAATGTAATATCAGCAAGGTTCCGACGCTTTCATAGAGGCTGCAAGTTAACAAGCCGAAGGCGGTTATCATAGGGCGGAAGGTTTTGAGGGTCAGACCAGGGGAGCTCATGTAGGGCAAAACGAAGGAACCTGCGTTGTACAGACTCAATCCTGTTGATGCTAATAGATTGGTAAGGAGACCAAACTTGGCAAGCGTATTCGAGGAGAGGCCTAACGAAGGTAACAAAGAGGGATTTGGCGACGTACGGGTTAAGGAACTCCTTAGACCATCGCTTAACGAAGCCTAGCGCGGAGTTGGCTCTGGCAATCACACTGTCAATGTGTTCACGAAAGTTAAGTTCACTATCGCAGATGACACCTAGATCGCGAAGAGAGGAAACGGAGGGGATAGGTTCGCCAGACAAGCGATAGACTCTAGGGGTGGAAGGGGGGCGTTTACGGGAGTAGGTAATGGATTGACATTTGGAGATGTTGAGCTCAAGGGAGTTTTTTGTGCACCAAATGCCAAAATTGTCGAGATCTTCTTGGAGCAGGCGGGGGTCCGAGGAGGAGGATATCCGTTTAGAGATTTTCATGTCGTCGGCGTAGATGGACAGGTCAGAGTGTTTGATAACACATTCGACGTCATTTATGGCCAGAATGAAAAGCAACGGACCTAAGTGGCTACCCTGAGGGACCCCCGAGTTGGCCACGAAAGAGTTGGAAGAGGAAGAGCAGAAAAGGACACTATACTGGCGGTGTTCAAGATAGGACTTTATCCAGGAAGAAAAGAGCCGATTGAAGCCAAGGGAGTGAAGTTTAAAGAGAATTAATTTGTGTGAGATTTTTTCAATCGCCTTGCTGCAGTCAGTAGCGATGACGTCAACCTCGTCGCCTTTTTCAAGGGCACACAGAGTTTTGGAGATGAAGTCCGTGAGGTTAGTGGTAGCCGATCTGCCTTTAACGAAACCGTGTTGGGATGGGGAAAAGATGGGTTTGCAGTGGAAGAACAGGCAATCATAAACGATCCTTTCGAAGAGTTTAGGAATAGTGGAGAGTTTAGCAATAGGGCGGTAATTGGATATCACACTCTTACAGCCCTTTTTATGGATGGGAATGATAAAACTATCCTTCCACCAGGCAGGGAAAACACCCTGGGAGATGGAGAGTTGAAAAGGAGAGGAAAGGGGACTAACCAAGTGTTGGGCACACTCTTTAAGGATTATAGCGGGGATACCGTCAGGGCCAGGGTTATGATCGGCAGGGAAGGCGGCAATGGCGGAAGCCACCATTGAAGGGTCAATGTTGATGGAGGCAAGGGAGGTCTGAGGACGCGACTCCAAAAAGTGTAAATAGCTAGAGTCGGGCTCTAAGGAGTTTAGCACTCTTTACAGTGTGCGGATGTGTTGTGCGATCGCTCCTGCTTTCATTTTCAATTTTTACTTTGATTTCTCTTGGTTTCATTTGGACTATATTTTTGATTTGTTTTTTGACCTATTGTTTGTTATTGTGGCCATAATTTAGCATCGTTTAGTTTAATATTATTCTTGCGAACTTAATTTAAATTTTATCATGGCTACTGACAATTGCAACAAATGCTGTGGGACAGTTTCCCATGACCCGATAAAATGTGGTGGTTTCTGTGAGAAATTATTCCATTCCTCCTGTCTGGGAATCTCTAGTGAACATTATAACATTGTCAAGAACTTGGACGGTTTTGTTTGGATTTGTGATGGTTGTGTTGATTTCAAAGGTAAAATTCTTAATTGTATGAGCTTAGCTTCGCAAGTTGAAAACCTGTGCCTGACTGTGTCTAATTTGACCGCGAAAATCGATAAACTGATGCCGCTCATTCCTAAACCGCCACATGTCGATCCTTCCATTCAGTTGAAAAATCTGGATGGTTCCACATTGGGATCGCATCGACCATCAACACCAAAGATATCTGCGCTGACGAAGAGGAACAGTCATAAAACTATTACTGCGGGTGGAAAGTCATCACCGCTGGTTTCGTCCGTGCCCTCGGCTGGTACATCTAGTGCATCTAAACGGATTACTCGTTCGAAGGCTGCAGCGGTTGCTGCCACAGCGCATCGTTCAGCTTCTGTGGTTGCTAGGCCTTCGGTTGTTATCATTGATGATGTCACAAACTTATCATCTGCTAATATTGTTCTGAGTGCAGTATCAGCACTGGACAGCCCAGCTGAGTCACCCACGGCTCTTTCTGGGCCTGCCGTTACGCCGTCTACTGCTGCGTCTGTGTCACCCACGGCTATGTTCTCAGAGCTGCTGTTGTGCCAAAAATTCTGTTTATCTCTCGTCTGGCGCCTGACACCAAAGTAGACGATATACTTGGCTACATATACGGTAACTCCGCAATCCCTCGGAATTCGATTTCATGCATGAAGCTCTTCTCAAAGGCGCGGGCTGGTCTTGTCCCGCTCGTCTCATCATTTAAATTGTTCGTCCCTCAGGATTACTTCTATTTGTTGTTGGACAAGAGCTTCTGGCCAGACAGCATCATAGTAAAAGAGTTCGCACCGCTACAGAAACATCGTAGCCATTCATCTAAAATGCCAAAAAACGGATCTGCTCGCTCAGTATCCACTATGCCAACGTAACGGGCTTGCGTTCTAAATTGCAACATTTTTATCTTTCTGCTGCAAATTCTACCCTCGATGTTGTCTGCCTTACGGAAACCTGGTTGTCTGCAGATATCCCAAACGCTGAGCTTTTTGGCCCTGAGTTTCAGGTGTTCCGTCGTGATCGTCATCGGTCTCATGTTAATGCTCCGGTTGGAGGTGGGGTGCTCTTGGCGGTTAGGAACTGCTATCCGTCTGCTTTATTTGACATTCCAGACACGAGCCACTTAGAGTGCCTGTGCATCGTTCTGGATTTCCCCAAAATGAGGCTGTTCATCATCAACGCATACATTCCTCCCAACTCTCAGAGTGGACTTTATGAGTCATTTTACAGGGTGGTGGAATTTGTATCAGATCAGCTTTTGCCCTCTGACGATTTGATTGTTGTGGGTGATTTCAACCTCCCCCACCTTGTTTGGCGCATGGAATCTGCCAGATTTCTTTCTACATCTGAGGCATCGTCTACCCGACAACGTGATCTTCTCTTCCTCGACAGTATTCAGGGGTGCAATCTTCGACAAGTGAACTCACAACGAAATGATTCTAGTAGATTGCTTGACTTAGTCTTCACTTCCAACGTCGATCACACCGCGTTGTCCAAATGTATTACGCCTTTAGAGAATGAATCGCATCATCATCCAGCTCTTCATATTGATTTTTGTATTTCACAATGTCTGATAATTAATGATTCTGTTTCTGCTATTTCATTTAATTTTCGTAAAGCTGATTATTTAAAGTTGAATGACTTCCTGTCTGGATGTGACTGGTCTCCTGTGTTAACGGAAAGCGATGTTAATGTGGCTACTTCTAAATTTTATGAGATACTTTCTGCCTCCTTTGTTTCGTGTATTCCCATAACACTCAACAAGAACTCTAATGCGCGCTTGCCATGGTTTGATACTGAATTGATTCGCTTGAGGAACTCTAAGACTAGGGCCTGGAAGAAATATTTGATGACCAAGAATGATGAAGACTTCCTTGTGTTTTACAGTCTTCATAAGCAATTCTTCGAAAGATCTGAGGCCGCATACGTTTCTTATTTATCGGATTTGCGGAATTCTTTGAAGAGTGAGCCGAAGCGCTTTTGGAGTTTCATTAATTCTAGAAGGAGCTCTGACGGTTATCCTGCTTCCTTCTGCTATAACGGTGAGCGCAGCAGTGATCCAGCCAAAATTTGCAATTTCTTCTCTGCTCTATTCAGCTCCGCTTTTATCTGTGATAATTACGATACTCCTAAATCTTTTTTCTACTCGACGAAGCTTCCATCCACTACCTTAGAACCAAAAGACCTTTATTTTGACCATATCACTATTTTACAGTATCTTGACAACATTCCCTCTAAATATTCGTACGGACCCGATGGTGTTCCTTTAATAGTTTTAAAATCTTGTGGTTTGTCCTTGGTGAACGTAATCTGTTATTTATTTAACTTATTAATGATTTCAGGTGTCTTTCCTAATTATTGGAAATTATCTTATATTACACCCTTGCATAAGAAAGGACCTAAGGATGATATATCCAACTACAGGCCTATTGCCAAACTCTCGGCTTTACCTAAGCTTTTCGAAGCCATTGTCTGTGATATTTTATACTTTCACTGCAAAAGTATAATAAGTGACTGCCAGAAGGGAAGGTTAACTGTTTCTAATCTTCTATGCTTTTCGTCTTTCTGCATCAGTGAGATTGAACGGGGTGGACAAGTTGACTGCATTTACACGGATTTCAGTAAAGCCTTTGATAGAATTAGCCACCAGGCGTTGATCCTTAAACTGGCGAAATTCGGTTTCCCTGAGGTCTTTTTGGATTGGATATCATCCTACCTAAGAGATCGTTTTCAGTTGGTTTCTTTTCGCGGTACGTTCTCACCACCTATCCATAATACCTCCGGGGTTCCACAGGGTAGTCACTTTGGACCTCTACTGTTTATTTTATTTATAAATGATGCGAGTATTGCTTTATCACACTCTAGAATTCTTTTATATGCTGACGATGGAAAAATTTTTCGCTCTGTTCGTTGTCTTAACGACTGCCTTCTGCTTAATAGTGACTTAAATAATTTTTCAATGTGGTGCGCCTCAAATTACTTACCGTTGAATGTGAGTAAATGTACTTTGGTGTCTTTCAAACGGAGTAAAACTCCAATACGTTACAATTATTTCATGGATGGTGGTGAAATTTCACGACTAAACTTGGTAAAAGACCTAGGTGTTACTTTTAATTCTAAATTTGACTTTGACGAAACATAATTATTAGCAAGGCTAATTCGGTACTGGGATTTATTAAGAGGTGGTCTAAAATTTTCGACGATCCTTATGTGACAAAAACTCTTTATACCACATTCGTTCGCCCCATTTTGGAATACGCAAGTCCTGTATGGGCGCCTTCTTATAATATCCATTCGGACCGCATCGAGGCTGTGCAGAGAAGATTTTTGCAATTCGCACTCAGAGGTTTACCATGGGCTGACTCCCTTTGCTTACCCCCTTATAGAGACCGCTTAAGGCTTATTTCAATGGAAGCACTAGCAGAGAGGCAAATGATCTCCAGGATCGTTTTCGGCTCCAAAATTTTGAGTGGTGATTGTAGCTGTTCGGAACTCTTGTCTTTGTTTGCGATATGTGTTCCTCGCCCTGGTCTCAGAGTCAATAAATTAATAAATATACCCTACGATCGCACTAACTACGGACTGCATGAGCCAGTCACATCCATCGCCTATTTGTTAAATTTGCACCATAAAATTTTTGATTTTAATTTATCGTGCCAGAAATTGAAAAATCTACTCAGTTTTCAATTTTCTAATTTACATTGTAGACTGTGATTTTGGTTTTTAAAATAATTTTTGTTTTTGATTGTAAAATTAATAGATATTGTATGTCTCACTGCAAATAAATAAATAAATAAATAAATAATGAGTGCTCACTAAAAGACTGACTGAAGTGGTGAGCAAAGAGATTAGCTATTGTATTGGGGTCGGAGGAAGAAGTATCATTGAGTTTAAGCGTAGAAGGGTAACCGCTGGACTTCTTTTTTATGTTAATAAATTGGTAAAAGCGTTTGAGATCGGAGACGAGGGTTGACTGCATGTGATTGAGCTAGTCGATATAAGAAGATTCGCTGCGTGCGGAAAAGAGGGAAGCCGCCGAGAGGTAATTGGAGAGGTGGGAGGTGGAACGAGATAGGAGGTAGGATTGCCAAAGTTTGTTCCTTCTATTCCGAAGGGATAGAAGGAACAAACAAACACTTAGCTATATGTCTTGCTGTGGGTATAGTTTGGAAATATTGGGGTTGTTCACCGGTATCCTTCTGGATCATGTTATGGGTAAAAATATATTACCATGCACTTAAGCAATTTTCTAGAGCTCTTGTTTGGGGATCAAGTCTTTTCAAACCCTTACGGATTTTTATTTAGCCTGCTTTTTAGACTTTCCTGATCTTACCGGCTCCGCCAATTTGTTATGTACCATATATTATTTTAATCCCCCTGCGTAGGAAAGCCTAGTGGCATAACAGTGGTAAGGATCCACTCCGCCTAGTAAAAGAGTCTAGGTGTAATAAGGAGAGGCTGCTTAGGGCAAAGATCATGAAATACTAGATGACACTCTCTATACAAGCCTAAAGCTCTAACCCATATGCAAGTTCTAAAACTGCCTGGGGAAAATGTTCCCATTAGAGAAAGCAGCAAAGAATTTTTGCTTCCTATTCCTTATCTAAATGCCAATGAGAACGAAAGAGATAACAATAGGCAGCCAAAAATTCTCATATACAGCACTTACAGTGTAGGCAATAAAATGCAGGGTTTTTTTATCAGGGATTTTTAAAGGCGGGCCAAACGGATGCGGGCTGTTTTTTCACTCTTCATTTTTAAAGGCGGGCCAAACGTATTCGAACGTGTGCGCTGCTCTGAGTGGTGAAACATGATTTTAATTTTCGTTCCGCCTCCTCCTAAATTTTTGTCTTTCTCTCACTCGTGAGCACTTTATTACTATCCGCTTTTAGAAAAGTTTGCAAGGCCGGTGGGCTAACGGAAACAAGGTCGAAAGAAGATAAGGGAATACGTCACGAGTGTCACATTTAGTATTTCATGATCTTTGGCTTAGGGTTCCCACTCGGTGGTATGAGGATGTTGGTGTGAAAAGGAAGGGTGGATTTGCTGTCGAGGTCTGGTTGTTGGTTTGGTGGGGGTGTTTTTGACGTGACTGGGGAAAAGATGATGAGGTGGCTAGTTTGCAAGCGGTGGTGTGAAAAGAGAGGAACAGAAAAGAGGGGTGACTGTGCTGAGAAGGTGAAGTGATAGTGGATGGTTTGTTAGCGGTGGTGTGAAAAGAGCAAGTGATAATGATTTTGCGGAGGAGAGGTTGGCTTGCTGTTCAGTTGTTGATAGGGAAAAAACAGGCTGAATGTGCAGTGTGTCGAAGAAGAATAATAAGAGCAGGAATATCGCGAAAGAGGGGTGACTCTGCAGAGAAGGTGAAGTTGTAGTGGCTAGCTAGCTAGTGACGGTATGAACATTTTGTCGATCTGATCATACCGCATGCCGAAGAAGAGGAGGAAGAGCAGGAATATTGCAAAGAAGCGGTGGTCTGCTGCTGCTTTTTCGAAGGGGTAAAACAGGCGAACGATTGATAAAGTAAAGGGCTGGTCGGGGCAGCACGCTTGACTTGGGGAAGATCTGGAAGAAGCGAAGAAGAATTTAAGAAGACAAAAAACTTGGATTGCATACGAAAACCAAACTTGAATTGCATATGCTTGAAATGACAAGTGTGGGCAGATAAGATGTTAGACATATGCCTTTTGGCAACACTTGGCGTGCATAGAGCGGTCGATTGGGTAACAGAGGGCTGATCTTGAAAATTATCTCGGGCATGAACACAACATGATGCAACGTGTACAGCGTGCGCACAGCAGGCATACAAATAAATTGAAGGAGCACGGTTGCGAAAAATAAAAGAGAAGTTTTTGTCCTATTCCTATGTATTGTACGTTAAATTTTTGTCAATTTTATACAAACTTTTGCGAATTTAGAGGTCCCTTGAAAAATACATCTGATTTCGATTCAGAACCAGTATAAGTATTATACAAAATTTTGGTACCATTTTGTAATTTCAGAGGCTCCTTAAAAATATGTAGATGAGGTTTTTTTTCGAAAAAATTATAAATTTTATAAAATATGCCAAACAAAATGAACGCTCCAGCTAAAACTTTGAAAGTATTTAAAGCCCGGCTCATGTGTTTTGATGGTGGAGGTGGACTATTATTCGATCCACATACATCCTTACCGCTGGCATAGATGCAGTCAGGTAAACGTCGAAGATATTCGGCTTCAACGTCTTCAGGGCAATTTAAGGCACTCATTTCCATACAGCAAAAGTATCATTTTCCTATGTCTTTCAGGTTGGTGTAAAAGAAGCCGCTCCTTGCTAACTTGTATGATTTCTTGTCATCCAAAGTTATATTATTAAATGTCTTTAGCCGATCAGATTCACGCTTTAAAATCAACATTGTGACTGCAATAAAGACTGCTTACAAAACGTCTTTTATACTAATCCATGTGTTGTGCTTTTGTGGAAATCCGAGCCATTTAACATAAACTTTATTTATTATTTCTTTTTATAAATCAAAGATCAGGATGTTTGACTGGAAATAGTTCAAGGTGATAAAAACCGTCCTGTATTATATTTTCTTAATAATCTTCAGGAATGTAATTTACTGGATAAGTATTTTTGACTTCATTTATTTAAAGATTTGGAGTGTAGCCCTTTTCAGAAACGTGTTTATACTTGCTTATGTGAACAAAGTCTCCTACTTTGTATTTTGAAGCTGGTTTTAATGTTAGTTTTTTACAGGGTGGCCCATTTAAAAATTGAAATTTCTTTTTGTTATAAAAAAAACGATTCAATATTTTTCAATGGTTGAACATTTATTTGAAAAGTTGTTTTATGTCACTTATTTATAAAAAACAGTTCCGGTCAAATGACCACCATGGCTGCCTTGGCAGTAGCCCATTCGGTCCACCCAATTTTTGAGTACATTTTCGATTGTTTCGGGCCTGTTAGCAATAGCAGCTTGAATCTCGTACTTGAGGTCTTGAATTGTTTCTGGTTTGTTGGCGTAATATTTATCTTTCAACGCTCCCCAAAGATAATAGTCCAACGGCGTGAAATCCCAGCTTCTTGCCGGCCAAATGACATCACATTTTTTGCTGATTATGCGATTTTCGAAGATAGGGCCCCAAAGTACAATTGTGGAGTTCGGCCAAACGATCTTCAGCCCAATTTGCGACCGTAGACAGTTGGGATGGTCAACCGGCTTTAGCTGCTGTACTAATTGAACTTTATATGACTTCATGGCAAGGTTTTTACGTAAAATTCGCATCAAAGAAGTGCGTGCAACAGCAGCAATTTTTTTATTGAGCGCACCGGACGAGTACGTACACGGGTTAGTTTATCCACCAACATTCCAGTTTCAAATTGGGTTTTTTTTGTCAAATTTTTCTTTCCAAACTTCTCACAGTTTCACTTTGTTTCACTTTGGAAATAAGTTTTTAATATTTCCCAACTTTCTTCAAGCGAATACCGTCCCATTTGGTAAATGTCAAACCTGGAACTAAATTTCTGTCAAGTCGAGAATGACATATGATCAATTAAACTTCTAATTACCGGTAGTTCGAATTCTAAACACTAGATGGACCACCCTTTATACAATGTGGCGCAAAATTAATCACTCTATCGGAAGATGTTATAATTATTGCAAATGGCGTCGTACGTCAATAATATTTGACATTTGTGAAGTACACAGCTGCAGAATACAAACACATAAGCAATGGAGCGCCTACCATACCTAGTCGTGCCATAAATTCTGTCACAACTTTAAAGAAGCATAAAATCTAAACAATAAAAGATAATATGTTTATTACAACGAAATATATTTTAATAAGATATTGTTAATTAATTAATAAAAGCTTTATTCGAAATGACCTCCTTTAGCTTTAATACAAGCTTTTAAACGTTGTGGCCACTAGTCTATAGCAGCACACACGGTATTCAACGACATTTCATTTGCTGCTTTCACCAACGATTTTTTCAGACTGTCCAAATTGCGGTGTGGAGTTCTACAGGCCTTGTTCTCTAACTCTGTCTATAATTCATAATCCAGCGGATTTAAATCTGTGCTCCCGGATGGCCAATCTTCTTGTGCAATAAAATCAGAAATGTTGTTGCGCACACTCCTGTGTGCTTTTTGCTTTGTGACAGAAGCAGAATCTTGGTGGAAGACCCAATGTTGTCCACCGAAGAGAGTTTGCGATAGAGGTTTCACAACACCTTCCAGCACGTTGGTTTGATAAACCGCCGCACCGGTTTTGGCACCTTTTCCGCAAAAATGGAGTGTTGTGACACCATTACCTTTATGGGATATACCCCACCAAACCATTACAGAAAGAATGATGGCCTCGTTGCACCCTGGGAACCGTTTTTTTAGCTTCTTCTGATGATGTTGCATAAACCTTATCATTTTGTTTATTAGAAACTTGCACAGTAAAAATTTTTTCGTCGGTAAAGAGGATGTTCTCATGACCATTGGTTGCGTGTCAAAGCTAGAGACTCTTGCATCTTTCCAATCTTATTTCCTTTAACCGTGGAGTCAACATGTGGGCTGTTGACCGACGATAAGCCTTCATATGAGGATCATCTCGAATGAGTCTACTCATCGATCTTGTGGAGATTTCCAACTCCCTCGACAAAATTTTTTGTTTGCGCAGTGGATTTCTACGGATGCGCTCTCGGACAGTTTTAATGGCACTGACTGTTCTAACGGTACGTGGATGACCGGTCCTTACTCTATCATCTATGCGTAAGGTTTCATTAAATCGTTCTATGGCACGATAAATGAATCTTTTTGTTATTTTTAGCCGTTTCAACAAATTCAAAATTTCATAAGCATTTTTTCCACACTTATGGAGCGCTATTACAGCGGTACGATTTTCTTTTACTCCCCACTCCATGATTACGAGTCAAAGACTGTCACCAAACTGATTGGAATATTACGCCGTACAATTCATTTATTACAAAGTGCAACATAACGGTTCAATTCCAGGCTAATTTCTGAGAAAGCGCGCATTAGAAATTGTGTGACAGAATTTATGGCAAGACTAGGTACAAGAGCAAGGAATAATTGTGTCCATTTTTTTGACTAAAAATCGGTCGGTGGTGTTAGCGCAGCGTGCATTTCGACGTCAATTTCCTAGTCACGCCAACAGGGCAAACATTCCGCCGCTTAGCTGTTCGACTCGAACAGACTGGAACCACAAAAGATCTTGCGGAAAGTAATGGAAAGTGCGATAAAACGGGCACAAATATGTATTAACACTGGCGGCAGCCACTTGAAGCATATCATCTTTTCCACTTAACAGAAAGAATTGGAAAGGTCCAAAGATAAAGATTTTTTTAAAAAGTTATACAAAAACAAAATTGAATGATTAATTTTGCGCCACCTTGTATAAAGTTTGCAATAAACGACTCTTGTCGTATGGTCCAACGTCTATAGCTCGTCTATGTTAATAGTTCGATGTTTTGTTCTATTACATTTGCCTGTTAATTTTTCCAATATGCTGATCCAGTGATAATTGCCATTCATGCTGAATTTTTACCACATAATATTTTTTAATGGTCTATTAAATCTTTCTACAATTGATGCTTTTAATACACTATAAGTTAAGTTAAGTGCTGAAAGGACTTGTTAATTTAAAAAGATTGTATGATGCAATGAAAAATGCGGAGCGCTACCATCAGATATTGACCAGACGAATGTTTAATATATAAATAGAGTTCCTGATGAGTTAGTTAAGATAAAATGAGCCTACGTTAATTGTTATAGATGATACGATGTTAAAAAATAAACAACTGTCTGACAAAGATAAATGGTAGAAACGAATTAATAAAATTTTAAAGAGTCAAGCATTAAAGGACACAGGATTTTGATAGAAATAAAAGTATAAAACCCATTCAAGAAAATTTGCCTGCTAAACACAAAGCTTTGAGAGATAGTTCAACTCAAAATAAATTAATTTTTGAAGATGACAAAGTAACCTTCACCAGTAAAAGAAAAAACACCTCCTCAATTGTCTCATCTGGCAATAGGGGAAATTACTTCGCCAATATAAACTTTATCCCCTAGAGACAAGCGATGTTTGTGCTAGCGGAATAGGGAAAAGTCTTAAACCACCCTCCAAAAGGAAATTTGCAGCCGAAACCAATATTGTAAATAAATATTATAGGGTAGTAACTGCTGACGACGGTATAACTCAGTATACTATATCTGCAGACATGAATGTTGATGAAGCTGGCAGTTTTATACAATAAATGGAAAGATAGGAAGATAGAACAAAAACGAAGGAGACCTCTAAACAGTCTATATTAAGACCCTCACAGCTGGATCCTAAACAATACGAACTTGCATTTCCTATTAGAAAGACAGAGTGAGATATTAAAACAAATAAAACAGAACGAGCCTCTTTACATTACTACCCTGAAAATTCGTTGCATTTACAAACAAATTATCTCGCCAGTGCAAGCTAAATAAAAGCTGGTAGGTTGGGGTTACAGAAATATCAATTCCCGAATATGAAATAGATGAAAATAGTGTGAAAAGATTGAAACGGAGTAACGACTTTGTGGAGCTAAAAGAAATTTCACAAGTCTAGAAGATCACGTGGTCAAAATAAATGAAAATGATGGAGTAAAGATTTCAGAACCTCTCGCAGGCTAGCTATAAAGTGGGTCGCGTAAACTTTTCCGCATTTTTGCTAACATTTTAAAATGTCATTACACCATCCCGGTTCATAATGTATTTAAACGACGTTAAGCAGGGCATATGGAACCAAATATATGATAACTTTTTAAGCGAGGTTATCCCAGAAATTAGTTACGCACAAGATGAAGGTGAATATATCTTGCATATATATCAAGGTAGAAAACAATCCGATAATGTTCTCTTGAAATAGAAGTCATACAATTCAATGGAGAGTTTTGTGGATGATATAATTGGGCAGATCCCAAGAAAACAGAGAAGGTATGTAAGGCTACAAACCGCTTTAGACGATTATGTACACTCAGCTCGAAGTATAAAAAGGAAGGGTACAGTAAAAAAGGAAAATGAAGATATGTTTGAATTGAGTTACAGTTAAAAATTGAGATATAGAAACCTTTGCCGGCACATCTTAATTTTAAAAATCTCGTTACACTCTTTATTAATAATGTACATTTGGATGACGAGACAATAAGCAAGAATGAAAAACAGAGGAGTTGCACGCATAAAAGATATAATACTCAGGATATTAGACAAATTACGTGGTGATTCTCTTAATGTGAAAGTCTAGAAAAATTACAGAGAAGAGCAATATTTTAAATGTTCCTTATAAAAACAAGCTTCAGACCTTTTAAAGACAACACAAGTACAGATAGATGTTAATATGGATAACTTATCAAATTTTGTAACCGACGTATTTTTGAATACACCTGTAGGTTAAAGAAAAGCTGATATATTATTGTCCGAATTGAAGTCATCTTTGAATAGTGCCAGACTGCAGTCGGAACATTTGTCAATTTGCAAATTGCAAGCTAAAGATTCTTGTAGCGAACGCGATATTGTGTCCATTTATAACGATATAATCAAACAGAGGATTATAGGTGATAAAGGAGTAAGATATTTGTAGCGCCTGTAAACAAGAATGAATGTATATTACGTATTAACTATGTAGAAAATTGCCATATTGAAAAAACATCGATTGAAAGTGTTTCAATAAAAATAACTGATGGGCAAGGTGCGTTGGTTAAATTTAAAGGAGGCTATATTCCGACATAGTTATATAATGCTTCATTTGAAGGGGCAATAAAGCTATAAATAACAAACACATCGACAGTTGTTATAGTAGGGAAGTATACGCAATTCCTAATGCAGTATGAATTCGTTGTACACACGTTATTACTTAGTTTAAATCGGCGGTAGTTTCGTTGATATAGGCGAACTGTACCGATCACCACTTATCTATCAACACGATGGAGGGATTGGAAGTTATTTCAGCGGATTACTAAGATAAGATATTTGCAGCCCTTAGTTAGTTCCGGTGCCAAAAACAACAGGCAGTTAAAACAGGAAAAGCCATTTTAGAAGATGCGGGTAGTAAACCTATTAAAGATATCTTAATAGAGCAGGCTAAAACTGCCCCTCGAGAACTTGCGCAAAAAGGTATAAATAAGCTGTTTGAACGTATGCATAGTACAGGACGAGGCAGTCATATGTCTATGAAAAGACTTAATCCGTTTATTGCCCTACGTCTTTTTTCGGCTGACAAACGGAAAAAGCGTTAAAAACAAAACAAGCAAAGATCATCAAAGAAAAAGAAAAAAATTATTAAAGGCAAACGTAGTTTTCGTAAAAGTGTATTAGATATTTTTGATAAATAAACAAAATGTCCGCGTATAGCGAGTGTACAAAATCCGAATTAGATCTTTTCTCGAGACCTACAGCCCAAAGTAATATTTTAAGAACCGAAGAAGTTGCATACAAGCTTATAGCGTCATTAGATAACTCATCCGTTTTTGAATTTGTTTCGCTGGGGCACGGGGATACAAATCGAATACTTTGAAAGTACAGCTTGTTAAAATTAAGGCTGGCAAAGAGGAACTTTATACCGCAAAAAATGTTGTAGAGAGTGCTATAGTGCGTAATGAAGGACCAGGAGTTGTTATTAATGTGATTCATTCACTTTTTCGTTAAAGGACCTTTTACTTAAATAGGAAACCCATTGATCAAACTTTAATAACTACAGAGCATATGTACATATATTCAAAATTTATTAAATTGTGGAAAAGATGCGGCGTCAACACATTTGGAGACTGTTGGTTCTGAAGAAAATCGATGCTACTTAGCAAAAGAAAAGCTTTTCTGCAATAGCGGTGTTGTGGAATTAATGGGGAAAATCAATGGTGATATGTTGAACCAAAACAAATTATTAATGAATGGCAGAGATCTACACGCTGTGCTATCTCTTGAGAAACAAACCTGAATTTTACCTCCTTTCAAAGAATGACGACAATTCACTATGACTTATGATTATAAAGGCAACTATATATATGAATCATGTCACCGTTAACCATAGCATAATGTTGGCTCACGAAACTGTACTTCAGAGTTTAAATGCCGTATATTCATATAAGCGAGTTGAGGTGAAAACTTATACGATACTTGCAAATACATTTACATTATCTTGAGACAATATTGTAATAGGAAAATTACCAAAATTTATAAGTATTTGGTATGGTGGACAACGACGCCAATACAATACAATGTCAAACACAATGATTTAACTAGATTTAATTTATCTGGAAATGGTGTTTAAGTTCCCAACCAACAATTGAGTTTGATTATTCAAAAGATTCTCCGGTCAGTTCAAGAGGCTAACTAACTATGTTACATCGTATACTAAGGTTATCGATCTGGAAACACCAACCTCGCATTGTGAACAAGAATGAACACGATCGAACTATAAAAGTTGTTAAAAAGTAAACAACAAAAATATTTTTTAAAGGTATATTCCCGTGTAACCGCCTACCAAAAGCTATAAAAAAGCGAGCATATATCATGGCCAGTACAGACCCTGCACATAAGAGCGGTACTCATTGGATTGCATTTTACATCTCAAGAAAAGGACACTTTGACTCGTATGATAAACCCCCCAGTAACAGGTTTTTTCGCAACTTCTTACATATTAATTCAGATGTGTTTGTAAGCAATAAAAAACGGCTGCAAGGTGCACAATCATCTACATGTGGAGATTCTTGCTGTGTGTATTTACGGTGTAAAGGAAATAGTTTAAACCAATTTCTGAAACAATTCTGTTCAATAATTTTAGATTAAATGATAATAAAGTTGTGAATTTATATCATAAAATATACTTGAAAAAAATATTTAAAATCTGATGGGGGTAAATATAACCAGTTATGTACACCAGAAGATAAGCGATTAATAAATAAATAAAAGAATAAAAATAATAACAAATATTGTGAAAAGTGTATTTAAATTTTTAAATTTTGCGAACTGACAATAATGTTTTCATACCATCAAGAACCTCTTATGTGCACCTGAATTATTCTAGGCTTTTCTTTGCGATACCTTTGTACTTCAGTACTAATAATCTATTTGATATGATAAACATTGAATAAATTTTTTTTATATAAAAATACATAAAGTTTTTTTATTTCATTATGTAATTTTATTGGTTAACATGTAAAGGCACATATTTACATAGTTTTGCAGAGCGAATAACGAATAACAAATAAAAGATACATTATTGTGGGTTTTACAAGAAAATTGATAATTTGTAAGTTCACTTAGTCTAGGTATTTCTTCAAGCTGGATGATTTCTGAAGTTGGCACGTGTTTTCTGACAAATGAAGTCTTGATTTCATCTTTTACATACAGTGTTGTATTTTTAAATTTTGAAAACACTTCGGGTAAATTGTTGTAGCTGATGTCTCCGTCATTCCAACGTAGACCATTTATATTTTGCATGTCATACTGGATCTGTCGTCTTGCCTTTGATGACAACTACTGGTATGGGTAGGGGGGCATGAAATGATAAGCATCTGGGATGATCGTTCCAACAGCAAAGACGGCTAGTTCTTTAATAAAGTTCTGACCATTGTTCCCGTAAACAAACTGTATGTCTAGAAAAAATTTATCCATATTATCAGTTGGCGGAATAATACGGAATGAACTGATATTGCGTGCGTACTCGTATATTTATATATCGCTCACCGGCTGCAATAATGGCACAACTCAAAAAAAAAGTTTTATAGAGTTTTCCCGCGCATAACAGTTGCAAAGTTCTATTCCACCTATTAACAATACTGGCATGGAGCTGCTTCTCCAAAGAAACGCTACACACCACTAGTGTCGTTTTTGATATCAATCCGTTTGTGCTTGTGTTAGAGTAACAACACTGGCGCAACGCTCAGTATGTCAGTGGGTATCGTAGAATGCAGACATTGAATGAGTGTAGAGTGCTAGTTATGACTTAAAAAGGTGAGACTATTTAAAATATTTCTATAGGTTCATTTCGCAACAAAGATCATGACATACTAGATGTGACACTCCCTATACAAGCCTAAAGCTCTAACCCTAATGCAAGTTCTAAAACTGCCTGGGGAAAATTTTCTCATTAGAGACAGCGGCAAAGAACTACGGCTTCCTATGCCTCATCTAAATGCCAATAAGAACGAAAGAGATAACCATAGTCAGCCAAAAATTCTCATCTATAGCACTTACAGTGTAGGCAATAAAATGCAGCGTTTTTCTATCAGGAATTTTTAAAGGCGGGCCAAACAGTGGGGCACCCTGTGTGCCTCTGCATGCATGGTATTAATGCCGTCCCCAGACAATGTTCCAGCATAGGGAAATCCTGAATTGAGAATGGGGAACAGTCAGGTACCAAGGTCGAAAAAAGATAAGGGAATATATCACGAGTGTCACATCTAGTAATTCGTGATCTTTGATTTCGGAATGTATCGTTATTGCTCCTTTTGTGTGGTATAATAAGTGTGCTTGGCCAGGACTTATTTCGAGATATGCTACTATTGCGTTTTTGATTATTATTCCTTCTTAATTAAGCTTGCTTACTTGTTTCAGCTATTATTTTTTCTATAATAAAATAATTTTAATAACTATGTGAAAAGGAAAAGAAAAGTTGTTCCCGGAGTGCTAAAATGTTAGACATGCTAGGAATTAGACTACAAAAACAAAATAATGCTGACAATTCAACTTGGAAAGTGGTACCTTTCGTCTAAGATCAGCCAAGATGAAAACATTTCGAATTCATTTGAAAAATAACTAGAGTTCGAGAATATTAATGGTAATTTTTTGAAGAATTACTTAAGTAAACTGAAACAGAAATTATGTTTTTTTCGCAATTTAGATGATAGCTCAGCAACAGAAGAGGAACATTTTTCGTCTGATGATTCTATGGCTGATCCTATTTATCAAAGTAACGTAACTTCATTGTCATTAACTAATGAAGAAAGAGCACCGTTTATACTTTTGCAAGACGAGGTTCAAGAGGATCGGAACATCGGAAAAAAAGTAGAAAAAGAAAGGCGAATCCATCTCCGAGTGGAGAAGCAATAAATCAAAATTACTTAGGAATAGTATGGAAACATATAACATAACAATACAGGTAACCTTGTTGCAACTAGAGAAATGAAAACCCCATGTGGTAAAAGTTGTAAACTAAAATGTACAACAAAAAGTGGCTATGTTTAATAAATATCGGAGGCTTGCTGATATTGCTTAGCAGAGAGCATTTCTTGTGACTCTGATGCAAGAAATTAAATCGAAATACACATACACTGCCTTAATTGATGGAAGGCATAAACGAGCCAATAGCAATGCTTTCTATTTTTTAAAAGATGGAGACAAGATAAGAGTTTGTAAGTTCTTCTTTATTTCAACCGATGTATCCGAAGCACAATAAATAAAAGAAAGAAAGGAAATTTTGTAGACAATAGCGAGAAACACGGAAAACAAAAGCAGGTGCCAGAAAATATAAAAAGTGATGTACGCGCTCATATTTCATCTATACCTAAAATAGAAAGCCATTACACGAGAGCGAAAAACAATATATTGAGGGTGGAAAGACCATTGCAGATCTGTACAGGGATTACAAGGACTTTTGCTAAACAGTATGCAAACCCTAGGCAAATTTGACCATGTGTAGACGTATTTTCAATTAAGAGTTAAATTTAGCCTTTTACGTCCCTCAAAAGGATCAGTGTCAGAAATGTGTGTTTTATGAAAACGCTAATACTAAGGAAAAGGAAGAAATGGAAGAGAATGGCACATCAAAAGGAGAAAAATTGAGTACAGAAAAAAACAACGAGACAAAGAGAAAATCGGAGAAAAGTATCAAGTAAGTTGTTTTGATTTGCAAGCCATATTACCTACACCAAGAGGCGACGTCTCCACCTTTTATTACAAGTCAAAAGTGTCAACTTATAATTTCACCGACCTTGCCGAAAAGATTTATGTTTTGTTACGTTTTTTATGTGGAACGAGCGACAAGGAAAAAGAGGACTTAATGAAATTGGCTCATGTCTTCTTAAATATTTGAAAGAAAAAAGTGAAGTTTCTAAAGAAGACGAATTAGAAATCGTTCTTTATTCATATTATTGCGCAGGTCAGCAGAAAAGTAAATTAGTTCTAGCACCATATTTTTACGCTATTTCCAAATAGAACATAATATCTACAAGGTGGCGCAAAATTAATCACTCTATCGGAAGATGTTATAATTATTGCAAATGGCGTCGTACGTCAATCAATTGACATTTGTGAACTACACAGCTGTAGAATACAAACAGATAAGCAATGGAGCGCTATACACCGCAAGAGCGTGGAATAATTGTGTCCATTTTTTTGACTACTAATCGATCGCGGTGTTAGCGCAGCGTGCATTTCGAAGGCGATTTCCTAATCGTGTCGCGTCAACAGGGCAAACATTCCGCCGTTTAGCTGCTCGACTCGAACAGACGGGGACCACAAGAGACCATGCAGGGCGTGGCCGCCACCGGACTGGTCGTTCTGCTGAGAATATCGCGGTTGTGTCTGCCGATGTCGCGGAGAACGAAGAAAAAACCAGACGACGAGCCACGCAATTGGGCATCACCGGACGGACCCTACAGCGAATTTTAGTGAAAGATTTATACATGTTCCCTTACAAAATGCAAACAGTGCAACAGTTAATGCCTGCTGACCGTCAGTAGCGTGTGAATTACTGTCAAGCTCTCCTCAATCTCAACAACCAAGAGGACGATTTTGAGTCGAAAATCATAATGAGCGACGAAGCGCATTTCCATTTAAGCGGGGTTTCTGGGGCACTGAAAATCCGCGTGTCATGCACGAAGAGCTGTTACATCCACTCAAAGCCACAGTGTGGTGCGGCGTTCGCGCGGGAGGAGTGGTTGGGCCGTATTTTTTGGAGGACGCCATTGGCGAGACGGAAACTGTTACTGGCGAACGCTACAGGGCCATGATAAACAACTTTTTACTGCCGGACTTGGAGGAGCGGGGCTTGGTGAACATGTGGTTTCAACAAGACGGTGCAACCGCACATATAGCATGAGCCACAATGGATATTGTGAAGGAAGCGTTTCCTGGTCGCGTAATCTCCCGTTTTGGCGATTTGGCATGGCCAGCCAGATCGCCCAATTTAACCGCCCCAGAGGGCTACTTGAAGTTGCGGGTTTATGCCAACAAGCCTCAGACAATCGCAGCCCTTAAAGAAAATATTCGACAGGAAGCGGAAATCTTGCGGAAAGTCATGGAAAATGCGATAAAACAAATGTGTATCAACACTGGCGGCAGCCACTTGACAGATATCATCTTTTCCACTTAACAGAAAAAATTGTAAAGGTTCAAAAATAAAGATTTCCATAACTCAAAATATTTTTTTTATTTAGTTAAAAAAGCTATACAAAAACAAAATTGAATGCTTAATTTTGCGCCACCTTGTATAACACATAAATATTTAATTACAGGACATACACAAAATAAGGGCGACAACGTTCATGCCGTAATCGGAAAAAATATCAATCGGGCTATACAATCTGACCCGATTTATACGTCAGACCAATATGTAATGTTAGTCTAAACTACAAAGAAAACCGGATGGCCGTACAAAGGTGTGAAAATGAGTTACAATGATTTCTTTGATTTGAAAAAAACTCACGAAACAGACGTCTTTTAGTTTTAACAAAGATAACTTAGGAGAAATCGTAAAATTTAGCGAGGGATCAATTTTTAAGGTAGAAAGAGGATATCTTGGCAAATTTTATTATAAAGCTTCCTACCTTGAATCTATATTTAGGGAAGTAAATATTAAACCAAGGAACACTCCAACTACATAATATAAATTTTGATAATGTAGTTAGATCTTGAATGTGCGTACATATACAAGGATCCCCTACCAATACCCAAGAAAAAGTACGATGAATTAATGTACTTATTAAATATTAATGCCATCAAAAGATGTCTCAGTCATTTCTATGAAAGTCTAAAAGTATCAAATAATGAATAAGAAGCATTTGAATATTTCTTATATATTTCTTATATAATTTTTTTTTCATTAATTTGTATAATCGAATTATTTGGTTGTTAAAGAACTGAATTTAATAAACTTTTATTACTTTATTTTGTTAGTTTATTGATTAATTTTTTCGTACTAAGCATTGTGCATGACAAACTGAAAAAAACTTTATTTACATTATTATATTTCTTTTTTATTAAATAAACATTTTTAAAAGGCTTAAAAAATTTGTTTTACCTTAAATATTCCCTTTTTACGAATACCAGTGAGAGGTTACAATTTAAAATTATGATAATTTTGCACAATGCAATAGTGGCACATATCAAATTTTCCCGTTATTCAAAAGCATTTAAAAAAAATTTTTAATAAGAAGTATATACAGTGGGAGTCAAAAGTGAGGGTACACCATAAAAATTTCTTTTCAAATTAGGATTAAGAAGAAAATTTAACGAACAAATCTAGTAATGATTGATGAAAAATAAACCTTTATTCATTTGTAACAAAATACAAAAACAATCACTTCAAAAAACCAAGAGTAAAAAATTTTATAAACGAATAAAGCAAAACGATGCAATATTTACAAGTCAAAAGTGAGTGCACACTCGCCTAACTGCAGCCAATTCAGTCTAACGGTACCAGCTTTTGCTCTAGAATTACATTCAGATGTTAGTGATGATAACTGGACATGATTGTTGTCATTTCTGATTTACCATTCAACGAGTTAATTTAAAAATTTAAAAATGAGACAAGAAACATCTTTAGAAACTCCAAAAATAATTCTAAGATTAAAGAATGAAGGAAAGAGCTTGCGAGAAATATCTCAAATTATAAAAAGAAGTGCAAATTGTATAAAAAATATTGTGGACAAATTTAAAAGTTTTGGAACTATTGAAAATTTGCATCGCTCGGGTCGGCCAAAGCGCTTAACTGATAGAGAAGCTAGAGATATTGTGCGAGAAGTTAAACAAAATCGAAATCCAGTGCTGTGAAAATTTCAGAAAGGATTAGCAGAGACTCCGGAAAGCCAGTTAGTGCGTCTACAATACGGCGAACTTTAAATAATAATGGATTACACGGCCGAGTTCCACGTAAAAAACCTTTAATAACCAATATCAATAAAAAGAAACGCTTACAATTTGCTAACAAATATAAAAATTTTGATAATTCCTTTTGGAAAAGTATTGTTTTTAGCGATGAAAGTAAGTTTGAAGTTTTTGGTTGTAAAAGAAGTACAAAAGTGTGGAGAAAAAGAAATGAGGAACTCGAACCGCAGAACCTTTGTCCAAGAGTGAAACATGGTGGAGGATCAGTGATGGTCTGGGGATGCATGGCAGCATCTGGGGTAGGAAATCTTGAGTTCATTGAATCTACAATGAACAAGCAAGGTTATTTGAACATTCTGCGAAAGAATTTAGTATCTAGTGTGGAAAAGTTGGGGTTGCCTAGGACTTGGATCTTTCAATAAGACAATGATCCTAAGCACACGGCCCACATAGTGAAAGAATGGTTGTTGTACAACACTCCAAAACAATTGGATCATCCTCCCCAATCCCCAGACCTAAATCCCATCGAACATTTATGGGAGTATTTAGATCGTAAAATTCGCAGAAGAACTATCACCAACAAAGAAACTCTCAAACAAGTTCTTTTTCAGGAATGGCAGAATATCCCGGTCAATGTTACAGAAAATTTAGTCCTTTCAATGCCAAGAAGGCTACAGGCTGTCCTTGTAGCCAAGGGTGGTCAAACAAAATATTAAATGTGTCACAACTACAACATCATTTGTTAATTTTGATATAAATTGTTAAGCGTACCCTAACTTTTGACTTGTAAATATTGAATCGTTTTGCTTTATTCTTTTATAAAATTTTTTGCTCTTAGTTTTTTGAAGTGAATGTTTTTGTATTTTGTTACAAATGAATAAAGGTTTAATTTTTATCCATCATTACTAGATTTGTTCGTTTAATTTTATTCTTAATCCTAATTTGAAAAGAAATTTTTGTGGTGTACCTTCACTTTTGACTCCCACTGTATATGTATATATACCTAGTCGTGCCATAAAATCTGTCACAACTTTAAAGAAGCATAAAATCTAAACAATAAAAGATAATATGTTTATTCCAACGAAATTTATTTTAATAAGTTATTGTTAATTAATTAATAAAAGCTTTACTCGAAATGACCTCCTTTAGCTTTTATACAAGCTTTTAAACGTTGTGGCCACTGGTCTATAGCAGCACGCACGGTATTCAACGACATTTCAGTTGCTGCTTTCACCAACGATTTTTTCAGACTGTCCAAATTGCGGTGGGGAGTTCTACAGGCCTTGTTCTCTAACTCTGTCCATAATGCATAATCCAGCGGATTTAAATCTGGGCTCCCGGATGGCCAATCTTCTTGTGCAATAAAATCAGGAATGTTGTTGCGAAGCCACTCCTGTGTGCTTTTTGCTTTGTGAGCAGAAGAAGGGAAGATCCAAACATTTTTCGTCGGTAAAGAGGATGTTCTCATGACCATTGGTTGCGTGTCAAAGCAAGAGACTCTTGCATCTTTCCAATTTTATTTCCTTTAATCGTTGAGTCAACATGTGGGTTGTTGACCGACGATAAGCCTTCATATGAAGATCATCTCGAATGAGTCTACTCATCGATCTTGTGGAGATTTCCAACTCCCTCGACAAAATTTTTTGTTTGCGCAGTGGATTTCTGCGGATGCGCTCTCGGACAGTTTTAATGGCACTGACTGTTTTAACGGTACGTGGACGACCGGTCCTTGCTCTATCATCTATGCCTAAGGTTTCATTAAATCGTTCTATGGCACGATAAATGAATCTTTTTGTTATTTTTAGCCGTTTCAACAAATTCAAAATTTCATAAGCATTTTTTCCACACTTATGGAGCGCTATTACAGCGGTACGATTTTCTTTTACTCCCCACTCCATGATTACGAGTCAAAGACTGTCACCAAACTGATTGGAATATTACGCCGTACAATTCATTTATTACAAAGTGCAACATAACGGTTCAATTCCAGGCTAATTTCTGAGAAAGCGCGCATTAGAAATTGTGTGACAGAATTTATGGCAAGACTAGGTAAATAACAAAAAAACTGACACAGCTTTCTTCTCTTTTGAGTCCCAGAGGTAGCAGTTTAATTTAGCGCACAAGAACAGATAAGAGAAGAGTTCAATCTCAATTTTACCAGTCAAATATAAATCACATATAGTAAGACCACGGTGAGATTACTCTTTTATCTCTTTATATATTTGCTTCAACCAGTTATTTTTGTAGGACCTTCTAAAGTCTCACTGTGAATATTGTTTAGGTGACATGCAACACATTTAATCGCACTAAATAAATCATAGGCCTCAGCCGAAACCTCAGTTTCACACGTCAACATTATCGGCTCGGCCGAATTCTCGGATTCACATGTCCACACCGATAGTAATCCGTTTATGTTCTCCACATCATACTAAATTTGTAAACTTGACTTGTTCATCTTGTTAACAGGAAAAGGAAATACGTAATGAAGGATTGCTTTCTGCGCGTATTTTCACAAACCAAGACTGTGATTAATTCTATATCAAAATGTATAACGGGATTTTATTATTATTTTACAGTATAATGCAGTTATAGTAACTTAAAAATTTAGTTTCCCTTCTTACCCAGTCTCGACTGGGTGTCAAGAACAATTTACCCATTCCAATCGAAACTTGAGTTTGGAAGTTAGGCTCAGAAAAAGTCAAGCACCTTAGTCTTAACATTAACTTCACTTCCCAAAAGTACAATTATCGGACGTTTTCGTTTTTCTCTACAACCGGATCAGTGTCAATTTCTCCAGTAATCATAGATTTTAAGTTTTTGGAATTGATAACGTTCGAGTTCTTGAAATTTATCACTATACCCTTTCACTTGTTTATGTACTCTATTCTTTTTTATCTATCTGTTTTAATTCCTAAACTATATGTTTTTGGGCCAATTGATACAAATTCTGATATAAACGCATTTGGTCAAAAACCTTCTAGTTTATCAGTTAAGTCACCGAAAAAAATAGTAATTTTGAACACAGGGTCGTTATTTTTATCTTCTACAAATATTAAGCTATCAAAATAAAGTATCTTGTCCCCGACTTTTTCCATTGCTTCGTAAAGTTTTAACCTAGCAAACGCCTTGTAAGCCCCAATAGGAATATTTATACACTTTGCGACAAAATGATGACCCACCCATAAATTTTACCTGTTTCTTGAAAAGGAGCAGGTCCAGACATAAATTTTATTGCCTGTTGTAAAGACAATCTTTGAAAAATGCTAGTATACGTAATTATTTTTTCCTTGAAATTAATTTTAAATAATTATTTGGTTAGAGGTTACAGCACGACCACCAGGACTTTTCTTTGAACCGTAATTTTCGGGATCTTTCAGAAAATTTGGAATCACACGACGACTTCTTTTCAAAATTCTCGCTATATGAGAAATACTTTTCTTCTTTTTTAAAATTTAGAATTATTTTTCTTTCAGCCTCGTTTAATTGCTTTCCACTGCCCATTATTACTGATGATGACGTACTGACTTTCAAAAACACTTTAATAATTCATTTCACAACGAGTGCTCTGTTTATATCACATTACCCGGGTCGCTAATTTTATTTTAAAAGTAATATTTGTTACCTGAGTCATATTTTTAACGCACCATATTTTTAGAAAACACCAGATAATTACTCAAAATTAATTTCAAAGAAAAAATTATTATGTATATTAGCATTTTTCAAAGATTGTCTTTACAACAGGCAATAAAATTTATGTCTGTACCTGCTCTTTTTCAAGAAACAGGTAAAATTTATGGGTGGGTCATTATTTTGTCGCGGACTGTATGTGAAAGTAAATTAAGGTTTTCTTGTATATACCTCCAATTTATACACATGGTATCTTCATTTACAGGGTAAAGAGAAGCAATTTTTAATCCCGGGTGATTCGATAAAATCAGAAAAGTCTTTAAAATTATTAACAACTTGAGTATACGTTGTCTTCTCCCTTTGAGCAAATTGTTGGGGAACCAAAGAGAATTAAGGCAAAGTTTGCGACATTTCGCAGACCGGGGTTTTTAACAACTTTATCTTCGTGTAAAAGGATGTTTTCTCTACTTTCAAAGACATTAAAAGTTAAGTTTATCTTCTTCGGTTTTAAGCACGCTACCCCAACCACCAGACTCCTGTTTTATTTTAAAGAATGTGTTTACGTATCCAGTAAAAATCCCACCAGTCTTTGTAACAGGGACATATACCGTATAGTCGAATTTCCAAAGTTCGAAAATTCTTATTAGTCTGTACTCTTTCTTAACAGCTAATCGTACTTCAGGTATAACCCAAGTTCCATAAATTTGCCTTTCTTTCTTCTTCTTCTGTATGCAAGCACTCAAAAATATTTGTTAACTCTGCACATTTTCTGCAAAGCGTAAAATATAATTTCTTATTACATCTATAAGGTAGTGCAGGTAAAAATTAATCACTAGGGGTTAAATAATACCATGCATATTTGACACATTTTCTACCGAAGGTATATTGTCATTTCTATGAATCGTATCGTGTCGCATAGGATAGGGGTATATTTGTTTATACATATATGGGTGTAACTAGTAAAATCAAGATATCTAATTACTTCACTATTTTCAGCTTTTTTGTACACCCTAAAACCCTCAGTCCGACTTTTTTTCAGTATCTGGATTTTCTTTTAAAAATTTCTTGATTTCACATTCCCATATGTAGTGGTACCCTAAATAGTAGCCGTTGTTTTTAATTGTGTCAATTCGCTTCATCGTAGCTTCATACCTTTGGTTTAAAGTGTCAGTGTTCCTACTTTCAACGACAATTGTTGATCGAACTTTAAAACAATTCCGACAACCATGGTAAAAACACCCGAAATACTCATAGACAGTATTTGCTTTAGGGTTAAAGCCATCAACTCTCAAACCGCCTTTTTCCAACTTTGCTTCCCCTGTATTATTTGCACATTAAATATCACCGTGAACTTTCGAATTTTCAAAAGCCAGCCATTTTAAAGAGCTAAGTGTTTTGGCATTATTCCTAAAGTATTTTCTTTCAAAAAGTTTTTCCGAAAAGTAAGCATGCATGCTAATGGGCTTTTCCACACGAGTACGAGTGCTTTTCCACACGCCGCAGCTCGTAAACCGGTTTTTTAGGCAAGAGGTAAGAGAAGAGAAGGGAAATTTCTCCAGAAGTGTCGCACTTGGAGAGAATTTTGCGGCACGAATCGAATCTATTGCACTTCACGTACGCACTAACACAAACAGAGAAACATTTCTGGGGGTGCGGGATTTCTTTTTGACAATGACACATTCACAAGCCTCGTACGAATATAGCGCTGCATGAGGAGCCGTCTGGAAGCGACGACTTTCGGCAAACCGGTTTGCGAGCTGCGGCGTGCGTACTCGTATGGAAAGGCCCAATGCAATGGTTAACGATTCCGTCAATGGGTTTAATCCTGTTATATCAAAAAAATCACACATAAAACGAACACAACCTAAGCCAAATATGTTTAAATCATTAATGCAATACTTTAATATTTCGTTATTATTGTTAAATATTTCTTGAGATTTGGACGCATACCATTTAAGAAACTCTTGTTTTTCTTCTACTTTCATAGAATTGCATCGCCACATTTCAGGTGGCGGGTATATGTCAACATAATTTAAATTTTTGGATGTATTAAGAAATTTTGATAATATTTGTCCCGCTCATTATCGGATTTATAACTAATTTTCTGATTAGAAGTTCACAAATCAGAAAATGTTCATCGTAACCTTGCAAATTGTGTGTAATATATACAATACACATTTTTCATAGAAGGACTCCGGGTAAGACAGTAATCGATAGCTTTTCACAGCAGAACTCTCGTTACTATTTAGAAAAATGTGATGTCGATCATCAAACACATTACATTTATGTTCAATATTTAAATTTCTATGGCATAAAAAGCAAATCTGTTGTGCTACAATTAAATTTACGACATGTAAGAAAGATGATCCCTTGGTATCATATAAAGTGTCTTGAGTTGTCTCACAATCAAAAAATTAAATTAAATTTGTTTGATTAGTTTTACCTCTGTATTTTTTAATGTAACACTTGTGGAATAACTTTAAAACATACTTGATAGAATTATTCGTTACAAATATGTTTTTCTTTACCCCATTTAGAAAAGTTTACGACAGATTTTACATATTTTAAATGTGGTACATACCGTTTTCTCTTCAATTTTATTAAGAAGGTGATTGGTAAAACACACATCACCTCTAAAACGCCATTACATATGTCATACTTTTTTATGGTGTTGGTGAATGAACAAGGTGGTGCTGATTGACAATAAGAACATTTGTGAGCACTCCTATGAATTTCAGTATTGTAAACTTTATCACAAAGATTACAACATTAGTTTTTGTTAAAAAAGCGTTAAGTGATTTTATTACGTAAAAATGTTCCTGAGTTTTGGAATAATGCATGTAAACTTTGAATTTATTTAAATCATCGAAAACTACAATTTTATAGTCGTTTAACGCTTGCTGAAACTTGTACCATATAAGTCCTGTAAGACACATCCTTTCACATTATTAACGCAAGCTTTTGCTAATTTACAAAGTTTTTTTGCGCCCCCATTTAAATTTGTCTTTTGCTGTCCGTTCTTCGCGATTTCAACGCCATAACAAATACTGCATGGAAGATAATAGATGTCATTGTTTTTTTCCGACATCAATAACGGTGGTTCTCCTTAACAATCTCCTTTTCTTCTAAGGACTTTGAGTTTATTTTTGAACCTGTATAAGGAAAATTAACAATGTTTGCAATAACTTGCAAAACATCGTCTGAAAGAAATATCGCATTAGATTAGTTAACATTTGAAATTAATCCTAGAATATAATCTCTATTTAGCTGATCTACAGATCTTAAGCTTGAACCCCATCTGGCTACGCCCACCCCCTAGCTGTCTTTCCCTGTACTATCAAAATGTTAGATGCTTGTGTACCAAAACTTCCTCAGTTTTCAAGAATTCTCTTGCTTTTCCTTATGACATCCCGCGGATTTTTCTGTTTTTCATGCTGATGCCTGCGTCGACGACTTCCCCAATAATCGCGGCGTACTTTTTGCTGTGCATAATTACTTCGGTGCCAGCCTTCACACTTCCTCTAATTCCACAAGTTCTAACTTTGTCTGTGCCAAAATCATGCTAACTGGGTTATACTCTGTGCATACAGTCGCCCCTCCCAACCGCTTGAGTCCTACAAACTTGCCACCGATGCGATAGATTTCATCTTTAATATCCTTGGACCCAATGATGAAGTCATTGTTCTTGGCTACTTCAATCTCCGCCATCTTGAATGGTGTCGGTTTGATGACGATCTCTACTACATCTCTTCTAAGGCCTTCTCCGATAAGGAGAATTTAATTGTCGGCCGTCTCTGGTCTCTGCCAAATTAGTGGCATAACTAATAATAATAATCTTAGCAGACAGCTTGACCTGGTATTTTCCTCTGATCCTGTTAATTCAGTTGTCACTCGTAGCATTCATTTTCTCTCTTCCCTCGACCAATATCATCCACTCCACTCTTCATAACATAACCTAGTAGTGCTTTAGTACCCCCACACCTCCACTCTACTTCTGAGATTTCTTACCACTTCAATTTCCGCAGGGGCGATTTTGGAAAATTAAATTATCTTCTTTGCCAATCGTGCTTCCATTCCATCTCAAATGAGTCCCAGCTTTCCATTCCTCTTTACCTGCCTGACCAAAACCTTACCCTATTTTAACCGGTAACGCAAGAGCTAAAGGAATAAGACGTATGGTCCGCTCAAGTACTTTATTCAGAAGACCTGCTTTTTCACAAAAATTGTCCCGCATCGAGAGCTAATCTGTTGACCGCAATCTGATAACAAAAATGAATATATGGATGTATTGTATATCGAATGTACATTGGTACAAGAGATGCATCAAGTGACTTGCACTTTTGCAGTAGATGTGCATCGCTTACAGGGGCGGATTTACGAATTTGCCGCCCGTAGCAGGCAACAAAGTGCCGCTTAAAAAAAACTTAATAAAAATTTCTTTTGTAATTTTAAAAATTGAAAAATATGTAATTTTCATTAAAGTGATGTCTTTTTGAAATGATTGTTTAACGCAAAATTAAATGAAATTAAAAAAAATGTGTATCTTTACATTTTTATTAATCAAAAAGTTTTTGAATAATTGAAACATGATTGAAACAAATAGGGCGGCAAAATCGTGCAAGATTTTGCCGCCCTATTTTTTTTTGCGGCATTTTTGTAGGCACAGGCCTACTTTGCCTATGCGTAAATCCGCCCCTGATCGCTTAGCTTTTAGAAACAATTGTTAGTAACGAGCGCGTATACGTAAGTACGAGTAGAATCAGTCCAGGGTAAGTCAACCTTTCAACATTTCTTTTCGACAACTTTTAACAAGTTATATCTTTTTTAGATAAAATTTCATCGACTACAACTCGGCCATTCCTGACGACAAATCGTCCTCAATTTGATGCCTAATGGTAAATGTATATCTTTTTTATTTAGGCTGAAAATGCTAACGACATATGTACATACGTACACGATTCACAGACTTTACAATACATAGTTCACGATGAATGCCCTTATTTAGGCCATTACAAGAATCTTAAAATCGACTGCAGAGAGTAAATTATTTACATTTGAATCATTTAATTTTCTTACGTGGTTCCAATTAGAAGCATTATAAACATTCAAGATTTTATAACAATACAACGAACAGATTGTAACAACTCTTATTTGAACAGTGTTCATATACACAATTAGTAAACAAATTTTGAATATGTACATATGTAGTAATTAATCATACATACGTTCTTCTCAAATTTAAATATGGCTTCATGTTAACCGGAGATGATATTCTTTCACGAAATTTAGGAATTTTCAACATCTCTTATTACATAGCGATCATTCGGCAAAAACTTTACGACCTCATAAGGGCCTTCATATTTTTCAAATTTTTTATTAGTGCCCGCAGTTGTAACTACATTTTTGATCGAAACATAATCTCCGATTTTATATTCATGAGGTGTCTTGTGTCGTTTATCAAAAGCTTTTTGTTTTTGTCCTGGCTATGAACAATGTTTTCATTTGTATCTCCTCTTATTTTCTTTAAATTTCGCGGCTCCTCGTCTACCAAGTTATTTTCTAGATGAACCCGTATCCTATCGTTAATTTTTTCCCTCTGAGCAATTCCATACAACAAGATATTGGGGGTTGTGGCAGTACTTCTATTAATCGTGTTATTCATAGCATATTCGACTTTATGTAAATATTTAGTCCATTCGGTCGATTCAACTTCGCATTCTTTCGATAACATTGGCATAAGGGCCCTATTAAGCCTTTCAACCTGACCATTTGATTTCGGGGAATTTGTGGAAATTTTGATATGCGTTATATCGTTATTGAAACAAAAAGTGGAAAATTCTACTGATGTAAAACAACTGCCTCTATCCGGCACAACCCTATTCGGTTTACTATAATTATCAAAATAGGATTGCAGGCATTGAATAAGCTCCTTTGTATTCGTGCTCTTAGACGGCTATAGTTTTTGGAATTTTGTAAAGCCGTCGACTACAAGAAAAACATATTTTTAGAGATTTCTTACTCCTGAAGGAAGAGTGCCATAGTGGTCTATGTGAATAGTATCAAACTGTTTATCGTCCAGAGGGTACCAAAAAATAAATGCTTCAAAAGCTCGAAAATTTCTAACTCACTTGCCCCAAACTTAAATTCAACGTTTTGTTTTAGTAAATCGCACAGCGGTTTTAAAATTAAGGAGAAGTCTTTAATAAATTTTCTAAAATATGAACATATACCAAGGAATGAGTGCAATTCCTTAACGCTCCGCAAACCAGCTGAATTTAGAACCCTTCGCGATCACTTTATACCCTAGGTACGTAAATTTCTCCTGCATATATAGGCATTTATCGAACCTAAGTTTTAAATTTTGTTTGCTTACGATTCTTACAACCTCTTCTAAAATTTCGAAGTGTTCCTCCTTAGTTTCAGAGGCAATGAGCAGATCATCAATATATACTAGGAGCTTTCTGGATTCAAAAAGTTTTTCGAACACAGAATTGATAATATATATCGTTGAAAAACCAATGGTACGTTTTTCAATCCGAATGGTGTACACAGATATTCGAACTGTCCTATTGGAGTCGCCTGCCATTTTAACATGGTGAAAGCCACTTTTAAGGTCGAGCAAAGAAAAACATTTTTTTCCCCGCAAGCGGTCTAAATGATCATCTATTAAAGGCAGAGCTTAGTTGTCTTTTTGCGTGATTTTTATTACTGCCGAAAGTCTACGCGTAACCTAAGCTCTTCATTCTTTTTCTTAGTTAACACAACTGATGAAGCGTAAGGGGAATTACTTTCGCGAATTATGTTTTCAGTTAGTAGGTCTCATAATATATTATTTGGAGCTCTATTTTATGTATGTATTAGTAAGTATAATTTTCATTTCACATGTATTGTTTTCATTAATAGTTCTGTTAAGAGTAATGGCATTTTCCATAATTTTATGAACGCGATTTTTTTAAATGTGAGTCAAATTCTCGTTTATATTTCATTTAAGTTCGTTATTTTCACAGCATGTATCTGTTTAGAATTCCCATTGGAAAATTGTCATTTGCAATATTTTTATGAGTGTCAGAGTTATAATTTAAAATAAATTTAGCGTTAGACTTATTTAAAAAGTCCCTACCTAGAACTACGTAGCATTTCATAGTGTTATTCCTAACCACTAATAAATATAATTCCACCCTACCACATCCCAAAAGGACGACACATTGTACCTTGCCTAAAGTAATGAGTTGACTAGCGTTGATGCCGACATACTTCATGTCTCCAGGCTCCATACGTGATATAAAGTAAGGAGGGACGCAGCATTCCTGTATGAAGCTTATTGAGCTTCCAGTATCCAGCACAGTATTTGCCTTGAATTTAACAGCAACCTCTTGAGTTGTTTCGCTGACAATTAAATAACTGAAAGTGTGATAGAAATCGTTAGAAATATTTAAGGATAAGGATTAATATTTCCTGTTGATCCATTTCCAACCGTAGTTTCGTCAGAGGTGTTGCTTTGCAGTAACATCACGGTTTTTGAGGATGATCCCGACGTTGATCCATATCTAAAACATGTTCCTCTATCCCTTCGAGATTTAGAGCAACCCGCCATAGTCTGGGCCGTCTCGTTACAGTTGAAACATTTATTCCTCGATGATGTATGGATATGAGTCTTCTTTTGTCGTGAATTTTTCAACGATGATTGGATTGGATTACTTACTGTCTCCATAGTATAAGGCCTCATTTTTCCTTTTTTTTGAGAAATTGCTTCAGATCTCCAATATGCCTTGCTGTAAACAACAGTTGTTTATTCGGAAATGAATCAGGAATCCCCTTAATTATGTAGTGAATTTAGTGAATCAAGTCCTTCTCCTCGATGTAGGCGAGTGAAGAAATCTCCTGCATACTCAGAACATCTTGATGGACATTTTCATCCCTTCGTTTCTTCCGATTTCTAAGCGTATTATATACGTCAGCCGGTGTAGTACTGTGATGAAACTTTTCTATTAAAGGAGTCTTCAGCTCACTCCAAGTTCTGCAAAACGATGATCGTAAGAACAATTTCGCAGTTCCTTTAAACAGCCTTCTTGAGTAAATAAAGGCCTTCTGATCATTCCATCCGTGAAGCTGTCTGGCTTCCTTGAAACTCCTCATCCACTGCTTGATCAAATAATTGTCATCCCCGGTGAATAAAGGCAATGACTCCTCTATATCTCTAAATAATAATGGTGTAATGCTGGATTCCAGAGATTGTAGAGTTGCCAGTTTTTTCTTTATCTCCAAAATTTCTTCTTGTTTTTTTATCATTTCACTAAGTTTGTCTATCGTCTGTTGTAGGTTACTTGATGCGGGTTCCCGCGAATTTTTGCCTGATTGAGTCTACATAGGTGCTCCTGAGACTTCATGGGGTTCACACGATCTTTCGCCTAAATCTGGACGCAAAATAGGCGCTGCCAATGTTAGATTTGATTCGTCGCTATTACTCTCGTCGTTACCGTTAAAAGATGCGTCAGGGATATCGTCAGAGAAATACTCCCCGAGCTCAGAATTTGTAAGTTTTTTTATTTCTTCTTCAAGCCGTAACTTTAAGATGGCTTTTATACCAGTTGTGCTCAGTCCAAAAGTTTCCAATTTTTCCTGAAGTAATGGTACCGTCGCATTTTGGATGAACTTCCCAGCACCTGCTCTGGCCATAATTAATGAACCTAATGTTTAATTCTTAAAATTTCACACAATTGCATAATGTTTTACAGTATACATATATAGTTTAAGCAGTTTGAAAGCATTTTGTATTTAATCAGTTACCAGATTCCCAATGATGTCCATAATAATTGTGGATTTTGCTGGTCATAAACTAACGCACAACGCAATTCACGCCGGAAGCAGCATATCAGTAAATCATAAGATTTGCCGTGCTAGTTTTATAATTACGTAAAATAAATAAAGCGCTTAAAACAGCCTAATTTTTTTTTACTTTTACTGGGCTGAAAAATACTTTTATTAAAATCCCACTTCTGAGAGTTGTAAACGGTAACGCAAGAGCAAAAGGAATAAGACGTCTGGTCGGCTCAAGTACTTTATTCAGAAGTCCTGATTTTTCACAAAAATTGGCCCGCATCGGGAGCAAATCTGTTGACCGCAATCTGATAACAAAAATGAATATATGTATGTATGCATGTATATATGTATTGTATATCGAATGTACAAGAGATGCATCAAGTGACCGCAATCATCAGACTTGCACTTTTACAGTAGGAGTGCATCGCTTAGCTTTTAGGAACAATTGTTAGTAACGAGCGCGTATACGTATGTACGAGTAGCATCAGTCCAGGGTAAGTCAACCTTTCAACATTTCTTTTCGAGAACTTTTAACAAGTTCTTTCTCTTTTAGATAAAGTTTTATCTACTACACTATCAACCTCGGAGAGATCGTGCCTCCTCCCACCATGGTACAACAAAGAACTTCGATCCCTTCGGAACAAGAGAAACAAACTATGGCAGGCTTATGTCCTATCTCGTTCAGACTCCAACTTCTCCAATTATCTCTCTGCGGCTTCCATTTTCCCTGCACGTAGCGAATCTGCCTATCACGACTCCCTGAATCGAATGAAGTCAACCCTTATCTCCGACCTTAAACGTAGCTATCCTTTCACTCTCAAGTTGATTGACACTTCTTCGTCCGACCCCTGTGAAATAGCTAATCTCTTTGCTCATCACTTTAGTCAATCCTTCAGTGAGCATACTTCCGAGCCCGACGCTAACTGTTTCTACTTCATGGACTCTCGTCCTCAGACCTCCCTTGTTTCTATCAACGACGACGTCGACGACTATTGACGTCATCCGTGCCCTTCCTGACGATTATAACCCAGGTCCAGATTGTTTTTCCAGCCAGGTGGAAAGACTCTTTTATTATTCCCATCTATAAAAAGGGTTGCAAGAGTAAGATCTCCAATTACCGTCCTATTGCCAAACTCTCCTGTGTACCTAAACTCTTTGAAAATATCATTTACGACTGCTCGTTCTTTCACTGTAAGTCCATTTTCCCCGTCGCAGAATGGTTTCCTAGAGGGCAGATCGACTACCACCAACCTTACCGAATTTATCTCTAGAACACTGTGTGCTCTGGAGAATGGCGCCGAGGTTGACGTCATCGCTACTGACTTCAGCAAGGCGTTTGATAAAATCACACTTAAATTAATTCTCTTCAAACTGCACTCCCTTGGCTTCAATCAGCTTTTTATTTCGTGGATGAAGTCTTATCTTCAACAACGTCAGTATAGGGTGCTTTTCTGTTCTTCTTCCTTCAACTCTTATGTGGGTAACTCGGGGGTAGCCACCTAGGCCCGTTGGCTTTTATTCTGGTCAATAATGGCGAATGTGTGACTAAGCACTCGGACATTTCTATGTACGCCGACGATATGAAAATCTCCAAACGGATATCCTCTACCTCGGACTCCCGAATGCTTAAGGACGACCTGGACAATTTTAGCATTTGGTGCAAAAAAAAACTCTCCTAAGCTTAATGTCTCCAAATGCCAATCCATCACTTACTTCCATAGACGCCCCTCTTCTTTCCCCAGAGTTTATCGGCTGTCTGATGAACTTATCCCCTTCGTATCCTCTCTTCACAATCTAGGTTTCATTTGTAACAGCGAACTAAATTTTCCTGAACACATTGACAGAGTGATTGCTAGAGCCAATTCCGTGCTTGGCTTCATTGCGTTAGTCCAAGGAATTCCTTGATCCCTACAAATCGCTCTTTGTTACCTTTGTCAGTCTTCTCCTTGAATATGCTTGCCAAGTGTGTTCTCCATTTCAATCTAATTGCATCAATAGGAATGAGGCTGTCCAGCGTAGGTTCCTTCCCTTCGCTCTACGTGACCTTCCCTGGTCTGACCGTCAAAACTTTTCCCCTACGAAAACCGGCTGTTGCTGATTAACTTGCAGCACCTGTGGAGGCGGTGGGACTTTGCTGATATTATCTTCGTTCATCAGCTGCTTATTGGCGAGATTGACTGTCCTTCTCTACTTCATCAGACCTCCATCTACACCAATCCTCGGAATCTTCCTTCGGCCCCTCTCTTTCGCTATTCAACTATGGACTTTCTGAGACTCTCACCCGAATGTTTCGGAAAGCCTACTTTCACCCTTCTTTTGAGTTCCACCTAAGTAGATCACCTCTCAGGCATGACCTTAGCAGTCCCTCCTAAATTTGTCCGTTCTTTCCATATTTTTAATACATTATTATTTTTAATTTATTCTAATATTTAAGTAAACTTATTGTCAGTAGCTTCTATTAAGCGATTAATAAATAAATAAATAACTTTTTTTACGTGTGTCAAATTCGGGGGAAAAATCAACTTACTTATCATCTTCGAAAGTATTTCGGAGCCATTCGGTAATATTTCCCTTTTCACAATCAACACCATTAATTTGGAAAACATATTTAACTCCTTCGACATTAAATGTGTGAAAAAAGGTCGTGTTAATTAATTTTTTTCTGCACAACCGCTACCCGATTGAACTGTATGGCTCACATTATTAAAATCTGTTAAAGTAGAAGGTTCATTACGGCCATTAGTCACACACAAGATGTTATTTTCAGTAAATTTCAGAAATTTTGTGTTTCTACCCTCGAGATTTTTGGAAAAAATCAAGACACAGCGTCAGATTGACGACTCCAGCAGCATTACCTGGTTTATGAAGGAATCCAAAGGTGGTTTTACGAAATTAAAATTTGTTCAGCAGAACTAATAAAAATTAATTTCTGCTACACATAAAATATTATAGTGTTTTGTCAAACAAGTGATAATATAAGATTATTTAAATTGTTGTTTTATTTTTCAAAAGAATATTGCCGGTTTCCCACACCACAGCTACCGAAGCATTGTGCGACGTCACACGGTCCCGGCCAACTTTTTCCATATGGCCGAGATCAAGCCACAACAACACCGAGACTCTTTTAATGTTCAATATAATCTGTTACACAATCGACCGCTCTATGCACCCCAAGTGTTGCTAAAAGGCATATGTCTAACATCTTATCTGCCCACACTTGTCATTTCATGCATATGCAATTCAAGTTTTGTTTTCGTATGCAATTCAAGTTTTTTGCCTTCTCAACTTCTTTTTCGCTTTTTTTTAGATCTTCCCCAAGTCAAGCGTGCTGCCTCGACCATCCCTTTGCTTTATCGATCGATCGCCTGTTTTACACCTCCGAAAAAGCAGCAGAAGGCCTCCTCTTCTTCTTCGTCGGCATGCGACACAATCAGATCGACAAATTGCTCGCACTGTTCATACCGTCGCTACCAAGCTATCCGCTACCGTTTCACCTTCTCTATAGAGTTGCTCCTCTTTCGCGATAATCCTGCTCCTATTACTCTTCTTCGACACAACGACGAGAGCGGGAACCATTACTCCCGCTCGGTGTGCCTGCTGGTCACTCTGGATGTGCGCAACGCCTTCAACTCAGTGAGGTGGAAGGACGCTCTTAATGCGTTAGAACGCGACTTCAGGGTCTAGTACCTCTTGCGGATGATTGGGGATTACCTGAAGGACCGTACCCTCACCTATGACACGGAGGATGGCCCGGAAACTAGGGTTCTGTCGGCGGGGGGGGCCAAAGACCCCTTTGGGTCCCGACATATGGAATTATACATATGACGGGATCCTGCGTATGGAGATGCCGGAAGGGTCTTTCCTGGTTGGGTATGCCGACGACATTGCGGCGGTTATTACCGCCAGAGATGTCGTGGAGGCTCAAATGCAGTTCAACCAGGTGATGCGTCGGGACGGTCCCTGGTTACGCGACCACGGACTGGAGTTGGCGTTGGCCAAGGCCGAGATCGTCCTTCTGACGAAGAAGCGCATCCCCCTCCTGAGGGAGATGCGGGTGGGAGACATGTCGGTCCAGACGAAGCCCGCGATCAAGTATCTGGGGGTGAGCCTCGATTGTAGGCTCACCTTCTGGGACGAGATCAGGGCCGGTGCGATGCGGTGGAAAAAGTACCGCAGGCGTTTGCTTTCGGTGCAGCGACGTGCGGCCTTCCGCGGGTCGTACGGGCCAGGACCTTGGCGTCCTGGCAGTAAAGATGGGACGGGGAGCCACGGGGCCGGTGGACAGCTCGGGTTATTCCTCGGTTGGACACCTGGCTGAACCGTCAGCATGGTGAGGTCGATTACTACCTCACTCAGATGCTGACGGGGCACGGGCACTTTCGCGCTTTCCTTTACCGCATAGGGAAGGTACCGAGCCCGCGCTGTGTATACTGCGACTCCCCGTCGGACTCCGCTCTCCACACATTCTTTGAATGTGCTCGTTGGAGGGCGGACAGAAACGAGGTCGAAAGGGTGACTGGCAGCATAACCCCTGATAACGTAGTCGGGATTATGCTGCAGGGGAGGGACTTCTGGCAAAGAATCGCCCTTTTCGGGAAGGGGATCCTTCGCCAGAAGGAGCAGGACGCGGACAGGGTGCGCCTGTTAGCGTAGGGGGCCCTGTCGAGGGGGGAATATAGGACTCCACCCCGAAGTAATGTTTCACAGGCAGTTCCCGGGTGGAGTTCCTGGGGGAACGGGGAGCGGGGTTTTAGCAGGTAGGCCCAGCTTTTGCTGGGGAGTCCGGCACATCGTGTAAGTAAGAGCTCCCATAAAAGAAACAAAAAAAAAATTCTTCGACACCGCACATTCAGCCTGTTTTCCCCTATAAAAAACTGAAAAAAATCAACTTCTCCTCCGCAAAGCCATCATCACTCGCGCTTTTCACACCACCGCTAACAAGCCAACCACTATCACTTCACCTTCTCTGCACAGTCGCCCTTCTTTCACTATATTCCTGCTCCTCTCTTTTCACACCATCGCTGACAAAGTAGCTGACACCTCTTCACCTTTACCTCAACCACGCCAAACACACCCCCACCGAAACCAACAACCAGACCTCGACAGCAAATCCACCCTTCCTTTTTACACCAACATCCGATATGAGGATGTTCCCACCGAGTGGGCACCTTAGGCAACTTTTCTCTATCACACCTAGGCTATTTTACTGCGCGGAGTGGATCCTTACTATTCATAACTCTAAAGGAGCGGCTGTTAAGCACTAACTCGAAAAGCTGTTCTTGGCGGAAATTCATGATCAGGTACTCAAGTGTGCTATCGCGAGAAGTCACAACACTTTAATTCGTTTATAAAATTTTATTTTTAGTTTTATTCTATATTTCGAGCACTATTTTCAAACTAATCTGGCAACAACTCCGTCGCACTTGTCCTATTTTAGGATTTTAGTGGTACGCGACCTTTCGCTTTCGTGGTTTTAATCGAACTCACGCTTTCTTTTCGCCGAGAACGTAAGGTCATCGGCCAGCTTATTGGTATTTTACAATTTTTTTATTCGTATGTCGGTATTTTCGCCGGCGCATATGGTGCTTGTCATTATAAATTGTCGGATACCAGAACCTGGTCGCCTTAACGAGACCATCCAAGTTTAATACATCGATAAATTACCGATTTTTTGACATTGTGAAATACCTCAAATATTGTTCTACTGTTTAGTATAATATAAAAACACATTATTCTTAAATCATGGAATCTACACCTATTTGATATTTATTTTTATGTGGAACACATTAAAAAAGTAATTTAGTATGTACTAGAGGAGTGTCCGCAACTACAAGGTCTCTATTAAAAGTCAAACGGTGGAACAACACCTCCCTTGAAAAGCACTATTAAAATGTCTGTTTTGTGGCTGGGTTCAAAGTTTTTCGCAACGGACAACATAATTAAAGAAGTTTCGGAAGCCATTATGGTCCGGAAATTTTGTTTTATATTTCGCCAAAAATAAAAATGCTAAAAATGAATTTTTGAGAGTGTTCATACATTAGGAGTTTATTGAAATTTAATTAGCATTCGCCAAACTGTTACAATAGACACTTTGGAAGTAAAACGAACACTATTAAGTATTTGCTTCCGAATGGTGCGAACAAAGGGTCCACTTAAATTGTAAATTTACCAGAGCGAACAATCCTTCTTGTATAAATAATCTGAAGAATAAAATATGATTCGAAAGCAACTGATTCTTAAACACCTCGCAACTAAAAGTAATAGTATTCTAAATGTGTGCTTGAAAGAAAATGTTATAAAAGTTTCAAAATAAATTAGATATATATGCCAGTTATTTACTGGTTTCATTAATCCTGCCTTGCGAATTTTGGTTTTATTTCATAATATTAATACGTTCGCTACCTGCACTTGAGAAGAAAATCTTGTACCACAGCCCATGAAATTTTTCTTTATAATACAATAAATGGCATTGAATGTTTTATCATTATATTTATATTGAAATCAAGCGAAAAAACTATTTTTAAATCTGACGCATATGTGCGGCGTTGAGCTAGTGAAAATAACCCAAATTAATAGACTGCAAGTCAGATATATGTTACATACGTATTTAAAGTAATTATATAATAAAGAATAAAAAAAACCAACCGTGGATAATTTTAAAACACTCATTAAAACATAGGCCAATCGGTAATCCTTTATTTCTCTTGCAAATTTCTTAGGAATAAAATGTGTGTTTGCGCAACTTTTTATTGCTATATACACGGCATCTTAGTTTTTTGTCCAATTTTTTATGAAAATGTTTTACTTCTGATGTATTGTTAAGTGGAAGCACATTTCTTATGCTAACAATATTTAATAATTGCAATAACATTTCTAAACTCTAAGTAATTCAGTTTATTGAAATGAGTTTTGTTGTATAATCAACAAACATTCGAAATTGTAATGTCCATTATAAAAAAAAAAAGTTTGCTGTACCATTGTAACGAGTTCCGAGGTGAAGAATAGGAGGCGATCATTTGATGATCTGTCAATACCCAACATATTGTAATTATAATCTACAATAGTAGAACGCTTCTTTACGACTATTCCTTTTTTAGATTTAACTCCTTTGAATCATTATGCTTGTCAAGACTTCTCGTTTGTTTTTCCATTTCTGCACTAATATATTGTTATTCCTGGTAAAAATAGACTCTCCGTTGTTTAGCCTTTTATGGATTACAAATTTTAGATTGCCTTGGCAATTTTTCCGAAGCGTTCCAACAACGTGTGTCTGATCTTCATCAAGCGAAACAGCTAATTGCACACTATTGTAATTGTCCATGTAAACTGTATGCCTCTTTCTCAAATAATTTTATAGCAACATATACACAACAATGTAAGCGTGATCATTTTCATTATTAACCGCATCTTTTCCACAATATATAAAAAAAATTAAAACGAAACCATCAGGTGTGCACAGTTCATAGATATTTATTCCAAATTCAGCTTTCTTGAGTGGAATATATTGCCTAAATAGTAAACGGCCTCGCCATAACAGTAAACCTTCTTCTAAAGATAAGTTTTCTCCGGGATAATAAACTTTTTGAATACTTGTGACTACATGATTTAACACCTGATCTATTTTATGTAGGCGATTAGTTTTATCAGAAGTTTCATTATAAAATTTTAGGCAACTAAATATACTTTCGAATCGCTTTCTACACATACTTTATCCAAATAATAGAGTATGTCATTACTTCAATACGCTTTGAAAGTAGGCATATGAATATTTTTCAATTTAATCAATATCAAATAATTATAAGCATCTAAAGGTGTGCTATTTGGCAATAAATTCACTTTTAATCCCTCTTGAGCAATAAAATCATGTAATGCAGGGTCTGCATCTACTTCTATCCACAGTGAACTAATTTCAGAAACATTGATACTGCCACTAGCATTATAAGAATTATATTGACAATCTTCGTTTTCACTACAGTTTGATGAGCTGTTCACATTTTCATAGTAAAGGTAAAGTAATTTGAATCATTTGATTGATTTGTTATGTCAATTATATCTGTGTCACTCGAATATACATATAACACGCCTTTTCTTCATTGGGGGTTTTTTCGAAAGGCTTGACATGTTATAAATGCAAAAAATATATATTCTATGGAGAGATATACATCTTAACAATATATTATTATTATATTTTTTTATATATATAGCGGTTTTATTCGGTATTCCATATGTACATAGCCAATATGAGGCAAGATAGAGTATTTGTACAGAGTCTTTTGGTTTTTCCTCCTCCTTGGTTCTTGGTTAGTTTTTATTGCATAGGAGGACAGGCATAAGACTTCACTCTTCATATACTACCAAAGTCTTGATTGAGAAACTAAGGAAAATTTCTCCTAATAAATTGATTGGCAAGTACGAATGCATATCCTGGCCACTTCGCTTGTCAAACCTCACATTTTCTTGTGGTAAAATATTTTTTTTCTTAGAAGATCAATATATGTATAACGTCAACTTCAAAAATTTATTTGTTTTATTACGTACCATCCCAAACATTCCTAAAAATTTAAATTGTGTCTCTTAGTATAGAGACTAAAGACTTGTTGTCATCCCCTGGCTGTGAGCTAGTCACATCGGCCTGAAAAGTGCGCACTATGACTGAAGAATATGTGGAGGTGCTAATGTATTAGGGAAAGATCTTTAGCTTTCAAGAAAATATCAGATTTTAGGAATGCATGAGTGTCCCTTCAAGTCCTCCTTCAAAACACCCTCGACCGAATGTTCACCCTTTGTGCAGAACAGCACGTTTCTTTATATTACGCTTTGGGAAGGATGCGATATATTTTATTACCTTTTGTCTTTGAAGATCCGTGGATACGCTGCTCGGATATCCTTAATTACTTTTTGTCTCGTGAGCGATCCTGCGAATGGTTGTCAGAAGATAATTTGAGAGCCTTTGTTCCAGTAGAAGTGAAGTAGGAATCTTTTGTCCTCAAAAAGTATAAATGGGGTAGCGTTTGGATGGTAGAGGGTAATCTACTATCGGCCACGGCCACGGGTTGGTGTTAAAACTGTATGTAAAACTAAAAAGATATTATATTCTGAGGGGGACTTGCATCCAATATTCTTTGTCTTTTTTTTCGGCGATTTTAGTTTCTTCAGTTCGTTTTTTTCTATGGATGGTATTGATAAATCTGATAGCCGTTGTTGTCTCATAGAAAACCTAAAATAATTTATGATAATTTTTAATTTAAGGCTTGTTTCAACTTTTGCGATTCTAACCATGTAAATCATGCTGTTATAACTTTTGGAAAAGAATAGGCGAGGCTATTGATATGTATCAATAACAATTCTGAGATTTCTTTACTGCTATGAGTTTTTTGAATTTATATTTTAATTTAGCGCAACTAACAAATCATTATGGTATATATTCATCAGCTTTGCTGCGATATACATGTTAAGATTTAAGTGGAAAATTGTGGATAGCTCAATTTATTAATTCGTATGTAAAATATGTATAACTTGTCGGAACGCTGTTGATTTGACTAATGAATAGTGAGACCATTTCAAAGAGGACGCAAACTTGGCTCAGAAAATTCATGTGAAAAAAATGCATTAAATTATGTCTAATGTATATTTAAATTAAGGAAATAAATAATAAATTAGTTGTAACAATACACTTTTTTCAATTTTACTCAAAATGAGTTTCTAGTTGAGAGTTTCTAAAATGACTTTCCCACACGGAAGTCGAAGAGCACAAGAGTCAGATATATAAAAATATATTGTGTTGCAAGCATGTAAATCAACATAACAAGCGCATAGTCTCTAGCCATCTGGTGATCATAAGAGTCAATGTTTTGTCCTTTCTGAAGGTAGCAAGATAAGGTAATCTGGTGAGGGTCTCAAAATTCCAGCATACCCAAAATTCGCGAACAATTTGTAATTTGTAATTATGTAATTAAATTTTGCAATTAATTGTGTCATTGTTTTTTGTGCTTGACCTGTTTTTTAACTTTTAATAGATTTCCGGATGTCAAATATCTGAAAAATGAAGTAAACGAGGCATCTCCAATTCGTAGTTAGAACTTAATTTTATTATATTGCATATGTGTGTGTTACAACGATTGCAGAACAAGATAGCTGTTAAAAAATGGTTTCAATTTTGAGGAGCGGCGATTGAGCAGCCGCAGTGACGTGTTTTTGCAAACTTCCAGCAAACAAAGAAAAAAAAAACAGATTTGAAGTCAAATCAGTCCAAATATCCTCATCAAACTTAAATAAAAACCCACAACCTATGTTCAAGATTGAATTAGCCCCCGAATCAAGCCGAGTAGCAAAAGGGAAAACTACATTCAAAAATGAAAATTCCCCACCATCATCTTGGCCTTTGGGAGTAATTGATAAGGTTCTCACAGACGCAGATAGTCTAGGAAGGGTCGTCCAAGTGCGTACACATCACAGGTCTTTACAAAGACCGATACCGAAAATCTGTCGCCTTCCGGTCAATGAAGAGGCATAATTGCTTTATAACAAAATATTGTCAGGCCCTGTCCTAATTGTTTTATGTGTTGTGAATGTCCTTTAGCTCAAGCTGTAATTTAATTCATTTATTCTTCTCTCAGATGTTCCAACTTTAACTCCTTTAGTGAGTTCAACATCTGTGAACTTAAGACCCAGGACGGCAACGTATCACCCAAACCGTCGAACTCAAAGTCTACAACAACCATTCGTATACGATACAAATAGCAGCGACCACCTGGACATCACGAAGACTGCTAACTCCAACAACCCAATAATGCGACGATCAATGGAAGAAGTCTTCAGTCTCTGATACTATACCCACAACAATTCTAAAGGAACTAAAAATGCGAACAGCAAATAATTTCCAAAGATTCATTACTCGTGAAGGAGAATATATCTACATACCACAACGTAAGGTTAGACAGAAGAGAAAGAAAGAACAGGTGATTAATCTCCCTAATAAATATCAGGTGCGATTGCAGGTAAAGGCTAATGGAACCATAGTGTTCCACTATCATCATAAGAGGGCCGCGGAAAAGAAATGCAGCAAAGATTGAAAGAACACGTCCAACAGGCGGGAGGATGTTCAGGAACGGAAATCTAAAACAAACAAAACAATTAAAGAAAAACAAAAAAACTTATAAAGTCATATGATTATGGATTAACATAATGAATTCACCACGAAGTTTAATAAAAACATTTAAACATAAACAATAACATAAACAAAGTAAAAACCAACCGCCTCGTAGCCGCCACGGACATCTAACTGTTGCAAAAATATTTTATAATTGTGACGAAATATGGAGAGAATTTGAAACTATAAGCCTGTGTGGCAATTAGGAGATACAACGCAGTTAGTTCTTCAGCGATCTTCAAGTGCAACTGTATCACAATTAATCGGTTAATGTCGGTGATCAGTGAAAATTACAGTTTTTAAACAATTTTTAATTGGTTTTGATAAATGGCCAAGGTTGCTAATGGTAAAACTTAAATGCAAATTCAATTTATTAGTGTCAACTATCAATTAATTACTATTGCAGTGAAATCAATACCCTTAGTTATTATTGGTTATTAGTTCGTTTTCTTTATTTGAATTAAATAAATCAAGTTTGAACTAAAAGTGTTCATTTAAAGTTTTTACTTAATTACAAGGAAATTTGCCGCTACCAGTTTCCTTCTCTCTCTCGCCACATGTCCAACCCAATGAATCATCAGTGTATACTGGTAACTTTGCAAAGGTTCTAAGCACTGGATTGGGCGAGATGTACAGATTCCTTGGCGTGCTAGATCTCCAGACTTTACTCCATTGGATTTTTTCTATGAGGAATGATGAAGGATGAAGTTTACTCAAGTACTGTTAATACCAGAGAAGAATTAATTAGCCGGATTCGGACTGCATCGACAAATATACGGGAGAGAGTGGCTACAATGCACTTTAAATAGGGTGTTAGGTTTAATTTCTTTAAAATTCGATTTTTTTTTAATTTACCAGGAAAAGTTTTCCATGAATAAATTTTTATATTTTCGCTACTTAGACATGTTGTACTTTCATGGAAATGGGAAATTCGATAAAAATAATTAATAGGTATATTAATGACGTGAATTTTAGGAAAATGAAAATCATTTTTCCACTTTCGGAAGTGAGTGCAGTGGGTGGTCAACATTGTTACGATCTTTGGAAAGGATATTAGGATAATAGATTTTTGGCGCGAGTTATATTTCACTTCGTTGAGTTGATCAAAAGATAAAAATAAAATAGTGATGTGCATGCCATGGAAAGTTGGAATCACTTTGCAAGTCCTGTCATACAATTTTACATTCTGTACAACTTTCTTTAGACCCAGCAGATTCCATAGTCAACGTAACGACAGGTGGTAGAAGGAGATCGACGAAAGAAAGTTTAGGTGTACTAGAGGATGTGATAGACGGACTCCAATTTAAAGGTGGTTGGTCCGAAGAAGAAGGGGAAGAAGCCGGAGGGAAATAAAGGATGTTAGCAGTGCTTAGTACATATATGTCCATGGATTAAGAACGGGAGGGTTCATTGCTTCTGCTCAGCTTGTTTTCAATTTACATCCCTGGTGCACTAAGTGTTACACTTAATGCGCTCGGGAAGTGGATTCTGCAGTTGGCTCTTGTATCAATGCAAGTTAATTTAATAATTATGAAGCTCGGATGCTAAATAAGAGTTGAGTTAAAGGCTGATGTGAAATGACAACCGATTTTATTTCCAAGTTACAATATTTATAATCTCATACCTGTACAAATAAAAGACTGTTCTTAACAACTAACGACAATGCTGCTTGTACTTTTACTTGTGCAAGTGTATCGGGCGGCCAGCAGATTCGATTGGCCGCCCAGATGGCAGTGGATTCACGTTTTCACCGAAGCGATAACCGCGTGCTCATTCCCATTAATTTACTGCAGTCAGCGTGCCGTTCCTTTCAAGTACCTGGTGTAACCGATGGTTTGTTGTTGATCCAAACAATGCTTCAACCCTAATCTTCTTCTATTGATTCATCTAAATAACAAAGCCAAAGGACTGATCCCCTGACTGGAGTAGTTCCAAGAGTCTGGCTTCTCGGTCCTAATGTCTCTTCGCAGTCATGTTGGTGCCCTTGGTGGCTGCAGAATCTCCATAATACATATATGAGAGTGAAAATCGCTAATAATGAGCCGATATACACGTATTGGTGGACGTTCTCGGCTGGCAAGCTGCCCGGCAGATACCTGGAGCTCATCTGCTGGTGTATCATACATATATGCTTTATATCCCCCAATTCCGACGTCTAGACCGAATATGTTTACTAATGTGAAGATGCAAAACTTATTTTGTTCGGAATTATCAGCTCTCGATGATACGCGTTGGCATATAGTATATGACCTCAGCACTCGAGGGTAGATATTATGCCCTTGAATAATGATTTGTTTCTGCTTAATGACCAGTTCCCATGTTTCCTGACCCATTGATCTTCTACTGCTACATGCAATTTTAATAGTTTCCCGCCCTTTTACAGAGAAAAGTCACTCATTTGAATTGTCGAGTTGTATCTATTGTGATGCTTTAAAGAATACCTCAATCCAGGTAGATCGAAAATAGCAGCTTCAGGTCCATTTCAAATGAGCTTTGATTCGTACCCCGCTGATATATTGGATAATTTTGCTTGCACCTGTTATTGTTCCCATGGATGGAAACGTATGTCCGGAACTCCTGCTTGGTGATTGAGTAATATTGATCTCTGGATCACTACCAGGAATGGTAGCTTCAAGGATGGTTGAAGATGGACATTAATGATCACTAGTTACTGTTTGAGTTGTTAGGGAGTTATAAGTTTAGGACTAAATCGTCCATGATAAGAATGATTGAAAAGGTCCATCTCAGAAGTACGTATGCGCTGAATATTTGAGTGGTCAAAGTAGTGAATAATGCTAACTTCTAATGACTGAACTCCTTCTAGACTGTACGAATTCAATTCGCCTGCATTGCTTCAAATTATTTGTTGACTTCTTCCTGTTTCTTCGTTGTAATGTTCATCCCATAATCAATTATCGTCGTTTGATTGCGGATAAGTTGTAACAAATGGTCTTCATCCCTTTTGGTATCATCATGGTTTTCGACATCTTGTTATCATAATCATCTACTACCCCGAACAGATCGTTGACAATTCGGCGTGAGCAGAGGAAGTTTAATTGGAGTTGCCTCAGAATGTGTTGTGCTTAAAAGAGGCTCTCCTATTATGAAGGCGTGCATTTAGATCGTTTGGGGTCAGCCGATATTGGTATCAGCGGCCTTAAATTTAATAAGGCTTCCAACTCGATAACCACTTTCAAGAATTTTACTAATAGCCCCTTTGCGAAATTGGCTGCTGCTTCCCAAAGATCCCTAAAATATAGTGCCTGGGACGGTATGAAATGGAAGTCGATGCCTCGAGTGCTTCACAGGGGCAAGTGCCTTAGCTTCCTTCAAGTGTGTATTACATTCTTCAATTCAGCAAATTTTGGCGTGTGTGCTTGTGAAGTTCGTGTCATTACTACAATGAATATGTCTGCAACTTTCGCGTCTTCCCATGAATCTCTTTAGGGCCCAATGCAGATAAGGTATCTCTGGTCAGTTCTGTTACTAGTTCTAAGTGTACCGCTTTTGTGGAAAAGCAGCAAAATACCCCTATGTACAATTTTTGAGGTATTTTTCTCAAGTTTTGTAATATATCCAAACCTAGGTGCAGAAATTAACCCCCGCATTCACGAACAGTCGTTCGGGTTATGTTATGCATGAAGATATCCAATCAAATATGAAAAGCATATGATGCAGTGTTGCATAACCGATTCTGCGATGGTTTTCCTTTTAAAGGGCCAGAATTTCTGCCGTGTGATCATCAGCAGTGCCGCCGGCCTGGGACGATTATTTCTTCAGATAAAAATTTCGTCGAAAGCTTTGTTACAGGATGCGCCGACCCAAGTAATGCACTGGTCTTCGATGGAAGGCGTTAAAGATTAGAGCTTGCTATTTGTGTGAGTTTACCCAATAGTTGACCTAGTTCTTCTTTGAAAACAGATTGTTGTATCTGTTTTATGACAAGTAGCACATTTTCTAATTCGTTTGCGATAATTGGTGGACTGTCTAATGCTGTCTTGCTCAGCTGCAGCAAGATTCAAAGATTGACCGGCGCCTCAACTGCTTTGAAATGCGATTTATGTATACATATTATAATTTGCCGAAGTCTCTGGAATGAGTTTCCGTAATTGGCCGCAATCCATAAGTGTTCTCGAACTCATGCCTCATGATAACACGATTGTGGGGTTCTGCCTGGACTTCACGTGACATCTTTGTTAAGGAGTAGTGTGCTCTTGAATAGCAGCCGCTCTGTTGGCAACGAATGTGTGTAGTAATGATGATGATGAATTGATCCCACACAAGACAATGTCAATAATGCGAAAATGCACTACAGCACTATACGCCTTTACAGACGTATCTTCAAATACATTGAGATGTATTGATCTTGGCTCCTTCTGATATCTCGAATGCCTAGAAATGCTAATATTGTCCAGTTTTTTAAATTTTGAAATTGCGTCTATTCTATGGTTAATTCAAGTAGGAGTGACATGCCCATTTCAATTTTATGCGTCACAATTTTTACAGGGACATTTTGGCAATCACCGTGGCAGGTCCCACCAAACCGAGCAGATCAATAAAATGATCTGTAACAAAACGTACAGTTGTGACTTTATATCGGTGATTCCATGTTGTTTTTATTTTAAATAAGTCGGACTTAGGTAGCCACATCAGACCGAGTGTTTTCACATGAGGCTGGTCCTTGTCCTGAAAGTCGAGTTGAACCTCCAAATTTTCCCTTGGATACTTTTGTATCAAAAGAGAGGCAAAAAAGAGTAGGGTGCTCTCATTGAGTTAGTGCGGCTCAGATCAAAATACAGCGCGCTTCATATTTATAAGCCACCATCAAAATTCGAGTTATTTCTGCCTAAGAACAATTTACTATGTCAAATCGTACACCAATAGTTTGAGAGACTGTTTGTGTGGCATTTCCTTTATGAATCATTCTTAAGAACCGTTGCTTTTGTGTCGTTTTTGAAAGTTCGTTTCATATTTATAAGACATTAGATTTCCAAAATAAATAAGAAAATTTATTCATTAAAAACATAAAGTTAATAACTAATATGACCACCTTTGGCCTTTATTAATTCAAAAATTCATTTGTCCATTGATATTAGGGAATTTAAAAGTTTTTCCCATTCCATGAGAATAGCGGTTTTAAGGCTCTCGACAGAGTCATATTGTCGATTATCTGGATAAACTCGCCTTACCAGAATTCCCCAAATGTTCTCTCAATTGGGTTAAGGTCTGGAGAGCACACTGCCCAGTCCATCACTTCAATTGACTCTTTGCTAAACCAACCCATGGTTTCTCTGCTGGTATGGATTCTGACGTTATCCTGTTGGAAAAGCCATTTTATCTCAGGATGTTGTCGTAAAAATGACAGTAAACTGTTTTGTAGCACTTGACAATAGTCGCTACTGTTCATCCTGCATGATGTGAATTGCAGTTCTAAGCATCCCGCCATGGAGAACGCCCCTCATATCATGACAGAACCACCATCAAAATTTCTTCTTAAAAAATATCGGGGTTCTTTCTTCAAATCCTACCAGTATGAATTGAAACTGTCGGCGCCGACTACATTCAATTTTTTTTCGTCAGGAAAAATAATCTAGATATGTTCAAAATATATTTAAATAATGCACAGAAATTAATTGTTGTGTAGCCTACCGATGACTAGTCTCTTCCCATGTTTTGTCTTGCAAATTTTAAACAACTTTCAATGTGACTGTCTGAAAGTTTTGGGGCAAACTTCATTTTAGCCCTGCGAATATTAGGATCTCGTTGAAGAGTCCTCCAGACGGTCGTTTTCGATACTTTTGTTTTAGAAACTGCAGTTAATTGCGAACAGCTAAGTGTCGAGTTACTGGCAGCCTGTAAAATTCGCCCTTCAGAGAGCTTCTTCTTTCGTCCACTTTTCCTTGCTTGCCCATATAACTCTGAGTTATTTAAAACATTACGAATAACACATCGGCTACGGGCGATTTTTCTTGAAATTTCACTGATGCTAAGATTTTCTTCCCTAAAGGCTAAAATTTTGCCCTTTTCAATTTCGCTAAGTGATGTACCTCGCGGCATCTTCATTGCTAATAAAAATCAAAATAAAAAAGCAACGGTACTTAAGAATGATTCCTCAAACTATTGGTGTACGATTTGACATAGTAAATTGTTCGCAGGCAGAAATAACTCGAATTTTGATGATGGCTTATAAATACGAAACGCACTGTATTCCTTCATAAAATCGGACTACCTTTGTTTCAGATCTGGATCTCGAAAGAACTTCCTTTCCTCCTAGGTACCGTTAAAGGACTAACAAACTTATATCCTGACTCTCCCAAACGAATTGATTTGAAATGGAAGACCAACTGCAAACTGATAGTCTCGATCAGATTATATGATCGAAGTAATTTTTACATTTATTTTCTACGGTTGTAAGAGTTTCGCATGGTGGATCTTCTTGTTCGTATTTCTAAAATTTCTCTAATTGTTGACTTCATAAATTCCTTCCCTTCACTTTCACTGAAGTTGTCATATAAAGGTATGTTTTGCCTTAATGAGCCGCCTTCTTTACCGTACAAAATCGACTCTAATAAGGTGTTTTAAATTATGGACAGACCAATAGCACCCTATTTGATTTAGCAGACTGAAAAGAGTTGATAATATATGTCAACTCCGATGAAAAAATCGATACGAGTGGCCGGTTGAAAGCATTCTGGGGAATTGCTCAGACTTATATATATTTAAATATTTAGTTGGATGTTGTGGAATAACTTTTTTGTAATACAAATGCTTCTAGCCTCCTTGAGAAGCTTGTGGTGTTGTACCTCACTTGGACATTCATTCTATGTAGTGTGCATGTAGAACTGGGAACCTTGGCAAGATTCAATTCCCTTGTAATTCTTTGTGTAATGAAATTGAGCTGTGACCCTGAATTGAATATTGCTCTGCATTGAACTCTCCTCCTGTCGTCTCCTGTGTGTTAAGTTACCAGCAAAACTAGGGATTTGTGTGTCAAGAACTTGTGCTGATAAGGCTGTCTGCTACTCTCTACATCTTCCTATAGACCATGCGGTCAGCTTATTCTTCTGACGGCCGTTATACACTATTTCATCTATGTAAATTGCCTTACCTTCATAACAAGGCTGACTATATCTGCATTGATAGTAAAACCAAGACCAATGTAATGATTTCTTTGCATCTCCCAACTGATCCTACTTTCCTCCGATAGCTTTATTCAAATACCATTCACCTTTTAATATTCCACCCCAAACAGGTTCTGGAGATCTCTATATTTACGTTTCTTATATACTCGTAAGTTCGAACCGTGATTCCCATTTTCAAAAATATACTCGAAAAACTACTATTGTTCCTAACCCACCTACTAATTTTTCCCCTTTTCTGCTCTCTTTCCCCTGTCATCAAATCACATTTCCCTATATTACCAAAATGTCAGATGGTTACCCTCCAAAATCTATCAAATTTATTTGAAATCTCAGTTCTCCCCTACGATATCATTGCATTTTCAGAAACTAATTTAATTTATTTATTATTTATTATTAACAATAACGAGTTATTCCCGTTTGACTTAACTTTTGCACTAATTGCAATATAAGCAATTTCCACAATTCTACACTTGAGAGCAATAAAATCGCACACCCAAGTAATTTGGTTTGTTACTGATTTTTTTCATACATCTAAAGACACTGTTATGTTCTCTGATGAGTGCAGAATGACTTTGCATGGTCATGATGGACGCTCTAGAGTCTACAGAAGGTTATCAGAACGATTTTCACAATGCTGCATAAGCGAACGTGTAGCTTTTGGAGGTGAATCGTGTATGTCTTGGGGTGGCATAATGTTGGATACCAAAACTGACATTGTTTTCATCACTGGGGCGAATACCGGCCCGAGATCGAGAGGGTTGACGGCTGCACGATACGTCGAAGAAGTGCTCGAAGGACATGTGAGACCGCTCGCATGGCTTATGGGAGAAGACTTCATCTTAATGCACGACAACGCCAGACCGCATGTCGCTAGAACAGTTTGCGAGTACATGGAAGACGTTGGAATCACCGCGATGGAGTGGCCAGCTCGTAGTCCTTATCTCAATCCGATCGAGCATGTCTGGGACGAGCTAAAAAGAAGAGTTCGAGCACGAAGCCCTGCTCCTACGTGCCTCCAAGAGCTTCAACTCGCCATTGAAGAGGAGTGGAATGCCATACCACAAGATTTCATGGTGAAATTAATACGGTCCATGAAAAAGCGATTAAGAGCTGTGATTAAGGCTAGGGGAGGGAATACACCTTATTAATAAACAATTTGAGCAAGAATTTTGAGTTTGATTATCATTCTTCCTTAAGCAAAATTGGTAAATTTTACCTCTATGTTGGGCTTTGTGCCCTAAAACCCCTTATGGGTATTTTTTTACACTGTATTTGGTATCATTAGCAAGGTAATGAAGTAAACTTTCAATTAGTGTATTTTTTTTTTCAATATTTATTCACATTCATGAAAAAAACTGCCTTAACCAAAAAAAAATAAGATGTGCGATTTTATTGCTCTCAAGTATAGTTGCGACGTTCTTTTGGCGATTCACAATCGGTTTCGCTCCACCTTAGTTAATTCTCCTAACTCGTCTTTTTTGAAGTGGGTCTCTGGCAAAATTTTCCTTCATCGTCGTTCTCTTTTCATTGTATGCTGCTATATTTGGGCTTAAAAGATTTCAACCTCTCTCAGCTCCAATGTGCAAATTTTTATGACGATTTCATATAATATTTGGCCACTAACCTTTCTTTGTTAACAAAATCACTCATTATTGATCACCTATTTGCCACAAGTTTACATTAAATAAGGCGCGTTAAAAATAAATCTTGGTAGACAGCTTTATCTTATATATATATAGATTTAATTTTCTCATTTAATCCAATTTAATCTGCTGTTATCGGAAATAGCCATCCTCTTTCCACTTTTAATTTACATCACTTGCTATGCTTCCATAATTTCTTCAATTACTCTTCCTTCAATTATACCTGTTCTGAGCCTCGCTTTCGTAAAGCCGAAACTTAACCTCCTCTTAAGTAATTCTAATGTCCTCTTAATCTTAAGTAATTCCCAATTGTCTATTAACGGCAACACCAAAACACCAACCTCTTCTATGCTAAACTATTTGACTGTTTGTCCCAATATGTTTCCTTTGAAACCATAAAAAGACGCACATCATCAACGCCTTGGTATGATAAAGACCTTTCGTTCGCTTCACAACAAAAGGTACAAATTATTGCATACTTTTCTTCGTTCAAGGTCTGACTCGGACTACTCTTCGTATGTCGCCACCTTCTACCTTTTTTCCCAATGTTGCGAATTACTCTACAGCTTTTTGTCACGCAACCTGTTAGCAGTGGAAGACTGTTCCGACGTTGATGTTATTGCCACAGACTTGAGTAAAACTTTTGGAAAAAAAACCATAAAATTATTTCTCTAAAATTGAGTTATCTCACTTCTTCCACACCTATTTCATGGATTAATTCTTACAGTGCAGCCACCTTAATCCTTTGATTTTCACATTGTCCATCAACGATGTTGCGAATGTAATTAATCACTCAGAAATCTTAATTTATACCGACAACAAGAAAATCTTCAAGCAAATCATCAGTCCATCCAACTCCTTCAAAACAACCTGAACAAATTCTCTACCTGTTGCGCAAAAAACCTTCGGATCTCAACATTCCTAAATGCTAATCTATCACTTATTCCCGCAAACGTTCTCCTACCTCTCCTAAATTTTACACGCTTTCAGGAGAGTCCATATCCTCGGTGAATTCTATTGGCGATTTTGGCGTTATCTGCGACAGTCAGCTTAAATTCTACTCCCATATTGACTACATCATCAACAGCGCAAACTCCATTCTATATTTTGTTAAATGGTGATATAAGGAATTATCTAACCACTACGTCAGTCCTCTGCTCGAGTGTGGTGTTTGGACCAGCCAAAAATTCTCATCCACAGCACTTACATTGTAGGCAATAAAATGCAGCATTCTTTTACCACGCATTTTTAAAGGCAGGCCAAACTGCCAGGTACAATGTGTGCCTCTGCATGCATGGTATTAATGCCGTCCCCAGGCAATGTTCCAGCATAGGGAAATTCTGAATTGAAATGGGGAAATTGTTTACATTTTTTCACTGTGGATTTTTAAATGCGGGCCAAACGTATTCGAACGTGCGCGCTGCCCTGGGTAGTGAAACGTGGTTTTAATTTTCATACCGCATCCCCCTAAATTTTTGTCTTTCTCTCACGTGTGAGCCCTATGTACTATGCACTTTTAGCAAAATCTGCAAGGCCGGTGGGCTAACGGGACCGAGATCGAAAAAAGATAAGAATGTCACATCTAGTATTTCATGATCCCAGGCTGCCTTCTGATGTTCTGAATTAGTTCGCTTTGTCGGATACTGAATTTGTGTTCAATAAACCAACGAAACGTCAACAACTTGCCATGAAGGGGTAAAACAAGAAAAGCATCAAAAAAAGAAAACATCGCTATTTTGAAGCTTTTTGAAAAGAATCTAGAAATGACGCTGAGGCGAGTTATAAGCAAATTAGCAGAAAAAAGGTATCAATGTATCTCTTTATACCATACGCCAAGGAATAAGGGAAAATTCAATCAGATTTAAAGACTTTCTAGCATAGGCGATGAGTAAATCATTCCCCATTACAACTTGTGAGAGAACCTAAAGCCTCCCCACTCGCATCTGTTGTTAAAATAAAAGTCTGATTTAAATTAGAATATTTCAGTAGTGGTGGAGTGATTAGGACAGTTTTAAAGGCCTTCTCACATTCCGTTGTTCATTTACATTTTACCCGCTTTCTTAGGAGCTTATTTAATCCTCGAGAAATTGAGAATAAATTTCCTATAATAGTTCGCGAACCATAGGAATGATTGTAAATGCCGGACCGTGCTAGAGTTGGGAAAATTTTGCACGTATTGTATCATGAGGGGTCCGGGTACACTTCCTTCGCGGTACAGACGTGCCCCAGATATTCTACTTCCTTTCGCAAGAACTGACTTCTTTCCGACTTGAGCTTTGTTATTTTCTCTTAATCTCTTAAAAACATAGTATTTCTTTATGGTCCGCTAAGTTTCTTCCATAGAGACAATATAGTCTCAGTAGACAATAGACAATCCTAGTTGGTGCAATATTTCTTCAATTCATGGCAGCGGAAATGCATCTTTAATATTTCTCTCATTTAAATTTCTCAAATCCACTACCACACGCTATCTCTTTTCTCCAAACGGGCCCGACTTTTCTGGCACCACGAATAGCGGGCAATTCCATGGACTTTTACTCTCAATTATGATGTCATTATCCAACATTTCTCTTAGCTATCCTTATACATATTATTGCTTTTTGGGCGTCTGGTAGTTTGTACACCCGCTGGTTGATCACACCTTGTTCCTTATTCAGGCGAATCGAGTGCATTAGTAATTCTATGAAGCTTAATTTATCGCCTTCCAATTTAAATAAATATATCATTAAAATCGTTAGACAGTCGTTTTATGCTTTTCCGCTCTTCGTCATTTAAGTTCTAACCTTATATACGTGGCTAGTTGTCTTAATTTATTTTTTAAAACTTTGTGGTTTTGTTCCTTACTTTCCTTGAGAATCGTGCCCAGGTTCCTCGTTTCGGTACTGTTTACTAGATGTTCCGCTGTCGATTTATCTCCCAGATTCGTTATGTTGAACTCATTTAGAGGCATCATTTTTATTTTCAATGGGGTCAAAGTTTTGCAACATTCATTCGCGTTTCTCTTGCTCCGGCGCTGCGCAGAGTACGCAACTAGGTTCCTTCTTTGCAGAGCTTAAGTTTTTCTCATGGCTAATTTGGTTGAACTCAGGTTGAACTATGGCCTGACCCAGCCCAGCATTCGAGCTTTATTTTTAAGTTATTAGGGTCTAGGTGACAGTCTCGTTTTAGTTTCCCGACTGGGTGTCTCGATTACTGGAGTTCCAGCAACATTTAGCGTGGTATTCAGTTATAGTTTGCCCGTTCTTTAGACAGAAATCACATTTGTATTAATCGCGTTTGCTTGATACTAAGTGTTACTGTTCTTTGGGTAGTTTAGTTTATTTTGATATGATATAATATTGCGTAACATAAAATAAAATAAAAAAAGCATAACAAAGTCAAGTTCAAAACGCGGAAGTAAACAAAACAAACCGTGACTAAATTTGAGAAGGTAAACAAACCACGGTCATCGTACCCTTCTCCCACGTGCCCTAAAAGAATGCATGCACTAACTACATACAACTGCTGATCGCGCACCATTGCACTGTTTTCAGGCATTTAAAGGAAAGTAGCTAATAAGGAATATTTTAGGTTCTATCGATTTGTGTTAGAAGAATATCAATTATATTGACTGTATTAGTAAGAACCCGGGGGCATAAGTACCCCGGTCAAAATTGAATAAATCGAGATTTAGACTGTGAACTCCGTATCGTAAATTGGCCGTGCTTTTTCAAAACTGCCTGGTCTAAACCTTGAGGTAAGAGCTCTTTCTGAGCCGCCTTTACATCGCCTAGCTTCAGTTCACCAAGCTGCCGAGCAAATCTCTGCGAGTTACCACATTATCGTTCCCATAAATCCTACAACTTGTACCGAATGGAGTAGATTTTCTTAAACGACACTCCGTGTTAACATAGTTTGCAAACCATATTTAGCTAAGTATACTTTTTGATGCTCGCCTGGAATTGGGAGTTTCTCAGTAGAGAGCATGGCTTGTCAATTTTGCACCATATAAGGGTTTGCTAGGAAGAGGTTCTGAAAAGGAGTTATATTTTGTTGGCCGTTTAGTGCCGCATTGGGATAACTAGGATATTGGCTTGAAAATGGGTAGGTAGTGTACTGCAAAAAATGATTTTGCTGAAATTGGCTCACTTGTTGGCCTTGGGAGATATTTAAAGCCGCCGGCTGAGGAGTAAAAGTAGCACTATGTAATGGCACCGCACCTATTCCTCTATACAATGGACTCGGCTGGGTACTATAATGCAGCATTATGTACAACTCTGATTGCTCTAATATGCAGACTTTTTTAATCACTTTTTTCAATGAAATTTCTGTATTATTTAAGAGGTAAAACCGGTAATGCGGATTTAGGATGCGACTTTTAAATGTGAGCACTGTAATCTCCTCCAAATTGGAGTGCACTGTTTCGACTCCCGTAGTGTGTCTTTTTGTAACCAAAGCGTTGCACTCCTTATGAAGTTGAGTCACTTTTTTACTGAAATTTATTAACGTTTCTCCTGGGTGCTGACGACTGCTCCGTAACTCACCCAGTTGTATAAAATAGTGTTTGCTATTTACCAATAGAGTGAGGAGGATTGTTTTTAAATCATCCAGGGTTTTGTAGTCGACTCCGACAAGAAGGAGAGGAGCTCTTCCTCTGAATTTAGTTGGAACTAATTTGAGGAACAGTTTTTTATCCTCCTCTCTCTCTAAACGCTGGTTTACGTAGTCGCAACACTTTATAAATATTTCCACTTCATTCACAACATTGAGTGCTAATTTCGACTCAAGTAAAGGCATATTAGTCATTACCAGTTCGCTAATTGTTGCGAATGCTGTGTTCTTGGAAGATGTTTCTTTCTTTGGCTCCATGAACGTTATTTTCACTACACAACCATCCTGATCTTAACAGCATTGACTGTTCACCTCCTTGCTCCGGGAGTTTGAACACTTCGTCATCACTGCTGTCATTCGGACTTGTGTCTTCAAAAGAATATTTTATTTATTTATTCTTTTGAGCGGAGTCTAGCTAGATAGAGAGAACAGTCGCAGTTGTGTGAAAACAGCGCCGTAGAATAAAGTCTAGTCGGTAAATTAGATCTCACACTTTTATTTAGACCATCCGGTTCCATTGACATTTCTTCTACACTACGTTTTAGATCTCTACTCCTTTGATGAAAGTTTAATACCTTCAACAAGGATTTCGACAGCCCAAACTTCAACCACGAATAACGTTTGCCAAAACAAAAACAAAAAAAAAACAAAAAAAGATGCAAAACGCTCCAAGAAAAAAAAAATACGAACTCCGAAAATTTCCAAACACCCGCGACACAAGAACTTATTAGTATCAGTTCGGGTGTGTTACCCAGAGAGATAAGACGTGTTTGACGCAGTAATTTATTTAGAAACTACCCAAGAAGTCACTGAGATCAAAATCAAGCGTTTATATTCAGTCTCGGATATTTGTGCAGATCATTCTAATGGTATCCCAATGCATCAATCAAAGAAAAACTATTCATTTCTGCGGAAAAATTGTGATAATGTATCCGAAATGAAGAATAACAGTGTTAAACCTAAACGAAGTGTGCAAAACTCTAACCATTCCGGTGCCTCAGTGAGTACCAGCAATTAATTTGCACCGTTGCCGACGTTGCATGAAGTAGAACTTAACGATAGTGAGCCAGCTACAGTAGCTGAAGCAAAAATCGCAATACCACCGATAAACGCTACAAAATGTTCGAGTAAATATGTGCATGAACTATTGAAATATAATAACATATTGGATTACACGATCAAACGAATATCAATTGGTATTAAAATACTGCCGGCCACTGCCTCTTTGTATGATAAAATCTGCGAAATATTGCAAGCAAACAAATGTGAATTTTATGCACATGGTCGAAAAGCCGATCTGCCTTTTAAAGCCATTCTCACCGGGCTAGCCGACATTGATCCCTCTGAACTCAAAAGTGAATTATGCTCACTGGGGCTAAAGTGTTTAGATGTTAAACTAATCGCTAGGAAATCACAATATAAAGATCTAACGCTATATGTAGTATATTTTGAGAGACAATCTGTGACTATGAAGGAACTAAGAGAAAAACATAAAGTGTATAATAAAACAATTATAAAGTAGGATTACCAAAGAAAACTCCCAGGTAAGCCCACCCAATGTCACAACTGCCAGATGTTCGGGGACGGAGAAAAATTCTGCCACATCAAAAATTTCTGCGCTAATTGCTCCGGCAACCACCACACTAGCAAGTGCTCTAATGCAGGAACAGTTAAGTGTGCCAACTGCAGCGGTTCACATAAGTCCACCGATCCTCTATGTCCAAGTAGGAGAAGCTACATCGAGCTGCGCGAAAAGCTGCAACCTCGTAAACCCCGCAGCCATATAGAGAAAGTAGGAGGAAAAGATCTCATCCATCAAAATTTCCCTGCTTTACCAAATAGAAGGACGGACGTCGTTGCCAACTCCCACGTTGCGGATAAGTCATGGGATAATATTGTGAAAGGGAATCAAACTCCTAATCAATTTGCTTCAAATTCAGAACTTTTCTCTTACGATCAGATTGTTGCTCTTTTAAATGATGTTAAATTAAAATGATAGCTAAATTAAAATGTTGTAAAACTAAAGCAGACCAGTTCAATGCTATTACTCAACTTGCAATCAAATATATATATGATGGCTAATCAAAGTCTAGATATAGTTACTTGGAATGCTCGTGGCATTCGAAACAAAAGTTTGGAATTTTTTAACTTTATGTCTAAGAATAAAATCGATATTGCTCTATTAACTGAAACAAGGTTGAAACCGAATTTAAACTTTAGCAATCCCAATTATTACTGCCACAGGTTAGATAGGGAAGCTTTAAGGGGAGGTGGCGTTGCCATTGTCATTAGCAAAAACATAAAAAGTAAATTGCTACCAGCTATTGGCTTATCTGTCATTGAGGCAATCGGTGTGGAAATTGCCATTGAAGGTAACCAAAAACTCAAACTAATATCTGCCTACTTTCCCGGTGGTGCATCAAACGATGAAAAGAAGAGATTATTTAGGTCCGACCTTCTCAAATTATCGCGTATACCAGATCCGTACCTGATCGGTGGTGATCTAAACTGTAGGCATCAGGCTTGGGGCTGTATACGAGCAAACAGTTGGGGCAATACGCTGCATAATATCGTGACGAGTTCCCCATCTACAATGCTATACCCAGCTGATCCAACTTATGTACCTAGCAATCCGTTTGCTAATCCTTCCATTTTCGATATTTTCCTAACAAACAGAGCAGATCTTACAACTCAGTCAATCATAATAAATGATCTATCATCCGATCACCTGCTTATCACTTACTGCACCCTCTCATAACAACATTCCTAAGCACTACAATTTTAAAAAGGCTAATTGGTTAAAATATTGGGCCCATATAAAAACCAATTTGCGTCCATTAATGAAAAAACTGTCATTAAACGATGTTAACTCTACAGAGCAGATAGATAGTATGATAGATTTTATTACTAAATTAACACACGCTGCATTGAACTCGCTGTACCGCAACAGAAAAAGCATTTTTCAGAGTTATGCAAGCTACCAGAAAATATAATTAATACGATCCGGTATCGAAACATAATTCGTAGGAGATGGTAACGCACCAGGCTAAGGTACTATAAAGAAATTATGCAATTTCTGAATAAACGCATACAGACAGAAGTTGCAGAATTTCGAAATGAAAGATGGAACAAGTTACTAACCAGGTTGGATAAAGCATCTGGACCCTTCTGGAACGTAACCAAAATAATTAAGAAGAAACATAAATCATTACCGGCAATAAAACATAATAACGTAAAATGCTTAACAGGTCAAGAAAAAGCTAAAGCCTTCACTGAAGTATTTTCTGCTAATAATACCATATCTCTTAACCTGAGTGATTTAGGAACTATTATTGAGGTCGAACAGAGCATTGATAGTTACTTCCAAAATAGTATAATTGAATCTGTTAAACGAAACCTAAAGAACCGGAAAGCCCCTGGAATAGATAAAATTCCAAACTGTTGTATTAAATTGTACCCTAAACCAGCTATTGTGTACCTGACCTTCATTTTAAACTGCTGCCTTAAATTACATTATTTTCCGAACAACTGGAAAACCGCTATGACTATACCAATCCATAAGCCTGACAAACCAGCTGACCACGCTTCTAGCTACCGACCTATTAGTTTGTTAAGCTCTTTAGGTAAAATTCTGGAAAAAATAATAAAACATAGGATTGTAGAATTTATAGAGGACAAAAACATATTACCGGATTCACAATTTGGATTCAGAAGCGAGCACTCTACTGCCCATTCTGTTACCAGAATAACGCAGCACATCAAAAGTAAATTAACTAGTAAAGAATCGACCTCACTAGTACTCTTGGATGTACAAGCCGCATTTGATACTGTTTGGCACGATGGAATAATTTATAAAATGATTAAATATGAATTTCCTCGTTATATCATATGCATAGTCAACAATTTCCTAAAAGACAGGTATGTCAAAGTATACGTTGGCCAGGATAGCGCTGAGCCGTATAAAATAGTGGCAGGAGTTCCCCAAGGATCTGTGCTAGGCCCGATACTTTATAGTCTATTCACAGCTGCCTTCCCTAACTTAGAAAACTGTTACGTATCCATTTTCGCAGACGACACTGCAGTATATACATACTTGTGCAGTAAATAGTGCAGAGATCATTCAAAAATTGCAGTCTGGGCTTGACACGATAGCCAAATATTTCCATAGATGGAAAATAAAAGTAAATTCTGCGAAATCCCAAGCTATGTTCTTCACTAGAAGAAGAAAACTGAGTTATCTACCTGCTAGTAACCTCAGGATCAATAGAGCTGAAATAGAATGGAGTGAACATGTTTAATATCTAGGAATCACACTAGATAAGAAGCTAACATTTAATCTTAATGTTTCCAAGACCATTAATAAAGTTAATACACTGATCAGAATCTTGTACCCATTCATAAATAGAAAGTGAATAACAAACTTTTAATATTTAAGGTAAACTTCCAATCTGTGCTCACATATGGGGCACCAGTATGGTATGGTTGCGCGAAAATCCACAAAAAAATTACAGGTGGCACAGAATAAGGTGCTCAAATTGATTTTCAACCTTCCCTGGCACTATTCCACAAGTCGATTGCATCTAATGGCAGAGATTGAAACAATTGAAGACAGGTTAGTAAAACTTGCAACAAATTTTTACGGAAAATGCGAGCACTCTCCTAACCCGTTAATCCGGCAACTTTGCCTAGTCTAATAAGCTAAGTAGTATGTAGGTAGATAATAAGATAGGGTAGATAGATATTAATATAAGGAGGTTTTTTGACAAATTTTTCCTCGACATACAATTTTAATTTTAACCATATTAGTCTCTTTTTTTTTAACCCAATATATACTTAAGTTGTAAAAAATTAGCTGATCGTTCAAAACACTTAAAATAAGTAAACAAAAATTGGTAAATCTACCTAGTCGTGCCATAAATTCTGTCACAACTTTAAAGAAACATAAAATCTAAACAATAAAAGATAATATGTTTATTCCAACGAAATTTATTTTTATTAAAATATCTTATTAGATATTGTTATTTAATTAATAAAAGCTTTACTCGAAATGACCTCCTTTAGCTTTTATACAAGCTTTTAAACGTTGTGGCCACTGGTCTATAGCGGCATGCACGGTATTCAACGACATTTCATTTGCTGCTTTCACCAACGATTTTGTCAGACTGTCCAAATTGCGGTGGGGAGTTCTACAGGCCTTGTTCTCTAACTTTGTCCATAATGCATAATCCAGCGGATTTAAATCTGAGCTCCCGGATGGCCAATCTTCTTGTGCAATAAAATCAGGAATGTTGTTGCGAAGCCACTCCCGTGTGCTTTTTGCTTTGTGAGCAGGAGCAGTCTTGCTGGAAGACCCAATGTTGTCCATCGAAGAGAGTTTGCGATAAAGGTTTCACAACACCTTCCAGCACGTTGATTTGATAAACCGCCGCACCGGTTTTCACACCTTTTTCGCAAAAATGGAGTGTTGTGACACCTTTATGGGATACATCCCAGCAAACCATTACAGAAGCTGGATGATGGCCTCGTTTCACCCTGGGAACCGTTTTTTTAGCTTCTTCTGATGATGTTGCATAAACCTTATAATTTTGTTTATTAAAAACTTGCTCCACAGTAAAAATTTTTTCGTCGGTAAAGAGGATGTTCTCATAACCATTGGTTGCGTGCCAAAGCAAGAGACTCTTGCATCTTTCCAATCTTATTTCCTTTAACCGTGGAGTCAACATGTGGGCTGTTGACCGACGATAAGCCTTCATATGAAGATCATCTCGAATGAGTCTACTCATCGATCTTGTGGAGATTTCCAACTCCCTCGACAAAATTTTTTGTTTGCGCAGTGGATTTCTACGGATGCGCTCTCGGACAGTTTTGATGGCACTGACTGTTCTAACGGTACGTGGACGACCTTGCTCTATCATCTATGCCTAAGGTTTCATTAAATCATTCTATGGCACGATAAATGAATCTTTTTGGTATGTTTAGCCGTTTCAACAAATTCAAAATTTCAGAAGCATTTTTTCCACACTTATGGAGTGCTATTACAGCGATACGATTTTCTTTTACTCCCCACTCCATGATTACGAGTCAAAGACTGTCACCAAACTGATCGGAATATTACCCCGTACAGTTCATTTGTTACAAAGTGCAACAATTCCAGGCTAATTTCTGAGAAAGCGCGCATTAGAAATTGTGTGACAGAATTTATGGCAAGACTAGGTAAATTGGAACATGTTAAGATAATGAAATAAATGAGTTATGAGTTATAAAACATTACAAAATTGGTACAAGATTTCAACATAAAACATTACAAAATTGATACTTTAAGATTTCTTATTTATCTATTTTGACTACTTAATTTTAACGAACTACTACTACGTAAATACTAGGTATATACTTAAATTTCTTGTACTGTGGTGGTTCTTTTCAGCTGGGTGGTCCGTGATGTCGTGTTGCAGCTGTCCCGGGGTTCGTCGTCCTTTCTGTCTTTCGTTGCTGGTTGCAAACGCAGGTTCTCACTTCGATCCCGTAAATGAAAAATTTTCCGAATACCGGCTGCGCCAATTTATGTTAGAACCCATCAAAACTCCATATCCAGAACAGAACAAATTATGTTAAAACAAATATTTATTTTCCGACGCCGAAATAATCTACTCGCTGTGCTCTTTTCTTCTTTCCGCAGAGACAATTAGCTTTGCCTTGCTCACCAGGTGTTAGCCACCGTGCGTTCGGCCTTGGAAGATCAGATGTTCGGAAATGTCCGATCATCCGGTATTTTAGCAGTTCCTAACAACATTGACACTGAATTTATGCGGAAATGTTGCCGCCTTTGTACTATGTTTGTTAATATCCTATCAGGCATGAAGGTTGTGGAAGTTTTAGATACCAGCCTTAGTGAATTTCGATTTATCCGTCCACAGATTCGGTCTAGAAATACCTTGCCTCTATCTCTCATTCCAGAAGCCAAGTGCGAAACTCCAATCTTCTCTCGGAATCAAAAAGTACTTGTACTGGTTTATGATGATATGGATGTGACCTTTCTCGATAAAGTACCTTCCAAACTGTATATGAAGACAATAGTCTGGCGACTCATTTCGTGCTCGTTTCAAGGTTTGGCTTCACGATCCTGATTATGTACTGTTCGACATCGGCAGAATCTTGCAATGTTCCTGATCGCATATCTGTCCTATTTGAAATTACACTTCCGGTTTCTCTTAACCTTTGGAAAGTCCACAAAAATACCCCTCTTTGAGGTACCCGTCGATTTGGGAACATCCTTTGGTGTTCCTGGACACTCTCTTTTAATTCCGTTGATTACAACATAAACGTAAGTTATATCGGCGTATTTCTCACAAGTGAGTTCGGTCATTTCTTAATTATTTCAGTTCCCCTAGTTATCGCTTAATTTTTCAACTATGGTCGAAATTTTTGCTAACTTTATTGCAAAATTTCGGTCAGATATTCGTAATAGAGCGTCAGGATACACCCAAGTATAGCTGGCTAAGGCAAACTAATTACCTCAATAAAACAAATTCCATTAACCATTTTATGACTTTTCTACAGCAATAATTAAAACTAACTACCAATGTATGCTAAACAAACATTCCCGATAATTTTCGAAGACATTTTACGATTTTTGCAATTCCCTGTAATTATGATAAATATGATATAAGATGATAAATATGATATAATAAAATATCAGTCAAGGTTTTCTAAAGAACAGATTTTTCTACCTCTATTTACCTTGGCCATTTTGTACTTTTTCGGAAAGGTGATGAGATGAGTAATTTGATAAAAATAATAAATAGGTGCATTCATTACGTAAATTTTGAAGAAAGTTCGATGAAAACGTGAGTTTTAGGAAAATAGAAAACATTTTTCCACTTTCGGAAGTTAGTGTACTTGCAGCTGGTGGTGATGGGTTAACATTGCTGATATATTTAAAAAGGGAATAAAGATAGTCGCACATCAAAAAAAATTTAAATTTATGAATCACCTTATAACTCCCAAACGGTTGAGATAGCCTACCTCCCGGCCACCATTTTTTTTGTCTAGGACAGATCTTTTATTCTGATCATTTTGACCCCACTAAAAAAAACCCTGTTTAAAAGCGAATATTTGTGCGTTTAGTACGAACTCTTACATCGTTCAACCAATCATCTCGAAATTTTTACCACATATTTTTGAAATTAAAAAATCACACCCATACAGTGAGTTGGAGTACATTGCTTCATTTATTTTCATTTATTTTCAATTTCTAATAGTTCCAATAACGGCGCCTTCATTGAATTGGAAAAAGTTCACCATCGAATGCGAGCTAAGAAGTGCTTCGTTGTGAAACACGTAAAAAATAAATAAACGACATTTGAGCTATGCGCAAGTGCATGTGTGTTAATACGGCAGGATTACAATGAATATCAATAACAAAGAAATATATAAAAATAAACATTTTATATTGAGGTGGAGCAGCGCACGCCGCGTATTCTCTTGTATGTAATATATGTATATAAAACATAACTTTCCATAAGAAAACTTGTTTAATTGTGTACTAATTGTTTAAGTGTACTAAATTATTGTTAAAAATAAAACCGTAACTATCAAATCGTAAAATAAACCGTAATGCTCTTAATGACTACGCCCATCTAAGTAAAAAGTTTGTTATATGCATGTAAATAATTAAATGTTGCACGATGCTTTTGAAAAGCTCCAAAATTATTTCGTTCGCAATTGTAAATCATATTTCACTGTAAATTGCGGAATTTAATACATTTAATTTAATTTTTGTTTCCGATTGCATCCACCTCAATAATATAATTATACACAAAAACTACATGCATCATCTTCCCGAAAGTATAAGAAAGTGAGGCATGATATTAACTCCACATATGCCAGCGGCGTTCCCACAGAAGTGAAAAGCATTGAAAAAGGTGAATTTTGCGTTTATATAAAATGCTCGAGAGGGTGCGCGCGCACAAGTTCATCAGATTGAGAGGGTGGAAAGACGCTGGATTTGCCCGGTGTATTCCCGATACCTTTACAGCTGGGAAGCAGCGAGGGGTAGCACCAAAAGAAAAATAAATTTTGAGTGCAAAGTGTGTAAATCAAATATGTGTGTTATACGTATTTCCAATGTGTTGGTGCGTGAAAAGAAAAATTTTCCTCCCCCGAAAAGGAAAATTTTTTTATTCGTGTATGTCTACATATGTATACGTATATCAAAATTCTTATCTAAATTTTCTCGTTCATTATTCTTTTTCCCCCAAAAAGGAATATTGTTGTTCGTTTTCTTTATTCTTTTCATCTTTTTCTTTTTTCCTTGTGAGTTTTATTTTTGACCAACCATCAGATTATTCGACAGACAGAGAAAATTTGGCTTTAGTTTACAAAAGTCGCGTTCGCGAACAAGTAGTCGTTTGTAGGCTACACCCTTCACGCGTGCTTTGTGTCGGTATGTCAGTTAAGTGTAATACCCTGTAAAAGTTCTGTAAGTGTTAACAATTTTAAATTATTCAAATTTGTTGAAAACTGGAATTTAATTAATTGTATTAACAGACGAGAAATTACAAACACTTAGAAATTAATAACTTACAACTAAATTAAAATATTATTTTAAATTAATTAATTTAAAACAATGATTGCAGGTTTTAATAGTGTACTGTTTCCCAAAATAATAAGTAGAAGAGGTTTCGTAATGCATAGTAAAAATATATAAATAAAAAAAATTGCAGGAACGGGCAGATTTGCAATAAAGATAAAATCGATAATTCTTTCATATTATGATATACCATATATGAGTGTCAGAAAAATTGTATGAGGGCCAAAGTCCACTTACACAATAAAACATTGCAAGCTTTGTGTTAAATCACATTTCATATATCTTGAGAATGACGATGTGGTGTGCTTTACTTTTTGCCTTTCTGATATCCTTAAAAGTGTATGTGGTACAAAGTGTGAAATTATACATAAACGATATTGTGATTTGGATATACCGCGAAAAGTGAAAGTATTGATGGGGCTCTTGAATTAATTCACATTATTATATGAATTTGCACTTAATCGAAAATTGCATATACGCACATTCTAAAAATTATAATTTATTAATTCTGTTTCTAAACATACTACTAAATAAGGTTATTTATATATAATGTATACTTAAAAATCTAAAGTTTATATTTTAAGTGAGAGTGTCAACTACGCATAATAATGGGCGAACATTATAATCTTTTTAATTTTTGTACTTTTGACAATATTATATCAATGTTGCAAATCTGGGATGATCATATTTAAAAAACACTTTCTTGTATATAATTATTTACTGATTATTAAATATGGGTTTCTAAAGCATACATATTATTAAAATTATTTTTTATTTTATTTTTAAAACAGATTCACAGTAAACTCAAGGAAAGGATTTTTAAAATAATTTGAAAAATAAAAGTTTATCATTTTTAAATATTCGCGGAGTTATAATTTAACATAACCTTTACACTTTAACATTCAAGAAAATTTCCTCTAATGATTTCAGTCAGCCAGAAAAGCATTATAAATTATAAAATGAAAGTAGCACGCACTACCCACACGCATATTTCCCCTAAAGAGTGCTATGTAAAGGCGTTATGTTTGCACGCCGTGAGTACCTTTGTCAGTTTCGATCACTCAAAAAAATGTAATTTTCAATAATTATAGGTTAAAGTTTAATTTTAGTTTCTATTTGTAAATTATTTCCTGAAAGGGCGCCGTTCAATCTAAATAATATATTGAGAGAGGAATGTAATGAACGTACCACCAAAGTCGATGATAAAACCATGATAGTATTGGAGTTTATATTCAGCACACAAACGCAATTCCCTTTGAAATTTATTCAAAAAGAAAGCAAAATTTGTACTCTTGTAAAAAAGGTAAATAGAAAGCGAGAGTACCAGCCTTGACCATTGCTTGTCCGCTCACTCAATACCGCGCAGGATCAGGACAGTACAACGCTTGAAATTGAATTCACTTTCTATTTTAGTTTGTTAAGGGAGGGTTATTTCGGAGCTATAAACTGAAATGTCTTTCCTTATATTGTTGTTTTAATTTTAATATGATTATCATTTTCTCTTGCTGCTATCAGCCTTATTCCTTCAGTAATTATGCAATTTGCTTTTGGAGAAAATATGCTTTGTGATTCAGGCGGTGTTTAGATAATAATAATCACGGGCGATCCTAGCCCTTTCTCAGAGTAGAGCTATATTATCTTTCAACCCTTTTCGGCCGACACTTTCAAATCAATTAAAATTCAGTTACGTACAAACATTTTCGAAAATTAACACTTTTACTGAATTGAAACTAAATTGTTATTCATATTGTATACTATTGCTTCTTCAACATAAACAAAATTACTATTAAGGACTATTTGGTATTTAAAAACTGTCTTACAAAATTTCGACCAAAAAAATCTTTGCAATAATCAAAGACATTCTACTTTGAACTAATATTTTCAATAAAAAGTAATAGAAGACATTTTCTTTATTTCCAATAAATTCAATTTATTTCGGAACGTGTTTATAAAATTGTTTAATTTTTTGTAACGTTTTTATTAGGGACCGCTAATTGATTATATATACATCCATTAATTTCTTTTTGAAAATGTTTAATATGTTAGCTGCTCGTTTTTTCGTTTTCTTTAATTTTCTTGTTATCTGCAGCTAATATTTTCTATTGGACGAAACTGCAGACAGTTGAACATGTTTGCTTCGCGGGCCTCTATATTTATGTGATTATTGGCATAGAACTTTAGGACATATTTACTGTGGTGGTGACATGTTGGTAGGTCAGGCCAGAAGAACACGGATTTATTGTGTAATTTTATAAATGACAACCGCTTTTTGATTTAGCTATTTAATTCCGTTTTATTGACAAAAGAAGCTTATTTCCTTCAGCAAGTGTAAATGGATTGCCATATCAAATATTTTGCTTTGAATTTGGATGTTCTACGAAGCTTAAACTTTGCTGGAACGCTTTGTCGGATTGTTGAAATATAATACTCCTGACCTAGAATCTGACCAAAATCGTCTTTGCAGTACGTCTTGCTATTCATCACACAACAAGAAAATTGCTTGAGATATTTTTCATTTAATATCCGTGCACACATTTGACATTTAACCAACTTTTCTAACTAATTAACTAATCGATCTGGCACTTTTTGGACTTTTAATGATTTTAACTCTAACCTCTGCTTCATCTGTTGCATCGTCGTCTTAGAAGTTTGTATTTTATCTGCTTACTGATATGCTTAGATTTATTTTAAACAGGGTTTTCAGCTTTTTTTCAATAATTTTTTTAATACAACTTTTTATTTCCTCCAGAACCTTCCCTAATTTATATTTTGCCACGTTTTTTAAAGTATGCCAAAACATTTTAACTGGTAATTTTACTTGAACGCTCTCTATTGCAAATGAAAACATAACTGTGCACAAACTGTGCAATAGCGCATTCTCAACTTTTCGAGGTGTTTGTGCTTAATAGTAAAAACACTTTAAGGAATATTGCTGTGCCATAGTTTATAGAAAGTAGTAACCGGAATTTTCTGGAACGAAATTAAAAAAAAACAGGAACTTCGGGATTATACTACATATGTACTATATATATTTAAAGGACGCATTACATAACAATAAATTATGTCGAAAACTACAAGTAGTAGCGAGCTGGTACATGCCTCCTTAAACGAAGCATATTTTTCGAGATATATATGAAGGGAAAGATTCAAAAACAGCACTTTTTGTTGCAAACATTTTGAAAGGGTAATAAAAAGTTCGAGCGAATACTCAACTCTTGAGGCTCATTCACCGTATTCCGTGACGATGTGGATTGCTAATATGAAAATGGAGACTGTAGAAATCACCAGCGAATTATGATTTAATGACTTCAAGGCATAAATACTTTACGAAGAATTGTTTAATCGAACACTCGTAGTGCATATTTCAGTGCTATTTCGAAGATTTAATATGTTAATTTTAAGCTATTATATAATTGCAAGCATGCAACGATAATTTTGGTACAATTATAGTATTGTAATGAAGTTTTTATTCCCTTGCAACTGAATTTGTAATAAAAGTATTATAATAAGAAGGGAATTAATGATAAGAAAAAAGAAAAAAAACGTGATTAATTCGTTTCGATTTGATTTTAAGAAAACCCTGCTAATTATTATCAAAATCTTTTGATAAACGATTGCTAACTTATTTATCGAATGAACAATATTATTATAATTTTACCAGCCGAGCGGCTGGCTGCTAAACTACCCGGTTTACTTTCTCGTATACATCGCAATATGGGAATCGGTTCAAATACCAAGTGTAAAGTACAAGCATAGCAAATTCTGTAACAATACTTTAGTTTGTTTCAAAAACATTTGATGAGAAATCTTGAAGTTTTTTTAATTGCGAGAAAAACTTTTTACTAAAGATTACCTATCCTATCAAAAACTATTCACTATGGCAATAAACGCTTTACTTTTGGTAAGTCCTTACTTCCAAAATTTCTTTGATTTTTACTCCACTCGTTAGGGTAGTTGTTTTGGAACGGAGTTATTAGATCAAAATTAAATAAAGCATTGAAATATGAAGATTGCAGTTTTAAGTTACATACAGTGACTTACACGTCTAACCGGATGACGAATGCAGCATGTTTTAACTATGTAGTTCGGGGTTAATAAATTCGATAGAAACAGCATTTAGTATTTATTTGGTTCGCTTAATACAAGCTACGGACAATTAACTAAAAACTAGACTTAACTATAACTTAGAGATGCTAAACTAACCTAATTAAGACTAGATTGAGGAGGCGGGATGGACAGGTAAAGGGCTCGCTTAAGGGAGGATTTGTTTAGGTGGAAATCAAAGGGAGCAGAGTTGTTAACCTTCCGTAGCATCCTAGTGAAAGGTTCAAAGTGGCCGTAGTTAGTACGGTGACACTCAAGGCGGAAGGTAGGGAAAGATCTTACGTTGCGAGGATTAGTGTTAAGGGAGATGCGGCAAAGGAGATCGGGGCAATCAATGGAACCAGCCAGTACTTGGTGGACGAAGACAACGTCAGCGACATCCCGACGAAGAGCAAGAGGTTGAAGGTTAATTAGTTTAAGGCGGTCCTCGTAAGGAGGAAGATTTTGGTGATCGGTCCATGGAAGGTTACGGAGGGCAAAACGGAGGAACCTACGTTGGACTGACTCAATCCTGTTAATAACTGAGGATTGGGAGGTTGACCAGACCTGACAGGCATACTCAAGGAGAGGCCTGACAAAGAATATGAAAAGTGATTTGGTGACATAGGGATTAGAGAACTCCTTAGACCAACGTTTAACAAAGACGAGGGCAGAGTTTGCTTTGCTGATGGAGTGATCTATATGGGAACGGAAGTTCAATTCACTATCACATATGACACCAAGATCGCAGAGGGAGGTTACAGAAGGAACGGGTTCACCAGATAGAGTGTAGGATCTGGGAGGTGTGGAGGTGCGTTTACGGGAAAATGTGATCGCTTGGCATTTTGCAATGTTAAGATCGAGGAGGTTTTTAGAACACCATGTTTGGAAATTGTCAAGGTCGTTTTGGAGGAATAAAGAATCGGAAGCATTAGAAATTTGTTTGAAGATTTTCATATCGTCGGCAGAAATTAGGATGTTGGAGTGCTGAATAACGCTTTCGACATCGTTAACGGACAATATGAAAATGAGTGGGCCGAGGCGACTACCCTGAGGGACTCCTGAACGGGATATGAAGGGTTTAGAAATTGAGGAATCGAAACGGACGCTGTATTGACGATTTTCAAGGTAGGAACTGATCCATGAGACGAGTAGGGGAGGAAGGCCAAGGTAGCTTAATTTTTTAATGATAATTTTGTGGGAGATTTTATCGAAAGCTTTGCTAAAAGCTCTTCCATAGAGAGAAGGGTGCGAGACACAAAGGTTGATAAGTTTGTCGTAGTAGATCTGCCTTTGAGGAATCCATGTTGACACGGAGAAATGACGGACTTGCAGTGGAATGATAAGGAGTCATAGACAATGCTTTCGAAAAGTTTCGGGATGCATGATAATTTGGCGATAGGACGGTAATTAGAAATATCGCTTTTACATCCCTTTTTGTGAATAGGGGTAATATAGGAGTCTTTCCAAAGATCAGGGAAAGTACCCTCAGAAAGGGAAAGTTGGAAGAGATGGGTGAGGGGCTGAACTAGGTGAGTAAGGCAATTCTTTAGGACGGTGGCAGGAATGCCATCAGGGCCGGGGTCAGTATCGTCGACGAGGGCACTGATTTTAGCGGCGAGGGAAGAGTCGATGCTGATGGAGACTAGGGAGATTTGGGCGCAGTTCTCCAAGGCGGAAAAGTAGTTAGGGTCAGGGATGGAGTCAAGATCGCTAAAGGCCTGACTGAAAAATTCAGCGAACAAGTTAGCAATCTCTGTGGGGTTGGACGAGGATGAGTCACCAAGCTTGAGGACTGAGGGGTAACCGTTGGATTTGCGCTTGACATTAATGAAGTTGTAGAAAAGTTTAGGATTCGAGATAATTTTGGATTGCATGGAGGTAAGGTAGTCCTTGTAGAGGGATTCGCAGCGTTCGGAAAAGAGTGCAGAAATGGAGGAGTAGGAGGAGTAGTCAGTGTGGGACCTAGATAGGAGAAAGGAGTGCCATAGTTTGTTCCGCTTGTTACGCAGAGCGCGTAGTTCTTTGTCGTACCAGGGTGGAGATGAGGAGCGACTCTTAACGGACTCATAGGGTACGCATTTAGAAATGCAGCTAAGGAGAACGCTGTAGAATAGGGATACGCAGCAATGTAAAGGCAATTTGGAGTCTGTTAACGAAGAAAGGATGTTGGACTGGCTTAAGAGTAGGTTGAGCTTCGCAAAGTCAGCTTTACGAAAGTTGTAGTGAAAGCGGGTTTCAGGAGGGTTGGTGAGGGAGCTAGGCGATTCGTGGGAAAAAGAAAGGAAGAGAGGGGGGTGATGAGAGTCAAGAGTAGAAAGAAGGTGGCGACTTTTAGTAACAACCGAATCGAGTGGGTTGGTAGAGAAAGTAAGATCAAGCTGTCTACCAAGGTGATTTTTGACGCCACTCATCTGGAAGAAACCTGAGTCGGAAAAGTGATCGACAATTAGAGACTCAATTGAAGAGGACACATTGGTGGCAAAATATGAGGAGTCAACGTCGGAGAGGGACCATAGTAGATGAGGAAGGTTAAAATCACCCAAAACTATGATACTGTCAAGAGGAAGGGCAAGGGCAGACACGGCATCAAGAGCTTCAGTAGCGTGCATGTAGGCCTGGAGAGGCTGAGCGGGACGAATGTAGCAGCACATGATGAAAAGAAAATGGGGATTGAGAGAGATTCGAACGCAAACCCATTCGAAAGGAGAAGAATCAGAGGAATTGATCAGGGTAGGACTATAACGGTTATGAACAGCGATAAGGACGCCGCGACCAGAGGGACCGGAGTTAATTGAACATCCATCCGAGCGGAAAACACTGAAATCGGACGAGAATAATTCGTTGTTGTTGATTCCGGGGGTCAAGTTCGTCTCCGAGAACGCGAAGATGTCGAATGGAAGGGATTGGGATTGTAGAAAAACGTCTTGGGTTTTGGAGAAAATCCCTCTAACATTCTGGTAGTAAAGGGAAATCGAGTTAGGAGGTTTGGCAGAGATGGATAGAGGAGGGTAGGAATTAGGAGAGGTGCCGCTGGGGAGGTTAGGAGCAGAAATAATTTTTCGTGTCAATGCGACTTTTTTGAAGGTGGGAAATACGCTTGGAATTTAGGTAGGAGGCATATGCGGAAAGGTCGTCGGAAATTTGTTGGGCTGGGACGTTGAAAGCTGCGTGGAATTTAAGAAAAAGCTGCCGCAGAATGGAAGGGTCAGTCGGGAGACCCTCTTGGTGTAGGGAAACAATAACGTTGGTTCGAGTCTTGCCGTCAATACAAATGGAGTCGGCTTTATCGTGGAGATAGGCCAAGTAGAGTCGAACGTTGTCATAGACTCTACGCTCGCGAAGGCGAGAAAGCAAGTAACGGCCATCAGGAGATTTGGCCGATAGCCTCGTTAGCTTCACCACAGGAGGGAGGAGAGGGTCAATGAAGGAAGGTTTAACGGGAATAATGGGGGGAGAGGTGGAGGAGGGAGAGGTCGAAGTTGTGGTTGAAGGAGGTGATTGGAAGTGAACAGTGAGAGAAGGATCGGAGGGGGCTGTCGCGGGAGAGTGCTTAACAGAGTCAGATGGAGCGGTAGCAGAGGAAGAAGGAGTTGGAGCGGTAGAGGAAGGGGTGGCGGGGTGTTGAGTGTGGGAATACACGAAATTAGGGTACAGCATATTATATTGTATATCAATTGAAAGCAAATTTTGTGTATTTTCATTATTTATTCAATATTTTGTGGCGTAACCTTTATGCGAAATGACTTCTTCCAGTCTCCTAGGTATAGAATTTACCAAATGTTGACAAGCTTGAGGAGTTATAGAGTTCCAGGCCTCTGAAATAGCTGTTTTTAGTTCACCAATATTTGAGTAGGTCTTCTGATATATTTTTCGCCCAATTTCGTGCCAAATATGCTCAATAATGTTGAGATCGGGGGACTGTGCTGGTGTATCTAATACGTGTGGATAATTATAAATTAACCAAGATCTGACAACATGCGATTTGTGCTTTGGGTCGTTGTCTTGATAAAATTATCAGCTATCAATTATCAGTTGTCTTGATAAAATTATCAGCAATACCTAACTTCTGACAAAAAGTTTTTACATTCGCCTTCAAAATGTCCACATGCTGAAATCAGTCCATGATATTTTCAATAAAATGGAGATTTCCTGTTTCTGCAGCAGAAACACAGCCCCAGACCATGACTGAGTCTCCCCCATGCTTTAGGGTGGCCCTAGTATTTTTTGGTAAAAATGCTTTATTTGCACGCCCCCATACAAATCTGCGTCCATCGGATCCTTGCAAATTAAATTTGCTTTCATCCGTAAAAAGAACCTGTGATATAAAAATTATAAATATATTTTTTTTAAAGAACAGCTTATTACTCGGTTCCAAAATCCGGGAGACTTTCTGAAGTGATCTTTGGCGAATCGTAATCTGCATTTTCTATTTTTTTCGAAAATGTACGGTTTGTTCATTATTGCTCGACCATTTAAACCAAAACTTCTTATACACCTTCTACTTGTTTCTTCAGAGACACACTTTCCCCTGTATTTTTCAACTCCAATCCTAATTTTATCTGCAAAAATAAATGGCTTTTTCTCAACCAAAATTTGCTTTCAGTTGATATATAATATGCTGTTTCTGTCGAATTTATTAACCCTGAACTACAGAGTTAAAGCATGTTGCATTCGTCATCCGGTTAGACGTGTAAGTCACTATATATCTATTGAAATGCTGCTTTTGAGTGGAATTTTCTCAATTGGGCCATCTAAAATAACACTGTAGCACAATTGCTGCAAAATAACTTTGAAAAGTTTGTTTTTACTTAAATCATGCAGAAATCGTTCCCAATACTGATAATCCTCAATTTGGGTTGTGTTTTTTTTTAACAGAGTATTTTTACCCATGCTACGACGTCAAAGAAAACGAGGTTATAACCATTAATGTTTGCAACCTGAGCCTTGTTCTGATCTTAGAGCAAGGGTTATAGCATATGTTTATATTAGCAATTCTTTTTCAATATAGTTTGCTATATTCCATTTTATTGTGTTTTACAGACAATGCGATTGATCCTGTTAAAACATTATCAGCAGTCTCTTTGTACCCTTTGGCTGGTGCGATAATAAGTTTCATACAATAAAAATAAGCTATTTTATAAAAAAATTACTAAAGTTTATAATTACAGTTTACAAAGATTTCAAAGTACGTAGTAAAATACGTCTGCCAATATCCGTATCCCTGTAGAGTAAATATGTTAATTAGTATCCATGCCGTCCCTATAAGAAAGCTCCTGAATAAACTCAATAATTAAATTTGTGCAGTAAAATAGTATAATATATGTTTATCAAAAACTTATAATTTCCATGTTGTTTCCACAAAAAATACCAATAATAATTCATACAAAATTTACCAATTCGCGTGCAGGTAAATCCAACATGCCATGAAAATTTTATAAGGATCAAAAAATTATTTTAGTAATTTATTACTTTGTAGTTTGATTCATTTAGATTTAAAATTCTATTTAAGGAAAAACAGCTGTATTCTAATTCTTAAAAAGAATTTTTTCTATTCATTTAAAACACAAATATGTGAAACAGTTTCATCCGTCCTACTCACATTTTATTTTACTTCGTATTCTAAATTTCTTTAAACAACTTTTTAACATTGTATAATTTTTGCCTACTTATTATTGAAGCTTTCGCAATAATTCTTTAAACTAATAATACCAGTATATAATACAAGAGCAGTTTGATAAGTCAATGACTTTTTAAATAAAAGATATTTTTTTTCGGCAAATAAGCGTTTGATTACTGAGTATAGTCTCCTTTTAATTCTATATATTTAGTCCAGCATTTTTCCAATATTTTATTCCTTAATAATAAGTTTTCTCGAGACCCTCAAAAGAAGCGTTTGTTTCAGTGATCACCTCTTTATTCGACTCAAATCTCTTACCGCCCAGCCATTTCTTCAGGTTTGGAAACAGGAAATAGTCGCAGGAGCTAAATCTGGTGAATATGGATGGGGTAGCAGTTCTTAGCCCATTTTATGGATTTCTCTTATGGTGATAATACATAATGCTCACGAAATTCACTTTTTTCCATTTTCGTTAAAATTCACGAAGTGGTCTGCTTTCAATGGCTGTCAAACACAAACTAAATGACGCAGCATTGCCCAGTAGTCTTTTCATTTAAAATTACTGCTCGGGAAATTAAAAAGTCATTGACTTATCAATCTTTCCTCGTATATAGATTTACACGTAAAATAAGATTAAGTTCAAGAAATTACAAGTTTTTCTTCAATTCGTTCATTTTGAAGACTCTTGCTATTAACCCTTATTTCCTAGGAATATATATATATATATGTATATGTATATAAATAATCCCGGTGTGAAAATGTTACTTTTCGACATTTTGTAATTAAATATTTCGATATTAAAAAGTGAAAGGCTTAATTGCATTTTCATTCCTCAAGTTAGTATGCCTTGGTTGGTTGCTGTGGCTGCCTAGAAAGGCACACTTAGGCCAATTTTGGCCCATTGTGTTACCACGTAGCGCAGGAGACCATGGTTATTCGTGGGATTCGAACCCACAGCCTCTGGGACGGTAGGACAGCGCGCTAACAACTGAACTACCAGAGGCCCCTAGTATGCCTTAGTTTTATCAAAATCGAAGAAGTCATATTCCATTCAAGCCTTTTAACGTGTAGCTATGTTTATTTAGACCTAAAGCTCCTAGCATTGTTTGGAAGCTCTTTTCTCAAAAACAGCATAAACACCTCAACAAATTTGGATAAATGCTGATTAGTCACTTTTAAACTGTACTGTACGTAAGTACATATTTCATATTTAAACAAAGTGTACTAGCGAAAAACAAAATCAGGAAAATTCGAATTTCATCTACCACATATTTTTCCAACTTTCTTCTCTTCTTATAACTTTATCGCGGTCACTCGACCGTAGGTGTCTTACAATTTTTTTCCATTTTAGACTTGTAAGCAAAGTAATTTTTTAAAAAATGTGCTGTACCTCCCCCAATATATTGTAAGTACAAAGAAATTTTTCTTGTCCAACCCGTCATGTTGGCTATAGACAGAATTTTCAAATTCGTTAAGGTTACATTAAACACTTTTCTTTTTCAAGCTCTGCTTGCAAAATATAAAGTTTCACAATGATTAATTTCTTTTCACCTCGTAACTTTTTAACCATGGATTTATAAAATGAATCAAAGTTTCAGATATAAGCATTTGTGTAAGAACATTAAAATTAACTTGATTCAACATATTCCACAGATTAAATAAAATCAAAATTAAAAGACAAATATATTTTACGATTGATGTTTTTAAAAAAAATTAAACTGGACGTCTCCCATTGATCCCTAGAAACATGCGACATACTTTCGATATTGTTTACGACGGCATTTTATTTTCTACTATGCGCATTTCGCCACGCGCTTGATCTAACAAATCAAAATGATAACTAAGCGTTCATAAACTGAAAGTTCCAACACATTTTAAAAATATTAAATATGATATAATTTTAAAAGAACAATCCGGTTATCTCTCGGATTTTGATGAAACTTTCTAGAAACATTAATTTTGAATACGCAAACATTTGTTGTCGGAAATCAATTCATTTGACTCAACATTTTCGATATTTAACTATATATATATATTTCATTAAACTTTTTGCCTACATAAAACTTGCTTTCTTAATTTTAACTAAAAAAACTCTTTAAAAATAAAAAAGTTGTCTTTTATACTTACTACCGATTTACTCTTTGTAACTTGTAACTTGTAAAAAAATTGAGAGTTCGATATTTCAAGTTTCTCATTATAATAAATGTTATAGATGTTTTAAATAAATAAAAAATTAATGAAAAACAAAATGTATGTTCCGTAATATTTATCGTGTGGACTAACACATATTCATGTTTTAAATTAATAAAAAATGTTTTTGTAATATTTTTCGTGCAGTCGATTTGCTCATTCGTATTTTAAATTAATACAAAAGTCTGTTCAACAAGAATGGAACCGGCCTTTTTCAAAGAAGATAAAAGATATTTCTTTCTCTCTTTCTGCGAGTGATTATACCATGGACGGAATACTAATTTAATTTAGTGTTGAAACGTCACAGTTTTCGGTGTTGAAACCTCACAGTGCGCGCAACTTAACAATTCCAAACATCGAAGTAAATTTTCTAAGATATGAATGGCCAAAAATTAGAATTTTCGGTACTCATTGAGTTATAGACTGACTGAATGATTGTCATAAATATAGAGCTAAAGTTTTGAAGTTTGAACGATTTAAGTGTTTAAAATGGTAATTACGATAAAAATCCAAACTCAATAAAAATTAAACATAACAGATTTTGACGCGAAACATGCTTTGGAAAGTTACGGAATGCAGGCACTCGGTGCATACTAGTGAGATATTATGGGATTATTATATTTACCAATATTTAAAAATTGCGAAAATAAGCTAAATTAAAACCATGAAGTTATTATAATTACTATATAATAGGTATACGTATAACATAAAACCTAAAATAGAGGAACCATAAATAGAGAAAGGTGCGCCATGTTACAACTGTAACAGGTCATTAGCACACCAGTAATAAATAAGTTATGTTAATAGCTGTAACTAAATATCATTTGGTTTTATAGTGTGGCGACTTCAAAATTTTTTTAAAAATCAAGAAGGCGAAGTTTTCAAAATTTGTGTATGTAGGCTTTGATTTGAATGTTTTAAAAATTATCTTATCTTATTCTTTTCTTTTTTATAAAATTTTAATTAATTAATTATTTTAATTTTAAAACTTTTACAATACATATAGAGGAAACTCATCTCCCCTATAACTGGGGACCTCGATAAGGCCAACAACTCCTATTCTTGGAAAGCCTCCCAGCAAGCAAACAATTTTCAGGTCTTAACTTCATAATTGGGGTCTCTGATAGTTCAGTTGTTAGCGCGCTGTCCTACCGTCCCAGAGGCTGTGGGTTCGAATCCCACGAATAACCATGGTCTCCTGCGCTACGTGGTAACACAATGGGCCAAAATTGCCCTAAGTGTGCCTTCCTAGGCAGCCACAACAACCAAACCTAACCTAACCTAACTTCATAATTCCCAACTACGAACAGTCTGATCAAGAATTCCCCATGCTGCCATTTATTTCCTAGCAACTGCAGTCCCCTGAACGCATCGCAGTTCACAAGTAAGAAAGGAACGCACACCTTTGAAAGAAGTTCTTCGATCAACTCATCCCTATCGACCCTGGTCTCAATGCCAACGTCTGCTGTGAATAACAACTTCTACAGCGGTCAGTTTTTTTTTCAATTTTCAATCCACAACACTTATTTCTGCTTTCAACATCAACAACATCAGCTTCAGATCGGCAATCAACGGCTGCACATTAATCATCTAAATTAATCACAAGAGCCGCAGATCGGCAATGAACGGCCGCACATTGGTTATCTAAACAACCGTAAATCGGTTAACTAGAATCATTTTAGCAGTCACTTTCTTTTCCACTTGTGTCTGTTAAATTAACAATGAAAAACCAAGAATTTCTAGCAGCGTCGAATTTTTCTTCCTGCAATTCTACCTCCATCATCATATCATCAAGCAACTTTCTTCAACACTTCAAGTATACAATATAATACTTTATTTTTCTAGCTCAACTTTTCATTAAGCTGGAGTGTGGTGACTTAAACATTTTTTTAAAAATTAAGAAGCCAAAGTTTTTAAAATTTGTGAATGTAGGCCTTGAATTAAATGTTTTAAAAATTATCTTATCAAAAAGTCATGTTTGAATTTTATTCTTCTCTGTTTTATAAAAATTTAATTAATTAATTACTTAAATTTTAAAACTACAATTTATATAGAGGAAGCTGCTCTCTCTTACAATAGGAATCTGAATAATAAGTTATGAAATGAAAAACAACAAAATTTCAAAGATCTCAAAGATATTTTGGGCTTCAAATTTTATATCGACAGAGCAAGATTGACGAATTTATAAGCGTTTTACGTAAATGTGTACATATGTATATATGTAGATACAAGAAAATTGTTTGACTTAAAACTGTGTTCTTAAGTAAGTATGATTGCATGTCACTTTAAAATAGTTGATCGGATCAAATGTCACACTTAATTAATAATGAATTATTTTTATTTCAATAAAAATTCTAAAGGATATGCAAGCTTAATGCTTTTGTAATATACATATATTAAAGAACATTAAAACCATCTGTTTAGTCTAATATTAGTTTACGAATGTGAGTAGTTTATTAGAACATAACATGTGAATAGCAGGCGAAATACTATCGGATCCCGATGTGAAATAAAGAGGGAGGTCGTTCATGTGCTTCAGAATATCAGTAGAAGTAATATATGATAGATGGATAAAGCAATATGAACAGGATTTTTGTTCACATTGTTATTATCAGGTTGAAAGTGAGCAGAGATTGATTTTTCAAAGAAGAACGCAAATATATTGTAAATATAATAGTCGCCCGGCCTCTTGAAGTTGTAAGCGTACTGGCAGACGTTAAGATAATATTTAATATTTTCCGGACTATAAAAATATATTTTTGGATAGACGGGTCAAATTTGTCCAGAGTAGAGAGAACAATTGAACTGTGATCAAGAATTGTGTTGTTACAGTCAGAAGAAAAAGCAAGATGAAGCTGCCTACTTACAAGTATATAATCCTTCATGATACCTATTTGACTAAAACCGAAGGAGAAAACTGACCTCGAACTGGTTAAAATTATAAAACACTTAAATTTGCACCCAATAAATTTCAAAGTCTTTCCACCCTCTGTAAAAAAAGATATTTATTCGAATTGTTTATTACGCATAATATATAATACCGTTAGTTAGCAACTTTAGAAATCTTGTTGGCAAGAATTTTCTTAATAATATACCAGGTGTAGAACTTAACTCCTGTGGGTTTTGTTAACAGATGGCGTCACTGAAGTATATTTACATTTTCAATTCGACGTATGTGCTATTTCGAAGAGTTATCAATAGGTTATCGCACGGTGTATGTTTTTTTCCTGGAAGTGAACTCTTCATTCTGTGTGTCAAGCGAAATATGTCTAATTTTGAGCCGACGAAAGAGCATTTGCGGCACGCATTGCTTTTGTTCAGAAAAAAAACTGCAGCTGAGAGCCGGCGTTTGCTCGTCGAAACTTATGGCGACCTTGCTCCAAACATTAATACCTGTGAGATGTGGTTCCTCACAAACTCAGTGATAGGCAAATGGAAAGGCGCAAAACAATTTTCGAAACTTTGCTTCAGTGCTTCGAGAGAAAGTCTTTCTTGAACCGCATAGTAACCAGCGCCGAGAAGTTAATACGGCTCGGTACCAACAGCAACTCTTTAATTTGAAGAACGCATTGCTCAAAAATTGACCGGAATGGCCAAGAAGACACGGAACAGCAATTCTCCTCCACGACAACACTCCGTGTCATACAACAAATGCGGTAAAACATACGTTGAAAACACTAAATTGGGAGATTTTAGGTCACCCGCCGTATTCACCCGATCTGGCCCCGTCCGACTACTACGTCTTTTCATCGATGTCACATGCCGAGGGAGCAGCACATCAAAACTTATGAAGAACTCGAAAATTGGGCGATTGACTGGTTGACTTCAGAAGCGGAACAGTTCTATTGGAAGGGAATTCATAAGTTACCCGAAAGATGAGAAAAATGTATATGTAATGACGATACATACTTTGACTAAATAATGTTTAATAGTTTTTTCACAAATATTGCTCATTAAAAAAAAAAATCCCCCAGAAATTAAGTTCTACACCTAGTACAGGGTGGTATAGTGGATTTGCTAAAATGAGTACGGTGAAAGATCTCACCTAGTCAAACAAACATTTTATGGCAGGGAGGCGCATCTCAACCGTTTGGGAATGCTTTTCCTTAAAATTCACATTTTCATAGAATTTACTCCGAAACCAACGTAGGTACCTATTTATTATTTTTATTGAATTGCTTATTTTATTACCTTTTCAAAAAGGTACAATATGTGCAAGCAAATAAGAACTGTCGCAATTTATTCGAGGAAAACTTTTTCTGGTAAATTAAAAAAATCGAATTTTAAAGAAATTAAACAATAATTAACCCTATAATGGTTTTTTATTTAAATAAAAACCAATTTAAGCTAATGCTAATATCTCAGAAAAACCGCACAAAATGTCCTCCGCCACTTGCGATGCATTCCTTGTTTAAAACTAGCCTCCCAGTATTCTTGTCGCTGCAGTCCCACCCAATTCTGCTAATTAACACGTTTTCGTTGGCATGTACGTCTGTCCCATCGGGCGGCTTGCACAACGGGTGATAAATACACAAAAGAACAAGACAGATTTTTAAAAATCGAAATATCGAAAATAGTGCTTTTACTCTCAAGTTGATCGTGACAAGGTTATCAGTGAGAGGTATTTTTCTTTCTATATTTAAAAGAAAGAGCGCTGGTTAAATTAATTGATGGATATGCGATTATATTCACAACAACGCCAACAGATCGAAAAGAATATGAATTAGAGAGCCGTCAGATGCCGCGAACTACAAATAAGGCGGGCTTTCTGGTGTTAACAGAACTTGAGTGAACTTCATCTTTCAATGTTACCAGTATACGTTGGTGCTCAATCGTGTTGGTAAAACATTGATCTTGTATTATCCAGAGAGATGTCTTCAAGTAGTTCTGGCAGTGTATTCTCAAAAAAGTCCGCAGAAATTTGACCACTAAAGACTTGTGGCAAAATGAATAGGCCTATTAAATGATTACCGATGATACCAGCCCAAAAATTCACACAATTTCTTGTGCTCGTTTCAGGGTTTTGTTTCACGATGCTGATTATTTACTGTTCGATGTTGGGAGAATATTACGATGTTCTAGATCGCGGATTCATGCTATTTGAAATTACACTTTCGTTTCCTCATAACTTCTGTAATATCCTCGAAAATACCCATCTTTAGGCGTAACCGTCGATTTGGGAATCTCCTTTGGTATTCAATTTTCAATTCCGTCGACTACACCATAAATGTAAATTATATCGGCATATTTCTCAAAAACGAATTCGGTCATTTTTTAATTATTAGAATACCCGTAGTTATCGCTTGGTTTTTAAACTATGATCGATATTGTTGCTGACTGACCATCATTTATAGCAACATTTTCGGCAGGTATTAGTGACAGAGCGTAAAGATTCACTTAAATATGCAAAGCTTAGCCAAACTAATTACCGCAATAAAAGAAATTCTATTAACCGTTTTATGTTTACAACTAACTAAGTATGCTAAACAAACATTCCCGATAATTGTTGATGACATTTTGTTCGTTTTACGATTTTTTCAATTATAGGGCAATGAAATAATAAGATACCACTCAAGGTTTTCTAAGAAACAAATTTGTCTACCTCTACTTAATCTAAACATGTTGTACCTTTTTTGGAAGGTAACAAGATGAGCAATATGATAAAGAAAATAAATAGGTGTATTAACTATGTAAATTTTGAAGAAAATTCCATAAAAATGTGAATTTTAGAGAAATGGGAAACATTTTTTCACTTTCGGAAGTGAGTGTACCTGCAGCGGGTGGGATGGGTCGGCATTGTTGACATTTTTGAAAAGGATATTAGGATAGACGGGTTTGGTGTCACTGTCTTGAGTAGATTAAAAGATAAAAATAAAATAATGATGTGCATACCCTAAATAAGATTCCCCAACGGTTGAGATGGGACCCCTCAACCATACCGTACAATTTGTTTGTTTAGGTCAGATCTTTCATGTCATGCATTTGGCAATCCGACTAAAAACATCCTGTATATTCATATTGTTTCTACTAATACACTTAATATTGTTTTATCGACTTTGGACACTTTTTTCTTGTAGATACTACCTAGTCGTGCCATAAATTCTGTCACAACTTTAAAGAAGCATAAAATCTAAACAATAAAAGATAATATGTTTATTCCAACGAAATTTATTTTAATAAGATATTGTTAATTAATTAATAAAAGCTTCACTCGAAATGACCTCCTTTAGCTTTTATACAAGCTTTTAAACGTTGTGGCCACTGGTCTATAGCAGCACGCACGGTATTCAACGACATTTCATTTGCTGCTTTCACCAACGATTTTTTCAGACTGTCCAAATTGCGGTGGGGATTTCTACAGGCCTTGTTCTCTAACTCTGTCCATAATGCATAATCCAGCAGATTTAAATCTGGGCTCCCGGATGGCCAATCTTCTTGTGCAATAAAATCAGGAATGTTGTTGCGAAGCCACTCCTGTGTGCTTTTTGCTTTGTGAGCAGGAGCAGAGTCTTGCTGGAAGACCCAATGTTGTCCACCGAAGAGAGTTTGCGATAAAGGTTTCGCAACACCTTCCAGCACGTTGATTTGATAAACCGCCGCACCGGTTTTCACACCTTTTTCGCAAAAATGGAGTGTTGTGACACCTTTATGGGATACATCCCAGCAAACCATTACAGAAGCTGGATGATGGCCTCGTTTCACCCTGGGAACCGTTTTTTTAGCTTCTTCTGATGATGTTGCATAAACCTTATAATTTTGTTTATTAAACTCTTGCATCTTTCCAATCTTATTTCCTTTAACCGTGGAGTCAACATGTGGGCTGTTGACCGACGATAAGCCTTCATATGAAGATCATCTCGAATGAGTCTACTCATCGATCTTGTGGAGATTTCCAACTCCCTCGACAAAATTTTTTGTTTGCGGAGTGGATTTCTACGGATGCGCTCTCAGACAGTTTTGATGGCACTGACTGTTCTAACGGTACGTGGGCGACCGGTCCTTGCTCTATCATCTATGCCTAAGGTTTCATTAAATCGTTCTATGGCACGATAAATGAATCTTTTTGTTATTTTTAGCCGTTTCAACAAATTCAAAATTTCAGAAGCATTTTTTCCACACTTATGGAGTGCTATTACAGCCATACGATTTTCTTTTACTCCCCACTCCATGATTACGAGTCAAAGACTGTCATCAAACTGATGGGAATATTACGCCGTACAGTTCATTTGTTACAAACTGCAACATAACGGTACAATTCCAGGCTAATTTCTGAGAAAGCGCGCATTAGAAATTGTGTGACAGAATTTATGGCAAGACTAGGTAACATACAACTTCAAAATCGCTTTGAAAAATTTGACCCAAATTGTGGTATTTTAATGAAATACTTTGATTTTGGCTTGACGAGGTCTTTATTAGCACACTGATCTTCTGTGACTCGCTGTGACAGGCTCTGATAAGGCTGTGCTGGTATCGGGCATTCAGTCGCTGTACTCTTAATGTTATACCAATAAATGTAGCCATGATATTTAACAACGAACATATTAAATTATGCAATTGAAATCGTAAAATTCTAATTCACACTAGTGTGGCTTGTGTAAACTCAGCTGCCTAACCATGCGGGTCAAGGATGTTACATAGATCAGGAGGAACTATAATAAATAGAGAATTTCTGGCTAGTGCTATTTACTTTAAGTAATTAATTAGCTCAATGTCAGAAGAAGCAGGATTAGGTGATAAAATTAACCTGCAATTAAGGTAGGTTTTGCAAATTACTTATCCGAACAAGTGAACCTATACCTACGGAACCTACCTACCTGTATCACCTGGAAGGGTTAACTCTTAGATTGCTTGATGTAACCTTAGAGACAAAACGTCCACGGGGGATGAAATTTTGTCTTAGAGCACTCGAAAGTCAAAAAGATATATTAAGCAAAGTATGTGTCAATTCCTCAGGCTCATTTCAAATAAAAGATGCAAGTTACATTTTGTGCGGTGATCTCTGGTAGCTCAGTTGTTATTGCACTGAACTACTGTTTCACAGAAGCTATGGGTTCGAATCCCATGCATAACCATGGTCACTTGTGCTACGTGGTAATATACAGCTACACTACCATAATCTACATTTTGTGCACAAATATTTCGAGCCTAAGCCCTTTAGAAGACTATTTAGTGTGTAGTTCTGCGATGTTTCTATAAAAGGAGGGTTCATTTTGTCGAGAAACTGTTCCAGAATGGGGTTCTGGGTCAGGTATGGGTGCAGAACCAGCGGAAAAGGGATATCCCAAGAAATGATAACTGCAATAGCGGGTGTACAATTCTTGCGGTTATTAACTGCCAGCGAAGGAAATGCTGGCAGATTTCCTTCTTCTATTTCCATTACTATGCATAATGCTTAATCAGCACACAAAATTCACTTTTTTCCATTTTCGTTATAATTCACGAGGTTGTCTCCTTTCAATGGCTGTCAAACACAAACTAAATGACACAGCTTGCCGAAAATTTGACAGTAGTCTATTAATAAATGGCAGCAGCGGGGGCAGTGTTTCATTTAAAATTACTGCTCTGGAAATTCAAATAGTCACTGACATCAAACTGCCCTCGTATCACTACCAAGGTACATATGTATATAGTATATGGTGGTCAATTTCTAACCATGGCACGTTAATTCGTAAAGATTGCCAGATTTTGAACTGGTGAGTGAGTCAACCGCACTAATAAGCTTATCAAACTTCTTATTTTATCATCAATTTTGCGAAAGAGCCCGTCCGATTTGACGTACTACTTTTCCGTTTTTCATCAATTTGTTTACCTGTTTTTCTTTCCCGTGTCACGTCCTCGATGTGGCTGTGCTGTCCCGATCCTGCTCCTTCTAGTTGGAAGTCTGCTGCTCCTAGTGCTTCGCTGGATTGAGGTTATCAACATTGCTTACCTCTGCTAATCGATCATCAAGCGGATACGCAACCCCTGCGTCATTCAGGACCCCCATAACTGGTTTTGGTACAAATTCACGAGTGGTTTGCAACCATTTTTGTTACCTAGTTCCTAATTTTTCGTGATCACTTCGATCACTATGGATGCCAGTTACATTTATTCGCATCTCATTTCTAGTCGCAAGATTATGTGCATGAGAGTTTGTAATCACGTCTTCCACGTCTCAAACCTGGAGCAACAATACGCCCTCATGGCTTGATCTCCTGCGACGAATGTGCTGTTATCAAGCCAAATACTTCCTAAGCTCTTTTGCAGAGAAAATTTACAACGAGCAATCCATATTAAGTGCAACAAAGGTCAACATCGGCGGTTTTTAGTTGTTATTAGACGACATGACCCATTAAAAGCTTACAGTACTACCTCGATTCTTTCTAACTTAGTGCGCTTACTCGCCTCTGACATGAAAAGCCTATTAGCCCGCACTGCTAACTTCGCTCCCTGACGTCCCTTTGGAGATTTCCGACGCCGCTGATTCGAACTCACCTCACCAGCGCCTCGACGCGGATCTTGGCTCTCCATTTGCCCCAGTTTTAGCGTTCGTAATGTTCGGCTATCTAATTCAAAAGCGATTAGCTTCATCGACTCTCTAAGCTGCAGAATATGAGCATCCGCACGCAAGATGACCCTCCTTCGTCCCTTTTATTTCCTATCTATTCCAACATGAACTGGGTGCTGATTTCAAGCAGTGCTTCTCCTTCTACCCAATCAGCTTTACGAAAGTCTCCTCGTCTGGTAAATCAAATTGCCTCCGAGTCGCACCATCAGAATTGGCAACTTACGGATCTCAAAGTTTACTGATTTCTCTTTTAAATCAATTAAGTTTAATCCTATCATACTAAAACCTTACTTTAGTAATACCAAAAGCTCTAAGTGTAGGTTAAGTCCCAATTCATGCATTAACAGTAATTCTTACTCTGGTATTATAAAGTCCACCACCCTACCTCCTATGCCCCGCAGCATTCGCCAAAGTTATATTGCTTCCCCCACTTCTAACTCTTCTAACTGGCAACTTAAACCTACATTAGTTCCCAACTTCAATAGGGCAGCTCACATAAAATACTCTAAATTCATCTACTCACACAATCTTAACCCACCTTCCCACCACCACCCCATCCCTCCCAAATACAACTAATACCCTCTCCAAATACGCTTGCTTTCTCCTCCTCCGGTCACTCTAACAAGTGAATCCCAATCAGACAAACCCCGCCCTGTCGTCCTGAAACGGCTCTCTTCGGTCCTTGTCCCGTCTCTCGCTGCCCCTTCGATCATTCCTCTTCCACTCATCCTCCTCCAACCCCACTCGTGCTAAGCCCTTTATTGATACTCTTCTTGTTCCGGTAGTCAAGCTAACGAAGCACAAAGCTGAATCTCCTGACTACCGTTATTTGCAAATCTATGTTAACGTGCATATTTACCTGGTGTGCCTGCACGACAAGGCTGACAACATTTGCATCATCTTGCGTCAGTTTTTCTTTAAGTACCGCGCAGCTTTCGACGTCCCATCTCAACAAGTTTCCGAAGATCTTTCTGCTTATGCTTCTTATATCAGTTCTTATTCGTCCTCGTCATTGCCTATTCGTCGCGTCAACATGAAAAACCCAGCCCTGCCTTCTGAAGCTTACAAACACTAATGCTTCAGTTACATGTGTTATATGTACCTTATCCGCTCTCGCCTCTTACCCTCGACGATACTATAATTTTGGGCGATTTTAACCTTCCTCGTCTTCTCTGGTCCCTTCCTGATGATAATGATTCCTATTATTTCCTAACTAATGTGTCCTTCACTACTTAATTATTGACCATCTCTCTGACTCAGGCTTATGTCAAATCAGTGGCGTGAAAAACAATCTTGGCAGACAGCTTGATCTTGTTTTGTCTTCCAATCCTCTTGACTCAGTCATTACAGAAACGCTCTACCAATTTTCCACTCTTGATTAGCACCACCCTCTACTCTTCCATTCTTTTTTACATAAATCGTCAACCCATCGCACTAACTCTGCAACCCACTTTTATAATTACTTCCGAAAAGCTGAATTTATGAAGCTTAACCTCCTGTTAAATCATGCCAACGTCCTCACATCCTTACCAAACTCCCAGTTATCAATAAATAACAGCGTAACCCATGTTTTCCTGCTTCAGCCCCTCACCTATCTCTTCCAACTTCCTTTTTCAGAGGGGCTTTTCACCAATCCTCGGAAAGATTCTTAAATCACTCCTATTCACAAGAAAGGTTGTAAAAGCGATATTTTAAATTACCGTCCTATTTCCAAATTATCATTCATCCCGAAACTCTTCGAAAGCCTTATCTATGACTTCTTGTCTTGTCTTTAACCAATTCCTACCTCGATAACCGCTATTTCAAAGTCCATTTTGACTCCTCGATTTCTAACCCCTTCGCTTCCCATTCCGGTTTCCTCAAGGCAGTCACCTCGGTCTTTTAATTTTCATATTGTCCATCAACGATGTAGAGAACACTCTGAAATCCTAATTTTTGCCGACGATATGAAAAGCTTTGACTAAATTTCCAATGCATTTGACTTGTCACTCTTTCAATACGACCTAAATAACTTTTACAAATGGTGCACGAAAACCTTTCTTGACCTTAATGTATTTAAATGCCAAACGATCACCTTTTCTCGTAAGCGCACCTCTTCGTCTCCTCGATTTTATGTACTCTCTGGTTAACCGATTCCTTCTGTCATTTCCCTTCGTATATCGGTGTCATATGCGATAGTGAGCTTAACTTCCGTTCCCATATAGATCATTCAATTAGCAAGGCTAATTCTGCTTTGGGCTCCGCTAACCTTTCGTCTAATTCTCTGACCCTTATGTCGCTAATTCACCCTTCGTCTTCATAATCCACACTCATTAACAGCATTGAATCTATCAGATTCATCAACTTTACCCTACGTGACCTCCCTTGAACATGTCACCACAATCTTTTACCTTACGAAAACCGCATAAAACTAATCAACCTCCAGTCCCTCGCCCTATATCGCCGATGTCGCCGATATTGTTTCCATCCACAAAGTCCTTGCCGGTTCCATTGATTGCTCCTCCTCCTTTGCAGCATATCCTTTAACTCCCGTAACGTTAGATCTTTCCCTAACTTTCGCCTTAAAAGTCACCATACTAAATGTGGTCACTTGGAGCAATTTAACAGAATTCTGCGGATACTCAACAACTCTGCCGCCTTCGATTTACGAAAACTTCAAAATTAGACGCTCAAAATATATGAACTTGCAAAGCTCCAATTGCTTATTTATTGGTTTTTCAGTTATTGCTACTTAGAAGGCAGCCGAAGTAACGACGGCAGAGAGAGTAATTTTTCTTTAGGACAATGAGTAAGCAGATCACAGAGACTGACACACAAATAACCACACCGGAATCTCCGTTTCCTGAGCACCACTAGTACCAAATACAAACTAGGAAACTCCTCGTGAACACTTAAATTTTACACAGAAAGCATACAACATATTAAAATTATGAGTAACTTAAGACCGAAATGAAACACAACTCAAACAATAAATAAATGAAGAAAACAAGCAATCATAGAAAAAAACACAACATCGGATCACAAGGTATTAGATGTCGGCTCACCGAGTTAATTTCTTTAAGACATTTTTATATACACAAACCAAAATTTGAGAATATACTAAAACGGATTTACGGTACCTGCCGTCCCTGGATAGTCCAAAAAGCGCCGATTTTTTAAAAAAGAAATTAAAATTTAGTTGTGTAAAGTTTAAATTTTTTGTGTAATAAAAATAATTTTATTTATTAGGAGAACAATACATATCTCAATGATAATATCAGGAATTTGTTTTCAATAACGTTTAAAAATAGTGCATATCTGTGGAATGAAACGGTTTTATTAGCTTAAGTTTATCTTCACAACATCTTCATATAAACATAGACCAATCATAGCAACATCGGTGCTATGCGATGTATACAACATAAAGTAGGAGCAGAATCATCTGTATCTAGTTAAAGAGGAAGGTAAATATCCTGATCCAATCAAATCAAATATGAAATTTTTCACATCAGATTTGATCAAAAAAGGCCGGAAATCTCCACGAGCGCAAATCCATCCGGTAAGATTATCAGGTGTCAATTACCACCTTTACATTTTTAATTGTTAATCAGAAGTTATTTTATCGTCTCAAAAGTACACATGCCAGCGCTTAACGGAATCTTCCATACACTTTTCCTAGATCCGTGCATGAACGGCCTTTAGTTTCTTTAGCGATTCAATCGACTCAAAACTCTTCCCAGGAAGAGTTTGGTAAACAAGGAAAAATCACAGGGGGCCAAATTTGGCAAATATAGTTTCTTAGCGATGACAGTTGTGTCGTGTTTATGAAAAAAGTCGCGTATAATAAGCGCAGTGTGCGATGGTGTATTGTGGTGGAGATTGTTGTCCTTCCATAAATGTGGCTTTTTCTTACGGATAGACTCACACTAACGCCGCATTACACCAAAGTAATATACTCTTGACTGGCTGGCCCTCTGGAAAGAATTCGTTGTGGACAACACTGCGATAATTCAAGAAAATAGTCAGCATAACTTTAATTTTTGAATGACTTTTGCGCGATAATTTGGGTTTTACTTCGTTTTCGAAGCGCCACTCGGACGATTGGGGAATGGTTTTAATGTAATAGTCATAAACCAATGTCTCATCACCTGCAATAATACGTTTGATGAATATACGATAATTTGCATGTTCAAAAATCATTTGTTCAGACACGTCTTTCCAGTACTCTTTTGCCAAAAATATATGTGTTCGGTACAAGTCGAGCAGTAGCTCGTCTCATGCCCAAAACATCGTGCAAAATGTGGTGAATGGATCCGTTTGAGATGTCAAGTTCACGAGCAATCTTTCTTTCAGTTACATGTCGTCTTCATTCCTTGATTTTGGTCAAATTTCTTCAACATTTGATGTTGACGATAGACGTCTAAAACGAAACAAGTCTTCAAGCACTTCAAAACCCTCTTGGAATATTTTATACCACTCCTATGCCTATGTTTTAGACATATTAGAGTCCGCATAAGCTTTCTGTACCATTTTTAATGACAACACATAAAATTTCGTTCAAAATACAAAATTTCCAACAAACTCGTTGTTCAGCAAAGCACTTGAGGTTATCTCACATAAACAGCAGCAGTAAACAAACTAATTGAGAAATCGCGCTAAAGAAATACCATAATTTATACGATATGTCAAGGAAAGATGTTCAAACAAGAGAAAATTTTGTTTTGAAACAAGCCTATTACTTAACGAGTACTTAAGAAAACCCGGTGATCTAATGATTTCAGTTAGTGATGATTTTGAAGCTCTCCTTCCCTGGCAAGAAAAGATTCGCCGCCCTCTGCCAGGGGAACTGCTCCTAAAATTTTTGTTGTCTTGAAATCTTGGTTCAACCAGAGCAAGGATATTTGCTCATCTTCCCAGCTTCTTCTGTGATCTAAGTGCTTTTTTATTCGTGGCCACTTCAGCTTAACCTAACTTACAATACAAAACGACGAATAGATTATTAATTTATTTCTTCATGGTCCTTTGTAAAACCAAATTAAAAAAAATGAACTAATAAAGTATAAGAAAAGGCACAATACTCGTTAATTAAATTAAATTTTAAAATAATCTTCTCATTTCCATAATAAAAATAGTTAACGGTTTTTGTTTCAACTTAATGTAAAAAATTATAAAATTTGTGTAAAACATCACCCATAGAAAAATCAGCAATTTATGTGCGCCAGGCACATATTCATGCAGGGTCATATTCAATGCATTGTAATAACCCTCCCCCTGCCATAAAAATCTAGCCTGTTTTTTTTACATGACGCGCGGTATCTTAATGCTTTGTAACCGTGTACACAGATTTAGTTATACCCCTTGTTTGCACTGAAATATTTTCGATTTTTGGAAAAATTGATAGGGGCGGAGACATGACATTCTAAAAAAATCGAATTTTTGGGGTGTTTTACTGCAATTTTGGAAAAAATGGGAGGGGAGATTTCCTAAGATTTGGCGTGGAATACTGATGGCAATTTTTTGATTCAGTGATACCTTTCAACCTATAGCTCACGCTACGTGCAACAGCACTAATCTGACTAAAATTTTGTTGAACAAAACGTTAGTTAGTGCCAAATTCATGTGCAGCTAGTGAACGAGTGAAATTTGTGCGTTTATTTCCTTAATTATTTGCTACGTACTTAAGCACACTTGCAATCAATGTTGTGTGTTTTGAAACATGATTTTTTGCGGTTATGACAGCAGTATTCCTGATTACGGAAAATATAATAGGAATTGACAGCGCCCAAAAAATTCACATGGATAGGGACTCTCCCCCAAAACGGCTTTCTCAAACTCTGTATATGAAAGTGTTCACACATCTCGGCATACAGGACAGAGTCTTCCTATTTTTGACTATATGAGTTAGAAAAGTAAGGAGGAAAAAGCGAAAGTGAGTGAAAGACTCCTAGGTTGTATTGAGCATGTAGTTTTTCTAAATTAAAGCAAAGAAGGAAAATAAGATTTTTTCAAAGAGCCTATGTACCAAGAGAATATGAATCATGCGCGATTAGTGTGTTAAGAAAGAATCAATAAAATTTAGACTGTTGGGGAATTGTAAAAATCTCTAAAATAACAAAATTAACTGCTGAAAAATTATATATAGAATAATTACAGTTTGAGATAAACTTTAATTTTTATATTTCCTTCTACAGTTCTACAAAAATAAACGAAAATAGTTTAATAGTTGTTATAAAATAACCTTTTGCCCTCTCTCTCTCTTTGCCTGTATAAAGTGTTGATTATTACAAGACGACTCTTGAAAAATTTACTAATGGAAACTTAAAATATGTATTTTAATAACAAATTTTATATTTAGTACATACATGTCGTAAAAAAATTGTGAAACATTAGAGTGTATAGTAGTCAAACGCAAAAATTAGTGTTGTATCTCAGTCATAGATTCTCTGCATTGCGTTTAGTAATTATTAATTACATTTTGAAGCTTTAAAGCCAATATCCGACTAATAGTAAAAAGGCGACCTAAACGCACCGCACGACTTGAATATTCCTACTCATTCCAAGATATATCAGTTTAAAAAAATTCTTGGGATCTAGATGACCTCAGGGTAAAATTAGTTACAAACCATAAATTACCATGTAACAATATTATGGTGCATATTAAATAATATCAATCAACTTGTTATGCTTACTTTAATAAGTGAAAATAAGTTTAGTAAAAGAAAATTTTTATTAATAACTCATTAAACTAATTTTACTATTCGAGAATTGAATTAATTTACAAATGTAATTAGAGCTCTTAAAATAAGAAATAATCAAAAATTAATTATGAAAGTTAATATAAGGCAATAATATCAAGAGCAGATAAGTTTACATAGGGCATTTCGTAATAAGGTTAAAATGCCATTAGGGGCGTATTATTCGTAATTCAAATAAAATTTACCGCAATAAGGCTGAAAAAAGGCAGACCAATTTGTAACTGATCAATAAAATAGGGCTCAGATCAGGTCCTATTAGGTAAGTCTACTTGAAAGGGCACGTACGATATACGATTTCTGATCAGTCGCACTCCGTACCACATTACAGTATGCATACATATTCTCCGTAAATATAAGTGTTTTAACATATGTATACTAAACATGTCATTGATGTACTGCGATCACCGTTTGTAAGAAGTTCCTCCCCTCCTTCAAATTAACCTTTCACTATCATTGAATATTTTATGGTATTGAATGGAGACACGCTCATAAAAATTATTGTTAAATTTTTCCAAAAAATACCGCTTTGAATAGTTGAATCGTCACTGCTTACATGTAGAGAAAACTATAAATGTTCATATTGGTGCTGTATTTTTAGATGCTTAGGTCAAACAAACAAAAAAAACTGCAAACGGAGAAATATTTCGGAAAAAAACTCTTAAAACGTTGGTAAATTACTTCAAATCATTCAGGCAATTTTATTTGTACAGGAAGCTGAACAGAACTAGCAAAAAATTTCGGTAGGGTACTTGAAGTACTATAAAAATTATATACAGAAACCTTTGGTAAACAACCTAAAATCACCAATCACTAGTGCAATAAAAAATTTTATAATGTCGACTGGTTTCTGACTTAATCTGGTAACTTCAAATTTGTATCTTTTGTGTTTCTTTTTGAAACACTTCTATTATCATTAATACTTAATTCTTTTTTTCATAAGAAACACAAAGGAAATAAATTGGCAAATCAGGTTAAGTCAGAAAACAAGTCGTTTGCATATGTGTACGAGTATACGTCTACGTCCCACATTATAGGAAAAACATACATTTGTATTAAGGGAAATTGCCTAAATACTGGGGTAACCAAAAAAAATAAATTATAATAAATAAAAATAAAATAAATATGAATACTTTCGTGCCTCAGAGGGATGGTATATGCCAGCGCAACGGTCTTAATTTTGAGATTCCGTGCATGTTTCGGGCACAGATATGCCAGCGTATCGGTCGTATTTTTGAAGTTCCGTGCCTGTTACGGGCGCTTTCATGTCTCTTTCGAGCGTATTTTTGAGGCTTGGTGCCTGTTAGGGGCGCGTTTATGCCTATTTCGGGCGAATTTGCTTCTATACGAGCAGGGTTTGTGCGCGTTTGTGTTCTAAAAATGTTCACATATGCTAGACCCCAGGCTTTCAACTGACTGTTCAGCCACTTTAGTAAATCTTCTTTCTGCTGCATTATTTTTGTGGAAGTGTTAATAAAATTATAAATTTCGATTTTGAGGATGAAAGAGAACAAATAGCAATCGCAACACTTTCAATAATTGATCGGTATATGTCGGAAGTTATAGTTACGAAACACCTTTTGTACTTGTATATATCAAAGTATAGAGATACAACAAAGTATTGGTACAAAATCTACAATAAAAACAAAGAAATTTTTCTTTAAAAAAATTTAAATTACGACTTTTTTAAAAGTTCCAAAATTTTTTTTTTCATGGCAAAGTTTTGGTTTTAATATAGAAAATGTTAAGATATATTTTGGTTCAGCTTTTATGGAAATCGATTGTTTTACACCTGAAGCCGAAATGGTCTTACAATTACGGTTTCTGAAAACCAATGAATACAAAAGTGAAAAAACGCTCAATTTTTAAATTTCTTTAAAATTTAATGCCGTGTCATAGAAAATTATAAGGCATTGTAAAAATTTTATTGGTAATTTTGGACCAAATTTGTCGTGAGTGTACTCATTCTAACAATAACTTAACATACATATTTTGTTTTTAAAGTAAAAGCGCAAGTTTAAACATGTCTTATAGTAAAATATGTAGGAAATCATCTTATTAAGATATCTTATTCAATACTGTATTAGGGGGGGAAACGAATTGTTTCATAAATTTAAGAAGAAAAACAAATTTTAATATTTGTTTGTATACTAATAATGTGTATTTCTTATCAAAATTTTATCAGAAATATATATTTGTTATAGCATTTTAGTTGAAAGATATTATTATCTGGCCGGACGTAAACATTTTATATTTTTAAAGTTCTATCATAATCGATTTCTCTTTACTTCTGACGATAACATATCAAATACAATAAAACGTAAATGATCCTTTACGTGTGCATATGAGCTACTCTTCTATCATTAATTCTTTAATATTTAATTTATCAACCGAAATTTGTAAATTTTTCGGTTTCGTAACTGCTAGAGCTCGTAAAAAGTATGTGTGTCATCGAATATACAATTTGATAAAAAGGATGGTAAATGATTTTCTGCCAACATTAAATTAGAGGTCAAAATTTCTATACTTAATAAAATATATAAATTAAAATGAAAGCATATAATGTGTATATACATATTATTTTCTTACAGGAAAATATGGCTGCATCTGTTTACGCAACGCCTCCTCCCGATTTGAGTGGGGATGATACAGCCTTGAGTGATGTTTCCAATTCTTCTCAAGTTAGCAGTTCCAGTTCTCAATCCAAAGCAGCAAAAAGAAGTTTAACATCAGAGATGGAAGGAAATAAAAAAACCAGGTCAAATGCTTATGACTCCATTCAAACAGATCAATCAAAAAAAAGAAGGAAACAAACAACACCAATCAGATTGTCAGCCATAAATCTAAGCACGGATTTGACAAAAAAGGATGGCAACATAAACGAAAAAGGATTGTTAAAATTATTCGATCACAGTTTGGAGCAACATGAATCTAATTCTTCTCCAGACTTAAATTTAAACATATCACGACACTGTCTGGAGGAAGATGAAATGGAACACATTAAAAAATCGGAAAATTTTAACGATATGAAAAAACATTGCGAGCAATGCAGTGAAAAATTCAACTCCGATATTGGCTTAGGCATGCATATTTTGCAACATCATACCGGTGTTAAATTGCAACAACAAAATAACTGTGACATTAAAAGCAGCATAGTAGAGTCTCTTGCAGCAAAAATAAAAATTGAACCAGAACCAAGTGATTCCATTTTAGGAGAAAGTAGATCAAATGTAAGCCTTCCAAGGCCAGAAGAATGGTTATCAATACCTGGGATTGGTTTTCCATTCCCAACAGAAGCAGCTGCTGCTGCATTGTCGGCTGGTGGTGGTTATCTTTCTCAATTGCCGCTTCTAGGTGTGCCATCTGTAGGTGCTTTTACCGCAGTAGAAGGTCTTTCTAGGCCACCTTTGAGAATTTTCAATCCAGAAGCATACTGTGATCTTTGTAATAAAGAATTTTGTAATAAGTACTTCCTCAAAACGCACAAAGCAAACAAACACGGCATTTATGATCCTGCGATTCCCTCAAATGATTCGCAGTCAAACAATCAAATAAATCAACTAACCCACGCTTTGCAAATGCAAATCCAACAGCAACAGCTTGACCATCAACAGCAACAGCAACAGCAGCAGCAACAGCAACAGCAACAGCAACAGCAACAGCAACAGCAACAGCAACAACAGCAACAGCAGCAGCAACAGCAACAACAACAACAACAACCACAACAACAACCACAACAGCAGCAGCAGCAGCAACAACAACAACAGCAGCAGCAGCAGCAACAACAACAACAGCAACAGCGGCCACAACAACAGAAACAACAGCAAAACGAACAATCCCCACCCCAGAACGCACTATTTCCTGAGGCTATAGTATTCTGCGACATATGTAATAAACGTTTTACGAACATTTTTGCTATGAAACGACACCGAAACAAAGCTCATGAAATTCCACCTCCAAATGACCAACATAACTTGAAAATTGAAAATGATATAGGAAATATTATCGAGAAGGAAATATCTTCTTCAATTCGAATGCCAGAAGGATTTAGGGAAGATTTTTCACTGGAACAGGAAGATGTTTCGTTCACACCACAGCCTAGAAAGCTATCGCCATCTTCAAGTCAACAAGCACGAGAAGCAAATTTTTCTGTTGAGAAGCTTAAACGTCTAGGTGTTGTTAATCCCGAGGCATTTTGTGATTTATGTTGTAAAGAATACTGTAACAAATATTTTCTGAGAACCCATAAACTAAAGCGACATGGAATTCTTGTTCCCGCTGATGATGTTAAAGATGAGAAGGTACAGTGGCCTTTCGTACAAACGACACCATTAAATTTGATGATCGCATCAGAAAGGCTTCATAAATCAAATGATCCGCCATTAGTAACCGAAAGATCTAAAAAGCAGCACGATTCTGAATACCATATCAATTTTTTAAAAATTAATACCTTGGAAACAGACGAATGTTCTAAAAATGAAATTGAAAAAAGTTCTGATATTTACGATAATTCATCGAACAATCCAGTGGAAAATATGATTTCTACACCAGACCAAGAAGCTATAAGCATCGATTTGCAAAAATTACAATCTATGATTCTTCAATTAAATGACCTTAGTGGGCGAAGGCTGGTAAATTGTAATATTTGTGGAAAAGAAATGGAAAATCAGTATGTTTTACATACACATATTGCAACTGAACACTCTGGTGATAATGCTAAGACTTCAAGGTCCACCACACCAATAGCAAGTGGTAATCAATCCGAAGTGTGCAAACATTGCGAAAAGGAATTTAAAAATGTTACCGAGATGAAGCAACACATAGCCGAGGTGCACGAAATGTCTCTGAGCAGTCCCATAAGAGACGGGTTCATTACTCCTGAAAGGCCTACTAATTCAAGTTCAAATCTACCCCTAACGCCAAACCAAAATGATAGAAGACCCCCATATACAATAACGCCAACGAGCAGCTATTGCGAAATATGCAATAAAGAACTATGTAATAAATATTTCATGAAAACGCACATGCAAAGGATGCACGGCATTGAAATTGAAAACGGAGCTCAAATTGGCGGAGTTGTTTGTAATATTTGTAATAAAGAACTATGCAGTAAATATTTCTTACGCGTTCATAAACACAATACGCATGGAATCGTAGACGAAGGCTCACCTTTACCGCAAACTAGACAAAATGGAGATCAGACCGACAATGAAATTTATCAAATGGAAAGCAAATCAGACGCGTCAGATATCAGCAGTCGATATTTTACACATTATACAGAGGTATGTCCACTATGCAGCCGCCGATTTAGGAGTCCAAAGTGGTTGCGAGCTCACCTGATGAGTGACCATGGTAAAACTGGCACCGACAAACTTCGCGAAATTGAACAACATATAAACTTTAACAAGTCCGTAAGTCCTACACTTAAAATACCGAATGGTGGAACAGGCCAGAACAATATAGATCCATCCTTTCTGTCGAAGGGAACATTTTCTAGTTTATTTATAAATGAGGACTCTTTAAATTCGTCGCGTTTCAAGGAATACCAGTGTTCAATGTGCTCTTTTTCAACCCCGTACTATGCTTTTCTTTTCATACATGAACGGTCGCATACCTTCCTTAGTAATCCACCACCCCCAATTAAATCTGAGACAGCCGTATCTATAGCAAAAGATCAGCAACGCGTTGCTCAACCATCCACTGCACTTATGTCATCTTCGGGAACTCCCACAACTACTCCAGCATCTACGCCAGTACCTCAAACCCCACAAGAAAATGCTAGCAACAATAAACGTGACATCTCTTTCAACTCACTTGCAGATATAGCAAATTTTACTAATCGACCAGCTTCATATGCGATTCCACAACAAAATTTTGAAGGTGAACTAATGCAGTCATTTTTGATTGAAGAATCTAGAAAACTTGCTACTGGAGAAGGTGAAAATGAAACAAAGGTAAATAAATTTATTCCAGCCGTAATATTTCTGCCTGTAAAAGAACACATCACAGGGTCAGTAACAGTTTCTTTTACTTTGACTCCTGCCTAAAATAAATTATTTTGAGGCTCTTCCGCACAACTTGCAAAACATGTTAGCAATTGTTCAAAACTAAATTAACTTGATTTTCTCAGTTTACGTTCTGCAGATTTTTAAAAACTTAAAGACTGAGTGCAAATCTTTGAATGAATCTGTGTAATTAATTTTCGTTGAAATCTTGAATGATTACTTTTATTTGTTATTCCTTTATTATATACAGTAAATAAGGGGCGGGCATGTTCACTTGTGTAAACGATAGGAGTTGCTTATGTTTTTATTCCTAAACAAAAACATTTGAACATGCTTAAACTATTAAAACCCTAGACCTAATAGTAAATTTATTCTTGGTGATGTTCAATAAAGTTCCTAAAAGTTAAACACTTTAAATATTATAAATATACAAAATCACAATGTAAACAAGAAATAATGAACGAAATATAATATTCTAATTATGAAGAAAAGGAGAAAAAAAGCAGAAACACTGAATATTTATATAAAAATATTGCATTTATGAAATTCAGTTTACACTTGAATAAATTTATATTAGAATAAAATTTTAAGCATAACAACATAAAGAAATTAAGCGTAATTAATAACAATTTCAATATTTAATATAAGTATTTATGAAGTCGACTATTATATAGAGAAGTTTTTTATTTATTTACAATAAATTTGCTTTGCTCAAGTCTTTCTTAAGATTTTATAAGAACTGAAATTTAAATATTTTTTCATGAAATAGTGTATTGAGCATTTAGTTGATTCATATAAATAATTTATATACAAGTTAAAAGAAAAACGTTCACAAATGTATCATCCTACTGTTATATTTTTTAATGAGTTGCAAAAGTGCATTTTTAAAATTTAGAAATGCCAAATGTATATAACAACACCTCAGGGCAAAAGTACAAGTCAACAGCAACAATAACATACCTCAGTAATAGTTATATATAGAAATTCTAATTTTACAAATCTCGCAATATAATTATATAACATACAGTAGGGTTTAGAAAACACATTTTGTAAATATTTTTTTTACATTTATTTTGTCTGTTTGTAAAAGAGTAACTAATGCAACAAATTTATAATTACTTTTTTCAAATGACCGATAAATAACGATGAAATCATAAATAAAAAATTATAAGAAATGTTGTAAGTACTTACTTCATACGAATCGGACCATATTAAATCAGAGAATTATTATTATTCTTCATATTAATTTACTATTTTGCGTACTTTTCTTCAAATCTTTAAGGGTTTGAATACCTAAACTCTAGTCGAGGATCTAGTCATGAACTTAACAAAAGTTAATAATTCGAAACTAAGAAGTTGTTATAAACAAGAAACAGGCGCAAAGCGCTTCAGCAAATAAAAGATGAAAACGATTGATTAAGAAAAAATTTGAGAATTGTTAATAGGAAGCTTTGAGTATTTCTTTTTATTTTTTGTAAATTTTAGTTAATAAGAAGGTAAGAAAGCGAAAAGAAGTCTCAGAAGTTCCTGTTCTCAACCAATGGGATATTTAGCATATGAATTAATAAGCCAATATTGCCTATACAGAAATCCCACATAACTGAAATCAAACTAAAGCTAAGAACTTTAATCAGTGATTGCTATATATGTTGAAATAAAATATGCTGTGTGCCTTTTAGCAATTACTGATGTTTTAATACTAAGAGAATGAATGTTTTAATAATTTCGACGTACAAGAAAAAAATGTTCTCACTATTAAAAGAAAGACGCTAAAACAATATGGATTTTAAAAGCTTCTTATTTAAAATATCAAATCAAAAATATTGATAATTTTATTGCGAAACGAATTTTTTTTTTGGTTTTTAAAAACATTTTACTTTTGAATTTAATTTTAGTTTTATGTTGGCTATTCTAAGAATTCTACATCAAAAATTAAATCCAGGCTCCTGATTTGTATAAAAAGAAATATTATAATCAAAGTTTTACGGAATTTTGTTTTAATTTTAATGAACAATTTTCAACCAAATGCACAAAACTCCTTCAGCCTCTCCATTCTGTTCTTAAATAAAATTAAAGAATAACAATGAGTTAATTCACTTAATATGAAATATTTGTATACAATATGAATTATAATAGCCTGATTAAAATACTAATACAATAATGAGATATCATGTATTCAATCTGCTTCTTAAAATACCTTTCGGACAGAAAAATCAATACTAATTGCATTGAAATCAAAATTGCTACAGAACGGTTCAAATACACTCCTAGACCGCATGGAATCAATAACTAAAGTGACCCTCAGTGTGCCTAACCCTCCAGTTTTCATTCAAATTTCCCCTAATCAATTGCATGTATTTGCTAATCTTGCCAGCTGCTATGGTCGGCTCGGTAGGAATATGCAAAAAAATACACGTTCATATATACCCGCGCAAATTCTTTAGTTATGAAATATCCATCATAATAAAATAAAACTCAATTTCCCCTATTCTATTTTATCGATTTTATGCATTATAAGAATTCGAATTCAGTTAAGGGATCTTATTAAATTGCAAAAAATATTCTTTTTGCAAACATGATTTTCTTGTTATTAAAAAACCTTCAGTTAAACAGCGAAATGCTTATTTCTAATTTTAATTATCCAAAATATATCAAAAGTGTAAGCACAAGCAAATGAAAACGAAAAATGAACCTTTTCATGGAATGATTATATGTATTTTGTACATATATGTATGTGAGTTTGGCTAGCAATATTTCAAATTATCAATGCCTGTTTTAATACTTTTGTGTTTAATATAAAAACATTATGAAATTATGTCTACTGTTCTCCTTGTGAGAGTTATGAGGCCTTAAGGGAATCAGTCAAACTTCAAAGATGATAACTTCAGAAAATATTAGATTAGAAGCAGATAAGTTGGGATTTACGCATATCTCTGCTTCTAAAAACTAAACAATTTTTTTTCAGTCGATACGTTAACTATACTATACCAACATAATATGCTATAAAATAATTTCAAAATTATTACTATTCGAGATATACCTATCAATGAAAGAAATTTGATAAAGGAAAAATATTCTCGGAAAAATTACGGATACAAGGCGTTCCCTATGCTTTTCTTGGGAGTTAATTCCAAGTCAGCGCAAACTCGACAAACCACCACTTTTCTCATAAGTTAATCCCACTCTACATTAGGAAAAACATGTTAAATTTATATTTGGATTATATTTAGTAAGTTAAATTTATATAAGAGGCTAAGAAAATATATGGACACTCCGAATAAGGATTATCTTTATACACTAATATTAATTATCCCTTAAAAAAACAATACACTAAAAATAGGCGTATATATAATCATTACTAAAGTGTTAGCCAATAGGCTAATAATAATTTTGTTTTCATTTTATACAGCCCATCAACAAAAAGACTGAACAAACTACAAATACGAAATAGGAATACCATATAACGAATACAAATCAAATAAGATTTACACCTAAATTTTTATTAAAGACAGAATGAGGAAGGCAGTAGGACTTTAAAGGGGTACTGTGGGAATCATTGCAAATTAAATAGCAGTGGAAAATTATTTCAGTATTAACTGTTATTACATTTCCCAAAATATATAAATTTTTTTAGAATGATTTTTTTAATCTTTTTTGAAATTCAATAGAAGTGGTTAAAATATCAAAATTTGCAATTAAATTAAAAAAAATTGATTAAAAACATTACAATAAATTTTCTGAATTGAGTAAGTGGCTTCAGATAAACTTGAAAATATTTTTTAGAAAAATCAGTTAAGACATGAAGAAGCAGAAAGATTGAAAATAACAAAATAATAATAGTAATCGTAAGAAATAATGATAATTTAGTACTAAGTTTTGAAAAGTACCTTTAATGAGCAAAGAATCAAAAAAGGGCGCTCGATATATCTCAGCGTTCCTTCCTTTTCCAGATAAATTAGATGAAATGAAAATAAGTTTTTTAGGTAAAATGTATTCAACTTTAAAGAGAGTATTTATATAATTTGTAATACATTCCTCAAAATATATGTGTAAAATTTATGATTTGCGAATGTGGTTTTTATAATTTTATTAATTAATCTGTTTTTATATATTTAATCAAAAATAATATACTTGAGAAAAATATCACAGTAAAATATATTGATGAAAATTTATCTATTTATCGATTTGTTGGTAATCAAATATCATAAATATATAAATATGTGCTACAGTAGAAACGATTGAAATGGAAATATGTATTGTACTATTGAGCGCTGAAGTTCAATTATATAGTGCGGCATTCTTTTCAATCTATTTAAGGTTCTGTAGCCAATCAAGATCCCCAGGTTTCGGTCTGTCTGCATGTTACAACTCTCCCATCCTCATTTATATGCATATAAAGGTGAAATTTGATAAATGGACATACATATATATCAATAACCCAAAACTATTTCTACGCAAAAATCCATATGAGAAACTTTTGGAGGAATCCATAGGTTTTCTGCTCATATACTTCCTTCGTTAACATGAAATATGTGACTCTTGATACGTCTTTTAAAAATTTTTTGCAATATTATTAAGTATGGCTACAAAACCTTATTCTTATAACCAGTTTTTAATAGAATTTTCGGCATTCCTTTCTTTGTTAAGTCTCCTTACATGCACTTCAAAGTAAATTTATCATTATTATATTAGGCTTTTGCATAAAAGTAGTAAAATTAATTTGAAGAGTAAAGTGCATTAATTTACTCTTTTGTTTATTACTAAAATATTATTTCTCAAACGATGTAATTTTAAAAAGCATTCAAATAAATTTTTGCACGAATTTATGAAAATAACAATAATAATTGTAATCAGTGTAAAAATTTACTTAGATATCTATATATGTATATTGTAAAATTACATCTTTGAAAAGTAATTTTTTGCACTAAAAGCAAGTATAATGTAATATTTTTTTAATAATTAAATTTTTCTTCTACGAAATATAGTATCAAGTTTAATGCCTCGTCTCCAGAGCGAAGACCAACTAACAACCGTGTATTTGAAACATGATTTAACCAATTTGCTGAGATATTTCGTGTTTGGTAGGTTTCCGCTTTGAAAACAAGTTATATAAGTCGACAAGTCTAACGATACAAGGTTGATTCTTATGTTTGTAATAAAATTTTACTTCTCTTGCCTAATAATTTAAATATAAAACATAATACACTTAAATTCCACACCATTTCTTACTTTCTTCAAGTTTATAACATAAGCCTGAAATTATCAGCATTAATGTGTAGTTTTGTTTTTATGTCAGGAATTATGAAAATTACGCCGTATAAAAAGGCTCTCTTACGTTAAATTGAGGATTATTATTACTGGAAAGGATTTAATTCAAAAAAAACAAAATTGTAAATTTGTAAATTTTACTTTGTTTTCTACGTTATTTTGCAGCAATTTCTAAAATAAAATTGAATTATTTTTTTATTAATATATTATTTGGAATATCAGACATAACATACAGTCTGTTCAACAAGAAAGGAACCACCCTTTTCCAAAAAATATAAAAATATTTCTCTCTCTCTTTCTGTAAATGATTATACCACGGATGGGCTATGGAGTCAACTGCGCAGGATATGGAAAGTAGAAAATAGCAAAACAAACTTGGGCTAACCATCCCAATATCCACACGCCAATCCATTTGAGAATGTGTTGGGCATAAGGAAAGAGCTAACTCGCTAGAAGGCCTGTGAACAATCTCAAGCAGCTTCCGAATCCATGAGAAGATATGGTGTTCGTTGTCGAATGAATATGCGAAAAAACTCGTCGAAAGTATGCCCAGAAGATGCCAGGCCATTTTCGATAGCGGCGGGGACTACACAATTTATTAATTTGTTACGTCGTAGTACTTTCAATATACTTGTAAAAAATTAGAAATAAATATTTCCTCTGTAAGTAAAAAAAATGCGATTCCTTTCTTGTTGAACAGACTATGTGTTTACATTATTAATCTCGCAATCTCAAAAATATTAATTGCATTATATGTACGTATTAAATATAATAAAAATTAAGCAATATTGCAACATTTAACAATAAATGGAAACTAATGACATTTTGTTCAAAGCTTGTTGTGATATTGACGCAATTCGTTTTACTAAATTGGATTAATGAATTAAAAAATTCGATTTCGACAAGGTTTTAGTACTTTTTGTGAAACATTCCAGTTCCATTGAATTTTTCGCAGAAAATAGTTATCAATTTCGTAGACCGTTTTAATATTTACAATTTTCGTCTAAAATTATTATTTTTTGAATTATGGTCGTGTGAAAAGTTCGACTTTAGGTAAATCGAGAATAATACATCCTTTATAAAGGAAATAAAAATATTCGATGTTAATTTGTAAAATTTATAAAAATACAATGTTTAATTTGTTATTTATTTAATTAGCAAACGTAATATACAAATTTTTTCAAGAAGTTATTTCACTGACATTTTATAATCGAATTCTAGTTTTTCCATTGCTAAGCTTCAATTACATTTTCTTTTTCAGTTCTTATTGATAAACAAAATGTGTGTTTAAAAGTATCACAATGTGAATCATTTTAGCAAATTCTTCAGTTAAAACCTAAAGTTTTCATATATCTCCCTTATGTGAGTTATTCAGAAAGTGCACTTAATACCCTTTGCAAAAATAATGGATCAAATATTGATGCATCGCTTTTTGTCTGATTTTCATTCTCACTAAAATGATCGTTCCTAATATGTTCTTTCTGTAATTGCAAAACTCTGGCCGTCTTAATTTACTGATCTTAAAGGGTTCTCAAGTACAAACTCACTCTTGCATCTTCAATTCAAACCGAATTTATTTCGATTTTTTGGTTTAGAACTTCATAGATCGATAAGATAATAATTTGCTTCCACTTCGTTTTTGAAGCAAAGATCCTGAAGTAATACTAGCTACTACTACGGAACAGTTTTTGAATTATTTCGCGATTTAAACGATAGCTAAAATTTAATTTTGCAATAATATTTTCCTACTAAATAAGCTACACAATAGCACTCATTATTCATTACTTTACATTATCATTGACTTCAAGCTTGAGGTGAGGTATTAGAAAAAATCCAAATAATTTCGGCTGACGGAGATGCAATTATAAACTTATATTATAGAAATTCTTGAAATTTGCAGCACTACTGCAATTACTGTATTCCAAATGATCTTTTGTAAGTACAAAGAAAATGTCCAGCGTCTTGCAATTGCTGAAAAGCAGGACTAAAGTGTACTATAATCTGTCTAGATATTAATGTATAATAAACACAGAAAGTCGATTTAAAAGGTGATGAGGAGAAATGAGCTATTGAAAGCTATTTAGATTTTGTTTATTAATAAATTAAATATAAATAATTATATTATAATTATTAATAAACTAAATATAAATAACCGTCAAAGGTTCTAAAAACATTGCAACGCTTTTGAACTTTTACAAGACTTAAATTATTGCAAAACTGCATTGCAATTTTGCAATACTCAAGTGTCACAGTTATTAAGTGAGCTTTCCTTGTTGAGGTATTCTTTATTCAAATGATAAGTTATTTAAAATTGACTGCAATAATATACGATCTTTTACATTTTTCCTGGATTTCATAATAATCAGTAATTCAAGGGCGCTCATGTTTTATTGAAAAAGGTCTTCAAAGTTGAACGGGTGCAGAAATTTGCACTAAAACGTGATTACCCATGTGGCTTTTTTAATAGTTTGAAACTCAAATAGCTGAATTAGCATCTTTAGAAATCTTTGTTGGTGTGAATACTTGTTTCACGGACTTGTAACTTAATAACAATTTAGCTTAATCGGTAAATTTGATCCCGAAAAAATGTATCTTTGGATATTTAACTAACAATGACCAATCGCAAATTTCCAATTCACACTAGTGTGCCGCTTCTGTAAACTGACATGAGCTGTACCAGGCAAAGGTTCAGGTTTACGATTAATATTCTACAATTATAAAAGGCTTCGCTATATATTTCCTCAATTTCAAGAAAATTCTAGAATCAATCCAATTAATCTAATCAAAACAATCTTTTAATTTTATCCACGTTGTTTAACACAGCATATGAAACTTAGGTTCTGACTTCTAAATGCTGAAAATAATCATTAATTAGACTCGTGAGTTTTAGTTTTAGGGGATAAAAAAGGGGTAAATTTTAGTCAATTTGTCATTATTTCATAATAGTTCAAGAAGGAAATATTTCCTTCCGTTCTAGGGAAGACTATTGGGTGAAAACCCAACAATATCAAAGCATGATGAGTCAAGTGATACAGGAAAATTAATTATTGACGAGATTTTTAAAGTATGTATGTGTAAAAAATTTTGAATATTTTATTTTATTACGTATACGCGGTGACCCAAAAAGAAATTGCAATATCGTGGTTAAATGTAATTGAATACTTTTGTTGAATTGAATTTTATTCATATTAAAAACATTTTACATTAAAGTTTTTTAATTATTGGCTTTCTTTACTAATACAAATCTCTTTCTAAAAGAATTACATTCGGCACGAACGAGTGATACGAGCATTTCCTCCCAAATTTTAATTAGTATTCGTTTGAAATGCTTTAAACTGCTGATTTTTTGGTCCTTAAGTTTTGACATCATGTAACCTAAATCACCACTACTAGGAGGCCACTCATCCTTTGGCAAAATGTCAACTAAATTTTCAACACATCCCTTCTGAACTGCATTTGCTACATGCGAAGGAGCCTCGTCTTGCTGAAAATAGTAGTAGTCCTCTCCAAACAATTTTTTGCAACCTGGAAACAACACGGCTTGAAGAATCTCCTTTTGACAGTATTCAAAGTTGACCTTGACGCCCTTTCCAATAAAAACCAGAGGGAGCTTACCCATTCCACAAAAAGCTCCCCAAACCATAACTGATGACAAATTTGGGTACCGAGACACATAATGTTCGTTTTCGGGAATGTCTTGAATTTTTAATTACCACAGACGATCATTTTGAGAGTTGTGTGATTACTATAAAACCAACAGTTTTTAATCGGAAAACGCAAACTCGTCTCCAGCGTGCCAAGCAAGGATATTTCAAACTCTTGTAGCTCTTTTTTATGATGTCGAAACTCAATGAATTTTTTGTTTTTATAAATTTTTAAAACCTTACGTGAGTACCATATGTACGGAAGACTTCCCAATTCCTAATTTTCCAACAAGTTTCCGTACCGAACGACCTCTTTTTCTGCGAATTTGCTCTCGTATAAGATGATGATGATGATGATGCGTTGCTTAGTGCGTGCAGTGCGCGGACGTCCACTTCTCTTCCGGTTTTCAACAGGTGATATTTGCTTGAAATGTTAAATGGTATAATATAGAAAGTCCCGTTTTATTCCTGCCTTTCTCAGTTCACAAAAAATTTACTCACAACTATAGCACGTAAAGCTTCCATTGTGCTCAACTTTTTAAGGAACTACGATAAAATTTGGATTTTTTACCACAGAATGTAATAATGCAATTGTTTTTCTCAAAAAATGAGCTAAAATGTAAATTAGAAAAAGACGTTTGTATTCAAATTTATTGAACACCATGTAAATATTTTTATATCGAAAACAATTCAGCATATATGGAAAAAATAAATAAACAAAATGTTTATAGCGAACGAAATTACGAAACGAAAACGATTTTTTTTTCATTGTTGAAAGATTATGTGTGTAAATATTTTATAGTTTTTAAATTTTTGTAAGTTAGAGTAGTGAACATCTGCCAGTGTATTGAAAAAAAAATTGCATACAAACTCCAAATAAATTGTATCTTTATATGTACCTATCTAAAAATGCATTAATTTTTGTTTTTTCTAAATCAAGTTATGTAACATAGAGAAATTAATGAGAAAATATACGGGAAATTAATCTATCTATGTTCTATAGCAAAAAAGTTCCAAAAAACTATGTAAACTCAACATTTATGTTAATCCTTTAACCTTTACTTTTGAGTGCACTGCATTATTATAAAAGAAATAAACTTCTACCTCTGCACACAACAAAGATTATTTTATCCCCCAAACAAATTTAAAGGTTTTCCAGTAGCATAAATATCCAGATGGATGTTTGAAACATATATTCGTATATATGATAAAAAATTAATGACCAACGTTTGTTGGTTTGACCAAGATTTATTAGAATAGCCTGTGTTTGTTTTTCTCCATATTTCCAAACAGTAATATTTAGTACACAAGTTGAAATGAAAATTTGTTAAGCAAATATGGACAGATATAAATTTCATGTTTTAGGACTTTTAAAGAGAATATATGATGACAACATTTTTGTATAAAACTGTGTAATGCAAGTATGTAGTAGTAGTATGATAATTCTTGACATAATCATGAACAGTGTATATATTTCTTTCAAATCGAAACTATTAGAGGCTTTGTCTTCCTTTCCTTTAAAAAACTGTAAAAAATTAAAAAATGTAAAAACAGTAACTGTTGAATGTACAATGCTTTATGCATAAATTGCGTCCTTTTTCGGTCTTTGAGCAATATTTAAAGTGGCAATCAAAAATAAATTTACAAGTGTACATTCGAGTATACTATTGAAGGAAGAAGTATCCGACAGAGATTAAATCATAATTAAACTCTTTTACATAAAATTGATTCACAGAAATATATTTTCTCAAAAAACTTACAAACGTAACAAAAATCTTCTTCCTCAAAAATTTGTAATACATGTGTAGGAATCTGCCAGTCAAGAGTATGTTTACGTTATTAGTAACCACAATGGCCACCGTTACTTTGAGATATTCTTGCTATTTGACGTGGAAGAATGCAATGAATACGCTTTATCTGCATAGAGAATGTCAGCCATGTTTCCTCAAACAATTTTTTTAATTCGCTTTAGTTTTTAAGCCCTTTTTCAGAAATTTTCATTTCAAGCCAAGATATATTCTCGATAGGAGAAAGATCAGGGCTACTTCAAAAGATTTACATTATGCTCTTTTCAGTATTTAAGCGCAATTTTGGCAGTGTGAATTAACGCATCTTGCTGCAGAATAAAATCTTTGCAAATTAGATTCTTCCCTTCAGGTATTATAACTTCTTTGAACAAATTTAAATATGTAGCAGAAGTTACTTTTTCTTCCAAGCATACTATTTCACCTATTACATACGCTAAAAAGCAACCGCACACCATTATGCCCTTATCTTGCCTCTTTAGAATATGCTGTATGACATTCTAATATTCTATTCATTGTTTTATCGATTCATAAAATCCTATACCAGAAATTTTCTGGTTTTAAAGCATGCTCGTTATCGAACTCCACTCTTTTCAGCTTATTCTTTTTACTCAGAAACGGTATTTTGCGCGCTACCTATCCGTTTTTTACACTTTTTCGAAGTCTTCGAACTCTTTCTACGGTTTCTACGCTATTCGACTAGTTTTCCTCGGATTTTAATTGCTGACATGAAAGGGATGAGGAAAGTATTAGAATTCTTCTATCCACTCTTTTTGCACTCACTCTTGGTCTTTCCGATCATCTTGCTACGATAATGCGATGCTCATTTTGAAAAGTTTTAATAGCTTTACAAATTGCCATTGCACTTTTTTCAAATATTGCTGCAATATCTCTGCAATTTTCATTCCTTGTGCAGTTTTATTATTGTCTTCCGCTTCTCAGTTGTTAGATGCTTGATTATATTTTAAAAATTTCAAAAACTACATATTGTTGAAATTTTAATACTTAAAAAATTAAATGGTTTTACTTACATATAAATGGATATCGATATCTATCATTTACTGTAATAAACTTTAGGATATGCAGCATTAAAAGTCTTCTTTCATTGACTACAGATCGTTGTAAACTTATTTTTGACTGCTTGCAAGTAATAACATCGCTGCACTCCTTCGACCAAAGTAAAGAGTAGATATCGTTATGTAAAATTCTCTATGAATAAGAGTATATTACCAGTGCAGCTTTTTATAATAGTCATTACAGATTTTATTTTAGCAACTAGATCGTTATTTTAATAGATGAAATCTAATTTATCCCATGTAAACTTACTTTTGACTGCCATTGAAGATACATATTTTTGTTTTACGTAGAAACAATATCATAATACAGTAGGCGTTATTGATAACATTTTTATCTTTCATTTAAATAAAATAATCAGATATCTGATATAAGATTTCCCTAAAAATTCGTATATATTGCTCATGCCTCGTAATATTTTAAATAATTTGTTTATTTTAATTTGATCTACATATTGCATTTCTATCTTAACTGCCTAGACGTAATACTTTAAAAAGTCAGTGGAAGTAGTTATCATTTATACTAAATTTCGTGTCTTTTAGACACGCAATCATAATAATTTTCATTGGGCGCAAAGTTGTTGGTAATTGATGGTCAATGCTCCTGAATTACTAAATAAATATATCAGATGCATGACAATATTACCTTTCATTTAAAGGATTTCAAACAGGAGCAGAGCAAAACAATCCCCAACTTTCAACAAAACAATCCAAAACAGGAAAGTGAAATTCTTACACACCAATGCACCCATATTTCGAAATTATATACATAAGAGCTCAACAAATACACTGGCAGTCGCACCTCATTTAGATGATATTCAGCCACACAACAGCGAAAGAACTGAGGGAGTTTGTAATAGATGGGGCACTAGCGACAGGAACGAACGAAAGTGTAATTTTCATCTTTTCTAACCAAAGGCGTAGGGGAAAGCGAAGTGCCAAATCGAACCGATGTTGGGTAGACACAGAAATGATGCGTGGGGGGACTTTAGGGTTGCTTTATATTGAAAATCAATATTACGAAAGGCCCCAAAAATATAATGAAACATTTTTTTTTTTTACTTTTCATCACATAAATTCAATACCGTTCGGGGAATGAAAACGTAGTCCTTATCCTGAATGTATGTATATATATCTTTCCGTATTTTGAGTTGTTATATTTCAGCCGATTTAGGAAGAGGCGTGTAGTTCCTAAAGTAATCAGGCATGGAAGGATATATATATATATGTGTAGATGAGAATATATCTATTAAGATATATTTTGGTACAAGCAGAAAATGGTTAGTAGTGAGACATACTATATATATGATGTGCAGGGAAAATTGACCGAAAATAAGATATCATACCGTCATTTAATATTTGTTCATTATTTTTATGAGCGGAAGGGGGGTTAAGATAACAGCCTACACTCATAACTCATATATCTGTTTTAATATTCGCTAGTAAACATTGGTCTAAACCCAGCTTAAATTTTTTTAATTATTCTGTGCACTGAAAAAAAAAGCTATCATCGTCATCCTTATACGAGTAATAAAATTTTATATTTCATAATTATTACATTTTAAATCATAAAGGACAAGAAATTCTAATAGAATGAATATAGCTAATAAAAAAATGGGATGTATTTAAGAGTGAGGGCATCAGCCAAGAATAAAATTAAACCGATTTCAAATTTTCTTTAAATGATCTTTGCAGAAACCAATCTAACAGGAGGTATTTTAAAAAATGTTACAAGGATTATAGAAAATTTATTTAAAAGGTAATTATTTTTTTCCATTATAAAGTATTTCACAATAATATCATAATTTCATGTATGGTCTTAGGTATTAATGTATTTATTCAACATATTTTTATATTTGTACGAATTCGAAGTTAAATGCTCAAAACTCAACATGGCGGTGAACAATTTTAAATTAATTGTTTTAAATAAATTTGTGCTATTCTATAAATTACTTTTTAAATCTGTACCCAAGGTGCTTTAGGTTGTTTATGATGAATCTATGAATCAGACTTTCAAATTTCAAAATGACGGATACGAAAGGACGGCTAAAACTTTTAAAAATATTTCTTCAATTCAATCTATTAGTTTGAAATTTAGTGTCCTGATTTGTTTTGGTCGCTGATTACAATTGCAAAAGCTTTTCAAAACAATATTTTCAGAAATTATTTGATATGTTTTACTGTAAAAAATTTCAAAAGTTCTTTCTATATCTTAATTTTGTATTCTAATCAACATAATCAAAAATCAATCCTACTATGATATGATAAAAAATTCAGGGCAATTGGTCATATATGGTCATATATGGTACGTGCTGGAGACAAAACATTTGCAACTTAAGCCACATACAAATTTTTTTATTTAATACTTTCTTTACTTAATTACATAGAAGTATTTCACCTTATGTAGTACCTATAAAAAATAACAAAAAATAAAATTTTATTCGATTCACAATTTCAGTTGAACAAAACATTTGCAACTTTTCGTTTCAAGAATTTATTTTTAACCCTTAATTAAATTGCCTTGAGTATTACTTGTGCGCATCTTCTGGGCGTGGAAGAAATCAAGTTGTCCATGATGTTGTGAAATCATTTCACACTCTCCCTTAACAGCCTTGTAAATGTCCCATTTATTAATAAAGTTATGCTTGCGAAGGTTATATTTTACAATCTTCCAGAGATTCTCAATTCGATTAAGATCGGGGACTCCGTTGGTCAGTTTAAAACTCTTTTTCCATAATACCTAATTCAACTCTTTACCAGTGTCGGAATATATTTATGATCGTCATTATATTGAAATGACCATAATAAAGGCATATTTTTATTATTATGGAGAAGCATCAGTTCTTCTAAAATGTTCGATTGGTCCATCACTATCGTGTGCAGAAACATCTCTATACCATTAAATTCCCATCAGCGAGAATTTAGTTTTTGACCCTTAGGTCTTCTTACTTCTTAAATGTTGTTTAGTAAGAAAAAGAACCGTCTTCCAGTTCCAGTTAATATGATTAATATGACTTTAGCAAATTCTAACCTGATCGTCAAATTTTTCTTTAAAATTGGGGTCTTCTTTGCTGCAGCTTTCAAATTTAAAATTAAATTAACTCTTCTTCTAATAGTCCTGGAACTAATGAGTTAAGTCATGTAAAAAAACCTAAAAGGGTCACGCACTAGATCCTCATTAGACAAATAAAACTATTAAATTTTATGATGGGAATTGAATGTTCTCGGGATGTTTTTCAGGCCATAGTTTGCAATACTTCCGTAGGTTGACGAAAATATGCCATTATTATTGACGTTTAAACATAATAACGGTCCTAAAGACACTTTGACACTGGTTCAGAGTTAAATTAGGAATAATGGAATAAAAGCCAGCGTAGTCTATCTCAATCCAAACCAACAGTGGCAGAGGATTCCACACATCATCATCGACAACTGCATTTCTTTCACGCTTAAAAGTTTAAAAGAGGATATAATTTTTGATATTTTAGTGAAAATTAAAAACCCCATTTGCATTACTCTTACACTTATAGCATAAGGTGAGGTAAAGTAAAATAAAGGAAATATTGAATAAAAAACTTCGTGTGCGACTTCACTTCCAAATGTTTTATTCAATACTATATGTCCTACGGAATGTTTAATTCTAGAAAGACATACTACGTACATACATATATTGGTGAATTACAATTCGGGTGGGATATATTTTCGTTAACTATAGCGCAAGCATCCTCAGATTACTTTTAGATTAGATTTAGGTTGACATAAATTTAAAAAGTTAGATTTTTTAAACGAATTCAAATCATACAAAAGTTGTTACGAATGCTTTAAGAGGTATACGCAATTTTAATTGTTTCTATATTCGACACTTGAGATTGTTTTGCTTTCAATATTATTTACAGTCTGTTTGGTAAGAGCGTATCGCTCAGAATTTAATAATGCGATCAAAAATTAACAAATTTTTATTATTTCCTTATTATTTACTTTATTTTCTCTTACACAATACATTTAATATTTGATGAAGTCACCGTTATTTTCTTTTATAGCTATACATCTATTTTTCATATTTTCAACTAATTTTGCAGCATATTTTAGTGGTAGATCCTTCCAGGCTTTCTTTATCGATGATTTAAGTTGTTGCAAAGTAAAACATTTATCCGCTGCAGCTTTGCCTTCATAAGGGCCCACACATTGTCAATTAAATTAGCATCAGAACTTTGTGAGGGCCACTCACACACTGTGTTTGGATCGTTGTCTTCTTGCAAGACCCACAATCGGCTTCCTGTTCCAAAACAAAAATATGCAGACTTTAATATCCTGTTTTTGTAAATTGCAGCATCCTTTCTGTATTCAGATTTCTAGTAAAGCAATCAATTTTCCAAAGAAGAAAAGCATCCCCACACAGGAACTTTTATTGGGTGTTTTACAGTATGTATGATGTAATGCCGTTTTTTTTAACCGTACTCGTTTAGGTCCCTGGTATGTTCAAAATGATGATTCGTCAGTGAACACGACGTTTGTCCAATCGCAGTTCAAATATTCATTAACCCATTTCAAAAGGTTTTCGATGCGGTTTTTGAATAAAAGTGGATTGATTGTAGTACTGCGGTTTTTGATGGAATTTTCCTTTATTCTTTGGCGTATGGTATAGAGAGACATGTTGATACCTTTTTCCGCCAATTTGCTTCTACTGCTGCCTCAGCGTCATTTGTGGATTCTTTTCAAAAAGCTTCCAAATAGCGATGTCTTCTTTCTTTGCTATTTTTCTTGTTTTATCCCTCCCTGGCAAGTCGTCGACGCTTTTTTCTCAGAAAACTTACACCACTTCTTTCGTTCAAAACGCTTTTAAAATATGGCACCCATGTTGAAAATCGATCTTAACAGTGCAACGCAAAATGAGACTTTAAGCATGACGCGCATATATATAGGTAATACTCACCCCCTCCACTTTAAATATTTCTGTCTCTTTCTCTTTCTTTCTGAGAAATCGTCGAAACGCTCTTACCAAACAGACTGTATATATGATTCTTGCTAATAACGTATCATACTATGAAAAATTGAATATGTTTCTTATTACTTATCAAATGCAAGAGAATTTTAAAATGATTTTCTTCATATAGTTTTTTTAATCCTATCTGCCTTGCCTGTAAGCTGGGGAGAAGTAGATGGATTGGTGGCTGAATTCCGTGTTTCACATATTCTTTCATTCAGCCGCTAGACAAGCAGAATCATGTAATATAAAATTCAACTTATAAGAGCGGGGCTAGCGGAGAAGTATCAAATTTGGCAAGAAGCGTTTAAAGGAATTTTAAACTCTCTTTTTCAAATTAGGTTTATTATATTGCTTTAATAATATAATACTATTAATAATTATTACATTAATCATTTGTTGTAAAAACAATTAACCATTTATTGGAATTTTTATTTTGTTTCTTTTCATTGTGGAATTTATTTCGAGTATTCGTAAAAATGGGTATTTGTAAATACTCATATAACAAGCGAAGATGCCAATTATGATTATTGGTTTAGTAAGAATAATCCTTGTTATGAACATCGTTAAATTTTTATATGTTTTACATTTTTAGCATTAATTCGTAAACATCATACAAGGTGGCGCAAAATTAATCACTATATCGGAAGATGTTATAATTATTGCAAATGGCGTCGTACGTCAATCATATTTGACATTTGTGAACTACACAGCTGCAGAATACAAACAGACAAGCAATGGATCGCTGTGAATTACTGTCAAGCCATCCTCAATCTCAACCACGAAGAGGACGATTTTGAGTCGAAAATCATCATGAGCGACGAGGTGCATTTCCATTTAAACGGTTACGTCAATAAACAAAATCACCGTTTCTGGGGGCACTGAAAATCCGTGTGTCATGCACGAAGAGCCGTTGGTTGGTTGGTTGGTTGCTGTGGCTGCCTAGAAAGGCACACTTAGGCCAATTTTGGCCCATTGTGTTACCACGTAGCGCAGGAGACCATGGTTATTCGTGGGATTCGAACCCACAGCCTCTGGGACGGTAGGACAGCGCGCTAACAACTGAACTACCAGAGGCCCCTAACGAAGAGCCGTTACATCCACTCAAAGCCACTGTGTGGTGCGGCGTTCACGCGGGAGAAGTGATTGGGCCGTATTGTACTCGCCATTGGCAATACGGAAACTGTTACTGACGAACGCTACAGGGCCATAATAAACGATTTCTTACTGCCGGAACATGTGGTTTCAATAAGACGGTGCAACCGCACACACAGCGCCAGTCACAATGGATATTGTGAAAGAAGCGTTTCCTGGTCGCGTAATCTCCCGTTTTGCCGATTTGGCATGGCCAGCCAGATCGCCCGATTTAACCACCCCAGACTTCTTTCTTTGGGGCTACTTGAAGTTGCGGGTTTATGCCAACAAATCTCAGACAATCGCAGCCCTTAAAGAAAATATTCGACAGGAATGCGAACAGTTATCACTGGAAATCTTGCGGAAAGTCATGGAAAATGCGATAAAACGGGCACAAATTTGTATCAACACTGGCGGCAGCCACTTGACGGATATCATCCTTTCCACTTAACAGAAAAAATTGTAAATGTCCGAAGATAAAGATTTCCATCACTCTAAATACTATATATTTTTTATTTAGTAAAAAATTTATACAAAAACAAAATTGAATGATTAATTTTGCGCCACCTTGTACATGGACGACACGTAAGTCTATCAAAAGTACTCATTCATTCACATTACAAATTTTAGCAAAAATATTGAGTTTTCAGGTTTTACTGAATTTCTGGATTTTTCTTATGTTTTCCATGCCTTTGTAAATATTGTAATATTCATTTCTGTTTTTTTCGTTATTTTAATTTGTTAAAGTCCTTTCCCTATTTTCTTTAAATTAAAAAAGCAAAATGATGCTCCAGACTTAAAGACGATCGGACAATAGAACAGTCAGATATTTTGAATGACATATTATATCATGAAAATTATTCTTGAGGTCGATTTTTCTTAAAAATTTGAAAGCTCATTTTGATATTCAAATCAATTGATATTGATAATAACAGGACTGTCTCTAATACAATTCAAGAGGTACCTGAACATAGAACTTCTTATCTTAGCTCTCGGCGTGTCTCCCACCTTCAGAAATCCCGCGCTGATCACAAAAATTATTTTAGTTCCTAACGCTGCCGGCACTCATTCCTCTTCCCGTTCCCCACCCTCTTCTGCCAAAGCCCGTCCCCCTAGCTGTCTTTCCATATATTACCAAAACGTTAGAGGCCTGCGCTCCAAAACTCACTCAGTTTTCCATAATTCCTTCCTCTTCCCTTACGACATTTTTGCGCTCACAGAAACCAACTTAATTGCTAGCGTAAATAGCAATGAATTATTTTCTGCAGACTTCACTGTTTTTCGTGCTGACACCAGCGATATTGACTTAGCTCCTACTGGCCGCGGCGTCCTCCTTGCTGTTCGCAATCGTTTCGGCGCTTGCCTTTTTACTTCCTCTAACACCTCTAATTGTAATTTCGTCTGCATCAAAATTTCTCTAACTTCTAAATTCTTGTATATACTCTGTGTCTATATTCGTCCCTCCCAGCCGCTTGAGACGTATAAAATTGCCACCGATGTGATTGATTCACTCTTCAGTAGTCTTGGTCCAAATGATGAAGTCTTCGTTCTTGGCGACTTTAATCTCCCCCGCCTTCAATGGATCCGGTCTGATGACGAACTCCATTATGTCCCTCTCAACACCCTATCTGATAAAGAGACTTTCTTCATTGACCGCGTCTCTGACTCTGGTCTCTACCAGATTAGTGGTGTAACCAACAATCTGGGTAGGCAGTTAGATTTGATTTTTGTTTCCGATCCTGTCAACTCGGTTGTCATCGAGAGTGCTCATCTCCTCTCCACACTGGACCAGTATCACCCCCCACTCTTCCTCACTTTTTCTCTTGAACCCCCCCTTCCTCATACTCACTCCGAATCGTCCTACTCTCTCAACTTCCGAGCAGGGGATTTTAGCAAATTAAATCACCTACTTGATCAATCGTCCCTTCATTCCCTCTCAACTGTTTCACTGCTTTCTGTTGAAGATGTCGTAGACTCTTTCTACACCGAACTATTTACCTGTTTAGCTCAGTCTATTCCCTTCCAATCTCGTAGAGATCATGCCTCATCTCCCCCGTGGTACAATAAAGAACTTCGCTCTCTTCGAAACAAGAGAAACAAACTGTGGCAGGCCTATCTCTTAACTCGATCGGATCCCGACCTGTCCAATTACCTCTCTGTGGCTTCCCTGTTCTCTGAACGCAGCCAATCCTCTTACCTCGAATATTTGGAACATATGCAGTCAACTCTTCGCTCAGATCCTAAACGCTTTTACAAATTCATTAACGTCAAAAGAAAATCCAGCGGCTATCCTTCAACACTTAAACTTGACGACACATCTTCCTCCGACCCTCGCGTAATCGCTAATCTTTTCGCTAAACACTTCAGTCAATCCTTCAGTGAGCTTTCTCCCGAGCCTGATGCTACCTACTTCCACTTCATGCGCTCTTGCCCACAAACTACCCTAGCATCTGTCATCATTGACTCATCAGTAGTTGCTGCTTCCATCAACACTCTTGCTGATGATCACAACCCAGGTCCTGACGGAGTCCCTGCCATCGTTCTGAAAAAGTGTGCTCAACACTTGATTGAACCTCTTACCCACATCTTTCAACTTTCTATTGCCCAAGGTATCTTCCCCTCTAGGTGGAAAGATTCCTTTATCATCCCCATTCATAAAAAGGGCTGTAAGAGTGATATCTCCAACTACCGTCCTATAGCGAAGCTCTCCTGCATACCCAAACTCTTCGAAAAAATTGTATACGATTGTTTATTCTTTCATTGTAAATCCTTATTTTCCCCTTCACAGCACGGTTTCCTTAAAGGCAGGTCAACTACTACTAACCTTACCGACTTCGTCTCTAAAACACTATGTGCCATGGAAAACGGTGAGGAGGTCGACGTCATCGCTACTGACTTCAGTAAGGCGTTCGACAAAATCTCACATAAACTAATTATCTTCAAACTCAGCTACCTTGGATTCAATCAGCCTTTTCTCTCCTGGTTGAAGTCATACCTTTATCAACGCCAGTACAAGGTTCTCTTCTGTTCCTCATCCTCTAACCCTTTCGTGGCCAATTCTGGTGTTCCCCAGGGAAGCCATTTAGGTCCGTTGCTTTTCATTCTGGCTATTAATGATGTTGAGTGTATTATTAAGCACTCGGATCTTTTTATCTACGCCGACGACATGAAAATCACTAAACGGATTTCTTCTCCCACGGACTCCCGACTCCTTCAAGACGACCTTGACAACTTTAATATATGGTGCCACAAAAACTCTCTTGCGCTTAATGTCTCCAAATGCCAATCTATTACTTTTTCCCGCAGACGCCCTTCCTCTCCCCCCAGAGTTTACCAGTTATCTGATGAAACTATCCCCTATGTTTCCTCTTTTCGCGACCTTGGTGTCATTTGTGATAGCGAACTTAATTTTCGTGATCACATTGACAGTGTAGTTGCTAGAGCCAACTCTGCACTTGGCTTTGTTAAGCGCTGGTCTAAGGAGTTCCTTGATCCCTATGTTGCCAAATCCCTCTACGTATCCTTCGTCAGGCCTCTTCTCGAGTACGCTTGCCAAGTTTGGTCTCCATACCAATCTACAAGCATCAACAGGATTGAAGCTGTTCAGCGTAGGTTCCTTCGGTTTGCTTTACGTGAGCTTCCCTGGGCTGACCGTCTGTATCTTCCCCCATACGAAAACCGCTTGATGCTTATTGACTTGCAGCCCTTATGGAAGCGGCGCGACCTCGCTGATATTACATTCATCCATCAGCTGCTTTCTGGGGAGATTGATTGTCCTTCTCTGCTTCAGCGGATTTCCTTCTACACCAACCCCCGCTATGTCAGGTCGGCCCCTCTCTTTCGCCCTGCTTACCACCGCACCAATTACGGACTTGCCGAGCCTCTCACCCGTATGCTTCGAATGGCCAACTCCCTTCCCTCCTTCGACTTCCATCTCTCTAAATCGTCCCTTAGGAACGAATTCCACCACAGTTCCTCTTGAATTGTTGTTCTAGGCCCCTTTCCCTTTCCTTAGCTTACTTAATTTAATCCTGCCTTCCCTTACTGCTGTTTCCCTAGCTTATAAGTTTAATTTAATTCTAGCCTTAATTGTTTTTGTTTCTGTTACGTAGCTTGTATTAAGCGAATTAAATAAATAAAAGAACAACCGAAGTATTGACAAATATGTACATAGGTGAGGTACCCACGCATGCACACATTCTAAGTTGCCCGTATTGACATCAAGAAAGAGGAAGTTATAAGTATTGCCTATCAATAAGCTCGTCACTCGCATATATCGCGCATGTTCTAGCCCAACACCGCTTAAACACAACTCGTGCTTGGCGTAATTTAGAAGTTTTGTCAATACATCAGCGATCATTTCTTCTGTTGACAAATGTTTTAATTCTACCACACTTGCTCACTATTTCTCGCAGAATTTGATACTTAATGTATTTTGTTTTTCCGAGTAGAACCGGATTGTTTGCTGAATACTGAGCACTACGGTTGTCCCCAAAGATGATAATGTCCGTAAATTCGCTCAATTCAAACTCGCTCAGGAGATTTTACAGATAAATCCCTTTCTTTGTGGCTTCCACTAAACTGCCTCTGTCGACCAAAGTGCGACGTTTCGTTGTTTTTGCGATTTCAAACCAATCGCTGTGCCGCTAAGCATAAAGGCGTAATTGACGATCAATCTAACAATTTTCCCAGTCAATATTCGTAATCCCATATATGTAGCAATTCGTCAATCTTCGAAAACACCAAATCTAAGTCGACAGACCCGGATAGGTATCTTAAAATTCTAATAACAAACGCACACGCAACTGACGTGAGGATTTGATCGTAGTCAATGCCATATTTTTGACTATATCCTTCAGCCAATAAACACGCTTTTCTTCGTTCGATCTTGTCATCAGCTCCGTGCTTGCTTGTGAGTACCGGATCCACAACCGACAATAAAGGCTCTAGGAGTTTTTCGGACCACAAGGTGAGAAAAGCTCCACTGTGTCTCAACGTAAGCTAAACAATATAATAGTTATGTTTGACGAAAACAACTTCTAAGCACCACGGCGCACTGAGAGCATACAATGAGGATTTTAACAACGAAACTGGTGTGTCACAGGAAACTCAAGGATTTTAGTTCAGTGTTCGATGACTATTTGACAACAAACCTAGAGAGCCCCGTGGCGCACCAACTTACCCGGAGTTTTATGCTAGAGTAAAGTGGTGCTGCGAAGTATTCAATGTAACGGCTAGAAGCATTTGAAAGAGAATTACGTAATAATATGAAGAATTTATGGATTTATTATTGAGAAATGTTTAAATAAATTATATATCTACAATTTTACAATTATTATAAAAACAGGATTACAAACAAGTTTATCCAGAAAATTAGAAAGAAAATATAGTGATGAGAAATTTAAGAAACTTAATACTATAATTGCGGAGTCGCACTTGCACTTAACAAACTTTCATTTTAAAAACAACGAAAATATATAAGCTGTAATGGTCAAGAATGCTTCCAGCTAATGTATATCGAATCGATATCGTACGCGTTTTCAATTATTTTAGCAACAAAATTAAAAAAAAACAAAAAGTACCTATTATACATTTGTTTTATTTATTCCAATATTTCGTAATATATATTAAACACCACTATAATTCCTGTTTTCCATCTTGTAAAGGACATCTATAACACTGTAAATGTATAAGGAAGAGTTGAGTTTTATAATAAACAAATATTCTTTTTTATTTTTTGTAATATTTTCTAGAAATTATATTTTACCGGGTAAATAATTTACTTAATTACTGCTTTTATGAACTATCTATTTCAGTTTATATTTTACTTAAGCAGTATTATAATTTTAAACAATAATAAAGATGCATAAAAGTCGACCTTCAGATTGCACTTAATCAGAATAATGATTACAGTAAAGTAAATGCCAGCTGTGCTTGAAAAATATGTTTACCCTAAGCAAATACGTCAAAGTCACAAAGCACGACAAACACGCTATGCAGAGGGTCCGATAATAAAAGAATGTCCTCTGAATAAAAGGGTGTTTTTATGGAAAACTTTTCAATCCGATGGCACGGGCTAAACCCTTTTAGAACAAGGAAGATAAATTTCCAAATTTTTGAAAAAAAACTTTCCACCCCTTTCGAATGCGCTGAAGTGTGATCGCGTGCAAGCCATACAAATTGTGCCCGGCTTAGAGATTTCGGAGAGGAATTGAAATATTGATCAAGGGGTCACTTAGATTTTAGATTTTCTGGAGGAGCAGATGTTTCTATTTTACGGTAAGTCATCCAGTTACTACACATTGAGAAAACAATTTGACAATTTTAATACTGTTCATTGATGGAGGCATATATTTTTCTCAAGTATATTACTAAAAATTCCATATGTGAAAATTTGTTTGTAGAAAATGAGCAAAAAATCAAATTGTTGAGGAAGTATATATATATTTATTAGTATTATATATATTGTATATGAATATAAAATGAGAAATAAAACACTTTATAATTTAAATATAGTTGTAATAAAAATTACTGTAATCCACTAAATATTAAAAGAAAAAAGAATTATATCGGAGGCACAAAATCAAAATTAGATTTAAAGATTTATTAAATAAGAGTATGATAGGTTAATTTCGAATAGAACCAAATTGCTTTTAGAAACTTGAGAATATAAATTGTTTTAATTTGAAGAGAAAATAAGATTTTTCTTGAACTCTGTAATGAAAATGGTTTCATTTTTTAAATTACATTTTTTGGGATGTTGCATGAAATTAATAAAAGAATTGATTATACATTGCTTTCATACACCTATACAACCAACCAAAATAAAAATAACATGATTTTATTAAAAAAAAGATAAATTTAACTTCATCTGATTGATTTAATTTGAAGCTATATAATTTATGTATGTATGTGCGGAACATAATAAATTTACATACTCTCCAATATGTATTATTAAAATAAGACTAAACCTAACCCCCTAAGGGTTTAGCCTAAGCATTGTACGTATATATAAATCTCTATGCCTTAATGCCTTCTTCGCTTTATAACATTCCAATAAAATTAATAAATTTTTTAATAAAAATTCTACCTACGTTCTTAGTACATGGTATCAGGAGGGAGTACGTTTTGAGATTAAAACCAAAAATTTTAGCATTGGTCGTCATATTGGAAAACAGTTTTTCGCTATTATCTGGGAAACCGTTGATCCTACAATAACATTTTTAAGGTCATTTGTTGTTCAGAACTGAATTTTATTTTTTTCACCATTTTGTTTTTAAAATCCATGGTTTTTTAATTACAGGATATTATTATCAATTTTAGTTTATTAGCAATCTACAGTGAGCTTCAAAAGTGAATAGACACATAGAGATGATATTTACCTTGAATAAAAATAAACTAAATTGCGGAATATTTTCGAAATGATATAAAGAGCCATTATAATACAGAAGATACAGTTAGTTACCTGTGAAATAATAATATTATCTGTAATGTAACAAACTAAATTTTATTTCAATTTCATAATGACGTATGAATGAAAAGTGAATAAATGCATACAAAAATATGGAGTGAATAAACAAATAATACTTGGTGGGGGCACCTTTTATACTTTTATCAAGATCTTCCCAAATATATTCGATGGGGTTAATATCCGACGATTGGAGTTGGGAGTGAAGTTGTTTTGGGAGATGGTAAGTTATCTGCCTTTTCTGCTTTTTCGACAAAAAATGTAACAGACTGATAAAACACATAAATAATTTGCTATCTTGCAGTGCCTACTCAAATCCCAAGCAAGATTACCGTTAGGTCCCAAAGAAGTAAAGAAATGTTGTTCAATATGGTGTTCACTTACTTCTGCTGCTCACAGTATATAATCATCATAGATAACTTTCTCTTCGTCATTACTTGTCCTTATTTGATCTCATCTAACACTTGTGAAACGTTGTCGCACAATGGCTCACTGCAGGAAATGATTCAAAAGTTGAGCCCTGTTTTCCGACATTCACTAGCTTTTCCACAATTGGTTTTATATTAGCACGAAATGAGTTGAAGTAAAGCCAAACTTAAGTCCATGTTCTTTTCCAACACCGATTTCTTGTGTCTAAATGTTCTCCGAACATAGTTTGGCTTTAGTGGTATGTCCTAAACGAATAGAGCCGAGCTACAGCCAGACGCGAATCCAGAAGTTAACTTTAGGGTAATATTAATATCTTTACATTTAAATTTTAATGTAAGATAGCTTATCACAGCAAAATTTATATTAAAGAAAAAAACAGTTCATTATTAGTTAAACCTTAAAGAATGAGTATATTTTTCTAAAATAATGACCAATAGATCGACGATGTTTTGACAAATTAATTGTTTTATTACTGTAGCGCAAAAAAGTGCTAAAAGAATTAATAACACACTGTATCGGCCTAGCACGAGGAAGGTGTAATTACGGCCTGGCCTAGCAGATTTCTTGAAATATCACATCATACCACCGGTATGACGGCATTCGATTTTCTTGAAATATTTATAATGTGGCAAAGATGGTGGCATGCGTTCGCTAAGTGTTAATAGATAGGAAGTGGACTAATTTCTATATTTATTGAAAACTTTTCAGTTACCTAGTTATATGTAATACTTAACCCACGATGTGTAAACAAATGGATATATCCTGTGAAATTCTGAGATTGAGATTATGCCGTTATGTAAATAATAAAAAAAAAACACACACAAAGCACAAAATGTTACTTTTTCAATGCAATATTAATACAAACTAGAAATTAAAATTGGTTTCCTCTATTTATTTTTATTTAATCTTTAGAAATTTCCTTTGGCAAATCTGACTTACTTCATTATTCTTTAAACTCTTCCTCTACTCTACTACTACTAACTCAGTTAGATGTAAATATTTGCTTGATGGATAACCCAACGTGTTCTCTAAAAATCACGTAAATCCTCTCAGACGACACGGCGCCAATTTCAGTTCTTTAGTTTTCATAGGGTCTTCACCATCTTCACAATTCTAATTTTCCCGAATTGCTTAAAATATTAAATGAATTTTAGCTGCTAATTTTCCTCATTTCGTTTCACAAACCTTGACGCGTACAGCAAACTGAGCAATTAGCTTAACTAATATACTACACATTGCTAAGCTTACAAACGTAGACATACCCACTACCGTTTATTAAGATGTAGTTTCCTTAGTAGATCTCAATAGCTAAAAATGTATTTGCCTACTCAACGCTTTCCTGCACCTAACTGCAACGAAATTCTTAAACTATTGCTCTTGAAATAACAAAAAATATTTTGAATAAAAATTTTTATTTTAGAAAAAAAAATGTTGCAGAGCCAGAAATAGGAAATTTACTTCTTAATAATTTTGTCGTAAGACCAACGGTTTTCGAGATAATAGCGAAAAACTATTTTCCCATATGGTTGCTAATGCTGATAAATTTGGTTTTAAACTCGGAAAGGACCCCCTACTATACATTGCAACTTAGTAACTATAGCAATTTAATTTAATTTAATTTTTTTAACTTAACATATTGCCTCCTTTGTATTCTAATAAAATATGATTCTAAAGTGGCGAGCTCAAGTGCTGACCGAAAATTGCACATTTGAGGACACTGTTGCGAAAATTTAGACTTTTTGGTTTAGGGCCATTAATTCCGAATTTGCTATTGAAATATGAAAATTCAAGAAAGCGAATGTATAACTAAAATTTCTTAGATTTAAGGTATTTAAACCAAAATTAGTACAAAGGACTTTTCTCAATGACTGTTTCCGAACTTACTCTCAATATTGTTAAAATTCATTTGGTGGATCCAATGTTACAAATGTTTTTTAATGTACGAAGTCTGTTCAAAAAGTATCGCGAATTTTGAATTTCCGCGGGCTACGTATATTCGATTTTCGACTTTTTTTGTGGAGTTATGTTGGTACTCATGTACCTCAATTATGCTCGGTTATTTTGAATGTTCAGTTGACAGCTATTTTGCTTGGATGTGTTTTGGCTCGTCTTCGATTTTTGCCTATTCCAAAAAATGGATTAAAGAATCCGTATCAAATTTTGGTTTCCACATCATAACCATGATTCGTCACTAGTTATGATCCTTTGGAGAACCCAAGAGCTCCTTAGCAATATTAATACGATGCTGTTTTTGGTCGAAATTGAGCATGAATTTCGCGGGGGCCTGTCTCATGCCCAAATCATTGGTAAGAATCGAATGGCACGAGCCAATCGATATGTTTAGATCCTCAGCAACTTCTCTAACGGTGATTCGACGATTGGCTAATACTATTTTCTTCACTTCTTCGACGTTTTCCTCCGTTGTTGACGTGCTGAGGTGTCCGGCACGCTCTTCGTGGTTCACATCTTCTCTGCCCTCTGAGAACATTTGGTTCCACCGATAAACGTTGCTTTAGTCCAAGGTAGCCATATACCACAGCCAACATTCGAAATGCATCCGTGCACTTAATTATTTGATACAGATTCTTTGATCCATTTTTTGGAATAGACAAAAATCGAAGACGATCCAAGATTACGGACTACGCGAATGCTTCTGAATTTGCTATAGTTGGTTTTCACGTTGAAATATAATAGTAATGTAGCTTATGATCGCATTTAAAAAGCTGTTAGCAATTTTAGTAAGTATTTTCTTAATTTTTATTTGCTTGGTGCTGATTTTTATTTAGTTTACCTTGATTTTGATATGTACATATTTGTAATTGAATTTAATTTCATTTTCCTTAAATTGAATTTCGTTGTTTATTTTGTGTTTATATCATTATTTTATAGGTTTAAAACTGATACTTTAACTGATCTCAATTCATCTCTCAATGGGTTCCAAGAGCATGAACATAGCCTAAAGTAAAGTAGATTTTTGAATTTTTAGTACTTAATTTATGTGTTATATTTCCCATACAAGTATATCTGCAAGCCTGTTATATTTTATAAATTCAAAGCAATTTTTTACGAAATCAGAATTCGACGTTAAATTATTTTGGAAAATAATGAATTGCATACATATATCTGATTTTGAAGCATAATTTATAGGAAACTTGTATATGTTTCTATAATGCACGTCTTCTAACAAGTTAACGAATTTTTCAGGGCAACTTGCAAAACTGAAAATTTAACGGCCGCTATCGCCAAATCGTGTTGCTTTGTATTTGACTAAATGTGTGATCCTATTAAATTCGACGAAATACAAATTAACACAGTTTCTATAGATTTGAAATATGTAATTATTACGATTACATATCGGCATAAAAGTCAAATAACTCCCGGAGTAATACTAGCTCTAGGTCCAGCTCTTAAAAAAAGTCAAATTTTAATAACTCTTTTAAAATATACATTGTAGTAATGCGGCATGAAAGTCGAAATATTGAGTCTAAGGTCTCCTCATGGATTTCGATGAAAAATTGTAGGAATTTTCATTTAACATTAAAAGTTTCGATCTTTTCAAGCAAAAATTACCGAAAGAACCTTTCTTCTTCCATTTCACTCGACAAATGCGTATTCGTCACCGTTAATAATTCGAATAAATCATTTGCCTTCAGAGCATTTATTTTACAAAAATTATCCAGAATTATTTAAAAAAAATTTATATCTCTGACTTATAGTTTTGAGACAAATACGACCGACATTTTTTGAAAATATAATATATTGAAAATTGCGATCAATAAATGCTTTTTTAAATATATCTCACTTTTAAGCCTAAAAAAAACTTTTACAACGTTTCGCCTGTGATGACACCTAAATATAAATTAGAAGAAATATAACCATAAATCATTAATTTAAATAAATTATGAAATTCGTTCAGTTGTTCACGAAAACTTAAAGTCGACACATTTTTAAATAGTATATAGTACAATAAAATCTGTAGAATTACGTATTGAAACTAAAAAATTATGCCCTTTTGAATTTAAAAAAATCAAAATAGTAGACACAATATGGCGCACAAAATATTTTCTATATTCAACAAATTTAAGTTAATGCAGAGGATATCGTTCAGGCACTATTTTCAAAACTATTTCCAAAAATTGGAAATTCAAAATGGTGGATCCGCATATTGGGGGCTAACATTTCTCGAGTTCAATAGATTTTAATGAAACTTAGTAAAAAAAAAATTTTATTTTTTTTCGAAATTTCCACCAATTTTATAATGTCTAGGATACACAGGGTATTGTGCTAAGGTCTGAACAGGGGTATGTCAATCGATTCTACAACTCCTCCCCCCTTTGAGGGTATCCCAGGATTTTTATATCAAAATGTGTTTCAATTTTCTCATATGAAAATCGGCAGGATAAGGGTTGTTCTGGGTTCACCTCCTCCATGAAACAAAAAAGTTTCGATTGCGATTGTAGGAGGTCTCCGAAGAAACTTTCAGAGTCTCAGGACACGATGTCGAGGAGATTGGCATATCCCTGTGCAAAACCCTGCATATGTGCGATCGGTCCATTGCACTTCTCATCAGAACAAAGATTGCTCGAGAAAGAATTAGCAGCATGGGCAACGGTTCAGTTATTTAGCGTACCACCAATTTGAGTAATTCCCATATACATACATATATGTACATATTGTATATGATATTGTATCACTTTCGCAATTCTTTAAAACTGAAATTTCACTCTGGTTGTTTAACTATCGGATTATTTCACTAAAATTCAAAGTGAAACTCCTAAAGTTTGCTTACTTATAAACTAAATAGTAATAAAATTGCAATTATTACTAACATCATTTTTCAAGGTAACGGCAACATTTTTCTAACAATTAGGAGAGTAACTGTTGGAATATTTTGTATTTTTAATTTTTTCTATTACAGAATAAGAGCAATATTTCCTGTACTCCTTTTTATTTAGAAACCATTTTCAAAACATTGTACTCGATAAATCTACTTTATTCACATACAAAATATAGATTGATTATAAACGTATTGAACTAACTGCTTTCATTTCGTTGTTAACTAAAATTCAAAATAAATGAGGCCTAAAAATGGTTAAAGTACACGCAAAGGAGTGGTTTTAGCTTATCCTTATTGTGGTTTAATAAATGCAGAAAATTAGGTTCTTTGTTGTTTACTAAGCTATTTATATTTCCTTAATTTTTATAATACTGCACGATAGATAAGCATCAGAAAATGACAAATTTTTATATTTGATAAGAGTAAAGAGCTTAACGCAGGCACGATATATTCAAATTTATTTCTCATTAATTATTCCATTTTAAAATTGTGGGTCTCCCAAAGTCTCTCCTTGTGCGTATACATCTGCATTTTATATTATATATGAAAATAATATTGAAATTAAAACCAAATCTAATATAAAATGTATCGATTCCCATATTAATTAAAAATACGATCCATTACACATTACAAACCAGTTCAATGGCCGTCTTTTATCAATTCAAACAAACTTTTATTAGTTGTTTTGTTTTTACAAAACTGTAAGGTATTTATGAAAAATAAATGTAATTTGTATTGGACAGAAATAAAATTATGCTACAAATGTTTGATTACAGTATTTTACTTTCTGCAACTTTTGAAGGTTATATACGATTATAAAAGTTATTTCGCAGCGGTGAGTAGGATAGTGAGATAGTTGCAGCAATTTATATACCAGAATGAATCCGAAAGAATTTTTGAAATGTTTTAAGTTGAAGCTTTTTTGAAGTGTGCTCTTATTATTATTATTATTAGAAATGATATATGATATAGCAGCAAGCAACGCGATTTGAAGAGATCTTTTTTGTAGACTCTGCTTTGCTTTCCCCACACAGATCGATAACTTTATAAAAAGCTATTATCACAGTTTCTTGGCGATTCAAAATGTATCCCGAAATAGGCACGAACGAAGACATCCATACTACACCCAAACGAGACACGGAGAAAAATTTAAATTGTTCAAAAGAAGTCTACAGGTACGTATGTACATGTTCTAACACACCTGCAAAAATCCAAATGAAGTACGGTACGCGTCTTACGAAATTTCGTGTTATTTCTTGAGGATAGTGGGTAAATTGTAAAGCCCTCGTTCAAAAATTCTGTCTCCTGCCTTAATCTCTCTCCCTAATTCTTGCCCTTTTTATTCGCTATACGGGTTAGGTTTGGGCGAATTTAGGATTCTGAAAAATTCCGCATCCGATGGTAATGAAAACTCTAGTAAAGCCACAAAATTCAACATCTCTATCGCAACCATAAATCGTCACCGGTCTTGTATGGGAAAGATGAAAAAAATCGAAGGCGGGTGTCTCACTTACTGATATCAGTGAATGTTGTTGTAAGTTGCAAGTTATTTGATCAGCAGAAATCGTATGGATAAATTCTTGCATCGAATTGCTACCTGTGATGAAAAATGGATCCTATACGATAACCGAAAGAGTTCAGGACAATGATGAAGGTTAAGATGGCGATATACTGGACCAGTGAATAAGTAGTGCATCATTCGGTCATGCAATACAGTCGAACCATTACGGAAGAGCCATACTGCAGAGAACTGGAAGATATGCACGGTAAGTTATATCAAAACAACCTTCACTGGCGAAGAGGTATGGGCCTATCTTGATTCTCGATAACACAGAAAATGCCATTACAACTGGCTGAGTTGGCATACAAAGTATTGGTTTACTTATCGTGCTGACTAAATTTGTCGCCTATGAGTTACCACCTTTTCAGGACTTTAGACAACCATCTAAGAAATAGACACTTTCCTAACTGGGACTCAATAATTGGGGCCTTCGATAAGTAAGACAGAACCTTCTTAAAATATGGAATATTGGCTAGATTCTGGATCAACGTTGCGGGTGCGTAAAAAAAATTGTATTTGGTGGATTAGCCAGACATATCTGTCTGAGTCTTTCATGGATGGTTTTGGTCGATTAGTCAGATATCTCTCTCTGTCTTTCTATCTCTGATGGATAGTTTGGTCGATTAGCCAGACATTTCCGTCTCTATCTTTTTCTCATCATAGTTGTTCTGTCTATCGAATGGTCAGACATCGCGGGCCAATAGCGCTATCTGTCGCGAGAATTTGGTTGGAAGTTTTATTAATTAAAAGGAGAAGGTTATGTACATGGTGCGAAGGATTTTAACCAGTGATCGGTAGTTCAACAGGCCTGTATGGTAGCCACCGGGCTATCAAGGCTTCTGGTCGTTGTTATTTAATTTATGTATACATCCGTTTGAAGGATCGAACGATCTAAAAATGGAATTAAACTTTTCGGTCATACTGAGTGTGGGTGAATGAATGAATGAATCGAAATAGCGTGGTGAACATAGTGTTTGATCGGCTGCCCGCTGACTGAATCAGTATAGATGAATATAACTGATAAGAGTTTACTTGCTTGCTTGCTATATTCTTACATGATGGGTCTCGGAAAAATTTTGATTGGCCGCTGATCCAAGCCCTGGTCTGAATAGGCTGCTGATAAGAACAACGCCTGAAAATAATACCTTATTAGCATCGCTATCGCTTTTTTTTTGTATGACAAATTTTATTGTTGAGGGTTTATGCTCTCTTGGTATCAAGACGATGGTTCGCGCGTACAATTTAGCGAATAATAACACTTAAAAATTCAAATTACAAATAAAACACCCAAAACTATTAATTCAATCAATATCAAGGGTCTATAATGGGTATATTATTAAAACATTATCGATAGACTGTAATAAGCATTTCCAATCCCTTAGCTGCGCATATCGAGTATATAATGTGTGTGAATAAATGATTAGAGAATATTTTTAATCATTATTATTTATTATTTATTTACAGTTTATAAGGGTTACCCTTGTAACAGTGAGTACATAGTATAAAGAATATGATAAGAAACATTGGAAAATACAGAAAGAGGTATAAATAATATGACAGTTTAAAGATATCACAGCTCATTCGTAGGGATGAATAAAAAAGTAAAAAAGTAATCAATTCACGGCTGCCCTACTAGTCGTAAAGGCAGAAGGCTCTAATGCGTAGGCAATTCGAAACATAATATACAATGTTTTTTTTTTCTGGTCAGCTTGAAGCAAAATAAAAAGAAGGTTATCTATACAAAAGTAGTTCTGAGATAGAATAGGAGATATAAAGAGCTGTCTGAAATGCTTATAAAAAGGACACACAAAGAAAAAGTGTGCAAGAGTTTCTGGCTGCCTCAAATTACAGATAGAGCATAGCGCGCTGTGGTCCAGGACGTAAGCAGAGCCTTTCCAGTAGAACTTAGTCTGGAAGGTGTTCATCAGCCTGAGTTGAGCATAGATTTGTAGTACAAAAAGAGGAGACCTGTGCATAAGATATGCTGCGCAGTTTTCTGTGAGGACCCTCGGGATGACCGTGAGCAGTGATTGCGATCTGGCATGGCTAATCAGGTCTGCCAGTTTCAGATGTCGACTGTAGCGCTCAAAAACGGAATCAGCAGCCCGGCTCCAGACCGATGGATCAGTGGAGGACAGGAGGTGCACCATACCAATACAAGCAAGATACGGCTCCAGCTGACTGATCCACAGTAGCCTGTTGCAAGTTAACTGTGTGCGGAATTGGTCGATTTGGCTGATCAAACAGATCCTCGGCAACCTGGTTGGTTCCATGGACAGGACTTTGATGACATAATTATAGGTCAGGGGGAGAATCCTCAGATCTAATTTGAAGAGGCCTAGTTCGAGGTGGAGGCTGGCACTTGGTGTCGATCGGGGGAGGCGCAGGAGTCTTTTGAAGAACTCCAGTTGGACTTTTTCCAGTTTGTCTGAGTAGCGGAGGGCCCAGCAGCATAAAGCAACGTGGCAAGGACAGTGATGTCACAAAGCTTGACACGGGCGCTCCAAGAGTCGATCCTGGGATTGGCGCAGAGCGACAGCATCGAATTCAACGCAAACTTTGACTTCCTGATGGAGTGTACCGCCGCCTGGAGACCAAAAGTCGAGCCTGAAATCAGGACTCCCAGGTACTCATATGCGCACACAACTTCGAGAGGGTCATTTCGGTAATAAAATGACTTGTTTGTTCTGCGTCCCCCTGATTTCAGCTCCATCACCTTGGTTTTGGCAGTATTGATACTCAGACCGTTCACAGCACAATAATTGTCCAAGGATAGCAGAATTTTGCGAAGAATCATCGGAGAGCGAGCCAGGATGACAATGTCGTCAGCGTACATCAAAAGAGGGAGGTCCTCAGCTGGGTTGAGGCTAAGACCCTCAATGCCATAGTTGCGCAAGTGAAGCTCCAGGTCAGCCAGGAAGAGCGAGAACAGAAGAGGACTCAGTACCTTACCTTGGAGAACTCCTTCGGTCACTGGAATGTCTTTTGAAAGAGAGCTGCCCACTTTAACGTTCAAGACGACTTGGCCGTAGAGACTTCGGAGGAGACGGATGATTTTTGGGCTGCACCCCTGGTTGAATAGTTTGGCGAACAGGACCCCATGTGGGACCGAGTCGAAAGCTCTAGCAAAATCTATAAATAGGGCCAACAGATTTTTCGCACCACGTCTGAGGTGTCTTTGGGCTGTTGATAGGAGTACGAAGGCATTGTCCAAGCAAGAGCGACCTTTCCGAAATCCAGATTGGACCTCTGGGATGATACTGTTGGCGGTGGCCCAGGCAAGCAGTCTGGTATTGATGATCTGTATAAAGACTTTCAAGATGATAGCGATACTCTATACCTCTGTAGTTGCGAGGGTTCGTCTGGTCACCTTTTTTATGGAGCATCGTGAGCGTAGCATGACACCAAGATTCCGGTATTCTTTCAATTGCCAGAACCACGTTGAAGAGAGCAGTGAGCATAGCAGTACCGGAGGCAGGCAGAGCTTTGAGGAATTCCGCTGGGATTCCGTCTGGGCCAGCAGCCTTACCCGCTTTGCAATGCTTAAGGGCAGCTGTGACTTCCTCAGGTGTTATGGGGCAGTCCAGGGTGTTGTGATACGCGCCGTAGTACGTCGGAGTTTCACCGGTTCTCAGAGGGTAGATGGAGTCGTAGAACGTTTCCCATTCCTGGATGGAAATATTTTTAATCATAGAGTAAACAATTTAAATATTGATTTATGATCGCTACATCTTCGTATACCTTCGCGAATAAATCGTTTCTATCCACGATTGCAAATAAATCTTTGTGAAGTGGGTTAATACAAAATATACCTATACGGCGGCGCACAACCATTCTTAATTGAATATTTTAAGTGTTCAGACGTAAAAATTTATTGAAAGATGGGAAATCCACTATTATAAAAAACAACATAATCTATATCAAAAGGTTCAATATACAAGGTCGTAAAGTAGAGTTTAAAATCGCCCTGCTACCCCAAAATGCGGATCTCACCTCATGGATTAAAACTTCGGTGGAAGATATTGTTCAACATGCCGTAAAATGACTCTTAGCAAACGATCAGGTTGGGATTGCTTTTTGTGGAAACAGTTTTAAGGAGAAGGGGCTGGGTTGGATAAATTTTAGACCTGCCTCAGAAATTATAATAAAAGATTTCTAGGAAACGATTTCGAAAATATTTCAAAGTAACTCTGAAGTTATGTTTTTTATATTTGCAGGTGATTTGGCCGAGGTTTTTTACCAAAATTTTTATTTTAGGATTATGTACAGATACGAGTACGTTTAGTTTTGGTGTGACATCGGTACGTTTACCGGAAGGCCGCAGAAATGACCGCCGGGGGAAATATAATACTTTTATTGAAGGCCATGAGGAAGAGTATTGTAACGATAGAGAATAAGGATAATATGTGCTTACGTCGAGCCTTAGTGGTTACCATCGCCAACGTAAGGAAAGATGTCGAGTATAAGAAAATTAAAAGATATATTGGAAAGCTACAAACTCTGCTTGTTTCAAAATTGTAAGCAGAATCAAAACTTCATATTCTGATTTAAGTTGTGGGTTTTTCTGAACTTCAACAATTTCAAAACCATTTTAAAGAATATAATATAATCGTTCACCAATATGGAACTAAAGGGCGAGATGTGATTTCTGATGCAATTTGTTAAGGCTTGCGCTGCACTTAAGATTTAAGAAGAATTTTGTTGATGCTCTTAAGCCCAAGCCTGAATAAAACCTCGATTTAAATAGGAAAATATTAATACAGTAAGGGAAATATTAATAAACAATATTGTGGACCTCACGAAAATCCAACTGTAATTACAGTATTAATAATTTTTTTTTTAAATTAAGCAGATATTTGTGAAATGAGTGTCTGACAGGTTCTGGGCGATGAATAAGACAGAGGTGGCTTCGTTGAGGTCCACCAAGAATAGGGTTCGTTTTAACGACAGATGGATATTATGATGTACATCTGAAAAATATTAAAATCTTGCTTCTCCTAAAAACAGATGCCGAAAAATAAATGTATTTCGACTCTACTGCAAATATTAAAATGCGTTAAGGTTTTAAGTGGCGAGTATCTCCCATCACATATCTTCTAGAAGACTATAAAGCTCATCCTGTAGAGTGGGGATTCTATAAACTAGAACTTCAGAAAACTAACAACCCGTGAATTTACTTAGTTGAAAAAATGTTAAGACTCAAAGGTGATAGGGTATTATAAATATATATTATGTATAAAGAACACCCGCCCCAATAACAACGGCAATAAAATTAATTTTTAAAACAAGTATTATGTTATAAATAATATTGAACAATTCAACATATGTATACATAATACCCGAGTATTCTATTAAAAATTGCGCTACTCCCATCTTTCCAGCTCCCACTTCTGAACGGTGACTAATGTTTAATTGCTTGAGAAATATTCATATGATAAATTTGTTTCATTTTTCGTAAATCTGCTAAATCTATATCAAATTTGTATTTTACATTTTGAAACAAAACATTTAGAGACATACATTTGTAGAAATAAGGTTTAACTTCAATTTAAATTAACCAAATTTTACAAAACTTCAAATTGTACTTCATTTTTCTACAAATACAGCATTTTGAATAAAATTTAACTTTATTTTAAACTAACAAAATTTTTACAAAACTTCAAATTCTATTTCTTTTTTACAAATACTACATTCTAAAAGAAAATATAGCAAAATTGATCTTAAACCGATAATATTTTCGAAATGTTTTACGCTAATTATATCTGTATTGGGCTCTATTGTTATTTCGGTATCACTGTAATCGCTATCATCCTGAATCTCTTCAACCGTTCTTCAAACTCCACCTCTAGTTCTGTCTCAACACTTTCTTCTATCACTTCCGAATCCAAAATTTGTAACGGGAATGACCAACCAATCAGATTATCTCTTGGTGTCATTCTTACACAAAAACGCTTGCTCAAATTTCCAATTTCAGGTACGATTCTTAAACTTGAAATGCCTGCAGCTCTTCTTCGCATATTGTACAACATTTCAAAAACCATAACAAAGATATTGAATGTTTGTCTTATCACGTACCCATTTACTAGCTAAATTTTAGAAAAACAACATCCACTTCAGATTTTGAATTTAATCTGGTTTACCTGCTTAACGAGAAAGTTAACAGTAAGGTTTCAATATTCTCGTAAATAAATGTGTAGGGTAAAATGAAAAATTTTAACAAAAACAAAAACCCATACATTAATAAATAAATAAATAACATAGCAAACATGGGCGTTCAGGATCCCGAGCGTATAATGCCAACTACCAGCCTCCTCCCCGGTTGCTTCTCTCCTGTAAATAGAAAAACAAAAAACGGAACCGTTGAGTATAATGACGCCCCAACCGCACCTCCCCGGCAAGCAAATTACTTCCAAATGCAATCACTACTTAGTAAATTCAACAATTACAAAATTAGGCGCCTCCGCGTCCCGAGCGTATCGCTGGCAGAAACACCAAATCCAGCGATCGTCTTGCCGAACACTGGTGCCTTCGCCACTAAGGGAGCAACCCAGTCTAGGACATTCAACCCCTAGCCAGGCATACCGTCATTCTTGACGCTCTGACTAAGGGAGCAACCAGTCCAACACTTTCAACCCTTAAGGGGCACACTTAATGTCCGGCCCGATCAAGGGAGCATCAAGTGTATAATACACACAACCCTTAATGGGGAACGCTCGCGCGGAATAACTATACTACAAACTAAACCGAAAAACTACGGGCGAATACGCCAAAACACTCAATGATCACTCACCTCCTACAATTGAAATGCACTTCCAATTTCTTCTTTATTTTGTCAAATTCTCTGCGACACAACCTTCACTGGGGATAGACACTTTGAAAGTGACGATATGGGCAAACTATGGCCAAAACTTCTACCCCAGCGAACAATACAAATGTACCCGTGCAAAGGTACACAGATAGGTAACAAACCAGTGCCCCTCAATAAAATATCATCATGAGGCGCATCATGCTAAACCCTTGTCCGCAAACGCATTTCGGGCTCCGAGCAAATTTTAGCTTTACCTGCCAGCGCAGGGTGCTCAGAACACCAAACCAAAGGGAGCAAAGGCGCGCACCCTCATAAAACCGACCGTCTCGCGCCGGGTAAAGGCCATTAAGCCCGGGCACGCAAAGGATTTCAGGGAAATAATGAAATCGTCGGAGCCTAAAACTAATTACGCAAAACGTTCTGGGCTAAAGATTTAATATTTATTTTCCTTGATATTTACATTTTTTTTTTGCCTTACAAATGAAATATATTGTATATGTACTGAACATATTCTTTTTAACAATCTTAGAAATTGTTATAATCCTATATAAACAATAAAATATGTGTGTGTGTTTTCGTGTTTGTGTGTGTGAAAAGTTTATTTAGTTTATTAAAATTTAATTCAGCCGAGGAATTTTAAGAAAGGTGAAATTGTTTTTAAATTTATATTGTGTAATAAGTGAAAAATATGTTATCACAGAAATTAAAATGGGAGATTGGTATGATGGTGTACAAGAGCCGCAAACACCGCCACCATCAACATGAAATATGATATTGCGAGATAAATAATGCTGCCTTTGAAGATTTTTGTTTAAGCTCTTTTTGTTCTTGGCTGATTGATCAAATTAAGATTGATACATTTAAGATCAGTTCGCCTTTTAGTCAGCAAACAGTAAAGTTATTCAAAATACAACATGCGTGCAGACGACGACAGAAAATATTTATTAAAAAGTGAAATATCAAAAGCTTATTCAGCGATTACAGTCAAGTCTATTTCTTCCATATTTGAAAAGAAAGGTCAACCCGAAAAATTAAATATAGCATATAAACCACTGCAGTATGAAAAACGTGGATACCAAAATTCCATGTATAAAAAATAATTATGAAGTACAACAACAGTTGTGTGGAAAAACATTTAATTTTGTATATAAAATATATATTTAAAGAGCACATTTACAAAAGGGTGTCAAAATGTGATTAATTCTTAAATATAAATTATGCTTCCTCCGATATATAATTTTCCACTTTATGGTAGTCTTCGGGTGACAGAAAGTGTTCAAATCCATGTTTTTGTCGATTCATTATACGGATATAATCGATGTAACAAATCAACGCTCTTTATTTTTTGATCAGATCTGTTTTCCAATTTTAGTGCCTAAATTTCTAAAACTTCCTCTTTAAGATGTTCTTGTAATTTCAACGGATATTTGGAAACTACCTCCTTAATCGAAATTCTGAGCATCCTGAGGTGCTTCCTGATTTCTTTGGCCATATCGATATTTATGATCTGGTGGCAATTCATAATCCCAAAACATTCTGGATAAAATTCTTTGTATTTTTAAATTTCACCCTTCGAAAAACAGGTAACATTAAAAGCCACAACTATCACGACGGCAAACATTTTAGAGAGCTGTTAGTATTCCCATACTTCCCACTATATCAAACCAATTACCGAATTTGAAAGTGAATTCAGAATTAAAAATATTTGTTCCTGGTAAAGAAAACCATTAAAAAATTTAGAATGAACTTAAGAAATTAAAAGTAATGCTGAAGCGGAATCCCAATACTCTACGGTTATAAATTTATCAGGTATTAAGGGTGTCATAGAACCTCTTATAGTACATTCAACATTTTAAACCACAGGGGAGAAAGGTTCGTTAATTAATTTCGGTACTTGATTCTAAATCCTCGATAGCAGGCGAGCGTAAACCCTCAAGAATAAAATTTATCATACAAAAAAAGCGCTAGCAACGCTAATAATGTATTACATATTTTCAGGCGTTGTTCTTATCAGCAGCCCTTTCAAGCCAGGGCTCGGATCAGCGGCCGATCAACATTTTCACGAAACCCATCATGTAAGAATATAGCAAGCAAGCAAGTAAGCTCTTATCAGTCATATTCATCTACACTCTGCCAGCGGGCAGTCGATAAAACACTATGCTTACCACACTATTTCGATTCACCTATACAATTAAATTCTATTTTTAGATCGCTCCATTGTTCTAACACATGTGTACACAAATTAAATATTAGTGGAGAGGGTATTTGATAGCACGGTGGCTAACATATAGGCCTTTTAAACTACCGATCCTTGGTTCAAATCCCCCCGAACCCAGTGCAACCTCCTCTTTTTAATTCATAAAATTTCTAACATTACCATCTGCATGGCCGAAAGAAAAATTAAATTATACTTTTAGATCGCTCGATCGTTCAAATACATGTGTACACAAATTAAATAACAAGGACCAGAAGCCTTGATAGCCCTGTAGCTACAAGCCTCTGCCACTGACCCCAGGAGCATATAACCTGACACCAACATTAACAAATTTTTGCAGAAGATGGCACTATATCGGCCGGCCCACCACGTTGACCCAAGGCATATCAACTACATACGATAAGAAAAAAACAAAAACGGTGGGCGGCGTGGGGGAGGGGGGAGATGTCTGGCTAATTAAACAAACACAAAATTTGTCACGCGCCCGCTACGTTGATCCAGAACCCTTATATCTACACTACTGTCTTTCAGTAAAAAGTCATTTGGCGAAAAACTTTTGGAGTCAAGGTAAAATATTTTGAACAATTAAATTTGATATATACTTAAATATGTAATTTTAATGTTATACCATAAAGGAAAACGTTTAACAACAAAATGATATACAATCGTAAGAAAGTTCTTTCTAATGATGTTATATTAAGATAGAACTCTCTTCTATGCTCTCCAGAACAGCTATCTAACACGTTCTTTCCGCAATGCGATCAAAAAACAAAGAACAGCAATCGTCATCTGAATAGATTATGTTACATTGTTTCATAGGTTTATAACAGGTAAGTAAATTATTTATTTTTACTGTGATATAAATAAGGCAAAACGACGTCATTTTTTAATAACCATGGTATTTTTTTACAATGGAAATGACATACCATAATGCTTTCAACGATGATAAGTTCTTTCAATAATATATTGATTTTTTATTAGTACGAGAATACATTAAAATTATAAGTAACATTATATTTCCATATCAAGTGCAACTATCCGTACGGCAACATTATAATCATTGGAGCCATCTATTAATTTTTTACTTTTGTCATCTCTTTTATTTTTAAACTAACTCCCCCGCCGCATTGCCTAGAGAGCGGGTTGTTATTTCGGTGGAATTAAGAATAGGGCTCAGTGAAAAAGAAAAGAAAAAACAGGATAAAAAGCCGCGCTAGATTGTCGCCAAGAAGGGTTTAGCTTTTATTTTTGTCGTTAAAATCCACAAATGAAAACGGAGATATTTCGTGATAAACGTGACAATACACTGTTAGTTTTAAAGCACTTACCGGTGAAGTGAGCTCGATTGAAATAAAAAAGGGATAAAACTTAAAAATTTAATAAATACTGTTAGTTTTAATGGACTTACCGGTAAATAAGAAATGCGCCCGGCTGAAAATAAAAAAAGGATAAAGCTTAAATATTTTATAAATGCTGTTAGTTTTTAATGGACTTACCGGTGAACAAAAAGTGAGTTTGGCTGAAAATAAAAAACGGGATAAAGCTTAAAAATTTTATAAATACTGTTACTTTTTAATGGGTTTACCGGTGACGAAAAGTGAGGTTTAAGAACAGATTAATTCGACGATATAAAAAAACAACAACAAAAAATAAAAACCACAATACTAGTAAAGACGCCGACCCTAAATCCAATGAAATTACCAAAGACAGTGAAAAATAAGTAAGATAAATAAGAGTAAGATAAATAAATAAAAAATAAAACATGTGTATGAAAGAAAAAGAATAAAAAACAAAAGTAGAATCCGAAGAAAACAGACTGAGTTCCCCATAGTTAGGCTAAGTGCTGATTTACAATATTATAATACAAAAGAACAGATATGTCACTCTAGTTTGATTTCTTTGGAGAGGGAAACCCCAATCTCTTTCTAACCGGATATTGTCTTTTCTTTTAATTTGAAATGGACCTTCCCAATAATTGTTCGGTTAAACAGGAAGTCATAAGTGCGGTTAGTTAGGGAGTAAAGAACTTATTTTAAGAGACGGTTTAGGTCATTTCTGAGGGATTATTTGCTTAGGTGAAAGTCAAAAGAGGGAAGTGTGTTGACTTTTCGAAGCATTCAGGAGAGGGGTTCAGTGGGAAAGAGATACCAATCTAAGATTGTGTAAAGAGAAATCCGTTGCAGCAATGTCGAACAATCAATGTCGCCGGATGCAACTGATGGATAAAGGTATTTTATTTTATTTTATTTATCGCTTATTACAAGCTACAATAAATTTAAAACTAATTAACAAAAATATTAAAATTAAAATAAAAAATAATAAATTAAAGTACGGGAATGATAATGGGAGAGAGCATATGACAAGAGAGAAAAGAAAAAAACAAGCAACATTAGGAGGAATTAAAGGCATTCCTGAGAGAAGATTTACTCAAGTGGAACTCAAAAAAGTGGTGGGAGTTGGCTTTCCGAAACATACGGGTGAGAAGCTAAGAAAGTCCATAGTTCGTACGGTGATAAGCAGGGCGAAAGAGTGGTGCCGAACGGAGGTTACGAGGATTGGTGTAAATGGAGATCCGCTGGAGTAGGGAAGGACAATCAATCATCATGAAGGTAATATCAGCAAGGTCCCGTCGCTTCCACGGGGGCTGCAAGTTGATCAGTAAGAGACGGTTTTCATAGGGGGAAGGTTTTGATGGTCAGACCAGGGAAGGTCACGTAAAGCGAAGCAAAGGAACCTACGCTGGACAGCCTTAATCCTATTGATTCGATTGGATTGAAATGGTGACCACACTTGGCAAGCATATTCAAGGGGAAGCCTGGCGAAGGTAACAATGAGGGATTTGGCTACGTAGGGATCAAGGAACTCCTTGGACCAACGCTTCACAAAGCCAAGCACGGAGTTGGCTATAGCAATCACGCTGTCAATGTGTTCACGAAAGTTGAGTTCGCTATCACAAATGACGCCTAAATCGCGAAGAGAAGGGGATAGGTTCATCAGACAGCCGATAAACTCTGGGAAAAGAGGGGGACGTCTACGGAAGTAAGTGATCGGGAATCAGAGGTAGAGGTTATCCGTTTGGAGATTTTCATATCGTCGGCGTATATAGAAATGTCCGAGTGCTGAATAACACATTCGCCATCATTGATGGCCAGAAAGAAAAGCAACGGCCCTAAGTGGCTACCCTGGGGAACCTCCGAGTTGGCCACAAAAGAGTTGGAGGAAGAGGAACAGAAAAGGACCCTGTACTGGCGTTGTTCAAGATAAGACTTCATCCAGGAAATAAAGAGCTGATTGAAGCCAAGGGAGTGTAGTTTGAAGAAAATTAATTTATGAGAGATTTTATCAAACGCCTTGCAACGACGTCAACTTCATCACCATTCTCCAGAGCACACAGTGTTCTAGTGAAGAAATCAATAAGGTTGGTGGTAGTCGATCTGCCCTTTAGGAAACCATACTGGAACAGGGAAAAAATCGATTTACAGCGAAAGAACAAGCAGTCGTAAACAACACTTTCAAAGAGTTTAGATATGCAGGAGAGTTTGGCAATGGGACGGTAGGTGGAGATCTCACTCTTGCAACCTTTGTTATGGATGGATTTCCTTTTTATATTAATGAATTGGTAAAAACGTTTAGGGTCGGAAATAAGGGTTAACTGCATACGATTCAGGTAGTCGAGATAGGAAGATACGCTGCGTGCAGAGAAAAGGGAAGCCGCAGAGAAGTAACTGGAGAAGTCGGGGTCGGAGCGAGATAGGCGATAAGCTTGCCATAGTTTATTTCTCCTGTTCCGAAGGGAACGAAGTTGTTTGTTGTACCATGGGGGGAGGAGGCATGTTCTCTCCGAGGTTGATAGTGTTTGGGCCAGGCAGGCGAAGAAGTCGGTATAAACAAGAAACAGGGCTTCATCAACGGAGACTGAGACTGAGACTGAGACTGAGACTGAGACTGAGACACAGTTGTGATGGAATGATGCGACGATTGGCAAAGAAGGTAATTTAATTTGTCAAAGTCACCCCTGTAGAAATTGAAGTGGTAAGAAGTCTCAGAAGTAGAGTGGAGATGTGGGGCTACTAGAGCAAGGGTTAAGAAGAGTGGAGGATGATACTGGTCGAGGGTAGAGAGAAGATGAGTGCTACGAGAGACAACCGAATTAACAGGATCAGAGGAGAAGACCAGGTCAAGGTGTCTGCCAAGATTATTAGTTATGCCGCCATTTTTGACAGAGACCAGAGTCGGAGATGCGGTCAACAAATAAAGTCTCATTATCAGAGAGGGCGTTAGAAGGGAAGCAGTAGAAATCGTCATCAGATCGAAGCCATTCAAGACGGGGGAGATTGAAGTAACGATGACTTCATCATTGGACCCAAGGATATTAAAGATAGATTCGACCACATCGGTGACAAGTTTGTAGGACTCAAATGGTTAGGAGGGGCGAATGTATACACAGAGTATATATATAATTTGCTGGTTAGTGTGATTTTGGCGCAGAAAAAGTTACAGCATGAGGAATTAGAGGAAGTGTGGAGACTAGCATCGAAATGATTAGCCACATCGAGAAGTATGCCGTTATTAGCGGGGGTTAAGTCGTCTTCGCAGGCATCGGCACGAAAAACTGAAAAATCTGCGGGAAATAATTCATTACTATAAATGTTGGGAATTAAATTAGTTTCGGTAAGGGTAAAAATGTCGTAAGGAAAAGCAAGAGAGTTCTCAAAAATTGAGGAAGTTTTGGTACGCAAGCCTCTGACATTTTGATAATACAGGGATAGACAGCTAGGGGAATGGGCGTTGCCAGACAGGTGGACGGCTGGGGGTGAGGGAGTGATAGGAAACGGAGAGCCGGTCGGGTTAGGAACTAAAATAAGATTTGTGATTGTGCCGGGCTCTATGGAGGTGGGAGATACGCCGAGAGCTGACGTAGGAAGCGAAAGTGGCTAGGTCAGAGGACACTTTATTGGGAGAAATGCCAAATACAGCGTGAAAGAAGAAGAGCTCACGAAGAGTATCCAGGTCAGCGGAAAGGCCTTCCTGGTGAATTGAAACCAACACATTGGTTTTGATTTTACCGTCAATACATACAGAGTCTGGTTTGTCGTGGAGGTAGGCTAGGAGAAGTCGGACGTTGTCATAGATCCTATGGTCGCGAAAGCAGGACAACAGATAGCGTCCTTCGGAGGACCCAGCAGATCGTATTGTGAGCTTAACAACAGGAGGGACAAGGAGGTCAATAAACGAAGGTTCGGTAGGAGGAGAGGGGTCGGGTGAGTTCGGATGGGAAGGAGGTTGAACCGAAGAAGCAGGACGGGAGGAGGCGCGGATTTGAATTAGCCGGAAGTGAAGGATTCATGGTGTGAGATTTAATAAAATTAGGGTATTTAAGAGGGGTGGAGAAGTTGAAGTTCGGGAAAAGGCCTGTTTTGAGCTGCCAGTTGCGGTTTGCTGAAGCAGTGTCGGAATAGGGAGAATTGGAGCGATGCGGATTGTGGGGGGATTAACTATCTTATTAGTACTGCGAGGAGATATAACTTTATTAGTGGGAGAAGTAGTAGGTTTAATTCTACCGTTAAGACTAGTGTTAGACTTTGATTTAGCATTGGGGCGAGGATTAAGCTTAGATTTAGCATAAGGGTTAGGGTTAACGCCAGCGTCAGATCAAAATAAAGCAAAACTGATATATTTTCAAACAAATTACAAAAAGATTTAACAAAGTTACCAATATGTATAACAATAAGACTCAAAGCATTATAAAGTTAATTATGCAATAAAAACTTGTTTAAAGTTGCTCTATGAATATGGAAGCCAACGAGAAAAAAAGTAGCATTGTACTACTTAGACAATGACTCAAAAGAACCGTAATTCGTACGGTGAGAACTAGAATAAAGGGAACCTTGTCCTCGGATCTTTCGCGGAGATGCATTAATATTAATTAATTTCAAGAGGCAGGGAGAATCTATATCACCATATAAAAGACCATGCATGAAAATCATACTCGTAACTCCTCTACGATTTCAAAGGGACTATATATCCAATATTATTAATCTCTCTTCATAAAATGGAAGGTTAATGGGATCAGTCCTGCACAGATTCAATTCGCTGTTTTTGAATTTCATAGAAAGACATTCACACCGCAGAGGGATTTTTCAAAATGGGACGAACAAATGAACTAATTAAAACTTTCAAAGCACACAGATCACCAAGATCTTTAGACCATCCTTCCATAAAACTGAGAATAATAATTTTGTCAATATGAAGGCCAAACGTCACCATGGCATCGAGAGTAACACCAAAGTGAACGACACTTTTTTGGCGAGCCAAAGCAGTATTGCTAATATTAAATGAAAAGCTAAGGAGTGATCATTTCATATTAAAAGAAATTAGACTATATTTTACCACATTTAAAATCATGTGATTCTTGGAGCATCACTCAGAGAAAATAGTGAGATCATCTTGGAGATCTTGGGCATCTTTTATAGATTCAACCGCCAAGAAGATCTTCAAATCGATAGCATAATCTAAAACTTGTGTCGTTTTGGGTAAGCGAAACAAATCATTTAAAAAGAGAGTGAACAACAATGGCCCAAAATGGATGCCTCAGAAAAACATGAAAGAGTCAGAAAAAAACGAAACAAATTTGACTTTGAACGAACAGTTAGAAAGATAAAACGAACAAGAGAAGTTGAAATGTCAAGTCGCAACAATTTAAAAATGAGAACTTTATGAGAAAGCTTATCAAATCTGAATATTTACTGAAGTTAGTATAAAGACAATCAACTTGTTTGAAAGTCTCAAGATTGGTTAAACAAAAACTAGAGAATTCGACAACATTTGTCATAGTCGATGTACCTTTTAAAAAGCCATGCTGCTTATCAAATAAGAGGGATCTACAATAGAAAATCAAATGTTCATTTACAATGTCCTCAAACACTTTAGGAATGCGAAAAAGTTTTACAATAGGCCTATAGTTTTCTATTAAATTTCGTTTGCTCTTCTTAAAAAGAGGTATGACATAAAACAATTTCCATGCACTAGGAGAAATACAGGAACGTAGAAATGAGTTAAAGAGCAAAGTTAAGGGTTCAACAGGTGACATGCTACATCTATATAAAACAATACCAGGAATTCAGTTGGGCGAATCAGAAAAATCGCCGTCAAGTTTACTTAATTGTAATTGCTGAATTTACTTCAGATTCGGAAACCGATTGGTGTTTTTGTAATTTTGCCAGGCGTAATTCTGCTAGTTTCTTAGTGACCTCAAACTGACATCCAAAGGGAGCTTTATCCTGACCAAAAGAAGGAAACGAGAGATACCGATTAAAAGTATGTTATAAAATTCATTAACTGCAGTTAAGCAGTCGGTGCTGTCAATGAACATAAGGAAGAAGTGGAAGAAAAAAATAAGCTCGTCACTACGAATATTACTAAAAGCACTCAGGTAAACGCTTACTGGGCTGCCAAGTAGAATATTGCAGTTGCAGAAAATATTCTTGTTATGTAACTTAACGCGTATGCAAATAAATTCCATATTAGTTTCCCAGTGGGGGAGTTTAATAAGAAAGAGATATCGAGATTTTACTGCGATCATTAAACTACCGCCAACAGGAGCAAAATTGTACAACTCAGCATCCAAAAAACTACAGGTCAACCAAGTTTGGTCAGAGATATAACATCATAAATATCATCATAAAAAGCCAGAAAGAGTTTTGCTAGTTTTAGGACGTAATCCGTTTATATTTTTATAATAAATGCTCACAGGCCCGCGGCGGCGACGATTTCCAAGACACCCCAAACTAGTGACATGGGGGATAAATTGCTTGACCACAGTACCAGTAGGCCAAAAAGAAGGATTAATAAGGCCTTCAGCAGCGACCTTTGGCACTATCAGTTTAAAAGAGGCGTAGGTCACCCTATCCGAACTACGACACAAAGCTGAGAAGTGCACGCATTTGATGTTCCCTACAGTTTTCACATCAAATGATGCATCATTTTTCATCCAAAAGCACAGTTTGTAACTTAACTTTTAGATTTAACAGAAGCACAGACGCTGAGAACCGGGCATCAAAAATGTTCAATAACTCAGGATCCATCAGGGAAAACAAAAAACGTCGATGAGATTTGTCCGAGATATCCGGTCGATAAACCATCGATCAGCTGAAGGCTGAAGGCCACTACCAAGCGACAGAGAAGGATTGCCGTCACTCAGCTTGGCTAGCAGATAATCAGTATTGTACAGTTTCGACTCGAAAGGCGAAATTTGATTTTTTATCGATGCGATCTTCGAGTGAATGCTCGCCTTCAGGATCTTGAAAGAGTGCTAACTTCAAGATTCCTTAAGGATGTGGAAATTTCACTTGTAGAAACATCAGGTTTAAAGGAAGAAACAGTGAAGTTCGCTAGGTTTAGACGCGGAGCTCTCTGGGAAGAAAGATCATAATTATTCCTGGTAGTGCGCCCAGGCATAATTACAGTTTGTGAGAGTTCACGTAATTAAAAGTAAGAAGTCGGTAAACATAAACCGACCACAGAACGAAAAACTATTTCACGATAGAGAGAAACCACCCTTCAAAACATAGATTGTGTTTTATATCACAGAAAAATAGAAAAATGCACATCTAACGATGCGTTATAGTAGGACTGACTATATCAGCAACTCTAAACAATCATGAGAATGAAACCATGTCGCATGAGACTTATAACACACGAAATGTTCTTTAACGAAAACCACCAATTATTATTTCCAAATGTTTCTCCAAACAAAACCAAATGTTATTTTTAAATGTTTCTCTGAAAAGTTATTTCCAAATGTTTCTCTAAACGAAACTAAATATTATTTCCAAATGTTTTCTAACTAAAACCAAATGTTCTTTAAACATTCTTGTAGACATAAAACATAAAGTAAACATTCATATGATAGAACATGGATGTTTTGTTTGACCATTCTTTCCTTATAAAAGGAGACACGTTAATGTGAAGAGCAGAGAGTAGCGTTTCAACCTTACTAAAGTAAAGTAATAATATAAGAAGCTCGAAGTTCGCATGGTCATGTATTTGAGTTAAAATAAAACTGATTAAATCTAAAATCGCGTTTTATTTAAAAAATTATAACTGGCGCACTCGTTAGGATATGTACAACTTCGCGAGTTCGCGAAATAAAGTGTCACAAAGGGGAATAACGGGAAGTGCAGTTTAAAAGTGAAAATAGTAACAAAGCACTTGAAAAATATATAATCAAAAGTGCTTACACAGTTTTAGAAAACAAAACCCTTTTCGATTAAAAAAATTCATTAAGTACGTGCGCAAAATTGCTTAGCTACTTTAAAGAAAGGAATTATATTAAATAGTGACAATTATAGTGAAAGTGCAGCACAAAGGAACGATGGTGAATAATGCCCATATCTACAAAAGGAAGTGGAAACCATGTTTCGATAAATATGGCTTTGCAGAACAACTTATTAAGAGCCCAAATACTTGTATAAAACAGGCAGAAAGAGCAAGAATAGCCGCAGCCTTAGCCCCAGCAAAATCTTGGTACCATAATCATAGACCTGATGAAATATGCACACAAGCTACCAACCTTCGATGGATCATCCACGCATTTGAAATCACGCATCGACGCAGTAGAGACTCTCATCTCTGTTCTTAGGCAGTATGACATCCCATCACAACGTCTGGTCACCAACATAATTAAAACTAAGATAATCGGTAAGGCACAATTAATACTTTATAAGCGTACCAACATTTAGTAGAAATCCTTAGTCATTGGAAGAAGCACTTAAAATTTTACCTGAAGACACCTATTTGGAATATAGCAATAAAAATTTCAATAATGAGAATGACAGTAGAAAGCCCCAAATATTACATCCCCAATATGCCATGTCATGGAACAACCAAAGTAACCAACCGTTCTTAGGCAGTATGACATCCCATCACAACGTCTGGTCACCAACATAATTAAAACTAAGATAATCGATAAGGCACAATTAATACTTTATAAGCGTACCAACATTTAGTAGAAATCCTTAGTCATTGGAAGAAGCACTTAAAATTTTACCTGAAGACACCTATTTGGAATATAGCAATAAAAATTTCAATAATGAGAATGACAGTAGAAAGCCCCAAATATTACATCCCCAATATGCCATGTCATGGAACAACCAAAGTAACAACCGGAATAATTTCCAAAGCAACTCTCAAAATTACAATAATAACCACCGAAGATGGAACACCCAAAATAATAATCAAAACTTCAAAATAATTTTGTAAAGAGATTTCAAAGTAGTCAAAATTTGGTCTAATGAAGAATTCGTAGATTTGGTCGGCCCGAACATAGAGATGTCGATAATAATAATGAACAATTTGTCCAAACAAACGTAAATTTTCGTACCACAGCCTCGGAAAACAGCTCACATTACCTTATATCAAAAAAGACTCTTATGGTAAACCTTTGTGATTTTTAATAGATACTGATGCTAGTATGAGCACAATAAAACCTAATATTTGTCTTATTAAAAAGTTAAAATAAAACTAATGAAAATCAACACAATAAATTCGCAATTAGAAATAAATACGTAGCAAACATAAAACCGTTTAAAGAATTTGGTTGAAGAAATGAAAAAAATCAATTTATATTCATCAAACAAGATTTCTCCAACTTTTTCAGGTTTATTGACAATGATATATTTTTGATGTATAATATAAAAATCGATTACGTATGTAAGGAATTATCTATTGACGACAAAACAATGCCAATTTTCTTCAACGAAAATGAAGAAAAAAAATATTAACTCTACCCACGTATGGAAAACGAATTAGTCTGCTTTGATAATGACAGAATTTCCTCTAGAAGCATATTAGAAGAAATTCGCACCGACCATTTGAATCACGAAGAAACCAAGAAATTAACCAAGATTATAAAATAATTCAAAACCATATTTTATCAAGATCAAGAAATTTTTTCATGAAATAAAACACGAGACCAAATCAAACACAATGAACCTATTTATTCAAAAACGTACCGATATACTGAAGGAAGCAATTTGAAAAGTAAATTAACGATATGCTAAGTCAAGGGATAATTGGTTACAGCAATATTTATCACCAATTTGGGTAGTCCCAAAAAATTAGATGCGTCCAGAGAGAAGAAATAGAGAATTTTTTCGATTATAGGAAACTAAATAAAATAATCATCGATGACAAATTCCCGATTTCGAACATAGAGGTTATCCTCGACAAACTAAGAAAATCAATGTATTTTACAATATTAGATCTAGCAAAGTTTTTATCAAATAGAAATTCACCCAAGTGATATTGCTAAGATTGCATTTTCAACAAATTTAGGTCACAATGAGTTCATAAGGATGCTATTCGATATACCCGCAGTTAGGCAAAATATGTTTTGTTTACAGAAATACGTTAATTCCTTAGAGAAAATTAGAAATTAGAAAACTTGAAGAAGCCAATCTTTGGGTGATATTATAACAGTACAAATCAAACCTAATCCGAGAAATGTCGAAGCAATAAATAATTTTAAAATACCTAAAACGTAAAAAGAAATAAAATCACTTTTAGGTCTTATAGGCTATTATAGAAAATTTATTAAAGGTTTTGCGAAAATAGGAAAACCCCTGACTTCGAAAATAGTAAAATATATAGAAATGACTTGGAATATAACACAGCTTTGAAAAACTTAAACAAATGTTAGAACCAATATTGATATACCCTGATTTTAATAAAAGATTTGTCTGTTACAACTGATGCCTCAAATTACGCCATTTGAGCCGTGTTATCACAAGAAGGCCCATTTGTTTTGCGAGTAGAACATTTAATAATCATGAATTCAAAAACTCAACCATAGAAAAGGAAGTATTTGCACTTACACTCCGCGACAAAATGATGACCCACCCATAAATTTGACCTGCTTTTTGAAAAGGAGCAGGTACAGACATAAATTTTAATGCCTGTTGTAAAGACAATCTTTAAAAAATGCTAGTATACATAATTATTTTTTCTTTGAAATTAATTTTGAGTAATTATCTGGTGTTTTCTAAAAATGGTGCGTCAAAATGATGACCCAGGTAACAAATATTACTTTTAAAATAAAAAAAGCGACTCTGGTAACATGATATAAATAGAGAACTCGTTGTGAAATGAATTACTATCAGAGAGAAGTCGTCGAGTGATTGCAAATTTTCTGAAAGATACCGAAAAATACGGTTCACAAAAAAAGTCCTGGTCGTCCTCGTGCTGTAACCTCTAAAGAGGAGCGAGCAATTCTGAGAGAGGCGTCAAACAGTAAGTTTACAGCTAGAGAAATTGAACCAGAGCTAGTATGTCAACAAGCGTAAGGAATGTCCAGCGAATGCAAAAAAATGGGAACATCCAACAAAGAAAGCTCAAAGGAAAGCCGCCTTGAACGGCAAAACATGAGGAACGTTTAAAGTTTGCTCATCAACATCTCTGGTGGAAGAAAAGATGGAGGAGAGTAATTTTTACCGACGGAAGGCACAAATGGGAGGAGGGGGAATAATGATTTTGCAGAAATAGCCTACAAAGGAAAGACGAATTTACGATTATTTTCTGGAAAAATTAACAGCAATTTTTATATACAGCTAATCAACAAAGAAATAAGGAGCCAAGAAAACTCGATAGCAGGACAAATCTTCATTTTTCAACAGGATAATTCTGCAGTTTATACCGCCAGAAGAGTAAAAGACTATCTTCAAGAAAATTATATAGAGCTTCTCCAATGGCCATTAAGGTCTCCAGATCTTAATATTATCGTAAATGTTTGGGGTCATCTTGCAAGAACTGTTTATCAAGGAAACGCAATTCTCAACCATACATGAATTGAAAATTGCTGTTCAGGAGGCTTGGAAATTTCTAAAAAATACCATAATTTCGCAAAACATCGATAATAATTATTTAAATTAAATTTAAGAGAGAACATTAAAAAAAACAATCATAGAAGTATAGAAGAAATAAATATAAATAGATGAATTGGAATGATATTCGCACAGCCTTAAATCAATTCGAATGGAAAACCCAAACTCCTTACAACTGATAACGACAGCTCATGGTAATTCCAACTTAAAGCTTTTATACACAAAGAACTCGTAGGACTACATTTAACCAGTCCAAACGTCAAAACAGCTAACTCTGATATAAAAATATTCCATTCGGCATTAAATTAATATTTATGCATAATGAAGAAGAAACGCAATCCAACATTTCACACAACAACAAAAACGATGCCAATTGATTTTAAAAATGGGACAATACCACAAGGGGAATATGAAAATATAAAAAGTTTATTGGACAAAAAACCGGAGAAACAGTTCGATTACCATAACAACAAACGTAAAAATCAGGAATTAAGGAATGTAGTAAAAAAATTCGATAAAATGATACAAATGATTAAGGAAACTACTCCACCTAGCTTACTTAATAAATTTAATAAACTCTATATATAATAAATCGAAAGTAAACTTCACATTTTAGAGCCGCATGATACAAACAAAAGAAAAATAAGGGGTCTGATGCAGGGTATCGGAAACCTATTAAATTGGATCGGAAGATCGATGGACGCCGATGATAGGGTAAATTTCGAAGAAAAATTTAAAACACATAAATAATAATTTTCCTATGCTTGCTAATAACTTTAATGTTCAAATCAGGATTAATACTCACATTTATGAATAACTTCAAAATTTAGTTCAGCATATAAACAAAGTACAAAAGTAAATGCTTAAAGAAATCAATAACTTTACCTCCAAACTTAACAAAATTAACAAAAATTGACCAGGTAGGTACACCTACCCAGACCCATATTTTTAAGAAAATGGAATAAGTTAGTTATTGGCCATTCGATTCTACACACTTTCTCGCAATTTATGAATGCAATCCCAAAAAAACGTTTGTTCTTTGAGCCAAATTATTCATCGAGCCATTTTGTGCCAAGTGCTACTCAGCCAGCACGTGTCTCATTGAAGCGAAAAGGTGATAATCCGACTGGGCCAGGTTGTCATGCAACAAAATCACTTTACCGTGCCTTTGAGCCCATTGTGGATATTTTCCATCAACATAGAAATAAGACAAATCAGATTAATCTATACCGCGTTATATGAAAACCACCGCCGCGTTCTGTGGAAACCGCGTTATAAGAAACTTAGAATTAAATTAAATGAATTCGTACCGCTTTATAAGCAATCTCAGAAATAAATAAATTCTATATAAATCAGACCTATGTATATAAAAACTGCATTCTCAAAGTAACAAGTTTCGACAGAACGGTTAAAAAATAAAATTTTATAATAGAAATAACAATGAATAAGTAGATTTTTACATATTTAAATTTAGGATTAATGAATATACTTAGTCGTGCCATAAATTCTGTCACAACTTTAAAGAAGCATAAAATCTAAACAATAAAAGATAATATGTTTATTCCAACGAAATTTATTTTAATAAGATATTGTTAATTAATTAATAAAAGCTTTACTCGAAATGACCTCCTTTAGCTTTTATACAAGCTTTTAAACGTTGTGGCCACTGGTCTATAGCGGCACGCACGGTATTCAACGACATTTCATTTGCTGCTTTCACCAACGATTTTTTCAGACTGTCCCAGTAAAAATTTTTTCGTCGGTAAAGAGGATGTTCTCATGACCATTGGTTGCGTGCTAAAGCAAGAGACTCTTGCATCTTTCCAATCTTATTTCCTTTAACCGTGCAGGCAACATGTGGGCTGTTGACCGACGATAAGCCTTCATATGAAGATCATCTCGAATAAGTCTACTCATCGATCTTGTGGAGATTTCCAACTCCCTCGACAAAATTTTTTGTTTGCGCAGTGGATTTCTACGGATGCGCTTTCGGACAGTTTTGATGGCACTGACTCTTCTAACGGTACGTGGACGCCCGGTCCTTGCTATATCATCTATGCCTAAGGTTTCATTAAATCGTTCTATGGCACGATAAATGAATCTTTTTGTTATTTTTAGCGGTTTCAACAAATTCAAAATTTTAGAAGCATTTTTTCCATACTTATGGAGTACTATTACAGCGATACGATTTTCTTTTACTCCCCACTCCATGATTACGAGTCAAAGACTGTCACCAAACTGATCGGAATATTACGCCGTACAGTTCATTTGTTACAAAGTGCAACATAACGGTACAATTCCAGGCTAATTTCTGAGAAAGTGTGCATTATAAATTGTGTGACAGAATTTATGGCAAGACTAGGTAATACATAGTTCATATAATAACATTATAAACTTAAAAACTTAATTTGATACATATTAGATTGTCTTATCATCATCACTCACTGCTAAATATTTTTTTTTTGTAATTGGCCGAAAATCATCTTCACTTTGCAAATTTTCTTTTTGGTTTTCAAATGTAGTTTATTTTGTAGATCTTCCAAAACCTCTTTATATGGAGCCAAGCAATCTTGAAATTCTCTTTTAAATTTAGCCCTGCGTATCGTTGAAGGATCATTTTGAGTTAAGTTATTTTGTTGAAAAGTTACACAAATGATCATGGATTTAAATCTTATATCAAATAATAAATTGAATATACTTTATCTTAATTGTAGGAGTCTTAGAAATAAAAACAATGAATTAAAAATGATAACAATGATTATGATTTAAAATGAAAAATGAATCCATGTGAAGAAGCAAAGTACTTTAATATTGATGTATATCAGCCAATTTTCAATTATAAAGATAAAAATAGAGGCGGAGGCACGGCGATTTATACTTTAAAAAAATTTATGATAACGTGATAACAGTGGAAAAAAAGAAGCAATAAATTATAGAAATTAAAGATCTCATAAAAGGAAGAATACAAATTGCAACAATATATAAAGCGCCGAATGAAAATTATTGGCTATTTATTGAACATTTCGAAGATATATTATTTCCAAATAAAGATACGAAACAGATCAATATATCAACACAAGAGAATCTGAAATATCATCAAAAAATTAATAATACAAATAATTACAAACGCTAACATGTTAAAATATAAGATGAAAATAAAACTTGGAGACTGAGCTATCAGCCCACAAAACAATCAATTTATGTATTAATATAAAACTTAATAAACTTAAGAAAATAGTTTTTAATTGCGTTAAAAGTCTTAAATTAAATGAGTTTAAAATAAACTTTCAACCGGAGATTTCAAAAATAAAAAATGTAAAGATAGAAGGATTAATTAATACTATTAAGAAAGTAAAATAAAAGAGTACAGTAAAGAAAGTATTTAGGGCCAGAAATAATAATTACAGCTGAAATATTAGAAAAAATGAAAGAGACAAATCAGGCATACAAAAAATGAGGAAAAATTCAGATTCATAACATAAGAAAAAATATAGGCAACCAAAAAAAATAATAGTGACAATATGGTAAAAGCATCCAAACAAAAACACATAAATGGAAGAATAGAAAGAGCAGGAGGGAATGGCAGAAAATTATGATATGGAATATCAAGATGTACTGAAGAAAGCTGGAAAGGACGTGAAGACCGACATTGAAAAGCTTAACTGCGAGGGATCTACAAACACTGTGAGCCGAAGTTTTCAACGTTCTCAACAAGTACTTTAATAACATAGGGATGAATCCATATCAAAATAATTAGAGAAAGACCTACAGGAAACAACATTAGAAATCAGATCATCTGCATACAGCCAACGAGAAAATGAAAAGTACCATCAAAGGATTAAAAAAACATTTAGACCATGTAAAATGTAAAAAGACGCAAGTTTCCAATAAAAAAAAAAAGACTAAAACCTCATTAAAAAGCCGGTTAAGCACAAAAGTTTGAGAGGTAGTTTTACTCAAACAAAATTCATTTTTAAAGGTAACAAAGCAGCAGTCTTCACCTATAAAAACAATACACTTCGCCGATTACCAGATGAGATTTTTGAAATAGAGGAAATTATTTCACCAAAGCGACGTTTATCTGTCAGCGGAATAGGAAAAAGTTATAAACTCCCCCAAAAGAAAGTTTACATCCGAACACGATACAGAAAATAAAAATTATGCAGTAGTAACCGCTGACGTTGGTATAACTCAATACACTATACGCCTAGACATGAGGGTTGATGAAGATGCTGGCTTTGTATAGCAGATGGAAGAAGAGGAAGATAAGACAAAAACGAAGAAGACCTTTAAATAGCCTATATTAAGACCCTCACAGCTGGATACTAAACAGTACAAGGTTGCATTTCCTATCAGAAAAACGGTTCGACAGAGAAAGAGTGTAAAAAATAAAATATAACGAGTCTCAATCCTGAGATTCCTTAGAAAAGACTTTAAGAAAAATTATAATTATCAATAATGAATTTACACAGTATACAGTATACCTATAAATACAGATAAAACGGAAACATTCTCATTGATGAATACGAAAAAATATCAGAAAAAGACAATAATCTCGTGTAAGAAATGTTATGAGGCAAAGCGAACATTTAAAGGTTTAAACGAGAAGTACATGTGTACCAGATACAGTATTGCTTGCGAAAAAATATAATAATAAAAATGCCTGTGGACATTCCAGAAAATGATTTTTGCATCTGTCTGTTAAGTAGTAACTCTTTACATTACTACCCTGAAAATTCGTTGGCTGCATTTACAAAAAAATTATTTCGCCAGTGCAAGCTAAATGAAAGCTAGTGAGGTTACAGGTTAATTCCCGAATATGAAATAAATAGAAATAGCGTAAAAAGATTAAAACGGAGTAACGACTTTGTGGACCTAAAAAAAAATCCACAAGTGCAGGAAGATCGCACGGTCAAAATAAATGAAAATGAAAGGGTAAAAATTTTAGAACGTAGCACAGGTTCTGAAGAGTTAAAGCAGATTAGGGAATACATTAAAAAGAAGCAAAAAATTCGTTCAGTTCAAATAAATGAAAATGTTAGACTCTAATGATCGTTCCTTTTGACTTTCGTAGGCAAACTATGTATGTATAAAGAGGGTCAGATAAACTTTTCTGCATTTTTGCTAACATTCTATAATGCCGTTACACCCTCCTGGTACACAATATATGTACGACGTTAAGCAACGCATATGGAACCGACGATTACTCAGCATTACTTACCATTACTCGGCATTACTTATCATTACTTGCCATTCCATAAGCATCACAAAGCAATTACTCAAAATTACTGTGCATTACGAAGTATTTCGAATATAAACCTTCAAACAAAACTAAACTAAACTACTAAATTAACTAACTAAACTACTACTACTAATTACTAAACTCTTTTTTTTTATTTTTTTGTGAAATATAGTACCCCGCCATAAAATTAGGAACGCTAGAAATTTTCTTGGCATTGGACAGAAATGGGCTGAATTTTCTAATAGGATTTTACGTTTTTTTCTGTAATTTACTCGAATGTACCACTCGATCGCTAATTCCCTTCCAAGTAATGGAATCCAAAATACATGCAATTATCTGTATGTTGGTTGGTTGGTTGCTGTGGCTGCCTAGAAAGGCACACTTAGGCCAATTTTGGCCCATTGTGTTACCACGTAGCGCAGGAGACCATTTTTATTCGTGGGATTCGAACCCACAGCCTCTGGGACGGTAGGACAACGCGCTAACAACTGAACTACCAGAGGCCCCTGTATGTCATGTCTGTATGTTACGAGAGCGAAGAATTATCTTCAATTTTTTGTTCGAAATAATTATTTCGTATTAATATTTTGCATTTTAACTCTTTTTAAGTAAAAATAAATTAAAATATCATATAATTACTCGAAATTAATCTTAAATTAAAAAGTGGTAAACATTTGTGAAAAATGGGAAAAGAAAAAGATATTTCGTCAACATAAAAGCTGTGGTTAATGCTCATTTGTAAAGTGACAAATTTTCGAACAGAAAAATTGAAAAAAAGTAAACACGAGTCTGGCTACTGTTGCAAGATTAACACAAATCCCAAAAAATACAAAGGTTCTCTCGAAATCATCGAAATAAAAGTAAAAACAACGGGAGAAAACCGATATATATATTTTATATATTTTATTTATATATTTTTTGGCGCATTCATTGCTTATTTTAAAATATTTCAGTGAAGAATGTCGGCTTGAAGCCTTGACGCAATCAGTCAAATTCGTTCTTAAGAGGCCCAACGAACGTTATTCTGTCATGATATGGAGTTGTATTTCTGATGTCGGACTAGGGCCGATTTATTTTGTAAACAAAACCATGAACGGCGATCAGCACATATCCGTTCTGAGTAATGTTTTATTGCCATATATGAACAATCTTCAGCATCCTGTGAGTGAATACACTTTTATGCAGGATGGGGCACCATGCCATACATGCAAAAAGAGCCGTAACTTATTGAATGATCATGAAATCAATATACTTCCATGGCTCGGTGATATAAACTGAAAACTGTTGGTCATACCTAAAGTCGAAAGTTTATAATCATGGAATTTCCATAACAAATGATTTCAAATTAAAAGGAACAGAGTTTGAATTTTAACTGAGATAGTAACCGCCGTGGTTGCCGTTTTATTACTTATTTGTTTGGATTATATGACATGCAACAGTGTAAAAAGATTACAATAATCATCAACACAAAATCACTTTTTTTTGAGTTCTTATTTTAATCACTATTTTCTAATGCTTTGTATCGCAAAATAACCATAATCAAAACCTTCATTTGTTTTATTTCTACATACAAAAAAATAAAAAAGAGAAACATACATAAATTCAGTAATTTCATAATATTTTTTAATTATTAATGTATGACCTTAATTTATAAAAGAAATATACATATTTACTAAAAAGAAAAAAAATTTTATCAAAGAACATTTTCTGTTCCGGGGATAATTTATAACCGATTTTTAATTGTGAAATTTGAACTTTTAATACAAAATATAAGAAAACAAGTTCGAGTAGAATATGTAAATACTTCGCAGTGCAAAGGAGTTTTGAGTAATGGCCGTATAATTCTCAGTAATTGTGAGTAACTGCAAGTAATGGTGGGTAATGCCGAGTAATGCAAGAACTGGAGCAACCTGTTTTTGCCCACAAAACACTTTGAAGAGTAAAAATGGCATCACAAATGAAACAATTAAAGGACAACAAACATATGCTATATGTGGTCCTATCACTCAAAATGCCGACCCTGGTGTTATAAAAACTCTTTGTGAAATTACACTCAATATCTTAAAAGGCAACCATATGCCACACGGAAAAATCACCACTTTGCTTTACTTAAAAAGAACATTCTTAAACTGGTTGCTGCAAAACGATCTATTGCAAAACAAAGTAAAATACTAATGCAACGAGGAGGTTTTCTACCTGTTTTATTAACACATTAAGGACCGCTCCCGAGTTTTCTCGTGTTTCGCGTCTCATCTGTTACGGACCGCTCACGAGTTCCCTCGTGTTTCGCGTTCCGTTTGTTACGGATGGATCACGAAATAACCCGTATTTTCTACACGCTGTCTTTAGATGTCACTTACTTTCATACATTGTATCCTACTACTTCAACGGCCAAGGCGGACGGCAAGGCTGGTGACCAGATGTTTTATGACTTTTTCTTCCCCGACTACCGAGAACGTTGACGGTTATAAAGCGATTTGCTTAATCCTCGACGTCGGGTAATTGGCGTTGCCTGCCATCCGCGCCCATCACCGCTTCAATAGTCTCCTAAATCAGGAGCTAAATAACGGTGAAGGTGCAACCCGAAACAATCAGTAGTCAACGTATTAAACTTCACGGTTAAATCCTTGGTTCGCCAAGAATTTAACAAGGACCACCAATGGTTCGCCTTCGTCTCATCCACATGGAAGGAAACGATCCCATTGGTGGAATCCGAACAGATCAAGTTAAGAAAAACTGTATAAATGTACGAACGCAAAATAAAAACAGCTTAGTCTCAAAGAGAATTCGACACGTTGCATTGCGTCGAATAGCCTTCGTCTTCAAGTTCCACGCCACGCAAGCGAATGGAAAAAATAAATTTCCTACGAGACCCTGCAGAGTTTGTACCGCCCATGGAAAACGAAGCGAATCAAGATATCGATGTAAATTTTGTATGGTTCCTCTTCACAGAGAAAAATGTTTCACACAATATCATACTTTAAAAAAGTACTAGAAACTTCGGTGAAATTTATTTTTAAATAAAATTTTATAATAATTATTATAAGACAATTTTTTCTAATAATACCTAAAATGCATCCTATTGCATATGCACAATTTCTAAAAATTTCGTACAAATTAAATTTTTAAGTAAAAAAGTTATTATAATTATTAAAAAACATATTTTTTTTTTCAGTAATACATAGAATGCCTCTTATTATACAATTTCTGAAAGTTTCACTAAAATTGCTTCATAAATAATAATAATGATGATTTTAGAACGTACAAGTTTGCCCAAAAACTTGCGGTCCCAGGCGTATGCCTTACAGATTTCTTAGCGGTCCTTAATGTGTTAACAAGTGCACTGTCAGGATAGAAATAATGGGCTTAGCAAAATGCTGCTTCTACCACCGGAAGTTTATAAAACACTAAAGACTGATATTGAACAATCCACAATAATAATAATATTTTAAAAAATATATCTGATGAAGAAAAATAGTATAATTATAGAAAAAAATTAATAAAATTTTTAAATGTAAAACGTAAAAGGGGGTGTTTAAATATAAACACCAGTGAAAGAAAAATACCGCCTCGACTACCGGAAATTAATCATCCTAGAGGCAAACGACTTTACTTTACTTCACCTGCAGACATGAGTGTTGATGAAGCTGCTAGTTTCATACAACAAATGGAAGAAGAGGAAGATAAAACAAAAACGAAGAAGACTCTAAACAGTCTATATTAAGACCCTCACAGCTGCATCCTAAACAATACGAGCTGCATTTTCTATCAGAAAACCGGTTCGACAGAGTGAAAAAACACAGAATGAACCTCAAGCATTTCTGACATTCCTTGCGAAAGGCTTTAATAATAAGCAAAAGACCTATAGATATTCCCCAAAATAATTTTTAAATCTGTTTGTTAAGTAACAATTTACCACACTACTACTTAAAAACTCACTATGTTTTAAAATTAAATTCAATCAATACCTGAAGATGAAAAACAAGCGAAAATAGCACGAATTAAAGACATAATTTTCACAATATTGGATAAATTGCATGGCATCAGTGTTAAAACCCGGCAACCTAGAAAGATTACTGATAAAAGTAATATTTTAAATGTTCCTTACGAAAAACAAAGTTCAGAATTATATAAAACTACACCAGTACGTCTAAATACAAATATAGATAATTTTAAAAATGTTGTGACAGATATATTTCTTAATACTCCAACAGGTAAGCGAAAATCAGATGTATTTTTAACATAACTAAAGGAGTCTTTCGATACAGAGCAAATATCTATAATTAAGAAATTGGATCAATTAAATGATGAGCGGCGTAGATTTATCCATTGTGGTACCGATTGAAAAGCCTGAATTTTATCTCCTCTCAAAGAATGATGACAATTCACCAAGAATTAAAATTGTAGAAACAACTATGTATCTGAATCATATCATCGTTAATCCAAGCGTAGCGTTGGCTCATAAATCTGTCCTTCAACATTCAAATGCTGCATATCCATCTAAGCGAGTTGAAATGAAAACCTATACAATACCTGCCAATACATTCACATTATCTTTACACAATATTATAATAGGACACCTACTGAATTTATTGGTGTTTGTCATGATAGATAATTACGCTTATACCACAAATAGAACAAATAATCCATATAATTTCAAACACAATAAAATAACCAAATTTAATTTATCTGTAAACCGTGTTCAGATTCCAAACCAACCTATGGAATTTAATTATTCAAAAGAGCTTCGCATCAGCACAAGAGGCTACCTTAGTTTGTGAACAAACTTGTGAAAGGACATCAGATTTAAAAAAAAATCGTTGATGATGACGCGTTTTTACTAGCCTTCCATTTAACTACATATTTGTCGTATAATTCTATATTACAATAACAATGAGCTGTTTGATAAATATCGAGTAACTTTGTGGAGGTGAATTGATCTTTAAAAAAGTTTATTTAGCTAGATTTACCGCCCAAAATAAATTATTTACATAAAAAATTGTCTTGTCTTCTAGTACAGAATGCATTGACAAATTAAGTAAATGTGATAATCTTGAACGCAAACGCTTAGACGAAGACCTTATAAAAGCCCTAGCAAAATTTAATACAATTTTTGTTCGCGATACATCAATCAACCAAGGAATTTATAATTAACTATGTTACATCTCATACAAAGGTGAGAAGACTGCACACGATGGAACTTGGAAATTTGTTAAAAATCTTCATATTACAAACAGATTCTTTAAGGGTGTATTTCCATGCAAGCAGTTGCCGAGAAAAATTAAGAAACCAGCATTTATAATAGCTAATACGGATCCTGCCCACAAAGGTAGGAATCATTTAGTTGCATTTTATATACCAAGAAAAGGACAAGCCGAGTATTTCGATTCATATGGAATATACCCTAATAATTCATTTTTTCAAAAATTCTTAATGACTAATTGAAACATGTTTGTATCTAATTAACAGCAATTGCAAGGTACACTTTCCCTAGTATATGGACATTATTGTTGCATGTATCTGTAATTCAATGTAAAGAACAACGTTTGAAAAAGTTTTTGAAACAATTCTCGCTGAAAAACTATGAATTAAATGTAAAACAAATTATGAACTTGTATTGCAAAATTTATTTAAAAAATGGTGGGATTTACTGTAACCAATCATGTACAATGGAAATATGCAAAATAAAATCTGAAACACGATAGTACACATTTAGTACTGCATTGCAAACCTTCAAGTTAAGATGGAATCAAAAAAACAGAAAAAAATAGGATTGTAAAACAAAAACGTAAACAGAAAAGTTGCTAAAGGAATGCAGAGATTCGGGGTAAAAACATATTACTGAACTCTACGTACTATCTGGACAAGGAAGCATTAAAACAGGAGCACAAAATTCCAGTTGACGCAGGACACATTAGTTTAATCCTTTGCGAACTTTGTAGGTTTTGTGATTTGTTAAAGTTTATAAACATTGTTATTTCACGATAATAACGCACCTGGAAGTGTAAAAGAGTACTATAATAAATATTGTAAAAAGTGTAAAGAGAGAAATGTATTTATAAAGAGATGATTTTTTTATAGCATCTAGGACATCTTATGTACACACAAATTTTTCAAAACTCTTTTACGAGATATCTTTGTATTGTTTTACTAATATTATTTCTGACATTATGTGTTTGTAAAAATTTGATATTCCTTAATAAATAAATTAGAAAAAAAAACTAAATGTTTTATTTAATAATTTTATTCATTAGTGACCCGACTGAAAGTGATTAGCAAGTAATTGACACAGACGGTCACTGACCGAAATATGTGCGATTTCCGCTCAGGTGCTCAGAGAAGTTCGAACTCAGCACAAGTAGTTCCCAACAAATGATCCCATTTAGTAAGGTTAACAACCTCCCTACCAAAACCTCGGAACCACAAATTGTTCCCAAGAGAGGAGAAGAAATGTTGGAGCCAATGATCTCTGACACTACTCTCGTAGATGTTAACAAAAAATCAAGTGGGTAAGTCGGTCCAAACGGGCATAGAAAGGTATATAACTATTACAGAAAAACGTAAACGCAGCCCGCAGGCAAGCAACCAAGAACGCGCATCCAAAATCTCGAAAGAAAACACAGATAATTCTAGAAACTACTACTCAATCCTCGAGGACTCAGTAGCCACTAGCAAGTGCCCAGAAAATGGTAACATAGAATCTAGTTTCAACTATAAACCTCCCCCAATCTATATAAGGCAAGCCAGTAACTCGGAACTGGTAAACGGAATCAAAAAAATAATCGGAGAAGACAACTTCTACATTGTTGACCTCCTTAGAGGCAACATAAAAGAAACAAAAGTCCAAGCAAAAAGCGAAGTTCACTACACCCAGATAGTAAACTGGCTGGACTCCCAGAATAAAAAATATTACACATGTCAGCTCAAGAGCGCCAAGGGCCTAAGAGTAGTTTTAAAGGGAATCGACTCCAACGTAAACCCAGATGAGATTATAGATGACCTTAAATCTCAAGGCTTCCAAGTCAAATCAGCCTACAACATCTTAAACAAGTTCAAAGTCCCTCAACCAATGTTCAAGATAGAACTCTCCCCTGAAGCAAGCAAGACGCCGAAAGTCACCCTTTGCATCCCCCAGCAAGACCGTCGTACGCTGTTATAGCTAAAAATGGCTCCGCTGCAAGCAACAGCCCTCATCAAAGTGAAATCCTACAAATACTTCTAACACTCACATCTAACATTCAACAATTAACAAACTCCATGAACCAAATGCAAAACCTTTTAGCCAAGCAAACTGAACTACTAACAAAACTGCTTAAACCATGACAACCCTCACTATCGCACAATGGAACGCCAACGGAATAACCAACCACAAAAACGAGCTAGAGATGTTCTTAAGTGTCAACAAAATAGACATTATGTTAATTGCCGAGACTCACCTTACAAGCAAAAACCGCTTCAAGATAAACGGCTTCACGTGTTACACCAACAATCACCCAGAAGACAAACCTCAAGGAGGCACTGCTATCCTCATCAGAAACCGCATTAAACACCACCCCTTCAACTGCGAACAGCTCCCCTTCCTTCACTACTCGGCAATTAGCGTCCAGCATCGCTCGGGCTCCCTTAGCATTGCTTCGGTCTACTGCCCCCCAAGTACTCTATTTCTGCTTCACAATTTGACTACTTCTTCACCTCCCTAGGGCACCGTTTCCTCGTGGCTGGAGATTTCAATGCCAAATCCCCTCACTGGGGGTCCCGGCTAACTTCCCCAAAAGGCAAACAGCTCCTAAAATCTATCTATCGCAATAACCTCCACTGCCTATCAGGGGGCTCACCCACCTACTGACCCACGGACCTCAGAAAAATCCCCGACGTAATAGATTTTGACATCTCGAAAAATATACCCCCAAACCATATTTCCACCAATACATTAAATGAATTGTCCTCGGATCATTCTCCGACAATCTACACGATCGGAAGTGCTCCCGCAAACATAACAATGGAAAAAAGAACAAATTGGGAAAAATTCCAAACAGCATTTCAGAACAGATTCTGCCCGCACATCCGACTGAAATCCAGCTCCGATATTGACAACGCCCTAGAGTACCTCACCGAAACGATCACCGAATGTGCAGAATTAGCCACCCCTTCTAGCACAGCGCACGCGGATAGGATCCCCAACCACTACAACAGAACAATTCTCGAACTCCTGAGAGACAAGAGAAAAGCAAAAGCAGAGTGGCAAAAGTCAAGATCCCCCAGAGCCAAGAGTGCCCTAAACGAAGCCACAAACCTATTGAAGCGAGCCCTCCACAAAGAAAAAAACATACAAATGCAAGAATTTATAGAGGGATTAGATCACTATGCTGACTCTAACTACTCCATATGGAAAACTACCAAGAGGATCAAAAAACCTGTCCAGGCCGAATCCCCAATCAAGGATACCGAAGGCAAGTGGATCGCTAACAGCTCTGATAAAGCCGAAGCCTTTGCCACGCACTTAGCCCAAGTTTTCACCCCCAATAATGCCAACGAAAACCCCCAGCTACCCTCCCATCGAAACTCTGATCCTTCAAACCCAAAACCCCTTAAATTCTCACTCCCCAGCTTAGCCGAAAAGATTCATCAATTGAGCAACAACAAAGCCCCGGGACACGACCTAATAACCGGAAAGCTACTAAAAGAAATTCCATTAACTGGACTAACAGCCATCCACCAAATATTTAACGCTATCCTCCAATGCAACTACTACCCAGGATCCTGGAAGGATGCAAGAATCATAGTCATCCCAAAGCCGGGGAAAGATAAAACAAAATTAGAATCATATAGACCTATTAGCCTCTTACCCATCCTATCTACAGTTTTTGAAAGGCTGTTACTGGACAAAATTCAACCCATCCTCATAAACAAGGGGCTAATCCCGGAGCACCAATTTGGCTTCAGGAATGGTCACAGCACTGTAGAACAAGTCCATAAAATAGTCAACAAAATCAACTCTGCGCTAGACCGTAAACAGTTCTGCGTGGGTGTTTTCCTCGACGTGGCCCAGGCCTTTGACAAAGTCTGGCATCAAGGCCTAAAATATAAAATCTCACCCGCTCTTCCCCCGCAATTCCACAAGATCCTCTACAGCTATCTGGAAAACCTCTCATTCAAAGTGAAGTACAAGGATAGCCTGAGCAAAGCACACCCCATCAGAGCAGGGGTCCCCCAAGGAAGCGTGCTGGGCCCGGTCCTGTATCTGATCTACACAGCAGACCTCCCGACAAATAGATATTTTACTACCACTACCTTCGCCGACGACACGGCTATACTACTCACACACACCAACCCAACCACCGCTGGGAGGGAACTCCAAGAACAAATCAATAAAATCCTTGAGTGGACCAATCACACCATCAACAACTGCTAGCCAAAAAGGTACAACCGCTGCAACCCAACAAATTGGCTCAATTCCGGACCTCAGAGATGTAAGATGCTGCAACCCACAACCTCCCAGAAGCACTGGCCTCAGGAGAGGGAATAAAAAAATTATTTAGAATTAAGAGTTGTAATAACATAAGCTAGAGGTCAGTCAATGACCTAATCCTTATGTAAAACAAACTTATAAGTGCTAATAAAAAAAAAAAAAAATTCATTAGTAAATACAAATAAATATTGACATAATTTTGGACTGCGCAACGCAATTGTGAAAACCTTCCATGTACGAATATGTATTTCACAACTGGTTGTAAACTGCCTAAGGGTAAGAACATAACGAGCAGGTTTCGGTCGCGATTTAGGTGACTGTTCAGCTGACTGAAAAAACAAAATAAATATAATAAGTGGGGAAACGCATAGCGCGGCAGCTGACTAATCAGCTCGCGATTCAGCTGACTATCGGGTTTTGCTGACTTCAAATCATTTTGTTTTTCCCAGTCAGTTAGTCTGCTGCGATGAGTGTTGTTGAGAAGACGGAGAAATTGATTGCTGCCGTGGAGCGGAAAATTGGCATTTGGGATGCGAAAAATAAAGAACATTTGAATAGGTACAAAATGGACAAGTACTGGAAAGAGATTGCAAAAGAAGTCGCATAGCTTTGGAGCCGTTAGCGTGAGAATATAGTTGAATGTTTCAGATGTCATTCTCATATAGTCATTTTTCAGGATGAAGTTTAAGTTTGTTATATAGATGATAGAATTCGCCGAAATCTGGTCTTTCTGCATTGATTGGGTGAACTGCTGGTTGTCTCCTTAAAAGAGTAGTTCCTAAAATCCACCACTTAACTCCTGCACTAATCTCATCACTATCGCTACTATCTTCGAACATTTCAATTCAAAGTTTGTATTGTATAAAATCCGACTGTACACGCCTGTTGTTCGAAACGTATTAAATTTAAGTCAGCGAAACCACTGCACTATGCGCAGTATACCCTCGCTTGACCTGATAGTTAGCTGATTAGTCAGCTGAACAGTCACCTAAACCGCGACCGAAACCTGCTCGTTATGTTCTTACCCTAAGACTACTCAATTTTGTTATTTTTAGCTGTTTTATGTTAGCTTCCGGTAGATATTTTGTTAAAAATTCTTCTTTCATTTCTCCTTAAATGTATATAAAAAAAACTTTGGTGTTTGATAAAAACTCCCCCAACCGCATGTAATCGATGTTTCCGTCGCACCAATTGAATCCGTTGATATGTTCATACTAAAATTGAACTTTTTTTGATGTTGGGCCTTTAGGGAAAGCTATTCATGTGGATATGGTTGTGCAAAATATTAGAATGATGGGTTAATACAACCACGAAAAATGTTACCTTTCTTAACAAAATATTGACCGTCGTTTCCAGTAACAAATTTAATATCGAAGCACATATGTCTGACAACAGAATGAGTTGAATGAATCAAGAACATTTTGACCATAACTTAAAACGGATGAGTTGCTCTTTTACGTGAAGAGATAAAGATATAAACTTTTCCCTCTGTTTTTTGCAAATTATTATTGTAATTAAAGAACACAACTTCAAAACAAGAGGTTTGCGTGATGCCATTTTACAGGCTTCCGCCTTTGTACTCGTAACTCGTAACGTTTTAATTTTTAATCATTTTTACATGGAAAAACTTTACTATCACTTTTGTGATTTTGAGTGTAAAAAGGCTGACCTGTAAACGTTTCAACGTGACACACGTCTATTGCAGGATTTCTTAAAAGATGATATCATTCTGCTGGATTGTTCATGATAGATGTTTTTTGTAGATTTTCCCGCTATCCGAATTTTCCCCTTATCGTTGCTTTTCGTACTGTATTACGTCATACGTCAAGGTGTTCTTCAATTGCTTTTAATATCTCATCACTCATCACTAATTCAGGTTTCAACCAGAGCTCTGTCTTTATTTGAATGGGGGCAAAGTTCTTCCTGATTATTATTTTCACTACACAAACAAAATAATGCGCTCATCAGCTTGTTATTTTTTTTTTATTGGAAAGACGAGGAAGGCATTGGAAAATAATTTGGAGGATCTAAGAACTTCACATTAACCAAAAGCATCAAAATAATCAGTTCAAAATTGTATTTAGTAATAAATAATTTAGCATAAATTGGTGGTCAAATGCCTGACCATTGTGTGCAATTACTACGATGTTTTAAAACAATTTCCTCTGATTAAGGATATATTTCAAAAATAGCTGCACAGGATTATGTTTTAAAATTTGCTCTCTTATCTCACATTTTGTGCAAATTTTTAAAGTATAATCATCGATACATTGATCATACTTCTGTTGAAAAACACATAAATAAAATAATAAACAACACCAGCCTAGTTGTCTAATTTCACATTCCTTCGCACAGTTTTACTTCCAATAATTTTATCCCGCCAAGGGTTTCCAAATCGTACAAAATGTATTAATTAATTAATGGTTTCCTTCTACCCCGTTGAATGTGACACAAATGAATTCGCGGAACATGTCACAGGTTTTGCAAAAACGTTCTCCACATACATGTGTTTTGTCTGTCTTGTAGGTTTTAAAGCAATCTTAACAACTTTTCACTTGCTCCCAAACACTGTTCTTATTCAGCGATCCAGAAGCCTGGTGGTTGTCATAGCATTGTTTACCCCTAAATTCACGGCTGCAATCTTTGCAGGAAATATTTCTAACATTTGTAGAATGCGCTGCTGATTGATGGCAACGGGGACATGTTCTTCCAAATCGATGACGATTTCTGTCTTTATTTGGAATGTGATAATCTTCGCTGTAATAACGGCCACAAAAAGCACTAGTTAGCAATGTGATAACGTTGTAATGACTCTTAATAATATAAAAGGTTTAGCCTTTTTCCGCTCCCTATTTCCTCAAATACCACATCCCTGTCTTTGTGTCCGTATTGATATACAACTGGCTTATAATTTTTATAAAATTCTTGGAATTTCTGAAGCCCAGGTATTTATTATTTTTTTTTTATGGGAGCGGGGAAATGCTTTTACTACAGTATGCCGGACTCCCTAGCTTAGCTGGGCCTACCGGCTAAAACCCCGCTCCCTTCCCCCAGGAGCTCCACTCCGGAACCGTCAGGGCCTCCCTACGCTAACAGGCGTTTCCTGTTCGCGTTGTGTTCCTTCTGGCGAAGGATTCCTTTCACAAAAAGGGCGATTCTTCGCCAGAAGTCCCTCCCCTGCAGCATAACCTCGACTATATTACCAGGGGTTGTACTGCCAGTCACCCTTTCCACTTCGTCTCTATCGGCCCTCCAGCGAGCACACTCAAAGAATGTATGGAGAGCAGAGTCCGACGGGGAGTCGAAGCATACACAACACGGGGCTGGTACCTTCCCTATGCGGTAAAGGAAGGTCCGAAAGTACTAGAGCCCCGTCAGCATCTGGGTGAGGTAGTAGTCGACTTCCCCATCCCGACGATTAAGCCAGGTGTCCAGCCGGGGAATAACCCGGCTGTCTACCGGTCCCGCGACTCCCAGTCCTACCTTTCCTGCCAGGACGCCAAGGTCCTCGCCCGCACGAACCGATGGGTCCCCCCCCAGAACAAGCTTCTTCTGGTGGACAGACTGCACTCCCTGACCAAGAGGTAAACGATGCTTTCAAAGAGTTTAGGTATGCAGGAGAGTTTGGCAATGGGACGGTAGTTGGATATCTCACTCTTGCAACCCTTTTTATGGATGGAGATGATAAAGGAGTTTTTCCACCTGGGCGGGAAAAAACCCTGGGTGATAGATTATTGAATGAGTGAGGTCAGGGGTCCAATCAAGTGATGAGCGCACTCTTTCTGTACGGTGGCCGGAATACCGTCAGGGCCTGGGTTATGATCATCAGGAAGGGCATCATAAATGGCAGTAGCAACCATTGCAGGGTCAATATTGATAGAAACAAGGGAGGTCTGAGGACGAGAGTCGATGAAGTAGAAATAGTTAGCGTCGGGCTCGGAAGAATCTCACTGAAGGATTGACTAAAGTGATGAGCAAAGAGATTAGCTATTGCACAGGGGTCGGAAGAAGAAGTGTCGTTCAGCTTGAAAGTGGAGGGGTAGCGACTGGATTTCCTTTTTATGTTATGTTATGTTTATGTTCTTCGATCGATCTTCGAGAAAAACGATCTTGATCTTGGGTAGCGCCTGCTCCAAGACCGGCAAGCCGTCCTTAACTAACCTGGAGATGTTGGGCTGCTTTCTCAAGGCAGCCAACATCTTCTGAATCGTCACCTTCATTTGCAGAAAACCCCTCTCAAAACTTTCTCCGAGAGGTCCACGTAGCTCTCGCGCAAGTGCGCTCTAGCCAGCGGCGTCTGAAACACCGGTGACCGGAGCACCCGTGACTTTCTGGCGAAGGAATCAACAGGCGGACTGTCGCTTCCCTTCTCCTCCCCCAAAACATCTCTCGCAACCGATTTATTTATGTTATCCATAATTAAATGCATAATGGGTATAATATTTCCCACCTTCAGGCACGGGCTCGCATTCTCAAACCATAGGCGAGGCAATTGCCAGCAAAAACGCCTCCCGCTACCTCCGTGTTCCATAGGGGAGAATTCAACTTCCAGCCGTCCTTTTCCCTCTTTTAGCAGGCCCCGAATCACCAGTGACCTGCCTCCGAGGGTTTCGTAGACCTTCAGAAGGACCCTCCCCTACACATTTCCCGGATGACCTGAGGATCAGCGCGGGTGTTCTCCCTAGATCTAGGGCGTGCTTCTTCCTAGAGCCGCAGCTCCTCGGGGTTACGAATGCAGCAAAAACGTGTGTTGGATCCCAAATCCCGCAGGCAGACGTTCACCTCAACCTCCAGCTGCACCCCCTCCCCGGATCGCTGCATTGTCCGTGCAGACGGATACAAGGCCGTCTCTCGGCCAGGTTCGGGTGAGAACTCCGTTTGCATAGTGGATTTGGTGCCCCTATGCCGCAGTAACCGTATAACTAACCGTAACCAGGTATACCAGCACCTTCTACCGATATAATAATATTTAATTTATTTATCAATTCTATTGCTTTTATTGTTTAAATTTTTGCCCGATCTTTTGGTACATTAGCATATCCGAATCTTTTTCAGTGTTAGATATTGCTATCCGGTTATGCTAACGATACCTCTGCGCATGCATACGTTCGCTAAACGTATTACAACACTTATTTTCACGGATATTTCTTCCACCTTTTTGTAGTCTAACAGAAGTGACATTCAAACAAAATGAGTCTGTACTTATTCCTAAAATTATAATTAATAATTATAATAGTAATTAACAGCTATTAATTACCATTAATATATTTTTATTAGATATCAACAGATATATATATATATATATTTTTATTAGATATCAACAGAATTGTTTTGACAAATTTTCGAAATTAATTCCATCGCAAGATCACTGGCATTTCTAAAATTCCACCATCCAGGCTGATCTTCAAAACCGTTACTACAAAATGTAATAGCTACTTTATCAGTAGGTTGGAGATCTTTCACTAGGTGTTCCACTATAACTTTAATAGTACCGCGAAACAAGCTTACGACATTGATATGTTTTAGTGTATTGTTACTTTTAGATACTACTCTACGTCCGTATACACTACAGCGCTTAATTAGCTAAATCGCTTAAAATTGTAAACCGAGACTTATTTTGTAAAACTGACCGTGATCCGTGACTAGACAATTAATGACTATATAGAGATAAAAATATCGTGTTTAAATAGAATCTAAATCTATCAAACAATTCAATTTTCCTACCTCTATCATCGACAGAATATATGTACGTCCATTAACCTTCTCTCTTAATCATGTTATAAAAAACGATGCTGTTATTCAATAATCTTTATAAATAGATCGGGAGCAACGTGACATCGTTACATCACTTCACATGCACCATGCGGACATTTATCATTAGCAATAATCTTAAATCTGATGGTAGATAAAGCACTGTACAAATTGTTGCTAAGTAGCAACCGCATCCAAGAACTAAAACGAAGCTAACCGTCACTAGATAAACAGGCTAAAGCTTCTTTGAATCTGAATATTAACAAGTAGTAGACGGGATAACATTTGCTATCAGCAATTACTTCGGCGTCATTCTATAATGTCAAAATTAATCGATCACGTTTCCGATCACCTCAACTGCAGCTCCAGGTCCCAACCCCAGTCTCTGCTCCAGCTCTGGCCTTAGCCCCGGCCCCAACCCCAGATAATAACCGTTCAGCAGTTATCCTTGCAAATCTCCAGGTGTGCAATGCGTCAAAAGCTTTCAATGCACCTTATGGTATTCTTAGATCATTCGTTAAGCACTTATATACACAAATTAAATAAATAACAATATCTAGAAGCCCTGAAAGCCCTGCGGCTGTTATACAGGCTTCTTAAACTGTAGATCCCCGGTTCAAATTCCCTAACTATACGATCTGGTTTTTAATTCACAACTGCTGTTAATCAATTTAAGACGAGCAAACAGTTGCGCAATCGGCTCGCCTCGCCCATAAATCATATATCAGTTAAACAAATGCTAAGTACTTGTCAATTAAATAGGTGTTAATAGTCACTAGTCATCCAATTTTAATTTGCATTAATAGCTGTCAATCAATTTAATTAATGATTCAATTACTTTACATAATGACCATATTAATTAGATTTGCATAAAGATCCAATTAATTTGCATATGTAACGTCAGAGGCTGTGGCGTCACATCATCTGGCTCAACCGACCCCATACCAACTTATATACATCCAGCTCGAAGTATAAAGAAAAAGGGCGCCGGTAGAAAGGACAGGAAATGATCTGTTTGAGTCGCGAATTGATGAACTAGTATTAACAAACAAAATCAAGAAACCTTTACCACCGCATCTTAATGTTAAAAACCTCATTCGATTTTTTGTTAATAATGTGAATTTTGACAATCGATAGTCGATAAGTGAAGATGAAAAACAAAAGAGAGTTGCACGAATAAAGGATATGATTCTAAAGGTAGATAAACTACATGGTGATTCCCTCAATGTTAAAACGTTACAAATTAGGAAGTTTACCGAAAAAAAGTAATATTTTGAGCGTGCCTTAGAGGTAAGCCTCAGGATTATTTAAAAAGAACTCCAGTCCCAACAATTTTGTGGCTGATATATTTTTGAATACACCTACAGATAAAAGAAAACCTGATATATTATTCTATTTTATAGTGCCTCATTGCAATCAGAGCATTTGTCAATAATGAAAAAGTTGGATCAATTATATCAATTAAGATTATTACAATTAGTGAAATCAGCAAAAGTATTCTCGCAATTGGGATACTAAAAGTCATTGTTATGAGAATGCTACATTGTTACATTTATGCTGAAGTAATCAGACTGAGGGTTATAGGAGATAACACAGTAAAATATTTACGTGCAGTACCCACAAACAAAAACGAATGTACACTGCGTTTTAATCATGTAGAATATTGTTTTTTCTTTGGAAAATCTTTTGTAGACAAGGGAGGAGATACCAGGCATTTTCTATATGACTTAAGTCTGGAGAATTGCCGGGCCAGGAAAGGACAGGGATATTTCAGGAATACATAAAATTGTTAATGGTTTTTGGAGTATGGCAAGGTGCATTGTTCTGTTGCAAGGTCCACGATTTCTAATTATAACCTGACGCAGAAACATATGGAAGCAGATAATCATTAAGCACTCGTTTATACTGATCCTGGCACATTGTGCCCTCTATAACGTAGAGGATCCAGGAGCTTTCTTATCAATACATCCCCACACCTTAACTGAAGCCGGATGTTTTACTTGCTGTTGAATACAAGGATGGTACTTTTCTTCGGATCTCATTCGAGCGAAATTCATTATTGTGGTAAGAATCTGGAAGCTTAATTCGTCACTAGAGATGACCTTTAAAATGTTCAGATTAAGATTGCAATCATAAAGGCTCCTGTGATCCCTGGCTACTAATGATTTCGAAACTTACTTTCTTCCAATCCAATGACTGTGAATCATGCATTGAATACATCTTGCAAGGGATAATCGGGTCTCTTTCATCCGTTTAGTTAACCGGGTTTTTTTAGTCGGCCATGTGCATTTCTAATTGACTTCAGCACAAAGACGCTCCAATGTTCGATGGAATATTTCGATGCCGTCGTTGCGCAGGATTTTCAAAATTTCTCTGAGAGGCAGATTACTGTTCGCAGCAATAGTCACAAGTATTCGCCAACGAGTACGACCACTCTGTCGAGGCTTCACATGAGAGGAGCGTTGACGACGTGAGCTCGTCTCGATACCTGCTCGAAGATCGTGAGCCAATTTGACCACTGAGCAGTGGATGACTTCTTCAATGCTTCAAATTTCCTGGTAAGAATGCTTTCCATCTTTTATTAATACACAAATCGCTGCGTTTTTTCTCAATTGTCAAGTCGACTTTTTTGCCCACTCTTGGAATTTCTTAAAAATAAATTGAAAGAACTACAATTGATTAAAAAGAACAAAATTTTCTTATAATTTCGCGTAATACTTACAATTTTTAATAGATAAGGCTCTAATAGATATAAGAAAAAATAACAATATTTCACATTTTGTTGCACAAGCACTTCACTCAAATAAATTGATATTCGACCTCACACTCGACCACAACACATTTTCGTTCTAGAAATAAAGATAAGGGTTTCTGCCAAAACTAAATTGGTAAATTACTCGTAAAAACGTACCAATAAACGAAAGCCAAACAAATATTTTCATTATATTACATATAATTTGGAAAAAAATCCAAGGAGAGGTGCCAACAAGTGAAAATTTCACATAGTTATATAACGTGTCGGAGTACTGTAATCAAGAGGGGGTAGTCACCAATGTAATCAATATTTTCTATTATGTTAAGGTAATATCCTTTCGCTTGATCGTTAATATCAAACACTTCAGTAAACTTAGAGAGAGGCAACGCCAATAAATTTAGCGAATCAATAAAAACCAAATTTTCGCATGTTAATTTCATTATTTTCGTGCCGTTCATTATCGGCTCTATTTTTAAATTACTGGCTTAGAAATTAGAAATTGGCTATATCATACCCTTCCAAATTATGTACTATGCAGTACACATTGATTATTGGAGGGCCAGGCCTTTAAACAATAATCTAACAAATTTTTCGCAACACTCGTTTCACCCTCATATTGAAAAATGGGAACAAGTTCGGAATAGGAGAAATGCGCCGAATCGAATAAAATTTTACAGAAGACCTCCTTTGGTCTAAAATTGAAGAATCTGAAAGAATTTTTTGTCGCTCGGGTATAGTTTCCGAAATATTCAACTTGAAGTTGAATATTTCCACCGCAATTCTTTTTCCCCGCATAATTTTATCACTAACCGGGACTTTTCTCGAGCGCGTACTTAACAGTTCACATCACAATTATTATCCACAAATCTGAAAAAAAGAATAATTAAAAGATAAATACAAGTTCATGGAAGGCTGTTTACATTCACACCATTTTGGTTTCTGCAAGATATTGCTGTCTGCACTGATTTAGATATTTTGGGCTACGTTCATAAAATAAAGATATTAGAAATGAAAAATATTCAAAAATTTGTATATTTGCAATAATTTGTAAAGTGTACAATTTTTCTTTTCTAAATATAAATTATTTCCGCACAGCTAAATCTTTTCGTTTAAAAAAGCTCTTTTTGCGCGCAGACAAGCACGCATTTGTACAAGGTACAATTTTTTTAAAATTATAATTTATTTCCGCATATCCAATATTTTTCGCTTAAAAAACCTCTTTTTGCGCGCAGACAGGCACGCATTTGTAAAGTATACAATTTTTTTAACTTATAATTTTTTCCGCACAGACGATTTATTTCACACATTTCATACAATATTTTAATAACAATAATATAGAATTTCACTTAAACAAAAATTCGCTGACAATTTTGTATTGCTCCATTCGTTATATTTAATATACTTACTATTTTTTCTACAAAATCACTTTTTTACTTTACAAATCACTAATTTAATCACTCGAAAATTCCTGAAATCAGCGCCTTTTACACGTTTTCTTTCAGAATGACAAATAATACTATAACTAATAATTTCTGAAATCTTTGTGAGTAATGAGGGAACATTTGTATAAGGAAAATTTTAACTATATAAACAATTTATATAAGGAAAAAATTCAGTAAATGAATAATTCGTATAAGGAAAATGTTAACTTAATGAACAACTTATATAATGAGAATTTTTCGGTCAATAGAAAATTTGTATAAGGAAAATTTCAACTTATTAGGCTGCACAAATAAATATGGAGGTGATCATTGAACTCAATTCCATATTCATAATTTCTGAACGGTGCTGAAAAGATTGGAGGGAAAACTGGATATGTAGTGTCATCAAATTGTTAGGAAATCATCATCTGTAGCAAAAGGATAAGTAAACCTCAAAATTAATCATAATGTTTTGTTGTTTTCCAGATATTTGGTATGTTTAAAGTGTTACAAAGTGTATATTGTGTAGTTTATTGTGAAAATTGGGGGCTTAAGTCAAAAATCCGGATGAAAATTAATAGAAACTCGCGAAAAAATATTGTATAAAAGAACGCAATGTTTAAATTTTAAAGTCATGTATCTTCGAAAGTAGATTCGTCTGACAAAAAATTATTACATAGTCGTTCATTTTAATTCGAAAAGAATGTTTGTATAAATTTTCGTAGAAGTTGGGGAAATTTCCGGATTCTTAACTTAAGCCCAACCTTCTAGGTAACTACATTTGTATTTATATTTTAATTATTCTTTTTCTTGTGATAAGTGTGATAAGTGTAAAGTGCGCGCTCGAAAAATGTCCCGGTTAGTGATAAAATTATGCAGGGGTGAAAGAATTGCGGTGGAAATATTCAACTTTTAATTTTGACGAAATGCCAAAATTAGAATTTGAATATTTCGGAAACTATAGCTGAGCGACAACAAATTCTTTCATATTCTTCCGCTTTAGACTAAACGGAGGGTTGCTATAAAACTTTATTCGAATAGGCACATTTCCCCTATTCCGAACCTAAGTCTGGAAAATGTATTGTCTATCACCACAAATGTTACATTTTTCTTTTATGTCCGGCTGTTCATAGCAATTATAGCATGTCTGTTACGCAACAATTAAACAGGAAATATGCAGAAAAGAAGTCTCACTACTTTCTTATAAAGTATTTTGTGTACTGTCGCTATCAAGAATCCCGATGTAACGCATAATAAAACAAACGTTTTCCGACGACACAATTTTTGCATAAATACTCATTGCAGACATGGTCGCCCAATTCCCCAATTCCCCCAATTAAGGGGGTACGACACCTTGAATGCGCAAGTTTTTACGTCAAATGTAAAGCCAAATATTTTTATCAAATGATAATACAAATGAATAAATTCTTTTTATATGTTCAAATGTTACTATTAAACTTTAATTTTATTCAATAACAAATTCATAAATTGTTTATAAAAGTCTATTTATTTAACAAATTAATTAAGTTCCTCGCGCACGAGATTTTTTTGCTGCCGCCAACCCCACGTAAACCCAAAACAAGATAAATACATTTTATTAAATGGAAAATGATTGTAAATACATTGTTTATGGTGTAGCATAGACGTTTTTTGATTTGATCATTCTTCACAAAGTTGTAGCCAGTCAAACTTGGAAATCGTTATTTTTAGAAGAAAATTTTGACGATAACAAGACGCCATTTTGAAAATAATCAACCAATCAAACCACCATAGAGGGTGGTTTAATAAACGTCTAGTCAAAATTTCAAGTTAATAGGTGAAATGGTTTCTGAGGTAGCTTGGCGGCAAGGTCAAAAACCAAGGTTTCGAGTAAACGGCGTTTGAAGTTTGAAGCGCGCAGTATGGAATGTTTCGAACGACTCACCTACATCTCAACTTCATTCGCTGTTCCAGCACCATAGATTGTACCTTTCTGACGCTTAAAATTCTCGTTCTCTTTTACTCGATCCTCCTTACTTTTTGGTAATGACATTTGACCTGGACGAAACGATTTAGCCACGCCTTATTTATGACGAGTGCAGCGACGACCGATTAGACGGCGGCAACATTTATTCGTAGCGCAACCACCAAAATTGTTATAATTCGAAAACGACTTTGAATTTTTAAAAATCCTTTTGGATAAATATTCTAGACATTCCAATCTATCGATTAAAGCAACAAAAAAAAAATTCGATTTTTTCAAACTTTCAAGGTGTCGTACCCCCTTAAGCTTATAAATCTAAAACTATCACATACACTTTTATTTTTAATTTTATTTTGAAGGTGATTGGTAAATCAGACATCTCGTCTAAATGTGCGGTTGCAGTTCTCACACACTCAGACATTTTCAACAAAACTTACATGGTGAAAGGGAATCACATTTTACTTTGCATCTGTATAATTTCACGTCTGGTAACTTATCACAAAAAAGACACACATATTTCTTGTTAAAAGAACCTGTCAATGATTTGAATTTTTACATAACTGATTTTCCAAAGCAAGAATAACAGAACTTCTTTCTTTCTTTCTCATTTTCCACCCCCACGTCTATCATGGACTTTTTTTTAGGTAAAACCACGCTCTCCTCTACACATTTAGGATTTACTTTACCCCCTCCGAAAGGGTATTTGATTATGTCTGCATTAAAGTAATTGCATGACATCATCAGAAAGGAAAATTGTGTTGGTTGGTTCACATTGGACATTAATCTAGTTATATATTCCCGGCATAAGTGCGCATAAAGTTAAAACATATGGGTTTTACGTGTGGTGAATTAGGTAACGCAATTGAAAAACTAATTTTGCTACTTTGCAGAGAATTTGACAGCACTTCTATGAGCATATTATTAAACACATGTTTTAATGTCTTGAGAGAGTTTTGACTGGTATTACCAAATTCTTGTAACTGAAAGATAAGTTTAACACCCTCCGTAATAAACTTGTTGTAAAACGACGTGTGTTTTGATAGCCCTTATTTAGACCACTACTGCACTGAATTTTCTAAACTGCATCACGTTTTTCCTGTAAAGAAGTTTCAGTTTCACAAACAATAGTCAGTCCGGTCAGTGATCTCCTCAGAATTGAGGAAATGAATAGCATTTTTAAACACATTATTGATTAGAAGGCTTTTATGAAATTGAATGTTTTATTATCAATGACAACAACGAGAACTTTTCGCGAGCCGAAAATTACACGTTATTTTTTTAACTGTCTCTATATATAAATTTAACGCGGATAAACATATATGTGGATTTAAATTTACCACGCTCTTCAAATGAATAATAACTTTGTCAGAGGTTATTTTTTAAATCTTCTTCGAGCTGCAAATCCCTCTCTTTTTTAATAGTTGTAGGAAGGATTGGTGCCTCTACCTCTATTTTAACTTCCTTCCCAGTAGTTAATTTGGGCTGGTCTTGAGAACAGATTTTAGCTAATGCAAAAATTGAATGATATATAATAAATGAATGAATAATAAAAAATAAAGAAAGCGATAAATTCATTTTTTTATTGTGTAAAAATCGTCAAACCATATATTTTGTGCTGAGACTATCCCGAACATATTTTACAGAGAAATTTAATCAACTTCAAAACTCAACCGAAGTTTGTTTCCGCATAATTTAACTCTTACCTTATATGCAGTTTTAAATCCTCCCGCCTGGAATATTAAGAAATAAAATCAAAATAGAGGCTATATCTCTACCCAGAGATAAACAATATTTGACCCTTATGTGCCACGGAATTAGTTCTGTAAATAACACCCTCAAGAATCTAGTCACGCCCAGTACAAGTCAACCTAATGTAATTTACAACCTTATTAAAAGCTTTAATTCTGTTAAAACTATAAATTTTAGATTTTTATTCTACGATAAATACCAATTTAAAATGCATCCTGATTTTTCCTTAACCCCTGAATACCTAATAGAAATGTGTATTTTGCAAATCAGAAATAATATATAAGGTCTAGGCCGTTCTTTAGGAACTCCGGAGGATTTTGAAAAGTTGCAAACGGGTTATCGCTAAAACAAGCTGGGAAACAAGGGTAAGTCATACTGCATTACATATTTTATGACGGAATACAAAAAACATAATTTTTACTCTACAGAGCGCTTTCGAACAATTACAAAATGTTGCTGAATCTGAAGATCAGTTTAATAAAAACAATGTCGTTGGAAAATCGGAAGGATTATAACATAAAATATAGTGTTTCGTGAAGATAAAATACGGATTACGTCTCACGGTACATTTCACGGACGACTCCTACATTTTTCTCCTCCCTAGATTTACGGAGAAAATAAAAACCTAACACCTGGAAAAACTAAATCCACAAGGCGATCATTTTCTCATTTTTGAAGGACAGAATGAATGAAGAAGTGGTTTTCCGAAATTCAAATTTAAGAAAAAATAAAAAATGCTGCTCGGTATACCAAGAAAACAAACATAACATCAATATCTGTGTTATATGTATTTACTTTTTCTACAAAATGTTAAAAACTACAATAGAAATATCTCGACCGAATTCGCCTTTTATTTCAATAACCCATCGTTCCTCACCCCTGTCTTCAAGTTCTCCGGCTTCTTCATTTTCTAAGATGATTCTTATGAATTCTTATGTGTAGCAATCCTGTCTTTTACCATTTTGCCATTCCACTGAATACATCCAGCGACGCACAGACCGACACATTTCATGTTTCACCATCATCCATCAGCGATTTCAGCTTCTGTCTGAAAACATATGACATCACATTTCATGCCTATCCACCGACAATTGCCCAGAAAATAAGGGAAGTTGTACATATATCGTACCAAACTGGATTGCAGGTAATGGATAGACCTGGACTCCCGTATGACCTGGACTGTCTATATATGACGATGACAAAATCGTGAGCCTTCGAAAATATTTTGTATTACCATTATTTACAACTACATCTTGCCTCGCAAATGAATGTATTCTTTAGAACGAAGCTTGGTCTGATTGAAACGAATGAATATCAAACTTATTGTCGTTTTTACAGCATGCAAACTTCCAACAGGCGTTTTGTCAGCATAAATAACAATCTTGTGTGTATCAGATGGTATCATGTCATTGGTAAACCACCAAACAAACGCAGCTATATATTTCTTTCATGAAGAATTTTAAGGAAACAATAGACGCTTTTACGTCGGTAGAAATTCCGCACAGTGCATTTAATTCATCATTATCATCACAGATGAAATACATTTGTAGGAATTTATATTTATTTAATTTATATTTAGTAATATTTATTTTTTAAATAAATCTTTTAATGTAAAGCTACTCTTTACAAAATGACAGTACAGACCAAAACTTTTATTTTTTATCAAAACAATATTTACAAAAAGCTACTACTGCTACTACATTAAAGGCTTGACTGATTTATACTAAGGAAGTGTTTTTATTCTAATACAATTACAAGAGATTTTGCTGCCATGCCAAAACAGCCAAACAAAAACTCCATCTAAACTTTTTATTCACACTTTAAGATTCCGATAAGATTCAAGATAAAGTCAAAATGAAAAGCTCGTGGTAGAATTCAAATCGTTACGAGTACACAAACCAAGAACGAGATGACCACCATAACACCCCCTTCCCAGCGAAACGGTAAAAATTAAATTCTGATTTCAAAAAATTTTAAAAAAAATGTAATGTGTGTTAGAAAATGTGCATATGAAAGGTGAGTTTTGAAGAGATCTCTCCTAGATATTGGACTAGGACAAGGAGTTTCTATTTGATGAACAGGTACTGGCCCCTCCTTTAAGAGATTCGTATTAGCTTGTATTAAATTGATTAAATCTCTCGTAGCTGGGACAGGATAATTAATTTGACATTTAATTCCGGAAATATTACTGGGAAAGGATGATTTCAATGTATCCAAAAAGATGTTAATATTTTTGTCTTTTATTTAAATTGTGAAAAAAATGTTTATGTCTCTCAACGGCGAGAAATGGTCCATTTTAACAATTCTGAAAACTTCCTTTTGATACCTCGTTACGAACTGAAACATGAGAACAACTTTCTAAATCTTTGAATTTGAAAAACTTTGTTTTAGAGTGATTCGATGCTGGAATAGGACGAAAAACTGCTTTAGTTCATCAAAATAATGCGTCGTAAAAAATCCTTCATCGTACTCGTGATGCGGAAGCAATGCGACCAGTAATTGCAAATCATACTAATGAAAAAGGGGCATCAGCGAACGAGCGAAGCAGAGTGCTCAGCACTCATGCGATTACAATCGCCTTGCAATCCGGTATAATCCAGCTGATGATTATTGATTGAGCCGGCATGTTCTGCAAGGCTCTGAAATTTAGTGAAGAGACAAAAGGAATGTATTCGGAATGTATCACCGGAAATTTTAAACTGCTTCAACTTGGAGAACCGCCAGAGCTATTAAAAAGTTTGCTTGTAGGATATACTAACGATTTAAAGAACCAAAGATCATGAATTACTAGATGTGACACTCTCTATACAAGCTTAAAGCTCTAACCCATATGCAAATTCTAAAACTGCCTGGGTAAAATTTTTCCATTAGAGAAAGTAGCAAAGAACTACTGCTTCCTATGCCTTAGCTAAATTCCAATAAGAACGAAAGAGATAAGAATAGGCAGCCAAAAATTCTCATCTACAGCACTTACAGTGTAGGCAATAAAATGCAGCGTTTTTTATCACGCATTTTTAAAGGCGGGCCAATCTGTTTGGCTCGCTGTGTGCCTCTGTATGCATGGTATTAGTGCCGTCTCCAGGAAATGTTCCAGCATAGGGAAATCCTGAACTGAGAATGGGGAACAGGCAGGGAGCACACTCAGAGAGATACGGATGCGGGCTGCTTACATTTTTTCACTGTGTATTTTTAAAGGCGGGCCAAACGTATTCGAACATGTGCGTTGCTCTGGGTGGTGAAACGTGGTTTTAATTTTCGTTCCGCCTCCCCCTAAATTTGTGGCTTTCTCTCACGCGTGAGCCCTTGGATAGTAATCCACTTTTAGCAAAATCTGCAAGGTCGGTGGGCTAAAGGGGCCAAGGTCGAAAAAAGATAAGGGACTACGTTACGGGTGTCCCATCTAGTAATTCATGATCTTTGTAAAGAACTTCCTATCTAACATCATGAAATATGTGGTGGTCACCTCGCTCTTGGTTTGTGCAACGACTTGAATTCTACCACGAGCTTTTCATTTTGTCTTTATCGTGAGTCTTATCGGAATCTTAAAGTGCTTAGATGTAGTCTTTGTTTGGCTGTTTGTTGGCATGGCAGCGAAATCTCTTGTAATTCTATTAGAATAAAAACACTTGCTTTGTAGAAAACTTAGGCATGCCTATAATATAGTAGTAGTACCTTTTTTTTGTAAATATTGTTTTGATAAAAAATAAAAATTTCAGTCTGTGCTGTGATTTTGTAAAGAGTAGCTTTACATTAAAAGATTAAATTTAAAAAAATATTCCTAAATGTAAATTAAATAAAGACATAATTTTAAATCTAAAAAAGGTAGTTTAAAATTAAAATATAGCGAGTTGAAGTATCCTTTTAAAAGGAAGTAGCAGGAATTCATTGGTGACCCCGACAGGCATCAAGAGGTAAAATACCTTTAAAAACCATGGACTTTTCAGCATTGCAGCATTTTTGTGTCAAGAGCCGAGCTCGACCTCCCCTCCTTCCCTTCCTGCAGACGACTTTTGGACAATAAATTCCATTCCCCAGCCTCTGTCATCGGCTAAGAGAAATCCTACCAATCAACATCAACGGGAAGTAACTCCTTTTTATTTTATTGTTAAAACTTATAGTTTAGTTAGTCTCTCTAGTGCGATAATCAGCAAGAAGTGGTTCTCGTAGGGGGAAGGTTTTGATGGTCAGACCAGAGGTCACGTATCCGTTTAGAGATTTTCATATCTTCGGCGTATATAGAAATGTCCGAGTGCTTAATAAGGCATCCAATATCATTGATGGCCAGAATGAAAAACAACGGACCCTGGGGGACCCCCGGGTTGAAGGAAGAGGAACAGAAAAGGACCCCGTACTGGCATTGTTCAAGATTCACTTCATCCGGGAAATAAAATGCTGAATGAAATGAAGGGAGTGTAGTTTGAAGAAAATTAATTTACGTGAGATTTTATCTAAAGCCTTGCTGAAGTCAGTAGCGATGATATCAACCTCGCACTTTTTCAGTACGATGTCGGGAATACCGTCAGAACCTGGCTTATGACCATCAGGAAGGGCATAAACGGCGGTAGTAGCCATTACAGAGTCAATATTGATGGAAACAAGGGAGGTCTGAAGACGAAAGTCCATGAAATAGAAATAGCTGGTGTCGGGATCGGAAGTATGCTCACTGAAGGATTGACTGAAGTGATGAGCAAAGAGATTAGCTATTACACGGGGGTTGGAAGAAGAAGTGTTGTTAAGTTTGAGAGTGGATAAGTTAGGTAGCCACTGGATTTCCTTTTTATGTTAATGAATTGGTAAAAACATTTAGAGTCGGAGATAAGGGTTGACTGCATACGATTCAAATAGTCGCGATAGGAAAATTCGCTGCGTGCAGAGAAAATGGAAGCCGCAGAGAGGTAATTGAAGATGTCGCGGTCGAAACGAGATAGGAGATAAACCAGCCATAGTTTGTTTCTTCTGTTTCGAAGGGTTCGAAGGTCTTTGCTGTACCATGGGAGGAGGAGGCATGATCTCTCGAAATGTTTATATGGAAAGGATTGGGCAAGGCAGGCGAAGAGTTCGGTATAAAAAAGGTCGAGGGCATCAACAACGGAAAGCTGAGACTCAGTTGAGATGGAATAAAGGGACGATTGGCAAAGAAGGACAAAAGACAAAGACAAAAGTCAGAGAGGCAGTCGAAAAATAAAGTCTCCTTAGCGGAGAGGGCGTTGGAAGGGATGTAGTAGAGATCGTCATCAGACCGAAGCCATTCAAGACGGGGAAGATTGAAGTCGCCAAGAACAGTGACTTCATCATTGGGTCCAAAGGTATTAAAGATGGAATGGATCGCATCGGTGACAAGTTTGCAGGACTGAAGCGATTGGGAGGGACGAATATATGGACAGAGTATATACAGGAATTTACCGATTAGCATGATTTTGGCGCAGAAAAAGTTACAGCTTACGGAATTAGAGGAAGTGTGAAGGCTGTCACTGAAAAGATTATGCACAGCGAGGAGAACACCACGGTTAGTGGGGGTTAGGTCGTCGTCAATAAACGAAGGTTTGATAGAAGAAGAGACGACGAGTGGGAGGTGGGAGGGTGGAAGGGAGGTTGGCCCGAGGAAAAAGGAAGGTAAAGGGGGCGGATTTGAATTAGCAGGTTGTGAAGGATTCATGGTGTGGGATTTAACAAAATTAGGGTATTTAAGAGGGGTAGAGAAGTTGAAGTTCGGGAAAAATCCGAGTTGAAAGCCTGAACCGAAACGATTGAAGTAGAGGGTAGAGAGCGAGGCAAAGACTGGACGATAACAGAGCTGGAATCCATGGCAGCGACAGACAAAGAAGGCGAGGATGGCATGGCAGCTGGTGTGGGTTCGCAGCCTATACGCAGGGAGTTATCACCGATGGCGGGAAAGCATATCAATACAGCAGTGGCCGAAAGAGGTTGAGAGGACGTGGCACCGACTGGCGATGACAGTCAGACAAGAGACGGCATGGCAGAAGGCGTGGGTTCGCAATCCAAACCGGGCGAGGTGTCACCAATGGCGAGAACGGGTGGCGATACAGCAGAGATTCGCCGTAAACTATACCAACAAATAATTGTATGACCGATCTCAGCTGCTTGGGAGTTACAGGGTGATTCATAAATTCCAATTTATGCTATTTTGCATTTGGCGACAAATTCACATAATTAATATACCTATTTATTATTCTTATTAAATTACTCATGTTATTACCATTCTAAAAAGGTATAACATATTTAGGTTAAATAGAGGTAGAGAAGTCTGTTCCTTAGAAAACCTTGAAGAGCATTTTTTTGTTTAATTGCTCTGTAAAGAAGGTCAGTTAGCAAGAACACTGGTCATATTTAAAAATCCAAGCGATAACTACAAGTGTTAAAATAATTTAAAAGTGACATCATTCACTTTTGAGGAATACGCCGATATAATTTACATTTATGGTGTAGTTGACGGAAACGAAAGAGAGGCTGTTGGAACATTAAATAAGGCGAATTCGCGATCAGGAACATCACAATATTCTGCCCACGTCGAACAGCAAACCCGAGGCAAGCACTAGACAAGTTGCAAGACGATTAGCAGTGTCCTCATATACAGTTTGGAAGATTCTTCATCGAGAATATCACATCCTTATCGTTATATGTCAGTACAAGGTCTTCTAGGAGATTCCGAAAGAATATTGGAGTTTTTCACTTGGCTTCTGGATTGCGACATGGAAAACAGGGTGTTTCTAGCCTGTGGACGTATTAATCGCAATTCACTAAAGATGGTATCACAAACTTCCACAACCTTCATACCTGGGGTAATATTAACCTTAATAAGACAAGGGCGGCATCATTTCCGCATAAATTCAATGTCAATATTTGTGCTGGACTCATCTTCGCAATCATTTAATAAGACCATTCCTTTTGCTGCAAATGCTTGAAAGCCAAGCTTATACAAGCTTTTTGGAGAATACACTGCCAGAACTATTATACTTGAAGACATCTCTTTGAATCATACAAGGTCAGCGCATACTGGTAACATTGTAAAGATAAAATTAAATGAAAAATTTCCTTTGAATTAGACGAGGTGCATCGATTCCTTGGCCTCCTAAATTTCCATACCTTACTCCACTGGACATTTTCTTATGGGGAATGATGAAGAATGAAGTTTACTCAAGTCCTGTTAGCACTACTGAGGAATTAATTAACAGAATAGGGACTGCATTGGCGAAAATACGGGGATGTTGGCTACAATACACCTTAATAAGGTTTTAAGAAGTTTATGGGCATGCATCGAAAGTGGCGGAAAGCCTTTTGAGCAGTTTTCGTGAGACATTAGCATTAAATTAAGCACGTAGTATTTTGGGGTTCATTTTAGTTTAATTTCTTTAAAAAACGATTTTTTTTTAATTTATCAGGAAAATTTTCCCATGAATAAATGTCTATATTAATTCTCTACTTGGACATGTACCTTTTTGGAAAAGTAATAAGATGGGCAATTCCATAAAGGTATATAACCTTTGGTGTATTATTTCGTGAATTTCAGATCAAATTCAATGAAAAGGTAAATTTCAAGAAAATTTCGACAGTGAGTGTACCTGCAGTGGTAGGTAAACATTGTTAAAATTTTGGAAAAGAGCACTAGGATAGTAGATTTTTGGCGAAAGTTGAAGATCGCCGTATTGAGTAGATCGGAAAGTAAAAATAAATGATTGAGGTGCATACCTTACAAAATTGAAATTTAAATATCACCCTGCCATAGTTGTTTGCCTATATCAGATCGGGTCAACTGCTATCTCTGTCGCTGTTTGACAGCACACTTCCGAAATTAGCGATAATGATAAAAAATGTCAAAGAACTTAGAGAAAAAGACAGAAAGGAGAAAATTGTTTCCTTCTTTTCATTTTTATTGATTTTGTTTTTCTTATAGGATAAAATAGTGTAGGCAGAAACTGCAAAGACATTCGCAAAACAAATCAGTTTTTTTCAAAGCTACCAAATAAGTTATCAAAAAGTGAAAATATATGTTTGCCTATATTTAAAGGATTAGGGATACTAACCCGATATTCCGCGACATCCCTACAAAGAAAGCGATAAACTTGCTGCTCCTGGATCATTCAGAAATGTCTGAATATGTATGCACATATAAAGAAATATATATGTATATATGTATATATATTATATACGCATTGGTGTGCGAACTTATGTCTCTTAACTCTGTCGCTGTCTGAAGTTAATTGCATTTTGACATTTACAATTGTAAACAAAACTTAGAACAATTACAAATTTAAAAAAAGTCGTTAAATGCGGATTTTTGGATATTATTATAGAAAAAATTCAATACTTTTTTGAATATAACATAATATATTTAGACAGCGTGCATATGAATCTTTACAGACTATGTTATATAAATAATAATAATAATAATAAATATAAACCCCCAATAATAATAATAAATATAAACCCCAATGGGTATATAGCTGTATAATATAAATAAATGTATATATATGTACACATAGAATGCGCGCATTAATAATTTCACACGCCAATGCGAATATATATATATATTTATATATATTATTATATATTTTATATACATATATATATACAGTTTGTTTAGTAAGAGCGTATTGACGATTTCTCAGAAAGAAAGAGAAAGAGACAGAAATATTTGAAGTGGAGGGGATGAGTATTACCTATATACTCGTATATGCGCGTCATGCTTAAAGTGTCATTTTGCGTTAAACTTTCTACTGTTTAGATTGATTTTCAACATGAGTGCTTATTTTATAAAGGATCTAAATGGACTTGGAGGAGGCGAGATATATTAAAAAGGATGCGTCTTTTATAAAAGTAGTGTAATAAGTTTTCTTAGGAAAAAAACGTCGACGATTTGCCAGGAAGGGGTAAATAAGAAAAACAGCAGAAGAAAAGACATCGCTATTTGGAAGCATTTTGAAAAGATCCCACAAATGACACTGAGACAGCAGTAGAAGCAAATTAGCAGAAAAAGTTATCAACGTGTCTCTCTATACCATACGCCAAACAATAAGGGAAAATTCCATCAAACACTTCAGTACTGCTATAAAACCACTTTTATCCGAAAAGCATATCGAAAACCGTTTGAAATCGGCTAATGAATATTTGAACCGTGATTGGATATACGTGGTGTTCACTGACGATTCATCACTTTGAGCATATCAAGGACCTACACGAGAATGGTTAAAAAAAAAAGGACGACATTACATCGGACGTACTGTAAAACACTCAGTAAAAGTTCACGTATGGGGATGCTTCTGTTTGCAAGGTTTTGAAAAATTGATTGCTTTTACTGGAAATCTGAATGCAGAAAGGATGCTGCAGATTTACAAAAACAGGTTATTAAAGTCTACAGATTCTTAGTTTGGAACAGGAAATCGATCGTGGGTCTTGCAAGAAGACAACGATTCAAAACACAGAAGTCGTCTTTGTACCGAATGGAAAGATCAAGACGATATCAATGTCATGGAGTGGCCCTCACTAAGTCCTTATGCTAATCTAATTGAAAATGTGTGGGTCCTAATGAAGATAAAGCTGCAGTGGAAAAATGCTTTCACTTTGCAACAACTTAAATCATTGGTAAAGAATGCCTGAAAGGATCTACCAAAATATGCTGACAAATTAGTTGAAAATATGAATAAATGTATAGCTATAGTAGAAAATATATATATATTTTATATATTCATTCGTATGTGAACTTATCTATGCATTGGAGAATATACATACATGTATATTCGAATGCATTCATAGGTTTACACACCAATACGTTTATAATATACAGAGTGGCCCAAAAGTTTCTCCCCACAAACTTTTTGTTATAAAAAGCAAACCAACAAACATAAATTAGAAGTTCAAATTTATTTGTGATGCTAACACAATACAGATTATTGTTCTTATTAATAATAATGCATATGTCTACCGTTATTATCTATACATTCTAAAATACGTCGTCCAAAACTATCACATAAATTTTCTAATTCGTCCTTGGTGTAGCTGCTCCATTCTTGCTGCACTCTTGCAATTGATTGTCGTCTATTCTTCGGCATCGGATGTCTAAATACACTCTCTTGTTAAGGTCAGAAGAGTTTCCAGGCCAATTTTCCCAAGCAGTTGAAAACAACGATTTTGCCAGTGTCAATGTTTCCTTTGCTGTACGCGCTCGTGCCCCATCCTGCATAAGAATTACCAAATTTTTATCTGGAAACTGTCTTCTGTCATCCTGGCATGCTGCGTAAGCTGGTAAAATGCTGTTCCGGTAATAGGATCCATCTACAGTTGTGTTTTTCTCAACAACATGAAGTCTCGACGTTTCACGTGAGCTGAATCCTGCTGCAACCATTATCTTGAGGTCAAATTTCAGCTTTTGTATGGGTTGAATAGTACTTGGATTACTTGTTGCAACTTTCATATTTTGCCTATTTGGCGTTGGGTGCAAAACAATTGGGGATTCATCCGTAAAAAGTACGTTAGCTCTCTTAGACCTTCCAAGAGCACTATCTTCACAGAAACCTTCGCTTTGCAACCTACAGAAGTTAAGTCTATCTGTGACATTCTTTGCAGTAAGAAGCGGCTTTACTTGTCGCACCTAGGCATGTCTTCCCCAATTCGTCGATTTAATCTACCGATCGAGACGTTGTCTTTCGCCGTTGTTGGTAATTTTCGGATTGATTTATCCTTTTGGTCGCTATCCTTGTTCCAATGCCTGTCTTGTTTTCCACCATCTTCCTTATTTTTGTTGTAGGTTAAAGAGTTGTCGGTCTACCGAAACGTTTTTTGTCCTGTATATCGCCTTTCCTTCTTTCGTACGGTCTTCCTGTCCACGCCTAGTGTCTTTGATATTTCAGAAACGGATTTTCCTATTTCGCCAAGAGTTTGGATTTGAATCCTTGTTTGTATCCTATTCGAAGACATAATGAAGAAGCACAAAAGTCTTCTAGGATAGGCTTTAAAAAAATAATGATTTTTCAGGTAGTGCGTATAAAATGTTTTAAGAAAAATCACTACTTACGATAAACACGGCATTTTTGACGGCTGTTAAGTAGAAATATGGCGGTTAGTAAATATAGAGTATTACAAGATTGAACAACGCATTTTTGTTATTAAAAATTATTATAAATTTGGTGAAAGTTTTGCAGAAGTTGGAAGGAAATTTCGTACAAAATATGGAAGAAAAAATTGTCCAACAAACGCTACTATTCAAAATATCGCTGGTAAATTTAAAGACACTGGTTCAATTCAAAATCAAAGAAGCAAAATTTACAGTCGTAGTGGACGTAGTGAAGAAAATATTGCAGCTGTAACGGCTAGTGTTACTGAAGAAACAAACACATCAAGTCGTCATCGTTCGCAACAATTAGGCATTAAAGTATGAGACTCTGATGAATATTTTGCAGAAAGATCTTCATTTAAAGGGTTATAAGATACAGTTAACTCAACAATTAAAGCCAACAAACCACGGAATACGCCGGCAATTTGTGAATTGAGCCTTAGAACAAAAAGAAGAAAATGAGGATTTTTTCAACAAAATCATCTTAAGTGATGAAGCTCATTTTGAACTCGGTGGATACGTAAATAAGCAAAACTGTCGTATCTGGGGTGAAAAAAATCCACGAGTAATATTGGAAAAACTTATGCTGTAACTGTCAATGGAGCTCGATATCGAAGGACGATTAGTAACTTTTTATGGGATGAATTAGAGCGTATTAATGTGCAGAATATATGGTTTCAACAGGATGACGCAACTGATCATACAGCCACCGAAACAACCAATCTTTTGAAAGAAAAATTTAATGGTCGAATATTTTCAAAAAAAAGAAACATCACATGGCCACCAAAATCGTGCGATTCGACACAGTTGTACTTCTTCCTTTGGGGTTTCCTGAAAACTCAAGTTTATGCTAACAATCCTGAAACGATTCAGCAACTGAAACACAACATTATTGAAGAAGTCACTCAAATCGAGCCGAATTTATGCAAAAAATTCATGGAAGAATTTGGTAAAAGATTACTGGCTTGTAGAGCTAGCAGAGGAGGTCACTTATCCGATAATCTCTTCCATAATTAACCGTATAATATCTACTTTAACTTTTAATAAAAATATCTCAATTTTTCGAATAAATTATGTGTTTCATTAAAAATTCAAAAATTTAATTCAAATTTGATCACCCTTTATATATCTCCCTATGTGTATCCATCTTCAGAAATTTCTGAATGAGACAGGAGCATCCAGTTTACGCTTTCTTTGAAGGTATATCGCGTTAGTAACCCTAATCCCCTAAATACACGCAAACATATATTTTCACTTTTTGATAATTAATTTAGTAACTTTGAAAAAAAACTGATTTATTTCGCGAATGTGCTTACAGTTTCTGCCTTCACAATTTGAAAAACAAAATCAACAAAAATGAAAAAAAGGAAACAACTTTCTCCTCTTTGCCTTTTTCTCTAAGTTATTTTTCATTTTTTATCATTGCTCCAACTTCGCTTTGATTTGAACAGCGACAGAGATTGCAGTTGACCCGATTATCTATAACAAGATGTAACATTCGTGGTGTTTGTTTTTTCCTTTATCCTGTTAGCCAACCGGCCTTGCAGATTTCATTAAAAGTAAATAGTAATTAAAGGCTCATGTGCGAGAGAAAGACAAAAATTTAGAGGGAGACGGAGCGAAAATTGAAAGCGTTTCGCCAACTAGAGCAACGTACACATTTGAATACTTTGGCCCGTCTTTAATAATGCACAGTGAAAAAATGTAAACAGCCCGCATCCGTACACATGCTCTGAGTGTATTATCTGCCTGTTTCTCTTCTCTAATTCATGATTTTCCATTGCGTGAGCATGGCGCAGGGAAGGCACTAACACCATGCATAAATAGGTACACAGCGTGGCTGAGACTTTGGCCCACCTTAAAAATTATTCTTAAAAAAACGATACACATTATACCTGTAAGTACTGCAAATGAGAATATTTCGTTGCCTATTATCTCTTTTGTGCTTATTGGCATTTTGATAAGGCATGGGAACTAGTAGTTCTTTGCTGCTTTATCTAATAGGAACATTTTCCCCACGTAGTTTTTGAAATTACATTTGGATTAGAACTTTGGGCTTGTATAGAGTCACATTTTGTACTTGATGATCTTTGGTTGCATTCGTGACGTTTTACCTTATCTTTTTTTTTACCTTCGTCCTGTTGCCGGTCTGGCTTGCAGATTGTGCATAAAATGGAAAATTGTAATTTACGAATCACCCAGTAACTCCCAAACGGTTGAAATTAAAAGAATAAAAACTCAGTACTAATTTAACCCATTTTATTGTTCTTTAAAGTTTGAATTTTCGCGATGTATTAAATCATAGTATTGTTGAACTGATCCATCTTCAAAATTGCATAAAAATGTATCAAAGCCTTCTGGGCGTTCAGCAGTTTCAACTTGCTCTTGTTCAGTTTTTTTCTTTTGCCTAATTTTTTCACGCACTCGGTTACCCAATTTTGAAACTGCGAGTATTCGGGAAACTTTCGAACTTTTAAGCCATCTGCAATTCCAAGAAGTAGACTAAGTAGCTTCATTTGTGTACAGTTATTATTTATAATTTTCCAAGAGCTTTTCGTTGTAATCAGTACAAATCTAAAAGCTCTTGGAGCAGTAAAATTGTAAAACTTACCTCTCCATGCAAATTTTCTTCTTTTTCTTCTTGTTCCTTACAATTTTCATTAGTATCACCATCGAGATCTATGTAAGGAACAGGTTCACAAAAGTTATCAGTATTTTCAAGTTGTATTAGGGTCCGTTCCTTTTCTGCATATTGTGTTGAAGTGCAGTCAACATCGATATTTTCTTTTCCTTCATCATCTAATTCTTCGTGTTCTAATGAGATAACATCATCGTTATGATGACCTTCATTCGAATTTTCATTATTTTTTAACTTAGTTTCTTCATAGGTTTCTTCGTGTTGTTCAGTTTGGAAGAAATTATTTTTAAATTCATTTTTGGCTATATTCTCTTCATCATCTTTGTCTAAAATTTCGCCTTCTTCTATATCGGATTCGTAATTTTCCTTATCCACTTTGTTGTTTTCAACTTTTTCTGATCTTTTTTTTTCCGAAGCTATTCTATTACTTATTGCATTACATTCTTCATCACTGGAGTCGCTAATGCACAATGTTTCAGGACTGGGTAAAATTGTTATAACATCAGGAGAAGGTGACTTTTCTTTCTTAACATCATTTTCACTTATTGCTGACGAGTTTTTTTCTGTTTTCGAGACTTCTACAGTCTGCTCTTCCTCAGAGATATAACATTTTATTGTTTTTTTAAAGTTCCTTTTTAATTTAATTTTTTTGAAAGAATCCCCTGAAAAATTTCCATTAGCGGAGCATTCATTAAGTTCCTTTTGCTGAATTTCAACTAAGAGGTTATCTGAGTGCCTCTTTTTTGTCGATGTACTCGACTTTCCTGTATGTGACTTTGTAGAATCATCTGAGTCAACTTCTATTTTAGCAATTGGTTCCAACGCCAACTGAGATCTTATTGCTCGAGCTCTTGCTTGCAATTCTAAAAGTTCTAATACGCTGATTTCTTTATCTGAAAAGAGAACATTAATTGTGAATATTAGTTGTTTTTCCAAAACAAGCAAGGAGACAAATTAATTTAATTCAACAAGATCGATATAGATCCAAATTTTCAACCAAAATAACATGAATACTATAGCATTCATTCTAAGAATACATTAATAAACTCTAAGAATAGCAATTTTTTTTAGTTTCACTACTTATTTATTCAACATTGGATCTTTCTTCTTCACAAAAAATCAACAAATTAAATTCATAACTTCATAAAATATACACATAATACTATGTAAACCTAAATATGTCAGTACATCATGATAATTGAGTGTTTTTAAGACTCCATGTGCGAAGTGTTGGAGTTTTTTTTAGAGTCTGTAGAATCTGTCGGCGGTAAATGCCATTGTCAGAAGCATTGTCCAGGACTCAATGGAGGCTTATTTGTATATATATATATAGTATATCTAATATGCGTTTGTGACATGTCAGTATTAAGATGCAGTATTTTGAAATGCATATTAATTAAATTGTCCCTAAAGACGAGAAAACTAACATTTTTATGCTTTATCTTCTTTTAAATATAATAAGAATTCCATAGATATATTAAGTACTAGATGGAACAGTACCTTTTTATACCGACGGATAGATTTTTTAGGTGAGAAATAATACAATATCATTTCACACCCGTCTATGCCACACATATTTGCATTATAATTAGCTATGCTATCACGTTTTTTATCAAAATACCATATTTATTATGTACGTCAATTATTTTGAGATGATTTTCTGGTGTAATGCAGGTCACATCCCGTTTGTCCTTCCAATTGCTAACATACACGTTTCCCTGCCTTTCCCATATACATATGTTCTCCTCTCTTCAATTTTTTTTTCGTTACTATTTCCGGATTCCTTTTACGATTGATACGCAGAATTCCAATAATATGAGTGTTAAAACTAAGTAATACATTACTTCGTCCGACACTATTATAGTAGTTGCCCATATACAAGGTGGCGCAAAATTAATCACTCTATCGGAAGATGTTATAATTATTTCGAATGATGTCGTACGTCAATCATATTTGACATTTGTGAACTACACAGTTGCAGAATACAAACAGACAAGCAATGGAGCGCTACACACCGCAAGAGCGTGGAATAATTGTGTCCATTTTCTTGACTAATAATCGGTCGGTGGTGTTAGCGCAGCGTGCATTTCGACGTCGATTTCCTAATCGTGTCAGGAGGAGTGGATTGGGCCGTATTTTTTTGAGGACGCCATTGGCAATACGGAAACTGTCACTGACGAACGCTACAGGGTCGTGATAAACGACTTCTTACTACCAGAATTGCAGAAGCGGGGCTTGATGAACATGTGGTTTCAACAAGACGGCGCAACCGCACACACAGCACGAGCCACAATGGATACTGTGAAAGAAGCATTTAGTAATCGCGTAATCTCCCGTTTTGGCGATTTGGCATGGCCAGCCAGATCGCCCGATTTAACCGCCCAGACTTCTTTTTTTGGGGCTACTTGAAGTCGCGGGTTTATGCCAACAAGCCTCAGACAAACGTAGGCCTTAAAGAGAATATTCGACAGGAATGTGAACAGTTATCACCAGAAATCTTGCGGAAAGTCATGGAAAATGCGATAAAACGGGCACAAATTTGTATCAACTCTGGCGGCAGCTACTTGACGGATATCATATTTTCCACTTAACAGAAAAAATTGTAAAGGTCCAAAGATAAACATTTCCATCACTCAAAATATTTTTTTTATTTAGTAAAAAAGTTATACAAAAACAAAATTGAATGATTAATTTTGCGCCACCTTGTATAAGGAATGTCCCTTCAATAAATACGGTTCTTACTTTCATAACCATAGGATCCACTTGAGATAATGAAGATGCCTAATTTGGTACTTTGCCTTTATAATTACCTAGATTGAGCGCATAGCCTTCATGTGTGCCAAGCGCATAGAATATAATTCCATACTTATGTTTTTTTTTTTTTACTTCATGAATTGGCGAAAATTAGTCTTCCGCGATGAAGCATCAGTGACACATCTAAGGACAAATTGTTCCCAGGCTTATATGCGCTTTCAAAATAAGTATTCACAAGCTGCATAAGGGTGGAAATCTTAGTTATTCTGTTATTTATTGGTACGGATTTACAATTCAAACAACGCAATAGATGCTTAAATCTGCGCCCTGTCATAGATGCCCCGAAAATTGGATGGTAATACAATGGATTATTTAACCATTTCGCACGAATTTTAGGTGTCTTTATTTAAAAAACAAAGGCCAAAGATGTCCACATTTCATCAACGATTATTCCCTTGAAATTTTGCATCCGGCAATTTCTCGTATGCGGGCGCTTGAGTGATAATAATTTCTTCCTTTATTCATTTTTGCAGCTAACAATTAAATTCATTATTTTTCTGGACCAAATTTTATCAAAAATCTCTCATAGAGTTTCACAGTTTTTAATGTCATTAGTTACACCCGTTGAAGACGAATCAAAGTAAAAATCTGCTATTTCTAAAGTATCTTCATACCACAACGGACATATTCCACCTCATTTGAAATATTGATAATATTAGTATTCTCTGAATCGGAAGATGTTGATAAACCCATGTTGTTTGTCAAAAATATATCAGGGGTACTTTGCCTCGAATTTTGATTAAAAATTCCATTTCTATCAGAATCATCTCCCTCACTGATTTCACTATCAATTATTTCAGTAATATTTTCATCTTTGTCTAAATCTGAATCATAAAATAATCTCAAAAAATGTTTACGCTTCTTATGTGAATTAATTTTCATTCGAGAAATCTATACATTAATAAAACAAAAAATATCGCACTGGAGCAGACAACGGAAATGCTTAGAAAATGGTATGTATAACGGATATTCTCAAAAAAAAAAAATTTAAAACAAAAGAGTCTGCTCTCTTTTTAGTTTATGGAAGTTTCTAAAATACAGCTTTTACGTCAATGATATAATTCTAATGTACTCAAGATACAAGCTTAAGTAAATTCTTAATTACACAGAGAAAAATTTAAATAATGTTAAACTACATACACATTGAATCAATTGACCATCACTTTAAAATGCATAATTCAAAAAATTGAGGTTATATAAAATTAAATCAATAAGAATTGGTTTTAAAATTTGAATGCCGAGTGCCACCACAGCAACTTTGAACAGCACATTGCCCAACCCTTCACCCTCCAGCCAGCACCAACTCCACTACTCCAAAGGAGGAGAACAACCTCTGCAGTCCGTTTCTAAAACAAAATGCTGTGTTGTTACTTCTGCGCCCGCAAAAATTACACAAGGCGAATCGTCGTTGGGCCAAGGAATTAGTAGACCAGCACAGGTTCCAAAGTCAGAACTGACTCCAAAAAGACTCCCTTCGCAAGACGAAATGGAGCCTCTAAGAGACTAAAAGCCGCTCCGATTCTCAAGGCCCTCTGAGCCCAGTAGATCCTTTCATGAGATCGCGCAGGACCATCTTTGGGCAGTGATTGACTACAGCAACCATCACTCAGGATAACTGGAGGATGGTGGGGATCGAGTTGTAAAAGATTACAGCCTCATCTCAGCGTCGAAAACGTTTGGTGGCCTGATACTTCACCAAGAGGAACGAGAGTCTGTGGTAAAGGAGATGAATGAAGACCTTCTTCTGACGGATTCAGACGAGGCAGATTAAACGGTCGTCAAGGTCGAGACCCCAATAGCGGCAATAGCGGGAGTGACGCAGATTAACCCATATCACTCCAAAGCAGCGTCGACTCCGCTGTTCCTTCCCTATCCCGCTACACAAGAATTGGCAGGAAATTTACAAAAAATACACACAGATGCTAATTTTCTCTTCTGATTACAGTGGAAATCCCCTGTAATGTGTGCCACTACTGGTACAATAAAATTTTAGAATTTTCATATAGGTAACGGTTTAAAAAATTCAATTCAAACCAAAATTTTCTTTTTAATCTCATTCAGATTGAATCATGACAAAAGCGTAACTAATAAGGTATAAGCAGTTCTTTTCGTGCTAACAAAATAGATTAGAAAGATAAGTCGTCGAGCTTTTTAATAAACAATTTTCGTGTTCTAAGAAAGAGTCTTTTAATATTTTAATTATTAAAATAAAAGACTTTACTTCTTAATTTGTGGGACATTCGCATGCAAATTACCTAGACAGCAACGAATCGTACTTGGCTGATCGAAATATCTACGAAGGGATCTCAAAAACATCATTCGCTTTTTGAGGCCAAATAGCGCTGAACTGTAATTTACACAAAATGATTGTGGTTTCCCGGAATTATGTTTTCATCTTTTTGGCGTTTTTTTGGTGTCATAATGATGCTTAGCGTTACAATGACGAGTAATGTGTCCAAGATATTAGTTCTATTTGAGGCAATTTCACAAAATTATTTTGCAAAAAACTAGCAAAAAGACCCTAAAAAATGCCCGAATTTGGATGAAATCTTAATATGTTGTATATTATAAATAAGTAAATAGATAAAAAAAAATAGATACTCAATAGTTTAAAATACATATAAAAAAAATAGTTAAAAACGAGCGGAATATATTTGAACAATAAATTGGTTTTACTCTTTTAATAAGAAAAACCAAGAAAAAAGCAATAAAAATCTCCACGCAGGCAGGTAATTGGGGCCCTGAACGTTCGTGTACGAGTCTTTGTGCGCTTTTTCCCGGCCTCGCTCAACTTAAACGAATTAACGCGAATTTTATCTTCATATGCATGTTTTAGGCGCTGAAGAAAACAAGTCAAATAATGAGATAAATTCGAATTCAAAGAATAAAATTTAAAAAGTTTCAAATGAGAAATGTTAATTAAATTGTTCAATTTTTAGTTCAATAAAATGATTGGTGGCTCCCATATTTGCAGCAAGCAATTAAATATAAACACGTAAAACTAAATTATCTCAAAAAAAAAAATGCTCAATGCAAATCCACAACCGATCTTTCTCCAGACCTAATAAGATATTTACACATAGAAAAATTTACTCTCTTAAGAGGTTACAGTTTTAATTTGCAAAAAAATGTTTTTTTTTATTTTGTATAGAAAGAAATATTTAAAATATTTTGACGCAAGTCCCATATGGAAATATCGGCACCTATCGGGGCCAAAATATCCTATCTTTCAAGTTGGAATCAACCATTCCCACTCACAAAATGTTATTGAAATCGGTTGGACGGTTTCGGATATTAGTGTGCCCGAATCCAGTGACTCGTGATTTATACATATTAAGATTTATTCCTGTGAAGAGAATAAATCTTAATACATAACTTATAACAGCCGCTTTCGGAGACCAAATCCCAAAGATCATCAAGTACAAGATGTGACACTCAACAAGCCTAAAGCTCTAACCCATATGCAATTTCAAGGCGCATTAGCGATATTTATGGAGATGTATTGAATATCAATAAGTACCGAAATTGGTTCAAGAATTTTTTTGTTGGTGATTATGACATCTGACATTAGAAAGGTATATAGACAAGAAGCATGGGTACCGCAGCATTATCTGAGAAGCAAAAGGATCCTTGACGAACCCATGGAGTTAAACTTCCCTAGATATGGCTTCGTCGTGCTATAATTAGTTCAGATCTTCGGAATACTTTTTAAAAAATAAATTTTGCTTCACGAACCCTACATTTCTAAAAGGAATTGAAAATTTACAGAGAAATATGAAAACTGTCATTGATATAGGTTAACTCTTTGCCTTATGAATTGAGCGACGATTGTGAGTGCCACTTTCGATGAAAGCTTTTCTAATCCGTCGTAACCAGAAGCAGTTTCATCACAGACCAAATCTTACGCAAACCAGTAAGCATTTACTACTTCCTAAAACCACAGGATTTTTATATTGCAACTGTAACAAACAACAACAATAACGCAAAAACAATAAACATTGTCGTGTAGAAAAATTCATGTATTTGATATGAGCATCTCACTTTTGGCCAGAACAAAACATTACATGTCTGATACGAACTTCTTATTTTATGCACAGAAACGGAATCAGGTCTCCCACACGTTGTTTTAAGGCGATTCTTGCTGGTGGTCTGTTCCGACAACTGAAAACGATTTGTTGACTCCCCTCCACACTACTGCATATGCTAGCCTTCCGGCTTCTATAGCCGCATATGATTGGACAAGGAGCTTTAGCCGGGCATCTCGAAGCATCATACTACAACAAATATGGCGTCCAACGTGAGGCCTTCCTATGCCTTCACCTTGGAAGCTTCTCGACTTTTTCTACTTATCTCTACAACCTTCCTTCGGGGGACTAGAGACTCCCGTAGCTGGGACCTAGCTGAGGGTTCTTGATAATTGCGGATGCTGGCTTCTTCAGCCAGCAAGCCGACTCGAGGTCTCGGGGAAGGCTTCATCCTAGGGAGGAACTGATGGTAGAAAACCTCACCAGTAGACCCGGTGAGTTCTGCGTAGCGGAATCAGCTGAGGACCTGAGGAATTACAGAAGTTGGCAGTCACTTGTCCGGAAGGATTGCCTTGGTCGACCTCCGTTTCACAGCCCCCACCGGAAAAACTGGGAAGGGTCCGTCCTCTAAACTTCCTTTCAGCGGGCTGAATACTCAGTGGCTCAGTGTTAAAGTCAATTTAAGAGGGTTATGGCTGAGGGAAAAGGAAGAAATGAACCCAAAGAGAACCATTCAATACAGGAAAATTAAGTAATATAATAGATCAGTTCAGTTGACTTTAGTTTGTAATATGTAATTTACTTAATTTCTTTCGATCATTTTGAAACATTGTAAATTCTTCAAAGCAAGTCATGCCATAACAATCCGAAACGGGCACGTAATGGAAATAGACTTTTGAATTTCTCCTCTGCCTAAAAATTAAGTACATTGCGTTAATAATTAATTAAATTTGTAAACCCTTTTTGTAATTGATCCAGCTTCACCAAATTGTTTCGTGGAGAAACTCATACCGGTTTTGGAACGCCCTTAAATTTAGATAATTAATTCATTTTGGATTTGAACACACGAATTTTTTTTTTCTTCTGTCTCTTCTTTTCTCTTCCCTCCCTTCATTCATTTATTTTTTTCGTTTGTTTTTCTTTCATCGAAATTTGAAACGTCTCGATTTAGAATACACCTAGTGACGCGGAGTTCTGGTTAAATCATTACAATTATGGTAGGTTAGCTAAGAGGCGTGTTCCGTGAGTGATACGATGCCGAAAAATACAGGCCTATCTAGAGGAGTAAGGGAAATTAAAGAACATGTCTCGAGATATCTCAAAAACCCAACTTTATGACCTCTTGTCCGCCTGTGGGACCTCAGATTCCATCTACGAATCGGAGCAGACCTCCTCCACCTATATTTAATCCACCCGAACACTATTCCATCGCTGCAGTGCGATAGTGACGGCAAACGTTTAAGCGGGAAGGAGTTTATTTACAAAGCTTAGACATTGACTCACTCTTTTGTAATTTCCATCAGCTGTTGAGTGATTTTTCGTAAATTGGTATTGGACATTCTTGCGATGTAACTGTTGGGCTGAAAAGTTCGTATCGTTTTATAGAAAAACACATTTTTGTGACAAAATTCGATTTTATTATTTAACATAGTTGCCATCGAGGGCGATACACCGATTATAGCGGTCTTCCAACTTTTCAATACCATTTTTGTAGTGCGATTTGTCTTTAGCCTCAAAATAGGCCTCTGTTTTGGCGATTACTCCCTCATCGGCTTTAAATTTCTTTTCAGCGAACATTCTCTTGAGATCTGAGAACAGGAATAAGTCGCTGGGGGCCAAATCTGGAGAATACGGTGGATGAGGAAGCAATTCGAAGTCCAATTCATGCAATTTTGCCATCGTTTTCATCGATTTGGAACACGGCTCATTGTCTTGATGAAACAACACTTTCTTCAAATGGGGCCGTTTTTCGCGATTTCGTCCTTCAAACGCTCCAATAACTAGCTATATAATAGTCGATGTTGATGGTTTTTCCCTTTCCAAGATAATCGATGAAAATTATTCCATGTGCATCCTAAAATACGGACGCCATAACCTTACCGACCGACTGTTAAGTTTTTCCACGCTTTGGATTCGGTTCATCGCGTGCAGTCCACTCAGATGACTGCCGACTGGACTCCGGATTGTAGTGATGGATCCATGTTTCATCCATTGTCACATATCGACGCAAAAATTCACTTCTATTGCAGTTGAACAGCTCCAAACATTGCTCTGAAGCATCGACACGTTCTTGTTTTTGGTCGATTGTGAGTTCGCGCGGCACCCACTTTGCACATAGCCGTCGCATACCCAAATATTCATGAACGATATGTCCAACACATTCCTTTGATATCTCTAAAGTGTCAGCTATACAAATCAACCTCAATTTACGGTCTTCCAAAGTAATTTTGTGGATTTTTTTGATGTTTTCGTCGGTAACAGCCTCTTTTGGACGTCCACTGCGTTCATCGTCTTCGGTGCTGATATGGCCTGTACGGAATTTAGCAAACCACTTACGAATGGTTGCTTCGCCTGGCGCAGAGTCCGGATAATACTCATCAAGCCACTTTTTGGTATCAGCAGCACTTTTTTTCATCAAAAAATAGTGTTTCATTAACACACGAAATCCCTTTTTAACCATTTTTTTTCAAAATAACAAAAGTTGCTTCACTCAAACTGCTGTATCTCTCGAGATAATAATCCGACAGCTATCAAATTTATACACGTATCTTTTGAAGGTTGGTATTAACTAAAAATAATATGGATTTAAATCTAGTGGCGCCATCTCATAGAAACGATACGAACTTTTCAGCCCAACTGGTACAGTGGATGGATATCCGCAGACAGATGCTGAGCCGAAGACTACAACTCCGCGAGACTTTTATGTCATACTACCGTCATACAAAAACGCGATGTCCGAAGCCGAATTCGTCGTAAGGGCCAGTCTATTCCCGTATATTCAAAAGCAGATCTGTTTTCATCGTATCGATACTATTGGGCAATTGCGTGCGCTTGTAGCCGAAGTGCAAATTACTAGAGAGCGCTCTCGAGCGGTGCTGTTGTCGTCTTCTCAGGATTGTGCTCGTGTCGAAGAATCCAGCTAATAGACTTGTCTGAGCCATACGTGAATGCTGTCGGGGTTGTCTTATGATACCAGCCAGCCTAAAAGAAAATGCTGGAATTGCAACGCTGAAGACCATTAGTACCAAGACTGTAACAGGGAGCCACCGCTTTTCTTCTGTTACGGTTGCGGGAGAAAGGGGACAGATAAACCTCGCTATCCCAACTGTTTGCAAAAAAACAACACGCTGACAGCAGTGTCAGTGAAAGAGACACTTCCCTTACCTCCGCAGCCCTGATTCAAAGCGCCGAGGTGTCCCCAGTCACTGAAAAATTACCCATTTTTTCTGAACCCGTATTTATAGAGTATCGAGCTACTAATTCCAAAATCAATATGCGAAGTGTTAAAACATCATGTCGTTCCACAATGCGCGTGCGTTCATTTTGGAAACGCGTTATTTTTAACTAACGTAAACTACCTGCTGCTTTCGTGTCAATAAACAAAGACGTAAGACCCTATACGGAAGTCCATACCAAGTCGTTTCGGTTCTATTTCGTTTCCAGCCTAATTCAATCTTTATACTTCGGAGTCGACTGGAAAGCTTTTGTTCTGGCACCAGATGTGTTCGAGTCTTTCGCTGCGATGGATACCGTGATCGCGGAATCAACAGATTCCAAGAAACATATTCTCCCTCCTTCTGAACATCGTCTAGAATACGTGAAATCTCTTTTTCCATCGTTTGCTACACTTGGATTAGCACTTTGAGCACGTGATTGATGTCGGTGAAGTTGCCCCAATAAAAGAAGGATTTTACCCTGTATCGCCAGTCGTTCAAAAAATAATGGACACCGAGTGATAGAGGGAAGTCCGTGGAGCTCTCCAGTGGAACTAGTGCTAAAGCCCGGCAAGTCAGTCTCTGTTTCGACGTCCGGAAAATAAACTCAGTGACAAAAAAGGATGTGTATCCTCTGCCACAGCTCGATGGCTCCTCCTCCTCTTTCCGTCAACTAAATATATAACCAGCGTAGATGCGTTCTGGCAAATACCATTGGAGGAGAACTCCAGAGGGAAGACTGCCTTTACGATGCCTGGCCATCCCCTCTATCACTTCACAGTGGTTATTCGGTCTTTGCAACAATGAGTGATGAAGTCATACCTTCGCAAAAAGTCTTAATCTACTTCAATGATCTAGTACTGTCCGAAAATGTTGATACCCATTTAAAGCTTTTGTCTTAAGTGGCCAATTATCTTAACAACGCACGCCTGACTATACCAGATGTACCGGAAAGTCTTTACCGATTTTTTTTAAAGAGAAAACACATAATGCCATCCCAAAAAAACTGTTTGTCCTTTGAACCAAACCATTCATCGATCCATTTTTCGACATCTTCGAAATTTGAAAAGTGCTGCTCAGCCACGTCCTATTGTCCTATTGATGCGAAAAGGTGATAATAGGACAAGCCAGGTTTGGAGTACGGCGCGTGCGATATGTCCCATCCAAGGTATTTTAATGCGTCTTTCACCGGTTTTGCTGTGTGTAAGGGTACATTGTCATACAACAAAATCGCTTTAGCGTGTCTTTTGGCACATTCTAGACATTTTTCCAGCAACACATGGTTTAAATTTAATATTTGTTGTTTGCAGCGATCAATATTAACTGTTTTACCAGGTTTCAGAAGTTCATAATACACTACACCACCCTGCTCCCACCTAACAGAGACCATTGTCGAAGTGATTGGGCCAGCTTGGCCAGGAATTTTTACGTATTGGATTTTCGAAATAAATCCATTTCTCATCATCCGTCATAATCCGATGCGAAAATGATTTCCTTTCCTACCGTTGAAGCAGCATTTCACAAATGGTTTTTCGATTTTCCATTTGCCTGTCATTCAATTCATGTTGCACCCATCTGCTCATTTTTGGAATTTTTTCCATTGCTCGTAAGCTGTCGCTAATCCTTTCTTGTGCTACATTTAACGTTTCTGCCAATTGTTTTCGAATTTGGATTGGGTCTTCGTCCAATGACCCCTGCAATTCCGCATCCACAAATGTTTTAGATCTACCCGAACGTTTACTGTCTTTCAAATCAAAATCACCACTTTTAAATTATGGAAACCACGTTTCACATGTTCTTATGCTTGGAGAATGCTCTCCTCTCCTCCTCTAATGCTCTCGCATTAAATCACTTTTCAAAATGTCCTCCGTTAAAACCTCAAAAAATCAGTACCTCCAACATTTGCACATATGTCGAAGAACAAATCTCCATCTATCTAGAATTCCCGAAACAATGGTAACTGACAATGAAACACAATTCCGTTCTGCTCCATTTCAAAACTTTTTGAAAAATATGACGTGCATTGTGAAAGTCGCTTAATTATTGGCCGGACTATAATGCGTCTGGCTTCGCTGCTCCGACGGCGAATGCCGCCATCCTCCAAGCGTATCACTCGCCATCTGGGATAAAAAAACACCTCTGCTGGCCATCCTCGTGGTTAGGTGACAAGGGCGCGGCTATTTTTGGTGGCAACATCCAAACCGAACAGACGTCACACGCAGTCCCTATTAAAAAGTCACCCAAGGAATTGAAGAAATAGAAGAATGCCAAACAATCTATTTAAAAATCTTAAATGTAATTTTGTTTGAAAAACCATAAATGTAATTTTTACGAATACATATTATTCAATTTCTTTTGCGTAGACCAAAACATTACACAATTTATACAATTATTTGCACCGAAGTATAATAGGATTTATAATAATTAGTTAAATGAGATTCCACATTAATATTTTGATTAGAGATAGATTTACGAGTACATATATTTTTCCTCATTTTTTTAAATTTATAAATTTTACATATATTGAAACCTATATATGTATATTAAAACTGATTACTGATAAAATATCTGTAATACAAGATTTTCCGGAATCGACGACGGCAAAACAACTGCGTCGATTCTTTGGGATGACGGGTTGGTACCAACGATTCGTACCCAACTCCGCGTCTGTTGCGGCACCTTTGATTGCCTGAAGAGAACTAAATCTTTCAAAATTTCTGAAGAAGGGAAACCATCCTTCAAACGTTTAAAATCACCGCTAGTAGACGCCACCAATTTGCCAACTTCCAACGGTTTTACATTCAATGTGATACTAGCTCTACTGAAGTGGGGAATGTCCTAATTCAATAGGATAGTGAAGGCAATGAACATCGTATAGCCTTCATATAAAAAAAAACTAAATCTCACTTAGGCTAAGTATAGCATTACGGAGCTTGAATGTTATGCGGCCCTGCTAGATATAAAAAAAATTCAAAGCATATATCGAGGGCCAGCCTTTTACTATCATTACGGATCTTGCAACTCTGCGCTGGGTCATAACCTCTTAGTTAGACTTGCTCGGTGGACCCTGAAGCTGCAGAACTTTGACTTCAACATTGAGCATAAAAGGGGTAACCGAACGTTGTTCCTGACACATTATCGCGAGTGCACATAGATGAATATGGACGAAATGAGGCTTATGGAGTTTGACCTTAAATGCTCACATTTCTCGTTCGTTGAATATAAAGACCTGAAATCTAACGTCCAAGTAGAGGTGGATCACTTGCCAGACATCTGTCTCGGGTGGCTACGTGTACGCTAGACTTCGTCGCAAAGGAGCCCCGGACGAGGAAGAAGCCTGATGAAAGTTGTGGATCCCCGAGCAGCTGACTCACGAATTGATAGTTAATGCTCATGACCCACCGCAGACTGGCCATGGTGGAATACACAGGACCCTATATCGGCTGAGACAGAAATATTATTGGCTTGGAATGGTCAAGCAAGTTCGAGAATATGTATTCCATTGCGATACAAGAAGGCAAACAATAACCAGTCCACGATGTCAACGACCACCGATGAGAGAACAGATGCGTGTACATCAGCCATTCCAATTTCTGTCGATTGTCCATGATTTAACACCTTCGACGATGGCAATTATTAGAGAACGTATGAAAGAACAGCGGGAAATTGCTCACTCTGGTCATGAAAATGTTTACAGCACAAGGCATAGTGAATAACGTACCAGATCAGGAAGTCTTCAGGAAGCTCTTCCATCAGAGTAATTTGTCTCAAAGAACGCCAAATTAGGACGAAAATAATGCAACTATATATAGCCGGTGGGCACTGTGCTTTACGAGTTAGAAGATTTGTTTGGGAGACCACTAGATATTTATCACGCTTAGGATCACCCTCACTGAGGGCACTGTTACCCGCTCATCACCCTGAAACCAGTTTCCTTTTCTCTGACATCTTCTTACCGATGGGATCGCCAAAAGCTGACAGCCTTCAGACGGTCGCTTAATTTTTATACCGCAAAAAAAAATTTTTTTTTTTTGCCAGGCAAGAAAAGAAGTCGGAAAATGATAACAATTACAAGGTTAGGCTCGTATTCTGGCCAAGGGCCAGCTCGCGGATCGTATCAGTAATCATATTACTCCTTCCACTGTAAAATAACGGAAAACAAAAATACTGAAATCTGATAATTTGGAAAACTATTATACTCTAAAACGGAGAAAATATCGCTTATATCCCCGTGTACGTCGATTGGGCAGGGTGATAAACTCGGATCTGCGGCTTCCAGTGGAAGTTCTTCTAATTCCCGCTCGCCAAGCTGTTTGGAGTTTGGCATTATTTTGTAAGAAAAGTGTACGGCTCCTGAACAAATACGTGCTAGTCTGCGCGTAAAAAGAAATTTTTTAACCGAAAAAATTGGCTGTGCGGAAATAAATTATAACATTTTTGGAATATTTTACATTTCTAATATCTTTAAATTTATGAACGTAGTCCAAAATATCTAAATCAGTGCAGCCGACAATCTCTTGCAAAACCAAAACGGATGTGGATATCAACAGCGTCAAGATTTCAATTTATATTTTAATTATTCTTTTTTTTCAGATTTATAGTTAATATTTGTGATTTGTGAAGTGTTAAGTTAGGTGTGCGCTCGGATTAGTGCCGGTTGATAAAATTATGCAGGAGAGGAAGAATTGGAAACTATAACCAAGCGAAAAAATACTTTCAGATCCTTCCGTTGTAAACCAAACGGAAGGCTCCTGCAAAATTTTATTCGATTCTGCACATTTCCACTATTCCGAACTTGTTCCGAGATTTCAATATAACCTTTTTACAGCTTTTGGACTTACGGATGAGCACTCTTTATTCAGCAACCGAAGAACAATTGGCACAATATTTCCTTTAGACCGACTGTTGGAAAGTGAATTCGGGCGAAAAGCAACATACGAAGACGGTTGATAATTGATCTGCTTGGATATTAACATCTTCTCTACGTGATGGGATTAAAACAGCCTTAAAGGCGTACACTGACACATGAAGCTTTAACTCACAATTTAATTCCTTGGGTGATTTTTTAATAGGGACTGTGTGTGACCCACCAAAAATGGCCGCGCTCTTGCCACCTATCTACTCGAATAACTGGCAGAGGTGGTTTTTTTCACTCTAGATGGTGAATGATACGCTTGGAGGATGGCGGCATTCACTGTCGGAGCGGCGAAGCCAGGCATTATAGTCGTGCGGTATAAACATTTTTTTCAAGGAAAACGTGGACAACCAGCTCTTCAGATGAGTACTTTTGCTTTAAATGAATAACTTTAACATAGTCGTGACTTGTCCTAACCTACTTTTTTAAAAAAAAGGAAAAAAAGAAGAAAATAAAACAATATGGAGAACAAGAAGTTTTTTTCTGAAAAGTAAAGCAAAGACCTTCCGGTTTTTCACTATTTTGGGAACAGTGATACAGGGTCTTCCAATAGGGACTTCTGAAATTTGACAGTTGATAGCGGCCATATTGTTGAAACTATAACTATCAAATTGGCTGTTATTTATTCAGTATGTTATGCCAAATCATCATGAACGGATATAGTGTTCAACAACACGTGCAAATGATAAAATTGTTGTTCTGTTCAGGCAACGTTCCGCGCTCTTCGCCCATTTTACGGTCACCATAATCGTCCATCACCGTCAACGGCGAGCGCTATAGGTCAATGATTAGCAACTTTTTTGGCCTGAATTGGATGATATGTACACCAACAACATGTGGTTAACAAGGGACGGCGCTACGTGCCACACAGCTCATGATACATTGCACATTCTGCACGATCGATTTGAGGGCATGGTCATCTCATGTGGAGGTGATGTGAACTGGCCACTGAGATCGTGCGATTTGAGCCCCTTAGACTTTTTCTTGTGGGGTCTATGCGAATAGGCGAGAAACCAGAGCGGCCCTCAAAGCCAACATAACCCGTGCCATCGGTCAAATACAGCCTGATTTATGCGCCAGTCATGGAAAATTGAACATTTTGGATTCGCGCCACCCAGAGAAGCCGCGATGTAATATTCCGTACCTAATGGCATTGATAGGCCTTTCAAACAAATAAAAAATGTCTCACACACACTTTGTTTTATTTAAAATTAAAGATAGGTAGTGCTTAATGAAATACCCTTTATTACGTTTTTTTTTTGTAAATTATCAGAAATTTTCTGGGGGACCAGCACACATTTATGAATTTCCCCATTTATACTTTTCGCATTGTATTTTTTTTTTTTTTTTGTTTTCTGTCTGCTTTTCGTCCGTAAAGAGTTAATCATACCTTCCTTATAACGGCCTTGTAATGAATTTCCACTCCTTTGTAGAGATAACATGTAATATGCATTTGTGTGTAGTTATTACAAGTTAACGACCTCAATAACTATAAACATTGAAGAATTGTTAATACGATAGAATAGCGTTACGTTTTTTTTTTTTTTTGTTTTTGTCAAATCAAAATTTCTTTTGAAAATGTCATAGTAATCATAAATTTAAACCTATATATATATATATATTAATTTAAACATAACAATGTGGAATTAATTTTTTCTCCCAGGATAGTTCCGTCCTTTTTTACTTGATGAGAAATTCCAATTAAATAGGATAAGGGCGACCTCATGACCATTTTGCAAAGCACAAAGCGTTTTGGTGACGAAGTCGGAGAGGTTAGTGGTAGTTGATCTGCATGTAAGGATCCGTGCTGGATAAAACTATGGATTTGCAGTGAAAGAACACGCAATCATAAACGATTCTTTCAAAGAGATTGGATATACAGGACAGTTTGGCTATAGGTCGGTAGTTGGATATGTCAATATTACAGCCTTTTTTATGTATAGGAATAAAGAAAGAGTATTTTCGTTTAGAAGAGATGATTCCTTGGTTGACTGAGAGTAGTAAAAGAGCGGTAAGCGATCCAATTAAATGATGTGCGCACTTTTTGAGGACGGTGGCAGGGATACCGCCAGGACCAGGACTATGATCATCAACAAGTGCATTGATGGAGGTAGCAACCATAGAGGGGTCAATAACAATAGAAATACCAATAGCAATAACAATAGCAATGGAGGTCTAAGGACAGGAACGCATTGAATGGTAGTAGTTAACGTCAGACTCGGAAGAATGCTCCTTGAAAGACTGGCTGAAGTAACAGGCGAAAATGATGAATGATGAAGAGGTGTCGGAAAGTTTGAGAGTAGAGGATACCATTGAATTTTCTTTTGATTCTAAATTGGTAAAAACGCGTAGGATCAGAGATAAGGGTGGATTATATACGGTTAAGGTAGTCAAGGTAGAAGGATTCGCTACGCTCAGCAAACACAGTGGCCACAGAGAGGTAGTTAAAGAGGTCCGAAACAAACCGATATAAAAGATAGGCCTGCTTTAATTTATTTTTCTTATTCCGTAGATATCGGTGATCTTTATTATACCAGGACCCGCTGAATACCCAGGGAATACTGAGTTAACGGTGATATAACTGTACCATATACAAAATCTTCTCTTTAGCGGCGAGAATATAAAATAGCAACAACACTTATTATATACAGTGACTCAATTTATTGATCAAATAAAGAGAATTTTTGAAAAAACAAAACCATCAGTTTCAAATATGATTGAGAGATTGTGGAGAAAATATATCGTCTTCGTATAGTACTGATAAACTCTTAGTAGATAGACAGTGTTTTATTTAGTAAAAAGATTAACTGCTTTCAAATTATTTAACTGAACCTAAAAGATGAGTGTATGAAAATTTAAAATTTATTGAAGTTTGCATTGTTACTGTATTTTTTCAAGTAAATATATTTCAAATTTTGTTTAGATAAAGCTTATCGGTTGTAGTAAAATTGCAGACATCAAACGGCTCCTCGACAAATTCACCGGGAAATAACCCGTCGATTAAATGTTAGTGATGATAAAGGGGTCGAAGTTTACAAAAATTGCAGTATTCACGCATCTAAAAACATCATTGGCAAGAAAACCATCCTAACGGAAGTGGTGTAGTGGTAAATACGGAAAATCACAATAGGGTAGGGAAAAGGGGTGTGATAATACCAATAAAAGATAAGCTTAGCAGTATCCGACAATGCAATCGTTTTGGCAAAAAACTTCCTCCGAAAGCATAACTTACACGGCTGGCAAAGTTAAGAAAATGTTATTGTCAACCATGATTCATTTCCGCCAAACGCTGTAAGAACCACCGAAGATTGGGAAAAAGTAATTTGCTCCGATAAGATCAAAATTAACCAAATTGACCCTGATGACCGGTAATGGACTTAAAAAAACCAATGCGCCTCTTCAATATCGTGTTTTGGCTCGTCTTCGATTTTTGCCTATTCCACAAAATGGATCAAAGAATATTTTTGAACAGACCTCGTATGATGAGCCAAAGAATTGGACGATGCTAACGAATCATAGGCAGCATTACTGTTGTTGACTATGACAGTATTCCTAAAAGTAGTTTCGTCAACAATTAGCAGCAGTAAGAAAAGAATATGCTTGACAATCAGTATCGGGATTTACCCCACCGAATGTTTAGAAAAATGATTCCTGTTATTCTTAAGTTAAGTAGCCATGGAGCATCAAAATTTTTTTCACCTGACCTTATTTGCATACTATGTAATACAAACGATAAATGGCACAAAGACAAAAATACTGATCTTGTTGAAAAAAAAACATTAATTCGCCAATGGTTCAGAGCTTAGCCCTATAGAAAAATATTTGGCTATTGCAAAAAGGTTCTTAAGAAAAGACGGTAAAACTGGAAAATCTCTCCGAAATTTTTGCACATTTTGGAAAAAAGCCAGGGATATATTCGACGCAGCAGTTGTGTAAAATTTAATGAGAAATGTCCAAGCTTATTTTATTAATACGTAATAATTGAAGAAAAAAATATCATCAATTTATAAAAGTATGAAATTGAATGAGTTGAAATTTTCACGTAAATTATAATGGAATTATTTTCACGAAAGCCCTAATGAAAATACTTCTTGAAAACAATTATCACAACATTTCATACTCTTGTTGCATGCTACCTGATCAATAAAAAATTAAAAACAGGAGAGGTGAAAATTCCCATTTTCAATTTTCGGGCCATTTAAAAAGGGACATTTGATTACCTTTCTTTGCAAAAAATTGAATAAAACAAAGACTTGTAATTTTTTTAGTTTTATTCAAACGCTTTATTTATCGTGGCATCAGTCCCATCCAAAGTAAATTTTTTTTCATCAGAAAAAAATCGCTGCCATACATCCTTCCAATTGAAGAGAGAGCGATAAAATTCTAATTTGTTCTTTTATTTCTTTTGTAGTTTTTGCCGTCGGAGATGCGGACACTGTTGAATTACTGTTATGCACTGTTCGTCCATTGGCTAAAGTCCCGAATTTTCCTTTATTCTGTGGTTTCATCTTTGAGGAAATTGTCCAAGGATCTTATATAATTTTTTCACAATTTCTCTATTTGATAATTTTTCCGACTTTAATGCAAGAATTTGGCTCATTTCTTCTTTTTTCAGCGTTTTACCATGACCCATATTTGCCACGACACAACATAAATCTGAGCAACTCTCAGAAATAAGAATCAACATTTAAATAAAGCACACTCTCAATTTTAACAAGAGATTAGTGAGTGTAATCAATTGTCCGTTTTTAAATGGCCCGAAAATTGAAAATGGGAATTTCCTGTTTTTTTCCATTATTTGCGTCATCAGGTAGCTCGTAACAAGAGGTATGATATGCTCTGATAATTGTTTCCAAGAAATTTTTTTGTACAATTTAGAATTAATTTTAAAATTGCTTTCTTATTTTCGTAGCCCGTATGGCACTTTCTGTGCGTTATTATTTTTTTTTTTTTTTTTTTTATTTATTTGTTATTAATTTGTTTTTAACCAGTGTTTTCATAAAGGAATCGAACCCACAACCTTGCAATGGCATACTTACATCACAGCTAAAGCGTCCAAGAAATAGTCCCACGCAGGGGCGGATTTACGAATTTGCCGCCCGTAGGCAGGCAACAAAGTGCCGCCTTTTTTTCTTAATAAAAATCTGTTTTGTAATTTTAAAAATTGAAAAATATGTAATGTAATAAATTAAATCTTCTTTTAATTTTGATTAAGATTTACAAAACAAAAAATACATTTTTCAAATATTTCAAGAAGTAAATCACAAGTCATTTCGCGCTTACTAATGTACATTATGAATGTGTAAAAATGTTTACGGTGGACTTTTTCGACAGCAAATCTATCGATGATTTTGTTCAGATCAACTTTTTGCAAAGTTTCCTCTTCAATACACATTATAGCCAAAAGCATTGAGTCTTTTCTCAGTCATCGTCGAACGCAAATAAGATTTGATACGTTTCAAGCACGAAAATGATCGTTCCGCGGTACAATTTGCTGTCGCAGTACAAGTAAACATTCTAACAACGATATAACAGCAAGATTTTGCCGCCGTAGGCACAGGCCTACTTTGCCTATGCGTAATGCCCCTGGTCGGACGGCATTATGATTTACGTGAAAATTTCCCGCAATGTATGTGTGTAATAAAGAAATTTGTAGACAAAAAATTGTTCGATGCCTCTCAGAATTTTTTTTTCTGGATATAATTTAAAATCGCGAAGGTGTAAATAATGGGTGTTTTTTTAGCTGCATGAGAACTTTTGACGGTTGTTGTTTATGGTTGGACAGTTGAGAATGTAATATTGTGTTGACATTTCTGTTCAGTAAGGTTTGACAATTCATCATGAATCGTTTAACGCTAGAAGAACGCTTCCAAATTGTGGAAATTTACTTTGAAAAAAATAAATCTGTTCGCGAAGTTCATAGAGCACTTCGTCCATTTTACGGTCAACATAATCGGCCTAGTGAGCAAGCAATTCGTGCAGTTATTGATCGTTTTCGCATTAATTTTACTCTTCTCGATTCAAAACCATCAACAAGACAAAGAAATGTGCGTACCGAAGAGAATATTGCTGCTGTAGCGCGAAGTGTTGAAGAAGACGCAGAAATGTCGATTCGTCGCCGTTCTCAACTTGTTGGCTTTTGTCCTTCGACTACGTGGAAAATTTTACGTAATGATCTTGGCTTACGTGTCTATAAAATACAGCTCATGCAAGAATTAAAGCCAAATGACCATCGTTTACGTCGCATTTTTGCTGATTGGGCTAATTTGAAACTGGCCGAAGATGAGCATTTTTATCAAAGATAAAACCTCATGCCATTAACGAATCACCATTGCATCCATTAAAATTGACTGTTTGGTGCGGTTTGCACGCTGACGGCATCATCGGTCCTTATTTCTTTCGAAAGGAGGAAGCAGCTGCCGTTACGGTGAATGGCGAGCGCTATCAGGCCATGCTGACTGATTTCTTGTTTCCAAAAATTAATCGACGACATTTGGTTCCAACAAGACGGCGCAACTTGGCATACAGCGCGCTTAACCATCAATTTATTGCAAAATCAATTTGGTGACAACTTCATTTCCAGAAGTTGTCCTGTTAACTGGCCCCCTCGTTCGTGCGACTTAACGCCTCTCGATTACTTTTTATGTGGCCATTTTAAGTCATTGGTTTATGCCGACAAACCACCAACTCTTGAAGCAATGGAAGTCAATATTCAAGCCATGCGGCCAGATTTATTGGAAAAAGTAGTGAAAAATTGGAATAATCGAATGGACTATGTAACTCGTAGCCACGGCGGACATATGCCGGAAATCATATTTAAAAAATAAATGTCATGAAATTATCTACCAGATTAATAATAAAAAATTCATTCCAACAATATTTCTGTCTTGTATTATTATTTAAAGTTCTCAAGCTCTTAAAAAACACACAATATAAATTTTGGAATAAAACTTGCTATAGGAAAATCAAAGTGTTTAGCCTACTAGATACACATTTTTAGGGTAAATCTTAAAATGAAACTTAGCAAACTTATACAAAATATTACATTTTTACTTACGGTTTTTGTTATTATCCTGTGAATTTGTGGCAGTTAGTTTTCTTTTATTCTTTTTATCTGTAAATAGAATAAAAAAATACAAGTAATGATAAGCAACGAGTTTTATAAAGAAGAAGCAAATGTGGAGAAAATTGATATATGTAGTGATGATGAAAATAAAATAATTCTGCTTTACCACGAAATCGACGGAAGACAGCTGAATGAATATTTAAATAAAAGGAAGAAAACTCAAGTAAATAAATTGAATTGCATTTCAAAATCAGAAAAGATATATTACGAACCTGGAATAGTGGCAAAAATTAATATAACAACAACGGATATTGATTTGTGTAAGTTGATCAAACATGGCACGCGAACTTTATTTTTACAACTAGCTTTTTCGTCACCTGTTGAATTGGAACAGATTATATTAAAAATTAATACAGCAAAGGATAATTTTGCAATGGAGCATTATTATAACACACCAATTGGATTGGCAGTTGAAATAAAGGGAGAAGCAGTTCGCACAGGACGTTTGCGAAATAATACGAAGAAATATATAGAAGCAGGACAATTAATTGTTTTAACTACAAACGAAGACTATAAATTTGTGTCAGTTAAAGACATCATATATGTTTATAACTTGTGGAAATATATGGGCTATTTTAAATTGGGTGACATAGTACTAATGGATGGTGACAAAATTATGATGAAGATTGTAAAAATTATTCATAAAAGCATCACCCTATGTATCGTAAAGGGTGGCTTTCTCAATTCTTATATGGACGTTTTACTTCCATATTGCATTCCGGCCACTTTTGAGCCATCAAAAGATTACTTTGAAGATCTTAATTTTGCGATAAAAAATTATGCCCATTTTCTTGTATTATCAGATATCAAGAGTTTTTGCTGGCTAAAAGGTTTTAAAAAGTTTGTTGAGTCCTTCTCGGTGAAATTTGAAATGGCAGGACTTATACCTGAGCATTTAATAATGAAAAATTCTTGTGAAATAATAGAAATAATAAAATTATGCGATATAATTTGGATTCCAAATTATTTTGCACGCAATTTTACAAAGAAACGTTTTAAAATGTCTACTAAAATCCAGAAGCTTACAAGGATAGCAAAAGCTTTAAGGAAACCAGTAGTAGCGGGTATTCCTATAGAAACTAGAAAAGACTTCGATGCTTTGCTGAATCATAGAAATCTTAAAGATATAGATTCCATGCTTATCGAAAAGAGTAAAATTACAAATACATACCCAATTCTTGCAAAACAACTGCAACCAGTACCGAGAGAATATTGTTCAGGTGAATCAAAGCCGATCAGTTTCACATCTTTCAAAGTAATTCCTCAACATGGGCTAATAAACTATGTAAATTATGTAGTACATAGTACCCCGTGCCAAGGAATTGTAATATCTTCCACCCTTAATGACAAAGCCATAATCTACCTATCCGCAGCAGATATATACTGTCCCGTTATAGCCGTAGTGACAAACGAATTTGTCGCAAGAAGCTTTAATATTCGAAGAAACATTAAAACAGTTGTATATACTTCTACAAAAGAAACAGAAGATGAAGAGTCTTGCAGAATAAAACATGGTATCGATTATGGACGAGATATGAAAATATTTTTGAAAGGTGACTTTTGCTTAACCTTTTTTGATACGATTTACCGTGGATGCCCTGTTGCTAAAATTAGGACAATTCACATGCCTGAAGAGAAAATCATTGTCAGACAAAATAGATTGAGATAAATACATTTTTCGATCAAACTCAGATTATTTATTCTTTCCACCACAAAAATCTTTACATCTATTACAAAAGAGTACATAATGTGGATCAAACAAGAGCCCATTTCGGCCTATAACGCAGTCAAGTCTTCTCTAAATGCGTGCATATTTGCTGTGGTTATGGTACAGTAAAATCTTGCGCGCATACCTGCGCTTCGGTGATAGGCCAGGAAAATTCCGCGCATAAGTGAACTTATGATAGAAACGGGTTAAGCACTCGGGTTTATTGTTGTTATTTTCTGAATATTAGTTTTTTGTCTACACTTAGTTTTATAATCATTTGAAATCATTTTGTCGCAAAAATATTTTAATATTGGGAGTACAAATAAGTGTCCGCCGTTTCACAGTAGCGATTATATCAGCATAAGATATTCGTTCGAAAAAGTCGAATTTTGAGCCGACTAAGCGTCCTTTGCGGGAATTTTTGTTTTACTTCTTTATTCTGACGCGCTTCTATTTCTTATAGAAACATATGGTGAGGCTGCCGTAAGTTAGAAATGTTGCCGTGAGTGATCCCATAAGTTTAAGGTAAGTGAGTTTGACGTCAAAGAAGGAAGGCCGAGAGTGTATCATACATACATAAATAAATGCTGAAAAATGTAAAATCACTGTATGTGTTCGAACTATTTTTTGAAAATATTCTAAAGAAGAACAGAATTACTTGATTGAGCAAGACGGTATTAGAAAAAGCTGTAAGAGCATTACTTGGATACTGTCGAATTGTGCACTATTGGTTTACTTTGACTAATTTCGGAATGCTAATGGACAGCATCAGAATTGCATATTACATACATTGTAATTATCAAACAATGATTTTTTTTATATTTTAATATAATTAATTTTTAAGAATTCTTTAGGGCAAGTCGCAAATAAACACAATCACATGTGAATGCACAGGGAGTAAACAATTTAAACACAATTTCCTCAAAATTAGGCTTTCGCACACTCAGCAACGCTTCAACCCAACCATAATTCAATAAGTAGTTTTGACAAAACAGTGTTTAAAGTTTTTGTTCGCAGTGCACGCAGTTGAAGAAGTCCTTAACTAAATAGTACTTTATGAGAGACCGCCTAAAACTAGACAACTATTTCATCAATTTTTGATTGATACGTATGTATGTATACCTATTATAACCAAATGTGGAAATTGGAATACATAAGTAGCAACCAGGCTACTGACGAAAGGTCTGAGCTGGACAAATAAAAAATTGTATGGTAGGGGGCATTTCAACTGTTTGAAGTTATAGGTTAATTCGTGAATTCCAATTTTTTTATGGGTCAATGCAGCGACATCCAACATACGCCAAAAGTCTACTATCCTAATGTCCGTTAAAAAGATGGTAACAAAGTTGACCTACCACTGCAGGTACACTCACTTCCGAAAGTGGAAAAATGCTTTTCTTTTTCCTAAAAGTCACGTTTTTACCCAATTTTCTCCGAAATTCACGTAATTAATACCCATATTTATTATTTTTGCCAAATTACCACGCTATCGCGTTTCGCCTTTAAGTCACCAGGCAGTTTTTATCGCATATCTTTCCTAAACAAGGTTAGGATCCGTACTTAAAATGGTCTTATATCCCTCTTTTTCATTCTTTATTTGATAGAAAACATTAACCTGAGCTGTGTTGACTTCTTCAAAGTGTACTTTTAAAATTGCCGCAAAAATGAAGATAATGATTTTCATAAAAATTATTTTTACAGTATTAATTCGTTTTATTTCGCCTTGGCTTCCAAATATTCGAACCATTTTGAAATTTACAAATATATTTTAATTTTCAGGAAAATTACAAATAATTACTAGTAACTTCTTGTTGCGCACGTAAACTATAGTTATCATAACACAAAATATTTTCATTTCTCCATGACGAGTATACTCGTCAAAAACATCTAACAGCTTAATACTACTACAAATACATGTGATGTAAAGAGCTATGAACTAATTTGTTAGCTAATGTATTTCCCTACAGATAAGGATTAATGATTTGCAGATAGAGAATTCTTTTAGTTTAGTATGATGATAACGATACTTGCGACCACTGCATTTAAATATGATGCGTCATCTCAACATAGATTCATCTCAGAGACATCAGCCCCGTTGAAAGGCTTCTAATGTAAATATAATCAAATTTATGCAGCATTCGAATTATACAATTTCCATTAAAAAAAAAAAAACAAAAAACAGGAAAATTGCATTTCAGTTTAATGTGGCTAGTTCGAATAAATTAAAATATTACTAGGTGCGCAACTAATTTTCCATGCTTTTTTGATCAGTGAACAATAAAAAAATTCTAGAGAGATATAAAGTATCGTCCCTCGCTACCTACACATTTTTGCTATATGGCTGGCAATACATGAATACTGCGACGTTAAAACAACGCGTCCTTTGAGCGAAACCACTCATTCAACCAATTTCGCACTTCTTCGAAATTGGCCATGCGCCGGAATAAGTGATAATCTGGGGGGCAGATCTGGCTAATATGGTGGGTGTAGCAGATTCCATTTCAGAGTTTTTATGGTGTCCTGAACGATGGTAGTGCGATGGCCAGGAGCGTTGTCGTGCTATAATATCACTCGTTCGTGTCTCTTTTCCCATTCTGACCGTTTTTCGTGCAATGCATGGTTCAGATTGGTGAATTGTTGTCGAAAGTGATGCCTATTGACAGTTTCGCCCGGTTCCAGCAGCTTCATAGAACACGATTCCTTCTTCTTTCCGAAACGATTTAGCCGTCGATGTTGTTGTTGAAAGTCACGATTTTTTGCGTTTGAGTTTTTCAAAAAATATCCACTTCTCATCTCCAGTAACAATTCGATGCAGGAAGCTCTTTCGTTCATTCCGTAAAAGCAAAATTTTTCAAGTGGCTCTCCAATTTTCCATCTATCTCTCAGTCAACTCATGCGGCACAAATATTTCCCATAACATGCAATCATTTGGAAATACCTTGACGAGTCATGTTTAATGCCTCCGCAAATTGATCTTGTATTTGCGTATCATCCTCATCCAATAACGCTTGCATATCCACATCTTCAATTGTAAACTAAACTTCACAGGTAGTTTTCGATGGTGCATTTCGCCGTAGGCCTCCCCAAGCAAATTGCGTGCTTCAGGTGCACTTTTTTTCAAGTTCAAAAAGCTTCCCGCAAATGCTGTTTACTTGGCACATACTCGACATTTGCGTTCTTAGAAAACATTATTGCGTTGCGATAAGTATTGATATTACAACAGCTTATTGTTAACAACTGTCAACGCTATAAACAAAATAAAATTCCTGGCATATATGTCAACTACATGGAACGTCGTTAGCACCATCCATCATTAATTTCTCAAAATAATGGATAGTCAATTTAAAAATGTTCTTTCGTTCGTGTGACACCGCAAAATAACTAATATCGCCTAAAAGGATATCAAACCTATTTCTGGATAATTATCAAGGAATAAATTCAAAATTTTCATTAACAAATTCTCCATCATTACACCATTATTACAGTTAAAAAGCGCAATGTATCTTCGATTACACTTGATCCTCGAAATCGGAGTCTAATTTTTTTATGTCAATGTATTCATTTTGAACGTCTATTATATATTATTGTATACCTTGAAGTTTCCGTGTACAGTCTTCGCTGTCAGATGATATCTCGTCGAGAGAAACATGTTCTATAAGAAAACAAAAATATATCCTGTTATTTTAAAACTGAAATATTACATTTTTGTTGTAAATAATTACATTTTTACTTTAAGTAATTTTCATGTCTAAGAAGGGTTCTATACGGCCTTGATGAAATGATTCGATACTGACGCCCTATTTGTTATTATGTATAAAAGCCCCAAACTTCCTCCAGAGAAATAGTATTAGTTAAGATTTAAATTGTTCAAAAAATATATATTTCTTACCTGATAATAAACGATACATATCTAATATATAAAATATATAAATGATGAGCAAGAAAAGGAAACATAAAAAATATCAACAAAAGTGGCCAATGAATACGGTTTTGGAAATGATTACCATATAATAGTCGATGCACACAATACAAATATTTGCGGACAGAGACTTAGGCCTACGCAGACTTTCATGAACAACTTTGAATATATAATAATAGCATATACACAGAGTGTCATATATTTATTATTTACAGGGAGTTTCATATATCTTTATATATATATATATAAAATAAGTGGAATGAAAGATAATTTATATCTCAACCGTTTGAGATCTACAGGATAATTTGTAACTTTCAATTTTCCATTGTATACATATCACTATTTTATTTTTATACTTTGATCTGCTCCAAGCAGCGACATCCAACTCACGCCAAATGTCTAGTATTCCATTCTCCTTTCCAAAAATTTCAACATGACCTACCAACTACTACTGCAGATGCACTCACTGTCGAAACTGGAAATAATTTTTTCATTTTCCTAAAATTCAACTGTTCCTTACATTTGCTCCGAAATTCATGTAATTAATACACCTATTTATTATTTTTGTCTATTGAGTATATTAATGAAAATAAAGATTGTTCTAACTTCACTTGAAACTATATTTTCATTATATGTGATTAACAATTTGGTCAATGATTTCCGATCTCGATGAAAGGCCGTCAAGAAGTGAAGTACAGGAAGTGTCCGTAGATACTCTTCAACGAGTGCAGCGTTCGTAATTGGAACTGCCATACTCAACATTATCGAATTGTCGATCTTATTACCTTTACATGTTCAAGAAAAAAAAAATATGGACATTTTTTCGTGGTAAACTCTGGTAAATAATATAAATAAAAAAAAAACGGATTTTAAAGAAATTAAATTAAAATTAATCCCAAAATGTTTTTTATTTAATCAAAACCCGAGTTGAGTTAATTGCTATATCTCACAAATAATTATTGCCCCAAATATCCCCCGCCTATTCAGGGCATGCCAATATAATATCCTTCTAACTCCCAGTTTAAGGTGTATTGCAACCAGCCTCTCCTTCATTGTCATCACTGGAGTCCTAATTCTGTTAATTAATTCCTTTCTGACTTAAATTAACTTCAGTCTTCATTTGGAGATCTAGCAGGCCAAGGAACTAGATCACCGCGTCCAACGTACAGAAAATTGTTCATTTAATTTTAAGTTCACAAATGTTACCACAGCGCGCTGGTGTTCCATTGTGTTGGTAAAACATTGACGTTGTATTATTCAAAGATGTCTTCAAATAGTTCTAGAAATGTATTCTTCAAAAAGACCGCATAAATTTGGCTACTAAGCACTTGTGGCGAAAATGAATGATCCTATTAAATAATTGCCGCTGATGCCAGCCCAAACTTTGACACTGATTTTATGCTGAAATTATGCTGGCTTTGTCATATGTAGGTTAGTATCTGTCCAAGCATGAAAGGTCTGGAAGTTTGTAATCCCATCCTTGTGATTCCAATTCTTTCGTGTACATAATTCGGTCTAGAACGACCTGTTCTCTATGTCGCATTCCAGAAGCTAATTGTAAAATTCCAATCTTCTCTCAAAATCTTCCAGTAGTGCTTGTCCATCATATCCCAGGATGATATGACCGCAACATTTCTCGTTGAATAGCCCTCCAAACTTTAGCTGAGGACATTTCTAACCGTTTTGCGACGTGGCTCGTGCTCGTTTCTAAGTTTTAATTGACGATACTGATTATGTGCTGTTTGATGTCGGCAGAACCTTCCGATATCCCAGATCGCGTTTGCGTGCTTTGAAGTTGCACTTTTCTTAACCTCTATTCAGCGAAAATACCTCTCTTTGGGGTTCACATCCATTAGGGAATCTCCTTTGGTATTCTCGAACAGCTTCTCTTTCGTTTCCGTCTACTACAACGTAAATGTAAATTATATCGGCATACTCCTCAAAAGTAAAATCGACCATTTTTTCATTTTTTCAGCTTAGGAATACCCATAGTTTTTCAAATATGACCAATGTTTTTTAGGGCTGACCCTTTTTTATTCGGCAATTCGGTAAAAATAATAAATAAGTGCATTAATATAATTCATTTCGGAGAAAATTCGGCGAAAAGGTGAATTTTAGGAAAAAAAAAACATTTTTTACACCGTGTATCTTCAGTGAGTCGTGGCAGATCAACATTGTTTACATTTTTGGAAACGCCATTGCGATAGTAGATTTTTGTCGCGGGATGGTTGTCTCTGCGTTGAGTAAGTCAAAAGATAAATATAAAATAATGATGTGCAAGCTATGAAAAATTCGAACTTATGAATCACCTTTTAACTCTCAAACGGTTGAGGTGACCTCTCCCCCTCTCCTCTTCACCGGAGGAAGGTTCCTTTGAAGCGTTCCAATTGTCCAGCCAATTTTTGATATCTCCATATGAACTAAACCGTTCTCCAGAAAGTGCTTACTACTTCCACCGGAATAAATGGAAATCTGACGGAGTAATATCTGGCGAATATAGCGAATTTGAATGCGATAGAACTTCCCAGTCCAATCCTTCTAAATTATTTTTCACAAGCCGTAAAACATGTGGTCTTGCATTTCCGTGTTGTAAAATTACGTTGTTGTGTCTGTTCGCCCATTCTAGCCATTTTTGAATGAGAGCTTTTTGAAACGTATTAACTGAGTTCGATAACGATCACCAGTAGTAGTTTCTCAAGGTTGCAGAAGTTTATAGTAAATCACACTCATAAGTTCATAGTAAATCCAGATACACAGCATGACTTTTGAACCATAGAAACTGCGTTTTGGCGTTGATGGACCTGGTTCACCAGGATTCAGCCAAGCTTTCCGACGTTTAGGATGAGCGTAATAAATCCATTTCTCGTCACTAGTAATAATTTGATGTAAAAGCCCCTTTCTTTTTTGCCTTTGAAGCAGTATTTTGTAAACGGTGTTTCAACATTTTCGGCATAACTCTCCATTTTCAATCGAGTAAAAAAGTACTTCGTGAAATGTCACTCAAGCTTTATGTACTATATATGATAGTTGGCATCTAGAACTACAATAATACAGTGTTGCCAGATTGAAATAAATGTAAGCCATACTAATTACAACTTTCGGATATTCGTCAAATCTTGTTTATATAAACCCATATTAAAATCATCGAATTCAAGAACCCTGTTTTGTTAAATCGTATCTACTTTTCTTTTTTATGCCGTATCAAACGAGCATAAATTATGACTGAATTATGAATGAAGGAGTTTTATCACATCTAAATGTAAGCAAAAATGGGCGGCCTGTCTCATTTCCAGATCCTAGTCTAATTAGTCTTATCTTTCCAAAACGACGAAATAGACAGCAAATGGAGGTAAGTAACTTAAAGAATCTTCATTTACTCTAGAAATACCACCTTAAGAGTACATAAATATCATTCCAAATATAAAGAGACAGATTCTTTTTTTTTCCTAGAATAGAAATTTCTTGAAAAGGTACAGAATTAAAATGAAATGAGAGCTTTGACGTACACAATTTCAGTTGCAACAAAACAAAACAAAACAAAAATACTTAAAGAATTTTGGAGCTTCTGAACAGTTACATCTTCGCGAAAATGGATTAATTATTGAAATCTTTTTTGAAGCCCATTGAAAGGTTACACCTTCTAGTTTTCGAACTGAAAGTCGTGTTTATACTCCTCTTTCTTTATGTCAAACGTTAGAAACCTTACAAAAATTTTCTTTGGAACCGTCTATTTGGTTTGCAATATCATGGGGCCTATTAGCTAGCTTAGTCTATCTATTAGCGTAGTTCCGTGCATTTTGCTTTATTTAAAAAAACACATGTGAACTAAATAGGTAGTAATAAATCATACATTTTATTAAATTTATTATTATTATATTTATTTAAGTGTCAAAAACCAATTTCATGTTTTTTCTGGCACTTTATTGAAAATATACTAATTAAAGTTCTACTTCGAAATTGAGCTTAGAACGAAAAATATGGAAATATACAGTAAGACAGGACAGTAACGCAGGATACACGTTCCAATAAAATTTTAAGCACGTTTTTCTCAAAATACGATTTTCGAGACCTTATTATCTTTCATATTATCTCGTGAATCGTTCAACCTTTTCTAAAAAAAAACTGAATATGTTTTATTCTTTGAAGTAATCTAGGTAATGGACCACCCAAATCTATGAAAATTTATCGCAATTTTTACTTTCGTATACACAATGCCTACTGTTTTTTTCATAATTTCTCACTTGTCACTGAATTGCCCTTTTCATGCTAAATAGTAAACAAAAGAGTTGAAAAAGTTTGCGATATCCAATAAGGTTTTCAAGCATATGTAAAAAAAACGTCACATTTTCATTTTAAAAAAAACCACATATCCCTTAAAAGTAATAATGGGTGTTTTTTTAGCTGCATGAGAACTTTCGACGGTTGTTGTTTATGGTTTGACAGTTGAGAATGTAATACTGTGTTGACATTTCTGTTCAGTATGGTTTGACAATTCGTCATGAATCGTTTAACGCTAGAACGCTTCTAAATTGTGGAAATTTACTTTGAAAAAAATAAGTCTGTTCGCGAAGTTCATAGAGCACTTCGTCCATTTTACGGTCAACATAATCGGCCTAGTGAGCAAGCAATTCGTGCAGTTATTGATCGTTTTCGCATTAATTTTACTCTTCTTGATTCAAAACCATCAACAAGACAAAGAAATGTGCGTACCGAAGAGAATATTGCTACTGTAGCGCGAAGTGTTGAAGAAGACGACGAAATGTTGATTCGTCGCCGTTCTCAACTTGTTGGCCGTTGTCCTTCGACTACGTGGAAAATTTTACGTAAGGATCTTGGCTTACATGCCTATACAATACAGCTCGTGCAAGAACTAACGCCAAATGACCATCGTTTACGTCGCATTTTTGCTGATTAGGCTAATTTGAAACTGGCCGAAGATGAGCATTCTTATCGAAGAATTGTGTTTAGTGATGAATTACTCACCATTTTAAATCATAATAATTTGTTAACAAACAATGTCAAAATGTATTAAAAATTATATCTGTTCTCAAGCAACTTATTGGCGCACATTTTTAATTTCGTACCCGAGAACACGATTTTTTTTTTATTTTTTGTTACTGCCACAGGGAATTGTGATATATTTGGAAGCTGTTACTTAATTTTTTGTTCAATATATTACGGAAAAAATAAAAATAATTGTATGAATGAAATCCGTTATAATAAATGTATACAGAACGACTGTAGCTTACATGTCGCCAAACATTGGACGGCTACCGCCATTGTTTGCAGCAATGGGTCAAAGTGTATTTTTATTTAATCTATAATAATCAAGACGGATCATTAATTACATTTACTTCTGAACATAACTATTTAATTTCAAAATAAGATACAATTTAACCGATATCAAGAAGTATTAGGTTGTTGCAGATGAAATGGCCGATTTTTTGAGGAACATTTAAATAATAATTATTTAGTTCAACAGTAATTTTATTAATCAAAATAAGCTCCATTTGATTCAATACACTTTTCCCATCGTAATACAAGTGAATTGATACCTGTACGGTAGAAGTCTGTATTTCTGGAGGCGATGAATTCCTCGAAGGCACTTTTAATACCCGTTTCGTTTGTAAATACTTTTTCTTTTAAAAAGTGTTCCAAATGTTTAAAAAAGTGGAAGTCGGTAGGTGACAGGTCCGGAGAATATGGTGGATGAAGGAGAGTCTCATATTACAGCTGGTTCAATTTCTGCACTGTTGTTCGTGAAACATGTGGCCTTGCGTTATCATGGAGTAGGATGACGCCATGTCTATTGACTAATACAGGCTGTTTTTGTCGCAAATTTTCATGCATTTCCTGCAGTTGAGGGCAATATTTGTTTGCATCAATGGTTTCACCTGGTTCTAGGAAAGAGTAATGAATAATTCCGGCCGCAGACCACCAAACAGTTACCATAATCTTCTTCGGGTGAGAGCTGGATTTGGGCATATGTTTTGGTGGTTCATTTGCATCTAACCACTGAGCAGATCATCGGCGATTATCATATTGGATCCACTTTTCATCACACGTTATGATCCGATGCAAAAAAGGAGCCCTTTTGTTTCGAGCGTTGTGAGAAATGCTGATTTCCAATCGACGCATCATGTGCCTCTCTGTCAATTCGTGAGGAACCCACTTATCCAACTTTTTCACTTTTCCAATAGCTTCAAGCTTACGGGAAACTGTAGAATAGTGGACTCCTAGTTGCTCTGCTATCTCACGAACAGTTATGCGAGTATCACTCTCAACTAAACTTCTTAATTGATTCTCATTAATGGCTCCTTCTGGTCGACCACGTGGTTGATTTTCAAGGTCCATATCTCCTGTTCGAAATTTCTCGAACCAACGCCGTGCAGTTCTTTCACTAGCCGTACCTTCGCCAAATGCTGCGTTAATATTACCAGTTGCTTCCGCTGCATTATGTCCAAGTTTAAATTCATATAAAAAAATCACACGAATTTGGCTTTTTTCCATTGTTCTTAATTTAATCGCTTTTCGGTATTACACTCTTCACCGCCAAAACTACACCGGATCTAAATACACTAATCTTTAAGCTGTAATTTGGTATATCACACACGCCACCTAGGGGAAATCTTAACTAGGAAAACTGCAGCTAAGTTCATGATAAAGCGAAATCGGCCATTTCATGTGCAACAACTTAATACAATTTATTTTTAATTAATTTTATTGTGATTACGCACTTTCTTGTTAGGAATTCAAAAGAAAATTTAAATAAATAAAAATTAATCAGGCCTTTTTCACTATTAATTGCATACCTACTTTACAGGAATAAAATAATGGAATCCTTTAATTATTTATTCGTCTAAACTAATATTAAAATAAGCTGCATTCTCTAATTTAAAAACTCGTGCATCTGTATTCTAGAAACTGTTGTTAAGCTTATACCATATGTGGATTGCGATGTTACTTGAGATTTGCGGATATGACAAGGATGTAATTATTTCATTGAGGGTAATTTGCAAACCTGTGATATCTTCTAAGATAATCGCGAGCGCTTTGTTAAAGTTTTCTTTAGAACCGATGATTTTATTAATACAACACTCTCCGCCAGCTACTGCTAGACAGAGGAGTGCTATATTTACACTGGGTGTTTTGTAGCAGATATTCCAAAATGAGAGGATTGAAAGATCTGACCTAGGCAAACAAGAAATTGTATGGTGACGGAGACATCTCAACCGTTAAAGAGTTACAGGTTGATTCGTAAAGTCCAATTTTTCATGGTATGAACATCACTATTTTACTTTTATCTTTTGATCTACTCAACGCAAAGACATCCACCTTACGCAAAAAAATCTATCCTAATAACCTTTCCAAAAATATCACCAATGTTTACCCACTACCATATTCCCGATAATTTTTGAAGACCTTTTGTTTGTTTTTTGACTTTTGCAATTACAGGGCAAATAGCAGTCAACGTTTTTTAAGGAACAGGTTTGTGTACCTCTATAGAAGATGCCTGGACATGTTGTACCTTTTTGGAAAGGTAATAAGATGGGCAATTAGATAAAAATAATAAATAGGTATATTAATTACTACTGTCTTCAAAAAGTAAGGTAATTTTTAATTTAAACTTCCCGCGTTAACCGAATCGGACAAATGAATATTTTTTTTAAGTTGGTAGGACTGTTAGTGACATATGTGACAAATTACATCTCAATATCATCATTAGTTTTTAGTTTACGCTTGGTTTTGTGAACAAAGAAAAGTGAATTTAGCGATTTTTACGATGTCGAATTTTGTTGAGCAAAGAAGTGCACCGTCGCACATAGCACTGGTTCTTCATGAGTTTTTCGCCAAAAGCTCCACAACCATCGTATTCGCCTGATTTAGGACCATGTGACTTCTGGGTGTTGCCAAAGCTCAAGAGACCACTCCGGGGAAATCGTTTTGAGTCGATTGAAGAGATCAAACGTGAATCGCTATCCGCATTGAAGGCTCTACCTGAGGTCGACTTTTTAGCATGCTTCAAAGATTGCAAAAAACGTTGGCATAAGTGTATTGTAGCTAGGGGGGATTATTTTGAGGGAGACGAAATCGATTTGGAAGAATAAATAAAAATTTTTAATTTTAAAACAAAATTCACCTTACTTTTTGAACACAGTAGTACATGAATTTCGGAGCAAATGTGAGGAAAAGTTGAATTTTAGGAAGATGAGAAACATATTTTCCACTTTCGGCGAGTGAGTGAGTGTGCCTGCAGTAGGTGGTGATGGATCAACATTTTTGACATTTTTGGAAAGAACAATTGGATAGTAAATTTTTGGCGTACGTTTATGTCGCTACGTTGAGTAAATCAAAAGATAAAAGTAAAATAGTGATGTGTATACCATAAAAAATTGGGATTTACGAATCACCCTGAAACTCCGAAACGGTTAAAATACTTTCTACGGTTATATTTTACTTCACTGCTACACATAACATAAAAAATATAATGTGCGAACTATGAAAATACTTACATAGTTTTTGCCATTATGCTATCTACTAGGCAATAATACCTCTGAAAGTTAATTTTGTCGTCATCGTCACTGATGGGGCGTCGTAGCGCCTCTAGTTTCTTCTGCAGTTGCTCCAAGGGAGTTACATTAATCGTTACGTTTCCCTCAATATGTGCTGTATCCATCGGGCGTCCTGGCCGACGTTTTCTAGATGTCTTTTAGTGTTTGTTAGGTGGCAGTAACTAAATGTACCTCTTGCTATCGTATGCCTATTTTTTTAGAACAGTCTCCTTCCCTATTGGATGGTGTGGGGTTATTATTTGCCCCCTTTTTTTTATAGAGGTTCCTTGAAGAAATCTACTCCACCCCTGCCACCTAATTGTTCTAAGCAATAATTTTTGCCCAAAGATGAAAGTGTTCGCTAGTGTGAAATTCACTTGGCCTTGCATAGTTCCAACCATAAAACAAATACCACTTGCTTGCAACACCTTTATTGTTATTATTTATCGAGCTTTTAATTCTTTACAATCCAGTTATTCACTCAGCTCTCACTGAAAAGAATTCTTAACGAAAATTTGTCACCCGCTTGAACTTTTCGTTAATTTAATGAAAGAGAAACAAAAAATGTCCGCCCTTCAAGAAAAGGAAATTATTCTACTTGCAATTGCTAAGAAAATTATGCTTTTTGATAACGTAGTGCCTAATTTGTTTGAAAAATGTTTCAAATAAGGGCAAAAATAAAAAAATTGAACCAAAAAGCAGAACTTTCACGCTGACGCTCAACTGGGTTGTTTTATTGAAATCATCCTTAAGCAGAAGACGAAGGTTCGTATATGGCCACCTTACGCTGGTAGCCTTAACCGGAAATTTTAGCTGGCCAATGGCTTAGCTGCCGGACTTTCTTTCCACAAATGCAGAACAATCACATGGCGACCCTGCAAACAAAGCTGCAAGAGGCTTTGAGAAGAAACCCCGCAGCTGGACCTAGACCGATTCCACTGGATGAATACAGACGAAGGCGGCTACAATCAGAGAGTAAACAGCTAGAGGAACATATACTCCAAGACAGGAAGGAAACACCTAGAGAGAATCCCACCCCAAGACAGGAAGAAAGGGTTCACAAAGACACCAACCGTGCAGGCCTCACCGACAGGAAGAAGAAGAAGAGGAGGGCCGGAAAACTAGTAGAGCTAAAAAGAGAATTGGCGGAGCTACATCGTTTAGTGGTAATTACAATCTCAAAAAAAGAGAAAAACACGTTCTTGACAAAAATCAAGAAACTGAAACAGGTGCAGAAAACAGCTGACACAACACGGACCACAGGAATAACACCATGATAAGTTCACATTACGAACGTTACCATAAATAAAATAGATAGGTTCTAAGAATTAATGTACCACTAAATAGATAACAATCAAAGAGCTAGACTATTCACAGACATAGAATTAATTTTGATTATATTAGGCATTTTCATTGTAAGATATTTTTTTTATTTTTTATTTTTATTTATTTATTTAAAATTCATGATTTACAATTGTGTACACATAGTAGGACTGCTATTTTAAGTGCTCGAATTGGAACTTCATACATCTTGAATATTTGTAAGTAGACGTAGTCGAAACTGTATTCATTAGTAATATTTAAGTTGGGAAAAAAAATGTAAGAATTGTAAGATATTTAACGTATAAGAAATTAAGAAAGATACTAGCACGAGAGGTAAAGAAACAAGTGACAATAGCTAGCGTAAATGTATAAATAAAATTATATTAAGACAGTAACACAATCAAAACTAAATGAGTGAGCTGAATATAATACTAGAGAAATTAAAAGAACAAGGAAACCCCCTGTTAAGTAATCCCAATAGAGATTACACGGCGTCCTATTTTTTAGCGAAGAAAATTGAGTTCCATTCATTAAAATTATCATTCTTTGATATCTTTAGAAGTCTTGAAGACTCAAAGCAAAAAAGTTATGAACCACTAGCAAGAAAATTTCAGGCTGGATACAAGGAATTAGAGTCACTAATATACAGCAAGACTCAAGCAATTAAAGATAAGCTAGACAGCTCAGTACTAGAAACTGAAGCTAAAGATTTGATGCCTGAGGAAAATCCTCCCGAGCAAGACACAGTAGCTCAAACAAGCGAGCATAACAATGTCTAATAAAACAAGCAAAATGGCTTTCGATATTTCAACAGCTACAAAGCTAATACCAACCTTTGATGGGGATCAGCAACAGATCAACAATTTCATCAATCTAATTGAATATCTCCATGATGAAATCAATACGGATCAGGACAAGGCAAAACTCATAAAATTCGTCATAAAGACAAAATCAACTGAAAAATGCGAATGAGGATAGTATACGATCAACAACCCATTGATTTTAAATCATTCAAGGCCACCCTGACGAAAGCTTTCAAGCCCCACAAGAAAGCCCTTAAGATACAGAATGAATTGGCAAAACCTCACCAAGGGGACAAATCACTACAAAATTACATTGCTAGAATTGATACGTTGATAGCTGAATTGAACAGTCTGCAAATCACAGAGCAAGGTGAACAAAGTCGGAACGTCATTGTCAAAATGAATGACGCAATTGCCCTAAACACATTTAAGTCTGGGCTCAAAAATTCAATGAAATATACTGTTTTAAAAGAAATGGTACCAAAGGAAATAATGATTATAAAGAATCGAAATGAAAAAATTCCCGTGATAGAAATAAAAGCAAGGAAGAATCGTCTGGCCAACTATTCATCCATCAGTGCGCTTCTATTTTAGAAATTAATAAGATCAAAATCTTAAGATTCGTCAACAATGAAGAGGATATCCTGCAAAGAAAACATAATGCAAAGAAAAATATATTCATAAAAAGAAAAGAAGTTGCAATCGAGTACAGCGATAAACCATATCTAAAATTAGATTTACTCTTGGAGAAGCTGTCACTCGCAATGATAGACAACAGGATACAAAAGCTAGCTTTATCAAAGAAAGAACTCAAAGAAACATTTAATGAAGTTCAAAGCAGAATAATAAAAGAAAAAAATCAATATTTGAGAATACTACTATATACACCACCTGAGAGAATAAGCAACGAAGAAAGGCAACTGGAGATAATTCGAGAATTCCACGACACAGCACAACATTGGAGGACACACAGGAATTAAAAGGGCAATCAATAAAATCAAACAGCGATACTGCTGGAAGAATATGAACAAAATGGTGAAAAGTTATATAAATAATTGTGAGCAATGTAAACTAAACAAAGTGATGAAACATACAAAAGAACATCTGGTAATTACAGATACGCCTAGCACAAGCTTTGAGACCTTGGAAATAGACACCGTAGGGGTCCTACAAGACAAAGTAAATACTTCAGATACATATTAACATGTAAATGTCAACTAACCAAATACGTTGAAGCATTTCCTATGGAGAATAAAGAAGCCAAAACTATTGCTAAAATTCTGGTTGAAAAAATTATCCTGAAATATGGTTCTTTCACAAAAATTAAAACAGACATGGGAACAGAATTCGTTAACTCTTTGTTCGCAGAGATATGCAAAATTTTTAAATTAAACCACGTCACATCAACACCTTTTCATCATGAAACCATGGGTGCAGTAGAAAGAAACCATAGGGTTCTAAACGAATATCTGTTGGCGATATGCAGGGATGATAATTGGGATGAATGGTTACCTTACTTTACTTTTTCGTATAACATAACTCCACATTCAGATACTAACTTATCACCTTTCGAACTAGTATTCGGAAAAATTGCAGCATTACCTGATGCAATTAAGCAAGGCAGAATTCCTATTTATGATTTAGACAACTACGCTAATGAAGTAAAATACAGATTACAGCAAACACATGAGCTATGCTGGAAGCAGCAAAAAACAAAAGAAAAAATGTCTATGACAAAACCAGTAGACCTTTAAGAATAAGAGTAGGAGATAGAGTCAAAATAAAAATAGGAAATAAGAGAAAAACAGAACCACTTTACAGAGGACCATACGTAGTCGTAGAAACCAATAATGTAAATAGTAAACTTAACATAAATGGAGAAATAAAAGAAATCCATAACAATAGATTAAGAAAATATTGATAAAGACCAATTTATATACATCACTGCAAAATATTGTCACGACATGTCCTGAAACAAAGATCCTAAACAACAATTTTTTTTTTATTGTATAAAAAAAAAATTTTTTTTCAAAAGGGGAAGGATGTACTGCGCATAGCTGTACTATAAGATTTCCTAATTGTAACCGCATTGTTTACATGCCTCATACGCCCGAGCCGAAGAGTGCAACATGAGCACAACAGGCCGATGCCCACGGCCGAGGCATTGTTTACACTTAGATAATCGTTACCAATGAAAGTTTTATGGGTCAGAAAAATTGCCTAAGGAATTTCATCACCTACTTGACCCAGGGTTCGATTTATGATCTTATTAAGAACAACGGTTTGTTTTTGTGACATGTTTAGTTAAGCACTTTGTTAATTTAAGCATATTTGTAAGAAATAGCATAGGAATTTTGTAAAGGTAAAGGGGAAATTTGTATAAAAGGCGAAGCAAATTTGAATAAAGAAGAACTTTCACGCTGACGCTCAACTGGATTGTTTTTATTGAAATCATCCTTAAGCAGAAGATGAAGGTTCGTATATGGCCACCTTACGCTGGTAGCCTTAACCGGAAATTTTAGCTGGCCAACAATGGCTTAGCTGCCGGACTTTCTTTCCACAAATGCGGAACAATCACACAAGTTTTGTAAGCGACTTTAGCGACATGCTATCAAAATTGCAAACAACTCTATAAAAGCGGAAATAATATAGCGAGAGTGTCACTGGAAAGTATTTCGAGGGATCGGCTATACGATTTTGAAACAAGCAAAGTACATCGTTAGAGACTTCGCGTAGCAAGATGCAAACAGACTAGACAAAGGTTTATTATTTTGAGCAAACATACAATTTAATTCTTTTCATTACTTTAACTCAATTTCCTTTTTAAATAATTTTTTGAGATGAAAAAAATTTAATTTGGATAATCAGGGTGGGTTAAAAAAAAAAACCTACGAAAAGAAGCCCGTTATTTTTCGAAAAGAAATTTCGGAGGCGGCACACTAATGGTCTGGGGAGCTTTTTGCATCGATGATATTTTCGATTTGGTATTTCCAACCACATGTATGCTACGGAATATATCACACAATTGCGTATTAATTCCACATCTACGACGAAATAGGGACAAAGATTGGATATTCCAGCATGATAAAGCTTCGATGCACAAAAGCAGGTATTCGGGCGAGTGGCCACAATAGCAAAGCATTAAGTGAATACAAGAACAAAAGATTAAGGTTTTGAATTGGCTAGCCTGCTCCACGCACCTGAATCCCATAAAAAATTTTTGCATTGATATGTTGCAATGTTAAAAATCGCTGTGATTGAAACATGGGAGTCTATCGATAAAAAAAACTTTAAAAACCTTAATAGATAGTATGCCAAATCGGCTTTTTAAGCTTATTGGAAAGAAAAAACGTCCTACATATTATTGAACTTCAATAGCATTTATTTCCTGTAAATTTGAAGTGAATTTCTTTGCAATTTGTGTTAATTTTTAATCCGAGTATAAAGTTATTCACCACTAAAAAACCATATATTTAAATATAAAAGTAGTTTAGCGAAATCAAGCTGTTTTTTTTCTATTCAGAATATATTTTTTTCGATTTCCTTTTATATTATTTTATTAAGTTTACTATATACCTTTTTAAGCGCGGTGGATATCTTATAAATTAAGTACGTTTATAGTTATACATCATAATGTAGCACGACATTCATAGACTCCAATGCATTGGCACGATGTTCATACCACAGTTGACACATCAAACCAACACTTATTAAAATTATTCGTTTTTATAATGCATTCAATTTTTATGTATTCTCTTATACATTTCTTTTAGGTTTCTGCTTGAAAATATCATCAAAGATTTCAATTTGAAGTTTATAAATAGTCGAAAGATCGATATGTAAGGAATAATCATGGTTCATTCAAATGGATCAATTAACACTAAGTATTTTCAAAATCTTAATAGTTAATAGAAAAAAACAATAGCCGTAACGTATCGCGAATTCATTTAATTTTGTAGGTACTTCAGAATAAATTTCCACAACTTATTCATCGGCGTTGCTTTGTCTGTCTAACAATAAAACAAAACCGCACCCCATTCAACTTGAAGAATTTCATCGAATGTTCACAATGTACTAATTATTATAAATTCAATCATCTGACGTGCTCATCAGAACTTAATGTAGCATTACGTTGAAGTTCTGGCAATTTGCGTGCTTGTTGTGCGATTTCCTCTAAAACATACGAAAATGAAAGTTGAGTGATTCTCTCAAAAAATTATAAACTGCGGATGATCTGCAATAAATATATTGTCATAAGGTTTCCTCTTCTTCGGAGTACGATTTTATACAGACATTTCAGACAAAACTTCTACATTTACACTCGGACCATCTTTAGTTTCGACTTGTGAACATTAAATTCTTTTAAACGTACTACTTTATTCTTAAGTACTTTGGTTTTCATATAAAAAAAAAAAAACCCAATAAAATGTTGTATTTTCTGAAATAATGAAGAACAAAATATTATACTAAATTTTAAGCTTAATATATGAGTCGTTAACTTTGAAAGTAATGCAAATCCCAAATATCATAAGGTATATTTTTCTATATTCTTTTAAAGTAAATCCGACATTTTGCACTTGCACCGCTTTCAAAGTAAGCCGCTCATATGTACTTTTTAATGATTAATAAGTAAATAACAATAATTCATTATTTAAAATAAAATTCGTTAAAAACCAAAAACTTGAACCAAAATAATTCGCCCACCGCAAAAGTGAAGCAAAAGAGGTCGAGACTCATAATTTATTTTATTCTACGGTTTATTTTTAGTCATTTTACAAAATGCAGCTTATTAAAGTAAAGATTTTGATTAAAATATGTTTAAAGAGCCTCGTGGCAAAATTCTATAAAAGGAAAAAAACAGAGCAACGTCCTATGGCATCACCTCTAAATATTCGTGTATCAAAAGAAATGTAAAACACCAAACGACAAAAGAAATTGCCGAAATGTGCAATCAATCAAACTTTCAATCGATACTTGTAAGAATTTTTTTTTAAAAAAAAGGAGGCATATAGCTTCTATAAAATACGACATCGCAGTCCTAGGTAAAAGATAATGCTATGAACAAACTTGTTCAGGCAAAGGAAAAACGATGGTTTAGAGATGTATGTCATGGCGGGGAGATCATCAGTTTTGTGGCCACCTCCGTAATATAATCTATGCACTGGTCACAAGTATATGTTAGAAGTTTGCTTTGCCAAAAAATCAATTGAATATAGTCACCTAGATTTCTCTAAGAAAATAAATTTAATTTTAGGGCAAATTCTCTTTATAGATTTCGTGAATTAAAATATTTTATTTTATATAAATGTCCGGACTTTACAAATTCGTGAGAGAAATTTATTTTCTTAGCTAAATCAAGATGACTAGATTTATTTGAGCTTTTGGCAAAGCCAACTTCAACATATACTTGTGGCCAGTGCATAGATTAAATTATGGAGGTAGTCACACTTTGTTAACGATATTATAACGAACACTATCGCTGGGAAGTATCAACATATCCTGTAGGTAATGACCTTCCTGACCATCCTGTATGAAATGACCTTCAACTAGCCTAGATCAACTGGTCCTACTACTACTAGGATGCGGCAACAGCCTAAGAATTGTGCTCTCACAAAGCACCGAAACCCTCACCTCCTCTCTCACCAGTGGTGAAGGAGTTTGAGAGCGTCTATATTCGACTGAGCTATGTCGACGGTGGCACGGCGGCGGTGGCAGAACAAAAATGTGCAAACCCCGCTTCCATGTACTGCAGAGTTGGTGGGTCCAGGCCAAGGAGGAAGCTCTCACTGAACTCCGATGGTATAATGTTGCAAGATGAACTATCATCAATTGGCACATTGGCACAGTCAACGGAGAGCCTTCTGCAACGGGAAAGGACCGGAAAGCAGCTCGCTGCTACTACGGTTAATCCTGTTCCTAAGGTCAAAAACACCCCCCCTCCCAATCGAGGGACTGTCCAAAAGACAACTGTGACGGCTGAGAAAATATGGTACTTAAACACGAACCTAACAGGTTAACTCGAAAGGATAATCCGGCATTACACCTTGTCAGAAGAAAATTATGCCGCAGCTTGAGAAACTTTGATGACTCGGTACAACAATTCTTCTGAACAAATTGACATCTCAGCCAGTTATCCAACAGGAAACTGCATCAACAATTAAAAATGTGCATGACAGGACCAAACAGTGTCTTAGGGGCCTGAATAATCTTGGGGTCTCCACAAACAATTGGGACCCAATAATAGTTCACTTGCTGATGAAGAGACTTGACAAGTCCACACATGTTTTGTTTGAGCAATCTCTCGACAATCCACGAGAGGTGCAGACACTAGTGAAGCTACTCAATTTCCTTGAAAACAGATTCCAGTCCCTGGAGGCCCTGGGGAACAAGAGGAAAACGCGGAAAAAGGAAATAGAAAATTTCCAATTGCAAAATCACTGGCGGTTAGGATCGGTAAATTAGGAAAATGTCCCTTATGCAACGCAACCCATAAGTTGTTTGAGTGCCTACAGTTCCTAAAGTTGACACTGAAGAATTGGTTAAAATTTTTGAACTAGCTGTTGCAATTTCATTGCACCAAGAATAGCAAGGGAATTGAACCTGACCAGAACTCCCGCTTCAATAGGTATACAAGGAATTGACGGAGCCGCACAGCGCACACGACACAGAATAAACGGAAAGCTTAGCTCTAATACTACAGGATTTTCAATAAGATTAAAGGCATCTATCTTTCAGAGGATCATACCAAAGCATCCCATTCAGGATGTGAACATAGAAAAATGGCCAAATCCCCAGAACATCAAACTAGCAGATCCAGTCTTCAATGAAGCCAACATTGATTTTCTCATTGGGACTGAAATATATCATCAATTATTATCAGTAGGCCAAATTAAGCTCCCCTGCTAGGGTGGATTGTTTGTGGCAAGATACATGTGTCTATGCAGCATTTGTAGTGAAGATGAAGCATTAAGCCAAAAATTAGAGATATTCTGGAAACTGGAACAAGAGGAATCACCACGTCAAATACTCACACCTGCAGCAAGGAAGTGTGAAAATTATTTCAATCATACAACATATAGAAATGAACAGGGTATATTTGTCGCCCGTGTCATCGACAAATCCGCGTAGACGAAGAGAATCGGCGATTTCAGTTAATGGTGAAGGAATGATTCCAAGGATCCACTGAGGTGGTATCAGCTTTGCACGTTGACTTATGGGACCACATCGGCGCCGTATCCGTTAAATGCCTCCAAAAACTAGCAGAATCAAACAAGAAGTTGTGTCCATTAGGCTCTGAAGTCTTGAAAAACGATTTTGCGTGGACGCGTCATGACAGAGTCGAAATCGAGATGCAGAAACAATTGAAGGAACTATTGCAAACAGCAGGGTTCAACTTGAGAAAATGATATGCAAATCACACTAAACTATTGCAGAATTTGCCAAAAGAGGATATTGAAATGAACGTGAAAACACTTGGTCTGACTTGGCTTCCCAAGTCCGATTCTTATAGAATAAAAACTACATGGGTGGAACGAAACAGAGTTACCAAAAAAATTGTGAGCTCTGATGCTGCTCACCTGTTTGACCCGTTCAGATCGGTGGAACCAGCCACGGTGGTCACTAAAATTTTTTTGCAAAAATGTGGCGACTAAAATTAGATTGGGACGCTTCTCTCCCAATTAAATTACACACTGAATGAATGCGTTTTCAGGAGAAGCTGAAAACACTGAATAGCATTTATATCCCAAAGCATGCAGGCCTTCACAAAGAATCAAGATCAATGCAACTGCATATATTTGCAGATGCCTCTGAAAGGGTGTATAGTGCTGTGGCATATGTAATCGGCCGGAGGTGCCAGTCATCAAGGTCAATCACATCAATCACGACAAACTGTCCTATCACCAGTTTCACAGTAACATAATCTTATAGACAGAATAAATCATAGATACTCATTCCGCAGTCTTCAGCGGATCATGGTGTATGTAAATAGATTTTTAAACAGGATAAGGTGTCGAAGGGGCATCGAATCCACCGCTGTCGTAAAAATTCTCAAGGCAAAATCTTACAAAGAGATAAATGAAAACAATGAACTGTTATCAACAAATACTTCAGCTACTCGTAGAAAACGAGCAGCATTATAACATAATTTGCAGTATTTTGCAATAATCTAATCGGCGTGTTGGACCCTGAATATGTAGAAAAGAAATCCAAAATTAACGATGATATAAAAATGAACGAAGAGCATTTGCTACAGTTAATGTCATAAAAAAGACACAAGTTGAAATCAACAGACAGTTTGAGGCGATGCGAGTTAATGGATTGACAAATGTTATTCATAAAATCACACTGTTTACCACTCCAAAGTTGTTAAAGGCATTAAGCATATAACGCATGCAGTCTCATGTGATTGATATAGTCAGCCATTCCCATGACAGTCGAATCGGGCCAAAACATAACACCTCTAAAGGTAGTGCTTACCAATATAACAACCGCCGAGCAATGCAACCACGCTTTTCTAACCTCCCGTATTTTCTTTTCATTTAATATATATTTTGATTACAGATTTTTGCCGAATGTTTGTATTAAATTTCACCATTTCGCTCCAGTTGGGTTTCATTTCTGCTGATCTCCGTCTCCCCTTTGGATCTGCTACCTCGCCTTCTTCATTGTCGGCCATTGCGGCGCCGCCTCTGCTACCTCAGGCCGCTATTGCCCCCGCTGCCCTTCCGCGATCATTGAAATCTCCCTTGGACCTGCTCGCTCACCCTCTCCACAATTACCTTGGAACAGCGTTTAAATCCATCGACGCCAATCTCAATTTCTCCACCTACCCACGCCGTCGCTGTTGTCTCGAGCGTCTACTGCCTTGGACACCTCCCTAACCGTCGTGAACATCTCCCGGAACGCCCTCTACCACAAACTTCATCTGTCTCGGCCCAGACTTCCTCAAAAGATTTTTCTGCCGCTCTTGTCTGGATCGTGCTCCTCATCATGCAGATGCGCTCTAGATTCGCGGATTATTCATCAAGCGCTTTTCCATCACACCCATTGCTCTGCTCTTCTCGAACTGTCGGCCCATTTAATTTCAAAGTGTCTGTACACCACATGCAGGAGAATCCAAGGCAGTAGATATCGCGTCGCTCACAAAAACTCAGCCTTTCACAGACCACAACTGAACCAGGAGCTGAAGGTAAACGACCATAGACAACGACGTGTGTTCGCTGAATGATCTCTGGAACAATTGGAAACTGACCGTACTTTTCATCGAAAAATCATCTTCAGCGATGAGGCCCATTTCTGGATGAATGGTTATGTCAACAAACAAAATTGCCGAATTTGGGACGATACCAATCCACATGAAATCCAAGAGCGTCCAGTGCATCCGGAAAAAGTCATTGTTTGGTGCGGATTTTGGGCTGGGGGCGTCATCGGTCCATATTTCTTTGAGAACGACGTTGGCCAGGCCATCACCGTCAACGGCGAGCGCTATAGGTCAATGATTACCAACTTCTTTTGGCCTGAATTGGATGATATGGACAGCAACAACATGTGGTTTCAACAGGACGGCGCTACGTGCCACACAGCTCATGCCACATTGGACATTTTGAACGAGCGATTTGAGAGCATGGTTATCTCACGTGGAGGTGATGTGAACTGACCACCAAGACCATGCGATTAGACCCCGTTAGACTTTTTTTTGTGGAGTTTTCTTAAGTCGCAGGTCTATGCGGATAAGCCAGAAATCAGAGCGGCCCTCAAAGCCAATATAACCCGGGCCATCGGTCATATTCAGCCTGATTTATGCGCCAGAATCATGGAAAATTGAAGACTTCGGATCGCGCCATCCAGAAAAGCCGCGGCGGACATTTGAACGATAAATAAATAATTTCGATGATATCTCGCACACACTTTGTTTTATTTAAATTTAAAAATAGGAAGTGCTTAATGAAAGACCATTTATTAGAATCTCGCTCTATGTCCTCAAGTCCGTAAGCTAAACCTATTTCTATTACTATAATTCCTAGTATTAAATAGTAAAATTATTTATAGTCTAGCTAAGATCCCTACTACCTTTAGTAGTTCCTCCTATCACTCTTCTTCCGAATCTAACAATGCTAATCCCCCCTTTATTCCCTCTAACAGACCTCGTAAAAATGCTATTCCCTCCACCAAGAGGAAATCTTCCTCTTACTACTCCAAGAATAACATTATTCCCTCTTCTATTATTTCGAAAGTAGCTTCCATTAATTCTCGCAATTCCGATAATACTCCAGTTTCTACTCCCAACTCCAATTGGCAGCTTAAAACAGGTATCTTTACTAATTTCAATTTCTGAAACCTCGGCAAAGTACCCTAACTTTATGAAATCACACACTCTGGACCCTATTTTTCCCGAAAAATCTGCAAATCTGAAAGTCGACCTAAACCTTCCTCGACCTGCATTCCTTCTTATTCACCCTCCCTGAACCAGCCACCTTCCAACTTGAGCCCATCCGCTCCCGCTTCGTCCGCTAGTTCGTCTAGACCTTCATTTATCGATCTTTTCTTCCACTTGTTGCCAAGCATAATTTGCAATCTGCTGAGTCTATAAAAGGACATTACCTTCTTTCCGCGATTGGGTATTAACCAATCTCAATACCTTAGCCTCTTATGTCAACTTTTGGCGCGTCTCTCTTCTAAAAGCTCATAACTATCACAAAAATTATTTTACTTCCTAACCCTGCCGTCATTCCTGTTGCTTTTACTCCACCATCCTGTGCCCCAATCTCTCCCGACCTTGTAGCTCGCCCCAGCTATCTTTCCCTATATTATCAAAATGTGAAAGACTTGCGTGCAAAGACCTGCGTAGTTTTCCAAAATTCTCTTATTTTCACACACGACATTTTTGCCCTTACTGAAAATAACCTAATTCCAAGTTTCAATACACTCCATGAAGTAATGATAAGACCAAAATAAAAACTATAAATACTTCAACTGTATTTCAGCAAAAACAAAATAAATTAGTTACATTAGTACGTACCTTAGGATACTTTTTTACATAAAATTAAGTATACTCCTACATATTACATTGTACTTATATAACAAAAAAAGGATATTCTTCAGAACGATTAAAAGATAAGACTAAAATCAAATTGATTAACAGCATTACAAAAAAATAAGTAAAACTGTTAAAAAAACTGCTAAAATTAATAGTTGGTATGACCTCCCCGATTGATAATCACTTGTTGAAGTCATCGGGGCATTGAATATATCGATTTCTTTATAATATCTAGTTCTATATTTTGCAATTTATATAGAATTACATTTCTTAAAGCTTTAACAATTTCAAATTCCCTTCCATTCTTAAAAACGCGCTTTGACAGTATTCCAGCGTTGACGTGCTGAAAAATCCAATCGCCGCTTGCTATATCATCTCCAATATTTAACCAGACGTCATCTAAAAGATTTATATAGTTCTGGCTGTTCATTTTGGTTGATATGAAACATATTGGGGACTTCCCCACGACCCTAATGGCAGCCCATATTATAAGAGACCCACTACAAAAATTTCTAGCCATTCTCTGCTCGTTTTTCTTCCTTTTATCTTGCCAATACATATGTGAGCCATCAGGACCGTCGAAATCAACAGAAAAAATTACTTTAGACCACTCCTCATTCCAAAACTGGTATTTCTCCGCAAACGCTAATCTAGCTTGTTTGTGCTTTAGCATCAATCTATCTATGTCATTTTTTAAAATTTGTTGCACCCGTCGTACAGTGACATCTAGATTTAGCTCTGCCGGACTTGCTGATTTGTCAGACACCAATCGCTAATATCTCTTAAACTTAATTTTAGTTTTTTACCGATACTCTTTTTTCCCATAATTTTCCTTTAAATTTAATAGCAATTTCTCTTGTAGTCAGTCTACTCTCCCTATAGGCTAATACTTTGCCTAATTTGATTTAAATAAAATTATCATGTTATTATTTTACCGTTTTTAAACAAATAACACAGTAGATAAATTTTATTTACTAATGCACTTCTTAAACACATTTGGTCTTATCAATATTTCGCACTACAACTGAAAGACAACAAAAGATCTTGTAATAAATTTTAAGTAATGTGCCGAAACCATCAAATAATTCCGCTAACCGCTTGGCTTGCTTTATCAACATTCAAATTGTGTATAGGAACATTGTCGCTCAAATAAAACGTAACAATATTGCATATTCAATTTTTGGTCTCATCATTACTTCCTGTAGTGTAGTCCCTACGGGTTTCTGTTTTTCGTGCTGACGGATGCGATAATGACTTTAATCTTACAAATCGCAGTGTCCTCGCTGTTGATAATCGCTTCAACGCCAGCCTTTTTGTAAGCTCTAACTCCTCTAGCTGCAGTTTTGTCTGCATTTTTTTAATATACTTGGGCTCAATGATGAAATTACCTTTCTCGGTGACTTTAATCTTCCTCGCCTTCAATGGACTCGGCCTGATAACAAACTCCAACAACCTTGGCAGGCAACTAGACTTGATTTCCTCGTCGGATCCCATTAATGCGATTCTCACTAGGACTTCTCATCTTCTCTCGATTCTCGACTAATTTCACCCTCCACTCTTCCTTACTCTTTCTATTTAGCCTGCTCTTCTCCATACTAATTCAGAAACATCCTTCTACTTCAACTTTCGAGCAGGCGACTTCGGCAAATTAAATCATCTACTTGTCCAATCGTCTCCCTTTATTCTCATCCGACCCACAGCCCTCTGGAGTGGATGGCATTGACATTTTATATACCCAACTTTTTATCTACCTGTTCCCTACCAACCACGGAGAGTTCATGCATCCTCTCCCCTTGGTATAACAAAGAACTCCGATCCCTTCGGAACAATAGAAACAAATTATGTCTACCTCATATTTCGTTCTGATCCTTCTCCAATTACCTCTCTATGGCCTCCTTGTTCTCCGACTCTTCTTATCTTAAATATCTGGCACGTATGTAATCTACTCTTATTTCTGAACCCAAACGATTTTACCAATTCATCAATATCAAAAGAAAATCCAGTGGTTACCCCTCAACATTTACACTCAAAGCTACTTCTTCCTCCTTACGTTATAGCTATTCTCTTCGCTTGTTTTGTCAGCCAATCCTTCAGTGAGTACTCTTCCGAGTCTGATGCTCGCTATTTTGATGAGCTCCCGTCCTCAGACCTGCATCAACATCGACCCTTCAGCTATTACCATTTCCATCATGCACTTGCTTATGATCACAATCCAGGCTCTGACGGAATACCTGCATTTGTCCTGAAAAAGTACGCTCCACACTTGGTCGGTCTTCTTAACTTTATTTTTCAACTTCCTATCAGCCAAGGTATTTTCCAAATAGAAAGACTCATTCATCATCCCCTCATAAAAAAGGCTGTAAGAGTGATATTTCCAACTACCGCCCTATAACCAAACTCTTCTGTATACCCAAACTCTTTGCGAGCATCTTCGATGATTGCATGTTCTTTCATTGTAAATCCATATTTTTCCATTCCCAGCATGATTTTTGTAAATCAACCACTACTAACCTAACTGACCTCGTCTCCAGACCTGGTACCAAAACAACTACCTTGAGCTCAATGTTTCCAAATGCCAATCCATAATTTACTCCCGCGAACGTCCTTCTTCTCCCATAGAGTGTATCTGTTGTCTGGTGAACCTATCTCAAGTGTCTCCTCTCTTCGCGATCTTGATATCATCTGTAACAGTGAACTTAATTTTCGTGACCACATCTACAGTGCTACAGTAGCTAAGGCAAACTTCGCACTTGGCTTTGTGAAGCGTTGGTTTAAGGAGTTCCTTAATCCCCACGTTGCTAAATCACTCTATATCGCGTTCCTTAGGTCACTGCTTGAATGCGCTAGCCAAGTTTGGTCTTTCTCTCATACTATTAGAATCAATCGAATTGAAGCAGTCCAACATAGGTACCTCCACTTTACTTTACGTGAGCTTCCCTGGTCTGATGTTACTGAATAACTTGGAAGCGCCGCGACTTCGACCTTAATCCATCAGCTGCTTTCAGGTGATATTGCTTGCCCTTCACTACTTGAGCTTCTTTTGTCCTCCTTCTTATCGCCCTCACTAATCATATATATATTGTCCCTGTCCCCTATTAATTTCCATTTATTATCTTAGTCTAGTTTAAGTATTCCATTGTTTTGTAGCTTGCAGTAAGCGAAATGAATAAATGATAATCGCTGTCTACCTGCCCATCCTTCTTACACACTAGCCCGTCCCATCATGATTTTGACAGTTTAGGTTATGTTCTTTTTAATTTCCCTTTATTTGCATGTTTTTTTTCTAGTCTAGTTACTTTTAGTACTAATTTAGTAATTTAGTTAGTTGGTGTTATATTGTAGTGTGTATTAAGCGAAATAAATAAATAAGTAGTAGGCGCATCTGCGGCACTCTTTGAAGCTTCCTCACATTGAGGACAACATCCTTCAATTATACACCCTAATGCATGTGGCCGTCAGAGCAACGCCACAATGGATCATCTTCAAGATAAGCATCCCATTATTGAATACAGAGGAATTTGAGTTTTTGAGGGTTTTACCGATTTCATTTCTGATCAACGGTACTATTGCCAACATAGTTCCATCATCACCGTATTTATATAGGGACCAATATTACCCAATCACTGCTCAGGAATAGCAGGCTTGCCTATCTATTCATAACGATGATCACATTTGTAAGCAAAACCATCCAGTTTATAATCACGGATCGAATCAATTTCGTGAGAAATGAACCACATCAACGACGAATTGATGCCTTCTGCAGAATTGAAACGTTTTTAAAAGAGTCGCAGTGGATCCAACTCAATAATCGAAATGAATGTATATTCTCTGTGAAGGAACCTGCTCAACCTGGCGTGGACCACCGATAGGTTCACAGCCATTGCATTGATCTGGCGGCGGGGTCCACATCTAGTTTATTCCGTCTACGTAACCAATATTAGACCTATTATAACATATGCGTCAATAGTCTGATGGAGCAAAACAGAGAAAAAGATTACCTGTTCTGTTCCTAAGAGAGTCTGCCTTGGAATAACTGGGGCCTCGCCTCTCAACGCAATGCTTTATTTGCAACCCCTGGATCTCGTTATCCAAGAACATACAATAAAGGCCATATGTCGGTTAAAAAAGTGCGGACTTTGGCGTAATGGACATGCTATCGGGCATGGTAAAATATCCCGAAGAATTGAGCAGTATTATCCTCTTTATAACATCCCTACGGAATAAGCAAAAATCTAAGACGAGCCAAAGCACGTCCAAGCAAAATAGCTGTCAACAATTAACTGAACATTCACAATAGCCGAGCTTGTCAGCATAAGTGAGGGACATGAGTAACAAAATAACGTCACAAAAAAATCGAAAATCGAATATATGCGGCAATTCAAAATTCGCGATACTTTTTGAACATGCCTCGTATTAAATGGAATAAGTGATGTCCCCTACACAGACGGGTCGAAAACCTCAATTGGTACAGGATGGTTGGATTTGAATGAAAAGGTCAAATACAGTAAGTCACTTGGAAAAACGAAGACGGTTTCCAAGCTGAAATTTTCGGCATTCTTAAAGTACCTGGATAATTGCCCACAGATGAAGCAGCAAAAGAATTGGTATTTGCAGCGGCAGTAAGGCTGCTTCAGCTACTCTACTTAAACCCATCACTAGGTCAATAATTGTAAAGAAATATAAGAAAATACTCAATTCGGTTTTTCAGATTATTCTTATACGGGTCCCTAGCCACCAGAGAATTGAAGAAAACGAGGGAGGGCGTAAATTCCTTCCCCCTGAGACCGGAGCCTATCATTGGTGTAAACTCTACAATGATGACGAATTGGATAACAAGTGGGTTCAATCCACAGGCAGAGATGGTCCAGTAAATCAACTTGCAGATTCACCAAATGGTTCGCCCAGACAGGATCACTGCGGAACTCTTGCTTAGGTTAGGTAAAAAGGATTGCAAAATGTTGGTAGGTACTATTACGGGACACAACACATGTAGCAAGTATCTGGCTACCTTAGGGATCATCAGCGACCGAATGTGTTCTTCGTATGAGGAGGATAAGAGCAGTACATAGTTCTTTCTCTTTAGCTGTCCGGTCATCTCTCGTGTGCGCATGACAGCGTTCGGCATGTTACTCGTATGAGGATGGAAGATTTCATTTCTCAATCTCTATCTGATATTCTTGTTTATTAGTACAACCAAAAAATTCGGATAGAGTAGGGGAAGAGTGCAATGAACAATGTCTGAGTGCTCGAGACTACCTGTCTCACCCACAACTACAATAATAAATACAATACGCTTCGAAATGATGGCTTAATTTCCGAAATGGGCGAACTATTTTCCTTGATTTTGAAGGTGGGGCGAACTATTTTGCTTGTTTTGATTTTTAACGAATTTTATTGTAAATGACGAATTATTGTTGCTTTTTATTTATCATTAAACTTACATACATGGTGTTTTTAGTGGATGCACCAAAATGAATTGAAGGAAATATCTGACCTAAATGACCAAAAATTGTATGGCAGTAGGGGGCCATCTCATCGAAAGTGGCGGAGGACATTTTTATCAGTTTTAGTAAGATATTAGCATTAACTTAAATCGGTCTTTAATGAAACAAGGATATTTTGGGGTTTATTTTAGTTTAATTTTTTTAAAATTCGATTAGTTATAATTTGGATATGTTGTACATTGATGAATAGATAATAAAATGGGCAACTCGATAAAAATAATAAATAGACATATATATAACTACATGAATTTAGGAGAAAATATGAGGAAAATCTGGTTTTTAGGAAGATGAGAAATATATTTTCCATTTACGAAAGTGAATGTACCTCCAGTGGGTGGGGGTAGATCAACTTTAGATTTGAAAAAATTGGAAAAGTCGATTTTTGCCGTCGCTACGTTGATCAAAAGAAAAATGAAATAGTGATGTGCATACCACGGAAAATTGGAATTTACGAATCATCCTGAAACTCCCAAACAGTTGAGATGCCTCCCTCCTGCCTACATTTTTTTGCTTGGCTAGGTCAGATCTCCCACTCATTTTGGCATACCCACTAAAAAACACCCTGTATTAGCCTTAACAATGAAGTTAATATTTTCTACTTCATTATGTCAGAAAAGATAAACATTTTTTTCCACAAGTACTCATTAAAAGGCGAAGTATTTTGCATTGAAGTAATAAAATTTTATCTGTTTAAATTGCTTAGGGAATTGAAAGCAAAAATGTATTTCACTTTCGTCAAATTTAAATTTAAGTGTTCTTTTATATCTAAAAAAATTGCTTTTTTAATTCATTAATATTGAAAATTTCAAAAATATTTCTTTATTCATAAGTCCTTCTCTTCACAAAAAATAAAATTAAAATTACAAAATTACAATTAATCTCAAATGATTCACCTCTAAAAAAACAGTATCTTCAAATAAGAACATGCTCGAATAATTGAAAAAAAACAATATTAAGAAATACTCTGGCTATTAAGCAAACAAATATAATCAATTAATTGAATCCCTTTACATTATGTCCACTCGATACAGTCTTGTAAAACTAAATGTATCGTAAATTCCGTCAGTTTCTTCTGTGAAACGTTTACACACGCTAACATCACCTTCTATTTGGTATATTGGACCATGGAGTTGGTCCAAGAGCAACAGCCCCACTTTTTCCGTGAAAGTCGCCCATGTAGCCCAGTTTCTACCAGGCGTCTTTCAGTCATCGATGAAATTTGGTTTGTATTGCTGCGAAAAATATCGGTAGAACTCTTTTTAGGATATTTTTTTAGTGCTCTAATGATTCTACGATCTGTCGTTGCAGGAGATTTCTGGAGTATTTTTTCGCGTGAAACATTTTCCATAGAACCATACTTTCTAAAATCGTAAACAGCACCGCAAACCACTTTTAGTAAGCAATTTTACTCACTCGCGATTTGTCGATACGAGAAATTTGCTTTCTAAAGGCCAACAATTTCTCCGCGCAAAGGGTTCAACTTTTAGACTTTCCCATATCTATTATCCGTAAAACTGTAAAAATTGACAATGTAAGTGAAGACTTCGTTTAAAAGAAATAATTTACTTGATATGATAATTAAAATATTAGTTATAATAATGTACAAAAACGCTAATGCTTCGCATTAGCTGCCCACACCATATTGTAATTTGAATTGGAATCCGTGCTCTACTTTGTATACCTAAATGTAACTGCAACACAATGCCCACTATAATCAACAGATTCCAACCAGAATAAAGTTTAATTATAATTAGTTTGGATGAAAACAGAAACCCCTTGGTGCGATAATTTTCATTTTTTGACCAAAAGAACCATACATTCGAACTAAACATATAGGCTACTTTTTATTTGAGGGCTTCAAATTGGCAGGTCCAAGATGGCAGCCAAAAATCTGTAATTTTCAAAATTAATACTTGGGGGATTTTGGAGATGCTGATTACAAATAAATTTTTGAAATTTTAAAATCCAAGATAGCGGATCCAATATGACAACCACATACCCTGAGCAAAAATTAGCAAACAACAAAAGTAAATAAAGAGCAAAATTTATGAATTGACAGCTAAAATACCGAAATATTACCTAAAAGCAAAGGAATTAGAAAAGCTGAATTGAAATCTGGGAATCAATAATGGCAGACCCAGTATGGCGACCGATTTTTCGAAAACTTAAAGGATTTTGTTTTTATATTAATTGATTTAAAAGTAAATGGGTAATAATAACGCATATATATACCACATAAAAAATATCTATTTTTTTGTTTTGCGATTACAAACTTACATATGCAGTTGGAGAATTAACCGTTACGTATATCGATATATAGGAGAACATTTTTTATATTAATAAATGAAAATCCTAAACTTATTACGTGATAAATGATTCCATTTTAATAGTAACTACTTATTAACTATGGTAACGGGTTTTCCAATAAGAGGTGTTATTTTGAATAGCCCGCTATTTCGGTAGCTGTCACTTTTGAAGCTGTTATTTTTTGACATTTGACAAGTAGAAACTACGCCATTACTAAAAATGGAACAATACACGCTTCAACAACGCATTAAAATTATTAAAATTCACTACAAAAATGGTGAAAATTTTGCAGTCACAGTTCGCAAAACTAAAGCATTTTTGGGTCGTCGTGAAGCACCTTGTCGGACCGCAATACAGAAATTGGTGGAAAAATTCGAGCTGTTGGGACAAGTTAGTGATGTGAAGAATAAAACCCGTGCACGTCACTCAAGAACAACTGAGAATATTGCTGCTGTAGCCCAAAGTGTTGAAGAAAACCCAGGTTTGTCCATTCCTCGTCGTTCTTTGGAATTCCACAAACGTCATTTCACCGTATTTTGCATAAAAACTTGGGTCTTAAGGCTTATAAAGTTCAGTTAACACAAGAACTCAAGCCGGCCGATCATCAACAACGTCGTGTCTTTGCTGATTGGGTCCTTGAAATGCATGAAAATGATCCGGAATTCCATCGAAAAATCATCTTGACTGATGAGGCCCATTTCCACCTCGGTGGCTACGTCAACAAGCAAAATTGTCGCATCTGGGGCTCGGAAAACCCAAGAGTTATTGTTGAGAAACCTCTCCATCCTCAACGTGTGACTGTTTGGTGCGGTTTATGGTCCGGCGGGGTCATTGAACCTTACTTTTTCGAAAATGAGGTTGGATCAACAATTACGGTGAATGGATTGCGCTATCGAGAGATGATTAATGATTTTTTATGGCCGCAGTTGGATGGTATTGATCTGGACAACGTTTACTTTCAACAAGACGGCGCTACGTGCCACACAAGCAACGAAACCATTGATCTTTTACGGGAAAAGTTTCCGGACCGTGTTATCTCTCGAAGAGGTGATCAAAATTGGCCACCGAGATCTTGTGATTTAACACCTTGCGACTTCTTCCTTTGGGGCCACGTGAAAGATAAGGTCTACGCCAACAGCCCAGCGTCGATTCAAGACCTCAAAGATGGAATTCGTGAGGCTATCGAGGACATAGGGCAGCCACTTTGCGATTTGGTTATGGAAAATTTCATGAAAAGGATATGGTCCTGTAAGCGTGGTCGTGATGGCCATTTGGCTAATGTTGTTTTTCATTATTAACGGCATACCTTCCCATTTATTATGAAATAAACATGCGATCATTTATCTCAAAAAATGGCATTTTTCTTTGAATATCAAAATAACACCTCTTATTGGAAAACCCTATAGATAGGGTAAGGTAATATAATGGCACGAAACCTTCAAGCCGCGAATTCTACTCACACTTGCAAGACTTTTGTAAATGATGAATTATTGTTGTTTTTTTATTACCCATTAAAAGTACATACAATAAACTTAAAACTGAATATAATATCATCGCTACACTTCATTATGATGTACGAAATCATTATGATGTTACTTCAAATTTTAGCCGTCAGCCGTCAGGTGCACAGGGGGATCACACATGGGCACAGGGGGAACAACATGTAACACCCTGGTGTACGTGCCGTAACTGTGTCCATGTGCCGGATCTGTGTACACTGATGGCAGTGCGACTATACCCTCCCCGTGGGGGCGGCTGGAAACAGGCACTCGGTACGGTCATGTCTCTGCCGGGTGTGCTGGCTAATTGTAGTCGGGCGGAGAGATGGTAACTCTCTTATGAAAAAAACCGTGGTGGATACCGGTCGTACGTTGACCCAGCTCGGCCATGCTGACCGTGATTGGCGAGAGCGTGCCAGGACCACCAACCCCCTAACCCAGGGTGTCATGTGATCCGTGCCCATTGGGTGGTTTGCAGCCAGGGGGTAATACCGGCTGTATTCGAACGGAGCCTTCCTGATACTTGTCCGCCTCAGGTCGTAACCATGGACTTACCATGCAAGGGGCGCTGCATGGTGGACACTTTTTCCCCAATAACTACCCTTGACCACAAGTAGTGCCTCGTCATGAAAGTGGTCGTAAGAACCAGTTGATATGAGTTCCAGCAAACCTGCCTCGGATAATTCTGAGGCGCAGAATCCTGCTCCTTCGCCGACCCACAAAGGGAAGTGAGTATTGTTACCTAAGGGCGTTGCGATCGGCAACCCCTGTCCCAAACCCTCCGTGGCTAACCCTAAGTCAGCCCGGAAATCCAATCCTATTCGGGAGGCATCTCGCAAAACGACCGTGGCTGGTAAGCTCGGTTGTGGAGATGCTCTGTGTGCAGCGACAGCGCTCGTGTCCGTGGGCAAACCTGGACCGGGCAAAGTCAAGGCGCCTTCCCGGGCACCCCAGCCCTCCTCCTCCTCTTCGGTGCTTGGTAGCTCGGCCCAGGCTAAGCCTGGACCAAGTAGGACCACAGTACCATCGAGGGAGTCGCAACCCGCCTCCTCTGTGAAGCGGCGCGGCAATCCCTCTCTCCAGTCCTTCAAAGAAAGAAGGTCAGCGCGGCGGTTCCTGGATAGGATCAGAAACATCCCGGAAAAGGAACTCTCTGAGAGAGATAAGACTTCTCTGGAGTGGGCCAACAGAGTGCTGGCTATGGGCAAAAGGCAGCGCTCGCAGGACGAGCAAGAGCCGGCCTCTACGAAGCGGCCTAGGACAGCTTCCCAGATGGTCAGGCCGACGAAGCCATTTAGTGAAGTGGCGAAAGACGGCCTGATCTTGGCTGTTATAAACCGCAGCGACCCGGATGGTGCGATCTCCCTGGATAACTGGAGATCGGTCCGGATTGCGCTACTTGGCGTCTTCATGGACGTCATGGAGAAAAATCCTGGCCCTACCCCCTGCTGTTCTGACGCTGGGTGGTATCGAGGTCGGGTGAAATTAATCGCTTGTGAAGATCAGCGATCGGCAGATCTTTACAAGACAGCGATTTCCTGTCTGGGCGAAGTCTGGCCAGGTGCCAGGCTCGAGGCTGTATCCAGGGACGAGATCCCGAACAGACCGAGAGCCAGGACATGGATCCCGGCGGAGCCCTCTGAACCTGAGAAGATCCTGGCCATTATGCGAATGTGCAATCGCAACCTTCCAACCCAGGATTGGAGGATTGCACAGGTCAGTGAGGTCAAGGGCAAAACGAGGCAAGCCATTGTCATCCTAAATGAGGAATATCTGGCACCTTTAGCGGCTAAAGGCGACAAAATCTTTTATGGTTTCGACTCCATTGTACTGTCCGTCTACTCGAAGGACAGGAGAGTCGAAAAACCTGATGATGTCGCTGGGCATAGTGGAGAGACCAGCACCGTAGTAGAAGCTAGGACTTTGGCCGGTGCTGAGAAACTCCCCCCATCATCCCCGACAGCATCCATGGATGAGAATAGCGACACGCTATCAACCTCTGGACTGTTGGGAGGCCTGTTCATTGAGGATGACCTAGAAGAGGACATCCTACTTTCGGATGCCGACGACGCCGAGGTAACGGTGATAGAGGCGTCCCCTTCCAAGCGTATACAAGCTGAGAGTGGTGCAGATTAACCTACACCACTCTAAGGCAGCGTCCGCTGCACTCCTTCTGCGCCTATCGCAAAAAGGAGAGGACGTTGTTCTTGTCCAAGAGCCATGGGTCGTGGATGACCGGGTTTGCGGACTCAATCTGAAGGGTTACTGCAACTTCTACACAAAGGGAGTATGTAAACCTAGGACTTGCATTTTAGTGAATACCAGCTATAATGCTTTCATGCTAAACCATTTCAGTGACAGGGATACGGTGTCGGTTATGGTGGAACTTGGATCGAACAGCATCTGGCTGACATCCTCGTATATGGCCCACGATCATAAGGGGCCTCCTCCGCATGAGACCCTGAGGAATATCGTCGCGGAGGCAACTAAGCGCAAGCAAGCGCTGGTAATCGGCGCAGATGTGAACGCCCATCACACTGTCTGGGGTAGCTCGGACATAAATGATAGAGGTGAGTCTCTTCTCCACTTTATACTTAGCTCTAACCTTCAGGTGTGCAACGTGGGTGATGAACCCACCTTTGCCAACTCTGTGAGACGGGAGGTTCTTGATGTTACCCTGTGTACCGAGAACTCCGCCCACATTGTTAAGGACTGGAGGGTCTCCAAAGAGCCTTCGATGTCCGATCACTCATATATTGAGTTCGGACTTAACTTTCTTAAACCAAATCGCAGCCCCTTTACTAACAGAAGGAGGACGAATTGGGATAGGTATAATCTGGCTCTCCAGCATTACCGACTGAGGGGCCGCCTATCATCAATAGCCGACAGGACATTGATGTCGCGGTGAATGTGCTGACTGGAGCCTGCAACAGGGCGGCCAAAATTGCTTGCCCCTCGCGCAAACCCTGGGGCAGACCCAAACCCCCATGGTGGTCAAATGAAATCACGGCACTCAGGAGGGAATGCCGTAAGCAGTTCAACAAGGCCAAGAGAACCAATGAGTGGTCTGCTTATAAGATGAGCCTTAGGAACTTCAAGAAATCTCTCAGGATGGCGAAAAGGTCCTCGTGGGAGAGTTTTTGTGGTGGGGTGGAAAAGGTATCCGAGGCTAGTCGCCTCAGGAAGATACTCGCCACGACGCCTTGTGCACCCGGTCTTCTGATGAAACAAAATGGGGACTGGACCTCGACGAGCATGGAAACTCTAGAGTTGCTGATGGATACTCACTTTCCTGGCTGCTCAGACAACCAAGCGGTAGTATCCACAGCCACATAGGAGGCTGGGGACCTCGCTAAGAAGGTCCTAAGCCGCGAAAAACTTGATTGGGCCATTAGGAGTTTTAAGCCATACAAGTCACCAGGTTTGGATGGCATTATACCAGCGGAGCTCCAGAGGGCTTCTGTGCTAATCAGCCCTTGGCTGCTTATCATTTTCGAGGCCTGTCTGCAGCTTACGCATATCCCTAAGTCCTGGCTGGAAGCTAAGGTCGATTTCATCCCGAAAGGGGGGAAGGCCTCGCATTGCAAGCCAAAGGATTATAGGCCCATTACCCTCTCTTCTTTCCTTCTTAAGACTTTGGAAAGACTGTTGGATGTCTACATCAAGGATAGCATAAGTCCGGGTAGGCTATCTAAATCCCAGCATGCTTATACCAAGGGTAAATCCACCGAGACCGCCCTGCATGCTCTTGTTGATCAGGTGGAAAAGTCTCTTCTCTACAAGGAATTTACCTTGGCAGCCTTCCTAGACATAGAAGGGGCCTTCAATAATGTCAAACCAGAGGCAATCGCGAACGCCCTAAGGGGTCTGGGCATTTGCGAGTCGGTCATAGGGCTTATTGACTTGTTGCTCGGTTGCAGAGTCATAAATGCCACTGTTGGGAGTAGTTCCATGAGGAAATTTGCGGCCAGGGGCACCCCACAGGGTGGTGTCCTGTCGCCGGTTCTCTGGAACTTGGCTCTCAACGGCCTTCTCGTGGAGCTGGATGGTTCCGGGTGCAAAGTGGTTGCCTATGCCGACGACATTGCTATAGCTGTCTCGGGCAAACATGTGAACACCTTGACGGAGGTGCTTCAACGTGCTCTAGCAAAGCTTGCACGGTGGTGTGACAGATGTGGCTTGGGGGTCAATCCGGATAAGACCGAGCTGGTGTTGTTTACCAGGAAACACCGGACTCCCACCTTTGTAACACCAACACTGAGGGGTGTCAACCTAAAACTTTCGAATCAGGTCAGGTACCTGGGCCTGATCATTGACAGGAAGTTGAACTGGAAGGACAACATCAAGGAAAGAGTACGCAAGGCCACCGTGGCTCTGTACTCTTGCAGGAACGCTGTTGGTAGGAAATGGGGGCTGGAGCCCCGTATTATCCACTGGCTCTACGTAGCCGTTATTAGGCCTATACTTGTGTATGGTGTGTTAGTTTGGTGGCCGTCTCTTGACAAGGCTTATAACCGGACAGGCCTGAAGAGGGTGCAGAGGTTTGCGTTCTTACTTATTACAGGCGCCCTCAGATCCACCCCTACTAAGGCCTTAAACACTATCCTTAATTTTATTCCGCTGGACCTGTTTGGTAAGCAAACGGCAGCATCCTCGGCCATAAGGCTCAATGCGGTTCACTGCTGGTCACGTACGGATTATGGGCATTCTAGGATACTGGGGCCACGTACCACGGCGGTGGACTACATGGTTACCGAGCCATCATTCGGAATGAGAATTGCTGCCTCCTTCCCCTCTACGCAAGAATGGACGGAGGGTCTATTTTTGCAGCCAGGGTCGATTCAGGTTTTCACTGACGGCTCCAGGAAGGATGGCAAAGTGGGTGGAGGTATTTACTCTGAACAATTGGGTATAGAAACCTCCTTTCGACTGCCAGACCATTGCAGCGTATTCCAAGCTGAGGTCATGGCCATATCACAGGCTATCGCGCAGCTGAGGGCCACAGCTAAGCCCCTGGCAAAATTATGTATATTTAGCGATAGTCAAGCTGCGATCAGATCGCTAGTAAGTGTTCACACGACATCCAAGGTCGTTGAGGACTGTCGCACGGAGCTCGTCCGCATGGCTGCTAGTACGGAGGTCAGTCTGGTCTGGGTGCCCGGCCACTCTGATATCCCGGGCAACACCAGGGCGGATGAGCTCGCGAGGCTTGGCGCAGGCTTGCCCGCTGAGGATATAACTCTTAAGCCGGGTGCTCCGCTTGCATCAAGCAAGCGGACCATACAAGAGTCCTTCTTGGAAATTGCAAATCGCAGGTGGAGGAAAGAGCCCACCTGTGTAACGACCAGATCTATCTGGCCCATCTACGACCGCAACAGGTCCAGAAACTTGGTCTCGCTCAAGAGAGCCGCAATCGGCAACGTAGTAGCGGTCATTACGGGCCACTGTCTCATCGGCAAACATGCCACTAGGATGGGGGTGACCACGCATGACTTCTGCAGGAGTTGCCTCAATGAGGAAGAGGAAGAGGACATCCTTCACTTCCTGTGTCAATGCCCAGCTCTAGCGGTGCGGAGGAATCGGAGCCTGGGCTCTACTTTCTTTAATGACCTGTCGGAGCTGAGGTCCGCCAGGATCAGTAGCCTAGAGCAGTTCATTAAAGAGTCTAAATGGTTCGAACGGTAGTAATTGGGACTTCGTCCCATGTGGTATCACAATGGGCCTACCTTGGCCTAAGTGTGCCTTCTTTTGTTGGCAGCCACTTGAACCTAGAACCTAGAACCTACTTCAAATGACATGGTGGCACACTGGCACACTTCATAAGAACTGAAAACTGACAAGTTTTACACATCATTCCTTACTAGTTGCTATTAGAAAATTGCGGTTTGGATTCAGAAAACAAAAACAAAAAACATATGAGAGTTCCTATTTACTATTAGGGGTAAAATTAAGTTTTGAGGGATGAGAAAAATGGCGTAACTAGCATTAAATCACATAGGACATCTTATACTATATTCATGTTAAACCATGATAATTTTCCTCTAAAAATCAGTATTACTGTTATTATTCAGCGAAATTATTGGTATTATTCAGCGAAATGAAGTGTAAACAACATATTTTCTTTGTACTTTAACCATGTCAACCTTTGTGCCAACAAAACAAAATTTGCGGAAAGCACTGCTTTTTTGGAGAATATACTGCCAGAACTACTTCAAGACATCTCTCAGAATAATACAAGATCAATGTTTTACCAGCACGATGGAGCACCAGCACATGCTGCTAACATTTTGAAGGTAAAATTAAATGAATAATCTGCTGAACGTTAGATTGGAGGAGGTTGAATATTCCATGGCCTTCTAAATCTCCAAACCTTATTCCATTGGTCTTTTCCTCATGGGGAACGATGAAGGATTAAGTTTACTCAAGTCCTGTTAACAGCAGAGAAGAATTAATTAGCAGAATTTGGCCTGCAGCAACGTAAATACGGGAGAGGCTGGCAACAATTATTTATTTGTTTATTATTTATTATTGCGGTTCTTTTTAGTTTATTTACTTTAAAAGTCAATTTTTTTTAATTTATCAGAAAAATTTTTCCACGAAAAAAATTTCCATATTTTTTCTCCTTTTGGACATGCTGTACCTTGTTGGGAAAGTAATAAGATGCGCAATTCGATAAAAGTAGGTGTATTAATTACATGAAATTAGGAGAAAATGTGAGGAAAAGCTGAATTTTAGGAAAATGACAAACATATTCCCCACTTTCAGAAGTTATGTACTTTTGGAAAGGTCATTATGATATTATGATAGTATGTTGTAATCTACCCGCACCAGTTAATTATTATAATAGCCTACCAGAAAAATTAAGAAATGCTCGCAGTATTCTAGAATTTAAAAACACTTATTAAAACGTTCGTTAAGTCGAGAAAATTAAGGAAAATTAATAAAATTTAAATTAAATAAAGGGACAATTTATATTATTTATATTTGTGTGTGGCGCTTATACCAGACTAGGTTTGACTGGGGATCACAAAATTAAATTATATTTTAATATTTAAAAAAAAATTGTTTTAGTTATTTAGATTATAGGATACGAAAAATGGATCCACAGAGCCTAAATTCTATGCCAGTCTAAAACTAGGTGAATGTTTCCAGCAATATACTGGGAAGTGCGACGTAAGTATATTATTATTATAGCTAAGTCGGTCATAACGATTTGACAAAACTGATTACTATGGCTCATCTAAAAACATACTACATATTCTATAATTTTCTTATACATTAACTTCATATATCTGTTACGCTTTAGCCAGCGTAAGCCATCTAAGCGTCATAAAAACGAGTTTTTACTACTTGATTGCAAAACACCGAAATTTCTCCACTATCCTTACATTAGTCATGAATGCATTATACACCTAAACTTTTTTCATTAATTGCTCTAAATCATGGTGAAAACCGTACTAAGAGACATCAAGTAGTTAGGAAGAACCAAGCGAGGATAAGGGAATTTGTTTTATTCTACTTCAAGATGGTCTCACCTTCAATTCTGCCATCCGAACCACTCGACTCTGTGTCTGAAGGGCACTTTGTTGCAGTTATAATTGCACAAAGCCGTTTTGTTGATATTCCCAGAAGCTCAGTACTGCACAGTTCTTGGATGTCCTCAATAGTTGCATTCTAAATAAATCAATAAAAAAAAAGATCAATAGAACTATTTTGAAATACCTTTAGAAAATCTGGTGCTAGATTTTTAATAGTTTTCGGTTTTAGAGAACTAAATATTTGCTTCCCCATCTCGATCCGATCTTCTATATAATTAGCAAGGGGATATAAAACTGCCTTTTCCTTTTCAATACTTTTCTTCATTTCATCTAAATCACTCTTCTTTGCTTTCTTCACATTCATCTCCAAATCACTTTATCTGTCGAAATAACGATAAAGGGAAAACAACTCAGTAACATAGAACTTGGAATTCAAGAAGACGTTTCTCTTGACTTTTGGAGAATTTTTGAGAACTAAAACAAATATGTGTATTTATTGAAAAGCACTGACAGGGCTCATGGCGCCACCATTCATACCGAGATACATTGAGAGCGTTCGATGACATTTTTGACAACAAACTCGGGGCACCACTAATGTGTAAATAGGTGTTCGATGACTTTTTAACAGCACTCAAGGCGAATTGAGGCGCACCGAATTACCCCGAGTTTCAGGATGGGGTAAAATGGTATTGTAAGTTATTTATGTAACGGCTAATGGCATTTGAAGGATGAAGAATTTGTTGATATTTTGAAATAAATTACATAAGCAATGATATTTGTGTTTTCTTACTTAAAATAAGCTTAGTAGTTATTATTATATAAATAATTAATCTAATTTAATTACTATATTAATTTAATGAAGCGCTAATTATTTTCTGAATTAAATGTCGCTCGTCCATGGATAATTGTTAAAGTTAACCCCTTCAAGAAGATTAGCATAAATGTGTACGTTTAGTTTTGTAGAAATTAGAATTATGCAAATTGGAAATAAATATTTAAATGAGTTATGGCAAAAACTTTGTAATATAGCAACAGGGATAATATTTTAATTTACTTTAAACTGTGCTCTGCTTTAAAAATATTTCAAAATTGCTTTTGATTGCCGCAAGATTTGATTTTCGTAAATATTTGATAAATAAATCACCAGTTGTGTAAAATTTAATTGGTTTTAATTATTTCTTTATTTTAACGACATATTTTGTACAGTTAGGTTTTTTATTTTTGTTTTACTGCGAAATTTGTGAGCTTTATTTTTATATACTAATTATTTTTTCTTAATTCTGAATAATTTTTGATACAAAATAGGTGGACATTTAATCAAACACAATTTGGATCCTTGTTTTCATTTTTACAAAATTCCTCCTGAAAAACTCTTTTAAACACAGCTAAGCTCAGTTAAATTAATTTATTTGCGACTTTAATCACTATTAAATATATATACTATTAAATTACTAGTTTTAAACGCAATTTTGCTACTTTTAAACACTTTTACTAACTTTATATAAATTGAATTAGCGCCAAATCTAAAACACAACTGGCAGCTTTACTTTTCTTCTTCTTATTTGTTCAAAAAGAGCGTTCGATGAGATACTAACACCCAGGCGCCTTGGGTTTTTTTTATCTTGACAATTCGGAGGACATCACAAGTAAACATAGGTTTTTTTTAACGACATTCTCATCAAACAAACTTAATAGTGGTAGATATTAGGTTTGATCGATGAGAATCCACAGAATACTATACACATAAAGATGAACCATTCAGTAGCCCTAACTCAAAGATTATTGATAACAAAGATGCGCCACTCGTGACATTTTACTTTTTTTTCTGGACGCTGATCCATTAACCGACCGGACTTGCTAATTTTACTAAAAGGTATTAATAAAAGGTCTTTTGGGCTTAGGTTTGAAACAGGGGAAATGCGCCGAAACGAAAAAATTTTGCACGAGCCTTCCGTTTGGTCTAAAACATTTCGTCAAAATTGAAAGTCGAATATTTCCACCGCAATTCTTTCTCCCCTGCATAATTTTATCGCTAACCGGCACATTTTTCAAGCGCGCACTTAACTTTATACTTCACATCACAATTATTATACACAACTCTGAAAACAAAAATAATTAAAATATAAATAAAAATGTAATTGGAAAGCTGTTGATATTCACATCATTTTGGTTTCTACAAGATATTGTTGGCTGCACTGATTTAGATATTTTGGGCTATGTTCATAAATTTAAAAATATTATAAATGTAAAATATTCCAAAAATTTGTATATTTGTAATAATAAATACAAAAATGTTCAGAAAACCGCATTACGTTTTATTAAAACAACTTTTCCTATAATTTTTTACTAATTTCATTTATTAAAATATATAAAAAAAAAATATAAAAAAAATATTCCCAAAAATTTCAAAAATTTTTAGGAACCGTTATAGTATATTATTCATTCTGCAAAAAAACGTGTGTAAGGCGCTGAATTTTCGAATGATTAAATTAGTGATTTGTAAAGTAAAAACCTGATTTTATAAAAGAAATGGTAAGTATATTAAATATAACGCATAGGGCAAATGGTATGTATATTAAATATATCGCATAGGGCAATACAACATTGTCAGCGAATTTTAGTTTAAATGAAATTCTATATTATTGTTATCAAAACGTAATATGAAATGTGTGAAAAATTGTATACTCTACAAATGCGTGCTTATCTGCGCCCAAAAAGAGATTTTTTAACCGAAAAAAAATTGGCTGTGCGAAAATAAATTATATTTAAAAGCAAACATGGTGAAAATTGTTTCCTTTTTCTCACTTTTGCTGATTTTCTTTTTTTATATGATACAATTGTGAATGCAGAAACTGTAAGGACATTCGCAAAACAAACTTTTTCAAAGTTATGAAATAAATTATCAAAAAGTGAAAATATATGTTTTCGGGTATATAAGGGTTTCTAACCCGAGATTCCGGGATATCCCTTTAAAAAACTGGAAAACTGGCTACTCATGGCTTATTAAGAAATGTCTGAAAATGTACACACATATAGAGGCATATATACATATAAATATATATTTGGATAAATGCATATGAATACATATAAATTATTGTACACATTCTTAAAAAGATGTATACACCCATATAAATATGTAAATGTCAAAATGCAGCTAACTTCAGACAGCGACAGAGCATGTAGTTTTACCAAAAGTTGTACATTCTGCAAATTGTTACAAATATACAAATTTTTGGAATATTTTACATTTTAATATCTTTAAATTTACGAACGTAAAATAACTAAATCAGAGCAGCCAATAATATCTTGTAGAAAGCAAAATGGTGTGGATGTCAACAGTCGTCCAGGTTTCACTTTTATTTTAATTATTTTTTTTAGATTTGTGGATAATAATTGTGATGAGTGTTAAATTATGTACGCCTCGTAATGAAAGTGTTAAAAATGCGTAGTAAAATAACGGTGCACATTATTCTTTACACTGTGTTGAAGGTGAAAATATTTTGCTATGAATTCCTGTCTCTTTCAATCTTATTGGAATTTAGATAAGCCTTTAGCTTGGTTAAATTTCTGTCAAATCTTTACGAATCTTGAGTTCAACTAAAACCACCTTAATGCATTTTTAAGAATAGCATTATAAGACAAGGCTAAAAATGAGGTGCAAGCCAATGGAAGCAAAACATTTTCAAATAAATCAAGTAATGTATTAATTGTTTTCAATATTACAACTTAAATTTCAATTTTAGATTAAACGTCACTTTTGTTAGATTTGCTTGAGACACAACATACATAAACAAATAACCGTTTATGTATACGATTTCCTATAGAAGCGGCCGGTGCAATTGTTGCTCCCTCTTTCGCTCTCAGACAGTCAAAACTCATAAAATGACGTCAAATTAACGTTCTATAATGTCAGGGGTGTTTCAAAGCATTGAATTGCCGTTTCAAATTCTCTAACAATTCTCTCGAGAACTATCAAATAGACAAAAATTCTTTAATACAAATCAAATTATGATAATTTCCATGCGACACAGTGGTTTCTTAGTCTCTGGTGCATTAAGGGATTATGGCACGATACAAAAGTCAATTTCTTCTTTATGTGTTTTAATTAATTTTATAATAAAAACAATTTAATCAATTTATTCTAAAATTGCATACACTTATTTTAGCAACTTAACGATTAAAATACTGCACTCGAAATACGGAATCAAACGTTTTAAAATAGTTTACAAAACAAATGATAAATTAAATCAATCGCATGAGAAATCGGTAAACAAATCGCTTTAAAATATTAAAGATTTTGATCTTTGCTTTCAGTCAAATGAATAAACCGTTGTTGGGAGCTTTTAAATTTGGTGGGCTAATTACACAAATTTGGCATTTAAAAGCTTAAAAATTTTGCTCTTATTTCGAAATTCATGACTTAAAATTTATCAATCACAAATTCTTTTGCTTTATCTTTAATTTTCTTATGCTTCTTAATGCATTAAGAGTAATTTTCATTAAATTTAAAGGAAATATTTTGTATTTTTTTGTTCCAGAAATATTTAAATTCAAATATTTTTGTCAGCATTTAACAATTCCGCATTCAAAAAATCTGCGGAATCGACCTATATATGCAATGCAATAAAAATAGCGCTATATATATGTCTATATACATATCTTCCCTCGTGTATCTTAGGCAGTAGGTTGATAAATTGGCGGACCCATTATATATGTATGTATGCCTGAAACCAGAGATCATGAAGTACTAAATGTGACACATGTGATGCTTTTTTTATCTTTTTTCAACCTTGGTCCCGTTAGCCCACCGGCCTTGCAGATTTTACTAAAAGTAGATAGTAATAAAGGGCTCAAGTGTGAGAGAAAGATACAAATTAAGGTGGAGGCGGAACGAAAATTAAAACCACGTTTCACCACCCAGAGCAGCGTACACGCTCGAACACTTTGTGGCGCTTTTAAAAATGCACAGTGAAAAAATGTAAACAGCCCTCATCCGTATATATTCTCTGAGTGTGCTACCTGCCTGTTCCCCTTCTCTGATTCAGAATTTTCCTATGCTGAAGCATTGCGCGGGGCGGCACTAACTCCATGCATGCAGCGGCACCCAGCACAATGGAGGCTTTATAGCGCCTTTAAAAATGTATGGTAAAAACACGTGGCATTTTACACACTGTAAGTGCCGTAGATGAGAATAACATATTTGGCTGCTTATTCTTCTCCGTTTCATTTTTATTGGAATTTAGATAAGGCATGGGAAACAATAGTTCTTTACAGTTTTTTTTAATGGGAAAAATGTCCCCAGGCAATTTTAGAATTGCATATGGGTTAGAGCTTTGGGCTTGTATAGAGAGTGGTACATCTAGTATTTAATGACCTTTGGCCTGGGACCGTCCGCTTCTATAGGAAATCATGTACATGAGCTGTCGATTATGTTGCCTGTGAGGAAATAAATGAGCGGGCAATTCATTATACGTCATTGGTCGTGGCGTATTCCAAAACCACTCCGAAATAAAATATTCCGTAGGAGGAAAAAACTAAAAATCAAGAAGTAACGAAGGAGAGAGGGATTTTAGGAGAAATAAAAAATAAAGGCAGAGATAAAACAATCATATTAGATATTTTCTGAATTAAATGTTCATATATGTACATACATGTTTCAAAATTATTTTATGTAAGGTGGGATGAGCGAAAATCGAATTTGACTCGAGTAGTCTTTCAGCTTCTGTCTGACTTTTTATCAGTCAGTTGCTTGAAGTTGCGTGTGGGACGAGATACTTTCAAGAAATATTTAATTTGTCGTGTAAATTTCTTGAGTGATCAATATGTTGTCCAGAGTTGCTTTGTTGGGTGGTAAATATACAATATAATATAAAATCAATTTATGGGTTTATATCGTGATTATGAAAAGAAAATTGATTTTGCTGTCAATCTGGGAGTTTATGTAATCACTTTTCTTTTGCCCCTGGCTGTATTCAAAATGAATTTTTACCACATATTATTAAATAATCATAAATATAATTTCTTTTTGATTTTATCTTTCAGTTCAGAGACCATTTGGAATGGTTGCCGTAAGGAGCGCAACTTTGGCGACTAGCTCTGATCAACAGTTTATACGTCCCGTGCGCCCGATTTATCCAGGAAAAGTTCGAATGGGATTCATTCCTGAGGAATGGTTTCAGTTCTTTTATCCCAAAACTGGCGTTACTGGTCCATATACATTTGGCGTTGGACTGGCAACCTACTTGTGCTCCAAGGAGATCTACGTTATGGAACACGAGTACTATACTGGAATTTCTCTGCTTATTATGTGTATCATTGCCGTGAAAAAGCTGGGACCTAGCGTAGCGGCTTATTGCGACAAAGAAATCGATGTAAGTTAAACTAAACTGCAGTTTGTTACCCTTCCATCCGTCAAGTAGTACTATGTAGACATTTGCTTATCCTTTTTTGCCCTCCCGTCGAAGGTTTTATATTAAATATAAATAAAATTTCAAATTAGCGGTAAAAAATAAAATTTTGTGCTTCTATATTAAAAGATCCGCAGTACGATATTGATAAATTTAATCCTAACGTCCGGTCGGTTACATTACGGGCAGCATCAAACAGTAAATGTAATGAAATTAACTGTGGCAGTTAAAATGTAGCTAGTAATATAAAAGGATAAAATTATGATGAATAGTTAGTTAAATAAATAGTTTGCCCGTTTTTGGCGTTTGGTTGTTTGAGTACAAAATTCTTAACTTAAATAAAAACTATGTAAGACTATTTATAGAGCTACTTAAACAAATAATTCTAGCGGACCGATTCAGAATTAGTTCCACTCCTTTGCAACGCCGACTACTACTTTTCGTTTAAAGTAAAATAACAGGAGTAATGAAAGGCCAGTCGCCTGTCCTTACATACAATAATGAACTATGCAATTTACTGGACTAAGCTATGATATAGTGAATAATGCGTATTCTCCATTCAGTCTCGAGATTTTAGGAATTTAGATCTTAATATTAAATATTTTGTTATATGACTTTATAAGAGAGTAAATAATGTTACTTAACAATAATAATAATCAATTCTTTCTAGAGAATAGAAGCTGAGTGGAAAGAAGGTCGGGAAAGCGAACTCAAGTTCTTGGCTGAAGCAATCGAAAATGAAAAGAAAGAGCAGTGGAGGGCTGAGGGGTCTCTAATATTGATGGATGCTAAGAAAGAGAATATTGCCTTGCAGCTTGAAGCTGCTTTTCGTGAGCGTTGCATGAACGTTTACCAAGAGGTAAAGAATATTAAAATTAGAGATTAAAAACTTTAAAGGTGTTTTTTTTTTTCAGGTAAAACGCCGACTAGACTATCAAGTTGAGTGTCGTCATATCGAGAGGCGTATAAACCAAAAACACATGGTGAATTGGATCGTTGATAATGTACTGAAATCAATTACACCTGCGCAAGAAAAGGAAACTCTTAATAAATGCATTGCTGATTTGAGTGCTCTTGCTGCACGAGCTAAGTAGATAATCGACGGGGTGTATTCATATTCAAATAAATGAGTTCGAGAACCGTATTTTCTTCATGCCATACATATGTCTATAAAAATGATGCAACTTGCATACCTTCCTGTTCACATTATAACCTTTTGTGGGTAAAAATTCTCGTAAAATGCATTTTTAAAGGAGAAAACAATTTACATATATAAAATAACTATCTGATTTACCCGGTTTCGCATGGTGCGTGTGAAGTTCAGAATGCGGTCTAGCTAGTATTAAATAATTTTTTTAGATGCGAACATAGTCAACTTACAACTATGGTACTGGATTTCTTTAAATTCAAAAATTGCCATACCCATTATGAATTTTATCTCTTAATATTTATGAATTTTGGCGGCCATTTTGAAATCTACGAATAAAAAATAGCCTATATGTTAGGTTGGAATATGTAGTGCTTTTACTTAGAAAGTGAAAATGATCGGGCTAAGCGTTTAGGTGTGTTTGAGCAACAAACGAACTTTTCGTCCTTGTGCTCTATGTCAAAGATCATGAAATACAATGCCGTCCCCACGCAATGTTCCAGCATAGGAAAATTTTGAATTAGAGCAGGGAAACAGGCAGGTAGCACACTCAGAGCATATATAAGGATGCGGGCTGTTTACATTTCTTCACTATGCATTATTATAGGCACCACAAAGTGTTCGAGCGTGTGCGCTACTCTGAGTGGTGAAACGCGGTTTTAATTTTCGTTCCGCCTTCTCCTAAATTTTTATGTTTCTCTCATACTTGAGCGTAACGAGTGTCATATCTAGTATTTCATGAGCTTTGGGCTTGTATAGAGAGCGTCACATCTTATACTTGATGATCTTCGGGTCTGTATGTGCCTATGTTGTTTTGACGCGTTTGCTCTCGCTCCTAATGCATCTTGTCATAGACGTTCATTGTGATCTGTTGGACAAACACAGTGATACGAGATTTATATATATTAAGATAAAGGTCAAAGTTTTTCCGATTAATTTTTGAGATCTCAATCACAAAACATAAAAGTGAAGAATTCGTTCCGGTTCAAAAATTATGATTGAAAACGTGAGTTTAATTAATTGATTATTGGAAAGTTAAGGTCTCTACAATCTTGTAATCCATTCTTTGGAATAGGCAAAAATCGAAGACGACTCAAAACAAGTGAGGGACATGAGTACCAACATAACGCTATAAATAATTTGAAAATCGAATATACGTAACCCGCGGAAATCCAAAATTCGCGATATTTTTTGAACAGTCCTCGTATGTTGACACATTTGTAGCTCGAAAAAATTATCTTATTTACACTTTGGCAAATTAACACATAATAACATCATCTTCTGTAAATCCCTTATTTTCAAGTTATACACCAAAGAGTTATTTTTTAATGCATCGTGTACACTTAAATTAATTCCCCCTATAGTTTCGTCAAAATTAAAAATTAAATATTTGGACCATAATTCTTTGTCCCTTGCATAATTCTACCAATAATCGGCACATTTTCTAAGCGTCCATCTTTTCCTTCCGCACCGCCAATTCCGGTGGAAATATACCACTTGTTACTTTGATGAAGTGTCAGAATAAAGAGTGGAATATTTCGGAAAGTGTAGACGATTGAAAAAAAAATTCTTTCAGATCCTTCCGTTTTAGACCAAACGGATGGCTCCTGCAAAATTTTATTGAAATTGGTTACTTTCCCCTATTCCGAACTAAAGTCAAAATTTTGGCTAAAGAAAGTTGAAATACAGGGTGGGCAAATAAATTTGTGGTTAGGAATTAAATAGGCTGTCAAATGATGAAATGTCAAGAATTGAGCTGTCATCCTTTGGCATTTATTTAGTAAAATTTGAGAAATTTTAACCATGGAACGCTACACTCTTGAACAACGAATTTTAATTGTGAAAATTTACTATCAAAATGGTATTAATTTTACTGTATCACTTCGTAAAATTCGAGCAGCTTTTCCTCGTAATCAGGCTCTTTCTGAGACTGCTGTGCGTAATCGCTAAATTCGAAGCTCACGATTCTGTTGCTGACAATAGACCAAAACAATACGCTCGTAGTGATGCAAATATACTCGCCCGAACCTGCAGAGAGGCGGCCGTGTATTCTCCTGCACGGACGATGCAGTGGTCCGGGAAGGGGGTGCAGCTGGAGGTTGAGGTGAACGTTTGCCTGCGGGACTCGGGATCCAACACACCTCTTTGCTGCACTCATAACCCCGAGGAGCTGCGGCTCTAGGCACCCTAGAGCTAGGGAGTACACCCGCGCTGATCCTTAGGTCAGCCGGGAACTGTGTAGGGGAGGGTTCTTCTGAAGGTCTACGGAACCCTCGGAGGCAGGTCACTGGTGATTCGGGGCCTGTCCGAAGAGGGGAAAGGACGGCTGGAGGTAGAATTTTCCCCTATGGAGCACGGGGGTAGCGGAAGGCGTTTCTGCTGGCGATTGCCTCGGCTATGGTCCGAGAACGCGAGCCCGTGCCTGAAGGTGGGAAAGATTATACCCACTAGAGTTTTCATTATGGATATGTCCAACAAATCAATTGGGATGGGTGTTGTGGGGACGGAGAAGGGAAGCGGCAGTTCACCTGCCGATCCCTTCGCGAGAAAGTCACGGGTGCTCCGGTCACCGGTGCTTCAAACGCCGGTGGCTAGAGTACATCTACGCGAGTGATACGTGGACTTCTCGGGGTCCGCGGGGGAGGTTGTTCCTTCGCCGGCTTCAGTCACTCTGGTTGGAAGGCGGGTGGCGGCGAAGGAGGGGGCTGACGGTTCTTCGCAGTCGAAGGCGGGGGAAGGAGAGGCGGTCGGTGGTGGGCCGAGGGCGCCCGCCACCAAGGAGATTCGGAGGCCTCTCCCAAAATTGGTCGCGCTGGCGACAAGGCTGGCGGCGGTGGAGGAAAGCCTCGAGAAGGGTTTCCTCCAGATGAGGGCGACTATTCGGGAGATGTTGGCTGCCTTGAAAAAGCAGCCCAACATCTCCAAAGTTGTCAAAGACGGCTTGCCGGTTTTGGAGGAGGCGCTGGTTGGGCTGGAAGAGCCCAGGAGGCTGTGCGCCGAGATCCGCCGCGATTTGCCCGCACAGAGGCCGCCGACGGGGGTTGTCGGCACCCAGACCGGGCCGGCGCCCTTGGCCATGCCCTAGGCGGCCCCGGCTGGAAGTCGGTCGCCGAAGCCACCCGGGAAGAGGGGTGCCACCAGCCCACCACTCCGGACGGAGGGGAAGGCTGAACAGAGGAAGAAGGCGGAGCCGACCCCGACGTGGACCGAGGTGGTCCGCAAAGGCGGGAGGGCTAAGCCTGGCCCAGCCAAGGCTGGTGGCAGGAGTGCGGAGACGGGGGCGAAGAAGGCGAAGGAGAGAACCCCCGTAACCGCCAGGGAGGCGAAGGCGGTGACGTCGGCGCTGCCCCGGCCGGAGGCTCCCTCGAGGAGGACCAGGCCGGAGGAGGTCCTTCTTAGGCCCGCGGAGGGGAAGACCTTTGCGGATGTGCTTGGTACGGTCCGCAAGGCAGTCAACCCCGAAAGCTGCGGGGTTAGGATCAGGACCGTCCGGCAGACCAAGGCAGGCGAGGTCCTCCTCGAGTTGTCGAGGCCGACGCCCGAGTCGAGGGCGGCCTTCTCGGCCGCGCTAAGGTCCGCGGTCGGGTCAGCGAGCGCGGTCAAGGAGCTGGTCCCTAGAGCCTCCCTGGAGATCAGGGAGCTGGACGGCTGCACGACCGCGCTAGAGGTGGAGGAAGCCCTGAGGAGGGACCTCGGGAGTTATAACGGCCACCTCTGGATTACGCTGACCCGCACGAACGGTCGTGGCCAGCGGATGGCCATAGCGGACCTCGATGAGGCGGCGGAAAAGGTTCTGCTCAAGGCGGCCAGGATCAAGGTCGGATGGGTCAGCTGCAGGCTGCGCAGGCGGGTGATCGTGTCCAGGTGTTTCAAGTGCCTTGGGTACGGGCACCAGAGTCAGGCCTGCAGTGGCCCGGACCGTAGCAAGCTTTGCTTCCGGTGCGGGGGGCGGGTCATTCCGCGAAAGGTTGTGCCGCTGAGCCTAAGAGCTTCCTCTGCCCGGAGGTGGCAGGGAGGACCGGAGCACGGCGGCATGTTGCGGGGTCAGGGGAATGTGGGATCTTCCGTGATGCCCCGAGCCAGGCCAAGTGTAAGTAATGGCATCTGTGCTTCAGGGCAACTTGAACAGGAGCAGGACGGCCCATGACCTGTTGGCTCAGATCCGTCTCGAGAAGGGCGCTGATGTAGTTCTCATCAGCGAACTATATCGGGACGGTGACGAGCCAACATGGTTTCGGGATGACCTGGGCACGGCGGCAGTTTGGGTCCCGGATCTGCGACGCTTCAGCGTCGCGGACCATGGCGCGGGCGCCGGTTTCGTTTGGGTGAAGAGCAATGACGTCACTTATGTCAGCTGCTACTTCACTCCAAACGAGCCGATAGCCGACTTCCAGACCAAGTTAGATAGTCTGGAGGACGCGGTCCGCGGCATGGGTGGGGAGCTGGTGGTGGCTGGAGACTTCAACGCGAAGGCCTTGGAGTGGGGTGAACCCAGACCGGATTCGCGTGGAGGACGAGTCCTGGACTTTGCATCCAGGCTCGGGCTGGTGGTGTTAAACACCGGTTCGACGTCCACCTTTCGGCGTCCGGGATACAGGGAGACAATTATTGACGTCTCCCTGGCTACGGAGAGTCTGGCTGCTCGGGTGCAGGACTGGCGGGTGGTCGAGGACTATACAGCCAGCGACCATCAATATATCACGTTCCGCGTGCGTGGTATGGGGCCAGTGCGGGTCCGGTGCGAACGGGGCCCGCCCAGATGGGATGTCGCTAGAATGGACGTCGAAAGGTTGTCTCTAGCCATCACACGTGGCCAGCGACTCGCGGAAGGGATTCCGGAGGAAGGGGGCCTTCCGAACGGGCCCGGCGGGTGGTAGACTCGACGATGGGTCTCATTGGTCGGGCCTGCCGGGAGGCCGTGCCGAGGAAGAGGCCCGGCATGGAGGGGCGATGTCCTGCCAACTGGTGGACGGACGAGATCGCGGAAATGAGGCGGAAGTGTCTCCGCCTCAGACGGTTGGCTCAACGAGTTGACCGACGCGATCCCGACGCAGCCCGCAGATCCGCTGAGGCCAAAGTGGCGAAGAGGGACCTTCGTAGGGCTATCAGGGCGAGTAAACACCGATGCTGGAAGCGGCTGGGAGATGATCTGAATGGTGATCCTTGGGGATTGGGGTACAGGATTGTTCTCCGCAAATTGGGGGCGCTCTCTCAGAGGGCCCCCCTGGAAGCGAGGACAGTCCGTTCCATCGTGGATGCCCTTTTCCCAACCCAGCCACTGGAGCCTAACCGCGCGACCGGCGAGGCACTCGAGGCTCCTCCCTTTACAGTGGAGGAGCTCGTGAAGACCTCGCGGAGTCTACAAAATCGGAAGGCGCCAGGGCCTGATGGGCTCCCAGCAGAGGTGTTGAAGGCGTTGACGGCGAGCCATCCAGGGCTCTTGCTGGATATGTACAATGCCTGCCTGAAAGCGGGAATCTTTCCCTCTCGCTGGAAGGCGGCTAGGCTTGTGCTGGTCAGCAAGGGCAAGGGACCTGTAGGGTCCTCCGGGTCGTACAGGCCGCTGTGTATGCTCGACACAGCCGGCAAACTTCTGGAGAAGCTCCTGAAGCCTCGCCTCCATGCGGCCGTTGTGGCCGCTGGAGACCTTTCCGAGAGACAGTACGGTTTTCGGAAAGGGAGGTCGACGGTACACGCTATCCAGGAGGTGGTCGACGCGGCCTGGGCCACCGAGAGCGGGAACCATTACTCCCGTCCGGTGTGCCTGCTGGTCACTCTGGATGTGCGCAACGCCTTCAACTCGGTGAGGTGGAGGGATGCGTTTAATGCGTTAGAACGCGACTTCAGGGTTCCCCAGTATCTCTTGCGGATGATGGGGGATTACCTGAAGGACCGTACCCTCACCTACGACACGGAGGATGGCCCGGAAACGAGGGTCCTGTTGGCGGGGGCGGCCCAAGGCTCCATTTTGGGTCCCGACATATGGAATTATACATATGACGGGATCCTGCGTATGGAGATGCCGGAAGGTTCTTTCCTGGTTGGGTATGCCGACGACATTGCGGCGGTTATTACCGTCAGAGATGTCGTGGCGGCGCAAATGCGGCTCAACTAGGTGATGCGTCGGGTCGGTCCCTGGTTACGCGACCACGGACTGGAGTTGGCGTTGGCCAAGACTGAGATCGTCCTTCTGACGAAGAAGCGCATCCCCCTTCTCAGGGAAATGCGGGTGGGAGACATGGCGGTCCAGACTAAGCCCGCGATCAAGTATCTGGGGGTGAGTCTCGATTGTAGGCTCACCTTCTGGGACGAGATCAGGGGCAGGGCGGACAAGGCGGCTGCGATGACGACGGCGCTAAGCAGGGTCATGGCCAACATTGGTGGTCCCAGGCTCTGCAAACGACGTCTATTGCTCCGCACCGCTGAGGCTGTCATGCTCTATGGGGCAGAAGTCTGGGCCGGTGCGATGCGGTGGGAGAAGTACCGCAGGCGTTTGCTTTCGGTGCAGCGACGTGCGGCCCTCCGCATGGCGAGCTCCTACCGCACGGTCTCGGAACCGGCGGTGTTGGTGGTCGCGGGGGTCATTCCAGTTGACCTCTTGGCCAGGGAGCGACAGGCTGTCCACCAGGAGAAGCCTGTTCTGGGGCGGGAGACCCAGCGGGTAGTACGGGCCAGGACCTTGGCGTCCTGGCAGGAAAGGTGGGACGGGGAGTCGCGGGGCCGGTGGACAGCCCGGCTTATTCCCCGGCTGGACACCTGGCTGAACGGTCAGCATGGTGAGGTCGATTACTACCTCACCCAGATGCTGACGGGGCACGGGCACTTTCGGGCCTTCCTTTTCCGCATAGGAAAGGTACCGAGCCCGTGCTGTGTATACTGTAACTCCCCGTCGGACTCCGCTCTCCACACATTCTTTCAATGTGCTCGCTGGAGGGCGGAGCGAGACGGTGTGGAAGGAGTGACTGGCAGCATAACCCCTGATAACGTAGTCGGGGTTATGCTGCAGGGGAGGGACTTCTGGCGAAGAATCCGCCCTTTTCGTGAAGGAGATCCTTCGCCAGAAGGAGCAGGACACGAGCAGGGAGCGCCTGTTGAGGTAGGGGGCCCTGTTTGTGGGGGGGTATATAGGACTCCACCCCGAAGTAATGTTTCACAGACGGTTCCGGGGTGGAGTTCCTGGGGGAAGGGAGCGGGGTTTTAGCCGGTAGGCCCAGCTTTTGCTGGGGAGTCCGGCACATCGTGCGTAAGAGCATTTTCCCGCTCCCATAAAAAAAAAAAAAAATATAGCCACTGTATAGCAAAGGGTTGAGAATGAGCCTGTAACATCATCAACAACTCATCGACGTTCGTAACAATTGGGCATCACCAGAGGCACTTTGCGCAACATTTTGCATAAAGATCTTCATCTTCACGCTTCTCTGGGGCCATTTGAAAGACCGGGTTTACGTGAACAAACCACAAACAACTGACGCTCTAAAAGATGAAATTCGGCGCTGTATTGACGAGATAAGCAAAGCTTTGTTGCAAAATATGGTTCAAAATTTTGCGAAAAGAGAGTCTGCCGACGTGCTAGAGGTAGACATTTGCCCGATATCATATTCCATTACTATTAATTCCTATATTTCTACTTTACATTGATCAATAAAACTGAATTTGAAAAGGAGTAACCTCAAATTTGCCCACCGTGTAAAATGGTTTGTGACAAAGGACGTTTTCGGTAACGTCATGTGACGTAATCATCAAAATCAAGTGTTCATAAACTGGTTCATGCATTTGCTGAGAATTCTAAAACAACTTGATTAATCTCGAGACAGCAAAATTTTGACAAAGATCGAGGCAGATGTGCATGTGACACAGAAGGGATGCTTTGTTGTTTGCTGCATTTGCTAATCCTTTTTCGTAATTTTTTAATGGCTGGATTACCCGGGCAATTATCAATTATTTCATTACATATAAAATTTGCCACAAAATGTTATCAAAATCCGTGGAGTCTTAACTTAAGCCATATTCGAAAACGTCGAAGCTGAGAATCATTTGACAGCAAATTGTTTGCTAGCAGATGATTGTCATTGGGCTAAAATCAATCAGTAACATTGCGAATGTCGAGTCATATGACGTTTCGAAAACGGGCAAAACTCGGAACAAGTCAAGAATCCGGAAACCTTCCCGATTTCTACGACAATTTATACAAACATTATTTTCCATGTTCATAATTTCTGAACGGTGCTGAAAAGATTGTAGGGGCAACTTAATATGTAGTGTCATCAAATTGTCAGCAAATCATTATCTGGAGCAAGAGAGTAAGTAAACATCAGAATTAATCATAATTTTTTGGTTTTTTTCAGATATTTTGGATGTTTAAAGCGTTACAAAGTATTTATTGTGTAGTGTATTGTGAAAATTGGGGGCTTAAGTCAAAAAATCGGATGAAAATTAATAGAAATTTGGGAAAAAAATTGTATGAAAGAACGAAATGTAAAATTTTAAATTCGCGTATCTTCGAAAGTAGAGGCGTCCGATAAAAAATGTTTGCATAGTCGTTTATTTTAAGTCGAAAATAATGTTTGTAAAACTTTTTGTATAAATCGGGGTGTCCGGATTCTTGATTTACACCCAAAACTCTAACTCTAAGAAAATTATTATTAATGATTACATATATGTGATGTTTTTTTAAGAGGATGAGAACTTTAAAAATATCAAAAACTGAACAAAATGATTAATTAAAAAAACTAGTTTTATGTAATGCCATTAATGTTTGAATATTATGAATATTATTTCGGGCAAACGGCTACTTTGGCTGCCTCGGATGCGGTACAATCTCAGTCCAATTTTTCACAACTTTTTTGAGCAAATCCGGTGATATCTTTGTTATAATTCGTTCAATGTTAGCTTCCAGATCGCAAATTGTTGCTGCGTTGTTAATTTAGATCAGTGTAAATCACATACTCCCACAAATAATAACTAAGCGATATTAAATCACATGATCTTGGTGGCCAATTAATAGGCTCAAATCGTGAAATTGCAGAAGTGTCGTCCTGCTGAACACAATTTCCCACAATACGACATATTCTTATAAACTTTCTGAAATGTTATAGGAGGGTTACCTGTTTGGAACTAATCAACTTTACGAAAAATTGCTGCTTACTCAGATGGACGATTATGTCGACCATAAAATGCAAGTAATTTCCGATTTGAAGTAATTTTAATAATTTAAAAACATTGTTGAGGCGTCTTTCCACGATGTAATGGCAAGCTATAATGAATAAAAATGGTTACCTAATGACGCCTAATTAACGTTCTATAAATGTCAGAGATATTTCAGAGCGCTGAATTGCCGTTACAGATATTCTCTGATACTTGTCTAGAGAACTATCAAATGACCAAAAATTTCTTTTATATTTTTAATTTATTTTTAATACAGAACAATTTATGATAATTTCCGTGCGAAAGTCTGATTTCTTCGTTTCCTGCGTATTGGGGGGGGGGCATTCTGGCACTATAAAAGATTCAATTTCTTCTTCTGTCGTTTATTTAACTTTTATAAAATCATTTAAAATTGTGTATACATATTTAAGAAACTTACTGAATTTTGAATGTTTTGAAAAGTAACAAAATATAGTCTTCGAAATACCGAATCAAACGTTTCAAAATAGTTTACAAAACATAAGAGAATTCCAGTTGTAATTTGTATTTATTTTATTGAACCACTCATTTTATTCATATGACGCCAAAGTAATTTCTAAGAGCAAATATTACTTCCTCTGCTGTAGTATTCGTTTAAATTCAAAGAAGCTTTAACTTGTTTATATACCATCAAGTTCAAGGTTGTTGCTGATGGTTGCCAGTTTTGTGAGTTCTTATTTAATTGGATCTTATTTAATTAGATCTTTTGTGCAACTAATAGGTTTAATTGCGCAGAAATATGTTGCCGTTTATGGGAAGCATTTAATAAAAAAAATGAAAATTGAGGATTACTTGTTTGAAATTTTATTTATTTTATTACTTAACACTAGATTTAAAATTACACCTATGCGAAATTTTACTTTTAAATCTAAAAGTATTCCATGCGTATAATTTCCACGGTCATTTTCTGCTCTCACGGTATGCAAAATGTTATTATACCTAGTCTTGCCATAAATTCTGTCACACAATTTCTAATGCGCGCTTTCTCAGAAATTAGCCTGGAATTGTACCGTTATGTTGCACTTTGTAACAAATGAACTGTACGGTGTAATATTCCAATTAGTTTGGTGACAGTCTTTGACTCGTAATCATGGAGTGGGGAGTAAAAGAAAATCGTATCGCAGTAATAGCACTCTATAAGTGTGGAAAAAATGCTTTTGAAATTTTGAATTTGTTGAAATGGCTAAAAATAACAAAAAGATTCATTTATCGTGCCATAGAACGATTTAATGAAACCTTAGGCATAGATGATAGAGCAAGGACCGTTCGTCCACGTACCGTTAGAACAGTCAGTGCCATCAAAACTGTCCGAGAGCGCATCCGTAGAAATCCACTGCGCAAACAAAAAATTTTGTCGAGGGAGTTGGAAATCTCCACAAGATCGATGAGTAGACTTATTCGAGATGATCTTCATATGAAGGCTTATCGTCGGTCAACAGCCAACATGTTGACTCCACGGTTAAAGGAAATAAGATTGGAAAGATGCAAGAGTCTCTTGCTTTGGCACGCAACCAATGGTCATGAGAACATCCTCTTTACCGACGAAAAAATTTTTACTGTGGAACAAGTTTTTAATAAACAAAATGATAAGGTTTATGCAACATCATCAGAAGAAGCTAAAAAAACGGTTCCCAGGGTGCAACGAGGCCATCATCCAGCTTCTCTAATGGTTTGGTGGGATGTATCCCATAAAGGTGTCACAACACTCCATTTTTGCGAAAAAGGTGTCAAAACCGGTGCGGCGGTATATCAAACCAACGTGCTGGAAGGTGTTGTGAAACCTTTATCGCAAACTCTCTTCGGTGGACAACATTGGGTCTTCCAGCAAGACTCTGCTCACAAAGCAAAAAGCACACAGGAGTGGCTTCGCAACAATATTCCTGATTTTGTGCAATACAAGAAGATTGGTCATCCGGGAGCCCAGATTTAAATCCGCTGGATTATGCATTATGGACAGAGTTAGAGAACAAGGCCTGTAAAACTCCCCACCGCAATTTGGACAGTCTGCAAAAATCGTTGGTGAAAGCAGCAAATGAAATGTCGTTGAATACCGTACGTGCCGCTATAGGCCAGTGGCCACAACGTTTAAAAGCTTGTATAAAAGCTAAAGGAGGTCATTTCGAGTAAAGCTTTTATTAATTAATTAACAATATCTTAATAAAATAAATTTCGTTGGAATAAACATATTGTCTTTTATTGTTTAGATTTTATGCTTCTTTAAAATTGTGACAGAATTTATGGCACGACTAGGTATATTGAATTTGTGGGTTGGAATTGAAATTCATCGGTTTCTTCATAGCTCATAGCTTCATAAATTTCATAATACAGCCCTAGTACTATTAAAGCACCCGTTAACATGTTTAGCATGTTGCAAGCGTACATTGATAGGTTTGGTGAAGCTTTTCTATTCAAAGGACCACATACTTCTTTATCGTTTACATAAAAGCAGTTCAGTGACATCGTCAGAACAACATTGCACATAATTCCAAGGAGCAATATTAAAATTGAACTATGTATGTACATCTCTTAAATTTACGTAAAAAAATCCATTTGCCAGTTTGTGAGATTTTCTTTAATTTAAATGAAGATTACGAAACGTTTTTAGTTTGTCGTATTCTCTTTTTAAAAGTAACACGGTAACTGTTTACATCAATCACAAAACATTGTTATATTACTCTAGCTATTATGTGCGGAACAATTAGGTGTATATCTCTTTTCAAATACATGTTTATGTGTGCTTAATCGAACAAAATCACCCACTTTATATTTCGGTTTGGATTTTATTTTGGGGTATTTATACACAGCTAATAATAAACACTTTTCATCTCCTAAGCCAACATCCACAGGCCTCATTTTAATATTTCAGCTTGTCCAACATACTAATACAGCGATAATTACCATTGATCCTAAACTTTTTCAATGTTTTTTCAATCGTTGTTTTCAACGTTTCCAACGTTTTTAACGTCATATTAAATCTTTTTACAATTGAAGTTTTCAGTACCGTAGCTAGTATAATGGTTTATATCGTATTTTGTTAGCAGCTTTCAAAATGATTTATTAAAAAACTGCTTTCCATCATAGGTTCTTTGGAATGCTCCCTTGATGAAAAATAGATTGCATTGCGTTAACAACTTCTGCTGCACTTTTATTTGGTATGGAGTAAAGGTATCAATCAATAAAAAACGAGTGTCCTTATTTTCTGAAGAGTAAGCACTCACATCAACCGAGTCTGTCTGCCATAAATCATCTATCCCTCTAATTATAAAATGCTGGCGTTACAAATTTTTTCGAGCTGGTTTACGTAGCTCTTTAATAATTGGTCTTCTGTTCAATTTTATAAAAATTATATATACATATATGTACATATATTTGAAACATGTGGTATTTATACATAATCGGAATTCATTTTTCATCTAATAATGATTATATTGAGGAATCCATTTACAATGATCATTGCAGGGACTGTGGCAAAACGACATTTATAAAAACCCTTTTTAATAATAATACATTGTTCATACAACCATAAATTAAAAAAATCATATGGTGTAATGCAGAACACAATGCACTACCAGCAGACATTGATTAAACAAACATTAAATATTTAAATTCTATCATAGAGGATTTTGCAAATCACGTAAACGAACCAACCAATCAACGAAGTTTGTGAATTTTTTACTAAAGGATCTTATCGTTGGAACTTTTCAGTAATTCTTGTTACACAAAACGTTTTTCATCAAGGAAAATTCTGCCGTGACATATCGCTCAATTGCAAATATCTAGTTATATTTAAAAAATCTGGAGATAAAAGACAATTTATTCATTTAGCCAGGCAAATTTATCTCCAAAATAGTCTATTAATTGATTTAACACAAGACATCAACGAGATGTTAAGGTTTCAAACTAATATATTTAATAAGGATTTTGCCCACCAAATTCTTTGAATAGCAAAAATGACCTCACGAATGAAATTAAAGGACAATAACCATATGCTCTATGTGGTTAAAAAAGCCAAATTAAATCTAAAAAACGCTATCATTTAAAATGCCGTCACTGATGTTATAAAAACTCTGTGAAATTACACTCAATACCTTCTAGGTTCTAGGTTCAAGTGGCTGCCAAAAAAGAAGGCACACTTAGGCCAAGGTAGGCCCATTGTGATACCACGTGGGACGAAGCCCCAATTACTATCCTTCGAACCATTTAGACTCTTTAATGAACTGCTCCAGGCTTCTGATCCTGACGGACCTCAGTTCCGACAGGTCATTAAAGAAAGTGGAGCCCAAACTCCGATTCCTCCGCACCGCTAGTGCTGGGCATTGACACAGGAAGTGAAGGATGTCCTCTTCCTCTTCCTCATTGAGGCAACTTCTGCAGAAGTCATGCGTGGTCACCCCCATCCTAGTGGCATGTTTGCCGATGAGACAGTGGCCCGTAATGACCGCTACTACGTTGCTGATAGCGGTTCTCTTGAGCGAGACCAAGTTTCTGGACCTGTTGCGGTCGTAGATGGGCCAGATAAATCTGGTCGTTACGCAGGTGGGCTCTTTTCTCCACCTGCGATTTGCAGTTTCCAAAAAGGACTCTTGTATGGTCCGCTTGCTTGATGCAAGCGGAGCACCCGGCTTAAGAGTGATATCCTCAGCGGGCAAGCCTGCGCCAAGCCTCGCGAGCTCATCCGATCTGGTGTTGCTCGGGATGTCAAAGTGGCCGGGCACCCAGACCAGACTGACTTCCGTACCAGCAGCCATGCGGATGAGCTCCGTGCGACAGTCCGCAACGACCTTGGATGTCGTGTGAACACTTACTAGCGATCTGATCGCAGATTGACTATCGCTAGGGACTTCGCTGTGGCCCTCAGCTGCGCGATTGCCTGTGATATGGCCATGACCTTAGCTTGGAATACGCTGCAATGGTCTGGCAGTCGAAAGGAGGTTTCTATATCCATTTGTTCAGAGTAAATACCTCCACCCACTTTGCCGTCCTTCTTAGAGCCGTCAGTGAAAACCTGAATCGACCCTGGCTGCAAAAATAGACCCTCCGTCCATTCTTGCTTCGAGGGGAAGGAGGCAGTAATTCTCATGCCGAATGATGGCTCGGTAACCATGTAGTCCACCGCCGCGGTACGTGGCCCTAGAATCCTAGAATGCCCGTAATCCGTACGTGTCCAACAGTGAACCGCGTTGAGCCTTATGGCCGAGGATGCTGCCGTTTGCTTGCCAAACAGGTCCAGCGGAATGAAGTTAAGGATAGTGTTTAAAGCCTTAGTAGGGGTGGATCTGAGGGCGCCTGTAATAAGTAAGGACGCAAACCTCTGCACCCTCTCCAGGCTTGTCCGGTTATAAGCCTTGTCAAGAGACGGCCACCAAACTAACACACCATATACAAGTATAGGCCTAATAACGGCTTCATAGAGCCAATGGATAATACGGGGTTCCAGCCCCCATTTTCTTCCAATAGCATTCCTGCAAGAGTACAGAGCCACGGTGGCCTTGCGCACTCTTTCCTTAATGTTGTCCTTCCAGTTTAACTTCCTATCGATGATCAGGCCCAGGTACCTGACCTGATCCGAAAGTTTAAGGTTGCCACCCTTCAGTGTTGGTGTAACAAAGGTGGAAGTCCGGTGTTTCCTGGTAAACAACACCAGCTCGGTCTTATCCGGATTGACCCCCAAGCCATATCTGTCACACCACCGTACAAGCTTTGCCAGAGCACGTTGAAGCACCTCCGTCAAGGTGTTCACATGTTTGCCCGAGACTGCCATTGCAATGTCGTCGGCATAGGCAACCACTCTGCACCCGGAGTCATCCAGCTCCACGAGAAGGCCATTGAGAACCAAGTTCCAGAGAATCGGCGACAGGACACCAGCCTGTGGGGTGCCTCTAGCCGCAAATTTCCTCATGGAACTACTTCCAATAGTGGCATTTATGACTCTGCAACCGAGCAACAAGTCAATAAGCCCTATGACCGACCCGCAAATGCCCAGACCCCTTAGTGCGTTCGCGATTGCCTCTGGCTTGACATTATTGAAGGTCCCCTCTATGTCTAGGAAGGCTGCCAAGGTGAATTCCTTGTAGAGAAGAGACTTCTCCACCTGATCAACAAGAGCATGCAGGGCGGTCTCAGTGGATTTACCCTTGGTATAAGCATGCTGGGATTTAGATAGCCTACCCGGATTTATGCTATTCTTGATGTAGACATCCAACAGTCTTTCCAAAGTCTTAAGAAGGAAAGAAGAGAGAGTAATGGGCCTATAATCCTTTGGCCTGCAATGCGAGGCCTTCCCCCCTTTCGGGATGAAAACGACCTTAGCCTCCAGCCAGGACTTAGGGATATGCGAGAGCTGCAAACAGGCCTCAAAAATGATAAGCAGCCAAGGGCTGATTAGCACAGAAGCCCTTTGGAGCTCCGCTGGTATAATGCCATCCAAGCCTGGTGACTTGTATGGCTTAAAACTCCTAATGGCCCAATCAAGCTTTTCGCGGCTAAGGACCTTCGTGACGAGGTCTCCAGCCTCCTGTGTGGCTGTGGATACCACCGTTTGGTTGTCTGAGCAGCCAGGAAAGTGAGTCTCCATCAGCAACTCCAGAGTTTCCATGCTCGTCGAGGTCCAGTCCCCATTTTGTTTCATCAGAAGACTGGGTGCACAAGGCGTCGTGGTGAGTATCTTCCTGAGGCGACTAACCTCGGATACCTTCTTTTCCACTCCGCCACAAAATCTCTCCAACGAGGACCTTTTTGCCATCCTGAGAGATTTCTTGAAGCTCCTAAGGCTCACCTTATAAGCAGACCACTCATTGGTGCTCTTGGCCTTGTTGAACTGCTTACGGCATTACCTCCTGAGTGCCGTGATTTTAATTGTCCACCATGGGGGCTTGGGTCTGCCCCAGGGTTTGCGCGAGGGGCAAGCAATTTTGGCCGCCCTATTGCAGGCTCCAGTCAGCACGTTCACCGCTACATCAATATCCTGTCGGCTATTGATGATTAGCGGTCCTTCAGTCGGTAATGCCTGCTGGAGAGCTAGATTATACCTATCCCAATTCGTCCTCCTTCTATTAGTAAAGGGGCTGCGATTTGGTTTAAGAAAGTTAAGTCCGAACTCAATATATGAGTGATCGGACAACGAAGGCTCCTTGGAAACCCTCCAGTCCTTAACAATGTGGGCGGAGTTCTCGGTACACAGGGTAACATCGAGAACCTCCCGTCTAACAGAGCTGACAAAGGTGGGCTCATCACCTACGTTGCACACCTGAAGGTTAGAGCTAAGTATAAAGTGGAGAAGAGACTCACCTCTATCATTTATGTCCGAGCTACCCCAGACAGTGTGATGGGCGTTCGCATCTGCACCGTTTATCAGCGCTTGCTTGCGCTTAGCTGCCTCCGCGACGATATTGCACAAGGTCTCGTGTGGAGGGGGCCCCTTATGATCGTGGGCCATATACGAGGATGCCAGCCAGATGCTGTTCGATCCAAGTTCCACCATAACCGACACCGTATCCCTGTCACTGATATGGTTTAGCATGAAGGCATTATAGCTGGTATTCACTAAAATGCAGGTTCTAGGTTTACATACTCCTTTTGTGTAGAAGCTGCAGTAACCCTTCAGATTGAGTCCGCACACCCGGTCTCCAACGACCCATGGTTCTTGGACAAGAACAACGTCCTCCCCCTTTTGCGATAGGCGCAGGAGGAGTGCAGCGGACGCTGCCTTAGAGTAGTGTAGGTTAATCTGCACCACTCTCAGCTTGCACTCGCTTGGTAGGAGGCGCCTCTCATCACCGTCACCTCAGCGTCGTCGGCGTCCGAAAGTAGGATGTCCTCTTCCAGGTCATCCTGAATTAAAAGGCCTCCCAATAGTCCAGAGGTTGATAGCGTGTCGCTACTCTCATCCATGGATGCTGTCGGGGATGATGGAGGGAGTTTCTCAGCACCGGCCAAAGTCTTTGCTTCTACTACGGTGCTGATCTCTCCACTTTGCCCAGCGACATTATCAGGTCTTCCGACTGTCCTGTCCTTCGAGTAGACGGACAGTACAATGGAGTCGAAACCATAAAAGATTTTGTCGCCCTTTGCCGCTAGAGGTGCCAGAGATTCCTCATTCAGGATAACAATGGCTTGCCTCGTTTTGCCCTTGACCTCTCCGACCTGTGCAATCCTCCAATCCTGGGTCGGAAGGTTGCGATTGCACATTCGCATGATGGCCAGGATCTTGTCTGGTTCAGAGGGCTCCGCCGGGATCCACGTCCTGGCTCTCGGTCTGTTCGGGATCTCGTCCCTGGATACGGCCTCGAGCCTGGTACCTGGCCAGACTTCACCCAAACAGGAAATCGCTGTCTTGTAAAGATTTGCCGATCGCTGATCCTCGCAAGCGATTAATTTCACCCGACCTCGATACCACCCAGCATCAGAGCAGCAGGGGGTGGGGCCGGGGTTTTTCTCCATGACGTCCATGAAGACGCCAAGTAGCGCAATCCGGACCGATCTCCAATTGTCCAGGGAGATCGCGCCATCCGGATCGCTGCGGTTTATGACAGCCAAGATCAGGCCGTCTTTCGCCACTTCACTGAATGGCTTAGTCGGCCTGACCATCTGGGAGGCTGTCTTTGGCCGCTTCGTGGAGGCCGGCTCTTGCTCCTCCTGCGAGCGTTGCCTTTTGCCCGCTGCCAGCACTCTGCTGGCCTACTCCAGAGAAGTCTTATCTTTCTCAGAGAGTTCCTTTTCCGGGATGTTCTTGATCCTGTCCAGGAACCGCCGCGCTGACCTTCTTTCTCTGAAGGTCTGAAGAGAGGGATTGCCGCGCCGCTTCGCAGAGGAAGTGGGTTGCTACTCCCTCGATGGTACTGTGGTCCTACTTGGTCCAGGTTTAGCCTGGGCCGAGTTACCAAGCACCGAAGAGGAGGAGGAGGGCTGGGGTGCCCGGGAAGGCGCCTTGACTTTGCTAGGTCCAGGTTAGCCCACGGACACGAGCGCTGTCGCTGCACACAGAGCATCTCCACAACCGAGCTTACCAGCCGCGGTCGTTTCGCGAGATGTCCCCCGAATGGGATTGGATTTGGATTTCCGGGCTGACTTTGGGTTAGCCATGGAGGGTTTGGGACAGGGGTTACCGATCGCAACGCCCTGAGATAATAATACTTGCTTCCCTTTGTGGGTCGGCGAAGGAGCAGGATTCTGCGCCTCAGAATTATCCGAGGCAGGTTTATACGAACTCATAAAACAACTGGTTCTTACGACCACTTTCGTGACGAGGCACTACTAGTGGTCAAGGGTAGTCATTGGGGAAAAAGTGTCCACCATGCAGCGCCCCTTGCATGGTAAGGCTCCGTTCGAATACAGCCGGTATTACCCCCTGGCTGCAAACCAACAAATGGGCACGGATCACATGACACCCTGGGTTAGGGGGTTGGTGGTCCTGGCACGCACTCGCCAATCACGGTCAGCATGGCCGAGTTGGGTTAACGTACGACCGGTATCCACCGCGGTTTTTTCATAAGAGAGTTGCCATCTCTCCGACCGACTACAATTAGCTAGCACACCCGGCAGAGACATGACCGTACCGAGTGCCTGTTTCCAGCCGCCCCCACGGGGAGGGTATAAGTTAATGAAATCCGGGGGAAAATTGGTTTTTTAAAAAAGGTCAAACGACTTTATTCTTCGAGGTCTACAATGCAACTGATTACAAAGTTTATTTTATGACAAAAATTATACATGTTTTCAGATTTCTTAACAGGTAAGTCGCGACGCATTGTCAGCAGGTTTCAGGTGTCTTCCGTTTTCAGGTGGGCCAGGTAAGTGCATGCGCCGGGGTCGATGAAATGAAGTCACGTTGCGCGGTGTTAGGCACCGCGTGAAAGATATTGTGTTTCCCCTGCGATCGGTGATTAACTCTTCCCCTCTTAATTCATGCGTCCTCGCGTGTATGTGTTAGAAATATGGAATGTTGTAGATGCTGCTATGATGCTGTGGATCTTTTGGGGAGGATATCCCTTGGAGGGTTGGTTCGTCCTTGGCTGGTGAAGGTAAGATTGCAATACTAATGGTTGAGGTTTTCTTTCTAATTTGGATGATTGTGATTAGGACTCCGGTAAGTAGGGCTGCTGCCGAAAATGCGTAATTTAGCCATAAATGGACCTTCCTCTCCGTTTTGATGAGGTTGATTTGCTTGGTGTTATTTATATGCAATTCCTTCATCAGTTCCAATGAGAGTATTTCTTCCAGCTGAGTTGCCCCAATGGATGGCTGGAGTAAGGGTGGAAGTGCGTGGATGCTAGCTACTTCTTCAGATATGAACTGTTGGCCATCGATGATAATTGTTGTGTTCTGCAGTTTGATGAGGTACGTTCCACGTAGGATTTGCGACGTGTTGTTGAATTCGATCAGTCCTTCGAAATTGTTTAGCAGGATGACGCCGGATGCTATTTCTTCTACCCGTGGGATGTGGTGACTATTAACTGTGTTGCATATTGCATGTTGGCTGTTTAGGAGGTTAGGGATACATTTGTCTTTGCTTAAATCTACGAGATCGTTTACTTTACAAATTGATAGTTCGTTTATTTTTTTACAATTATTTTTTATTCCATAAATTATTTCGTCTTTCTTTACTATGTTTCCATAATCGATTTTGTACATAACGTTATTAATTTTCTTTATCGGTCTTAGGTTGATTCTTTGGAAAACGGTGGGTTCTGTCTTAGGAATATTCACAATATAAATTAGGCGTGTTTCGTTTTGAGCTACTTTAACATCGGATAATTTTAGTGCTTCCTCTACGTTATTATATGGTATGTTATCTTTATTCATGCTTTCCAAAACTATGTTAATTTCAGCTTTTGATAATATGTTTGAGCTTATTGTATTTGATTTTGCTAGTTCTATTGCATATATTGTGTTAGTGATTTCTTCCTTAATAAGTTTCAATTTATATTGTAGACTTAAGACTAGTTCAATTTCAAAAGATCTGTCCCTCCTGATCATATTTAGTATTTCATTCGTTACGTTAGTTAGCTTATTGATTCTATCGTTATGGGCTTGGTTAATTATTACCTGGTCATTGTTATTTTCTATGACGTTGTTTATTCTGTCTGACATTAGGATAAAATCGTCGTGGTCGGGGTTTCCCGCTATCCACTTCCACGCTGAGCCAATGAAGTTCAGTGATCTTTTCCGTTTCTGGATCTTGATGTTATTGACCAGATCTCGTACCTGTGACAACTCATGTTCTAGGAATGGGAGGAAAGGATTGCTTTTGGGGATATTTTTGTTGATCATGTCTGTAATTTCGGATACGAAGGTCTGATAGGGTTCAATCTCTATTATGTGGATGAGTTTCAGGTTTCCCTCTTGGATCCTGGCTGTTCCTGTATGCAGTGCTATTACCTGGGAGTTCGTGTAGTCGAGGATCTGGACATCTGCGTTAGCGGCTGCGACGCTCAAAAATCTGTAAGGTGGGTATCAGTTTCGAATATTACTTTTATGTATTATTTTGCCTGACTCTGTTGTAACTGTAGTGGGTTTATTTTCTCGAACGATCTCTTGTGTGTACCTAACTGTGAGTTTGGAACCTACGCGTTTGTTGTGTTTCACGAAAATGGTTTGGCCTACCTTGTAGTCTTTAGTTGGTTGTTTGTTCTTGTTATGGAATTTAAGATCTTTCCGTTGCTTAATTTTTAATCGCTCTATATTTTCTTGCCTAGAGGCCTCAAATCGGTCTGGATCAGTTGTTACGGTTCTTCCGTAGAAGAGTTCAATGGGCTTCTTTCCTGTGGTGGAGTGGATACTTTAGTCATACTCGTATACGGAGCGTTCGAGCAACTCTTCAAACGAACGATGGATGCCGTCGGTTTTTAAGCATCGCATGATCTCAGAGAGGGTAGAGTGGAATCTCTCTACCTGACCATTCGCCTCGCTGCGGTAGGAAGGTGTCCTAAATAAGTTGATCTTTAATTGGTCTTCCATCATAAACACAATGGATGCAGAGTCGATTACAACGGATTTGGGCACTCCAAAAAAGAACAGGATTTCTCTTAGTGGCTTCCTAACATCCTCGATCGCTCGCGATTTTAGTATCCTTGCTTGCGCGAATTTCGTGAATTTGTCTAGGGCCGTTAGTACCAAATGTTTTTCTGTCGAGTAGATATCAATATGAAGGGTGTGTCCGGGATATTGCGGTATTGGAGTGGGTTTTAAGGCTGGATTATTGGGATGTCGGTCGTATTTATTTTCCTTGCATGTTATGCATTGTTTAACTATCTGTTTGATTTTTGAATTCATTTTAGGGAAATAGTATTTCTCGATTATCTGTAGTCTGTTTTCCTGCGCGTTTCTGTGTGCCCTTTTGTGGTACTCTAAAATAATGTTTTCTTGATCGGACTCGTTGTTAACGTCTTCCACTTCGTTTTGTGTGAACCTAATTCGATAATTTCTGAAGTAAAGGGGATAGATTTCTTGGATTATCCCCATGACCGGTTCTATTGTTTTGATCCCGTTTATCACGTTAGGATTCAGGAATCTTTTGAATATATCTGTTAGATTTTCCTTCGTATATCGAGGTTCTAAGAAGATGTGTCTAAAGTGACTGGGAAAAGGTTTCCGAAGTTGGTAGGTGGAAGATGTGTCGACTTTTAGGATGAGTTGATTCTTGAAGACGTTGATTGGTGTTTCTACGGATGGAACGAGATTATGTGACGAACTGTCGTCACTGTGCTGCGTCGTGGTTACTGAGTTGATTGTGGACTCTTGCGGCGGTCTGGAGAGCGCGTCGGCCACGATGTTGGATTTCCCCGGTTTGTAGATTATTTCGTGATTGTATTCCTCCAGGATCGCTTTCCACCTCTTCATCTTCACATTAGTGTTTTTATTGCTAAGTGCATATGTCAGGGGTTGATGGTCGGTGAATATTTTCACCTTACGCGATCCGTACAAGAAGTTACGCAAACTGTTGAGTGCCCATATGATGGCGAGCATCTCTTTTTCGTTGGTTGCCTAGGCTTCCTCGGTTTTACTCAGAGTTCTTGACAAGAAAGTAATTGGTCTATCTCCTTGAGATAGGACCGCTCCGATCGCGTACTCGGATGCATCGGTGGTAAGTTCAAAATCTTTTCCCAGATCGGGATACGAGAGTACGACTTCTCGGGAGGTTAGGGCCTTTTTGATTTTGTTGAAGGCTTCTAGTGCTTGTTCGTCCAGTTGTATTGGGACGTTTCTCGAATTATTTTTTGACACGCGTCCTCGTCCTTCTTCCCCTCTTAGAAGGGAAGTCAGGGGGTTGGCCAGCTTGGCATAGTCGCGTATGAAGCGCCGGTAATACCCTGACAATCCTAAAAAGGACCTCAGTTCTTTCAGATTTGTCGGTGTCTGAAAGTCGACTATGGCCTGTACCTTTTTAGGGTTTGTTCGGATACCGTCCTGGGAAACTATGAATCCGAGGAACTCGACGGACTTTTGGATGAACTCGCACTTGTCCATTTGTACTTTCATATTTGCCTTTTCTAGTGTATCGAAAACAAGAGCTATGTTTTCTAAGTGTTCGTCCTCGGTGACACCGAAGATAATAATATCATCGATGTACACGTAGCACCTAACTCCTATGTGCGCCCTGAGGATGTCGTCTGGCGCTCGTTGGAAAATGGATGGTGCGTTCTTAAGTCCAAACGGAAGACGGGTGAACTCGTACTTCCCGTGATTGACCGAAAAAGCTGTTTTCTCCACGTCAGATTCCTTCAACGGAATCTGGTGGAAACCGCTCTTCAGATCGATTATCGAGAACCATTTGTTTCTCCCTAAATTTGCCAAGACCTCATTAATCTCTGGGATAGGGTATCTGTTTGGTATTGTGACAGAGTTCAGTTTTCGATAATCGATCACTAGCCTGAATTTCTTTTCTCCAGAAGCGTCCGGTTTTTTTGCTACGACCCAAACAGGGGAGTTATATGGCGATCGTGATGGCCTAATTATGCCATCCCTTAACAATTTCTCGATTTCTTTCTCGACGATCGGCTTGAGCGCCATCGGGTATGGATAAGTTTTAGAGTAGACGGGGTCGTTGTTGATGGTTCGGATTTCTCCCTTGACGACGGTGGAGTACGTAAGCTTTTCATCCGGTTTGGAGAACAAGCTGGGATAGGCTCTTAAAACGTTGTGTAATTTGGAAGTTTGCGTTTCTGTCAGATGGGCTGTCCTTACGTTGATGCTATTGACGGACTGAGAGAGGTGTTGTTTGATGGGGACTTTAATTGTGTTAAGTAGTATCATGTAGTTCTCGGCTGTGTAAATAATTGCGTTAAGTTCTTTAAGGCTGTCATTACCTATGATGCCGTGAAATGATTTTAGCGTTGGTAAAATGAAGAATTTAAGGTTGGTAGTTTGGGGGCCAAATAAGTTTAGCATCACATGGTGGGTGATTTCTACATTTCCTCCTACTGAATTTGCAGAGAAGATATTCGCGTTAGGCGTAGGGTTTTCCGCACAATTTGGTTGGATATAGTTTTTATTGCTTCCGGTGTCTATTAGAAATTTCAAGATGTTTCCGCTCTTCGTTCTATACTCGAGGTATGGAAGCGAAGAGCTCGCTAACCAAAAAAATGTATGTCTTGTGGTTCTTGCTCTAGTCCTGGGTTTTCGGGCTCGATCAGTTCGGGCTCTTGGTACTGGTACATGTCGGTAGGGTCGTCGTCACTTGTCCCTAAATAGTCGATAAGTGTTTGGTCGTAGTTTCCATCCTCCAAGTTGATCTTCTCATTGTATTCGGACAGGTCGTCATTAGGTGGTGAGGTGGTAGTATGGAATATCCTTTGGAGTTTGCTTGGATTGTGCGCTTGGTTCGACCAGTTCGTCCTCTTCAACCCGAGTTGAGGTCTGTTTTGGTAGTTGACAACATTCGAACGGATAGAACGATCTACGTCCATAGGTTCAACTCTTGGGGGCGGTCTTGGTGGAGCTGGTGGGTTGGTATATGTATTCTGGTTTTGGGGTTGATTATTGTAGCTATTTTGGCGTAGGGGTTGATTATTGTAGCTATTTTGGCGTAGGGGTTGATTATTGTAGCTATTTTGGCGTAGGGGTTGGTTAGCAAGGAACTGGCTATTATATACTGGTGGGTAGCGGTTAGTTGGGTTATTCCAGAGGGGAGTTCTGCCGGGATTCTGAGTCCGCTGATAGTAGGTGAATTCTGGGAAAAATCGGGGCTTCGGTGCGTGGACAGCGTAGTTCTGGTTTGCAGGGATTCGCCTTAGCGGGACGGGGGGTAGCGATGATTCTTCCATTCTGCGTATGGCTCCGTTATTAAGATGCGCATGCTGAATAACTCATATTCTCTAGCTTGAGGCAGAGGTGGAGCGCTTGCGGTAGGTCTGCCGGTTCCCTCATCCCCAGGAGTTTCGGTAGATCTCCTTTAAGGCCTCTTATAAAAGTATCGAGAGCTTTATCCCTGTAGGTCCGTACCATTACGTTCATGGCTTCGTTGCTCATCTCCATACTGGAGACTTTGTTTAGGATGAGCGATAAGTGATGGTATACCGTTTGGTAGAAGCCTTGAACGGTGTTATTACCTTGTACTAGGCAGGTCATTTGGTACTCCAATGTACCAAGATCTCTTTTGTCTGCATAATGCAGCGCCAAGCAGCGAGAGATCTGTTCCCAATTGAGTGGCGTATTATAGGATTCCAGTGCGATGTCGGCTTGCCCTACGATCTTATTTCGTATTACACTTAGTATCCCGTAATATTTGGGTGATCCTTTCGTTGATTCGTAGATTTTTAGGACCCGGTCGACGCTCTTTTTCCAGGAGCTAAATTCTCCCGGTTGACCTGAGAACTCCCTAAGGCTACGTACGATGTCGGGTATTTTATCCATCTCCGTTAAGTTTGCCCGTTGGTCTTCATTGATTATTTGATCGCTTCCGAGATTAAATTCGGATACGGGATTTAGGATGGAATTGAGGATTCTGGGGCATTCTTGGGCTATAACTTCTGTTATTAGCTGTCTTATTTGATTTTGCGAGGAAAGGGGCTCACCGTTAGGTGGAGCGGGGCCTCCGCCATTATTTACCGCGGCTGAGGCCATTGGTATTATAGCGGGTCGGATGAGATTTTCGTGTCTAGACATCCCGAGGAAAACGGGGGCTTTGCGATACCCTTTCCTTTGTGAGACTGATATGGATCAAGTGTTTGGCAGGAATTCGTTTAGCACGTAAGGGGAGTAGATAATTTGAAATTTACTTACGAATTTCCCTTACCTTTAACTGTTTAGTAGCTGAAATTTAACCTATTTAAAATTTATTTATTTATTTACTCTAGATAATGATTTAAGCCCTATTTCTCCGAAAATAAAGTTTCACTCTATCGCGCTGTGAGTCGTTTCCAAAGAATCTTCTTGGTAAAAACCGTTAATTTCTTAATGATTAAATGCTTTTTCTTTTTATTAATTATTATTCTTACCTACGCTTCGCTTGGACGGGTATTTAGATTATAACATTGCTTCATTTATCGATGATTGCTATTGTAGTATACGTAACATATTCAGAGATTTGCTCGCGTGGAGCGGATCATCTCATTGAAATCAGATGTGCATTCACACGCACTGATCATGTTGCATCCCGTAAAATCGAAGCAAGCATAAGTCATTCAACGGGCTCAAGTCAAACTGACCAAAGGTGTCATATAGCCAAACAAATGAATCAGCACCAGCGCCAGCGCAAGCATATGAAAGCACTTAAGTCACGCGAGGGCAGTGCACTTAAGAATCAAATATCTTTGAGAAAATTGCAAGTCAAGTGCAAGTGAAATGTTGGGTCATGGCTCTCTGGGAGAAATTGAAATTAAGTCATAATTTATTGATAGCGTAAGCTAAATATTCGATAGCGTATGTATGTATGAGTGTTTTAGAACGTAAGAATATTTTGTATAAATAGATATAACAAATTTGTAAACCGGAGGAGTAGAATAAAGGCATTCATCGAGGACACTAGTCTTTTGCTCGATCTCCTTTCACTGAGGCACTTTTCGCCAAGTGACAATATCAGGCTCTTTAGCTAGATATTACGATTGAGGCTCGTAAGCCAGATCCAGGTAAATTGGCTTTTCAGCCGTAAGTATTGAGGCGATTCGTCAAGTACTAAATATCTTATCTCACCATGGGTAGATTCATTGGAGTAAGGGATCCAAACATAACATGGCGACCCTGCCGACCAACCTGCCGACCAACCTGCCAACCAACCTGCCAACCAACCTGCCAACTAACCTGCTGACCAGCCTACCGACCGACCCACGAGAAAATTCAGCCCCAGCCAAGGACAACTGGAAGGAAGAGGTTGACAGAAAATTCAACGATATCTACGCCAATATAAGAGCAGAACTAAAGAACAGACTGGAGGAGGATCCGCGAGCTGGACCCAGGCCCATACGCATTGAGGAATACATTAACAGATCGACAGCACCACAACAACCCAAAATTAAGAGGCCCAGAGGAGCAAAACGCGTCAAGCAGCGCCAACGTATAGCGGAATTGCAGCGCCTCGTTAAAACAACATTAGGCTCTTATAAACCCAAACTAGAAGAGGAATTAAAGGCTCTGAGAGCAGCAAGAAAGCAAAACAAAAAAAAAAAATTTAAATAAAATGGGAAACACCCAAGCGCAAGAAGGTGTAGTAAATTGTAATATAGAGGAGGTTCAAGAGAATCAAATTATTGTATACATAATATTAGCTTTTGTAATCATTATAATGATTTTTAAATTAAACTCTCATTATAAAAAATATATAAAAAAAAAAATTTAGTTAGAACAATAAATGTATAAGTATCATACCGCAATAAATGTGCAAATTAGTAATAACCCTGTTTACACTTTTCAATTTTGTAAGTAATAATGACCATAATAATAGAAAATATCTCTTTACAATGTTGCTCCTACATATCAACATGGATTAGGTGGAATTCAATTTATTAAAAACAAATTTAGTGGCCGTTCTGAATCAGATAATTATTCGAGATAAATGGGATTAGAGCTATTGATTGATTTACTAAAGAATCTAAAGAAAAGCCCAAACAGAAGGTATACACAAAGTTATATAGAAGCAAAAAATCAAGAAATATATGGCATTTGGTTAAAAATAAGAGAGGAAACAACTGATGAAAAATTATTACAAGAAGCTAAGAACGCATATAAGGTATTAGCAGCTAAAATAAACGAATATTTAATCCCCAGGGAAGAAACTAAAGATCAATATAACGAGAACCCTACAAGAACAAATATGGCATCATTCGACTTAGTGGCAGCAACCAAAGTGATTCCACAATTTGACGGTGATTTTAAAACACTATCAAACTTTCTGGGACTCATTGAATTCTATAAGGATTCACTAAAAGCAGACCAAGAAAATACGCTGCTAAAGTTCATAACAACAGTTAAGTTATCGGACAAGGTGAAGAATAGACTACTCTCAGAAAACACGCCAACGACAATAGCAGGATTAAAAACAAATCTGCAGAAGACATATAAAGCAAATAAAAACCCACTAAAAATACATAGTGATTTGGCCAAAATGCAACAAGGTAACCAAAATGTGAATACATTTGCAACAAAAATAGAAGCACTTGTAGCATCACTAAATGACATTCAGATATCAGAACAAGGAGAAAGTAATTGAGCATTAATAGTAAACATGAATGACCAATTGGGTTTAAGCTCATTCAAAAATGGCCTCAATGAGCCATATAAATCTATTATCACAGCAGCGAGACCGACAAAGTTAGCTGACGCTATAGTCTTTACTTCAGAAATCACTGATACCCCTGCGCAGACCAACATGTATCACTACAAACGATACTATAATAATAATAGAAACAGTGGCAACAACAGGTATGGAAACAGTAATTATAGGAACAACAATGGAAATTACAACAACAGAAATAACAACGGTTACAATAGCAACAAATATAACAATAATAATAGTGGATACAGAAGGAGATCTAACAGAGATTACCACGATCAGAGTGGCAGAGAGTCAAAAACTCGTCTGCCCCCGGAAGACAGGACACCGGGGAGAATTCAAACGATCAGAGATACAGACGAAAACGATAATCCAAATAGCACAGGGAGATAACTCAACAAACCACATTAAAATACACGTTAAAGAGAACAAACACCCAATAACATTTTTGGTCGATACGGGAGCAGACATATTGATACTAAAAGATAATGTAATAGGAAAGGCAAAAGTTGAAGAAGGTGAACTGTGTCAGATAAATGGCATTACCGATAAAATGATAACAACAGATGGAATTTCAGAGTTAAATTTATTAATTGATGATGTCAGTCTTAAACACAAATTTCATATAGTAAATAGTAAAATAAACTTAGCTACAGATGGAATCCTTGGACGTGATTTTCTAATTAAACACCACTGCAACATAGATTATGAGACATGTGCAATAACCATAAGATCAGATACAGGAGACGTAATATTACCGTTAAACATGAATATCAAAGCCATCAATAATATTACAATACCGTCTAGATCGGAAATCATAACACCTGTAAATATCGACATAAAGGAAGACAGTCTAGTTTGTGGAATGGAACTAAGAAAAGGAATTTTTGTAGCAAACTCTTTAGTACCATCGAAAGGTATAAAACACATAAAACTATTGAACACAACAGATGAAAAGATAACGCTTACAAAAGCAAACATACATTTACAACCGCTGAAGGACTATCATGTCGACATAGAGAATATGAAGGATTGCAACATCGCCTATTGTAATAATAAAGCCAACACAACAAGCTCAAGATTCGAAAAGCTTAAAAATGAATTAAACATAGACAGTTTGTGTGCGAAATCAAAACAGACTATACTAGATATTTGTGAGAAATACCAAGATGTCTTTCATATAGAAGGGGAACCACTTACGATCAATAACTTTTACGAACAAAGGATTTCGATTACAGATAAAACACCAGTGTACATAAGAAACTATAAGACACCAAATTCACAACTGGAAGAAATTGACAAACAAGTATCAAAATTGGAAAAAGATGGAATCATAGAACCCTCAGTAAGCCCCTATAATTCACCATTGTTGATTGTACCAAAAAAAGAGCTAGGAGGACAGCAAAAGTGGCGACTAGTTGTAGACTTCAGATCCCTAAATAAAAAGGTTGTCAATGATAAATTTCCATTAACGAGATTAGAAGACGTACTAGATAAATTAGGTCGTGCAAAGTACTTTTCCACACTCGACATGACCAGCTCATTTCATCAAATCCCGTTACATACGAAATCAAGACCATTAACAGCATTTTCAACACACAAAGGACATTATCAATTTACACGATTACCTTTCGGATTAAAAATCTCGACCAATAGTTTTCAAAGAATGCTATCAATAGCACTCAGTGTTTTAGAAGATGCAGCATTCTTATATGTGGATGATATAATAATATTCGGCTCCAACTTAAATGACCACAACAAAAATCTGACTCGTGTATTAAAAAGACTACAAAAATGCAATTTAAAACTGAACGCAAGCAAGTGTAACTTTTTAAAACCAGAAGTTACATACCTAGGTCATCTAATAACAGCTAAGGGCATAAGTACTGATCCAAAGAAATACGACATAATCAGAGAATATCCAACACCTACAGATGCTGATGAGGTGCGGAGATTCGTAGCATTCTGCAATTATTACAGAAGATTCGTTCAAAACTTTGCAGAAATAGCAAAACCACTAAATGAACTTCTAAAAAAGAACAAGATATTTCATTGGTCTGAAGATTGCGAAAAAGCTTTCACCATTTTAAAGCAGAAACTAATATCACCACCGATTCTAAGCTATCCTGATTTCGATAAGCAATTCATCTTAACAACTGATGCATCGAACTATGCATTAGGAGCAGTTCTGTCACAAGGAGAAATTGGACAAGATAAACCAATAGCCTATGCAAGCAAATCCCTTAATAAGCATGAACTAAACAAACCAGTGATAGAAAAAGAACTTTTAGCCATACACTGGGGAATACAGTATTTTAGACCATACTTATTTGGTAGAAAGTTCATAGTATATACAGATCACCGACCACTTGTAAGCCTATTCACCCACAAAAATCCATCTTCCAAATTGACGAGGATAAGAATCGATCTAATGGATTATGACTTCGAAATCATATTTAAACAAGGTAAAATGAACACCAACGCAGATGCACTGTCAAGAATTAAAATAGACTCCAAGAAATTGATAGAAATGATACCAACAAACTACGTTGACATAATTACAAGAAGCATGCAGAAAAAACAAAATAACGAGGAGGATAAGAAAATAAATAGTAGTGAGAACCGTGCGGATACCCTGGTTACAGACAAGGAGACTGATCACCTTCATGTTTGGAACTGTACATCAATATCTGATGTAAGGTACATGAAAAAACTCGAGTTAACATTTGATAATAAAAGACCGGTACAAAGTAAAAGGAATAATGAGAAAAGAAATAATGTGCACAAAGAAATAGAAATCTCTAAAAATAAAATAATTGCTGAGTGTAATGATAAATCTTTACCAGAGTTAAAATTGGTTCTGAGGAAATTACTACTCAAAATGAGCAGTTTAAGAATAGATAAATTAGCGCTTGCAAATAATCACGAATTATTTGATATTATCGACGTCGAACAATTGAGAGAGATATTAAAGGAATTCCACGAAGAAACAAATTATTGTGTTGATATAATACTGTATGCACCTCCGAAAAGGATAACAAATGAAGAAGAAATGCACGGATTAATTGCAGAATACCATGACTCACTACTTGGAGGACATTGTGGCATAAGCAGATGCATTGCCAGATTAAAGCAGAAATATACTTGGAAGAACATGAACAAAATGGTAAAAGAATACGTAAATAATTGTCAACAATGTGCAAGAACGAAAATCACGAAACATACCAAAGAAAGGAATATGGTGACTGACACACCTAACTCATCATTCGAAACAATCTCCATAGACACAGTTGGACCTCTTAGGCAATCTGAAAACTACAGATATATTCTGACACTACAATGCGAATTGACAAAATTTGTGGAAGCATTCCCGATAGAAACCAAAGACGCAAGGACAGTGGCAAAGACAATTGTTGAGAAATTTATACTAAAATACGGATGTTTCAAGAAGTTAAAAACTGATAAAGGAACAGAATTCACGAACCAATTACTAAACAATATCTGTGACCTATTGAAAATAAAGAAAACAGTATCAGCCCCATTTCATCATGAAACCTTAGGCTCGATAGAAAGAAATCATAGAGTCTTGAATGACTATATAATGACGCTTTCTGAACAAGAAAATTGGAGTGAAATACTACCTTATTACACTTACTGTTATAATACCACGCCACACAGCACAACCAGATATACGCCTTTTGAGCTAGTTTTTGGAAAATTGAATTCACTTCCATGTGAAATAATGAATAACAACACAAAAATATATAATATCGACGACTATATAGCTGAATTAAAAGCAAAACTACAATTTGCACATAATAATATAAAAGAATGTCTATTAAAAGACAAACAGGAACGACAGCAAAATCAGAAATATGTAAACAAATCTAATTTTAAGGTAAATGACTATGTATATATGAAAGTAGACAACAAACTTAAGCTGCAACAACCATATAAAGGACCATATAGGATAATTAGGCAAGATAATATGAATAATAGTTATATTGATATAAATGGAAAAGAATGTAAGATACACAACAATAATCTAAAAAAATGTAAACATAAGGTATAGGGAATAAATAGAATTAATTAAACATAAAAAAAGGACAATACTATTGTAACAGAGAAGCATGACCAAACTACTCGCATAATTTTCATTTCTTAAGAGAAAAATAAAATTACGCGAATCTTTCAAGGATGGGGATGTAGTATACGTAACATATTCAGAGATTTGCTCGCGTGGAGCGAATCATCTCATTGAAATCAGATGTGCATTCACACGCACTGATCATGTTGCATCCCGTAAAATCGAAGCAAGCATAAGTCATTCAACGGGCTCAAGTCAAACTGACCAAAGGTGTCATATAGCCAAACAAATGAATCAGCACCAGCGCCAGCGCAAGCATATGAAAGCACTTAAGTCACGCGAGGGCAGTGCACTTAAGAATCAAATATCTTTGAGAAAATTGCAAGTCAAGTGCAAGTGAAATGTTGGGTCATGGCTCTCTGGGAGAAATTGAAATTAAGTCATAATTTATTGATAGCGTAAGCTAAATATTCGATAGCGTATGTATGTTTTAGAACGTAAGAATATTTTGTATAAATAGATATAACAAATTTGTAAACCGGAGGAGTAGAATAAAGGCATTCATCGAGGACACTAGTCTTTTGCTATTTTCGATCTCCTTTCACTGAGGCACTTTTCGCCAAGTGACAATATCAGGCTCTTTAGCTAGATATTAGGATTGAGGCTCATAAGCCAGATCCGGGTAAATTGGCTTTTCAGCCGTAAGTATTGAGGCGATTCGCCAAGTACTAAATATCTTATCTCACCATGGGTAGATTCATTGGAGTAAGGGATCCAAACATAACACTATAGTAAAGTTGGTAACTCAGATCGTTTAGCTTAAATTAATTATTCTATACTTTCATCACTTGATATTTCCTGTACTATTTATTATTATTATTTATTTAAACTATTTGTTATTATTATTTTTTAAACTATTTGTTATTATTGTTTATTTAAACTATTTGTTATTATTATTTATTTGGGCTACTTATTGTTATTATTTATTTAATAACTTGGTTTTTTCACTCTATTTGACAATTTAAATTTTCCTTGGTAATTTCCTGAATTTCTACTAATATGCTGTACTGATGTTCACTTATGTTGCATGTTTTCTTACATAAAAGGATCTTACATTATTATGGTGAGTAGCATTTTTGTGGAAGCGGCTGCCAGTACTTTTGCTGACTCCTTTTCGTCCACGGGGGTTTGTCTTTACTGGTTACTAGGGGGCCTCTTTTCTTCCACGGTATGACCTCTCAGACTTTCCGTTTGTTTTTCCCGCACAATTTATTTGATTTATTAAGTTATAAGCACCCGCGAGTCACAAAAGATTACACGGAACTCTTGTGGTTTCTTTGATCACGAACGATTACTCCGAACTTCGTAGATCTTTAAGTATCGCGGGTCCCTGCTCGGGCGCCAGTTAATGAAATCCGGGGAAAATTGGTTTTTTAAAAAAGGTCAAACGACTTTATTCTTCGAGGTCTACAATGCAACTGATTACAAAGTTTATTTTATGACAAAAATTATACATGTTTTCAGATTTCTTAACAGGCAAGTCGCGACGCATTGTCAGCAGGTTTCAGGTGTCTTCCGTTTTCAGGTGGGCCAGGTAAGTGCATGCGCCGGGGTCGATGAAATGAAGTCACGTTGCGAGGTGTTAGGCACCGCGTGAAAGATATTGTGTTTCCCCTGCGATCGGTGATTAACTTATAGTCGCACTGCCATCAGTGTACACAGATCCGGCACATGGGCACAGTTACGGCACGTACACCAGAGTGTTACATGTTGTTCCCCCTGTGCCCATGTGTGACCCCCCTGTGCACCTGACGGCTGACGGCCACTCAATACCTTAAAAGGCAATCATATGCCACACCAAAAAATCTATAGCTCACTGTGCAAGTATAAAAAGTACATACAGTCCGCGACACATGATTGACATCACCCTCATTTTCTTAAGTTTCCATACAAATAATTATTTTTGAGAAGTTTGACCATAATTACCTATTAATATTAGATATTTCTAATTACTTTATGCAATAATTCTTCGTATTCGATGCATTGTGCATTTTTGACGAATTTTTACATGAAATCATTTATATAAAAACGTGCGACACATGATCGACCTCACTAATTTTAAATTGTGTTGTGCTAGGAATCACATGGATTGGAAAAATGTGTTATTTTTACGGATGAAAAGCGCTTTACATTAGACGGACTAATACGCATTTTATTTTCATGACATAAGGAAGGAGGAATAGGACATAAGGAATAGGAATAGAATTAATTCACAATTTGCATGATTCTTTATCAAGTAGAGTATTTGAGATAATAAATAAAAATGGTGGTAATGCGCATTATTAAATAAATGTCAAACGTATTAAATTTGGTTCTTCTTTTCACTCAAAATCATTAACCTAAAAACACGTTTGAAATCCTTTGCAAAAAAAAAAAAAAATCAAATGGTGAGGTCAAACATGTGTCGCACGTTTTTATACCTCTTTTCTTTTCTGAAAAATGTACAACGCATCGAATACGGAGAATTGTTGCATAAAATAATTAGGAATTTCTGACATTAAAAAGTAATTATGGTCAGACTTCTTAGAAATAATTATTTGTCTGGAAACTTGATAAAATGTGGGAAAATGTGTCGCGGAGTGAACGAAAATTGGTTGATGCAAAAAGATTTGTTAGAAAACAACGTAAACTACTAATACAACGAGGAGGTTTTCTACCTGTTTTATTAAGAAGTGTATTTTTAGGAGTTATCAAGACATTAATTGAAAAATATGCATAGAAATAATGGGCTTAAGAAAATGCTGCTACTACCACCGGAAGTGTATAATACTGTAAGGACTGATATTGAACAATCCGCAAACTTCATTCTTTGAGAAATCAATAGATAAGTTATTAAAAGGTAAAAATCTGTTTGGTGAAGAAAAATGTTATAATTATAGAAAAGAATTAATAAAATTTTTTAATATAAAACATAAAAGGACGCAAGTTCCCGATATAAACATAACTATAAATCCCATTCAAGAAAATGTACATGCTAAACATATAAGTTTGAGAGATAGTTTCGCTCAGACAAAATTCAGTTGTAAATGAATGACAACAAAGCAATTCAAAATTCACCAGTAAAATATAATATATCGCCTTGATTACCAAAAGAAATTAATCCTCTAAAACAATCTTTATCTTTTAGAGGTAGGCGATAATTACCGAATAAAATTTTTGGAATAGGAGAAATTACTCCACCAAGACAATCTCCTACAGGCAGCGTTTATCAGTTAGCGGAATAGGGAAAAATTTTAATCTACCCACCGAAAGGAAGTTTACATCCGAACCCGATATTGAATCATACAACAAATGGAAGAAGAGGAAGAAAAAACGAAAACGAGAAGACTTCTAAACAGTCTATTTTAAGACTCTCAGAGCTGAGTCCTAAACAATACGAACTTGTATTTCCTATAAGAAAGCCGGTTCGACAGAGTGAGCGTTTAAAAAATAAAACAGAACGAGCCTCAAGAATTTCTGACATTCCTTGGGAAACACTTTAATAATAAGCAAAATGCCTGTAGATATTCCACAAAATAATTTTTTCATTTGTTTGTTAAGTAACAATTTGCTACATTACTATTCGAAAATCTCACTATCCAAGTTTACAAATAAATTAACTCGTCCATGCAAACTTGACGAAAACTGGTGCGTCGGAATTACTGAAATTTCGATTCCTGAATATGAAAGTGAAGTAAGTAAAGAGTAAAAGAGTAAAAATAGATATTGAAGAATTAAAAAAAATACGACAAGTCTTACAAAAGAACATAAATTACTTACAATAAAGATAAATGATAATATTAGACTAGAATGGATGAAGAATTCGAGCTATGGAAAAGGACAAATAAATGTTTCCGCATTTTTGTTAACATGGTTTAACGCAGTTATACCTTCTTGGTATACAATGTACATATTTGGGTAACTTCAAACAACGAATTTGGACTCGCTTAGATGCTGATCTAGAGATCACCGAGATCGTGCGATTTGACACCGTTAGACTTTTTCTTGTGGGGCTTTCTTAAGTCGCAGGTCTATGCGAATAAGCCAGAAACCAGAGTGGCCCGTAAAACCAACATAACCCGGTGGCATCGGTCAAATTCAGCCTGATTTATGCGCCAAAGTCATAGAAAATTGAACATTTCAGATTCGCGCCACTCAGAGAAGCCGCGGTGGACATTTGAACGATGTAATATTCCGTACCTAATGGAATCGATAAGCCTTTCAAACAAATAAAAAATTTCGATGATATCTCACACACACTTTGTTTTATTTAAATTTAAAGATAGGAAGTGCTTAATGAAATTATAATTATATGTATATTATAATTCTCACAATATTGGATAAATTGCATGGTAATTCTTTCAATGTTAAGTTGTGCAATCTAGAAAGATTACTGAAAAGTAATAATTTTAAATGTTTTTTACGAAAAACAAAATTCAGCTTTATAAAAAACTACACCAGTGCCTTTAGATAAGTTACAAATACACATAATTTGAAAATGTTATGACTGATATATTTCTTAACATTCCAACAGGTAAGCGAATATCAAATGTATTTTTAACATAATAAAGGAGTCTTTCGATACTGCTAGACTACAGACAGACCACATGTCTATAATTAAAAAATTGGATCAATTAAAAGTAAAAGATTACCTCATGATGGTAAATCTATTGTAGTAATCACTATTCCATTTACACTGATATAATCAAACTAAGAGTTATAGGAGATAAATCTATAAGATGTAGTTGCATATACACTACTGATGATAAAAAAGTGAGCACAGCAAAATATTCAATAAACTGGTTCAATAAGGCTTGTAAAAAGTAATCAGACTTAAATTATTTTGACAAAAGCGTATTTGTAAGTAAAAGTAGTAATGAAAAATGTTGCTTATATTTACTAAGGTATATTTCCCTCTCTGTTCTTTAAAACTACCTCTAATCTCCTTTTCAATTAAAGACGATGGAATTTCATTCGAAGTAGTATGTAATGCTAACCAAAGTTGATTAATGTTATTTATGGAATTTTTATGGATTTCTCGATCCATGTGGCCCAATTTCCAATTGGGTTCAAATCCGGACTTTAAGGGCATTGATCCATTATTGGGATATTTTTGTCTTTGAATCGGGTCTTTGTCTTCCAGGCTGTATGGCGTGGAGCATTATACTCTTGGAAGGTGTATTCATCACTTCCGAGATCCTTCAAATTGGGAATCAAGCCTTATTCTAGGATATTTGTGTAAATATCCGCGTTTATTTTTACACTTTGTTTCATTTTCACAAGGTTTCCATCCCTTGCTGCCGAAAAACATTCCAATACCATTATCCCCAGATTTCCTTTTGTTGTGGTTTGGCAGCATTGAGGGTTACACATACTGTTCACCGGACCTCCTAATGCAAGTTTGAGGACCATCAGATGATAGACAGAATCTTGATTCTTCAGACCATAACATTTTAGTTCAATTTGTGTTTTGATTAACATTAGCCCATTTCATTCTTTTCCGTTTACGAGTCGCGGAAAGTAAGAGAACTCGCTTCGAAATCCAATTTTCTAAGACGTCGTCAGATGTTGTGTGTCTGCTTACTTGAGATCCTGAAGCTGTATGAAAATTTGCGGCGAGTTCCACAAATAATTTTTTTCTGTTCGTTAATACTGCCATCTTAAAGATGTGTTTATCTCTCTCCGTCAGTTTGCGTGGTCTACCTAACCCGACCTTTCGGGAAAATGTTCCGCGTTCCCTATACGAAGCGATAACTTTGTGCACGCCTCCCGTACTGATGATAACACCTTTTTTCTCATCTCCTTTCTGATGACACGTTGGGGTTTTTCGCTTTCGTGCTATGCAATAAGGAATCCTTCGTTTACTTTAGTCAATTGTTTCCAATTAACCAAAGTACGCTTAATATGTGGCAAATTCATATATAAGCACAGAATCACAATTTGAATAATAATTTCCTTTTTTTTCAAGAAAATCAAACTTCAAGACAGTATGATACTTAAAGTCGTTAAAAGCTACATTTTCTTTATTAAAATTAAATAATTTTCTTTATTTATCATTACGATTAAAAAAGAAAAAGAATTATTAATAATACTTACCGTCTCGCCGGAGCTATTGTTCAAAATGATTGAAGCAACTTTAGACCTTTTCAAAAAGTTAGGTCGCTTGATTTAATTGCTATTTTTTGTCCACACACTGCCAAGTTCAATGAAAAAATGCGCTCTAGGCATTCAAAACAGGTATTTTTATATCTCTTACTTACCCCTTTTCCGTATAGGTAGAAAAAAACTGGTGAAAGTGAAGATGAAGTTCACATATGAAGGACAAATATGAGTGTTCACTTTTTTTTTATCAGTAGTGTATATATATAAGTATTGATTGATTATATATATATATTTATACATTTTGTTGAGGGCGTACAGATTTTTGGGGAAGTGTTCGGGGTGGATATTTGTCGTTTGTGGGGGCGAATAGAGAAACCAAAGGGTTTGCGTTTTGCCCTTTTTATTCCACTTCACTTTACAAAAACTCACTAAACTACCTTATCTAATAAACTTAACTCCGGGTACCGAAAACTTTCCTCGAAATTAGATTGCAGGAAATCTCGGTTTCTCGCGTCGGCTGCCTTATCAAAGAAAATTCAATCAATACATCTTTTGTGCAACGACAGTTTTTTGTCGCATTTTCTTTGTTTTAAGTGCTTTGTTGCATTTGAGCACTTGACCTTGGGTCGCTTATAAATTATAACCGCGAACTAATTTATTGCGTGTGAAGTAGTTTAGGATAGTCTTTTTTCTTAGAATGCATTTCCAGAGGCACTTCATTACTTAAGGTACACAACAATCCTTCACCCCTTGAAAAAAATAATTATTCTTTGAAGAGGAATAATTCTCAGGGCATGCAAAAAAAGATTCACGTGTAGGAAAGTTTTCGTTGTTGGTTGCAATAGTTTTAGATACATATAATTTTTCTTAATGTTATTTAATAATTTGGGTCTTACATATGTAGTATATAATTTTTCTTATAGAATTGATTATTTCGAAATATACATCAAATATATATTTTTTTGATATTGCTTTAAAACAACATATTATTATAATCATTTTTTATTTTTTTTTTTACAATGAATTGCATTCATTTTTTTTGTTTCAATTTTAAATGTTAGTTCCTATCTACTATACCAAAGAAATTATTATTTATATATATAAAATTTTTTTGGAGATCTTATGTTTTGGATTCTCGCTCTTTAAGAGTACTTTGTCACCTATGTAGAAAGAAATGGGTTTGGAGCTCCTATCGTAATATTCTTTAGATTTATTTTTGCTCCTTATAATATTTTTTCGCGCGGTAGCGTAAGTTTTCCGGAGCTTGTATCTAAGCAAATGATAATATATACAAGGATTCTGGTTCTCTTTTTAAATTCGACGGAACGTCGGCAGTGAAACCATAAAGGCAATCCATCAATTACTGTATGCAGATATTTTATAAGCGGGCTGTACGCTTTCTCCAATGCTCCGTTTGATTGGTCGCTTCTGTATTAGGCATTGTGAACCAATATACTAGCTTAGTGAGATTGTCTTCGATTGTCAGAATAATGTTTTTTCCTGACGTAGGCTCGTTTAATGGTCCTACAATGTCGAGATAAACCTTGTCAAAAGGCTTTTTTGCCACATCGGTGAAGACCATTAGCATTTTATTTTGTGGAGAGGCCTTTAATTTCTGGCATTTTGGGCATCGTTTCATATAATTTTTTATATCGCGTACCATGTTCTTCCACTACAATTTTTTCTTAATTCTTTTATATGTTCTGATCACACCCTGTTGACTTCCGAAGAAGAATCGGGATAATCATATAAAATTATCTTGATTTCCTCGGGGCTCCACATTGTTTCGGATTTTGATCGCATATTGATTGGAACCATAACCTCTTTTATTTCACTGGAGCAACAATTCTACAATTTCATCAATACAAAAAAGAAATCTAATGGGTTTCCCCCGATTCTTCATTTCGGCAAGTCCTCCTCTGCCGATAATTGTCAACGTCTTTGGAGAGTTTTACAAACAATCTTTCAACGATCATGACCCTGACCGTAATTTTAGTTATTTTTCCTACTTCCAAATCAGCCCTCAAACGTTTCTCGTTACCATCGATATTGATGATTCTGTTGTTGGCACAAAAATCGGCGCTCTCTCAGATGATTACGTCCCTGGTCCTGATGGGGTATCCGTCATTGTCTTAAAAAGATACGCCGCTTACCTAATCCACCCGCTAACAAACCTTTCTTCTTTCTCTCTCACAGGGTATCTTTCCCAGTTTTTGGAAAGATTCATTTATTAACTCAACCCAAAGATTGTAAAAGTGACATTTCTACTTACCGCCCCATTACTAAATTTTCCTGCATCCCCAAACTTTTTGAAAGCCTAATTTGGCTTTACATACTCAAACATTCTAATCAATGCTGATGAAACAAGATGACCTCAACTGCTTCTCTACTTGGTGCTTGAAAAACCATTTCCACCTGAACATCTCCAAGTGCCAATCAATAACCTACTCACGTAAGCGCCTCGCTCCATGCTTCGGACTTATTTTCTCCTATTCCAATTGTCAGTTCCCTTCATGATCTGGGCATAATTTGCGATAGAAAACTTAATTTCCGTTCTCATATCAATCATATTATCAGCAAAGCCAATTCAGCTTTAGGCTTTGTTAAGTGTTGGTCTAAAGAATGCTCTGACCCTTATATTACTAAATCTCTCTATTTTTGAATTGTCCGGCCCTTTCTGGAATATGCCTGTCAGGTTTGGTCTCCTTACCTAAACTCATTAAACGGATCGAATCTGTAAAACGTAAATTCCTCCGCTTCGTATTACGTGGCCTCCCACGGAGTTCCCAAAGATGACATAAGTACAGTGGATGGTTGAGGAACGCCTTGCTAATCTTTTGCTATAGATACGGCTGTCTCAGCAGCAATAGCTGCTCGTTAGCGTTATTGTATATGGGGGTCTTCTATCATTTTGGTTTGGCGTTAGGGGTGGATTTGAATTAGTAGGCCTTTCAGGAGTAATGAACCTGCTTCTTATGGGAGTGCTCAGAGACATTTCGTGCATCTCGGCTATGTATTGCTTCATCTTGGTAACATTTTTAAATTCTTTTTCGCACACTTCAGATTGATTACCACTTGCTATTGGTGTGGTGGACCTTGAAATTTTAGCATTATCAGAGTTTATCATTTAGAGTATTCAGTTCCAATATGTACATGCAAAACATACTAATTTTCAATTTCTTTCTCATATCATATTTTCCAATGGATTGTTCGATGAATTATCGTAAAGATCAGAACTTTTTCCAATTTTATTTTTATAACATTCGCTTTTTTCCAAGGTAATAATTTTTAAAAAATTGATATGATATTCAGCATCGCGCTGCTTTTTAGATCTTTCGGTTACTAATGGCGGATCATTTGGTTTATGAAGCATTGCGATCATCAAATTTAATGGTGTCGTTTGTACGACAGGCCACTGTACCTTCTCATCTTTAACATCATCAGCGGGAACAAGAATTCCAAGTCGCTTTAGTTTATGGATTCTCAGAAAATATTTGTTACAGTATTCTTTACAACATAAATCACAAAATGCCTCGGGATTAACAACACCTAGACGTTTAAGGTTCTCTACAAAAAAATTGGTTTCTCGTGCTTGCTGTCTTGAAGATGGCGGTAGCTTTCTAGGCTGTGGTGTGAAGGAAACATCTTCGTGTTCCAGTGAAAAATCTTCCCTAAATCCTTCTGGCATTCGAAGAAGATATTTCCTTCTCGATAATATTTCCTATATCATTTTCAATTTGCAAGTTATGTTGGTCATTTGGAGGTGGAATGTCAGAAGCTTTGTTTCGGTGTCATTTCATAGCAAAAATGTTCGTGAAACGTTTATTACATGGGTCGCAGAATACTATAGCCTCAGGAAATAGTGCGTTTTGGGGTGAGTATTGCTGGTTTTGCTGTTTTTGTGGCTGCTGCTGCTGTTGTTGTTGTTACTGTTGTTGCTGCTGCTGTTGTTGTGGTTGTTGTTGTTGTTGCTGTTGCTGTTGTTGCTGTTGTTGCTGCTGCTGTTGCTATTGCTGTTGCTATTGCTGTTGCTATTGCTGTTGCTATTGCTGTTGCTATTGATGGTCAAGCTGTTGTTGTTCGATTTGCATTTGCAAAGCGTGGGTTAGTTGATTTATTTGATTGTTTGACTGCGAATCATTTGAGGGAATCGCAGGATCATAAATGCCGTGTTTGTTTGCCTTATGCGTGTTGAGGAAGTATTTATTACAAAATTCTTTATTACAAAGATCACAGTATACTTCTGGATTGAAAATTCTCAAAGGCCTAGAAAGACCTTCTACTGCGGTAAAAGTGCCTACAGATGGCACACCTAGAAGCAAACATTGAGAAAGATAACCACCACTAGCCGACAATGCAGCAGCAGCTGCTTCTGTTGGGAATGGAAGACCAATCCCAGGTATTGATAACCATTCTTCTGGCCTTGGAAGGTTTACAGTTGATGTACTTTCGCCTAAAATGGAATCACTTGGTTCTGGTTCAATTTTTATTTTTGCTGCAAGAGACTCTACTATGCTGCTTTTAATGTCACAGGGGGGATGACCTCAATTTTCCTCCTTATGAGAATCAGCTAAAATTGATTAACCTGCAACTTTTAGCAACTCGCCGAGATGCTGGCGATATAATTTTTGTCCATCAGATTCTTACTGGTTCTATCGACTGCCCCGAAATCCTTCATAACTTTTCCCTCAACACGAACCACTGCAATGTTAGTTCTTTTCCACTCTTTCATCTTGATCTTCACCGTACCAATTACGAATATTTCGAGCCCATCTCGAGAATGTTACGTAAAGTCAACAACTCTGTCCTCTTTGAATTTCATTTAGACAAAACCTCCCTTATTATTATTTTTATTGGAGTGGGCGAGACGTGTAGCCTCGAGCACTCAGACATTTTTGTCCATTGCACTCATTGACCCATTGTGTTCGTAGAGTAGAATACCATGGTTATCATGCGATTCGAACCCACAGCCTCTTGGACGGTAGGCCAGCGCATTAACAACTGATCTACCGTAGGCCCCACCCAAACCTCCCTTAGATTTGCCCTTTACCAGCCCAGCCCTCCTCTCTAATCATGTCCTCTCCTTAAAGCTCTTCTCTTTCAGCCCCTCTTGTATTTTTCCATTTTTTTGTCATCTAGTTTTTGTATTTATACTCTGTATTTTATTCTTGTATTTTATTTTATTTTAGGTCAGTATATTTGTTTACATATATCGTGGACCATGTGGGACGAAGCACCGTTATGGAGGATCCAATTAGTCACTGATTCAGCTATCGTGAATGTAGATTCCTTAACAACTGATGGTTCCTCTTCGGGCTACATTTTACAGCTTTGTGACTGGAATGTCAACATTTATAACATATTATTTAATTTTTGATTAGCCTTTTTTTGAAAGTATGTTTATTTGAGCTCTTGTCGAATGATTTCAATTTTGCTTCTTTTTTATCAGCTAGGAGTACTTGTGATGTGGATGCTTCTGCATACCCTGCGCTATACATATTCTTCAAGAATTTAAGTTTTTAATTCTGACGGTACCGGTGCTATCCTAAATGTTTCAATTACTTTGGGAAACTGTAGGGTAGCAGTATAGAGAGTAAATCATTATTGATAGAAATGTCTAAAGACCTAAATTTTTCTACGCTAGAAAAAAAAATCAGAAACGTATTCAACAATATTATCATTCTTTCCTTTATTTAGAACTAATTTTTTCAATAGAACTTATTTTCTTGTAGGCACCTTAGGCTCACACATCTTTTGTTGTGACACAATCTTTTACATCTTTTATTAACTGCGGTTTAAACGATAAAGCAGATTTTTTTTTCGCCTTGCGATCACTTTTAATCTATTGGGATAGCTTTCCGTCGTGGTCATCTGCAGGATTTTTCGCCTTTCCATCGACGTAAACCCATAAGTCATTTTTTATTAAAATAGATTGCACCACCACCTTCCATGTGCTATGGTATTTAATTTCTCGATGTTTGTGAAATTTTGCAGCGACAATTCTTGCGTATTTGTTATTACTAATATTTTTACTTGTTCCAAATAATTATCCCGTCGATCACTCCGATCATAACCGATTTTGAGTTTTGCTTGCCCGCAGCTGTAGGTCCCTGGGCACATATCCTAATAAGTTTTAATCCACGTAAGATTACAGTTCAGCTGCCGCTTACAGACTTAAAAGGAAATAAGGAGTTCAAGTCTTCAGATAACCAATCTTACAATTACAATTTTCTGCAATTTCAGATGCATAGTAATCAAGATATTTATTAAATACTTAACAGGATTAAATTTCATGCGATTCACCTGAAGTATATTATACAAGTTCAGATGAGGAGGAATCTCCGAAAAAATTGGATCGCAGCAAAAATCCACATGGGTAGAAGCACACTTCGAGGAAAAAGTCAAGTCGAGAAGACTATGCCAGGAATTAAATACACCGCTGATCTGTCGCCAATCCAAGATCGTATAAACAATCTATGAACGCCTTACATGAATTGCAGCAAGATAATTAGCATCGGAAGAGAGAACCCAAGTAAGAAGTGGAAGATAGAAATATCCAGAAAAATAAGCTCGTCAGTAAGAGTGCTCAGATAACATGCGAAGATTACTAAAAACACTCAGGTAAACGCTCAGTGAATTGCCAGATGGAATATAGCAGTTTCAAATGAGAATGTTCTTATTATGTAATAACGGGTTTAATCTTAATGCTTCCAAGACCATTAATAAAGTTAACACATTGATCAGAATTTTGTACATGTTAAACATGGAAAGTCAGCCGCAAGTAATCTGGTAGTTATTAGCGCACTGTGAATAGCGTCCCAGGAGCTATGCATTCATATTCTACGTATGACGGTCTTCTGCGCTACTTGGTAACAAAATGGACCAAAATTGGACTAATTTTTAACCGTCCCTGGTACATATATCATATGTAAAATGCACAGACAGTGCGTTGGAAAGCTATAGACGCACCTTGCGATAGCGCAGTATCCCATTTGTGGAGCAGAAGAGAAAAATCTTCGTGATGCCAAAACAGAATGTCCCTCTTGCTATCACTCAAAAAAAAAAAAAAAAAATTTCTTTAAGAACGGTACTTGTACAGTAATTCGACAAAATGTAGTAAAACTCTACAGAAACGCTGTTGCATTATAATAGACGCAGTACACTTAGTGAGCGTATTAGCAGTTTTCAGTAACTTTTTGTGCAATTTTTTCTATGATTGCTTTTTTATTTTATTAAAATAAAGTCAAAAAGTATCACTATGCCCAGAGGATTTTTTAAAAATGATAAGTTAAAAGGTGCTATAGATACATATTGGAGCGAAGGTTTTTTAAACTGGGAAATTGCAGGAAAAATTGGAAAATCGAACCATGACGTTAGAAATTATTTGAAAAGCCGTGAAAACTATGGAATCTATCCTGGGAGAAAAAAAATTGTTGGGGAACGGTATTTAAAAAAGATCGGCAGACTTGCTTCTAATTCGACGATCTCTTTAGCGAAAACGAAGGCTACAAGAGGGTTTTCCGCCCATAAATCAACCGTTTCTCGCGCTCTAAAACGAAATCCTAACATTACCAGGGAGTTCATGCAAAAAGCACCACGTCTTGAGCTGCATCACAAGTTCGAACGTCTTACGTTTGCACGTGCTCATATTGCACAAAACTGGGGTCAGGTATGCGTAAAATAACTGGAGGGGTCCATCATTAAATCTTTAGGTAATTTTTCAGATGAGAATTCAACCTTGACGGTCCGGATGACTTGTGGGAATATTGGAGAAATCTACGGAAAGAGCCCCAATATTTTGAAACAAGAAATTGCGGAGGCGGTCTCGGTGTGGGGCGCATTTAATAGAAGCGGAACACTTGAATTAGCCTTTCTGTCTTGCCATATGAATAACCAAATAATCCAATTATCAGGAAGCTCTTCAAGAAAAGCTGCTTTCATATTTAGTACGCTATCTGGAAGAAATTTGATTTATCAGCAAGATAACAGCAAAATCCATGTCAATAGATCCACAAAAACCTGATTTTCAAATCATAAACTTAATTTTCTCGACTGGGCGGCTCGTTCTTCTGACGTTCACTCTATGGAAAACATTTGGGGATGACTGCTTAGAAAAGTGTATGCCGATGAGAAGCAATATAATACAACCAATGAGCTCAAAAATGCAGTTGCTTCAGCTTGGTGAACGATAAGTCCACAAATGCTTAAGCTTTATGCCGAGTAATTGCCAAAAAGGCTCTTACACATAGTTGCCAACCATGGTGGAGTTTATGATTATTAATAAAAATGTTGTATCAATTCGTGCATTTTTATTACTTATAAACTTAGAAAAGTAACGTGCGTCTATAATAATGCAACATGTGTAGGGTTTGGCGCCATCATCTTCTCTTTTACAATTGCTGAGCGTTTTTTCTTACGATGTCCATGCCTTCATGTTGTCACAACTTCTGACTGTCGTATTCGGTCCTTCATGGAATCCAATCTTCTCGACTTTGTAGCGGTCATTATCTAGCAATCCAGTAAGTCTATATGGTCCTAGGAATTTCGCGAAGATCTTAGCACTAGTTGCAAATTACGTCTTCCGAATCGTGAATATTTCGCCGTAGTCGTACTCTTTTCTCCTTCTTTTATCATGTTCTTCCCGAATTTTAGCAAAGGATGTAGCCATATCTCTGGTTTTCGAGCTTTTCTATTGGCGAGGAAACAACGGAAACAATTGCTGCAATGATTGAAAATCTTCCTTTTTTACTTTATATTAATACTCTCTCATTATAATGTCTTCCATTTTTCTAGCTGTGAAGTGATGCTGCTTAGCAACTTATTTAATAATTTCCAGCTCTAGATCTTTGGGGACGCAGAGTAACTTTTCTCCTTTCTGCAATTTTATACAGGATTTTACAGTAAAGTCTTCATATTGTTGGCGTCTCCAATATTTTAAAAATGAGTTTAAAATTATCCTCTTGTGGTTGTAAAGCTCTGATTCTATTAACAAATTCACTTGTGATAGTCATGGTAACGTGATAACAAATAAGCGCATCAACTTTCGCATTCGATTATTGTGTCGTTGTTCCAAAATATAGTTGAAGTCCTGCAAAAACATAACCCATCGGGCTATTCTAAGAGACAACTCTTGCTTTTCCGAGGTCATGTTAAATGCTGCGCAGTCTGTAATTATCTTAAATTCGATCCAAGCAGGTATCCTTCGCGGGAAGTCCCTTCCCTGCAGCATAACTCCAACTATACCAACTATATTGTTAGGAGTTGTGCTGAAAGTCACCCTCTCAACTTCTCTCTCTGCCTTCCAAAAAAGCCCATTCAAAGAATGTGCGGGTAGCGGAGTCTTATACAATAGAGGAAGGCCCGGAAGTGCCCGGCCCCGTGAGCATCTGTGTGAGGTAGTAATCCACCGCAACAAGCTGAGAATTAAGTCAGACACCAAGATCCTGGCCCGCACTACCCAGAACAGATTTCTCCTGGTGAACAGACCGTCGTTTCCTGGTTAAGACGTCAATGGGAATGACCCCCCGACACCCAACACCGGCGGTTCCGAGATCGTACGGTAGGAGCTCGCTATGCGGAGGGCCGTACGCTGTTTCACCGAAAGCAAGCGAATTGTGGCAATTGGGTAGGCCACCAGTAATAGTAATAAATTATCTTCTGATAAGGATCTTAAAAATATGAAAAGTAACTAAGCAAAGCAATATTAATGAGTAAAATAAACACATTTTGAATATTATTATTATTTATTAAAATGTTTTGAATTATGTTTATTGAAGAAGGGTGACTAAATTTGAATGTGATGAAATCTTTTTTGTTTTGTTGAAAGGCTTAAACACGATAGATTTTCATTTCATACTTTTGCGCTAAGATGAGGTCATGTAAGTGCGAACACATTTGATCATCTCAATATTGCGTTGTGTGGCCACTGTGGCTCTGTCAACAATTAAGGCAGTTCTCTGAAATCTTCAATTATTTTAAAACATTTATAAACAGAGCATAGTCACCCATCTTAAAGAAGGTAGTTTTATGCACGCCTGCTATTTTGCATTGATTTAAATTGGCTTTTTTTTGCGCGGAGGTTGTACAGACATACATAATAAAGTGAAAAAGTGCACTTTTATTTTACTTTTTACTTAAAGATCAATAGAGTCAGTGTCAGCCATTGAAGAAATCACGCTTGAACAGTGTCGAAAGTAGGTGTCATAGCGCGTTTCATAAGCTGTAATTGAACGCCACGGTGGCCATAAAGGCTATTCTTCAACCAACTCCCAAACCATGAGTGATGCGTCTGTTCCTCCCACTGTTGCCAAAGTGCGATCACCATACAGAAATCGTGCGCAAGCTAACATTCCTGAGTAAACTTTTGCCTCATTATATTCTGCACGAGAACTTATGCAAGGATATCTGATAAGAAAAGTTAAAAGACATAGTTTAAAATATTGCGATATAAGTCCTTAAGTAGGTATAATGCAGAGATCAGCAATAATATTTGTTTCGTCAATATTCCTACTGTAATAGCAATAAAATTTTATTTTGTTGTTAATATCTAAATAAATATTAATGAAATATTTAATAAAAATAAAAATAAAAATAACTTTTTAAAATTTAACTAATAGTAATTTGGTTATGGGTCATTGGGAATATTTACCTAATTCGCAATTCGTAAGTGAATTGAAAATACTCAACTAATGCGTGATACTGAGTCACAATTTATTTGCTATTTAACTATTAGGCAATTCATTTACACAATTGTTTTATTACTCAAGTAATCGGTACTTCATGGGATAGAAATTTTCAATTACTTACCTAATTCGTAATTTGCAGCCACTGTTACAGCCAATCTTTTTATTTCTTAAGCATTGGGTAATTCATAGGCCACAAATTTGAAAATATTCTTTGTTGAATGACATGTATTGTGTTTCGATGCAAATATTTCATGTTCGACATCACATGTTGCATAAAATGATATGAAATATGTGGCAAGCACATATAACATTGCTATTGTGATTAAATGTTGGACATATCGTATTTAGGTTAATAGTCTTAATGTAAACATTCTATACGTGCTTCGTCACATGTCTTACACAATTGTATGCAACAAGTGATATCACTTATGCCACCCGACAATGGATATTTTCAATTTTGTGGTCCTATGAATTATATAATACTTGAGCAATAAAAATATGATGACTCAAAATTACGAATTAGGTGAGCATTTTAAAATTTTTAGCCAATAAATTACCAATTCCTTGAGTAATAAAAAATTGACACTTAAAATTATAAATTAGTTGAATATTTCAAAATTTGTATCCTACATATAGTCCCAGTTACTTGAGCAATAAAGTAATCGTTAATAACAGTTACCACAATGCTGAGTATTGAAAATTCGTTGTCCATGAATTACCGGTTGAGTAATAGCAATTTTCGGTGAAGAAATGTTCAGTATTTGGGTATTCATAAATGTTTATCTGATCAATTACTAATTATGTGGGGAATGAAAAATTCCAGAAAAGTGATAAGCATTTCACATAATTACATTCGCAATGTTGTAATTAGTTGATGAATTAAAAAATAGAAAAATTGAAAAATTTGAAAATCAAATATTGTTTTGCGGATCTCTGGGAAAACGATGTTACCTAAAAATGCGAAGGTAGCCATCGGCATCTCCTGATACTAAAATATCTTGATTAGAGGACCTATTACAAGTAGTAATTATAGCGGAAGTATTGGTATAATAGCGGTTATTCCACATTCCTGCTACAAGGAAACCAACGGTACAGTTATGAGTCAACCATTTTATATCTTTCATAGCAATCGGGCTTCGTTCCGGAGAAAGTGATTTAGCATCCCAAAATAACAAATCAAAATCTATCGTTACAGTTTGAACGAAGTTTCCATCAATGCTCCAGTCAAGATGAGTCAACGGTTGCGAACCTCTGATTTTATTCACCTTTTTGTACGAAAACCCATCTCTAGACACTCGGAATAAATATATGCTTCCATTTTGTGAGCCCATTGCAATCATATCACCCACTGTAATGCAATAAGATCAGATTGAACCAACTGAATAGTATACATTAATCTCTTTTCTACCTTGGTTATAAGCAATACAGTTCAGAGGAGATCCACACACTCTTAAAGTGAGCATAACAGCACCATTTTCGGAATTTATTACTAATAAATGACCTTCTGTGCTGCCAGCACCTAAAGCCGTTCCAAAAGGATGAAATGCAAGTGAAACACATTCATATCCCGCTTGAATAGTCCAAATTAATTTATGTTTCCTCCAAAGTGCTATGTGTTTGTCATGCCCAGCCGTTGCATATATTTCATCTTCAGGGTGAGCCGCAAGGCCCCATAGTTGGCGTCCATGTCCGAACACAACTTGATTAAACCTTCTTTGTAAGGAACCTTCTAAAATATTATTACGAGTGGTACCAACAAATATATTTCCATCATTTCTCCCCGGCCTTTGTGGATATATAGTTCGAACTCCTCCCGCCGATTCCGGCAACTTAATAAAATATAGTTATGCTAAAAAACATGTAATATGTATATTTATGAAAAAAGGGTACTTACTTTGGTGTCTGTTATGCGTTTATAATTTTGTAATGAGTCCCATGCAGCTATTTTTCGATCCTTTTCTCCACCCGATAACAGAGTTCCTTCTGACAGCATAATTAAGCAACCAATACCTTTCTGATGAGCCTCAAACTCCATCCGGACGAAATAGACACCATCAGAGTCAACACTATATATAGTAATAAATCCATCACTATCAGCGGTAATAACATCCCCATCCGGCTCAAACTGAACGCTTGTAACATGAGTTCTAGTGGGTTGTTTTACTATGTCAGTACGCTCAAAAAACCCATCCTTTCGACGATGCCAGAATGCTAGATGTGCTCTGCCATGAGTTATAATAAGATTATCGTCGAGGGGATGAAAAGCGGCACCCGAAAGTCCTTCTTGAAGCGTCTGTAAATTGATTTCAATGCCAATGCTAAATAGCACATTGGAATCAGATATAATTCAATTACCGCTACTTTTCCTAGGAGATGTCCCCACTGCCACTGCCATACAGACAGAATACTTTCTCGACAGGCATCCACTGCGAGGATATAGCTTCCACCATTCTGTTTAAGTTATAAAAATTAACAATCAACAATATTTACATCATTTTGATATTATTCGTTTCTTAGATTTTTCACAGCCACAAATCGGCTTAAAATTTAAACTGTGTTTTGAATTTTCAGTATAAATTAGCATTACAAAAAAATGCCCAATAGAATGTGCTTTAATATGTGGTAATGTTATTTATATATCTTTAATACCATTTCCTTAATATTTTTATAATTATTATTAGATTAGCAAATAAATTTAAATCGTAGGAATTACTGCAATCTAACTAAAGTCATTGCATTCAGGATTTTCATTTTCGAATTGAACTCACAACCGGAATGGCATACTAAAACCATTCAACAAAATACATATGCCACCCGAGGTCCCATATTTCTTTTATGACTACAAGTGTAAACTTTCTGATATTGCAAATAACTAAACAGAACGGATCCATTTTTTTTATCTATTTTATATATCAGGAGTCCTGAAAATAAACATTTCCAATAAAAACTGCCATGATAAGTAATGGTCAGTTGCCATGGGTCTATGTTTCATACATTTTTCGTGGATAGTTAGCAAAACTTTACATTTAATTTGTAGATTATTGGATATATAAATAAGTTTTGGGGGATTTTCGATAGGTGTCGTAATCTATGATTTGCATTTATTTCAATTTGGTAATAATGCATTATTGAAGTACTAGATGCCAGGTGTCATATATAATACATTAAGTTAAATTGACATTTCATGAAGTACTTTTCTATTCGATTGAAAATGAAGAGGTATGCACCTAAAAACAGCATTTGCGGGATATGTTACTGCATTAGTTTATTTTAAAGAAAAGTGCTACTGTCGGTTTATGTCAGAAATTTGTGGGAAAATCCCTCTATAAAAATTTACGAGTATTGGTTTAAATAATAATATTCCTATTTACATCATTACATTATTATTACAAGAATGTAGGGTATGGTCATGGAAGAATGTAAGTTGTTCTATTAAAGGCTCTATATTGTAGACCAATATTAGTTGATGTTGATATTGGTTCTGGCCGAAAAACATTTGCATAATACCAATGCATAAGGCAAAATCGAAAGGGGTTTTTACATCAAATTACAGCAAATCTAGATTGATTTGGAGTCGAAGAACAACGGAAAATTTATAAGGCGCACGAATTGAGGGATATTTTTCTATAAATCGACGCTTCTCATCAGAACACTTTTTTATAAGATGAAAGTCTTAAAGATATTCAAATTAAATTAGAAATCTAATATTTAATAAAAGTGAGCTCCGTAAAAATTCAAACTCCCCCTTTAGATATCCTCGATTATCAGGCAATTTTGTTGCGTGAAACAGTAATTAACTAAGAGTAAAACAAGTTTATTAATCGTTCTTTGTCATTACATCTACGAGGTCTGTTCAAAAAGTATCGTATGTCCCTCACTTATGCTGACAAGCTTGGCTATCTTGAATGTTCAGTTAATTTTTGGCAGCTATTTTGCTTGGATGTGTTTTGGCTCGTCTTCGATTTTTGCTTATTCCAAAAAATGGATCAAAGAATCAATGGTGGATAATATTTCAAAAGGATAATTCCCGCCTACCCGAATATTATTGAAGGTATAAACTGAGCTTAAGCTCTCCTAACGGATTTTGATGAAATGTTGTTGGTATGTTCATCTATGCTCAAAAGTAAATTGTATTTCCGAGATATCTGGTGTTTTTCGCACATTTATAACAAATTCACTAAAAGTTGACACAAAATTATTTTGGAATCCTTTTCAACTGGGGCAACGTTTGATGATACCAGAAAGGAAACCTTTAGTTTTTAAGTATAATTCGCCCTCATCGTCGAAACATATGCGCGTTGCAAGAGCAAGGGTTTCTACCAAATATCAAGTTTCTGAATTACGACAGTTTCAGGAAAACTATCTGTAACAGATAAACGGAAGCACGAGGGCTTCTATAAGGTTTCTGCTGACGCTGGTACTGGACGATAATAAAATACAGAAACCTGAAAGTAAAAAACTTCAAAGAAAACTCCTGATTTGCCATTTCATATGACAAATGCGTGACTGTCATCGTCGATAAATCAAATAACTTATTGGCATTCTTAATTCTTTTTGGGCAAAAATGCTGAAAATTACAATGGAAAAACATAATTTTTCGAAAGAGCGTGTTTTTATAGCATTTCGTCTAGATCCATAAGGACATCTTAAGCATAATCTGTTCCTTAGCATTTGGAAAATACCAAACGGAAATTCAAAATGTTAGAGGAACTGAAAAAACGTTTAGAAGCAGAGTGGAGTAACCTGGCAATAGAAGCTATTCATGGATCTTTTACTGTACTTTGCGTAAAATAGAAAGTTGTATTGAATCTAAACGATTTTATTTTCTAGGCAGCTTGATTTAACTAGCCTTAAGCTTTTGTGTAGCTTACTTTCTTGAAAAAGCTTATTTCCGATATTTTTAAATGTGGGTTTTGAAAAAGGCATTACATAAAAAATGGTGGTGGTTTGGAATTACATAAAGGACTTATAAAGTGTTTTCTGAGTTCATTTCGTCCATAAGAAAGATTTTTGAATGTGATATTAAAGAGGAAGGACCCATTTTGGGGCTTCGAATTCGAACGTGTTTGGGATGTTCTGCCCCACTTCATATTTTTGATGCAGTTTGTGATGGAGATTGTCTTTTTAAGGTTGTATTAAACAATATTGAAAGAATATTTATAAAATTTTAAAAACTAATCTCACCAGTTGAGAAAATGCTACTGCCATCACACCCGTGTCCAGTTCACCCATCCCAAATACATAAAGCGTTTGCAACGATTCAGTACTCCATATTCGCACATGTGCCTGAGATTTTCTATCTCGACCAGCTCTTTGACCAGATGCCACCAATTCTCGAGATGGATGAACATCCATGCTAGAGATAAAATTTATTTAAATATGGAAAAAAAGTAATAATTATAAAATCGTTACCACATAATATCTTCGGTATGCCCCGTATAGTGTCGCTGTGCTTCTTCATCCCTATCCAGAAGAACTGCCACAGCAGCAACATAATATAGAAGCTCACCAGACGGTAGTACCCAAAGATTTCTTCTAGCATCGATTCCTCGGTATCCATGTCTGTGGAAGAAAGTCACGATATTACTTTAGATCTTAAGATTAAAGTTCTAAAATTCTTTATGGCGAAAAAGATACGTACACCCACTGAAGCATTAGTTTTTTATCTGGCGGTGAATTGTCTGGCGGTGGGTGGTGCACTGGCGGATAAAATGTTCGTCTTAATCCTCGGATAGTTACTTTTGTTGGATCCTCTTTCATAACATCCAACACAGAATATTCGCCGCTTTGGCGTATTATTTCATTATCTGGAGCGTAAAGAATTCGTGGCCTGCTTTTGCTACGAGCTCGTTGTCGAGGTGATACTTTGGGTATTTCATCTTGAACTATAGGTGCGGTCAATGCAGCTCTTGATCTCGAGCGACGAACTGGTGAACCTGTGACTATGGCTGGACCAATTGAAAGATAAAATGTGTCTAAGTCTGTAAATTCATTTCGCAGCTGTGAAAAGCTACGGACCTAATATAAAATAGAATGTAAATATTTACATTTTTTGATCATTTAATATTACCTCTTGTCCACTACCAGTGTACATTTTCTTCGCCCCTGATATTTTAACTACTTGGCCAAGATCTTCCAGTACTTCTTCAAATGGTTGTGAAGTCCTTAAATTTAACAGCACTCGACACTACCGAAAAGAGATTTAAAAATATTGGCTCTAATTTAAAATCGACTTGTAATTCTCCGAAAAGTTAGCGATAATCCCAAAATTTGCACAGTTTTCAGAAAATGTAGACGTTGACAAGTACTGCAAGAAATGCCTTTCGGCTGCATATCATGGTCGCACAGTTAGGCGAAAATATTTTATAAGTGAGATAAACCGTAAAAAGCGTCTAGAATTTGCGAAAAGGTGCAAAAATAAGTCCCTATAATTTTGGCAATAATCACAGATAAGAGTTAATATAACATATTTAACTTAGGCAGGGGGGGCATAGAGACTGAACGGTTGATCGGAGGGTTAGGCAAGTATAGGGCAAGCTTAAGGGAGATTTTGGTAAGATGAAAATCGAAGGCGGCAGAATTGTTGACCATCCGCAACATTCTGTTAAAAGGTTCGAAGTGACCATTTTTAGTACGATAACTTTCAAGTGTGAAAGATCTAACGTTACGGGGGTTAGTGTTAAGGGATATGTTGCATCATCACCTGTGTTCTTGTGCTGCCTCGATCACCATACGCTTTCCACTGTGTCATCACTTCGTTCTTTCCCCTGTTACCTACTACACAATGAGCGCCTGTAAGGTATGTAACGGATCTCTCCCTGGCGACTTGACGGAGTGCGATGGGATTTGTCAGCAATTTTCCCATGTTGCTTGCATAAAGAGCGGCGCCCGTTCAATTCCGTCTTCTGGCCTTTCGACTTGCAACGAGTGCCCCGATCTCAAACCGTGCCATGTACTTTGTGCTCTAGCTACTGTCTCCCAAACCATCACAAGCGAGCAATCATTACTTGCCACTAAATTGCAGTCCTTGTTGGGTAATTCCTTATGCTTCCAGTCTGCCTTTGAGGAGGTCTCGTCTTTCAACGACAAATCTAGTTACTATCTCCGCAATGGACTCTAAGATGGAGGCACTTCTTGAGAAGTATCATTTGCTTCTGTCTAAAGTATTTATTGCGGCGCGTACTTTGGACGACCTCTACTCTACGTTTTTTGTTTCGGATCTTCCCGCGTCTGTCTTGCCATCTGTCGATGATGTCCGCCGCAACGTGAAGCAGATCAGAAACGACCTCGGTTGCTGCTCGGCGGCTGTGAATGCGAATACTGCGTTTTTGGACTCCGTTGATCTTCGTCGCCCCCACCCCTCACCAGCTGCATTGCTATCATCGCCCTCTCTGCCTGTCGCTGTCCTAGATCATGATGCTGTATCGACATGTGCTCCCGCCATCGATGACACGCTCCCCGGTATAGACTGTGAACCTACACCTTCGCCTTCTCTGCCTGTTGCTGCCCTGGATCCCAGCCCTGCCGTTGTCGACATCGTCCAGTCGTTGCCTCGCCCTCAACCCTCTACCTCAACCGTCTCGGTTCAGACTTCCGATTCGGCTCTTGACAATTCTGTGTCTCGATTTGGCACTCTTTGGACCTAACAATTGACTGTGTGATGCTTCGCTACCCTTGCCCTGGTAAACCAGCCTTATTCAAAGTGTCATTACACCGGAAATACGTGTGGCTCTTCTTCTGCCCCGTCAATTACGGTAGTATAAGGATTTCTTCAAAGGTCTGCAAATCAGTTAGCTTTAAGGTTAACTGTACTTCTACAACTAAAATTAAGTCTAATCCTAGCCCTAATGTTAAATCTAATAAGCTTAACCCTCGCCCTAATGCTAAATCAAAGTCTAACACTAGTCTTAACGGTAGAATTAAATCTACTACTTCTCCCACTAATAAAGTTATATCTCCTCGTAGTACTAATAAGATAGTTAATCCCCCCCCACAATCCGCATCGTTCCAATTCTCCCTATTTCGCCACTGCTTCAGCTGACTCCAACTGGCAGCTCAAAACAGACCTTTTCCCGAACTTTAACTTCTCCCCCCTCTTAAATACCCTAATTTTGTTAAATCTTACACCATTTATCCCTCTCTTCCGGCTAATTCGAATCCGCCCATCCCCTCCCGTCCTTCTTCCTCGGTTCAATCTCCTTCCCATCCGAACCCACCCTTCTTCTCATACCAAACCTTCGTTCATTGACCCCCTTCTCCCTCCTGTTGTTAAGCTCACAATGCGATCTGCTGGGTTTTTTTACTAATTCATTAACATAAACAGGAAATCCAGTGGCTACCCCTCCACTTTCAAGCTGAACGACACTTCTTCTTCCGACCCCCGTGCAATAGCTAATCTCTTTGCTCATCACGTTAGTCAATCCTTCAGTGAGCATACTTCCGAGCCCGACGCTAACTGTTTCTACTTCATGGACTCTCGTCCTCAGACCTCCCTTGTTTCTATCAATATTGACCCTGCAATGGTTGCTACTGCCATTTATGCCCTTCCTGATGATCATAACCCAGGCCCTGACGGTATTCCGGCCACCGTACTGAAAAAGTCACTTGATTGGATCCCTGACCTCACTCTTTCAACAATCTATCACCCAGGGTTTTTTCCCGCCCAGGTGGAAAAACTCCTTTATCATCCCCATCCATAAAAATGGTTGCAAGAGTGAGATATCCAACTACCGTCCCATTGCCAAACTTCTCAAATGTTGAAAACCGGGAGGTTGGGGATGAGGAAGATTTAGGCACACTCAAAAAAATACTAGGATGCACTGCACGTGGTTTTTTATTTTTCTTCTGCTTAGCTGGTACAAATTTGGGGGGTCTATCTTCGTCGGTGACTGCAAGCCAAGTGCCGTGTTACGCAGTAGGGAGATCTAGCAAGAGTCTCCGTGTAGATGCTCTTATTATGGGATCTCCGCCGCTTCCTCTTCTCTTTTGCTGTAGAGGCTGTATAGGATGGTGGTCTGCTCTCCGCTGTAGGGATATAACTTGGTGCCGATAAGAGAAGATATGGTGGCTCTTAATAGTTGATGATCTCCTTCCCCTCTCTGCTGGAGCAGGGGACAGTGATGACAACATCCTTCGCTGGCGCCAATCAATTAAACAATTTAATTCTGTTCATTTCTCCCCGCCTTGAAATCTTTGGGTTTCAATAGTGACTTTAACTGTAGGGACTGCTTTATAATATTAATTTGTGCAATAGTGCCAAAGAGAGGGTAGGTTAATTTGGAAATTCAAGTTCAATTCATGCTGCACTTCTGATCTGCATACCTAAACTCTTTGAAAGTATCGTTTACGACTGCTTGTTCTTTCACTGTAAATCGATTCTTTCCCCGTTCCAGCATGGCTTCCTAAAGGCCAGATCGACTACCACCAACCTTCGACTTTGTCTCTAGAATACTGTGTGCTCTTGAGAATGGTGACGAAGTTGACGTCATTGCTACTGACTTCAGCAAGGCGTTTGATAAGATCTCTCATAAATTAATTCTCTTCAAACTACAATTCCTTGGCTTCAATCAGCTCTTTATTTCCTGGATGAAGTCTTATCTTCAACAACGTCAATACAGGGTCCTTTTCTGTTCCTCTGCCTCCAACTCTTTTCTGGCCAACTCATGGATTCCACAGGGAAGCCACTTAGGGCCGTTGCTTTTCATTCTGGCCATCAATAATGTCGAATGTGTTATTCAGCACTCGGACATTTCTATATACGCCGACGCACATAGGGGTATTTTGCTGATCTAGACGGTCATAAACCAATTTATAAGAAGTTGTCGCCGGTAAAAAACAACTGGTTCCTATAGTTATCGAATGACTAGAGAACAATAGACAACCCGTCCCGGTCTCTTATCGGATACACCTGCGCGCTCGTTTTGTCGGAAGTTAGTCATCGCTTCAACTGCACGTATCTTATGCGTTTCCTAAGTGTGATAGTATCTGACAAAAAGTTAAATATTTTCGTGACTACTGACTTCTTTTAAAATATTGTTATGGATATGGATCAAGGAGGTAAGAACGCATATTGTTAAACTATTATGCTGTATTTTTTTTGATAGAATATTGTCATTCGACGTTTGAAGATATAGTTTGAAATTCTTAAAATATCCAACCCAATTTTAAGTTTGGAAAGGTTTTTGTTGTATTTCCGGTTTTTTCCCGGTTATAATGTTAATTGATAACGACAGGTTATAGTTTATATAAAATTATTATGGCCTAATTAGTCGTCCATACCCGCCCCCTTTTCTGCCAGAGGTGACAGACCAAAGCAGTGAAAAAAAAATAAAAATTTTATTTGGCATTTACACTATGTTACCTTGGTAATTATTTGGTTTCAGGGTTACCTGGTCACTCAGGTGTTAGAGTAGTGACCCGTAGATCACTTTTTGATAAAATGAAAGAGCAAAATTTGCCTAATTTTGAAGAAAAATTAAATTACTTGGAAAATTGGATTTTGTCCAGCGAAAACTATTCTGAAGATGAATTAAAGGCGTTGAAGCACAAGTTTTCGCATATTAAGTCGGAATTTAAACAAAGGTGGAAAAAAGCTGATAAAACGGAAGCTAGATTTCTTCATAATAATGACGAATGGAAAAAAAATACATTTGAAATACCGAGAGCGCAGCCTAAAAGTTCGGGTCGACCATCAAAACCATTTAATGAGCTAAGCGAAAGAAGTAAAAGAAGGAAAACTGAAACCTTACGTATTACAGCGGATAAGGATATGTTGATACATGTTGCACAAACAAATTTACAAACATCTGGAAAAAAAGATGCTTCAAGTATACTTAAGCAGATTATGAATTCTCCAACAAGAGCTACAAAGTTAAAAAAAGCATACAAAACAGTACAAGATGACAAAGAAAAAAAGCTAACACCTTTATCGGCACTTTCTGTATTCGTGGAAACTGACCTCACTCGGCGACAATATGAAATAATAAAAAGTGCCAGTAAAAAGTTGTTTCCTAGTTACAGCATCCTACAAAAAGCAAAAAGTGACTGCTATCCGCCCAAAGAGTCATACGAAGTGACTGAAACATGCGTACAAGTAAATCTTCAAGATGTATTAAACCATACTGCAACAAGATTACTGACGTATTTAAAGGATGTTCTACGTGGTCTAAGACAAGATGAATCTGACTCATTAGAGCTGTTTTGCAAGTGGGGCTGTGATGGATCACAGCAGGCACAATTCAAACAAAAGATGGAAAATGACGCCACAGATAGTAACATTTTTCAAAGTAGCTTTGTACCACTTCGTTTGGTATGTGGTACTAAAATAGTATGGCAAAATCCAACCCCATCCTCACCGCGATATTGTCGTCCTATTAGAATCAGATTCGTTAAAGAAACTGTGGATATAACCCAAGAAGAAATTGAGTATGTGGAAAATGCCATTAACGCCCTACAAAAAACAACATTTTTGCTAGAGGAAAAGTCATATTCTGTAAAACATACTATGATGCTTACAATGGTAGACGCAAAAGTATGTAATGCTGCCACACAGACCACGTCAACAATGAAGTGCTACATTTGTGGAGCATCATCGAAAGAACTGAACGATTTAACTATCAAAAGAGATGTTGATGCAGACGCACTTTCATTCGGATTATCCACTTTGCACGCCAGAATTCGTCTGTTTGAGAGCATATTGCACCTCTCATACAAACTCACTGTAAAAAAGTGGCAGTTAAGATCTAACGTTGACAAAGCTATTGTTAAGGAAAGGAAAAAAATCATTCAAGAAAAATTTAGACGTGAAACTGGTCTAATAGTGGATGTACCGAAAGCTGGGTTTGGAAATACCAATGATGGTAACACAAGTAGAAGATTTTTTTCCAATCCTGAATTAACTGCAGAAATAACTGGAGTTGATTATAATTTCATTTACCGACTCAAAGTCATCCTTGAAGTCATATCAAGTGGTCACAAAGTCCATTTGGACAAGTTTGCAGATTATTGCATAGATACGGCGAAACTTTATATAAGTTTGTATCCGTGGTATCCTATGACACCTACGATGCACAAGATCCTGGTGCATGGTGCTACTGTCATAGACAAGGCATTGTTGCCAATTGGGTTACTCTCGGAAGAAGCCGCTGAGGCACGGAATAAACATTTCCGGCTGTACAGGCAGAATTTCGCGAGAAAATTTTCAAGGGTCAAGTGTAACACTGATATTATGAATAGATTATTACTCAGTTCTGACCCACTGATTACTGGAATGAGACCAACCCCCAAAAAAAGAACTTTGCCATTCACGAAAGAAGCAATTGCTTTGATGATTCCTGCTGTACCTGACTCTGAAAGAGACTCAGATTCTGATTTGGAGGAGGTTTCTGGAGATACTGAAAGTGATGAGAATGATGAAGAACCATGGGACTCATCATCATTATAGTTACATGAATTTTATAACATTTTGTTTGAGAAAATAATAAAAATCGAAGTTATAAATTACTAAAATATATTTTTATTATATTTTTTTCCAATATTTTGAGTCATTATTCATTAAAAAAAAAAATATATAGCTTATGGTTAACCTGGACAAGTCCCTGGAGTAAAAAAACTAAATAAATAATTTTGACCGGCTAGATCAGCAAAATACCCCTATGTGCGACGATATGAAAATCTCCAAACGGATATTCTCTACTTCTAACTCTCGACTGCTTCAGGACGACCTCGACAATTTTAGAATTTGGTGTTGTTTGGTTGATGTAATAAAAACTCTCTTGAGCTTAATGTCTTCAAATGCCAATCCATCACTTACTCCCGTAGACGCCCCTCTTCTTCCCCCAGAGTTTATCGGCTATCTGATGAACCTATCCCCTTCGTATCCTCTCTTCGCGATTTAGGCGTCATTTGTGATAGCGAACTTAACTTTCGTGAACACATTGACAGCGTGATTGCTAGAGCCAACTTCGTGCTTGGCTTTGTGAAACGTTGGCCCAAGTAGTTTCAAATCCCTCTTTATTACCTTCGTCAGGCCTCTCCTTGAACATGCTTGCCAAGTATGGTCACCATTTCAATCCAATCGAATCAATAGGATTGAAACTGTCCAGCGTAGGTTCCTTCGCTTCGCTTTAAGTGACCTTCCCTGGTCGGATCATCAAAACCTTTCCCCCTACGAAAACCGTCTCTTACTGATCAACTTGCAGCCCCTGTGGAAGCGACGGGACCTTGCCGATATTACCTTCATTCATCAGCTGTTACCGGTGAGATTGGCGCGACACGATTAGGAAATCGACGTCGAAATGCACGCTGCGCTAACACCACCGACTGATTATTATCATCCAAAAAATGGACACAATTATTCCACGCTTTTGCGGTGTATAGCGCTCCATTGCTTGTCTGTTTGTATTTTGCAGCTGTGTAGTTCACAAATGTCAAATATGATTGACGTACGACGCCATTTGCAATAATTATAACATCTTTCGATAGAGTGATTAATTTTGCGCCACCTTGTATATTGCTTGTCATTGGATGGTGTGGCATAAAAATGCAATGACGAACTATACTCGCTATTTTGCTGGAATGGGTTCATTCCTTTTCCAAAGACTGGTGTCGATCGGTTTTTATAATTTTTTTTATCGTTAGTTTTGAAAATATTAACTGAAAGAATTGTTAAAAGCTGTATTTTTTAAGCTAGTTAGAGGTACGAATACAGCTTGATAAAGAGGTGAGATTTCCTTAATTCCGATCACAACATCTATAGTTTCCTTATAACACTCTGCGTTTAGCGCTATTCTGACTTAGCTAGTAGGTTTATGTTATTTAAAATTGGAACTGCCACAAAAATAAGCAGAATAATTAATAAATATAATAATCAAACTGTTCAAAATAAATTTAAATAAAAAAATTTGTAGCATTTGAACTGCTTTGTTTTTTAATATTCTATTGCCAGGTTGGAAATGCGTCGTCTCGGTTTTGGTTTCCAACTCGACCTGATTTTTTCCGAAATGCTTTGATATGAATAAAAACTATAGATGTAGTCTTTGTTTGGGTGATTCTTGGCATAGCAGCGAAATTACTTGTCATTGTATTTGAATGAAAAAACTTGCTTTATATATACCTAGTCTCGCCATAAATTCTGTCACAAAATTTCTAATGAGCGCTTTCTCAGAAATTAGCCTGGAATTGTACCGTTACCGCACTTTGTAACAAATGTACGGCGTAATATTCCGATCAGTTTGGTGACAGTTTTTGACTCGTAATCATGGAGTGGGGAGTAAAAGAAAATCGTATCGCTGTAATAGCACTCCATAAGTGTGGAAAAAATGCTTCTGAAATTTTGAATTTGTTGAAACCGCTAAAAATTACAAAAAGATTCATTTATCGTGCCATAGAACGATTTAATGAAACCTTACGCATAGATGATAGAGCAAGGACCGGTCGTCCACGTACCGTTAGAACAGTCAGTGCCATCAAAACTGTCCGAGAGCGCATCCGTAGAAATCCACTGCGCAAACAAAATATTTTGTCGAGGGAGTTGGAAATCTCCACAAGATCGATGAGTAGACTCATTCGAGATGATCTTCATATGAAGGCTTATCGTCGGTCAACAGCCCACATGTTGACTCCACGGTTAAAGGAAATAAGATTGGAAGATGCAAGAGTCTCTTGCTTTGGCACGCAACCAATTGTCATGAGAACATCCTCTTTACCGACGAAAAAATGTTTACTGTGGAACAAGTTTTTAATAAACAAAATGATAAGGTTTATGCAACATCATCAGAAGAAGCTAAAAAAACGGTTCCCAGGGTGCAACGAGGCTATCATCCAGCTTCTGTAATGGTTTGGTGGGGTGTATCCCATAAAGGTGTTACAACACTCCATTTTTGCGAAAAAGGTATCAAAACCGGTGCGGCGGTTTATCAAACCAACGTGCTGGAAGGAGTTGTGAAACCTTTATCGCAAACTCTCTTCGGTCGACAACATTGGATCTTCCAGCAAGACGCTGCTCCTGCTCACAAAGCAAAAAGCACACAGGAGTGGCTTCGCAACAATATTCCTGATTTTGTGCAATACAAGAAGATTGGCCATCCGGGAGCCCAGATTTAAATCCGCTGGATTATGCATTATGGACAGAGTTAGAGAACAAGGCCTGTAAAACTCCCCACCGAAATTTGGACAGTCTGAAAAAATCGTTGGTGAAAGCAGCAAATGAAATGTCGTTGAATACCGTACGTGCCGCTATAGACCAGTGGCCACAACATTTAAAAGCTTGTATAAAAGCTAAAGGAGGTCCTTTCGAGTAAAGCTTTTATTAATTAATTAACAATATCTTATTAAAATAAATTTCATTGGAATAAACATATTATCTTTTATTGTTTAGATTTTATGCTTGTTTAAAGTTGTGACAGAATTTATGGCACGACTAGGTATTGTAGTAGTTGTAGAAGGTTCACTTATGTACTGTTTTAAAGAATAATTGAAAAGCTCACTATGTGCTGTCAAATACAACTAAAAGGTACTGGTTATTTGTTTTAAAAAAAATTAAAATATATGTATTTCCAAACCGAGAACCAGTTGCTGAATCTTTTTTATTACAGTGCGTGGTTTCAGCAATCAAATACATCTCTAGTTGAGGAGCCCTGGCTTTTGATTTTTTTGAATAACTCTGACTATCAGAGTATCATCAAAGCTTCGTTTATAATTAACATTTTTGTGATTGAGAAATACAGACATCTATCTGAGAGTCTTCGACATTGTAATTCTCTGCAAATCGAGGAGATCTCTACTCATTTAAAACATCCCCTTAATATTATTTACCAGTTGTTTAATGATCTCTCAAAAAATGAATACTTTTTGTGTCAGACGACGGGTACAAGGACTACACTAGTCATATACACATTTTTCACAAGTTTTCTAAAAGACATTTTTTAATTCATACAGCTAATGTGTCAGTAATTCCACCACCTTCTACAGGAAGATTACGTCTAAGGGGTGTCGACTTTTTACAGCCTATTTATCAGCTATTAAACACGGTCGAAAGAAATTTTCTTAAAACCTATTCGCAGATTTTCTTCAACCGTTAATCTTGAACCGTTAGTTTATATTACAAGACCATTTTTACAATTTCTTGGTAATTGATATCGTAACAGATGAAGGCACTAAAACATTTTACATGAATTTCACTGTGTTACCATAAACATCAAACCAGTAATAAATTCGGTAACACATAGGATGCATTAAAGTAATTAAATTCGGTAACATATAGGATGCATTAAAGTATTTAAATGTGCTTATATTTTCTTTAATTAATATATTAAAGGGAAAAGAAATACCAACATTTTATTGAATTTCAAGCAATATTTTGTTGAATATTTAGAAAAATGTTTTAATATGCTTAAATTTAAATTTTTAATTAATTCTGTTGAACTTTCATATCAAATTTGTTAAAAATCAGATCAATTTCTGGTTATTTATAACTCATGTTGGTTGGCCTTTAGATTGTAAATGAAAATCAAACGAGTATGGCATTAGAACAGAATTCTTATTTTAAATTAAGAGATCAAACGTTCCCAACAAATAACGAGGCTTTTGTGTCGTTGCAGCTAGAAAAACATCGTTTCTAGAAATTTCACTTGAATGATGTGCCTGTATTTAGTAGTGAATTGCGCCATACCAATGATTTAAGACAAATAGATTATCACTAAAAAAATGCATTGACACTTCTCTTGTAACTATTTTTTTGCAGGTAGGTGAAGTTGATGAATTTCATTTATTTTTATAGCAAAATACTATTTCTGTGACTTTGTACAATTGTTCAACAGATTTTGATGCTACTGTTAAAACTAAAATAACGATGAAAATTTAAGACATAAAATTTAACAAATAATTCTTAAATGTTTTCTAAATTTTTAGTATTCTGAAATAATACTTATTGCAAAATTTCCTATTGTAAAACTTATTTATATAAATTGGACTTCGAATTTTTTGAGTTCTACAATCCATTCATTTCAAATTCCAATTTTATTTATTTTGTACTTATCGAAGAACTTGCAAAAATTTTAAATTTCAAACATAATCGGTTCACAGCTTATCATCCGCTATTAAAAGCTTTCTAAAAACTTTGGTATCGTACACTTAAAACTATCATCAGGGCTTACCACGGCATGTCGTCGGTTAAAAACATTACCTTTCATTTACTTGAATTATAAACTTCTTTCAGGGAATAAAAATTCTTCTGAGCTGGAATGTGACAAATTTTGAAATTTTCTATAGATTTCTTAACCTTTAGACACGCTGTTTCAAAATTAGACCAGCTTTTTTAATCATTTGCACAAAAAGCATTTACAATTTAAAAATTGTAGAAACAAACGTTTTTATTTGATAAGAAATCAAATGTATAGTAATGAGAATAATACCAGTAATAATAATAATATATGTATCTATTAGCTTTTAATCAAAGCCATTTATGGAATAATCCCGCGGTATTCACCAGGAGATGAATTTACAAATAATATAATATACATAATAATTTTTCCAACTTACGTTAAACAAAACATATCTATTTGTCTTCTGATAATCGAAATTAGAAGTCAGTACCAAAGAAAAATTTCGCTGAATTATACTTATTTCGCATGGATGTTAAGTAATTCAGTCGATTACACCATAAAATAGCTTATATCGCGCCTGCGGAAAGAAAGAGTAATTTTATCTATACTCAAAAATAATTTGCTAAAAATTATGAAAAACACCTAAAAAATTAATGTAAAGTGACATTGAATACAAGAACATGTTATTAGAAGAAAGAATTTTGTTTTAACCATTTCATGAAACTTGCTTTTCTTACGTTTAATGACATCACATCACATCTCTAATATAAGGGATTACTAAAAAATTAAAATTTGTTGGTTTTTTTCCTTTTTTATTTATTATTCCTGCTCTTTTATTTATTTTTACTTTTTAACGAAGACTTTTTATTTGCGAATCGAACCCAGAGCCCCGAAATGGCATATTTACATAAACCCCAGCCGAAAAAGTCAGCCAACTATGTGTTACCCGAATAAATTAAATGATAAACCCCTTTATTTCGCTGTAATGTAGTTTTTCAATATTAGAAAGTGTGTCTACTTATACTTAATTCTATAAAGTTTACCTTATTTCCTAGAAACTTTTCGTTTATTTAAAATGAATGACCTTCTATAAAATAAGTAAATTTCTGTCTGTCTGTCTCTTTGATTTGAAAAATATACCATACGATAAATAAAAATTGCTTTTAAAAATAGGAAAACGCTATCGATGTTGCATTTCCTTTATTTTAATGATCTTAGGGCAGTTACGGTTTTTATATAAAGATAATTAATTTTATTGTACTAAAATTGAAATCTGTATAGAGTTAGTGTTGTTTGGTGCTCAATAGTAAGTTAATACAGGTTAACACAGTGATCCAGAGAAAAAATTCTTCAGAAGAGTGATTCCAGACAAATAGGCGAATCTGAATTTTTGCGAACTATAAAAAAATTGTTCATTATTGTATTCAGTTATGGAAATCAAGGGGCATATTAGTTTTTTTCACATTTAAGTATAAAAAATATCATAACAATCACTTAGTTACTCTTTTATTTCTTAGATAAATTTTCATTAATTTTTTATTTATTTAATGGTGATCAAAAAAGGGAATGATTACACAAATAAATATTTTTTTAGCATTTTGTCCTCTTAAGAAGCAAACAAAATTTGTTGTAATTTGAAAACAAAAATAATAGTTGAAGTATAGCACATATTTGGTAGAGTATTAAGCCAAGATGTCTTATTAGACATGCATTCCGCAAAAACGGTACAAATACACTGACAAGAAATTAGCGCGTGTAGTTCCTTCTTTTTTGCATTACGTTTTATAAAGGCATTTTATATACATACATATCATATATACATACATATCAATACCTGTCCTTAACTGTGGTTGTTCTCAAGGTTATTTCAAATATGAGACAATACATTTTTGAAACGAAACTTACCTGAATGGTGTGGTCTAAATTATTTATTATTCTTATTACACGGCCTGCACTACGTTTTATTGAACCTGAAGTTGTAGACAATGTCCCCAAATCAGCTTCCATTATTGATGGTTTGCGACTAATCGGCTTTGAGCCCCATCCTTGATTACCAGGTGATGCATACCACATTCCGTTCTTTTTCCCGTAACTGGCTGGCTGTAAAGTGAATTATTATAATTTTAAACTAAATACACGAATTTTACTCTAAATTGAAAAAGAATGATTTTCACCCAATTACGTGTTGGAGACGATAACACCAGAAATGGGAAGTCATCATCACTATCAAACATCGGACTAAGAATTTCGAAATCCATACGAACATTACATTTAATTTCACGCAGCTATTTAACAATTTTTGGATTTGTATGCTATCGTTCAAACCTAATCTCGCAAGCGGCAACCTGACTGCAATTCTTGGTCACTTTTTATTCAAAGCTCTGTTATGACTGAAAAAAGTTTTCACTTTCGAAATTTCACGACAAACGGCAATTAAGGAGTGCGATATCTACCACCGCCCCATACAATCTTCTTTTCCCAGATATGTATGCATGTATATATTTCTTAAGGAAAGCAAGATGTATAACTTTAACAAACATTAGTCGTGTTTTCTTACGGTCAGAGTATGCTTTCCATTCCTCTCACCCTCCACTATAACTACCCCATTTCTCCATGCTTTGACTAAACCCCATCTTATAAGGTAAAAGTTGCTACTGCCACCGTAGCACCTTACATAGCCTGATATCGAGGTGTAAGTAGAATGAAGCATATGAGAGCTATATTTGAATGCTTTTTGTACATTGGCTGTGGTTTTTACGTGACTACTGCTTTACAAATATGTAAGCGATTTAATCGTCATTTTCAGTTTCCACACATGGTTGTCTTTAAGTTTTTGAAAAGTTATTCACTGATATCTGACTATAACTGATGATACAAAGATAATATACTATTTATTAATAACATTCGGTTGTTTACGTACAAACACTAACAATAAGAGCGAATAAACGGTCATTAGCCGTAACCAATTAAAAAAGTATATAAAGGTGTGGATTTTACAACATGTTCTTAAGATTCGTAATCGTCTTAAAGAATGGATTAAGGTTCAAATTTACTGTTTACCACAAACCCTCTTCACATTTCTACTAAAGCATCATGTCATTAGTACAACACCAATATGACAAATAATTGCTTTATTTCATACTTTCATATTTTCATATCATGACTACATAAGAAATAAGTAGGTTGATTTTATCGACCGTAAGTATTTAATTTTCTAATACTGACCTTAGGTAAAGTTTTAAATGCATTCCAAAATTTGTATTAAAATGCCTAATTTACTACTATTACTCGTATTTATAAAATTTTAACATTTTACTATACATTGTGCTGTAGCTTTACAACTAAAAGAAATCCTGAATAAACTAGAAGTATTTCAGGCCCTATTAAAATTAGTCTTGTTTTATTGAGTTTAATCGATCAGGTGATACTAGAAAAAAAATTGTTGACTCTATAAACAAACAAATTATCACGAAAAAATATATTCTCTCTATTTGGTTTTGTAATTCATTACACTTGACAGCCATTTCGGGTAATTTCCTCAGCAAAAGCGGCTTTCCACTATGAATTCATGAAATAAAAATGATGTGATAGCAATCTAACGCCCTTATAAGTAATGCGAACGTAGATTGTTAAAATACAAAATTCAGAGTAATGCTTGGAAATGGTGGTTAATTTCGTTTTTCAGGTTTGTAGAAATGACACGAATACCTCACTCAGAACTTATGTATATACACACAAATTAGCATGCCAAGTTGAAATTAACTCTTTGCGGTTTTTGGATTATTATATGATTGCCACACTTTGAAAATTACCACTCAAACCTTCTACATTAACTGATTTTAATTTCTAAGAAAGTAGTAACGTATTAGCAAAGTATGTATTATCATATGACACACTTACATATAACTTGTAGCATTCGCAAGTTCGTTCGTACGTTATGCATGTGGGTGTAGCCAAGGGGATAGAGCGGACCGTTTTCGTTTTAATAGACCAAGAAAATAATAATTCTTAATTATTATTATATTTCAATTCTTAAAGAAATATAATACAGTGAGAGATAGCAGGCTATGATTGAAAATTTTAAACTAAAAGATAAAACACCGTACATTCCACAAAACTGGAGTTTTAGAGTAAGTTTTTCAGTCGTCAAATAAAGTTGTTCTAATAAACTTGGATGTGACCAAATAGTGTTTTTGTAATTTATCTGTTAATATTTAAAGAGCGAAGTTATTTACTCATACTTAATTAGGAAGATCTTATAAGTAAACGTATGAATGACTTTAGAGTCTAAGATTCCGGCCAAGATCGAATTTCGCCCATTTGTTTTCCTTATTAACGGTATTTTTTTTTATATCAAACACTAGTGGTCCTAGGCAAACGTTGTCCTGCTACAGATCGCTTTCCATGTATAAAAAAAAATTTTAGATCTCGACAACAGCGCCAGAATTGGGTTGAGCGGTTTCGAAGATACGAACACAGTGACATGCAATTTAACTTAATATATAAATAAAGATAATTAGATAAACAAAGCGCGGATGAGTTGCTTAATTACTTTAGGTCAAGACTATCCTTAATTAAAAATAATGAATTATTTTTTTTTTTAATTTCAATGCTTATTTATCTTCTGAACGAATTTAATACTAATTGAGAGTACCAAGCATAAGGAACAAGGTAAAGTTATTGCTTATATTTTACTACTGCTATTACAGGGTTGCCAGGCATAAACAGGTGAGTTGGTATTATAAATCCACGATTTGTTCGCTTAAATATTATGTTTGATAAAAAATATCTTTCCCTAGGAAAACAAACGGGTGAAGGTTAATCTTAATCGGGATCCTGTACTATAAATTAATAACTTTAACCTTATTAGAAAAACATATATTTCTTAAAAGCTAGTGCAAGAAAACTAATAAAACTAAAAAAGAATTAATTATCAGGAGAAATATATATATTAAATTAATTAAATTAATTTAAAACTTTATTGTTTCAAAAACTAAGAAAATGCTATCAATTCTATAAAATTCTTTTTGGGACTATGAAAAATTTAAATTGTTAAACAAAAGAGTGTGTTTAGAATAAATACATATCTTTTTTAGAAACTAAGAAAAAACCAAACAAGTGCGAGTTGTGAAGAGGGTGCCATATGATGAATATGTTATCTACCACGTTTTCTTAAATCTGACGCAAATTTGTTTTTAGAAGTTATAGTTAAGTCTAACGAGTAGTACCTATAATTTATCCCAAGAACAAACTTAAAATTGTAGTTGAAAGACATGTTCTCCCAAAATTCTAATTATTTTAAGACCATAGACTTCTTATAGGTTTTCCTGTAATTTATAAGTAATAAAATATTTTCTGTAATTTTAGGCTCAGTAGTTTTGGTGAATGGATTGGAGCGGGGGGATGGTCAAAAAAATTAATAACGCTCAGAAAGCGCCGTTAGTTCCCAAGCAGGAGAAAAAAAATATGTGAATAATTTTTTTTTTTAATCAATACTACATACTAACGGGTTTTCCATTTCGGGCTTCCGAAAGTATACAACCCTGCGCTGACAACCGTTTGACATATCTGTCAACCAAAGCGTCATATCATTAGTTGAATGTTTGCCATTTTACAATCTGGATCGTTTTAGCATCGCACAACGTGTTAATTTTGTTAAATTATACTACAAAAATGGTGATTCTCCGGCACGCGTATATCGAGCATTACGATCAGATTTTGGTCGTCATGGACGGCCTACAGGGCACACAATTGCTAATGTAGTGCGTAAATTCGAACAAACTGGGTCCGTAGCGGATATTGTGAGACCTGTGCACCATCGTAATGTGCGTTCGGCCGAAAATATTGCTGCTGTTGCTGCCAGTGTGGAGGATGACCCGAATGTTTCGATTCCACGGCGTGCTCAGCAATTGGGCTTATCAAAAACATCATTGTGGCGAATTTTGAATTTGGATTTGCACCTGCATCCATATAAAGTCCAGTTGGTGCAAAAATTAGAGCGTGGTGACCATGGAAGACGGCACCACGTGCCACACAACACGACCGAACATGGCCATATTGCGAACAAAATTTGAAGGACGCATAATTTCGCGTTTTGGTGATGCCAATTGGCCGTCGAGATCGTGCGATTTAAACCCGCTAGATTTTTTTTGTGGGGTTATGCTAAAGACCGTGTCTATGCCGACTCTCCGCAAACTCTTGAGCACTTGAAAGACAACATTCGTCAAGTTATGGCCGAAATACCGCCCCATATGTGCCGAAAAGTCATCGAAAATTATCTGTTTCGGATCAAGGTCTGCGAGGAAGCGCTAGGTGGCCATTTAAATGATGTTGTGTTTCACATATAATGGCATAAACCAAACTTCATTTTGAAATAAAAGTTCAATCGAAATTCGAATTCTAAGTGTGTTTTATTTTGATTTATTTTCGGAATTTAAAAATGGAAAACCCTGTATATGCACAATGTATTTTGTAAATGAGTCGCAAATGCTTTCGTTTTAAAAAAAACGGAATAATTAAATTATATATAATATGCTACCTATTGCAGCCTTTCTAATGAAGCGATTATGAGTTATTCTGAAATTCATGTTAGAGTTCGCAAACTTAAAAAATATATCCACCCATATGTTATTTATAAATATATATATGGTGCTATTTAAGCTATATATTTCTTGATCGATTTTGAACAAATTTAGCTAACATATTTTCTATGGCAATATCTTCGCTTTAAAAAATAAAATTGACGATATTAGAAAAGAAATATATTATATTATAATTTTTAAGGGGCTAAAATTTGATTGAAATAGATTAATAATATCGAAGTTTTAGTGTGTGCAAGTCGATACAAAGAAAGTAGAGAGGTGTTGATAGGGGGGTTTTCCTTTGATTTTTTATTAATTTTACGTATTTTTTCTCTCAGTGCATGTAATCAGAGAGAAGCAGTTTTAGAGCTTTATGTCCAAGTGGTTCTTTAGAAGATTATAAGTAGATTCACCTACATTACCTTAGAAGAATTTGTGGAAGGGGGCTTAATAGATGAGAAGTTGTTGGCTTTGGCCGCTATATAGTATGCACAAACATACCTACATATACCTGTGAATTTATTTGTACAGTATTGCAAATATGTAAAGGTCTTCTATGCAAACTAAAAATTGCAGTGCAATCATTATAAATGCATGAGGAACAGTTTGAAATACTAAGGCAATCGGCCGGGTGCTCTAAACTTTTTCTTACTAGAGTAAATCTCGATTATAGTTGGTTTGCTTTTGTTGGTATCTTAAAAAAATTAAAAGGAGAAGTTTTTTATGAAGCATTCGAAGGTAAGATAATTTACCCGTTTATTTTGTTGCTTAAGTTCTAGTTGAATACTTCTACTACTTGAATCATGCTAATGATTTTACTTGAAAAGAATACAAAAAAATTTAATTTTTGACATTTTGGACATAATATCACTTTTAAAAGAAATGGCTCAAATTATTATTTGTATTTAAAATATAAAAGTTAAAGGACAACTAACAGCAAGGAGCTTAAGGTATTTAAGGACTCAACATTTCAGTGGGATCATTTTTAAAAACCTTTACGACCAGTGTGTTATCTTCGGGTACGTTGAGAAATACGTTGAGATTAATACACGAGGGCAGTTTGATAAGTCAGTGACTTTTTAAATTTCCGCATCCGATCATTGAACTGCAATTGCACGTTCATAATTTCTAACCGGTGCTAAAAAGATTGGAGACGAGACTTGATATATAAAGTGTCAGTAAATCGTCATCTGCAGCAAGAAGGTAAGTAAACATCAGAATTAATCATAATTTGTTGTTATTTTTTTCCAGATATTTAGGGTGTTTAAAGTGTTAAAAAGTATGAATTGTGAAAATTGGCGGCTTAAGTAAAAAATACGGATGAAAATTATTAGAAACTCGCGAAAAAAATTGTATGAAAGAACGAAATGTTAAAATATAGGCGTTCATTTTAAGTGGAAAAGAATGTTTGTACAAATTTTCGTAGAAATCGGAGAGGTTTCCGGATTTCTGACTTAAGCCCTTTTGGCATTAAAAATCCATCACAGAAACCAAGCAAAGGTTTGATAAATACTATGTGGGGATTTTGCACCATCAATTTCAATGATTAAGAAGTGGTTTACTGAGTTTCGTTGTGGTCGCATCAGCACAAGTGACGCCGAAGATTCAGGATCATGAATTACCAATAGATGGGGCACTCTCTATACAAGCTTAAAGCTCTAACCCATATGCAACTTCTACAACTACCTGGGGTAAAGTTTTCCATTAGAGAAAGTAGCAAAGAACTACTGCTTTCTATGCCTTATCTAAATTCAAATAAGAACGAAAGAGATAAGAATAGGCAGCCAAAAATTCTCATCTACAGCACTTACAGTGTAGGCAATAAGATGCAGCGTTTTTTTACCATGAATTTTTAAAGGCGGGCCAATCTGTCGGGCCTCTGCATGCATGGTGTTAGTGTCGTCCCCAGGCAATTTTCCAGCATAGGGAAATCCTGAATTGAGAATGGGGAAGAGGCAGGTAGCACACTCAGAGCATGTATACGGATGCGGGCTGCTTACATTTTTTCACTGTGCATTTTTAAAGGCGAGCCAAACGTATTCGAACATGTGCGCTGCTTTGGGTGGTGAAACGTGATTTTAATTTTCGTTCCGCCTCCCCCTAAATTTTTGTCTTTCTCTCACGCGTGAGCCCTTTATTACTATCCACTTTTAGCAAAATCTGCAAGGCCGGTGGACTAAGGGGACCAAAGTCGAAAAAAGATAAAGGACTACGTCACGAGTGTCCTATCTAGTAATTCATGATCTTTGGTTCAGGTCATCCAAAAGAGGTCGTCACGCCAAAAATCGTCGACGAAAATCCATGGAATGACATTGGGCGATCAGAGAATGAAAGTGTATGAGGTGGCTGAGGCTGTAGGCATCTCAACTGAGCGGGTAGATCACATTTTACATGAATATTTGGATAAGAAGAAGCTGTCCATGTGATGCGTGCCGTGATTGTTCGCACTCGACCACGGTTGCACAACCGTGTGACCTCTTTAAAGGAGTGTTTGGCGATGTTCAACTGCAATCCGAACAAGTTTTTGCGCCGTTTCCTTACCGTGGACGAAACATGGAACCATCATAGCACATCAGAGACCAAGAAACAGTACGTTTCTCCGGGTGAACGTGCACCAAAGAAGACCAATATGGATTTATTGGCTAACAAGGTCATGGTCACAGTTATGTGGGATGCACGCGGTGTGATTCAAATCGATTATCTTGAAAAAGATAAAACGATCACAGCCGAATATTATTCAGAGCTTTTGGAAAGATTCGATATTAATTTGAAGCAGAAACGATTACATTTGGCGAAGAAAATAGTGCTGTTCCATCAAGAAAATGCAGTGATGCATACGTGTGTAGTCACAATGGAAGAAATCCATAAATTACTACGAAATGCTACCCCATCCAGCATATTCTCCACATTTAGCTCCTTGTGACTATTTCACATTTTCTACCTTGAAGAAATGGCTGATCAGTGAGAGGTTTGGGGCGAATGAAGAGGTCATCACTGAAACAAACGCCTATTTTGGGGGCCTGGAGAAAACATATTATTTATATTATTTGGAAGGAATAAAAAAATTGGAAAACGCTTGACTAAACGTATAGAGCTAAAAGGAGGCTATGTTGAGAAATAAAACGCTTATTTGCCGTAAAAAATATCTTCTATTCAAAAAGTAATTCACTTATCAAACTGCCCTCCTATCTACAATGAAAAATTGAATTAATGAGCTACACCACTTTGAAAATTCGTCAAATATTGTATTTTGTAATTATTATTTTTATACTTTTATGAATATTTTAAGTGGTTCCTAATGTCAAAATTCCAATTAAGTATTACCTGAATTATAGCAATTTGAAGTGAGGGCGGCAGAGAATAGCACCGCATACCGAATAGGAAATGAGCAAGTGCGAGCCGACAAAGTTGTGTAATATGTATTGAAATACATAGAAATCTTGATCCTTTCTTCAGAATAAGAGTCTTTGAATTAAACACTTCGTCTGTTGCATCAATCAATATATGGACCAGGAATCAGAGATTGAATGTAATATAGAAATATATTTGATTTTAAGATGCTGATACAGTGCTGATACAGGACAAAATATAATTTTTCAAGATCTAATTGACCGATTCTGCTGAAATTTACACCATATATTCTTTACAATATTCTCTGGCATATAGTATAAGATTGTTTTAACTTAAAATATTAATAGAAAACCAGAAACAGTTATAATTTTTACAACAATAATTTTAATTTTTTTCAATATTATTCAGAGCTTTTGGACAAATTAGATATTGATTTGAAGCAGAAACGACCGCATATGGCGAAGGAAAAAGTGGTATTCCATCAAGACAATGCAAGGGTGCATACGTGTGTAGTCACTATGTCAAAAATCCATAAATTGATTATATGTAGATATGAAATGAAATATTCACCCTATACAAAATTACACCGCTTGCTCACTCTTTTAACGGGATTTGACCAGTCAGTTGTGAGTTCCAATTATTGTCAAATGTATTTTGGAGCATTTTTTATTTAATGATATAAGCGCATGAAGTAATTACACCAAAGAATAAGAAGAAGTCATTTGGCATATTAAGTCCTTTAAAAGAAGTGCTTTGGATATATTTGAATTTCACTCTATTTATTATGTTTCCGACAGATGTATTATTATTAAATGATGAGAATTTGTCTTATCCACAGTATCCTATGTGAATTATTCTTATTTTATGCTTGATTTATCGATGCAAATGATACAAAAATCCACCAAAGCCCCCTAGCGTAATATGAGATAATTTACTATTAAAAGTACTACAGTATTTTTGCGTACGCCTACGTTATCTGTGTCTTTTGGGAAAGATATTTCAGCAAATTAACATTAATAAAAAATATTGTATTTACGGTCGTAAATTGGTCAAGAATGTTTAAGTAATTTCGCTATGTTATCGATTAAGTATGACATTGCAAAAAGTATTGATGTAGATAGACCATATTATTGACAAACTACCCTTAGATAAAGCCAGAAAAGTAAAGTATTGACTTAATATTGTCACATTTCAATGATTTCGTACCTACTTAATGTAAAAATGCTTGAATGTACTCTTAACTTAAATTGCACTTTAAATTTATTTCAGTGTTTCTCTTTCTAATTAGTAAGAAATAATTTAATATCCAATGCTTAAATTAATTTTCCAAATTGTGATAATCGGAAACACGGCAGTGTTTAGCTTCCAAATATTGATACTACCAGGTGTAGAACTTAGTTCCTGTGGGTTTTGTTAGCAGATGGCATCACTGAAGTATATATACATTGTCAATTCGACGTATGTGCTATTTTGTAGAACTATCAATAGGTTATCGCACGGCGTATGTTTTGTTTTCGTAGAAGTGAACTCTTAATTCTGTGTGTCCAGCGAAATATGTATAATTTTGAGCCGATCAACGAGCCTTTGTGGCACGCATTGCTTTTGTTTTATAATGAGAAAACAACTGCAGCTGAGAGCCGGCGTTGCTCGTCGAAACCTATGGCGACTTTGCTCCACACATTAACACTTGTGAGATGTAGTTTAAACGTTTTAAAAGTGGTCAATTTGATGTGAAAGACAAGCAGCATCCTGGACAACCAAAGAAGGACGCAGAGTTAGATAGTTAGCGCAAGCTCAACAGCAGATGGCAGAGCAGCTTAATGTTACACAGAGAGCCATCAGCAAACGTTTGAAGAGCATAGGAAGATATTGAAGGCCGGAAAGTGGGTTCCTCACAAATTCACTGATAGGCAAATGGAAAGGCGCAAAGCAATTTGTGAAACCTTACTTCAGCGCTTCGAGCGAAAGTCTTTCTTGCACTGGATAGTAACGAGCGACGAGAAGTAGATCTATTTTGAGAACCCAAAGCGTAAAGCATCGTGGGTTAGTCCAGGACAGCCATTAACTTCAACATCAAAGCCATATCGTTGCAGGAGAAGGCCATGCTTTGTATCTGCTGGGACCAAAAAGATGTGGTGTATCGAGAGCTCTTAAAACATGGTGAGGCTATTAATATGGCTCGGTACGAACAGCAACTCATCAATTTGAACAACACATTGCTCAAAAATCGGCCGATATGGGCGAGAAGATACGGAAAAGCAATTCTCCTCAATGACAACGTTCCTCTCATATAATAAATACGTTGAAAACACTAAATTGGGAAATTCTACCTCACCCGCCGTATTCACTCGATCTGGCCCCGTCCGACTACTACCTCTTTTCTTCGATGTCACATGCCATTAGAGAGCAGCACTTCAAAACTTATGAAGAACTCAAAAAATGGGTTGATGACTGGTTAGCTTTGAAACCGGAACGTTCTCTTGGAAGGGAATTCATAAGTTACCTGAAAGATGGGGTAAATGTATATCTAATGACGGTGCATACTTTGAATAAAGAATATTTAACAGTTTTTTCACAAATATTGCGCATTTTTTGAAAAAAAAACCGAAAAAAAAACAGAAATTAAGTTCTACACCTGGTAGATACGAAATCATTGGCATCGAAATATCTTTAGTATCTATTAATTTCCTCTTTAATTTGTTGATTTTGGAATATTGGATCCGCCATTTTGATCTTTAAATTTCGAAAGTGGATTCGTATTTGCCATTTTGGAACCCACGAATAATAATTAGCCTATATATTGCTACTATTAGTACTATTTGCAAGCTTTCTTGTGATATAGGTATTTATTATGAGTAACCTATCATATGTCCTATCTACAAAGAGAATGATTAGGATTTATAGAATAAATCCGTGTTTTTTTTGCCTATTATTTGTAAAAGAAAAGGATATAAAATTTACATTCTACTGCATGTACATGGCATTATCGATTATATTTAATAGCCATTACTTATTAAACAAAGCCAAATAAATCAAAACTACTAAATAGATATAAACTGAAGTTATCCTTACGGAGTTAACGGTGAATTTTATGTGGAACTCTACAAAATCTAAATTCTTTTGATATAGCTGTTATAATTCAAACAATGCAATTTCGTTCATACAAAAAACGCAATTTGGTCAAGGGACTATATTTGACAGTTTATGTCCAATTTTTCTGTAAGATCCCCCAGAGTTTCATTAATATAAAAAAATCATTTTGTACAGTATTACACTGGGTGTATACCATAATATACTTATTCATGAGAAGGAACAAGTAAAATTGTAACGTTTTTCACTGCGGTGTTTCAAGAAAGGGCTCAATTTTAAGCAGAATCGCTTTTTTGTAGGATTTTTAATAGCCGAATTAATCATAATAGTTATAATACTTTTGTGAAAGAAAATTATTTTCTGGAAATTTGGTTATTGGTTATCAATTAATTTCAAAACATAAAAAAAAATACAGTGATGTCATGTTTTATTTAAACATCAAATAATTGAGTACTGCGGGTGAAAAAGAGGAAACACATCGGATAATTGCCGAGTATTAGTTTTCCATGAGGACATGCATTTAGGGGGCCTCTTATAAATTCAACAATACCTGGGCAACCGATCTCTGCTCAGGGCAGACACAAAACGTTTAGCAAAATCTCTTGTGTATAAATTATTGTTTGGTTATTAGTTTATAACCCAAAATTTTTTCAAGCAAACCTACCAACCTGGGTAGGTACCTATTTGGTTTTTGTGTTTTTTAAATATGTCAGCGAAGCGAATATAGTAAAATCAAACTTTGGTCGAGGAATGACCAGAATAATAAAATTTAATTATTTTGAGAATATTTGTTTGTATTAGAAGTACATTAAATTGCTTATCTGTTACACAGTTATTACAATTTTAAGTATTGGGTACTAATCCAAATTGAAATTTTCAGAGTTACCTATCAAAAACATAAATTACGCACAAAAAGGTATTTGAAATGAATTCACTATAATTTTTACCAGTCATAGATATCACGCGGACAAGTCAAGTTTGTAGCTTTGTATGTAAAAACGCGGAGAAAACGAATTTTCCCAGAAATGAGACCTAGCTAGATCGCTAGATTGTGGCCCCGTAAACCATGGTAATTTTTTCGAAATCGTTTTTGAGAACGTCATTACAAACTGAACAAAAAATGTACAAAGTTTGCTCGTGTAGTAGTATAAGATTACATTCCCCGAGATTGACTATTGGGTATGCTTCGGATCCCTACATTTTTACGGCATGTCATTAATAGAATACTGTAGAATGTAATATACTTCAATGCAAGAAATGTAGTCTTGAAAACAGAAATATATTTTCATTGAATTTAATACACTTAACAATTAAATCAAAAATATAATGAATTTTAATCAAAAAATTCAAACATTGGTAGTTTTAGGAAAAGTAACACATATCCTTAAATTAAAATCAAAAAAGTATTAAAATTGTGAAATATTTTTTTTGTTTTGAAGAAAGTATGAATTTCTTTCAATCAAATAACAGTTTGATGATAACATATCAGTTTACTAAATTCAATTTCACTACTATGACTTTATTTTAATAAAATGATTTCATTGGAACCAAATTATGAACAACTTTGGTTGATTTTACTGTAATTTTTTTTAAATAATTATTTTTAAAAATAGTTTAATTTTCAGTAAAGAAAAAATTATAAACTTGCACATTACGGTAATGTAAAAAGTTAATTTCGATTCATAATAATTTTGTGTTTGCAGCCACGTCAGCTAATTACAACATTTTCCCTGAAAATAAAAGAAATCAAGCTGAAAGAATTAAAGAACATGAACTAACTAAAAGCACTAGAAAGCACAAGTCTCGTAGGAAATTTCTTTTTTTTTCCTTTCTATTTACAATTTTTATTTAAGCCATAATTTCATGCAAATATATGTATTACGGTCGACGATACCAGAATATCAAGTGTAGAGGGAAAAGTGAACGCTAATTAAGTCAGTAGCGACTATTTAATGACCTTGCCCCCAATAATTTGGCCAAACACGCTTCAGTTGATATATGTAGTAAACTTATTTATGCCGTTTGACTTTTAGTTTGACCATTTCGCAATTATGAAGTTGGTGAATTTTTGGGAAAAATTCCTCTTATTGGCTAGCTCAATATAATGAATTTTGCGTGTTTGAAAGAAACGCTAACTAGAGTTTGTTAGGCATATTTTCTATCCATAATTAAGTTCTATGTTTTCTTAAGAAAAGAAAAAGTTGAAAACACTTGCTCAAGGGTATAAAGCTGATTAAAGTGTTAACCAACACTATCGTTACTTACCTTAAATGATTTGAAAGAAGACACTACATATGAAGCGCCATCTTCGAGCTCATCCAAATTGTACTTTCTGTCACCATCCATTGAAAATATGTACCTAGCACCACGTGGTAGATCAATCTTTGGTGAAATTTTATCTAACATAGCTTCAAGTGACGTAATATCCCGTCCAGGGCGAAAACGAAACTCTACGCCTGGAAAAAATGGATCCCCATTTCTGTAAAAAATTACTCGTCGAGCTTTCCAATAAGAAAGGTTAGAGTATCGGCTTACAGCAACAGCCGAATTTGAAGACAGTTCTGGACGTGATTTTGATCGTGTTATTGGAATAACGGGAGGTTGAGAAGAATTTTCACTCATATTGTCTACTACAATTGGACTCACTATTCCACTTTGTTCATTTCGATTCCAATAACTACCACCTAGTAACATCACATTATTTCCGCGTACAGAATTTTCAAAATCTTCATCTTCACTATTTAATTGAATATGTGAATTGTTTATATCGAGGGAATTGTCCTTCGTATTTGGTTCATTTAAATTTCCACCTTCATTTAACTGGCCGGACGATGATGCATTAGGTTCGAAAGTTGTTACAGCACTGGCACGTGGTGGAGATATTTGGTCGTCCATCGATTGCATCGCATCAGGTGAAGTAGTTTCATTCAACATATTACTCGAAACCTATAAACTATAAAGTTTGTGTGGTTATTTTTTTTAATTGTGTAAATTGATTGATTCTTATTATATGGTAGTTTTTTATTACACGTAAATTATGTCGCACTACGGCATACACAGTAATATAGGGTCATGCTTATTTTTATTTTAAAAAAATGCCATATCACAACCAGAAGGAAGAAAATAGGTTAAGGAGCTTGTCAATATATCCAAAAGTATATCAGCAAAAATCAATTTTTGATAGCACCGGTCGCCTGGAAATACCACTTCCCCTTTTAATCAAATGATTGATATGAAACTGCTTTGCTTCTTATTGCTAGTGCAGGAATCCCGTGGCTGCAGAAGGATTGAGTTAACATTATTTGACTAACTACCGAGTTTTCACTAAAGTCGAATATGGATAAAACAAAGGCGTACACTGACCGTTATTGCACCTTATCCTGTTTATTTATAATGTACCTACGTAGAATGGAAACAGAAAGCGCAAAACCCCACGAAAAACTTTGCTAGGGTGACCTCTTGCGGTATGTGGTCACGGTAGCCAATGCCCGGCTTTATCCTCTAGCAATACCTTACTTAGTTCAGTGTTTGTATGCTTGGCTGAAAGCATGTACATTTTCATTCCTTATAAGCATGGCAGGAGTCTTTTAATCTTTGTTTCCCATTCAATAAGAAAGCTTGACCGCTGGAGTTGTTTGTATACAGCGACTGGAAATAACCTAAATTATGGCCCGTCTTGCGTTTGTATATAAAAACCTTTAAGAATTCGGTTATAAACCAATTATTGCACCATTTTTTTTATTATATGTTATTAATTATTATGAGTGCTCTGTTTGTGTGCTGAATAAAGTTTTTCTTCCTTTATAAGTCAGATTATATGTACATACTAAGTGCGATAAATGCAAAAATGTGCGTAAAAAAATTTACGCATTTGTAGCACAAGTAGGTTTTTGGAAAAAATTCCAAAAGTCTAGAAACGTTAAAATTCAATGAATGAATGAATGATACTACTATAAGTTTCACATTATTGCTGGATTGCTAGCAGAGGGATTTTTCATAAAAATAGCAATAAGTTATACCTATATGGCAGTATAGAATCATATCATTTTATACTATTTTACTTTCACCATCGTAATACATTTTTTTCACAGAAAAACAAAAATAGAATAGAATAGATATTTACTAAAGTAATATACAATAAGTAACGAGAATTCGTGGATATATATGTTCTTTACAAATTGAGATATGACAGTGGGCGATGAGAAAAGAGATAATTAATACAGTGTCTTTGAAAATTAACGTCTAAAAGTTTTTTTTTTTTTGTTTTTTTTTTTTTTTTAATAAAATACCTAAAAGTTTTGATTTTTTTGAGTTTCTTTATTTCTATAACAATTATATGCGAAAAGTGACATAGTACATATAAAAAAACAAAATACCAACCAATAATTCCATCAAAAAATATTTTCAGCAGAACGTCCACTATTTGGTCTGGTGGACATTTGTTTATCTTCGACAGAACCTCTTTAAATTTTTTCACCAATTTTTGAATTGATCGAGCCATTTGGATAACGATTTATACCAAAAATACCACAAATTTAACGAAATGTACTTTTGGAAAATCGACTAGAAGCATAATAAGTTTGCATAATTTTAATCCATGGTTAAAATTGGACATGTGGCTACTTGAAAAATGTCAAAGATAATATAAAAAAAATCGATCAAGAGCGAGTCGAGAGATCAGGGTTCCATACGGAACTCTATCAACAAACAGTCAATCGACGGAATTGAGCCACATTGTGACATTAGTAAATAAGTTATTGTTTAGTTTATTATTATTGTTTTACTTCTTCCAAATATACGTCGTTTTCGAGAAAAACATATGTATATAACAGACCGACGGACGAACCCACGAGCGGTCCTATAAAAAAATATATACCCTTACAAGTATGATGCCTACAAGTTAGCAAGATAGATTCCAGAAGTTATACATTTTTTGCAAGACCCTGGGGTTTTATTCTCTATTACGAAAATGTGTTTCATTCGAAACTAAATTGCATTCGTATTCTCTATAACAAATATGTTCAATCTGGTACATTAACTAATTACATCTAGTGTGTATTTCTTTATTCATTCCAAAGAAGGAAGAGAACGAATAGAATTCTTACGGAATATACTGTAGGGAACGAATAAAGAAACAACTTGGAACACTTGGAATAAGATTGTTACATTTATTTGTCCTGACAATTTGAATTTTTGAACGAAGGCGGTTTTAAACATTTTTGGTGGAATTTTTGATTTTAGGTAATAATAATAATAATAATGGATATAGAAATATTAATACCTTTATTAAGTGAAACTTGGACTTATTTTTCAATAGTGATAGTGACGACGAGGACGATTTACCACAACGGAGAAGTGTATCTAAAAACGAAGGTTTTTTCGAGTATAGAATAGCTCGCTTTAATCACATTCAATTTAAGAGCCATTTTCGGCTTGCGTCAGCTTAGTTAATTCTCTATATAGAGACTTGCGTGTCGTTGATGCGAAGCAAACCGATGTGTGACCTAAGGCTTTGGTATCTTGCTAATACCGAATGCTTCCGGTAAGTCTTTTCAGTATTTATCTCCAAAACACGTTTGAATTAAAAACTTTTCTGTTGTAGATAGACTCGGTGCAGCAAACAAAGTTTGTTGGACAACAGTGTTTGCTAAATGCAAATTAATTCAGCAAGTGAACTTCGATAATCAAAATAGCCGATGGCCAAATCAGGAAGAAGTTTGTACTACCGCAAACTTTTACGAAGAGAAAACGAGATTCTCAGGTGTCATTGGGTGTGTAGATAGCATTCACGTCCCCATACTAGTGCCAAAATTAAATCCGAATTCATATATAAACCGGAAAAAATATCACTCAGTAGTTCTACAAGCAGTTTGCAACGCGAAGATTATGTTTTTACAATACTACGCAGGGAAAGCTTTTCGTCTATCAAAATTACATAGAAGGATTACAGATGGTAAACGTTTGGTAATAATCATATTTATGATTATGGGCTTAAAACATATCTCCTGACGGCATTTAAGGATAATGGTAGTTTGTCGGAGCAAGAAAATGAATTTAATAAAACTCACTCCCATATCACTCCACTCCCATATCGCCGTCTAGGAGAATTTAGGCCTTACAGACTATTTAGAAATTATTCCTTTAATTATTATAGTTTTCTGCATTTTGCATAATTTGTGTTTGAAAGAAAATGATGAATTCGATTTCGAATTCATAGAAGAAATAGATTTAAGTTCTCCAAATACATCGGAAAACAATCAACTTGAAGTTCAGGCTAAGAGGAACAGAATTGCAAAAGCATATTAAAGAATTATTTAAATAACATAAAGATTTGTTTGTCATCTCTTACAAATATAAGTATTATTATAGTTATAAGAAGTTTTTTTTTAACAGCTTCCTTGGTGATTAACAATATTATCACATTTTATTACTTTACACTAACACTACCACAGTTTATTTTTAATGGAAAATGTTGGGATTATCAACCATATTTTCAAGGAATAAAAGTAGGATAGAATGTTGCTACCATGACAAAAACATACAATAATAAATAATTTATAAACTAATAGTGGTCATAATTATATTAAAAAAATTCTACGTATTTTTGCTTAAATTATTTACTAACTTCTCGAATAAGTTGAGGAATTTGTCAGCCCTTTTCATCTTTTCCTGATGTCGTTTCTGTCTGGCTATCTCCCCATCCCTGGCTTTCCGTTTTTGAGACCCACTCCTATAAAGGGGAACGGTTCCATCAGACGAATTATCCGTCACTTCTATAACATCCATGAAAGAATTGTTATCTGATGATCTATTGATGTCCACAGTGTTATCCAAGCTCGAACATATTGTTGGAGGATTTATTTCTGGACGTTTGAATAACAACTTACCCATATCGTCAAAATACTTCCAATTTTTGCGGCAGTTCCCACTTGCACCAGAATGGTCCTTAATTTTTTTATACATGGTCTTTAAATTGCATTGTTCCGGTATAAAATATTTGAACCGAATTCTTTGCATTTCCAGAGAAATGTTCCCCCAAACTTTCTTCTTTTGTAACATTTCAAAACGATTCATTTTTTTCTCATAATTGTCAATTAAGCATTTTATGTCGCCTAGGCTCCCCTTCAGTCCTGTTTATAAAATATTATAAAAGGAAGTCTATTAGGTCATATCATTATTTACAAATAATTGATTCCATCATATCTCTGTTTTATTTTTAAATTTTGCTAGCTTACATAGGAATATTCCTTTTATTCCATCTTTTGAGACAGATAAAAAAAAATACGTTCGGAATATTTCGCAGTAATAAAGAAACGTGGAACGGAATGTTCGGAATATTTTTGATGAATAAAGAAAGGCATCCGAATAATCCGAATGAATAGAGAAATACACCCTTAGTGCTTTATTGTTTGAAATGTCAAATTTGTTAATTGCCGCAAATTTTAAGAAAGCTTTATGTCGATTAAGCAGCAAAAAGGCATTGTTTTAAAAATAAGCGGTATTCCTGGAGTAATTGGTGTTATAGGCGGTACTCACTTAAAAATAATAAGGCCAAAAGGAATCGGAACATTAATATTTTGGGCGAAAGGGATACCGTACTATAAATGTTACAGTTTGGAGTGTGATTAATTTTATATCAGTAGTGTTCTATTTTAGATTTATGATCATATGATGAAAATAAATCATAAACAATCAAAAAGAGTTTACAGTTTGATTTGAAATCTCATATTGAAATTCCTAGATTTTTAAGAAATTAATTTCAGTTACCTTTGAGTTCAATTAATTTTTTCTTTCTAAATAGTTGAATTAATTCAATAGAAAAATTTCACCGAATTAGTTTCACGTTTTGGATTGAAAAACTAATTAAAATCAAAGGTATCTAGAATAATGTGCGCTCTTTTCGCAAAATTTTGAACCAAATTTTGCAACAAAGCTTCGCTTATCTCGTCAATACAGCGTCGAATTTCATCTTTCAGAGTTGTCAGTTGTCAGTTGTTAGTCGTTTGTGGTTCGTTCACGTAAACTCGGTCTTTCAAATGGCCCCACAGAAACGTGAAGATGATCTTTATGCAAAATGTTGCGCAAAGTGCCTCTGGTGATGCCTAATTGTTGCGAACGTCGACGAGTTGATGTTCCAGCTTCATTCTCAACACTTTGCTGTACAGCGGCTATGTTTGCATCACTACGGCCACTACGAGCATATTTGTCTATTGTCAGCAACAGTACCGTGAGCATCGAATTTGGTGATTATATTACGCACAGCGGTCTTAGAAGGAGCCTGATTACGAGAAAAAGCTGCTCGAATTTTACGAAGTGATACAGTAAAACTTTCATCATTTTGATAGTAAATTTTCACAATTCAAATTCGTTGTTGAAGAGTGTAGCATTCCATGGTACACCCGTCTCTTGATTTGTACGGTACTTAATTCTCACGGTTTCGCTTTTACACAGTTTTTAAATTAAACAAAAAATAAAGAGTATCATATTAAGGACCACATTTTTTTAAATCGAGCTTTTAAAAGTCATTTAACCTAACGCACCTTTCTTTAAAACTTCGCAAAGGTCGTTTTTTTTATCTTGAATTATTAATGCAAGGAAAGATAGAAAGAAAACTTTTAAGTGAATTCCAATAACAGGTGAAAAAGGACAGTTTTGTATTTTCAATAACTCCTACTACTTTTGTAATATTGTTTTAAAAAACAAAACTGATTCGGAAGGAAAGGTAAACAATTAGTTTGGAAAAAAAAATGAAATTTTGGATAAACTAAAATCTGGACAAGGATCAACATCCGTAGCAAAAGAATATGGAAAGAATGAGGTAATGTTAGAACAATAAAACGAATGGAAGATTCTATTCGAAAAGGTGTAGCTAGTGGAACTGCTGTAAGTGCAAATTTTTCTACATACAATCGAGATTAATAGAATCATTAGAAAAAGTACTAGTCATTTGGATAGACGACAATAGTAAAACAAAAAAAACAAAAAAATAAAACGGTGGATTCAAATACGATAAGACATAAAGCACTTAATATTTATAGCTCTTTAAAAGAAATGCAACAAATTTCATCTTCTACAGAATTCAGTGCAAGCAACGGATGGTGTGAAAACTTTATATTAAAATAACATTCAACTTAAAGGGGAAATTGCTTCCGGTGTTGAAAAATGAAAGAAACTTTTACTGAGAAATGTGAAAGGAAAGGATTTAGAAAAATACGTGTGCATTGGGCGTCCCAAAAAAACATCCTGGATTACGTGCACGGTGTTTGAAAATTGGTTCTATGATTGTTTCGTACCGGAAGTAAAAAGTTATTAACAAGAAAAAAAACCTTGACTTTAAGGTTCTATTGCTCCAAGACAATTCACCAAGTCATCTAATTGATTTGCAACTTGCAAATGTCAACTTGCAACTTCATTAATTCAATTCATGATCAGGGGATAATTTCTGAGTTTATGTGTTACTATATTAGACTAGTGAATTGGATGAGAATCCGTCACTTAATTTACCTGAACTGTGGAAAAATTTTACAATCGTAAATTATGTAACAAATTTCATTTCAGCCGTCGTCGAAACAAGAAAGCCTGGGGCCCTTTTAGTTTGGCCCAAAGAAGCAACCAATACTCACTGTACAGTACAACATATACCGTTTGCAGGGTCTGGGTCCACCAATATTGCCCAGGAGCCTGCTTAACACCGTCGTAACCACAGCCGCCTTATCCGCCCTGTTCCAGACATCTTCCCAGAAGGTGAGCCTGCAATCTAGGCTTACCCACAGGTAGTTAATCACAGGTTTCGTCTGCACCGAGGGGCATGCGCTTCTTTCTTTCTCCATTCTTCGCCTCATAGGTGAGCGTGTGGTCCTTCAGGTAATTCTCCATTAACCGCAAGAGAGGCGGACCCTGAAGTCGCGCTTTAACACATTAAGCGCGTCTCGAGTGAAAGGCGTTGTGCACATCCAGAGTGAACAGTAGACACACCGAGCGGGAATAATGGTTCTCACGCTCGGTGGCCCAAGCCACGTCGACTACCTCCTGGATAGTGTGCACCGTTGGCTTCCCTTGCCAAAAACCGTACTGGCTGTAGGAAAGGTCCCCAGGGGACACGATAACCGCATGGAGGCGAGGCTTGAGGATCTTCTTTAGCAGTTTTTCAGCTGTGTCAAGCCTCTGGTCTGTTAAAAAAGTATCGCGAATTTTGAATTTCCGTGGGCTATGTATATTCGATTTCTTATGGTGTTATGCTGGTACTCATGTTTCTCACTTATGCTGACAAGCTCGGCTATTTTGAATGTTCAGTTAATTTTTGACAGCTATTTTGCTTAGACGTGTTTTGGCTCGTCTTCGATTTTTGCCTATTCCAAAAAATGGATCAAAGAATCTACATCAATTTTGTCTGAAAAACAAAATTAAGTGCACGGACGCATTTCAAATGTTGACTGTGGCGTATGGTTAAGCTACCTTGGACCAAAGCAACGTTTATCGGTGGTACAAAATATTCTCAAAGGGCCGAGAAGATATGAGCGACGAAGAACGTATCGGACGTCCGAGCACATCAACAACGTAGGAGAATGACGAATAAGTGAAGAAAATGGTATTGGCCAATCGTCGAATCACCGTTAGAGAAATTGCTGGGGACCTAAACATATCGATTGGCTCGTGACATTGGATTCATTTCTTTTCTTCGATTGCAGGGGCGTGGTGCATCACGAGTTCTTGCCACATGGTAGAACGGTCAATAAGGAATATTACCTGTAAGTTATGTGCAATTTGCTCGAAGCAATCTGCCAAAAACGCCCGGATTTGCGGAAGAACAACATTGGTTTTTGCACCATGATAACGTCCCTGCTCACACATCGTTGCTTGTGATCGAACACTAATGATGCCGCAGCCACTGTATTCCCCAGACCTGGCACCCTGTGACTTTTTCTTGTTCCTAAAACTGAAGAAGTCATGGATGGACGACGCTTCGCCATGATTGAGGAGATAAAGACAGCATTGGCATAAGTTTATAATATCTGATGGGAATTACTTTGAAGGGGACAAAATAGATATTCACGAATAAATAAATACTTTTGGAAAAACACAAAATTTGCGATAGTTTTTGAACAGACCTCGTACACAGCGGTCTGTACGACCCGGGAGACCCTACCAGCCCCTTGCCCTTACTGATTAGCACAACCAGCTGGATGTGGAAAGGGTCTCCACAATGGAGCGGTCTGCCCCACATCAAGTGGGGGCGCTCAAACAAAGCTCTCAATTTGCGGAGGATAATCCTATACCCCAGTCCCCAAGGATATTCATTGAGATCGTTCCCCAGCCGCTTCCTAAACAATTCCGTAGCAGTAAATATACGAATTACCCATCATGCTTTACAACATATTTCAGAGTCTGTGAACAATATGATTTTGAGAACCTCACATCTTCCTCCAGAGCAAAAGAATAAATTAGAAAATTTAATAGGAAACTTTCTAAATTTGTTTTCCGATCCGGATGAAAGACTACCTTTACTACAACCATTAAAGGAGAAATCCGAACTTATAATTCCGAACCAGTTTACTCAAGGCCTTATCCATATCCCATGTACTTGAAAGACGAAGTTGACAGCCAGATAAAATAACTTCTTGAAGATGGAATCATTAGACCGTCCAGGTCTCCTTATAATTCCCCAGTTTGGATAGTACCTAAAAAAGAAGATGCCTCCGAGCAGAAAAAATATAGAATGGTTATCGACTATCGCAAATTAAATAATGTCACTATACCCGATAAATATCCTATCCCTGAAATAAACGATATTCTCAGTAATCTTGGAAGGAATGAGTTTTTTACCATCCTTGATTTAAAGAGCGGATTTCATCAGATTCCGTTGAGGGAGAAGGATGTGGAGAAGACATCGTTTACCGTTAATCATGGAAAGTACGAATTCACTCGACTCCCATTCGGTTTAAAGAACGCAGCCTCCATTTTCCACCGTGCGCTCGACGATATATTGACAGAACACATTGGAAAGCAGTGCTACGTGTACATCGATGACATCATAATATTCGGTAGCAGTGAAGAGGAACATTTTATGAATTTGAAGCTGGTTTTCGAAACTCTCGAAAAGACCAATATGAAGGTCCAATTGGACAAGTGAGAGTTTCTTCAGTCCGAGGTAGAATTTTTGGGATTTTTGATATTTAAAGATGGTATTAAGGCAAACCCTAAAAGGATTAGAGCAATAGTAAATTTTCCCCTCCCTTGTACGGTTAAGGATCTAAGGTCATTCCTAGGAATGGCTGGCCATTACCGTCGTTTCATAAAAGATTATGCCAGGATTACAAAACCATTGACAACTCTTTTAAAAGGAGAAGACGGACATGTTTCTAAAACCCTATCTAAAACTAAACCAGTTCAATTGAACGACCAAGCAGTGGACGCTTTTAATAAAGTAAAGAATTTTTTAATTTCTGAAGATGTGTTGTCATTTCCAAATTTCGAAAAATAATTCGAGCTTACCACGAATGCCTCTAATTTTGCACTGGGAGCCGTGCTGTCCCAAGATTGAAAACCAATCACATTTCTATCAAGGACCCTTAACAAAACAGAAGAAAATTATGCAGTTAATGAGAAGGAGATGCTTGCCGTAATATGGTCTCTTAGTTCCCACAGAAATTTCCTTTACGGATCACGCAAGACTAAAATACTAACTGACCATCAACCTCTCACTTACGCTCTCAGTAATAGAAATAATAATTCCAAAATGAAGCGATGGAAGGCAATCCTTGAGGAATACAATTACGAACTCAAATATAAACCCGGTAGCACGAACGTCGTGGCGGACGCCCTTTCAAGAATAGTTAATCCTACAGAGGCTAACTCAATGTCCTCAACACAACATAGTGACGATAGTTCTTCGCACAATTTAATTCCCACAATAGACAAACCTATTAATGTCTTCCGCAATCAAATAATAATTAACCAAGGTAATGAAAACAATTACCAGAGATCTAACCCCTTTCCAAATTATGTAAGACACACAATCACCCGAACCCACTACTCCGAAGAGGATATCGTCCGAATTTTAAAAAAATATCTAAACCCAAGAACAGTAAATGGACTCCAAACAGAAGAGGCTATAATGGGAAAAATACAACAGATTTATCCGCTCCATTTCCGTTTTACCTCTAAAATAGTACAAGATATTTCTGACGAAAATGAACAAGATGAAAAGATACTATCTATTCATCGACGAGCTCACCGAAATGCTAAAGAGAATGGAAACCAAATTCTAGGAAAATGCTATTTTCCCAAAATGAACAAAAAAATTAGATTCCTTGTTAAACGGTGTACAACTTGCAGTAAAAATAAATATGATAGACATCCTAACAACCAAATAATTAATCCTACTGCCATTCCGAACTACCCTGGTCATATTCTCCATTTGGAAATCTACTCAACGAACAATAAATTGGTTCTGACTGCCATAGACAAATTTACTAAACTAGAATTCTGCAAACCCATAAAGTCCAGCGCAATAGATGACATTAAACAACCCCTTAGGGATATCCTTTTCTTCTATGGCGTTCCGGGGATAGTGGTGATCGATAACGAAAAATCTCTCAATTCACGCTCCATAACTTCAATGATGGAGGATGGATTGAAAATTTTAAAAGTCCCGCCATATAAGAGTGAGGTGAATGGCCAAATAGAAAGGTTTCATTCGACCCTCTCTGAAATCATGAGATGTCTCAAAGCAGATGGTGTTGAAAGAACATTCGAGGAGTTACTCGAAAGATCAGTAAACGAATATAACAATTCGATCCATTCAATCACAGGGAAAAAACCAGTTGAGCTTTTTTACGGAAGAATTCCTGCAGAAATTGAACAAATTCGTCTTAGTAACATCGGAAAGTTAAAAGCAAAGCAGGAGGAAGACATTAAGTATCATAATCAAAAACGTAAACTGGTGAAAATTTACCAGCCAGTACAAATTATTTTTGTTAAATACAATAAAAGATTAGGAACAAAATTAACTTTCAGATACAAGCAAGAGGTAGTAAAAGAAAATAAAAATACAACAGTAATAACAGAATCAGGAAAGACTATTCATAAAAGCAATATTAGGAACTAAACATAACGTTCCATTGCAGATGCATGATAGGCGTAGCGTTTGGCTCGGCTCAAATTCTGGATTACACTAACTCCCAAATTATTGCAATAAATATTGGAAAGGCAAGGATTCAACAAGGGAATTTTAAATTGATCCATGTATTAGAACTAAATGATTATCAAAGGTTTGCGGATGATATGAACTTTGTACTGGGCAAGCTGATTACTTTTAGACATCCCCTTTACCCATATTTGACTCATGAATTGACACAATTACAGACATTATTAGACGGAATGAAAAGACACAAGACAAAACGATCTTTGGATTTTTTGGGTTCTGCTTGGAAGTGAATTGCCGGTACTCCGAACCTCGAAGATTTCGAAATTATTTTAAAGTAAAATTAATAATGTATTACAAAATAACAATAAGCAAAAAATTATAAATGAACTTTATAATGAAAGATAAAGAAATAATATCACTAGAATGACTAATGAAGTATTGGCAACAATAAAAAAAGGGGAAAGTATTGATAATCCATTAAGTCTCCAATATAAAAAAAAGACTGATTAAAGAAGAAATAGTTAATGTAAATTATGCCATTCATTGGGCAAAGGCAGAAATAATTAATTCCCTTATTTTGTCAAATTCCTAAGTAAAATTAGCTATTAATACAATAGAAAAAGAGAACTTACCATATGCTAGCCCAGAGGAAGCATTAAATTTTGCAAATGTTAAAATTATAACTAATAGTTCATGTTTACTTTATATTGTTAGCTTACCTATAACCACTTCTGAACCCTATGAAAAGTTGTTAATTAAACCAGTCAAAAGAAACGATAAAACTATTGCAATAGAATACGATAAAATATTAAGCGGTCAGAATAAAATTTTTGGGATAATTAAGGCATGTAAAGTGGTGGATTCACTGTCAATTTGTAGTCAAGAATATCTCATAGACTTAAGTAATTCAACATGCTTAGCGAATCTATTGGATAGCCGGCCGTCGAAATGCAATCAAACTAACGACTAACACATACGATCAATAGAAGAGATTTCAGAAGGATTAATATTGCTAAAAAATTTTTCTGGGAATATCGGCATCGAGGGCGAATTTCGTAGCCTCAATGGGACATTTCTAATAAAATTCCATAACACTACCATATCAATTGGTGGGAAAACGTTAATCTCAGCGGAACAGACAACAATGCAGATACTTCCAGCCATCTTACAACCTACTCCCTACGAAAGTCAATATAAAGAGGTCCTATCACTTCAAATGATGAAAGATATCCATATCAACAACACAGATGAAATCGCCACCCTTCGGGTCGAAAAGAATGTCCTACAAATTACTACCTACGGCTCCACCGCAATTTTTTTCATCGTCTTAATAATCTTCCTGACAATCAAATGTAGAAGAAAGAAACCTATTGTTATCAGTGCAGCCAATTCGGGTCAACCGGCCGCAGTCGAGTTACAACCTTTAGAAGAAAACACAGCTCCACTACCAGATCACAGTGATCAGTCCGAAGAGAAACCAGCAGTAACAAAAATCATTTTACCAAAAGCTCCCAAAAAGAAATTTTATGACACTCCATTTTTTTAAACAAATGAAGACATTGGGATCTGAGAGGGGAAGAGTTAACACAAATAACGTTCGCCTCCGCGAAACGCCTGAATATCACATTTTTGCAGTGTCGCAGACGCCTCGCTGCATGACGCCGGCGCCGTCACCTGAAACCGCGTGTACGTGACTTTCCCTGGGAACTATTTTCTGCTTTTAAACTGACGAGGCGCATCTTTAGATTTAAGCTTCAGTTGTAATCTGCTACTCTTAAGAAGAAGTTCATATTTTAATAAATCATAAATATTTGAAAAACATAAATTTTAATTAACTTATAGCCTGAATCTATCCCCACTGCATTGTCGTAACCCTTACATCCGTCACTTCCAGGAATCCTTGGAGTTGCCGCCTCCATAGTTCCTAGTAAGGAACTAATTTCAGTATTACTGGCACGTTTCTTTGCAACACGTTGGCTCGTCACCGTCTCGATACTGTTCGCTAATGTGAATCACATCAGCGTTTTTCTCGCAATGGATGTAAACTAACAGGTCATGGGCATCCTGCTTTTGTTCAGGTTTTCCTGAAGCATAGGTGCCATTATATAGATTTGGCCTGGCTCAGGTCTTTGCGGAAGACCCCGCACTCCCCCGACTCGCCGATTATTACGCGGAATGTCCCGCTCCTCCGCACTAAAAACAAAAGCTTACTCCGGTCTGGATCCCTGCACTGCGCCATGATGACCAGCCTGCGGATCCTACACATCACCCACCGGAACTTTTTTTTTGGCCGCTTGGTCCGGGTTAGGGCTCCTCTTTCCTTTTCTTTTGAGCCTCTCCTTTCGTCTGGGGGGCACCTATTTTTGTTGCCATTTGTGTGGGCTGGTTACTTGCTGGTGTCGCTTGAAATGCGGGGCAGTCTGGGTGCTAACTACTCTCAACGACGGCCCCCGCAGTGGCAGGCTACGGCAAATTTCCCCGCACAGCTTTCTGGCCACATCCAGGCCGTCCAGCGTCTCCTCTAGGGCCGGAAAATCACTCGTCACCACTTTGGAGATGTTGGACTGCTGGTGCATTTTTTATTTGGAGAAACCACCTTTCCAGGCTTCCCTCCGCCCTGATCAGCCTGGTCGCCAGCAGGCCAGACAGACCTCCGAGTCTCCTTGGGGACGGGCATTTGCTGTCCATATGTTAATTCTCCTCCCTCCTGGTAGAACACGTGCTTCAGCGGTAACTAGCGTTCGCGCCACTTCACCTGCCCCTTCCTCCCCCACAGTCAGCCTCTTCCGGCCGGGTTCCCCGCCTGAACCTCTAGAGGTCCATGCAGCTCCCGCGCAAATGTGCTCAAGCTACCGGTGTTTGAAGCACCGGAGACCGTCGCACACGATATCCTTGCAAAGGGATCAGCAGGCAGACTACTGCATCCCTTTTGCCAACCCCGGAACATCCACCCCGCAAGTGATTTTTTATTAACTCCACAATAAGTCAATGCACAATGGATATAATATTTTCCACATTCCGGCAGGGTTCGCGTTCTCGGACCATAGCCAAGGCAATCGCCAGCATTACGCCTCCCGCTATCCTCGTGCACCATAGGAAAAAATTCAACCTCCAGCTATCCTCTTTCCTCTTCGAACAGGCCCCAAATCATCTGCCTCCGAGGGTTCCGTAGACCTGTAGAAGAGCTCTCCCCTACACATATCCTGGCTAACCTAAGGATCAACGCACCCGTGTTCTCCCTAGCTCTAGGGTGTGCTACTTCCTCCCCGCAGCTCCCCCTACGATTGCAGCCAAGAGGCATGTTGGATCCTGAATCTCGCAGGCAGACGCTCATCTCAACCTCCAGCTGTACTTTTTCCCCGGATCACTGCATTATCCTTGCAGGTCACACGACCGTCTTTCTGCCAGGTTTGGGTGATAACTCCGTTTGCATAGCGACACCTGCCTTGGTTTGGGAAAAATAATTTTTGAAGACCTTCGACTAGATAAACTTTTGTAAACCTTTCTTAACAGAGATCCTGATTTATATGGTAATTGCTTCATAAAAACTGCATACAGTAGAAAAACAATACCGTATGTAAAAACAAGGTAATTAGCGCGATGAAACTTCCTGAATATCGATTGGAGAATTCGACTGAATTATGTTATGCATTCAAAAATTTTTTCATATAAATGACACCACTTTGGCAGCACTGATTTTTCCTTCGCCCATTTGTACCCTTCCGGCGGCGGCTGATGGCTAATGGCGCTTACCTTATTTTCCAATAAGGCACAATAATCTTCGCCCCACACATCGTTTTGAAGTCTTCTTGGAGTCACGTCAAGTCACATCTAGGGTACAGCTTAGGCCCTTTGTGATATCACACACGACCCAAATTTTAACCGGAGAACTACTTAGTGTCTCTCATGATCAGGCTTTAATCCCGGATGCTCGTCGAGCTCAGGTCAGACAATTCATCAAAGAAAGGAGTGCCCAGTTGACGGTTCCTGCGATCTGCAAGAGCAAAGACTGAGAAGATTCTTAATACTCTCTTCCTCCTCTTCATTATGGCAACTTCCACAAAAGTTATTAAAAGGTACACCTAGCCTTTCGGCATGATTGCCTCTTAGGCAGTGTTCGCTGATTACCTCTACTACTTAACTGATGGCTTTCCTTCCAAGTGAAATAAGCTCGACTGACTTGATGGGGACAAAAATAGCGAGCTCATTGCCTTCGATATAGCTATAACCGCTGCTTGGAATACACTGTAGTGGTTAGATAGTTCGAGTGGTCTCTCGAGGCCTAGTTTCTCGGAGTAGATATTGCTACCAACTCTGCCTTCTATCTTGCACCCGTCATAGACTCCGTGTCTAGTTCATGACGAAAGTCCTCTTCCCAATTCCGCTTGGACGGGATGAGGGATTTAAATTTATTATCAAAGGAGGGTTTAGAGTTAATGTAATCCAGGTAAGGATTACTAACTCTAAGGATCCTAGAGTGTCCATATTCTGTCCATAATTTTACCGAATTGAGTCTCCCGGCCCCCTTGGTTGTAATCTGCTTTCCAAGAAGTTCCACTGGAATAAAGTGGAGAAGTACATTCACCGTCTTGTAGTTGTTCTAAGAGTTCCTCTGATTAGTCGGAAGGCAGTTCTCTGGTCTTTTTCTAACGCATTCCGGTTACAAGCCTTCTCCAAGGATGGCCATCAAACCAACGCACCGTAGATCATAATTGGTCTGATCACGGACATGAAGAGCCAATATGCTATACGAGGTTCGATGTCTCAATTTTTCCGATCATCCTACTGTAAGTATAGAGAGCTGCAGTGGCAAGCAAGAGATATAATTACTAGTATATTTTCCTTCCAGTCTAACTTTCTGTCCAGAATCAGTCCCAAGTATTTTACCTGGTCTGAGAGGCTACGACTTACTCATTTAAGAGTGGAGTTTTGCATAACACTTGCTAGTCTACACTTGGTGCTCCAAATGGCGACTATATTTATGGCCAGTTGCAACAGCTCGGAAAGTGTTTCTTGGTGCTTTCCCGAGATTAGAATAGCTATATCATCTACGTAAGCAATCACCCTACATCCCGTGCGGTCAAGATCAGTAGATCATTTAAGGGGAGGTTCTCATCTAGCGCGCTAAAAAGTAGGTAAAGTTCGTGATTTATTTGAAGGAAAATGACAAGACATAGCGAAATGATATTTGGCAGTATCTTTTATTGTACATTTATCTGTACAAAAAAATTTTTTTATGCAAAAAAAAGACAAAATGGCGCCCGTTATTCAGCTTCTCCGAAGGCATGTTTTTCGAAAATTTCGCAGCTGTGTACAATCTAGGGGTCGCAAATTAGCCTGAAATCAAATAATCATGACATTATTGTAAACTAGAATAAATTTGTCTCAGAAAGAGTGAACGACTTTCAAAAAAAATTTAAAATTGACGGAATGGCGCGATTTTGAAATTTTTGTGCCGTTTTTGGCTGTTTTTTTTTCATAGTTTATGACTAACAAAAAGGAGTTAATGTTAAAATTTTCAAAATATGCTCCACTCTTTCTATGAAGAAAATTGTTTACTTTAATATGCACGAAACTAGAAGTTGATTGGTTGAACCGTTTTTGAGTTATCTTGTACACAAATTTGTAAAATCTTAAAAAACAAAATTCTGAGATAATCGCGTTTGAAGTTTAAGTAACTTTTCGTCGACAATTTTTACTGTGCCACTAACTATTCATATACATTATAGGCAAACGCTTTATTAAGTTCCCTTCACGACGTATGTTCTGCTCCCTATATAAAATTTAGGGAACTAAAATCATCTATTCAATTTTGTTTCCTTCGGACAATAAGTTTTTTAGCTATGTCGAGCGCTGCGCCCGAGACTCGACTCCGCGCGGCACAGGCTAAGAGCGCCCCGCTGCGACAATCAATGGGCTGTAGAATCCGTTCTAGTGCTCGGATCAAAAAAATATTTTAAAGGAACATTATAGACATATTAAACTTTAATAATATGAAATAAAAAAATCGAAAATTTCAAGATTCTAGATGAGAACCTCCCCTTAAGGTTATGCTCTATAGGAGCGATGGTATGACTCCACTTTGAGGTGTCCATTTACCCACGTATTTGCTAATGGAAGACGACCGAAGACTTAAATTGATGCCCCTGCTCCGAAGCATCTTGTCGTTCACATCACTGATCTGTCAAGGTTCAGTCTCCGTATGGAGCTGGTGATTGCTGCTGGTTTGAAATTGCTAAAGGCGTCCTCAATGTCTAAGAATGCCGCCAGTATGTACTTCTTCTAGTATAATGTCATCAAGGGTATGCAATGCTGTTTCGATGGGAGGGTGAAAGTTTCGATGGGTTCACGCTTCCTCTAATATATGTATATATCGATCATTGTTTCTAACGTTTTGTGAAAGAAAGACGATAGACTAATCGACAGGAATTCCTTAGGTTTGCAATGGTAGCTTTTTCTCTCTTTTGAGATATAGGCAACCTTAACTTTTCCCCAGGATGAAAGGATGTCCGCAAGAGTAAAAAAGCCTCAAAGATGCACATCAGAAAACGAGTTAGTAGTCTTGAGGTTCTCAGAAACTCAGCTGGTATAACGCCATCCACTCCATGGTCAAATAGGTAATACTGATCGCTACAAACAACAAAAAATAAATTTAAACTATGCGTTAATTGAAAAACGTCCAGAATGACCCTAAAGACATGGTAAAGTGATTTTGTTGAATGACAATTCACTGTCACACACAGTAAAACTGGTAAAAGATGCATTGAAATCGCTTGGATGGGACATATTATCGCACCCACCGCACTCTCCAGGCCTGGCCCCGTCCAATTATCACCTTTTCACATTAATGGGAGACGCGCTGGCTGAGCAGGATTTTGCAAATTTGTTTGCAGAAAAGTCGGAGAATGGGTCGATGAATGTTTTGCATCAAAGGTCAAATGATTAATAGTAGTGAACTATTTTCTTCCGACTTCAATGTATTTCGCGCCGACGGAATCTCAACCAATTCCGGCCCCTCTGGGCGCGGTGTCCTTATTGCAGTCCACAGCCGCTTCAATGCCACGCAGGTCAACTCGTGTGACTCCTCTGCCTTTGAATGGATCTGCGTCAAAATATCCCAATATCGACATTCCCTCTTCATTTTATGCTGCTACATTCGGCCTGCTCAACATATCGTTGCCTACAAGCGAGCAATTGAAATAATTGATACCCTGTCGGCCCTCACCCTTCCCCTTGACGATCTTATAGTCCTCGGTGACTTCAACCTTCCCCGTCTCCTCTGGTCCCTTTCCGACGATGGCACCTCCTACTTTCCCACTAACGTGTCCTCTCCAATTGAGTCATTATTCACTGATCAACTTTCCGATTCTGGTCTATACCAAATCAGTGGTGTGAAAAACCATCTTGGCAGACAGCTTGATCTCATCTTCTCCTCAAATCCCCATGACTCAGTCGCCTCGAGAAGTCACCATCTTCTTTCAACTCTCGACTCACATCATCCCCCTCTTTCCCTTTCTCTTTTTCATGACTCGTCTCATACACCCTTAATCCCCGCATCCCGATCTTGCTTTAACAATCGCAAAGCTGACTTTGCGAAGCTTAACCTCCTCCTAAGTAATTCAAATCTTCTCATATCGTCTTTAAATTCCCAATATTCAATTGACAATGATGTCATCCATTTCTATACTGAACTCTTCAGTTGTGTGTCCCAATGTGTACCTTTTGAACCCATAAAGAGCCGCTTTTCTTCACCATCCTGGTATAATAAAGAGCTCCGCTCTCTACGCAATAAAAGGAACAAATTATGGCACTCCTATCTCTTGTCCAGGTCCGACGAAGACTACTCCTCCTACATCACTGTCTCCAACCTTTTTTCCGAGCTATGCTCTGCCCTCTACAACGACTACCTCGCCTCTATGCAATCTAAACTTATATCGGACCCGAAACAATTCTATAAGTTTATCAACGTGAAACGCAAGTCTAACGGTTTCCCTCCTGTCCTTAATCTTGGCGAGTCATCCTCATCCGACCCTTCAGTAATTGCCAACCTCTTTGCTAAATTCTTCAGTCAATCCTTTAGTGATCAAAACCCTACCCCTGATACTAACTTCTTCTCTTACATGCGCAACTGCATTCAAACCTCCCTTGTTTGTATCGTCATCGATCCCTCTTTAGTTGCTGCCAAAATTAACGCTCTCGTTGACGATTCTGACCCAGGCCCTGACGGTATTCCAGCCGTTCTTCTTAAGAAGTGCGCCACCCATTTAATTGAGCCTCTCACCGCTCTATTCCAGCTTTCCCTTTCAGAGGGAATTTTTCCCCACCTCTGGAAGGATTCTTACATCACCCCTATCCATAAAAAGGGTTGCAAGAGCGCTATTTCCAACTACTGACCCGTCGCCAAATTATCGTGCATTCCTAAGCTCTTCGAAAGCCTCATCTATGACTCTATGTCATTCCACTGCAAGTCAATCTTGTCCCCTTCTCAACATGGCTTTCTTACAGGCAGGTCCACGACCACCAATCTAACAACCTTTGTTTCACGCACCCTCCTTGCCATGGAAAATGGCGCTGAAGTTAACGTTATAGCAACTGACTTTAGCAAAGCCTTCGACAAAATTTCCCATGAAATTATCATTCTAAATTAAGCTACCTTGGTTTCCCTCCCCGTCTTATTTCATGGATCTCTTCCTACTTTGATAACCGTCAGTGCAAAGTCCGCTTTTATTCCTCTATTTCTCGCCCCTTCTCATCCCGCTCCGGAGTCCCGCAAGGCAGCCATCTCGGCCCACTAATCTTCATATTGTCCACTAACGACGTTGTGAATTTGATTAATCATTCTCACATTCTAACTTATGCCGACGATATGAAAATCTTTAAACCTATCTCCAATGCCTCTGACTCCGTACTCCTCCAAAATGATCTGAACAACTTTTTTACCTGGTGCGAGCATAATTTTCTTGAACTAAATATATCAAAATGCCAAGCAATTACCTTCTCCCGCAGGCGCACTTCCACACCCCCCAGACCGTATCTCCTTTCCGGTGCGCCGGTTCCCTCTGTCACTTCCCTTCGTGACCTCGGTGTCATATGTGATAACGAACTCAACTTCCGATCCCACATAGACCTTTCCATTAACAGGGCCAATTCCGCTCTTGGCTTCGTTAAACGATGGTCTAAGGAGGTCTCTAACCCTTATGTCACCAAATCTCTCTTCATCTGCTTTTAGTTTAAATATTTATTGTTTTATTATAATATGTATATTGTTTTATTATAATATAGCAATACTTATCTAAACAGCAATTTACTGTATTATTAAAAACTGCGATAACTAAACAATAATCATTCAAGTTAATCGTTTCAAGTGATTCTTTCCGAATTTTATTTATTTAATTTAATTCGCTTAATACAAGCTACGTAACATTTATTTATTTAACAATAACAATTAAAGCTAAAATTAAATTAAACTTATAAGCTAGGGAAACTGCAAAATGGGAAGGCAGAATTAGCTTAAGTTAATCTAAGGAAAGGGAAAGGGGCCTAGAACAACAATTCAAGAGGAACTGTGGTGCAATTCGTTCCTGAGAGACGATTTAGAGAGATGGAAGTCGAAGGAGGGAAGGGAGTTGGCCATTCGAAGCATACGGGTGAAAGGCTCGGTAAGTCCGTAGTTGGTGCGGTGGTAAGCAGGGCGAAAGAGAGGGGCCGACCTGACATAGCGGGGGTTGGTGTAGAAAGAAATCCGCTGAAGCAGAGTAGGACAATCAATCTCCCCAGGAAGCAGCTGATGGATGAATGTAATATCAGCGAGGTCGCGCCGCTTCCATAAGGGCTGCAAGTCAATAAGCATCAAGCGGTTTTCGTAAGGGGGAAGATACAGACGGTCAGACCAGGGAAGCTCTCGTAAAGCAAACCGAAGAAATCTACGCTGAACAGCTTCAATCCTGTTGATGCTTGTAGATTGGTATGGAGACCAAACTTGGCAAGCGTATTCGAGGAGAGGTCTGACGAAGGAGACGTAGAGGGATTTGGCAACATAGGGATCAAGGAACTCCTTAGACCAGCGCTTAACAAAGCCAAGTGCAGATTGGCTCTAGCAACCACACTGTCAATGTGATCACGAAAATTAAGTTCGCTATCACAAATGACACCAAGGACGCGAAGAGAGGAAACATAGGGGATAGTTACATCAGATAACTGGTAAACTCTGGCGGGAGAGGAAGGGCGTCTGCGGGAAAAAGTAATTAGCATTTGGAGACATTAAGCGCAAGAGAGTTTTTGTGGCACCATATATTAAAGTTGTCAAGGTCGTCTTGAAGGAGTCGTGAGTCCGTGGGAGAGGATATCCGTTTAGTGATTTTCATGTCGTCGGCGTAGATAAAAAGATCTGAGTGCTTAATAATACACTCAACATCATTAATAGCCAGAATGGAAGGCAATGGACCTAAATGGCTTCCCTGGGGAACACATTCGAGGTAAGAGGATTGGCTGCGTTCAGAGAACAGGGAAGCCACAGAGAGATAATTGGACAGGTCGGGATCCGATCGAGTTAAAAGATAGACCTGCTACAGTTTGTTTCTCTTGTTTCGAAGAGAGCGAAGTTCTTTATTGTACCAAGGGGGAGATGAGGCAAGATCTCTACGAGGTTGGAAGGGAATAGACTCAGCTAAACAGGCAAATAGTTCGGTGTAGAAAAAGTCTGCGACATCCTCAACAGAAAGCTGTGAATCAGTTGAGAGGGAATGAAGGGACGATTGATCAAGTAGGCGATTTAGTTTAGATTTAGACATAGGGAAATTATATTTGGCAGTATCTTTTAATGTATGTACATTTATCTGTACAAAAAAATTTTTTTATGCAAAAAAAAAAACAAAATGGCGCCCGTTATTCAGCTTCTCCGAAGGCATGTTTTTCGAAAATTGCCCAGCTGTGTACAATCTAGGGGTCGCAAATTAGCCTGAAATCAAATAATGATGACATTATTGTAAACTAGAATAAATTTGTTTCAGAAAGAGTGAACGACTTTCAAAAAAAATTTAAAATTGACGGAATGGCGCGATTTTGAAATTTTTGTGCCGTTTTTGGTTGTTTTTTTCATAGTTTATGACTAACAAAAAGGAGTTAATGTTAAAATTTTCAAAATGTGCTCCATTCTTTCTATGAAGAAAATTGTTTACTTTAATATGCACGAAACTAGAAGTTGATGGTTGAACCATCAAGTGAGTTATCTTGTACACAAATTTGTAAAATCTTAAAAATCAAAGTTCTGAGATAATCGCGTTTGAAGTTTAAGTAACTTTTCGTCGACAATTTTTACTGTGCCACTAACTATTCATATACATTATAGGTAAACGCCTTATTAAGTTCCCTTCACGACGTATGTTCTGCTCCCTATATAAAATTTAGGGAACTAAAATCATCTATTCAATTTTGCTTCCTTCGGACAATAAGTTTTTTACCTATGCCGAGCGCCGCGCCCGAGATCCGACTCCGCGCGGCAAAGGCTAAGAGCGCCCCGGTGCGATCATGACACCGCGACAATCAATGGGCTGTAGAATCCGTTCTAGTGCTCGGATCAACAAAATATTTTAAAGGAACATTCTAGACATATTAAACTTTAATTATATGAAATAAAAAAAAATCGAAAATTTCAAGATTCTAGATGAGTGTCAGCATGAAAAACAGTGAAGTCCACAGAAAATAATTCATTGCTATTTACGCTAGGGATTAAGTTGGTTTCTGTGAGCGCAAAAATGTCGTAAGGGAAGAGAAAGGAATTCTGGAAAACTGAGTAAGTTTTGGAGCGCAGGCCTCTAACGTTTTGGTAGTATAAGAAAAGACACCTAGGGGGACGGACTTTGGAAGAAGAGGGTAGGGAACGGGAAGAGGATTGAGTGCTGGCAGGGTTAGGAAATAAAATAATTTTTGTGATCGACGCGGGCTTTTTGAAGGTGGGAGACACGCCGAGAGCTAAGATAGGAAGCGAAGGAAGCTAAATCGGTTGATACCTTATCCGGAGTAATGCCGAATTCAGCATGGTATTTGAAAAAGAGTTCGCGAAAGGCAATGAGGTCAGTGGGGAGGCCCTCCTGGTGAATCGAAACCAACACGTTAGTTTTAGTTTTGCCGTCAATACAGACGGAGTCTGGTTTGTCATGGAGGTAGGCAAGGAGAAGGCGAACGTTAGCGTGGATTCTATGGTCACGCAAACGTGATAACAGATAACGTCCTTCAGTTGATCCTGCGGATTTCATGGTGAGCTTAACGACGGGTGGGAGAAGGGGGTCGATGAATGAGGGTCTAGGCGTATTGGTGGAAGTGGAGGGAGCAGGGAGACTCGGTTTGGAAGGTGGTTGCTCCGAAGGGGAAGAAGATGGAGGGATAGAGGAAGAGGGAGGATGAGTAAGAGCAGAAGGATCTAGAGTGTGGGATTTAACAAAGTTGGGATATTTAAAAGGAGTACAGAAATTGAAATTCGGGAAAACACCTGCTTTAGATAGCCAATTGGAGTCGGAAGAAGGAATTGGAGCATTAACGGAGTGAGAGGTTTTCGGGAGGATTTTGGGAGAAACGGAATTTGAATTTTTATTGTTTTCGACATTATTTTTAGGCTTAATGGGTGTGGATTTAATTATATTGGAGGGTGGGTTAACGTTTCTACTAGACCTAGTGGATGAAAAATGTCCGTCGTCTCCTTGAGTATGCCTGTCAGGTCTGGTCACCATCACACTCCACAACCATCAACAGAATTGAATCTGTCCAACGACGATTTATCCCCTTTTTGCCATGCGTAATCTTCCATGGTCCGACCACCTTAAACTTCTTCCCTATGAAAACCGCCTAAAATTAATCGATCTCCAGCCCCTTTCTCTTCGTCGCGATGTAGCCGATATTGTCTTTGTCCACCAAGTCCTTGTCGGCGCTATAGACTGCCCAGACCTTCTTCATCGAATATCCCTCAATACCAACCCCCGTAACGTCAGATCTTTCCCCACTTTTCGCCTCGAAACATACCGAACAAACTATGGCCACTTCGAACCTAGGATACCTAGGGTATCCTCCTTGCGCGATCTCGGTGTCGTCTGTGATAGCGAACTAAATTTTCGTGACCACATCGACAGCGTGGTTTCTAAAGCCAGCTCCACTCTTGGGTTTGTCAAGCGCTGGTCCAAAGAGTTTTCCAACCCCTATGTAGCCAAATCCCTTTACATAACGTTCATTCGCCCTCTCCTTGAATACGCCAGCTAAGTTTGGTCTCCCTCTCAATCCACGACCATCAATCGCATCGAAGCAGTCCAGCGCAGATTTCTCCGCTTTGCGCTACGTCTGCTCCCCTGGTCTGATCGCCAGCATCTCCCTCCTTACGAAGACCGCCTGATGCTGATTGACCTACAGTCCTTGCGGAAACGGCGTGTCATTGCTGATGTCATCTTTATACATCAGCTCCTCTCCGGTGTGATTGACTGCCCTCCCCTTCTCCAACGAGTTTTCTTTTACACTAACCCCCGTAACCTAAGAACAGCCCCCCTCTTTCGTCCAAATTTCCACCGCACCAACTATGGTTTCTCTGAACCCCTCACCCGAATGCTTCGGACCGCCAATTCTCTCCCTTCTTTTGACTTCCACGTGAGTAAATCATCTCTGAGGTTTGAGCTCAACCGTCTCACGTGACTTCCCATCTTACATCCCCTGCTTCCTTTCCCTTAATTAGTTGTAATTAGTTGTAATCCCTATATTTAAGTATTTTTTATAGCTTGTATTAAGCGAATAAATAAATAAATTTCAAACCTTTTACCCGAATGCTGCGTAAGGCCAACAACTGTTCCACCTTCGACTTCCATTTAAATAAGCTCTCTCTCAAGCGCCCTCTTTATTGCCCCCGCCCTAGCCTACCCAGTCCCTAATTTCATTTTATTTTTTTCTTATTTATTTTTTTTTCTCTTTCTTGTTTTAGCTTAAGTTAAATTAACTTTTACTTATTAATTTATGTTCTTAGTAGCTTGTATTAAGCGAATTCAATAAATAAATAAATAAATTTTTTTGGTATGGCATTCAAATTTGTAAGAAAGATGGACAAAGTGTGTAATGTGTGGCCAATTCTTTGAATAAATAACGTTTTTTATTTTAAGGATAAAGTCATTATAGTTCTTATTAACTAAGATGCAGGATCTAAACTAGAGTAGAGTTTTCTATACAGCAATGCTGAGTCTGGTTACCAACGACTCACGGTTCCTGGACCAGTAAGACATTCTACGCAAAAAGCGGAGAATTAGTGCAGCTGACGCTGCTTTGGAGTGGTGTAGTTTAATCTGCACCAGTATCACCATAGCTTCAGTTAGGGGACTCGGTCTCGATTACGTTAGCAAGAGGGCCTCATCTATCTCTTTCACCACGGACTCTTGGTCCTCTTGGTGGAGGAGTAAAATGTAGAGAATTGTGCTTTAGCATCACCAATCTGGGCAAGTACTGGGTACTGGTTAACTGGCCAAACCTCTCCTAAGCGGAAAATCGTCACCTCGTGTAAGTCAGCAGAACGCTGATGCGCAATTTTTATGAACTTCTAGAGATGCCGAGCATCTATGTAGATGTGTTAAGTGCAATTTTATTTAACTCAATTCTTAAAACTGCTACTTTCAGAAAAATATCAACTGAAAATATTATTGGCTTCGCAACTATCTGTATCCACATGTTTTAAAAACACATGCCCTGGAATTAAAATGTCTAAATGTCTGTCCTATTCATTGCACTTATGTCTGTCCTATTCATTGCACACATTTACAGCTTTTAAAGCCTTACCTAGAGAATGTGAAAACCTTGCAAGAGAAATTTACAATTATTTAAAATATAAAGTAAGAGTCAGGTACTTTTAGTATCGTTTCAATCCTATATTAATTTGAAACCGCATATAATTTTACATCCTGCCCAAGCAAGGTGGTTATCGCTCGAAAAGGTAGTCAGTCGTTTAATAGAAAATTGCAATTCTCCAATTACTTTTTACTAATCAATGGGTAAGTGCACACATTCCTGGCTCTAAAGATATTTTTTTGAAAGTTTTGAGGCCCAATGATTACATTATATTTCCTTTTCCTGAACTGGGTAATACCAAAATTTGACACCGTTAATGCATAATTTCGATTACCTAAAGTAGTTATAACAGAAATATATCAAAAACTACGGGTATATTCAATGATTTGGCAATATTATTTAAATCGAAAATATATTAAGGACTCAGAATTTCAAGACTTAGATCATAGTACCAGGAATATGCTTCTACCTGAAGATATCATTTATTTACCCTTTTTTGTTTTACAAGAACTTGAATGTATAAATTTAAGCAGATTGTGCTGAATTCTACGTGTTAATTTCAACGATCCAATGCTAAAGAATATATTTACATATATTGCAATTGATTTTAAAATCCGTGAGAAATACATGGCAATTTTAGAGTTGTAAAAATATATGTAAGACTTTCAGAAGGATTTACATTACAAGATTTAGATGACGAATAGCACAGGCTACCTTTCGTATATAGGCAGCTAAATCTTAAAAACTTACGTTCATAGTAGTAGCGAAAGAAGTGCTTCAGTGATCGGTCCTTCATTTTCATCCGGAAATGAATGGGACAGGACAACTTCCAGTCTTTTAGAACTCCCATCCATGGCCAGAGACAAAAGCAATGTCGGGTCATCTCCTCCGACTGGTACCCTCACCTTGCCGTGGTGGAGGAGCTTGCGTGCGTTGATGATTGACTGAGCTAAGTCGACGGCAGCAGGGTGCTGCCGGCAGGGTCTCCCATGTCGAATAGGTTAGTCTTGAGGCGCCAGACGAAGAAGGGTCACCAAAAAGCACACATGGAAGGCAAGCCAGCGGTTTTAACGTCTGCACGAGGTAACCAGCCTGTTGCTGGGAATCCTCCCGCTGTACAAGCGGCCGGGGCTAGGAATGTGCAGGCCCCACTTCCATGTACTGCCGAGGTGGCGAGTCCAGGCCGAGGAGGAAGTTCTATATTGGACTCCGATGACAGAAGGTCGCAAGACGGACTGTCATCGATTGGCACATTGACACAGTCAATGGAGAGCCTTCTTTTGGAGCAGGAAAAGATCGGAAAGCAGCCCCCTGTGACTACGGTTAATCCTGATCCCACCACGGACAAAATCACCCCCCCCTCAAATTAACATCCAAGAAAAAGAGGGGTTGTCCAAACGACAGCTGCGACGGCTGAGGATTAAGCAGAACAGAGCTAAGGCAAAGGAAGCGAAAGCCCACTTTGTCAAGGGCTCTGTCCCTTCTTCCTCGACTCCGGTGACGACAGCCGCCAAGAGAGGTAGATCAGAGGAGGACTCATCCACTCCGGGCACCTCAACTGGTGCGGGATGCGCCGGAGCAGCCAAAATACCACCTACGCAGCCTATGAGCAAGCACAAACGGAGGAAAGTCGTCAAGACCGGTCTCCTGGCACAAGGCTCACAGGACGAGGTAAAGGGTTGTTAGAAGGTGCGGCTCCGTCGGGCTCAAGGACGGCGGCTGGGGGGGGGTGGGGGTTGGAAAAAGCTTTGCTGAGGCTGCTTCCCAAGCCCTAGTCGTTGTAATTGAGGCCGACAACCCACAAAAGGAAATGTCGCAACGACATGTAACCTTTTTGGAAGCTCTTGGGAGAGACCAAAGAGTCACCCAGGTTTGAGGGGATGGTCTTTCGTGACGGAACCCTGAAAGTTCAATGCACGAATGAACATTCCCTCAGGTGGCTGCTTTCAATTGTGGAACAATTCCCAGCTTGTGACGGCATAAAATTTTCTGCTACAAAAGGTAGCGACATGCCTAAGCTGGTTCGGGCAGTAGTTTGGATCCCAGGCCCTCGCAAGGCACCCGGGGAAATCTTTGCCCGTCTCCGTAACCAGAACCCGGAACTGGAGACTAAGTACTGGCGCGTTCGTGCGTTCAGCAGCAGGAAGAAGAACCCTGATGATCCAGAGGGTTCCACTCTTGCTCTGGGCATAGATACGGAGTCGCTGAAAATCCTGGAGTCTGTTTACGGGCTTCGTCCTCATTTAGGTTTTGGGAGAGTGAAATTTCACGTTGCCTGAAAATAAATGTGGGCGACGAGTGATATGCGGAGCAGTAAACCATTATGTTCACTGACTTGAATATCACTCAAATCAACCTGCAGCACAGTAAATCGGCCACTGCTATTCTCAGTGGAAGGTTAAGCAAACTGCGGACATTCCTCCAAATAACACTAATACAGGAACCATGGATATGCAGAAAGCGTATCTGCGGTCTCGGTATGGTCAATTGGGGACAACTCTTTCACTTCGAAAGAGCAGAACGACCACGGGCATGCGTGTTCGTATCGAACACAATTGAAGCCACAATGTTGAGACAATTTTGTAGTCAAGACATCGTCGCGGTGAAAGCATCTTACAAGATTTCGGGGGTTAGGCATGAGGCCGTTATTGTCTCTGCCTATTTACCCTGCGACTCCACCTCCCTCACGAGAACTTATGGAAATTGTAAGATACACAGAATCTAATAATTTAGGTCTGGTGATTGGCTGCGATGCCAATGCCCAGCATGCCATATGGGGTAGCAGTAAATGCAATCCTAGAGGGGAAAAATTATTAGACTTCATTCTGTCGAACGATCTCGTGGTTAACAATGTGGGCAACAATCCAACCTTTGTCACGAGTAGGCGACAGGAGGTAATTGACCTGACACTTACCAATAGGAAGATGTCTAACTTCATTACTAACTGGCGAGTTCTAGATGAAGAATCTCTCTCGGACCACAGATACCTAAGTTACAGGATAGCCATTGATGACATATACATCCCGGCTGGACGTAATCCAAGGAAAATTGATTGGGACAGGTACAAACAAATTCTTTCGGAGAAAGAAATCTATGTACCTATGTATCTATGTAAGCTTCGATCAACTAAGGACATTGAGGATGAGACTCAGAAATTGAGTCGGACCTTGATAGATTCTTTTGAGAGGGCTTGTCCCGCTAGAAAGAGCCGATGTGGCAAAAGCGTCCCTTGGTGGAACAATAACCTCTCAAGGCTCAGGAAAAATACCAGGAAGCTTCTGAATAGGGCACTAAAAACTCAAAAAGAAGATAACTGGACGGCCTATCGAACCCTACAGCGTGAATATAAGTACGAGATAAGAACTTCCAAGGTCTCATCTTATAGAAGATACTGTGAGGAACTGGTAGGAATGAGAGAAACAGCTAGGTTGTATAAAGTCTTCCAGAAGGACAATACGGCCAAACTGAATTCCCTCCGCAAACCTGACGGCGGATACACGGGTTCCAAACAGGAAGCCTTTGAGATCCTGGTTCAAACCCACTTTCCAGGCAGTCACAAGATTCAAATGAATCAAAGTTTAGAAAGGTATCCAGTAAGGGTAGCCATTTCTAGACAGAACAGATATATAGCATCCAAAGTTGTGAAAGAGGAAAGGATCGAATACGCATTGTCCTCCTTCGAAAACTATAAGACTCCAGGTCTGGATGGTATATATCCGGTTATGCTAAAAGCAGGAGGCCATTCCCTAGTCTCAGCACTAAAGAAGATTTTTAGGGCTTGTTTAACCTGGGGATATATTCCAACTGCATGGCGTAAGGTCAGAGTGGTTTTCATTCCCAAACCGGGCAAGGAAGACTATGCTCTGGCGAAAAGTTTCAGACCAATTAGCCTGACATCGTTCCTGCTGAAATGCCTGGAACGTCTGGTAGAAAAATACATCAGAGGAGAAACGTTGAGACGGCATCCCCTTAATGAGCACCAGCATGCCTATAGGAGCGGTAGATCCTGTGAGTCCGCATTGCTTGTAAGATGGATCTACTCTATGCTATCTCAGAGACTACTTTTCGCAGAATGCGACACCGACACGGTAATGAAAGTAGAGAGAGGCTGTCCGCAAGGAGGAGTTCTCTCGCCGTTACTGTGGTGTTTCGTAGTAGACTCACTTTTAGACGAATTGCAAAGTCTAAATATACACATACAGAACTAGACTTGAAGAGCACTGCGCTCACTTCAGCATGCCGACGGATGATATGACGCAAATTACCATGTTCCGAAGAAGATTTCGGATAAATCTCCCGGTAAGGGAAGAATGGGATGATCCCAACAAATTACTGGATCGATTAACTGATATCTTCTACACAGACGGATCGAAGACCCCATCTGGTACGGGTGCTGGATGGTATTTGAATGAAGAAATCAAATACAGTATATCACTCGGAATAACTGCAACGGTTTTTCAAGCCGAAGTAATCGCCATTCTCGATGTGGCAAACTGGATAATTGCTCATAGGTGGCATAATAGGAGGATTGGCATCTGCAGCGACAGTAAGGCTGCTCTTGTCACTCTACTTAATCCCACCACTAAATCAAGGATTGTCCAGGAATGTAAGAAAAGACTTAATTCTGCTGCCAAGCACAATCAGGTCCATCTTATATGGGTCCCTGGACACCGGGGAATTGACGGCAACGTGGCCTCTGACGCTTTGGCGAAAGAGGGCGCAAGCTCTCCTCCCCTGGGACCGGAGCCCATTGTTGGTGTCAGCTCTACAAGACTGGATAACTAGATCCATAGACTTAATACATGGTCAGAGATGGTCCAGTATATCAGCCTGTAAATTCACCAAATGGTTCATTGGACGTCCAGACAAGAACAATGCAAAACTTCTGCTTGGCCTAGGCAGGAAAGATTGCGAAAAGCTTGTAGGGACGGTCACAGTACATAACATTTGCGGCAAGCATCTGAACACCCTAGGGATCATCAGCGACTCGGCGTGTCCTTCGTGTGGGGAGAACGAGGACAGTACGGAGCACTTCCTATGTAACTGCCCGGCCTTCTCCCACGAGCGCATGACGGCGTTTGGCGCTGATGTAATGAGAATGGAAGACTTCAATTCTCAATCTCTGTCTGATGTTCTTAGGTTCGTCAAGATGATTAAGAAGTTCGGATAGGGTAGGGGTTGAGTGCAATGGACCTGTGGTCTGAGCGCTCGAGGCTGACGCCTCCCCCTTTCTCTTTAATAATAATAATAAATGTCGGGTCATAGAGTGCAATGCTCATCTGATATCACTTCGGTTTTCGTAAGGTAAAAATCCTTTTGACTTTCTTAGTTCAACATAAAAGCTTTTTTTTTTGCATTTTGTGAAGAGAATGCAGCTTTACCGAAAAATACTTTAAAATACGTCCGTAATTGTTTACCAACCCTTGCCAGCTCCTCACCTCAGTAATATTTTTGTTTTATTTTTGAGAGAGGGGAAATGCATTTACGCACCTGGATGGCATAGCCACCCGTGTGCCGGACTCCCTAGCCCATCCATGCCTACCGGATAAAACCCCGCTCCCAACGTCTCAGGAGCTCCATCCCAGGACTGTCCTTAGAGATATTACTGGAGTGGATGTGGGATGCGTGGAGTTCTATTTTTCCGCCCCTCCTGAGGCCCACTCCACCTAGCCTAAACCCTGACCAACCCTCCCTAGGTTAACAGGCGATCTCTGTTAGTGTCCTGCTTCTTCTGGCGAAGGATCTCTTTCACGAACAGGGCGATCTTTCGCCAGAAATCCCTCCCCTGCAGCATAATCCCGACTATATTGTCAGAGGTTATGCTGCCAGTCACTCTCTCCGCCTTCCAACGAACACATTCAAAAAATGTGTGGAGAGCGGAGTCCAACGGAGAGTCGCAGTATATACAACACGGCCTCGGAACATTCCCTATGAAATAAAGGAGGGCCCGGTAGTGCCCGTGCCCCGTCAGAATCTGAGTGCGGTAGAAATTGACTTCACCGTGCTGACGGTTTAGTCAGGTTTTCAGTCTAGGAATAACCCGGACTGTCCACCGGCCTCGTGACTCGTCATCACAACTCTACTGCCAGGACGCCAAGATCCTGGCCCGCACGACCCGCTGGGTTTCTCGTCCCAGAATAGCCTTCTCCTGATGGAGAGACTGTCGCTTCCTGGCCAGCAGTGACCCCCGCGACCACCAACACCGCCGGTTTGGAGACCGTACGGTAGGAGCTCGTGATACATTCGGAGGGCTGTACGTAGCTGTACCGAAAGCAAACGCCCAGACCTCCGCCCCGTAGAGCATGACGTTTTCAGCGGTGCGGAGAGACAGACGCCGTTTGCAGGGCCTGGGTCCACCAATGTTCACCATGATCCTCCTTAACGCCGTCGTTACCTCAGCCTTATTGTCCCCTTTGCTCCGGATCTCGTCTCAGAAGGTGAGTCTTGATATGTCATGTACTTGACCGCGGTCTTCTTTCTTAGAAGACCCTTCGGCATCTCCATATGCAGGATCTCTTCATATCTATAGTTCCAAATGTCGGAACCCAATATGAAGCCCTGGGCCGCCCCGGCCGACAGGACTCTCGTCTTCGGGACATCTTCCATCTTGTAGGTGAGGGTGCGGTCCCTTACATAACCCCCTTTCATCCGCAAGTGATAATAGAGAACCCTGAAGTCACGCTCTAACGCATTAAGCGCGTCCGCCCGCCTCACCGATTTAAAGGCGTTGCCCACATCCAGAGCGACTAGTAGGCAAACTGGGCGGCAATAGTGCTTCTCGCCTAATGGCTTCGGTTTTCGTAAGGTAAAAATCCTTTTGACTTTCTTAGTTCAACATAAAAGCTTTTTTTTTTGCATTTTGTGAAGAGAATGCAGCTTTACCGAAAAATACTTTAAAATACGTCCGTAATTGTTTACCAACCCTTGCCAGCTCCTCACCTCAGTAATATTTTTGTTTTATTTTTGAGAGAGGGGAAATGCATTTACGCACCTGGATGGCATAGCCACCCGTGTGCCGGACTCCCTAGCCCATCCATGCCTACCGGATAAAACCCCGCTCCCAACGTCTCAGGAGCTCCATCCCAGGACTGTCCTTAGAGATATTACTGGAGTGGATGTGGGATGCGTGGAGTTCTATTTTTCCGCCCCTCCTGAGGCCCACTCCACCTAGCCTAAACCCTGACCAACCCTCCCTAGGTTAACAGGCGATCTCTGTTAGTGTCCTGCTTCTTCTGGCGAAGGATCTCTTTCACGAACAGGGCGATCTTTCGCCAGAAATCCCTCCCCTGCAGCATAATCCCGACTATATTGTCAGAGGTTATGCTGCCAGTCACTCTCTCCGCCTTCCAACGAACACATTCAAAAAATGTGTGGAGAGCGGAGTCCAACGGAGAGTCGCAGTATATACAACACGGCCTCGGAACATTCCCTATGAAATAAAGGAGGGCCCGGTAGTGCCCGTGCCCCGTCAGAATCTGAGTGCGGTAGAAATTGACTTCACCGTGCTGACGGTTTAGTCAGGTTTTCAGTCTAGGAATAACCCGGACTGTCCACCGGCCTCGTGACTCGTCATCACAACTCTACTGCCAGGACGCCAAGATCCTGGCCCGCACGACCCGCTGGGTTTCTCGTCCCAGAATAGCCTTCTCCTGATGGAGAGACTGTCGCTTCCTGGCCAGCAGTGACCCCCGCGACCACCAACACCGCCGGTTTGGAGACCGTACGGTAGGAGCTCGTGATACATTCGGAGGGCTGTACGTAGCTGTACCGAAAGCAAACGCCCAGACCTCCGCCCCGTAGAGCATGACGTTTTCAGCGGTGCGGAGAGACAGACGCCGTTTGCAGGGCCTGGGTCCACCAATGTTCACCATGATCCTCCTTAACGCCGTCGTTACCTCAGCCTTATTGTCCCCTTTGCTCCGGATCTCGTCTCAGAAGGTGAGTCTTGATATGTCATGTACTTGACCGCGGTCTTCTTTCTTAGAAGACCCTTCGGCATCTCCATATGCAGGATCTCTTCATATCTATAGTTCCAAATGTCGGAACCCAATATGAAGCCCTGGGCCGCCCCGGCCGACAGGACTCTCGTCTTCGGGCCATCTTCCATCTTGTAGGTGAGGGTGCGGTCCCTTACATAACCCCCTTTCATCCGCAAGTGATAATAGAGAACCCTGAAGTCACGCTCTAACGCATTAAGCGCGTCCGCCCGCCTCACCGATTTAAAGGCGTTGCCCACATCCAGAGCGACTAGTAGGCAAACTGGGCGGCAATAGTGCTTCTCGCCTAATGGCTGGGTGGGGAAAAGGGCATCCACAATGGAGCGAACTGTCCCTGGATCAAGAGGAGCGCTCTGAGAAAGGGCTCTCAATGTGCGGAAGAAAATCCTACGTCCCAGTCCCCATGGGTCATCATTAAGATTATCCTCCAACCACTTCCAACAACTTACTCAACTTAATTGCCTTGCGTAAGCCCCTCGTCGCCACTTTGGCGTTGGTGGATTAGCGGGCTGCGTCGGAATCGCGTAGGTCGACTCATTGAGCCAACCGTCTGATACGGAGGCACTTTCGCCGCAGTTTCGCGATCTCATCCGTCCATCAGCAGTTAGGACGTCGTCCCTCCCTACCGGGCCTCTTCCTTGGCAAGGCCTCTCGGCAAGCCCGACAAATAAGGCTCATTGTTGAGTCTACCACTCGCTCGGTTCGCTTAGAAGAGCAGTGCCTCCAGAATCCCTTCCATTGGTCGCTGGATGCGTGTGATGACTAGAGACAATCTTTCGATAGCGCTATTCCATCTTGGCGGGCCCTGCCCGCGCCGAGTCCGCACTAGCGTTATACTACGCACGCCGAATGTGATATCTTGATGATCGCTGGCTGTATAGTCCTCGATTACCTGCTATTCCTGCACCCGAACAGTCAGCTTCTCCGTCGCCAGTGAGACGTCAATAATCGTCCTGGTTGCCCTAAAGCACAGATGATTATTTAAGTTTGGCCTGACTTAGGTCATTGCTGAAGACCTCGTACTCCCCCGACCTCGCCACCTCCAGGCAGAGAAAGCACACCGGTTCGGCGGCACACCCTTTTGCGGTGACTCGCGGAGGGACGAGGAAGCAAAGTTTAATCCTGTCTAGGCCCTTGCAGGGCTGGCTTTGGTGCCCGTACCCAAGGCACTTAAAGCACCTGGGCGCAAGCATCCGTCTACGCAGCCTGCACGTGACCCACCCAACTTTAATTCTTCCCGCTTTCAACAAAACCCTCGCCGCCGTCTCGTCGAGATCCGCTATGACCATCCGCTGGTTACGGCCGTTCGTGCGGGTCAGCGTTACCCGGAGGTACTCGTTGTGGCCCTTCAGATACCTCCTCACCTCGGTGTCATTTTTTTTTTTTTTTTGGGAGCGGGGAAATGCCTTTACGCACGTTGTGCCGCACTCCCCAGCAACAGCCGAGTCTACCGGCTAAAACCCCGCTCCCTGCCCCCAGGAGCTCCACCCCAGAACCGTCCGTGAAACATTACCTCGGGGTGGAGTCCCATATACCCCCACAACAGGACCCCCCTACCTCAACAGGCGTTCCCTGTTCTTTCTGGCGAAGAATCCCCTTCACGAAAAGGACGATTCTTCGCCAGAAAACCCTCCCCTGCAGCATAACCCCGACTACGTTGTCGGGGTTATGCTGCCCGTCACCCCCTTCACATCGTTCCTCTCCGCCCTCCAACGAGCACATTCAAAGAACGTGTGGAGAGCGGAGTCCGACGGGGAGTCACAGTATGCACAGCACGGGCTCGGTACCTTCCCCATGCGGTAAAGGAAGGCCCGAAAGTTCCCGTGCCCCGTCAGCATCTGGGTGAGGTAGTAATCGACCTCACCATGCTGATGGTTCAGCCAGGTGTCCAGCCGGGGAATAAGCCGGGCTGTCCACCAGCCCCGCGACTCCCCGTCCCACCTTTCCTGCCAGGACGCCAAGGTCCCGTACGACCCGCTGGGTCTCCCGCCCCAGAATAGGCTTCTCCTGGTGGACAGCCTGTCGCTCCCTGGGCAAGAGGTCAATTGGAATGACCCCCGCGACCACATTTTTTGCAAGACTGAGACCAAGACCGATTTTGCTCATCAGAACTGTTTTGACAGAAATGCCGGCCGAATTTTATATAATACGCCAAAATATAGAAAACAAATTTTTTTTTGTGGCATTGTAGCTAACACTTTCGCCAGAACGACGCAGCCAGTCTGCAATCTGTAATCCCAATTACCGAAAACTTGATCAAAATATGAATTTTTTTTTATTTACCTAAAATTGTATGTAGGAGTATGTAGGAGTTTTTGAGATCGCTGGAGAAGGATATGAAATTACATTACAAAAACGAAATCTTGAATCCCATATGGTGGACCAAAATTCCTAAAATTATTTTAATTCACATGAAAATTTGTATATATATATAGTTTTTTGAAGTCGCTTATTAAGAATAGAATGCAAAACTTCATTAAAAAAAATAAAATGACGAATTAATTATTGCGAACCAATATTGCTAAAAACCTGATGGAAAACTTAGGAAGTGCTGCAGTAAAAGACACCATAGCATTGAATAGACAACAATATTCAGTTCACTTATTAGTTTTTTATTTAAATATACTATAATTGATGAATACGAATTTGTAAAAAAATATAAAATATAATACAAAATATATTGCTATTTACAGTTAAACATTTTTCTAAATAAATAATCTTCATTAAAAGAAACCGAACATTTAGCACTTAACAACACACATGCGCCTTAAAAATATACTATATTACATGTAGTTACGATCGCCTATCCAGCGAGAAAGGAAGTTACAAGCGGAAACCTGCGGGAAATTTCGTCAGGAGGAAATTAAAGGGTTGCTAATTAAATTAAAAAATTTTCTAAACTACCAAGTTTCTGTGTAATATTAAGGTTTGCTTCATTTATCATCAATTTTCAGCATAACATGTGAGTAGGGCAGAAATAGGTTCTTTTTAAATAATATGGTATTTTTTACCAACAAAAAAGTTGGCAAGCAATGGAATCAAAAATTCATTTTCTTGGGGTTGAAATAGAAAGGTAACAAATAAAAACCGTTTTTCGATGCTTGTCCATTGGTTCGATTCAATGATGTATTTTTCAGCCACATAATTGCAGATGTATGTTTTTTTTAAATTTGTTTCAAAAGACTACAGTGAGAAAACTGATATAAAACCGACAAACAATTTGTTTACATTTCATATCACTGCCATATGTATGTACACTAATGGTATGCGTTATCATGCTAAATAGTCACAATAATTTTCAAAAACCTTTACCTTACCAAAATAATAGTCAAAAAAGGATTTTTTTTTTAAATTTTTTTAATTGACAATTGATCGACTTTTTAATTCTAATAAGAGTATTGTGGCAAGGTAGAAAGCGATATTACGAAATAAATTTAAACAATTGATACAATCAGCTTGTGAATAAAATGATAATGATTGTGTCTGCATAGATTTTAATAAATCTTTGCTTTTCTATATATTTAGATTTATACAAGGTTTTTCATATATGAAGTGGAATGAAAAATCTGATATAGACAACAAAAATTATATGGTAGGGGGCTATCTCAATATTTTATTTAAGCTTAAAAAAAGCCGAAATAATACCAATAGTGAAAAAAATAATAAAAATTAATAAAACAACAGCATTAAAACTAAATAAACAAAGCTTAATAACTAAATAGAAAAATAGCAAGGAGGGGCATTAAAGACCATAATTTTAAGAAGGACGGAAATTACAGGGTGATTCGTAAATACTAATTTTCCATGGTTAGCGCAGTGACATCCACCAAAGTGACCAAATAAATAATGTTGTTAGTAAGGTCTATTCCAGCCTGCGACAGCTAACATTCTATCGATAGATCTCTGCAAGAGGCTGATACGGGCCTTGATTCTGCCTCACTTTGTATACGGCTATATAGTGTATCCATTTCTTGATGCTGCGTGTAGAAGAAAACTATAGATAGTTTAGTAACTAGTGTAGCTTTTAATGATGTTCTGCGATTTGTGTTTAAATTGTCTAGATTTAACCATGTTTCACAATACACTAATACGCTCGATACCTACCTGGCGCATCATAACTTGAAATTATTTCACAAAATAGTCTACGTTCAACAATCAGTGTATCTTTATAGTAGATTAAGATTCTTGCAATCTCTAAGGTATTTTCAGATATGGGGGGACAATGGAACATTGGGGGACATTGCCAATCCCATTTTGGCTTGCGCTCATTACTTCATCCTTCAATGTTCCTCAGAAGAAAAAGCCCAAAAGTGTGTGCAATGTGTGAGGTATGGATATCTAGCAGGCTAAGAAATCGGGCCCTCTCCCCAACCCATTGCATAGTTCCCATCCATTCATCCATCCATCATTTAATTTTGGCTTCATAATGTTACCAGTATACTATGGTGTTCCATCGTGTTGATAAAATACTGAACTTCTATTATCCAGAGAGATGTTTTTAAGCAGTTTTGGCAGTGTATTCTCCAAAATATCCGCATAATTTTGGGTATTAAGCACTTGTCGCAAAATGAAAGCTCCTATTAAATGATTGCCGATGATGTCAATTAAACATTAACATTGAATTTATGCCGCAATTGGGTTGCCCTTGTTGTGTGTGGGTTAGTATCGGAGAAGGTATGAAAGTTGTGGAAGTTTGTGATACCATCTTTGCTGAATTGCGATTCATCATCATTTTCGACCATAAAATAAAGTCTAGAAACGACCTATTTCGTAGATCTTATTCCAGAAGTCAAGTGTGGAACTTCAATCTTTTCTCGGAATCTCTTTCCAGTAGTCCTTGTACTGGGATGATGGTATGGATGCAACCCTTTCTAATGAATAATCCTCGAAACTTTAGCTGAGAACACTCCTAAAATCTTACGACTTATCTCGTGCTCGTTTCAGGGTTTTGCTTGACGTTGCTGATTATTTGCTGTTCGACGTCAGCAGAATCTTCCGATGTTTCAAATTGCGATTGCTTGCTATGGGAAGTTACACTTCCGGTTTCTCTTAACCTCTGGAAAACCCGCGGAATTACCCCTCCTTGGAGTAACCGTTGTCTTAGCGATCTACTTTGGTATTCCCGAACGGCGAATTATATCGGCGTATTCCTCAATTCAATATTTTAATTATTTCAGCTTAAGAATACCAGTAGTTATCGCCTGGTTTTCCAACTATTTTATTTTTTACAAACAAATTTTCGTCAGGTATTAGTAACAGAGTTTAGGGATACAAGCTAATAATGGTAATAAAATAAATGCCATTAACCACTTTATAACTTTTCTGCAGCAATAATCAAAGCTAATTATTTGTGTATGCTAAACAAACATTTCCGATTTTTTTTTTTAAATATTTTGCTCATTTTACGACTTTTGCAAAGGGTAAGAAAACAATAAAACGTAACATAAATACATGTAATAACATGTACAATTCGATAAAATTAAAACAAATGAGTGCAATGAAGTAAGTGAATGAATTTGGGCAAATATTCGAAGGAAATATGAATTTTAGGAAAATGAAAAACATTTTTTCCACTTCCAAAAGCGTACATGCAGTGGTAGGTTGAAGGTTAACAAAGAAAATAGTAATGTACATACTATAGAAAATTGGAATTTAAGAATCTTCCTGTAACTCCCCAAGGGGTTGAGATGCCACATAATTTTTTGGTTGTCCAGGACAAGTCTTTCATTCCACCTGACATACGATTTTGCTAATTGGTAATTGGAGGTCTCAGAAAACATTGTGTTTTACTATTTAACTACACCGCTATTACCTAATGATAGAAAAGTTTGGTTATGAGCGCTTTATTAATTCGTTTCGACTAAACCGGTTGTTTTAAATTCACGTATCACAAACTAATAAAACTTGACATTTAATTTTTTTAGGCGTATTTATTTATAGACAAATATATTCCCACTAGAATAGAATAAATAAACATACCTAAATCCATGCTTACGTACAGAAAATTGTAGACCACTACCTAGTCTTGCCATAAATTCTGTCACACAATTTCTAATGCGCGCTTTCTCAGAAATTAGCCTGGAATTGTACCGTTATGTTGCACTTTGTAACAAATGAACTGTACGGCGTAATATTCCGATCAGTTTGGTGACAGTCTTTGACTCGTAACCATGGAGTGGGGAGTAAAAGAAAATCGTATCGCTGTAATAGCACTCCATAAGTGTAGAAAAAATGCTTCTGAAATTTTGAATTTGTTGAAACCGCTAAAAATAACAAAAAGATTCATTTATCGTGCCATAGAACGATTTAATGAAACCTTAGGCCTAGTTGATAGCGCAAGGACCGGTCGTCCACCTACCGTTAGAACAGTCAGTGCCATCAAAACTGTCCGAGAGCGCATCCGTAGAAATCCACTGCAAAACATTTTGTCGAGGGAGTTGGAAATCTCCACAAGATCGATGAGTAGACTCATTCGAGATGATCTTCATATGAAGGCTTATCGTCGGTCAACAGCCCACATGTTGACTCCACGGTTAAAGGAAATAAGATTGGAAGATGCAAGAGTCTCTTGCTTTGGCACGCAACCAATTGTCATGAGAACATCCTCTTTACCGACGAAAAAATTTTTACTGTGGAACAAGTTTTTAATAAACAAAATGATAAGGTTTATGCAACATCATCAGAAGAAGCTAAAAAAACGGTTCCCAGGGTGCAACGAGGCTATCATCCAGCTTCTGTAATGGTTTGGTGGGGTGTATCCCATAAAGGTGTTACAACACTCCATTTTTGCGAAAAAGGTGTCAAAACCGGTGCGGCGGTTTATCAAACCAACGTGCTGGAAGGAGTTGTGAAACCTTTATCGCAAACTCTCTTCGGTGGACAACATTGGGTCTTCCAGCAAGACTCTGCTCCTGCTCACAAAGCAAAAAGCACACAGGAGTGACTTCGCAACAACATTCCTGATTTTATTGCACAATAAGATTGGCCATCCGGGAGCCCAGATTTAAATCCGCTGGATTATGCATTATGGACAAAGTTAGAGAACAAGGTCTGTAGAACTCCCCACCGAAATTTGGACAGTCTGAAAAAATCGTTGGTGAAAGCAGCAAATGAAGTGTCGTTGAATACCGTGCGTGCCGCTATAGACCAGTGGCCACAACGTTTAAAAGCTTGTATAAAAGCTAAAGGAGGTCCTTTCGAGTAAAGCTTTTATTAATTAATTAACAATATCTTATTAAAATAAATTTCGTTGGAATAAACATATTATCTTTTATTGTTTAGATTTTATGTTTCTTTAAAGTTGTGACAGAATTTATGGCACGACTAGGTACATGCTTAGATAATCAAACATTCGTCTAATAAACCGTAGCTTTTTGCCAGTTTTGAGGATTCGAGATGTTCCTGTTTCACTCAAACCATCTCAATCACAGTACCTTTAGAATTAGTAAAATGAGGCATTTGATAGCTGTACTTTTCGAAATTTTTCGTAAACGCAAATATAATTTGCTGTATACGTTTTAGGATTAATTCTCAAATGTAATCATAAACCCAGAATGACAAAATGTGCAACTATTGTGTTCCTCAAATGTCTCAACGAGGTGTGTTCAAAAAGTAATTGTGATTTTCTAAGTTATATGTATTTTGATGCAATTGACAAAATAATTCCTGACTTTTGCAGTCCACGCTAACACACCTTTATGGTTTGTTCGTGAATTTTTGGCGAAAAATAACATTGTAATGATGCCCCAACCTATATATTCGCCAGACATGGCTCTATGTGATATTTTCGGTTCCCAAAAATAAAAAAACTCTTAAAGGATCGTCGTTCGCAAGCATAGATTAGATTGAAAGCGTATTGCTGAGGAAGCTAAATACTATCCCATAGATCGAGTTCTAGAAGAATTTTGGGAATTGAATTATATATATGATGAGATTTTATCTTAAGACCATGAAATGTCTTAATTGGATCTCATTATATCGAAAAAAAGTTTAAGACAAAAGTTGTAAGACTTCAAAGGAGCAGTATAAAGTTATTCGTCTTTCTTGCTTTAAGAATTGCAAACATTTCTTTAACAACTCCGTTTCGCGCGTAGAGGAAAAAATAAGCTACCACGAATACCCAGAATTACAATAACTGCCATTTACTTTTGGTAATAATCTTATAAATATGAAAAATTGCGTCTATAACTAAGTCCAATTGATTAGTAAATTTATCTTTGTTATAATTTAAGTAATTCTGGGGAAGAAATGTAAAAACTTACAATTTCTATTAAGAAAATTAAATCTTTTAGAGTTAATAGAAATCATATTTGTGGCGATAATTCCCGGCAGATATGAAATAGCTCTCTTTGGAAAATTTTGTTTCGAATATCTTTGAAACGATGAGTATATTTTTTGTTTTTTTAATGATGAAATTCCAAAACCTCAAATTGTCTTAAGATTTTATTCCGATTGAAAACTACGATTCCTTATTTACCTTAACTTAATAAATAATAAGAAACTTCATTCCTTAACAAATCTTTTAGAAACTGCCTTCTTAATTCTTAAATTAAGGATAGAGGATTTAAATCCCTTGTGTAATAAATTTGCATAATTCTACCTATTGACCGTCTCCTTGGGAGAATATCCGTACCATGATGTTACGAAGGTGCAAAAAAAAAAAAATGAGCTATGTTTTTCTTATGAGCAGCTTTGTAATTGCCATTCTGCTGTTTTATTATGATTTACACCTGATTTTAAAATAAATTGAAAATCTAAATTGCGTTAAATGGGCAATTTCCAGAAGTAATATATCGTGGGCGATGTTGTTTGATTTTATACATACGTTTTTGTTTCTTAATAATGTAATTATAGAGTAATCTACAGCAATTAGACGTGCGCTGAGTTCATCTGGTTATTTCTTGTATTTGCTCGGTTTTTATTTTGTTTTTTGGTCGCATTTTCGTCGCCTAGTATCACATCTGTTCCGTGTTATCTATTTCCTCTCAGGAATTATTGTTTTTTGCCGGACATAATTGTGTTTTCTCGGTTTCGACGCATTCGATCGCTTTTGGATCATCTGTGATTCCAATTTGTTTCTCTCTGCTGCATCACTATGGCATCGAGTCGCTGCACTGCTTGTTCAAATTGTGTTGATCATTGCAGCAAATCTCCCGTGATCTGCTGCTCGGGAGCTTGTGCTAAGCTGTATCACTGTAAATGCATCGGTCTGCCTGCCTCTGTGGGTGACGCTCTTAAGGCTGCGAACAACGGCCTTCAGTGGTTTTGCGAACAGTGCAGAGCTAACTCAATTGCTGTTGTTGCTAACAAATTAAACAAGCTGTCGAATATATAATATTTCTATACAGGTCAATGACATTGTGAAGGAAATCAAGAGTATTGACATCCCCAGCTCTGGTGGTGTGATGGATAGTGTTCCTGGTAACGAAACTTCTACGGCATGTCATCGTACTACTGATCCCTTAAATCAGAACCACAACTCTGTTTCCAACCAATCGAGGCAACTGAGATCATCTGCTAGAGGCACGTTAGTTAAAAATGGCTTGAGTGCAAACAGTATTAATCTAGCTTCAAAGAATACTTCATCTGCTCTTTCTGCACCTACTGGTTCTCCTGCTGCAAATTCTGACCAGGTGCCAATTGCACCTACACTGGAAATTAGCACGCCGACCCAATCTAAATCTAACTCAGAAAGTAGTAAAGTAATCTCCTCAATTGACCATCTCGATAATGGCTTATCGACTTTGAAGGTGATTGTTCCTCCTAAGTCTCTTTTCATCTCTCGTTTGGATCCTTCTACTACCGTCAACGATATTATTTCATTTATAAACTCTAAACAGCTCTGTGCTCCTGCTGATATTAACAATATTAAATGCTTTAAAATAAATCCTAATCGTGAGGTTGCGTTCTCTTCGTCTTTTAAGCTGTATGCTCCTGCTGATTGCTACGAGGCGTTAAGCTGCTTGGACTCTTGGCTCGCCGGTATTATTCTGCGTGAATTTAAACCCCACAATATCAATACTTTTTTACCTCGGCGCGGAAATCATCGACTAAACCGGAAGTAAACACCTCTCCGTTTGTTACTCAAAAAGTGAATTTGACATTATATTACCAAAATGTTAATGGACTAAGAACCAAAGTTATTGAATTTTTTAATAGTTCTTCTTCTTCTGATTTTGATATCATTACTCTAGCAGAAACGTGGCTTAATAAAAATATTTGTGAACTATTTGATAACTCCTACCAGGTTTTTCGCCGTGATCGTTTCTCTGATTCTGTGCTCTTCAAAGGCGGTGGTGTGTTAATTGCAATAAGAAACTCGTTGCCATCACAGAACATCATACTATCATGTTCGGATGGTCTTGAACTTGTGTGTACCAAATCAAAAGTAGGAAACAAATATCTATTACTCCTCTGCATCTATATACCACCCAGTTCATCTCATGACATCTATAAACGTTATTTGTCGGCGATGGAATACGTTTTGAACCTTTCTTCCGAGCATGACGAGGTAATTGTAGTTGGCGATTTCAATCTTCCCAACGTTCAATGGTCAACCGACAATGGGGACGGCTGTGTTACTCCTCTGGCGTTCTCAAGTATGGAATTGAATATTGCTGATAGCTTACTTGGGTTACGTTTCCATCAAATCAACAACGTCGTGAATCAACGTTCCCGGATCTTGGACTTGATTTTGACCACATGCCATAAGAATTTAACTCTATCACGTTGCGAACAACCAATAGTCTTGGAAGACTCTCATCATCCCGCCCTGGCTTGTAATCTTACTCTACAGAGCTGTAATAATGTAGTAACAAAATATTTTCGTTTAACTTTGTTAAAGCAAATTTTTCAAATATGCAGCAACTGCTCTTTAGTTCTTATTGGACCCCAGTGGTAGACACTGTGGATTTAACTGTAGCATTAGTGTCTTTTTATTATATACTATTCGATTGTTTTGTTAATTCTGTTCCATTTTTGCCTAACAATGTTAAATTTTCCAATTTGCCTTGGTTCGATGAGCACCTTGTTCGACTTAAAAATAAAAAAACTAAAGCTTTGAAATTATATGTGCGAAGAAAATCAGCTTACCATTATAATCGATACTTGATCTTGCGTCGGTGTTACAATGTTGAAGCCGCCACTGCCCATCGCAGTTACATAATTTCAATGAAGTCAAAACTTCGAAATAATCCTAAACAATTTTGGAATTATGTTAATACTAAAAGAAAATCCAGCAATGTTCCCGGTGTAATGAGTAATGGTTTCTTATCGTCTGATAATCCTTCAGTCGTTGCTAATATGTTTGTTGAGTTTTTTGAGTCGTCTTTTACTTGTAGTGATGTAAATGTTTCTAATTTATTTTCTGATTGTGTCTCTGTGGACTCTACCCTCAATGCTGATATTCCCCTTGTAACCGAGCATGAGGTTCTTAAGTACCTAATTAAATTGGACAATAGTTACTCGCCGGAACCTGATGGAGTTCCTACCTGTGTCCTGAAGTACTGTCGTGACTCCTTGGCATTGCCTCTTACTCATCTATTTAACTTGTCACTTCAATTCTTTAACTTCCCCATTCTATGGAGGCAGGCATTTATTATTCCTACACATAAGAAGGGCAATCGTGATTTAATCTCCAATTATCGCCCGGTCGCTAAATTTTCGTCTATTCCCAAATTGTTTGAATTAATCGTTTATGATCATTTGTACTTCCATTGTAAATCTATTATTTCTACAAAACAACACGGTTTTGTTAAGAGTAGATCCACTACCTCTAATTTGGTATCTTTTGTTTCTTTTGCTCTGGAAACTATGGAAAATGGAAATAGAGTTGACTGTGTGTACACAGACTTTAGCAAAGCTTTTGACAAAGTCTCCCATGAGGCCTTATTGTCAAAGCTTTCTAAAATGGGAATACTACCGAGGCTTCTGTTATGGTTGGAATCCTATCTTGTCGATCGTTCAGAAAACGTACTTTTTAAGTCGGGCCTATCTAAAACAATTCGAGTCACCTCTGGAGTACCACAGGGTAGCCATCTTGGCCCGTTATTGTTTATTTTATTCATTAATGACCTGCAAGATGTTATATCAAACTCAGAAATTCTTATTTATGCTGATGACGTTAAAATTTTTAGAAAAATAACCTGCCTTGATGATTGTAGCTTGCTTCAGGAGGATTTGGGTTGTTTCGTTCACTGGTGTGACCTTAATAATCTATTCCTAAATGTTAATAAATGTTTTGTCATGTCATTTTCTCGTAAGGTTGTCGATTTTGGTTTTAACTATCGTCTGTCTAACTCGCTTTTACCTTATACTGACCATGTTTCTGATCTTGGTGTTCTTCTTGACAGCAAACTTGATTTCGGACTTCATATTGATTCTCTAATAAATAAAAGTAATTGTGTTTTGGGCTTCATTAGGCGCTGGTCTAAGGAATTATGCGACCCTTACGTCTTAAAGTCGTTATACATTGGACTGGTTAGACCCATTCTGGAATATGCTAGTGTGGTATGGTCTTCCTATTATGCGTGCCACATTTCTCGAATCGAGGCAGTACAAAAACGTTTCCTTGGTTTTGCGTTAAGAAGTCTACCGTGGGACAATTCTCAGGAACTCCCACCTTACCTGAATAGGCTGAAGTTGTTGAATTTGCAGACATTGGAGCACCGACGCGAGATTTCCAATACTCTTTACATACATCAATTGTTAATTGGCGAGCTGATTGTCCTGAATTGCTTTCTTCGCTTCTTATTAACATTAAGCCGTATAATCTCCGAAACACTGACATTTTACATGGTCCAACTCATCGAACCAACTATGGCAGGTCTGGTCCTATCAGCTCTTTAATAACTGTGTATAACAGAAATTATCCCTTGCTTGATTTTAACGAGAATAAATCACAAATTAAAAATAGGCTAAAAAATAATTAACTACTTTTTATGTTTGCATTTTAACATTTTTTGCATATTCTATTGTACAGTCAGGGCGGTTGTCTATTGGCTAATAAATAAATAAAATAAATAAATAAATAAATAAATAAATAAATAAATAAAAGAAATTAATCTAAACTGGTTAATTCAAAACACTAAATAACACTTTTGTATGTACAAATTATAGTTTAATTAATAAAAACTTTCTTCGTGAATTCGCTATGGTTGTGTCAGTGGTGCGTGAACAACAAATTCCCAGAGAGAGGTATATAAGTATATAAATGCGTACAGTGATTAAACTTTTTATTCAAATATTGCATGTTGTTCGATTTTATTCCTACTTATAATATAGTATTAGGATTTACTAAAAGAATAGATAGATAGAGAGATCGTTTTAACAAATAAATTTATTTGAAAATCCTGTTCTTAAGAACGGAATTTGTCATTGAAACAATTAGTTGAATTTAATTGCAAAACCAAATAATTCTGCATTTTGTTATTTGTCTGCGTTCCTTTTGCTCCATTGACCTCTTTTATTTTTGTACCATGGACTCAAATTAATTTTGGTGCGATTTTAGTCCAGGCCTCCTCCACTTTGTTTCTAATCTCATTTAATATTCTGCAATTCCAAAGTATGCTACTATATATTTCTATCACGGAAACCAATAGTTTTCAATGAGATTGAAGGCAAATTCAGTACTTGAAATACATGGTTTTAAGCCCAAGTCCTGCGAGCGATTAGGGTCGGTTGGATATGGCAATCTTGTATTCAAATCTGTAATTATGTGCTTTAAATAATCTTAATTTACTAAAGATATTTTGGTTAAATTTAATTGATAGTTCAAATGATTTGAGAAGGATTAAAACAAAATTTATTTTGCATGATTTTAAGTAATTTTGCCTGTGACACAGACGTAAAAAAAGAATTACGGCTTTGGAATTTAATCTTGGGAATGCTAATTCTGCTATGCCAATTATTACATTACATACGACGTTGCAGATAACTTTGTTTGTTTACACATATAAAAAATGAATATTTGATTTTATCTTCTAAGTTTATTTCTATTAAATTATAGGAACTTACAATTAATAGTTTAAACAAATTTTTTTAATAATAACTAATTATTTCTTGGAGATATTTTTTCTACTGCAGAAGCAATAAAAGCAAAGCAGATTTATAGAAGGAAAACACACAAAACAAGTAAATAGTAAAGGCCAGGCAACATAGAACTTTGGTCGTTTCAAAAGTATAAACGCACCTTGTAAATTAACGATCTATTCACAATTTAATTGAAAAAGAAATGTAAGGAGTTATGTTAATAAACCCATTTTTCTACTAATTACTTCAAAAATCTATTTCTCATGGACTTATTCAATTCTTCTGTGTTAATGTTTTGCCAACCCTCAAGTATTGCAAATTTATGTTCATCGGTTGTATTAAATTGCCTATTTGTATATACACATCGAATTAAGATACCCCAGAGATTCTCCATTGGTTTACAATCGGGTGAATAGGCTGGCCATGATAATAATTTGATTTTAATTTTAGCAAACCATGCAATGGTACTACCGCTCGTATGGATACGCGCATTATTTTGTTGAAATAAAAATCGAGTTTCTCCGTATTTCCTTAAGTATGGCGAAAGAATTTCTGAAATCATGTTTTGATACTCTTCACCATTCATTCGGGTAGAAGGGAAAACAAGAGTTAATGTACCAGAGGAACTAAGGCACTCAAAACCAAACATTTCCTCCACCAAGATTTTTTTTTTCGAAAAAGAAAGCGGTTCTTTTCGCAGATCTCGCCAATATCCATTATAGCCATCAGGATCGTTCATCTTAGCCCTAATAATGATTGGATTGTCTTTAAGAACCCTCCATATTGCAGATTTTGAGAGAAGTTAATTAAGTGTATATTTAGTATCATTGCAGCTTCGCATAGAATTTGTTTATCGCGATCAAAAAGCTTATTTGGACGACCAGATTTTTTCGCAGTTCCATACTTTTCGCGGTTTTTCAAAAACTGCCTAATAACAAAATCTGACTTTCAATTCTCTTGCAATTCTTCGAATTGATTTTTTTAGCTTAATATAAGCATTAGTTTACTATTTTCGTGATCAAATAAAACGTTTCCACGTGGCATTTTAAATCACTTCACTCAAAAACAGAAACTCATAACACTCTTCGAAATAATGATAGTCGTCAATGCGTTTATACTTTTGAAACGACGAAAATTATTTATTACTTTTCCTTTGCAGTTCATTTTACTTATTTGTTATTTTGGTATTGCTGAATTACTTTTCTTTTAAGGCCGATGCAATAGTAATATCTTCTCTAAACAGCAGTTAGTTATTACTAAAGAACTAGATAAAATTAGGAGCGCATTTATAATTTTGAAACGCATTTTATAATTGAACTCATCAGATAAATCCCACAATGGTGGTAAATCAATTCAATAGATGAGAAGCTACTAAATTTAATCTGATCAATTTCATCATAAAAAAACTGAAAATTTAAATGTTATTATGTAGATTTTATATGTAATGCTAATTATTGCAGCCTGCCTGATGAAACGATTTCGGAAAATAATTGTTGCCAAAATTTATGTTTTCGATCGTAGAGTTCAAGAGTACCTCCTACCCAAATCTTTATAAATTTCAATCTAAATTGACATAATTTCGATAAAGTTTTAACCAAAAGCTTTAACAACTTTAAAATCTAAAAAATTCTGCATTTTTATAGTTATGTAGGTAATTAATTAATTAATAGCGTGAACTGCTGGGGATTACAAGTAATTGGTCAAGTGGAATTATTCTTCTCAAGTTTAAGCTTCAAAGTCATAATAGTTATTATTAAAATCATGAAAAATTAACAAACGAAGCTAGTGCTGTTTACTAGGAAGCAGAAGATTTTCCTTTCACGACCCCACTCCTAAATCGAGTGGGTCTAAGCATCTCAGATCAGGTAAAATGCTCGGGGTTGTTTCCGAAAGGCTCGGTGTACCATCTAACGACTTTTAAAGAAGCTGTTATGACATGAGGAGGAGAAAGAGAGTGTTGAGCACCTCCTCTGTCACTGCCCAGCATTTGCAGGAGCCGTTACTTGGGTACTTCTTTCTTTGATGAGCTGCCCGGACTAAGCACAATAAGCATCTGAAACTTAGGCTCGTTCCATCAGGTTCTCCGGTTAGACCCTGGTTCGCCCAGTATAGATTATGATTTCAACTTACCCAGTTTTCATTTGAAATTAATATATTTTTTGAAAAGGTTGAAGAAGAGTATTTACCTTGCTGTGTCAACGTCGAATAATTAGTAAGGGCCATGATTTGGTTAGCAATATCCTGAAAAGGACTATAACCACTATATTTTGTTGATCGAATAATGAAAGCAGAGCAGTTTTTAAGATTCCTTCAGACATAAATGATACCAACCATAAACGTGAAATTCAACGAAGAATTCATGCACAATAAAGCCTCCTGCCATACAATGAAGAGGGTTATGGTATTTTTAAAGACTAACGGGTTCGAAATTTTTGTCTGGTCAGGAAATAGCCCAGATATGAACTATATCGAAAATATGCGGGCTACTTTTAAACAGAAAGTGGTAAAAAGTCTCCGCGAACCATACCAGAATTGATTGTAGCCATGAGAGAGGTTTAAAAAGCTAAAAATACTATCATAAATTTAGCTAGCTAGAAAGAAAAATGTAAAGGGAATGTTCGCTAAGTAGTAATAAGTGTCTTTATGACATAAATTTATTTTTTTAGGGTCATAAAGCTATGTTTTTACACAACTCTGGACAACTAAATAAAATTAAAAGTGAGAATAATTTGCTACATTTGCTATATTTGAATACGCAGGGTCTTTCATATATCGCATGCCAAAATAAGTAGAATGAAACATCTTACCTATGCATTTTTATTATTATCTAATTGCCCATCTTATTACAATTTCCATAATGGTACAATGTCCACGTAGAAAGATATTATGTAAATTTATTCATGGAAAATCTTTTATGGTACATTAAAAAAATTTTCATTTTATGAAATTAAACTAGAATGTTAAGGTTCATTCTAGTTTAATGCATTTTTTTTAATTGAAAAACTGTTTGTTAATGCTTTCTACTTTCGATGCCAATAGCCTTCTTCTAATTCCCTGTTTAAATTGGCCGTAAATTCGACCTTGTTTTAGTTATTTCAACTTAAGTTAAACATCCGTAGTTGTCGATTTGCTTTTAACCTATGATGGATATTTTTTCTAGCTGAAATACTTTTATAGGGAAATTTTCATTAGGTTTTATCAATATAGTATCATGATAATTAAGTATGAACACTGGCTACTAGAGGTTAATAATGACAATAAAATAATAAATTCTATTAATTCAATTAAATTTAAGTACCTGTATACGCTAAATAAGCATTTTATTTTTTTTTTCTTAGCGAATTTGTTTGTTTTATGAATTTTATAATTACAGGGTAAAAAAATAAGATTTTCAGGGTTTTGTAAGGAATAGATGTCTCAACCTTTATTTTACCTGGACATGTTGTACTTTTTAGGAAAACTAGGGCGTGAAGACATAATAACTATACCCTTTTATGTAAACATAATCAAAACCCAATATTTTTCCTATTTGAATATAGATCAAATGTGAATGAATTTAATGGATTAACTTCTTGGTCATGGATAAAAATGGTGCCTATGGCACCTATTTCTTAGAAGGAATAACATATCTACTTTTAATAAAATTACTTTTATTGCGCCTGTCCTCGCGTTCGGTAAGTTGTTTCTATTTCTATTTACTATAATTTTGAACGCAATATTGCGATACTTGTAAAACTGCAACTGTAATTTTAACAACACTTAGCAGGCTTACAAAATTTTTTTTATTCTCAAACAAAATAACCTTTGACCACCATTCAAAATAAAACACGACAGGAGCTGAAAAAATACCATATATTAAAATGTTATATAAAATGTGGTTGAAAGCGCTAAGAAAACCTAATCAAATACATAAGGTACAACATTCTCTAGGACTAAAGTCCCAATTTCCAAGTATGTTGTAATTTTGACTTAATGAATATAAAACTTCATCAAAAGAGATAATGGAATATGGAAGTTGTCGTGACCATTATTGGCTTCAATCAGCTTTTTCCTCCTGGATGAAGTCCTATCTCGAACATCGCCAGTATAGGGTCTTTTTGTGCTCCTCTACCTCCAGCCCTTTTGTAGCCAACTCGGGGGTGCCCCAGGGCAGCCACTTAGGTCCGTTGCTTTTCATTCTGACTATCAACGATGTCGAGTGTGTCATCAAGCACTCTGACCTCTCCATCTACGCCGACGATATGAAATTCTCCAAACGGATATCGAGCGATCTCGACCAGTTTAGTATTTGGTGCACAAAAAACTCTCTTGAGCTTAATGTCTTCAAATGTCAATCCATCACTTACTCCCGCAGACGCCCTACTTCTCCCCCCCCCCCCCCCCCGCCGAGTCTATCGTTTGTCTGGCAAACCCATCCCCTCCGTATCCTCTCTTCGCGATCTAGGTGTCATCTGTGATAGCGAACTCAACTTTCGCGAACACATTGACAATGTGATTGCAAGAGCCAACTCCGCGCTAGGCTTCGTGAAGCGATGGTCCAAGTAGTTCCTCGACCCCTACGTTGCCAAATCCCTCTTTGTCACATTCGTTAGGCCGCTCCTGGAGTACGCTAGCCAAGTTTGGTCTCCCTCCCAATCCAACAGTATAAAGAGGATTGAGGCTGTACAACGCAGGTTTCTTCGTTTCGCTCTTCGTGAGCTTCCCTGGTCTGTCCCTCATAACCTTCCGCCCTACGAAAACCGCCTCTTACTTATTAACCTGCAGCCCCTATGGAAGCGGCGTGACCTCGCCGATATTACCTTCATTCATCAGCTGCTTATCGGTGAGATCGACTGCCACTCTCTTCTTCAACGGGTCCCTATTTACACCAATCTCCGTACCCTCCGTTCGGCCCCTCTCTTTCGCCCTGCTTACCACCGCACCAACTACGGCCTTTCTGAGCCCCTCACGCGAATGCTTCGTAAAGCCAACTCCCTCCCATCCTTTGACTTCCACCTGAGTAAAGCGTCACTCAGGAATAGCCTTAACAATCTCCCCTAAACGCTTTGCCGCCCCATTCCCTTTCCCTATTTTTTTCTTTTTTTCTCTTTTCTTAGTTAGTTCTTATTATTTATTAGTTTAATTTCTAGTCTTAAGTTCTCTTTTTATGGAGCTTGTATTAAGCGCAAATAAATAGACCACAACAATGGTCAAAGAACTTCAGTCCTTTACCGCTTTGACAAATATTTGCATTTCCTCGATTGAATGACCTCATTAATGCATAAATAAAATATTATCAAAATCCCCTTCTTCCACTTCTTCTGCAGGTACAGATCTTTTTCGGGTTATTATACTATACCACATTGAAATCTACCGTCGGAAGGTTTTTTTATTTATCTTTATAAAATATTTATATCATGAATTAATTAGCCGAAATATAATACTTTTAAATTGTGTAATATTTATTGATGTATAAATGTTTCATCGGAATTTTGAAAATCTGTATATAGTAAGGAGTATAAATTTACACAATTATCATAAAAGAAAATAACAACCAAATAATAATTGAAGATCAATATTGAAAATTTACTTATCTTTCACATTCAAAGCTTTAATAGATTGTGATTTAATCTTCGTACTGTGCAGTCGCGTTTTTCTTCACCTCCCGCAATTCTTTGTTTGTTTATTTATCTCCATTGTGTAATCGGCTAGGTGTTTCACCCATCACAGCTGGCCGGAGTGACCAAATTTTTTCCGCGGTGTCATCACCTGTGTCGTTGTGCTGCCCCGATCACTTCCCGCACGCTTTTCACTGTTACCTACTGCACTATGAGCGCCTGTAAGGTATGTAACAGATCTCTGGCTGGCGACTTGATGGAGTGCGATGGAGTCTGTAGTCCATTTTTCCATGTTGCTTGCATAAAGCGCGGCGCTGTTTCAATCCCGTCTTCTGGCCTTTCGACTTGTAACGAGTGCTCCGATCTCAAACCGTATTATGTACTTCGTGCTCTGGCTACTGTCTCCGAAACCATCACGAATGAGCAATCATTACTTGCCATTAAGTTGCAGTCCTTCTTGGGTAATTGCTCATGCTTCCAGTCTGCTTCTGAAGAGGTCTCGCCTTTCAACGAGAAACTAGGAAAATTCTAGTCACTATCTCCGCAATGGACTTTAAGATGGAGGCACTTTTTGAGAAATATATTTTGCTTTTGTCTAAAGTATCTATTGCGGCGCGCACTTTGGACGACCTCTACTCTGCGTTTTCTGTCTGGATCTTTCCGGGTCTGTCTTGCCAGCTGTTGATGATGTCCGCCGCAACGTGAAGCAGCTCACCAGCTGCATTGCCATCATAGCATTCTCTGCCTGTCGCTGCCCTTGATCACGATGCTGTATCGACATGCGCTGCCGCCATTGATGACAGGTCCCTCGGTTTGGACTGTGAACCCACACCAGCTGCCATGCAATCTTCGCCTTCTCTGCCTGTCGCTGCCCTGGATCCCAGCCCTGCCGTTGTCGACATCGTCCAGTCGTTGCCTCGCCTTCAACCTTCTACCTCAACCGTCTCGGTTCAGACTTCCGACTCGGCTTTTGACACTCCTGTTTCTCCATTCAGCACTCGTTGGACCGAAAAAGAATGGAGGAATAGACTAAAAGAACTTCCCCGTGTCAACTTTGATGCTTCCCAGTCATCCTCAGTGCTCCTTGTTGATGGGGCACCCCACCTTGTTGATGCGACTTGGATCCGCGTATTTTTTACCAGACACTTTTCAATTTCACCGATCGACTGTGTCATGCTTCACCCCCTTGCGCTGGTAAGCCATCCTTATTCAAAGTGTCATTACACCGGAAATACGCGTAGCTCTTTTCCTGCCTCGTCAATTACGGTAGCATAAAGATTTCTTCAAAGGTATCCAAATCAGTTAGCTTTAAGTCTTTACTCCTACTACTAAAATAAAGTCTAACCCTAGCCCTAATGCTAAATCTAAGCTTAACCCTCGCCCTACTGCTAAATCAAAGTCTAACACTAGTCTTAACGGTACAATTAAACCTACTGCTTCTCCCACTAATAAAGTTATATATCTTTCCAGTACTAATAAGTTAGTTAATCCGCCACAATATGCATTCCGCTATTACTGCTTCAGCTAATTCCAACTGGCAGCTCAAAACAGACCCTTTCCCGAACTTCAACTTCTCCACCCCTCTTAAATACCCTAATTTTGTTAAATCTCACACCATGAAACCTTCACTTCCGGCTAATTTAAATCCACCCCCCTCCTCCCGTCCTTCTTCTTCGGATCAACCTCCTTTCCATCTGAATCCACCCAAACCCTCTTCTCCTACCAAAGCTTCGTTTATTATTTTTCTCCCTCCTGTTGTTAAGCTCACCATGCGATCTGCAGGGTCCTTCGAAGGACGGTATCTATTGTCTCGCTTTCGTGACCACAGGATCTATGATAACGTCCGCCTTCTCCTAGCCTACCTCCACGACAAACCAGAATCTTTATGTATTGACGGTAAAATCAAAACCAATGTGTTGGTTTCTATTCACCAGGAAGGCCTTCCCACTGACCTGGCTACCCTTCTTGAGCTCTTTCTTAAATTTCACGTCGAATTTGGCATTTCTCCCAATAAAGGTCCTCTGACCTAGACACTTTCGCTTCCTACATCATCTCTCGGCGTATGTCTCACCTCCAAAGAGCGCGGCACAACCACAAATCTTATTTTAGTTCCTATCCCGACCAGCTCTCCTTTTCCTATCACTTCTTTACCTCCAGCCGTCCACCCGTATAGGTACGTCCACCACCCTGCCTGTTTATCCCTGTATTATCAAAATTTCAGAGGCTTGCGTACCAAAACTTCCTCAGTTTTCAGAACTCTCTTGCTTTTCCTTATGACATTTTTGCCCTTACCGAAACTAATTTAACATCCATTTATACTAATGAATTATTTCCCACAGATTTTTCTGTTTTTCGTGCCGATGTCTGCGACGACGACTTAATCCCCGCTAACCGCGGCGTACTTCTCGCTGTGGCTAATCGTTTCGGTGCTAGTCTTCACACTTCCTCTAATTCCTTATGCTGCAACTTTGTCTGCGCCATAATTACACTAACCAGCAAACTCTTGTATATACTCTGTGTATACATCCGCCCCTCCCAACTACTTGAGTCCTACAAACTTATCACCGATGTGGTCGATTCCATCTTTAATATCCTTGGGTCCAATGATAAAGTCATCGTTCTTGGCGGCTTCAATTTCCCCCGTCTTGAATGGCTTCGATCTGATGACGATCTCTACTACTTCCCTTCTAACGCCCTGATAAGGAGACTTTATTTGTTGACCGCCTCTCCGACTCTGGTCTTTGTCAAATTAGCGGCATAACTAATAATCTTGGCAGACACCTTGACCTGGTCTTCTCCTCCGATTCTGTTAATTCGGTTGTCTCTCGTAGCACTCATCTTCTCTTTACCCTCGACCAGTATCATCCTCCACTCTTCCTTACCCTTGCTCTAGTACCCACACTTCTCCACTCTACTTCCGAGACTTCTTACAACTTCAATTTCCGTAGGGGCGACTTTGGCAAATTAAATTACTTTATTTGCCTTTCGTCCCTCCATTCCATCACAACTGACTCTCAGCTTTCCGTTGGATTAAGCCCTCGATGTTCTTTATACCGAAATCTTCGCTAGCCTAGCTCAATCCTTTCCCTATCAACCTCGGAGAGACCATGCCTCCTCCCCCTATGGTACAACAAAGAACTTCGTTCCCTTCGGAACAGGAGATATAAACTTTGGCAGGCTTATCTCCTATCTCGCTCCGACCTCGACTTCTCCAGTTACCTCTTTGCGGCTTCCCTTTTCTCTGCACGCAGCGAATCTTCCTATCATGACTATCTAAATTCAATGCAGTCAACCCTTATTTCCGATCATAAACGTTTTTACCAATTCATTAACATAATGGCTTCAATCAGCTCTTTATTTTCTGGATGAAGTCTTATCTTGAACAACGCCAGTACAGGGTCCTTTTCTGTTCTTCTTCTTCCAACTCTTTTGCAGCCAACTTGGGGGTCTCCCAGGGTAGCCACTTAGGGACAGTGCTTTTCATTCTGGCCAGCAATGATGTCGAATGTGTTATTCAGCACTCGGAGATTTCTATATACGTCTACGATATGAAAATCTCCAAACGGATATCCTCTACCTCCGACTCCCGACTGTTTCAGGATGACCTCGACAATTTTAGCATTTGGTGCAATAAAAACTCTCTTGAGCTTAATGTCTCCAAATGCCAATCCATCACTTACTCCCGAAGACGCCCCTCTTCTTCCCCCAGAGTTTACCGGCTATCTGATGAACCTATCCCCTTCGTATCCTATCCTCGTGATCTAGGCGTCATTTGTGATAGCGAACTTAACTTTTGTGAACACATTGACAGCGTGATTGCTAGAGCCAACTTCGTGCTTGGCTTTGTGAAGCGTTGGTCCAAGGAGTTCCTTGATCCCTATGTAGCCAAATCCCTCTTTGTTATCTGTCAGGCCTCTCCTTGAATATGCTTGCCTAGTTTGGTCACCATATCAATTTAATCGAATCAATAGGATTGAGGCTGTCCAGCGTAAGTTCCCTCGCTTCGATTTACGTGACCTTCCCTGGTCTGACTATCAAAACCTTCCCCCCTACGTAAATCGCCCCATGCTGATCAACTTGCAGCTCCTGTGGAAGCGGTGGTACCTTGCTGATATTACCTTCATTGATCAGCTGCTTGCCGGAGAGATTGACTGTCCTTCCCTACTCCAGCAGATCTCCATCTACACCAATCTTCGTAAGCTTTGTTCGGCTCCTCTCTTTCGCCTTGTTTATCACCGTACCAACTATAGACTTTCTGAGCCTCTCACCCGAATGCTTCGGAAAGCCAACTCTCACCCCTTTTTTTACTTCCACCTGAGTAAATCTTCTCTCAGGAATGCCCTTAATTTCTCCTAATGTTGCCCGTTTTTTTCTCTCTTTTCTTTCTTGTCATGTGCTCTCTCCCATTATCATTCGCGTACATTAATTTTAATTTATTATTTTTTACTTTAATTTTAATCTTTTTTGTTAATTAGGTCTTAAATTTATTGTAGCTTGTAATAAGCGGTAAATAAATAAATAGAATATAAATAGTAACTTTGTTTTCATTCGTATATGCTTCAGATAAAATGAAAAAAATTTACATTGAACTCAACTTTACAAACCGTCATGTACATTAAATTACCATGCTATTTACCCATGCAGACTTCAAACTTTAAGCCGAACAAATCTTAGGATTGAGATGACGTTAAGTATGTACAGGGTTTTCCATTTTTAAATTCTGAAAATAAATCAAAATAAAATACACTTAGAATTCGAATTTCGATTGAACTTTTATTTCAAAATGAAGTTTGGTTTATGCCATTATATGTGAAGCACAACATCATTTAAATGGCCACTTAGGGCTTCCTCGCAGACCTTGATCCGAAACAGGTAATTTTCGATGACTTTTCGGCACATATGGGGCGGTATTTCGGCCATAACTTGACGAATGTTGTCTTTCAAGTGCTCAAGAGTTTGCGGAGAGTCGGCATAGACACGGTCTTTAGCGTAACCCCACAAAAAAAAATCTAGCGGGTTTAAATCGCACGATCTCGACAGTCAATTGGCATCACCAAAACGCGAAATTATGCGTCCTTCAAATTTTGTTCGCAATATCGCCATGTTCGGTCGTGTTGTGTGGCACGTGGCGCCGTCTTGCTGAAACCACGCTCTAATTTTTGCACCAACTGGACTTTATATGTATGCAGGTGCAAATCCAAATTCAAAATTCACCACAATGGTGTTTTTGATAAGCCCAATTGCTGAGTACGCCGTGGAATCGAAACATTCGGGTCATCCTCCACACTGGCAGCAACAGCAGTAATATTTTCGGCCGAACGCACATTAAGATGGTGCACAGGTCTCACAATATCCGCTACGGACCCAGTTTGTTCGAATTTACGCACTACATTAGCAATTGTGTGCTCTGTAGGCCGTCCATGACGACCAAAATCTGATCGTAATGCTCGATATACGCGTGCCGGAGAATCACCATTTTTGTAGTATAATTTAACAAAATTAACACGTTGTGCGATGCTAAAACGATCCATATTGTAAAATGGCAAACATTCAACTAATGATATGACGCTTTGGTTGACAGATATGTCAAACAGTTGTCAGCGCAGGGTTGTATACTTTCGGAAGCCCGAAATGGAAAACCCTATATTTACATGAGCAAAGAGTGGATTAATATCATGGTAAAAGAAATTTTTGAACTTTGAATAATATTAGAAATTGATGATATACATAAAAAGATGCTGTAAAATAAAAATGGTTCCAGAGCTAAATAAAACTAACTGATTTACGTATACGTATAGTTAAGGAATTGAGAAAAGGTTAGTTAAGAGTGTCTTGGCTTATTCCTTATCGAAATCAAGGTAATTTGGGTCTTTGGATAACCAATATGAAATCAATGACCCCAAAAAGCCAAGTACAAGTTTTCTTAATATGAAAGGGAAAGTTTAAATCCTAGCAGCGATAATCTACTGATATGTATATTGGATATATACATAGATACATACATAGATTGAAATATTAATAAAGAAATTTACCTCTGTATTATATTAGTATTCTACTCTTTCACTGCGAAACCAACTAAAGTAAGTTAGCTTATAATGAACCCCATCCTAAGTTTGAGGGCACAGAGCCGCAGTCTTTGTTTTGTTAACTGAAATAGTTTAAGCTCCATAATCATGCATAACATATTACAACGTTTTAATTAAAACTTCATAACACAGGATTTTCTGGTGTATTTAGTTCTGATGCGTGCCCGCACTTCTCTGGGAGTATGACGCAGTGATATTAGTTGCGAAAGGATATTTGCTGTATGTCATTATGATCTAATTTATTCGTACAAGACTGTGCACGCAATTCAGTACATATCATCTTAGGAGTCTCTTCGCATCCTCACCTCGTAAGGGTTCTGCTGAAATGTTTATTGCTTCCATGACAACGTTTGTCCTAAATTCATTCAAGGAATGCAGAGATGGAGAAAATTACACTCAGCGACAATGATTAGTGTAAAATATCACGTAAGAAGTATTTTATTAGAAGATTGTCTTCTTTGCATTTACAAAATATTTCATTGTTTGATGTCCTCTGCACTGAACTTATTTTGAGCTTTGATTCTTTTCCTTCATATGAAAAGGTTTGTTATTATTGTCTCCAAAGTTTTGAGATTTTTATTTCTCTTTTCCACACCTAACTCAAATCAATGTTTTATTGGTTGTACTTATTTTTGCTTTAAAAACCGATCCAACTGAAAATTGATTTCCTTGTCATAATATAGTTAGGTTACATATATATGTATGTAATGTCTTTAATAACTAATTTTTTTCTCAAAAAATTGTTTATTGCATTTTCCCCAAAATTTAAATATATTCTCAAAAAACGGAAAATCTGGTAGATCAATTGGTATCGCTTTTAACTACCATCCTACAGGCTGTGCGTTCAAATCCCACGTATTATCCTTTGCGCTACATGGTAAAACAATGAGCCAAACATTGGCCTAAGTGTGCCTTTATAGACAACCACATCAACCTAACCCTAACCTAACCTTCTCAAAAAATAAGAAATTTTAGTTCAAAATATATCAAAAAATAACTTTAAATTTTTCCGAAAACACCAATTTTATTTGATATTTATGAATTTAAAAAGGGATATTAAGTTGGTACAGCAAAAGATTTTATCTTATCTTTTTATTTTATTTATTTATTTATACATATTTAATAATATACTTGAAAGCAACCAGAAACGACTCATAATGAGTTGGAACGGAATATTTTACTAACATATTCCTCCTGAATTGCAATGGTTCCACTTAGAAAATTAATATTCAATTAGAGGTTTGCAAATCGAAATAAAGAAAAAACTTCTCAACACATTTGAGAAGTCCTTCCAATTTCGATATATAGTAATATGAAAAAATAGCTCTTTACTAAAAGTATGTACATAAAACTTATTTAGATTTAACTTAAGGACTGTATCGAAAAGTTTGGCACTGTAACATTACTGTAACTATTGAAAATCTCTCGTTTCCCCGCCAGCTCATTTATCGCCATGAGTTCAAAACGCAAAGAAGTACGTGCTAAAATTTTGCGCGCTTTCAGTGAAAATACTAAAAAGTCGTATTCGTTAATCGCAAAAATGTAGCCATGAAACGATCCAGAATGTTGTACATTTTGGTTCACGCTACAGACACCTGCGTTATAATGGATGACGAATCATATTTTAAATATGATTTTTCAACGCTACCAGTTCCACAATTTTACAATGCTTGAGATAAGAAGAATGTTCCTGATTCAGTAAGGCAAATTTCTGTAGAAAAATTCACTCCAAATGGTTAGGTAGGCAATTTGTCAGTGTGGCCATCGCAGCAGTCCAGTTTCCCTAGAGGGCACTATTAATACAGAAACATAAACATTTCTAAGGTCACACACTAATAACACTTTGTTTTGGCCGGACTTGGCTGCATCACATTACGCAGCGGCGACTATGGAGTGGTACAAACGAAACAATGTCCGATGTATAGCAAAAACTGCAAATCCACCAAATGTTCCAGAACTTCGTCCCATAGCACGGTATTGGGCTCTAGTTAAAAACATTTTAAGGAAAGAAGGCAGGGCAGCAAAATCACTTATAGAATTTTCAAAATTGTGGTCTTCTGCTAGTAAAAAAATGTCAGATGAAACTGTGTAAAAATTAATGGCTTCTATTAAACGTAAAATTCGAAATTTCAGTAGATAAAAGTAAATATAGAAAATTAAGACTGAAGTACTTTAATTAAGTTTTGTTCTAATAATGAAAAATATTTCAAAAGAAGCAAGACATTTTTATTACATATTATACGAATTCAAAAACTGCGCAAAATTTTTCGACATAGTCCTTATATGCAAGGTTCGTGTGCCTTTTCTTTAAATAATGCCTTCTGTTAACGAACTGAACCATGAAGTTCCATGATTGTAGGAAAATTATTAATGATAGTAATGTGCTTTCCTCTAAACATTTGTGTTTAAGATCACATAACACAATTTTTGCAAAGTACTGAATATCCAGATGATATATAAGCAAAATTTTAGTAGTATTAGGACTACCCATGAAAATTATTATTTAAAAAAAAAAATTAAATAAATTACATTAAATTTCATCAAGTGTTGAAATTTCGTTATTTCAGTTGGTTTTCAAACCAACAACTTCAAAATATTTATACAATTTTTGAATATTTCAATACTATACTATAGGTGTTGTGTTAAAATCTGAATATGATGCATGTTAATTAATTGATTGATTGAGTTTGATTTCGGATAATTACTTTTGTTTTGGATTTTAATTTGTCTTTTCTGTCTAACAAACATTGATCTGAAGACAATGTAGAATCAATTAGTATACACTCGCTCAGATTTTAGCGCAATACATTGTATCTATAAGGTAGACCCTAAATGGTTTTAGAAAGTTTTACTTAAACGTATAAAATAAAGCAAAAATATTTTCAATACATACAGGGAGCCCATTAAAAATTGGAATTTTTTTTTTGTTATAAAAAAAACGTTTATTTCTTTTATGTCATTTATTTATGAAAAACAATTTCGGTCAAATGACCACTACGGCTGACTTGGCAGTGGCCCAGTCGGTCCACCCAATTTTCGATTGTTTCGGGCCTTATGTCAGCAATAGCAGCTTGAATCTCGTACTTGAGGTCTTGAATTGTTTCTGTTTGTTGGCGTAACATTTATCTTTCACCGCTCCCCAAAGATAATAGTCCGACGGCGTCAAATCGCAGCTTCTTGCCAGCCAAATCACATCACCATTTTTGCTGATTATGCGATTTCCGAAGATAGGGCGCAAAACATCGATTGTGACGTTCGCTGTATGGCACATAGCGCTGTCCTGTTGAAATCAAATATCGTCCAAGTCTTCGGCTTCAATTTCCTCGCAAAACCAATCGGCCAACATTGCGCGGTAGCGCTCGCAATTGACGGTTACAGCGGCTCCGTTTTCATTTTCGAAGAAAATGGGCCGATGATGCCGCCGGACCAAAATCCGCACCAAATAGTCACTCTTTGTGGGTGCATTGGCTTTTCCACGATGAATTGCGGGTTTTCTGTGCCCCAGATGTGACAGTTTTACTTATTAACATAATCACCGAGGTGAAAATGAGAATTGTCCGAAAATATTATTTTTCGGTAAAATTCGAATTTAACAACCGTAGGCATGGTCAATCGGCTTTAGCTGCTGTACCAATTGAACTTTATATGGCTTCATGGCCAGGTCTTTACTCAAAATTCGCATAAAAGAACTGCGTGCAATATCAAATTGTTGAGAACGATGACGAGTTGATGTTTACTCACACACACTTTGAGCAACAGCAGCAATGTTTTCGATTGCGCGCACCGGACGAGTACGTACATCGGTGGGTTTATCCACCAACATTCCACTTTCACGAGCTCGCTTCACAAATTGATCCACAAATTGAGTTTTGGAATTTTTTTTGTCAAAATTATTTTCAAACTAGTCCCAGTTTGATTAGAGGACTCACCAATTTGGAAATAAATTTTTAATATTTCCCTACTTTCTTCAAGCGAATACCATCCCATTTCGTAAAATCACACCTTAAACTAAATTTCTGTCAAGTCGAAAATAAAATATAATCAACTAAACTTAAAATTACAGGTAGTTCAAATTGCAAAACACTAGATGGACCACGCTGTATGTTTTTATTATCTTAAACTACATACTATATTAAATATAAATTTAACCCTTAACCATTGACGTACGAATCGTTCACAAATTGAGATTGTTTACGTAAGTCTCTTAGTAAATAAATATGTTTCTATATAACAATTTATACATTTATTATTATTTTTTTTTTTGTAATATATTAGAAATACTTAAACTTATTTAGAACAAAAAAACATAATAATTACAGTAGATAAAGTACCCAGGGTACCTACTATACATAGACGAATGTCATTCGTACGTCAGGGTAAGCGTAGAAAAAATTATACGTCAGATGACTTCTGGAGACGTCATTTTATCTTTGATCACACACTAATTGTGAAGATTATAAATATCAATCCGTTGATTTTTCTGTTGTTAACAAACTAATTTAATTAGAACTACAATAAAATAGTTGGAAAATCAATTAATTTTTTAAATAGTTTTCCAACAGTTGAACTAAAATAGTTGATAAGTCAACTAATTATGTAAATACCTTTCCAAATTTTTTAGTTCTATCAATTAATGAAAATATTAATTGATATTTCTAATATTTTCTTTCAGTTCATGTGAAACTGGAACGGAGATTCGTAAATTTGCCCTTAGATTATTGCCTTGGGATAATCCGATTGCACAGATCAACAGGTTTTTTGCGTATACTTTTTATTGATCATTTTCTAATTCTTTATATCATATAACAACTAACACAATCGTTTATTTATGTAAAGCTTTACAAAGTAATGGATTGATCTAGAAGCTTATAATATGTTTGAAAATTTTCAAAAAAATCCAGGGATCGAATGCTTCTAACATATCAAAGAAGAAGAAGAAAATTAAAGCTGTCGTGAATTGAGTTTTTAAAATAAAAATGGTTAAAAGGATTTGTGAGTGTTTAAAGTAAATATACAATTTATTTCAACATTTCTCAATGAGAAAGCAATAAATTCGTCATATTTATACCGAATTCTCCTTCAAATGCTGCTGCCGTTTCATTAAATTCTTGACAGAACCATTTACCCCATCTTACCTCAGCATAAAATTTGAGTTTGTTGTCAAATTATCGAAGACCAATTTAATAACCCGTGGGGCACTAAATTTGTTGTCAAACTCTTATCGAATGCTCAGTGTTTTTCATCAAACACACCTAATGTTGTACATATGATATTTGATGTGTTAAGCTTTTATATAAAAATACAAAACGCTTTGAAACAGTTGGGAATTATCTGTAAATCTTAGTTTTTTTCTATAAATTAATAATTTCATACATTAGATGGCAAACAAAGAAAGAAGAAGCGCACATTCATGACAGAGAGATGTGTAAAAAAGCCATAGAGATAAGTTATATTAGATATTCCTTATTATTTAAGCTATGTTATAATCTTCTACGTTAACTGTTTATTTTTTTAAACCACTTGATGGTTTAGTTGTTATGCAGAATAGATTTAGATTATATTTCTTGGTATCAAGCTCATACACACTTTACAAAATGTCGAGGGGTTATAGACATTGTACATATTTGTACATCAGCTGCTTATTATTGTTATTGATTCGTCAATCTTAAAATATAAATTTACATTCAGAATGTATGAGCGTAACCTTAGGCATATCCCCCCTTTACAGACCACTTTATGCAGAAATAACTATAGTTTTTTACAACCTATTAACCGCAAACGATTTAATTGATCTATTTTAAGGATATTTTGCGAAAAAATGGGGCAACTTATATTATCGGCTTTTACAGAATTAGGCCCACATTTAAAAATACATGGTAAAAAATGATGCTTATTCCCTATACTGTAGTGCTGTAGATGAGAATATTTTGCTGCCTATTCTTATCCCTTTCGTTATCTCTTTGCTGCTTTATCTAAAGAGAAAATAATCTCGATGCGATCTCGATTTAAAAATTGCATATGGGTTACAGCTTTTAAGTTGTATAGAGAATGTTACATCCCAATGCGCATTTCGAAATCACCTACAAAAACCTTGAAAGCATGTACCTTACAGGATATCAAATAAAGGGTTTTCCAAAAGGGACATAACAATTTTGTATTTTAATACGAATGCACCTTATACGTTTTTCATGATCTGGAAACGTTAAAACATCAGTCAAGGTTAACATTTTTATCATGGTGAAGTTTATTTATTTATTTATTGATTTATTATTATTATTTAGCGATAACAAACAGCAAAGTAGCCTATTACATGATACCGCATTACAACTTAATAATAATATATTTCATTAAATTAAGAGTACTTCTACATAAAAGCAATCTGCACTAAGAACAAAAAGCTTGCATGACCGTTTACTATTTTATATAAAAACATTTCATCAAGATAGGTTCTACGATATTCAAGATACCAAATTGAAAGCTTGATTGATCGTTCCGGATATTCAAAGTAGTTATCTTCAACTTTGTACAGTAGGAAGCGCGTAAATTTCCTTTGAACCGTTCCCAGCTTTTGCTTATAAATTTCATAAATAGGATTCCAAATAGTTGAGCCATATTCTAATATACATCTAACTAAAGTTGTATATAAGGTCAAATGGGAAGATAAAGATTTAAATGACTTGCATATCCTTAATATAAAACCGACCAAACGATGGGCTTTTCTCGTTATACTACCAATATGATTGTCAAACAATAATTTGGAATCGAAAATCACACCCAAATCACGGATGTTATTTTGCCTTTTTAAAGCTTCCTCACCCACTGTGTAATTAGCAGTTAAGGTATCAAATTTTCTAGAAAAGGAAACACAACAACATTTGCTGACATTTAAGCAGAGTTTGTTATCCTTACACCAGTTTTGTAGCACATCAAAATCATTTTGTAGAACCTCACAATCAGCAAGTTGTTGTTTAATCGTTCTATATAACTTTAAATCATCAGCATAGAGAAGACAGGTGGAGTTGAAAAGTGGAGGGAGGTCATTTATGTACAGAGAGAAGGCAAGTGGGTCCAAAATAGTTCCCTGAGGAACACCTGAAGTAGGCACATAGAATGAAGAAACATGGCCATCAAGAACTATGTATTGTTTGCGCTCTGTTAGATACGAGAAAAACCACTTTATAAGATTAGGAAAAAAAAAAAGATTAGGATGGAAACCAAGCTGAGTCAACTTTCTACAGAGGATTTCATGATCAATTCTATCAAACGCCTTAGATATATCAGTATAGATCACATCAACCTGTTTGCCCCTGTCCAGCGCCGATGAAATAATGTCTGTCAATATAGTCAGGTTTGTAATAGTCGAGCGGCCAGGGAAAAAAACATGTTGGTATTTACTTATTATATCCTGAGCAGCAGGCATTAATTGGGCGTATACAAGTTTTTCGAAAATTAGAGCCAAGCTATTTGATATTGCAACAGGTCGGTAATTTTCAGCCTTCTTCAAATCCCCGGCTTTAAAAATAGGAGTAATGAAGGTTGACTTCAAAGCATCCGGATAAAAGCCATCAAGGAGTGATTTATTTATCAACTGAGTGATGGGAACACACAAAGACTCTGCGCAATGAGAAAAAAATATATTTGGGATGCCATCAGGTCCAGGTTTCTTGCTTACATACAATTAGCCAAGACATCCCTGACGTCATCGGTAGAATAGCATTGAACACTAATGACTGGGAGATTATTAGAGCATGTATTGTCATAGCACCATACCTGACTGCGAGAGGTATTTGTTGTACATATATACTGATTTAAAATAAGAGGCAAAAAGAGAGCAAATCTGAAAAGGAGTTGTAGCGATTTCATCTTCATATTTTAACTCAGTGTATGAATTCGTTTGCTTAAGTTTTTTTGTGTATGACCAAAACGTTTTAACATCTTTATTTATGTTGTTTTCTATATCCTCAATGTACTTACACCGACAGTCCCTTAGCTTTTGCCTTGCATGTCGTCCCAGGTAAGAAAATATATTGTAGTCACCCTCAGATTTATACCTTTTATACCTTTTTCTATACTTTTCTTTTAATTTAAGAGTATTGATCAAAGAACCAACTAGGATAATTCTGTTTTGCATAAGTTCTGACTGGCACAGACGACTCTATAGCAGTGTTAATAATGTTATAAAAGAAATCGAAAGCATCATTAGTTTCAAGTTCGTCAATAAAAGAAAAGTCAAAGCCAGCAAAAAATTTGTTAAGTGTGTCATAATCAGCTTCCCTGAAGTTAAAATTTTTGACTTGATTTTTGGAAATATAATTGATTTTTTCGAAGGAAACTTGTATATCCAGCGGCGGATGATGACTGTCAATAGCGGATAAAGGCGATAATGATTTTACCACAGAAATATTGCAGCCATTAATATTTGCCCAAACTAAATCTAAAATGCGATTGTTAGTATTAAGACACCCGTTAAATTGATTGAGATCACAAAAAGACATATTGTTGATCACAGAATTAGCTGCACGATTACTGGTAGCATCCGGGATAAGGTAATTATTAATATGGTCAGGCGTCCATGAAATATAAGGAAAGTTAAAGTCACCCTAAATTAACATTCGTTCAGCAGAACCCAATTTTATATTAGTATCTGCAACACTATTGAAAAACGAATCATAAGTTTTAAAATCAGTTTGGGGACGAAAATATGTACAGCAGATGTAAATATTCTTCTGATTACTACCCTTAATCTTCACCCAGATATTCTCCCCACTTGTTTCAAATTCAGAAACACGAACAGCGCCCAAGCTACGCTTCACGGCTATTAGAACACCTCCTCCATCGTTCAAATTAGTACTACCTAAGTCTCTATCCCTTCTGAAAACATCATAACGGTCATCAAATATTTCATAACTTTGAAAATAATTTTGTAGAAAAGTTTCAGTAAGACATATAACATTTTTTTGTTTTTTTTTTTAATTTATGATTTTTTAGAATGCCATCCAAAAACGCCTCATTTTTAACATTAAAAATCTTCGAACCCTCATCCTTTCTTAGAAGTATGTTGTCATTCTTAACCCACAAATATTTATAATCATGCTTAATTTTAAAAAGATGCGATATATACAGTAATTTCCTCTTAGACGCAGTAAGTAATTCAGTCGCGTATATTTTATACTCCTCATCAAAACCTAACTCTTTAGACGAGATATCTTTATTTACACGACAAGCCACTACGACCTTCTCTCTAATCTTATCTGATAAATATTTAACACTAATTTTAGAAGTTTTTGATTTAGTCATTCTACCGTCAATTCTCAAGATATCACCCTTATTAATTTGAATGTCAAGCGTTTGATGAATTCTGCCAACTACTTCGGCTTCTTTACCAGCCGCCTTCGCGGGAATGTTGTGGAAGATCAAAGAAGACGATAATGCCTGAGATTCAACCATATCCAACCGTTGCCTCAAACTACCAATCTCCTTGCGAAGAAAGGTATTATCCTCCTTAAGTTCATCAATGCACCTCTGCTGTTCAGCGAATTTTCCCATCACGGTTTTGACATCATCGAACCCTTTAACCAAAGTATCAACCGATTTCATGAACTTTTGCTGGGTAGACTTGATGTTTTCAATCTCAGCTGAGATTCCATTAATTGTAGTGGCTAGACTCTCCATAGTGTGTTCGTCAGTATCGGAATCACATGAAACAATTGACCTGTTCTTCACAGAAGCCTTGCAGGACGAGCATCTCCATACAAAGTTTCCACTTGCAATGTCCTTGACAAGGGCAGGAAAAATATTTTCACAACTCAGATGGCAGTAGGTACTGCAGTCGTTACATTTGATGCCTTTATTGTTTCTGTTGACACTACCGCTACACTTGACACATTTTATCACCATGACTGCTGTACTTGAAGTGAACGGTATTTGCAAAATTGCGGGCGCAAAGCAAGTGAGTCAGCGTTGCTACAATAAGTATGTCTATAGGCAATATAATTATTAGACAATAGATCTAATAACATGTTCAAGTTCATGGATGAACAACGTTTGGAAATTAATAAAAATTACCACCGCAATTCTGAGTTGATAGTCGTAATTATAAGAGCGCTAACTCCAATTTTTGGTCGTAATAATCATCCCAGCAGACAGGTTGTACGTGCTATAACGGATAATTCGGCTATTGGATATTCCTGTGCTAGTGAGATAACCCACTGGTCGAACTACCGAAAATATTACAGCCGTAAGTGCTTCGAAATGAGCCAAATCAGTGGATTCCACGCAGTTCACAGAAATTTGTAATCTTTCAAATCACATTCTGGCGAATTTTACATAGACCGGTCTTGGTTTAGACTTTTATAAGATTAAATTAACTCAAGAACTGAAGCCTCTTGATCATTTGAAGCGCTAAAACTTCTCCGTTAAAGTTTGAAGACAATCCTGAATTTCACCGAAAAATCAACTTCAGCGATGAAGCTCATTTTTGGCTTAATGGTTTTGTCAATAAGCAAAATATGCATTATTAAACAGCAACAAACCCACAAGAAGCATTATAACCACAAAAAATGACCATGTGATGTGGATTTCATGTCGGAGGTGTGATTGCACCATATTTTTTCGTCGATGTTACGGTCAATGGAGTTCATTATCGTGCCATGTTTGAAGAATATTTTTGGCTAGAATTGAATGGATTTAACATTAGTGATATGTGGTTCCAACAAGGTAATATAATTGATCTTTTGAAGGGAAAGTTCGGTATCCGTGTAATCTCGAGAATCTTGTCTACCTACGCCGTTAGACTTCTTTTTATGGAGTTACGTTACTTTGGTTTATGGCAATAAGACAACAACGTTAGAGGTGCTCAGGTACAATATCGAACTTGAAATTCCCAATCTTCCGACCTATATGTATGAAAGATTGATGAAAAATCGGCGCCATAAAATCGATCGTTGCAAACGTGCTTGTGGTGGTCATATGAACGAGATCGAATTCCATAGTTAAATGTAACATATATACTGTACCTGGAATAAATTTCAGTCCAATATCTCTATTATTCTGTGTTTTATTTAAATACAAAATTTTGATGTCCTTGTTGAAAAACCCTTTATATGTCTGCTAGATTTTAAAAAAAAAAAACATATTCAAAGAAAAGCGCCTCTTTAGTTACTAACTATTGACTAGCTTCTAGTACATATGTGCCGCAATTAGTCCCAATTTTCCCATAATTGTCATATGAATTTAACTGTTACCGTCTTCAGTAATGCTTCGATTGAATACTTAGATCTTATAATTTAGATGATTTTTGATTAGGAATTCTCCAATTTTAGCGAACGAGAACCAAAAAAAATGAACAAAGCACTTTATCTAAAGTGAGTGCCAGTTGTACACTGAAGTTTTCACTTAATCATTTAATTTAAACAATTTCTACTGCAATATCACTATAGGTACTTTGGGTCAATTTAAATAACATATACACAAATTTGGAAGAAGTTAGGAATAGGTAAACTCACCGATTTTAATGAAATTATGCGGGGGTAAAATAATTTTGTGATGAAGAGGGCCACTTAGAATTTTTACATTTTATAAAAAAAAAAAAACAATATTTAGGAAACTATGGCTGACTTCCAAAAAAATTCCTTCAGATTCTTCCGTTTTAGATCAAACGGAAATCCCCTGCAAAATTTCATTGAACTCGGTTACTTTCCCTTATTCGTAAATTAATCCTATTATTTTGTCGAAAATGTTAATAGAAAATTCTGTACATTAGAGTATTATTTTATATGTCATTATACTCATTTAAACTTGGTAAATCATTCTCAATATCAATTATCTGAAAGGAATTGCTCGCGGGAAAATAACAAAAAAGAAACTCTGTATGAGTATAAGTTTGACACACAGGTGGTGTCAAATATTAATGCAGAGTAAATATGTCAATCTAATAATAATCTAATAAGGCCAAATCCATTAACTCCACAAAAAAAAAGTGGAGAACACTGGAAACAGCACACATTTGATTTAAAAGCTTGTTTTAAAATAAAAATTCAAATAAACATTGTTAAAGGTTATTACTTTTCGGTAAAATTATTACGGAAATTAATTTCCAAAATTAAACGTTAAGCTTGTATTAGAGGTTTTAAGGGGATTCAGAAATTTTCAAAAGTGGAGTAAATCGATTTGGCCTGTGAACCAATCATATAAATGTCGAAAATTAATTGGCTTAGAAAAAAAGAGAATATACTACTTTTCTCTTAACATAAACAGAAGAAGAAATCATCAATTTGGAGCCACATGATTGGCGACCAACAATTCAAATTATCGTAAAAGAGTCCAAATGTGTATCAACTCAGGAAGAAGTCTTTTGGCCGACATCATTTTTTCAACTTAATGTCATCAATTTAATACCTTCAAATAAAATTTCCGTGAAAAAAGAGCTACGTTTTTTTTTTCATTTCTAACCAAATGGCAGCCAATTGACATATTGACATTACTTTTGCCCCACCTTGTATTTGTGATGTATCAAGTGAAAGCGGATAATTAGAACTGGCGTTAGGGTAGGATGCGATCGCCAAAGGCGTAAAAGGTGATGGCCGTCGAATCTCATTACTATATCATAGCAATTTCAGGATTGGAAAGAAAAAATATGAAAGTCAATCATTTATATTTTATTAAAAGAAAAACATTATAATAAAATATGTTACATGGTTTTCTGTTCATTATTATATTAGTCTTTTTTTTATCTCACAATTGTCTCTATTCTTTGCTTTGTATGCATTATATAACTTGTAATAAAACAAATATCTAAAATGTTTATGTAGAAAACTTATTGGAAAATAAAACGATCTAACAACGGATTGTCTGGTTTAAGAAAAGCAAACCTGACTAGAAAAAAAGGATCATGATAAATCAAAAGCCTGAAAAGACAAAAAAAAATCGACTATAAAGCGTATAATACCAATTAATTGAAAATTCATAGCAAACCAAATAAAATAATAAGACTTGTTAGCGTACTAAATTGTTTAAAATTTTTTATAAATACATATGTCTACAACGTACAGTCATACACCAGTGTGTATGCACTCTTACTAAAATTATTAATATATAATTCTACTAGATTGCAACTAAGAATTATTATTGTTCCTATTATTCTCACGTCTGTGCTTAAAGTTACCTAATAAGATTTATCACGGTTAGTGATTCTCGTATAAACCTACATCTATTGCCCAGAAAACAGATTGACAGCACCTTCAGCGACAATGGACACATTTTAAGTACCACCACATTCTTCAGCTGTGTAGTTAAGCTTATGAGTATTGTAAAACGTGCAGTGGAGAGGATGGTTTAATCCCATGCAATTAGAAGCTCAATTAGGTATCAGGCAACATTTCCAGGCACAGTACCAGGTTCATTTCGTTACATACATAAACATAGACTGGGTGACAATCTTCCAATTGCATTATGTAATTATGAGTATTTAAGGGCAATAATGATTTTAATTACTCATTGCGCAGATGTAGAATTGATATCGTAGTTAAAATAAAATTGTCTCTTAAAATTTTCAGTTAAAACAAATTCACAATTTATAGAATATCAAGCTAACCAACTCCTATGAAACAAGCCTTTTGAAGCCCACACCTTCATGTCCTAATTTGAGTTCTTCGTAAAGTGAGGGATTTACTTCAGTTGCCACCGGAACAAGGGAAGCGCCCGTCGTTCGAGTGGTATTTTGGTTAGGAGTTGACATTGTCGTTGTTGTAGATGAATTGAATTGCGTTGAGGCAGGGGGCTGTAATATTTCCTGCCGCCAAGGAGTAGCAGAATCAGCGGTTACTGTGGGAATCTAATAGTATGCGAAATTATTAATAATAAACATCACTTTTTACAATAGCTTATAATTCTAACAAACAATAATTACATACCTGGACGTGTTCTACACCTCGCAAATAACTGGGATTTTCAAATGCAACTCCATTTGCAGCCTTTTTATGTGCTTGTCGTTTCTTATAAAACAGTACTGCTGCAATTGCTAGTAAAATTGCCAAAATCCCAGTTAAAATGCCACTTATTGTGCCCGCAGTATTTGCATGAGAGGCCGATGTTATATGATGATGTCCAAGGGTGAACCTAATGGGATTTGTTAAAATACTAGCACCTTTCAATTAAATTAAATATTAGTTGAAATTTTTAGATATTGTTAAAGTTTAATTTTACCATACTGATTGCCAGCTTTCGCCACTAGCTCATATAAGACATCTCGTTTTAGACTATTTATATTGACACTCGTTCCTTGTATATCGACTCGATTTATACCGACTGAATTATATTTTGAGGTTAAATCAGTTGCACTACCTTCTGCTTCTTGGTAGAATATTCGATAGCCGTCGACAACATGAGGATTTTTAATTGGTGGATCCCAACTTAAAAACATAATTTTTGAAATAATTTCAAAATTAAATATATGTTTAAAATATTTTTATTAAATGAGCCTTTCCGCGAAAAGGCAATTCTATTGCTAAAAGAATAATATCTTGATCATAAGCAGAGATAAAAAACAATCAGTGAATTCATAAAACACACTTCAAATTTTAGTATTATTTTATTATTATTTATTTCATAAAAGGTATAGCACATAAGCAAAATTATCTTTTCTGTACATCAACGCAATGGGTACAATGCAAACTTAAATACTCGTATATCTACTATACAATGATCATGAGAAAAAAAGAAAAAAAAGCACAAAGCAAAACTGATAATAATAATATGATTAAAAAACTAACAAAAAAATAAGAAATAGAAATAGAACGATAACCCATGAGGTTTTATAATCATCATTAAAATTATAAGTTTTTTTTAAATATCAATAAGTTTAGTCACTCAAATGCCTCTAGCATCTTCCCGAAAAAACCATAACCGCTAGCTCTTTTAACTGTATCTGGTAATACATACCATAGCTTAGTGTGCACAAAAAAAGAACGTGCACTTTGCTTGCAATTACATACAATTTGGGGCAAGTGAGTTGATCACGAGGGAATTTATTATGAATTTTATGTTTGTTAGCAAGTAACCATGTACTCTTGTCCAAATAAGCTTATGAAGGAAATTTAGCATAATATAATTCACATAACTCTTAAAATACACCCAAAAATTGGTGGCTGTAGGCAGAAACATAATTAAACCTTTTTGTCCATAGACAAATCGTAAAAATGAATTTAATGCTATTGTTAAAGTTGAGAGTGATTTACTGAAAACTGAGTAAAACAGACTGAGTCAATCCTTCAATGAGCATACTTCCGAACCCGACACTAGCTATTTTTATTTCATGGACTCTCGTCCTCACAACTCCCTTGTTTCCATCAATATTGGACCGCCATTTATGCTCTTCCTGACGATCATAACGCAGGCTCTAACGGTATTCCTCCTCCTCTTCCTCCTCCTCCATCGTACTAAAAGAGTGCGCTCTACACTTGATCGGACCCCTGTCCTTCATCTCTCAACTATCTATCACCCAGGGTGTTTTCCCGGTCAGTTGGAAAGACTCTTTTATTGTCCCCATCCATAAAAAGGGTTGCAAGAGTTATATTTTCAACTACCGCCCTATTGGCAAACTCTCTTGCATACCTAACCTCTTTGAAAGCATTGTTTACGACTGCTTGCTCTTTCACTGTAAGTCAATTTTTCCCCGTCCCAGCATAGTTTCCTTAAGGCGCAGATCGACTACCACCAACCTTATTGACTTAATCTTTAGAACACTATGTGCTCTGGAGAATGGTGACGAAATTAACTTCAGCAAGGCGTTTGATAAAATTTCATATAAATTAATTCTCTTCTCTTCTCTACACTCCCTTGGCTTTAATCAGTTTTTATTTCCTGGATGAAGTCTTATCTAGAACAACGCCAGTACAAGGTCTTCTTCTGTTCCTCTTCTTCCAACTCTTTTCTGGCCAACTTTGGGGCTTCTCAGGGTCCCCTATATCCTTTGCTTTTTATTCTGGCTATCAATGATGTCGAATGTGTTATTCAGCACTCGGACATTTCTATATGTAGTACGCCGACGATCTGAATCCCGACTGCTTCAGGACAACCTCGACAATTTTAGCATTTTGTGCAAAAAAAAAACTCTCTTGAGCTTAATGTCTCCAAATGTCCATCACTTACTCCCGTAGACGCCCCTCTTCTTCCCCCAGAGTATATCGGCTGCCTGATGAACATATCCCCTTCGTATCCTCTCTTCGCGATCTAGGTGTCATTTGTGACAGCGAACTTAATTTTGCCAAATCCCTCTATGTTACATTCGTAACAGGCCTCTCCTTGAAAATACTTGCGTGTGGTCTCCATTTCAATCCAAGAGGATTGAGGCTGTTCAGCGTAGGTTCCTTCGCTTCGCTTTACGTGACCTTCCCTGGTATGACTGTTAAAACCTTAGACCTTTTCCCCTATGAAAACTGCCTCTTGCTGATTAACTTGCGGTCCCTGTGGAAGCGGTGGGACCTTACTGATATTACCTGCATTCATCAGCTGATTATTGGTGAGATTGACTGTCCTTCTCTACTTCACCGGCTCTCCATATACACCAATCCTCGTAACCTCCGTTTGACCCCTCTGTTTCGCCTTCCTTATCACCATATCAACTATGGATTTTCTGAACCTCTCACCCGACTGCTTCGAAAAGCCAACTCTCGCCTTTCTTTTGACTTCCACCTGAGTAAATCATTTCTCAGCAATAACCTTAACAGTCCCCCTAAATCTGGTCGTTATTTCTCATTTTTAATTTATTATTATTTTTAATTTATCCTAATATTTAAGTAAACTTATTGTCAGTAGCTTGTATTAAGTGATTAATAAATAAATAAAGAGAAAATATACCTACGCATAAAAAGCATATTATATTCTAACGTTAAAAGCCTCTCAGATAAGAGTTACAAAAGATACAAAAATGGCACCATTCGATATAAAAATAGCAGCGGATTAGCTAAAGCCATATGACGAAAACCACGAAGAAATTAAGGAATTTATCAAGTCATTGCGGATGTTAGAGGAATTAATCACAGTAAACCAACAACATTGATAACATTTATAAAAGCACACTGATCAGGATAATCCAGATATATAATAACTGATGAAATGATTTCCGTAAGCCTCATAAAAGCCAAATTAAGACAACAATTCACAGCAAAGATCTCTTCAGAAGCAGTATTGGCTCACGTAAAAGCTTGCCATCAGGGAAATAGAAAATTAAAAGACTACGGAACTCAGATAAAAAACTTGATAAGGCAGCTAACCAGAGAATACTCGTATATATACGAAAAAATTGCAACCGGCGTGGCAGCAGAAAAACTAACAGAGAAAGTCGCGGTGTAAACATTTCACAAAACTTCACAAAACCCGAGACATATTTAGAGCGGGAAATTTCACGACGATATCAGAAGTAACCACTAAAGCAATTACAGTAGACGAACCTCAAACATATAAAGTATTACACAATAGAGGTTCACAAGGAAACTATTACTCAAGGCAGGAACAATAGTTGGAATAGAAATAACAATAGAAATAGAAAAAACAACTCCTTACGATTCTAATCAAAGAACCAATGGAGATAAAAGCGTTGGAACTCATACAACATGTACTAAAATAATAATAATAATGATAACAATAATAGAACAATAGTGCCAATCAAAGCCAAAAAAGGAACAACAGGAAAAATCAAAACAATAGAGGTTATAACAACAATAGAAGGATAACCGACTGCAGGTGGGGGGAATACCAAAACTCCCAGCCAAACGCGGAAGCATTAAGGTTGGGGGTAACCTAATAGAACACCGGGTATACCAACTGAGTTTGGCTTTGTCCAATTTTATCAAAACATATGTGGATATGTGCGGCACAGTATTCGCATTCATAGCTCATTTACCCAAAGCACATGCGTAATTCAAGGACACGACAAGAAAAATAAACCAATAGGAGCAGCATATGCAATATTGTATATTAATGAACATTTCATAATTGAGCATGTATTCCAAATTTTGGACAGACTTTGGCATCGAAGCCGACGCAATACTGGGATTGGACTTTCAAGCCGTTATTGATTACGACTCGTGGATTCTTTCGTTAAACGCAGGTGATAATTTGATACAGGTACCAATACGTATAATTTACTTGTCATACCATCACGGTGTGAAATTATTAGGGAAATAAAACTCCCACAAAAAGTTGTCTACGAGAACGTAGTAATTACAGGCGCTGAAATCATACCAAGCATATTCATTGCAGGTACTACAAGTAAGTCACTTTTCAGAACTCTAAATACTACAAGTCGTGCACCATAAACAAAATCGATATTGAAACACTACCTTTACCCGATTTCAATGTGTTTAAGACTAATACGTCTAAAACAAATTCTGTCAAAACTTAACCTAAGTACTATTCCCGAATATGCAAAATCTCAATCTGAAAAATTGTGCCAAGATTATGAAGATATTTTTGCATTAAAAAATGAGCCACTTTTGACAAATAATTTCTATCAACAAGATATAGAGCTGACAGACGGTAGACCTTCTTACATAAAGAACTATCGGCTTCAAGCAAGAAATCAGCAAACAAGTTGAAAATTTGCTAGCCGATGGAATCATAAAAAGTTCAGCTTCACAATTCAATTCCCCAATATTGTTAGAGCCGAAGAAAGTCGCTGATAGTAATAACAAAAAATGACGTTTAGTTTTAGACTTCCGAAATTACACAAATAAATGATGAAGGAATAAAACACTAATAATGTAATAAATAGAATATTAATAAAGTAGTAGATAAATTAATAATGTAATAGTTTGTAAATCTCTCAGTAATTAATATTATTAACAAGGTCCGAAAAAAAAACAAGAAACCAACATATTTTTTGCCTTAAAGGGAAGGGTGTGATACAATTCATTTGAAATATTGAAACATTGTAACACAAAATTCACTTCCGTGAACACGTAAATAACTTAGGTCAAACTAAAAATCACGGAAGCGAGGATAAACAAAAAACATATGTTAGAGGTAAACAAACGCACAGCGGTCATCACACCCTGCCTCATAGCATCGGACACAAAGTTGCAACGCACGCACAAATATTTCAAGTGTTCCGATTAACTCTCACGCGAGTTCTGGGTTACGTCGGCTCACGGGCGCGAATGTATTTAAACTATGAGGCGTATTGTGCCAATTGGCCGTCAGCCATCAGGTACACAGGGGGACTACATGTGTGCAACATCACGCGTAACATATCAATGTACGTGCTGTAACTGTGCAATTATGCCGTAACTGTGCACACTGATGGTAGTGCGACTATACCCTCCCCGTAGGAGCGGCTGGAAACAGACTCCCAGTACGGTCTTTGCTGGAAATGCTGACTAATTGTAGTCAGTAGGAGAGAAGTATACTCTCTTAAATAAATTACTCTAATTCAAGGTGAAACAGCATATGCCGAAGGATGCGTGAACAAGAGGGAGCTTGGTATGCGGACTCTGGATACCTGTCGTCCTCCAGTTTTAATCTAGACGGGCTCTGCGCGGGTTGACTTCTGGACCTGAACTTCTTGTGGGAACAATAAATGGGCTTATTTAAATCCCCCAGGAAACCGGATGTAACCCATGTTGTATCAGCTAATGCACAATCAGAACCTTCGGCAGAGAGTTTGTCTACTAGTACTTAAGCTTAAGCTTCATCTAGCTGCTGCAGTGGAACCATTGGACACTCTACAGCAGCACAACCATAGCAGGCGAGTACAAGTGCTACTTTGTCTGCATTGCCGTCAGAGGAAGAGTCCTGAGATGCAGAATCCACCTGCACTGTGGTGCATGACGATGATAGCCTGTGTTCCGACAGATCAGACTCATGGTTATCAGCGCAAAGGTAGACAACATCTGCATCGACGAACCGAGATTCGTTAAGCTTACCAACCCGGAACGGAGAAGGTTCAGGAAGGCAATGGCAGAAGGCCTATCCAGAGCTAAGGTCTCGTTTGGAGGACAAGACCCCGAGCCACCGGCTACTAAAAAGTCAAAAATGCCTCATGTGGGGTTCGTTAAAGCCACAGCCAGGTGGCCAGCAGCGCGAGACTAGGACTAAAGTCGGTCGACATGGTCAATCGCTCCTTGTCAACGAAGCAGATAGCTCTTCTCCAAGAGGCGATTGAGCTTGTGGACGGAAGTATTCGGGTGGAGTTCGCGGCGGGTATCCCTCGGGCCGGATGGCTCCTCCTTCTCTGTACAAACGCTCAGACGGCCGAGTAGGTCAAGAGCAACTTTGAGCACATTCGTGACAACAACTCTTTTGACATTGTCCTAGTTGAGGAGGGTAACTTTCCCAGGACGCATGTGATCCGGGATTACATTCCTCAGAGCCTTTTCCTCACGAATTAGAAGGTATTAGCCGTAATTGGTGTTCCTCCAAACAGTGCAGTGGAAGGTGGTGAAGAGGTTGAAGAGGCCTTATCTTTGCATTGACTACACTCTGCAGGACCGAAGTGCAAAGAACCCTTGCGCTCATTCAGGAGTCTTGGGTTAACAGTGGCCAAGTCCGAGGACTTACCTATGAATGACTTCATTTCTAGGGACTTCGTAGCTACCTTGGTACCCCCACTTTAGGCGGCATGCGGGAAATTGTTTTAACTTTCACCTACTTCCTGGTGGTGTCCACTATTGCGCCACCAGATATCCAGGAACTCGTCGTATACTGCTGATATTCAAACCGACAGATAATAATTGGTTGTGACGCCAGCGAACACTACTCAGTGTGGGGAAGCAGCGGCATAAATGACAGAGGTGCGTCCCTTCTAAACTATCTTTCTAGCTGTAGTTTAGACATAGTAAACAGAGGGTGCTTATAACTGCAGTCAGAGAAGAGGTATTGGACCTTACTCTGGCCAGCAGGGTGTTGTCCGAGTTCATAGTGAACTGGCGAGTTTCTGATGAAGCGTCCTCGCCGGATCATCAACATATAAGATTCGAGATCCCCAGGCGTTCATAACTCATACAAAAGTCCCATATTCCAAAAAAAGACCGATTGGAATGCCTTCCTTGATGCAGTTCGCCTTCAGAAGGTACTGGCCAAGGACGCGACAAATGATGATGGGTTCCAAGACTGTAGCTTCATCAATTTACAACGGGAAACTCTGGAGTACCTACTACAGGTGCATTTTACCGGTCAATTCTAGGAGCAAGTGTGCCCTGTCCCGCAATCACTTATCATAGGATCGACAACAACCGCAGTAAGTCCGGTGTCATCTTTGATTAAGACAAAGTCAGATGGGTAGTCACCTCCTTTCCACCTTTCAAAACGCCTGGGGGTAATGGGATCTTTCCAGCCCTCCTACAAAACAGCTTTGAAACGATTCTGAACTCTCTGGACGCACTATTTAGGGCCCACTTTCGTGGAGGTAGTGGTAGTCTTCATCCCCAACCAACTAATGTCTTGCAAAACAAAAATGGATGTGGATGTCAACAGCGCTCAAGGTAATTATATTTTAATTTATATTTTAATTGTTCTTTTTTTCAGATTTATAGATAATATTTGTGAAGTTTTAAGTTAGGTGTGCGCTCGGAAAATGTATCGATTATTGATGTGGGAGAGGCAGAATTGTGGTGTAAATATTCAAATTTTTATTTTGACGAAATGTCAAAATTAAAAGTTGAATACTTCGGAAACTATAGCCGAGCGATAAAAAGGTCTTTCAGAACCTTTCGTTTTAGACCAAACGGAAGGCTCCTGTAAAATTTTATTCAAATGGCTGGATGCCATGTTAAAATAGCGAGAATCTCGTCCACTCTGGGCAATACTTCCGTGTCTATCAAAGCAGTTAAGGGGTGCCCACAGGACGGAGTATTATCGCCATTGCTATGGTTTTTGGTAGTGGATCGCCTCCTTACTAAGCTATCTGACATTGGCTATGAGGCCGTTGACTACGTAGATGAACTGGCAATCATAATCGGACCAAATTGAACTCTACTATCACTAATATATTGAAGTCTGCACTTCGAATAGTCACTGACTGGTGTGCCGGTGAAGCCCTCCCATATTAATCCTGCTAAGGCTGTCCTTGTACCTTTTACTAAAAAATATCGCTTCTCTATCTTGATCCAATCTCCATATAAGGCACGGTCGTTGGGTACTTGGATGGCGCCAAATACTTGGGTGTTAAACGATAAACGACTGAATTGAAGTTCTCATCACCCTAAAGAAGGCAACAAGAGCTGGGCTTGTAGGAAACTCTTCGGCAAGATCTGGGGTCTTAACCCAAAGATGATCTTTTGGTTATACAACACTGTTGTTAAACACATAGTTACTTATACCGTTATTGTTTGGTGGCCCGAGACTCAGCAGCAGTCAGCAATTGCAAAATGCAATAAGCTGCAGCGACTTGCATGTCTCTCCATAACTGGAGCTATGCGGACCTGTCGCACACTTGCCATAGAGGCCATAGTTGGACTTGCACCCCACATGAAAATAGCTGCTTTTAGTTCTCTAAAAGTGCAGGTTATATCAGACAAGCCCACGGCCGACAAAGGTCACATGAGCATTTGAAAGCACATTCCAGATATTAAGGTCTGCTTCAAATCAGACTATATGAACAAAGAATTGTGTTTCGGCAGGAGATTCAAGATCTCCATCCCTAAGTGAGCGGATTGGATTGGCGAAGGTCCCAATCTACATAGATCCGAAAAGCTTTAATTAGTACACTGATGGCTCGAACTCGGAGCATGGTACTGGAGCTGGTGTCTTTGGGCCCAACAATACGGTCTCGATTGCAATGGGCAAGTGGCCCAGCGTCTTCCAGGCCGAAGTCCAAGCTGCAATCAGGGCGCTCTCTTCATGGGGCTTTCGTTCTAGACTCGTCAAAGAATGCTTTGACTGTCTCCAACGCCTTGCTGTCTCCAACAAAGTTACACTCGTTTGGGTACCATAGCACTCTGGCGTTGAGGGAATTGTAGTCGCGAACGAACTAGTTATAGAAGGGTCATCTATTGGGTATCAAGGCCCTGAACCATACTGCAGCATTGTCTGGTCTAGAGTGGTGAATGGATGGGCAAAACGAAGCGAGTTATACTCGTATATTGGAACAATGCCCCAGATTTACGACAAGGTAAGGAGCTTATTACACCCTACCCCTTTACAAACACCACTGACCTCACCAAAGCGGATCTAAGGCTGCTGGTGAGTTACTTATCTGGGCATCATCCGGTCAGACTGTCCAGCTTTGACATTGATTAGAAGTGGGAACTTCGGCAAAGGGTTCTTAAGCTCAGCTAAGGTCCGTAATTCTTCTGTGGGTAACCTTCTGGCTTTCCTTAGAGTAGCGGATCGTCTACTCCACTAATGAGGCTTTGACACAAAAGACCCTTTGTTCGCAGTAGCCCCCCCCCCCCACAATTACTATTACTATTACTAGTAGGCAATATTTGACCAATATCGGCATATAGTATAAAGAATATGGAAATATTGATATGTAGTTGTTGCTTAGTATAAATGGGCTAGGAAATATTGAAGAAACGTGAATTGATTAAAAAGACTCCAAGACTTTCATTTCGGGACTGTGCATTCGTGCCCACCCTCTTTCAATTTCCAGAGGTTGCTGCTCAAAGAGAGCTTCCCCATCAAAACACTATTAGTGAAAGCTTCTCATATGAGCCACCCTTCCGAGCGACTAGAAATTCTTTCAAAAAAGAAGGCTGCAAGCATAAAGAAGTAATTTCTAGCCTGCTACACTAGAAACAAACTTGTTTGTGATGGTTTTTGTCCATAAATTACACTGATCAACACCAACTTTTTTCCAAAAAAACTGGCAAATAATTTTCATAAGATTTTTTCCGTAGATTATGAATTCGTAAATACAAATGCTTCATTACTTCCCATTTTCGAGAAAAGTAGGATTAAATATTACAAAAGTCCATATTTTGACCATTTATGAAAACGCTTGATCGATTGCTTATATTTCTCATCTTGAATCTTAAGCTGTGGTATACAAAAAGGTTCATATCATTTTGCAATATTCCGTGAGCTAGAACTCAATTCGATATTCATAATATTAAGTTTAATCTCAAATAACTGAAATTGAAATTCGAAATTGCTTTAAAATGACTCACAAGCTAAATCTACAAATCTTAGCTTGAAGTTGTACTTTATAAGTGCAAAATGATTAATGCATGAAAATGGCAGAATTTTTACGTTTAAGAAGCAATATGTGCAGTATAGCATTACTTTTCCTGGGATTTTCAGCTGAAACACGAAGAGGCGCTTTGAACAATTACTAAAAACTGCAAGTTTCTTTTGAAGATTTGCATGATTTTGATTGGAATATGCAGTTATTCTTTTATTGCTAACAGTTACAAATTGCATTTCAACAAACAAATAAAATAGGCCTAAAAAAGTGACATCAATTTCCCATGATTCCATTAAAACTGAGCTCAAAATTAAAACTCAAACTTTACGAATATAAAACTGAAATCAATCCCCATGGTGCGATCAAAATCTTTTAATGTTCGCTTTATGAAGAGTATTCACGAATTTGTTAGATTTGTGTTTTTCATATGACACCCCAATCCATGATATTTGCTCTAAAGCTAACCCCCCGAAATTTGCATAGACAGACATTGATGTAATATTACGTTATCCGTTTTCTCAAATTTTGTACGTCACACAAAAATGAAAAATGATAATTTTGAATCGCAAAAATTAAATAGAGAAAGATAATTTCACTAAATGTTTCCCAATATTCTACAAAGTTTCCTAATAATTATAAAGAATGGCTCAATAAGCTGGGCAGTATACACTTACCGTATTTGTACTTCGCTATCCGAGATTATTGTTACCGCTAAATTCTGCGGTGGCCCTGGAAGTCTATCTCTATTTGACTGGAAGCATCCAATAATTGTCCTAGTATGTTGCAGAGTGCAAATACCACCTTGGCCGATTGGTTCGCCTCGACACCAATTTATGCATTTTCTGGGAACATCTGAATTTGCGCAACACATTCTGTGATCAGAACCATCTGCTGCACATTTCATGAGTTTGTCAAAATCAACAATGCATTCCGGTCGATCTATAACAGCGTCAATGTCTATGTAAAAGCTGCATGCTGACATGCATGCCGTCGACACATTTTGGGATATGCAGCATTCTGAAATGTTATGTGCTGCTGGTGTATTTCTCACGCGAACAGAAACTGGTATTGTTGCTGATCCCAAAGCGTTCTCTGCATGGCAAAAGTAATCACCAACATCAGTTGCTTGAAGTTTTGTTATGTGCAGATTCATAATATACATTTGATTATCTGACTTATCATGAATCAGAGACATATCGTAGTTACCACCCTGAATGACCGGAACCCTACCATCATGGTCTCGCCAAAATATCGCTTTTGGTATTGGTTTTGCCTTCACGGTACATTTAAGATCTACTTCTTCACCAAGATTTGCTACGGTTATACCTGAAGCCTGCACTCTAGGAGAGTCTGCAAAATAGTTAAACTTACTGATTTTTACTCAAAAAAGTAGGGTCTGGCAAGAAGGCCTTACAACTGATGTTAACTTTCTTTGAAGACTGCATAGGCACACCGTATCCATTGTCAGCGTAGCAAGAAACGTGTTCCATATCAGCAGTTACATTGTGGATGACCGTAACCATATGTCTTGATGTATCTTGGCGCACTAAATTACCACCGACATATAGCGATATTGTCGGAGCGGGATTTCCGAGCGCTAAGCATAATATTGTCATAGTTCCACCTTCAGAAACAAAATCAGATGGATGTATGGTGGGCGGCTGCAAGACAGTTAAAGATAAAAAATGGTCAGTTACAAGAAAACATTCGAACTGTAAGAATACTTACGTCAACAAATGCTGGCAATGCAGGATCTGTCCACGCAACGAGCGTTTCTGAAGGCAAACTGATTCCTTTTGCACCCTCCACTTCTACATAGATTACATGTTGGGAGTTGGGTTTTAAATTATTCAAGCGAGTCCATAATAAACGAGTCTTAATTAAGGAAAATTTATCCGTCGACGTCGATTTGTGGTACACTCTGTAAGAAAATATATCTGCATACACTTTGATTGGATTGAAATTATAGGGAGATATACGTGTGTATACTGCATTATATATACGCGAGTGCCATTTTAAAAGAAATACAGCAAACTCATGTGGTTCCCTTCATACAAACAACAATTTAACTAATGCTTTTGGAAGTTCGCGAAAAGCATGAAGAGAAAATTTGTGCCATTTTTCATTTAGCACAGCCAGAAGAACTAGCTTTAAAATAAGTTTTTGACAAAGAATTCCCTAAACATTTGCAAGGAATCAATAAAGTCCAAAGAGGACTCGATAGCAGAACTCTAATTACTCCTAATAAGACTAAAGTTGTATAATATGTTGAATTTAATTGTTCTGAATTGATTCATTCATTATTATAACTCAGAAATGGGGATAAATCAACGAAAAATACGCCTCTTTACTAAACAATTAAAGATACAAGGTCATTAAGCCATTCACCATTTCTAAAATTTACTACAAATATGATGACATATCCATGATAAATATTCCTATTACCATCAAAAAAATCTATGCGTTCCTACACATCTTTTCTTTGCAAGAGGGTGGATTTTAAAAATCAATACTCACTTATACGACAGTTTTTCGTGTGGATGAGAAAATTCTGGGGGTTGCCACGAAATAGTCACCCAAGTAGCACTGTGCGCAGTTACAGCCAAAGAATGCGGCGGTGATGGAGCTCCATACCCAGATGTTAACGAATCTATTTGATTTGATAGAAATGATTAAATGTATGAGCTACATAAATCCCTTATACACCCTACCTATACTCGATGTATTAATTAATAACATGGAGGAAGGAAGTGATGACCCATGTTCACCTCGAGCTACAACGAGTATTTTGTACAGTGATAACGGTTCCAAATTGTTTAACTCAATTTCAGTTTCGGTCGTATTCAATTCCTGTGTGCAAAGACAGATTATTAAATTAAAGAAGATTTATGATAAGTAAGAATTCCCTGGGTTTATAAAGCAGTTCTTCGTTCATGTTAACATATTTTATTGTTTGAACCTAAGTTTCAATAGCTTTTAATTTATTTATTTATTTATTTTAATTTTCTATTACAGAATGCCAGGTTGTACAATAAATTTTGTCGTTCGATAACAAAAACACTACTTTATGATTTGAAATGCATTTTATTATTCAATATAATCTCGCTGAACTTCAATAATTGTTTCAGTGAATTTATAATTTATGGGTTCCATTCACAGATTTTCGCGATGGGTTTTTTGAGAGAAGATTCGTTATTTTGATGAAAAATAATTTTTTCTTCTATAAACCAGGTCTTTTCCGACGAATTTTTAGTCGAGTGTGCTTTTGTTCCATTGTTAGCTAAAAATACGGCATCTATTTTTCAGATATCTCTCTGTAATCCAAAATTTCAGCCAAAATAATGCTCACACTGCCTAATGAGATGACTAGGACTTCTACTAAATCTCTTTCGGTTAATCGATGATCTTGCATAATCATAACTTATGCTGTATTTTTGCTAAGTTTTCTGGTGTTGATGCACTTTTTGGACGTCCTTCACGTAAATTGTCTTCAAGTCTTACATGACCACTTTTAAATGCAGCAACCTATCTTTCTACTGTTTGAATTGAAGATAAAAGAGCCCTTATATACTTTTAACAATCGTTCATGAATTTATTTTGGTGCTACACCTTCCAAAATAAGAATTATATTATTGCACGCCATTCAAGTTTTTCCATTGTACAAAAATACTGTGACACGTCAATTTTGAACAGCCGCAAATACGCGGATGAGCTGACAAATTTACATGAAACTTCACACGTGTTCATAAAAAAGTGGTACCACTTTTAAAACAATAAAACGACGAATCTAGTAGCGCCATCTCTTATTGAACGACAAAAGTTTTTGAACAGCCTAGCATAAACCGTTTATTTTCAAGTGAACTAGTGAACTAGTGAAAGCCCAAAATGTCGTAAAGAAGATATTTCAATATTATTTTAAGGTATGAGAATTTGGACCTGACCACTTTCCAAATAAAGAGCTCATATATATATAATTTTGTTAATATATTCATTTTAATCCCTAAATTGAACTTCACATGGATCACGATCATTCTATACGAATGACTTAAATACTTTTTTTAAATTATTTCCGTACTTGGAGTATACAGTTTACTTAGTTTATTTAGTCTGTCAATCACATACCATTTCACAGACTAGAAAACAATAAGTCCAACTTATTTAAATTTTAACAAATTACTATTATACTTTTCTATCTTAAACAATATATATTAATGTAAAATCCATATGATTATTATAAAAAAATTAACTTTATATGTATATCTAATCATAACAAGATCCACAGTTCGTTCTATTCAAAGAAACAACAAGTTTCCTGATTGAAGAGGTCTTTCCAATAAACTCCAGGAAATATATACCATTAAACAATAATTCTTAATAAATATAGCGTAAATTTTTATTTTAACAAGGAATAGATCTTAATTTGACAAATTCTCCATCTTGAAGTATAGAGCGATATCTTGAGTTATTGGACTGTTATTCAACTGTTTCAATTCTTATGAATTCGTATAATAGGACGAGGATCGAATCAATACCATCTTCTGTTTAAAAGCTACACTAACAAACAAAACAATCATCCTTATCCTATAGTGATATCATTTATTGAAATTTACGACAAACAGAATTCGGCATTCTTCTAGTCGTTTTTTAATGAAACAAGATTAAAAGTGGAGTTTCTGTCGTGACCATTTTTATGAATAACAAGGCTAACTCGAAGCGAAAAATAAAATGTATTATAAGTAATTTCCGCGCTTATTAATAATTAAATTAATGCATAACAAATAATTTATTGCAAAAATAACCAACAAAAGGTAGATCGATTGTATGGTTTCCTTAAAACCATTGATAATAATGTAGTACGCGTCAAAGACTTTAGTCAGTACAATGAAGCGAAAACAATTCTAATAAAGCTTGAAGCAAATTTACGGAGTACAATAAAAAGTTAGAGTTAGAAGAACAAGATTGAAATATTCGCTTTAAATAAAACAGTATTATTTATTAATGTTCATTTTGAAATAACTGAAGAATAAATAATAATAATAAGACTTCAATCTTGTATATATACATATAACATAAAAATATATATCTTCAGTAAACTCTCGCGAATGTCCGAACTCTTGAAAGTCCGGATTTCTGTTGTGTAGCCTACGATAAAATTGTTGATAACCTAAGATCTTGTTTTCATTACGTAGTTTGTATATAAGATTTTTCCACCTCAAGAATATCCAATTAGTCCAAAATCATCGGATATTCCTGAGAGTTTACTGAAAACATATCATTTATCATTTATCTGATTTAATTTATTCGGATAAAAAAAATATTTCCTAACAGCGTATGAACCTCAATTTTTTTTTTTAAAACAGATAGTAAATTAAATATGATTCTAATAAATTTTTTTCGTGCCTCTATAATTGTCAAAATATTAATAATAATTAAATCTAATCTATAATTTATTTGCTTTGAGAAAAAAATTGATTTATTAACATTTAACAAATATTTATATAATGGGAATAAATTCAATCAAATCAATGATTTTTTAAGTACATATTAATAAATTTTATTAGTTTAAAATATTTGAGTATTTCGGTTTTTATAAAATACTTAGTTTACATAAAGAATATTACATGTTTGTTCTAAAATTACTTTTGCCAATCATATTGTAATAATATAATAATAATAATAATAAAAACGTTTTCTTTGGTAATTTATATTTTAACAAATAAAACTCAATTAATGCCAACATTTAAAATTGATAGACATTTTTAAAAGTTAAATTTGACGAAAAATATTCAAATTATAAATTGAAGGCATGATAAGCAAAGCCAAGTCCAAGAATCGACTTGAAAGACCAAGATTTGAAGTAAAAGACCGGGATCAAAACTAAGTCCATGCGAAACAAGAATAAAAGGGTCTTTTATATTTGAAAAACGTATGTAAAAAATCATTACGTGGAGAATCTTCATTCTATGATACCAAATCAAAAAAGGTGCCAGGATCTTGTCGTCAACTCTAAGAATTTTCAAATAAGACAGAAAAAATCAATACCAAGATCCGGACTAACTAACTAACTATTGATGCAAGATCATTACTAAAACAGAATATGCAAGAACCAAGACCAATACAAAGACTGTCATAATCTTGGTTCAAGACCAAGTTTTGTTATCAATATTCAAGACCAAAAGTTTGAATATTTGTATCTCGGTTCCTAACGGAACGAAAACTGTGGCTTTCTTTCTCAGACTCGTTTGCCCTTTTAGTAGAGAAAATGTAAACAGAAATTTTGTTTTATACTTAAAGAATAAACAATATGCATACCTAGTCGTGCCATAAATGCTGTCACAACTTTAAAGAAGCATAAAATCTAAACAATAAAAGATAATATGTTTATTCCAACGAAATTTATTTTAATAAGATATTGTTAATTAATTAATAAAAGCTTTACTCGAAATGACCTCCTTTAGCTTTTATACAAGCTTTTAAATGTTGTGGCCACTGGTCTATAGCGGCACGTACGGTATTCAACGACATTTCATTTGCTGCTTTCACCAACGATTTTTTCAGACTGTCCAAATTGCGGTGGGGAGTTCTACAGGCCTTGTTCTCTAACTCTGTCCATAATGCATAATCCAGCGGATTTAAATCTGGGCTCCCGGATGGCCAATCTTATTGTGCAATAAAATCAGGAATGTTGTTGCGAAGCCACTCCTGTGTGCTTTTTGCTTTGTGAGCAGGAGCAGAGTCTTGCTGGAAGACCCAATGTTGTCGACCGAAGAGAGTTTGCGATAAAGGTTTCACAACTCCTTCCAGCACGTTGGTTTGATAAACCGCCGCACCGGTTTTGATACCTTTTTCGCAAAAATGGAGTGTTGTGACACCTTTATGGGATACACCGCACCAAACCATTACAGAAGCTGGATGATGGCCTCGTTGCACCCTGGGAACCGTTTTTTTAGCTTCTTCTGATGATGTTGCATAAACCTTATCATTTTGTTTATTAAAAACTTGTTCCACAGTAAAAATTTTTTCGTCGGTAAAGAGGATGTTCTCATGACCATTGGTTGTGTGCCAAAGCAAGAGACTCTTGCATCTTTCCAATCTTATTTCCTTTAACCGTGGAGTCAACATGTGGGCTGTTGACCAACGATAAGCCTTCATATGAAGATCATCTCGAATGAGTCTACTCATCGATCTTGTGGAGATTTCCAACTCCCTCGACAAAATATTTTGCAGTGGATTTCTACGGATGCGCTCTCGGACAGTTTTGATGGCACTGACTGTTCTAACGGTACGTGGACGACCGGTCCTTGCTCTATCAACTATGCCTAAGGTTTCATTAAATCGTTCTATGGCACGATAAATGAATCTTTTTGTTATTTTTAGCGGTTTCAACAAATTCAAAATTTCAGAAGCGTTTTTTCCACACTTATGGAGTGCTATTACAGCGATACGATTTTCTTTTACTCCTCACTCCATGATTACGAGTCAAAGACTGTCACCAAACTGATCGGAATATTACGCCGTACAGTTCATTTGTTACAAAGTGCAACATAAAGGTACAATTCCAGGCTAATTTCCGAGAAAGCGCGCATTAGAAATTGTGTGACAGAATTTATGGCAAGACTAGGTATAGTGTACATTTATAAAAAATAAATCGTATATTTGTTTTTGTATTATCTAAACTTAAAAGGCAAGAACTTCGTTACCTTTGTCTGGTTTTTCATTGTGGCCACGGTATGTTCAATTAGCACTCAAAATAAATTGCTATACTAATATCTCTTAGAGCTACAACATACCAAATTATAAATTCTAAAAACCAGTTTTTAGAGTTTGTTTTACGTGAAATCCCCCTGATTATAATTACAATACTTACATTTTCTAATTTTACCACAGTTTCGTACATAGTCATGTTATTGACTCTCCCATATTGCACTACAAAATCAATATATTTTGCCTCAGTGTTATTCGCATCCTCCTCTGACGGAACCCATGCTAAGATAATGCTGTTATTTGTAACTAATGTCACATGGACGTCCTCTACAGGCCCAGGAATATTTCCAGTACCTAAAATTAACATGTTTTATCAGAGAGATTCAAAATGCTTTATTCTATTATAGAAGCGCATAAGTGTGAAATATAATTTAAGGAAAATTATTTAAAATTACCAGCTTGAATTGATGAATCAATGAATAGAATAAATGAAAAACTTAAAGCATAAATGCCCCCTTTAAAGAGCATAAACATTCAGAAAATTGCAGGAAAGTTATGTTGATACAAATATCGTTCCTAAAAAAGTATAACGCATACCTTCTTCAAAGCATTGTAATATGTTACCAGCATACGATAAACAATCTGATGAACCCATCAAAGGTGGGAGTACTCCGCGGCACAACGAAATACATCCCGGAATTACTCCTCTGCGATTACAGCAACTTGTGTGATCACGACCACCTGCGGCACATCTAGTTATTGTACCTGAGAAAAGGGTAATTTGAAATTATGGCATTATTTTGTTAAGCTTGAATATAAGCTTTGTATTCGTATGTGGTTTATTTGTCTAGAAGAAGGAGTCTTTTAGAAAAATTAATTACCCAGTTGTGCTTGGCATGTAGAGCCAAGAGCCTGCATGTCAGACATTTTCAAATCGTACGAGCACAGAGGCATACATTGCGGGAGGAGGCCCGATGCCGTGCAACACAAAGTCATGTTATATGAGAGGACTGGGTACTGATTGTTCTCCTAGGGAATTTCGATATTAATTCATAATTTTATAGAAGGTAGAGCTTTATGTAATAATTTACCTGAAATTTTGTCCTAAACACAAGTCTTGGAGATGATCTTCCTTTACCATGAGCATTAATAGCAGCAGCAAAGACTTCATAGTATACACCAGCTTCAAGGCCTTCTAATATAATTGGCGAATGTTCCTGAAAGTATTTTAATTGTCTAACTTTATGAAGTTTTGAACATCAAGAGAATAAGACAAATATCAATCATTGAACCTTTTGAATTACGCTGTATTCATCTCCAATACCCAGCTTCCGAAAATAAACATGAAATGATGTGACCGTATCTGACAAAACCTTTGGAGAATTCCACTCAATGACAGCAAAATGGGATGATAGTATAATTAATCTTAAGTGTGAAGGAGGACCAGGTAGCACTCCGTACCCCTGCAGTAAACAACTGCCGTATTCAGACATGTAGCGAAGGCACCTGCAAAACAACATATTCTTTACCAACAACTAGTGCCGTTCTTCAAGTCTTACTTGAATAAACTAAAATCAATTGTAGTTACGTTTCCTGAGCACAAAGTAAGGCAAACAGGGGGAATTCCTCTTGATTTACAGCAGGGAGTGTGATCAATATTATTCGTCAAACACGAAAAAGTAATATTCGCCCAGGGAGCGCACACCATAAAATCAGGTATTTCAGCTAAATCCGTTTTTTTGGGGTCACACAATTTGTCTAAGCACATTCGATGAGACATGCCTTTTTTTTCACAACAGCCTCTTACATCTGTACATAGAAAAGAATCGGATAGATTCAATTTTGCAGTACCACTTTGATATAAAATAGTTCGTCCGCCCACTTTTTAGAGTACTTAATCAAATATTGCCTTTTCTAGTATAATGAAGACCATTATTATACTCAGTTACTCAGTTTATTAATAAGTATATGTGTCGCATATTTTGAAAGTGGTATAAGACTAAAATGGCATAAAGTCGATTTTTCTATATTCTTTTAAGGTAAAATTTACCTTATGACATTTCGGATTTATAGCACTTTCAAAATAAGCCATATATAGATTATATTATACTCTTGTTATATACTTTTTAATTATTAATAAGAAAAAACTATAACCCATTATTTAAAGCAAAATTTGTTAAAAACAAAAACCATTACAAAGAAAAAAAGTCCGCCTAAAAACGATAGTTCGTTTTTATTGGAAATTGTGGCCACCACTTTGTAGCTCCACCTTTATTTTGTATTAACACTTTAAATCGATAGCATAGTGATTATACTAACTTTTGGCAATTTTCCGGCTAAATGTAGTCCTAAGTTCTTCCTGCAGGATTTTGGCACTTTTGCAGTGTTCATACAGGGTGGGCAAATTCGAGGTTAGGAAGTAAATAGGCTCTCAAATGACGAAATGTCAAGAATTGAGCTGTCATCCTTTGACATTTATTTAGTAAAAACTTGGGAAATTTTAACCATGGAACGCTACACTCTTGAACAACGAATTTTAATTGTGAAAATTTACTATCATTACTACTACTATTACTCTGGTGAACATTTTACTGTATCATTTCGTAAAATTCGAGCAGTTTTTCCTTGTAATCAGGTTCTTTCTGAGACTGCTGTGCCTAATTTAATCACTAAATTCGAGGCTTACGGTACTGTTGCTGACAATAGACCAAATGGTGGCGATGTCAAATGGCCGCCCCGTTCTTGTGATTTGACGCCGCTGGATTATTTTCTCTGAGGCCATTTGAGAGACCAGGTTTACGTGAACAAACCACAAACAACTGACGCTCTAAAAGATGAAATTCGGCGTTGCATTGACGAAATAAGCGAAGCTTTGTTGCAAAATCTGGTTCAAAATATTGCGAAAAGAGCGGACGTCTGCCTACGTGCTAGAGGTGGACATTTGCCCACCTCATATTCCATTATTAATTCCCATATTTCTACTTTACATTGGTATCAATAAAATTGAATTTGTCAAAATAAATGTGTGTTTTTAAGCCAATTTATTTCCTAACCTCAAATTTGCCCACCCTGTAGTAAACCCTAGACCCGTAAACCTCGATATCCTTAAAATTTGGCAATCTGAATTCCAGATTTTTCTATTTTAGGAATAATCATTAACAATAACTTTTCGGTAATATCTTCACTTATAGTTTTGTCCCGAGCTTTTTTATTTAAACTTACATTTTTAAAGAATTTTGATCTAAATGATAAATTATTGTTGTCCTTTCATTAATTATTAAAAAATAAGTATGAAATTTTATTCTTCATTATCCCAGAAAAGGCAATATTTTAATGTTTTTATAGAAGTACTTATAACTATTTTTCATTGGAATACAGTGGCTCGCACGAATAATGGGACAAGCTAAACTCCTAAATAAAAACAGTTGTATAAACCAAAAAAATATATTGTTTGCAATATGTGGCACATAAAACTTCTTGGCACTTCGAGTATTTCTAAAATTTATTATTACATTTATAAAAACTAATCCCGTTCAAAAATTATTCGTTAAAAACGAAACTAAAGTGCATTATCTGGCTCGCACGAATAATCGGACAGAAGAGCAAATTAAACAAAATCCTGTTATAATTAACAATTTTGAGATTATTTTTCTTTATTAATATTTGGTAGCGTATCCTTTTGACCCAATAACTGCATTTAAACGAGAGCTCATCGAATTTACCAAATTTTTACAAAAATCTGGCTCAATATTATTCCATTCATTTGTTAACGCAGTTTTTAACTCTTTAACGTTGTTGAATGTCCTTCGGTAAACTCTACGAGCAAGCTCCTCCCACAGATGCTCTATAACATTTAAGTCTGGTGACTGTGTGGATGGTTCCAATAATTTGGGGCAATTGTGTATAAGCCACAGCCTGGCAACTTCAGATTTGTGCTTAGGGTCATTATCTTGATAGTAGGCAAAGTTGTTCAGAATCCTTAGTTTCTGTGCACTTTGCTTTACGTTTTCTTTTAGAATATTTACGTAGACAAATCTGTCCATTTTACCTTCAATAAAATGCAGATTGCCCACCCCAGCACTTGACATGCAGCCCCAAACCATTAGAGACCCACCTCCGTGTTTTATCGTAGATCGTGTGTTCTTGTGCTCAAACTCTGTATTTGCCTTTCGCCATACATAATGCGTCCATCCGAACCGTGAAGATTAAATTTACTTTCGTCCGTATATAAAACCTACGAGTAATGAATTAAGAACTTCAACAATATCAATATATACCTTTACAGATCAACTTACAGTATGCCAAAATTCACTAGGTTTTAACAAATATTCTTTCGCAAATTTAATACGCAAATTTTTGTTCTTTTGACTAATGAATGGCTTTTTTCGTGGAATTCTTCCATGGAATCCGTTTCTCTGTAAGGCCCTGCGAATAGTGTCATCACTCACATTTTTGCCGGTAGTTTCCTTCACATAACAATTAAGTTCTCTAACTCTTTGGAACGGATTATTTTTAATTTTGCGCACTAAATTTCTTTCTTCTCGATCAGTTAACATTTTGCCTTGGCCTTCTCGACTTTTATTTTTGATTCTATTTTCGTCTCTATACCTTTTTATAATATTATGAACCGTGGAATGACTTCTACCAACAAGATTTCCAATTTCTCGAACCGTTTTCCCATTGCCATAACACTTAATTATTAATTGCCTTTCTTCGAAAGTAGTTTGCTTTCCTTTAGGTGCCATGTTATGTAATAATTATAACTAAAGTAACTAAACAACAATATCAATTGATGTGCACTACTCAAGTGATCATGTCACAAGGCAGTCAAAGTCAATAGTGCAGAATAACATCAGTTATAACAGGATTTTGTTTTGTTTGCTCTTCTGTCCGATTATTCGTGCGAGCCAGATAATGCACTTTAGTTTCGTTTTTAACGAATAATTTTTGAACGGGATTAGTTTTTATAAATGTAATAATAAATTTTAGAAATACTCGAAGTGCCAAGAAGTTTTATGTGCCACATATTGCAAACAATATATTTTTTTGGTTTATACAACTGTTTTTATTTAGGAGTTTAGCTTGTCCCATTATTCGTGCGAGCCACTGTATATAACTTTAATCGTAACAAACCTGGGAGTACTGGAACGACTGCGACGCTAATTTGTCTTCCAATTGCGTTGTCTAGAGTGAGCGCCCGAACTCTGAAGCTGGGTAAACTGGACCCATGCTCATTAACCGCTGTCACTGCTATCGAATACATAGTAAAAGGTTTGAGGTCATTGATGACTGTTGATCTTTTGTCTCCAGGAACTGTGACACTTACTGCGGGAAGAATTGTACGGTTTGGCAAATTATCTTGATCAAAATCATGTAGTGCAGTTACATTCACATTGTACTGCTTAACCCTTTCCCCAAGTTTTTCTGGGGGAGACCAACCAATTTCCAAAGATTTTTCTGTAAGAGGCTCAGCATATACATCCTGTGGCATACTTGGAAGTTTTTGAACACCTTCCAATATACATTGTAACCCAGGAAGGGTGTATCTTACGCATGAGACTCGTGATTTCAAGTAATCGGTAAAAGGAGTATATTCTCCCCGACACATATCCTGACACAAATCGGGTACTTTTCTGTTCTCACAACAAGGCACGTGATTACGTCCGTCTGCCATACATTTCACAATGCTCGGAAAATCTCTCTCGCATGCTTCTGGCTCAATACCGGTTGTCCCATCAAGAATGTTATGGATATTGCAAAATCCCATGCACTGGGACGTTACATTTTCTACCTCACAGCATTCCGTAAAATCGTGAGACAGCGATGATAGAATCATCGATGTTGTCGGCAATGGAGGTGGTATATCTGGAGAGGTAGACAGTCCTTCGAAATTCTTACCGCTCAGCGAAGGGTTTGTACTTTTAACTGAAAAAATGTAAAATTAAGCAAAGGCTTTTATTAAAAACATTATCTAATTACTCATAAGTGGGTGAAAACTTTTAACGACAGGATCACTATTCACTTCACAAACGTAAATGTCCGTATCTGATGGCCTTGTATCTCGTATAAGCAGCACCCAGACATCACCCCCAGTAGGAGCTTTTCCTTTTGGATCTAAAAAACGCATCACCATCCGTTCAAATGAAATTTCAGGTCAGCAAATTAAAATGTATACTTATAGTATACCAAATTTTCTTTTTTAGCATTTAGCATTTTGTACCATTCTGTATGTACATATATACATATACATACCATAACATTGTGTTCTAAGGGTGCTGGTTTAAATGAAACAGATTTTTATGAAAGCCTTTTCAAACTCGACCATTATACCATTAAACATTAAAAAAAAATACCAAACCTTCTAAGTCAGGAGTTTATTATATGTATTATATGTACATATTATACCATATATGTATGTTAAGTAATATATTTATTGGGCGCGGAGAAATGTCACAAAAGTATAAATTATATTCACACGGCCTTGTAATATAATATAACAAGACCATAATAAAACAAACTTGTCATTACAGGTATTGTCTAAACTGAGTCAGTCTAAGAAACAATAGAAGCTCTATTCTTGCAAATATAGTTAAAATGGTATTATTGTTTTCGTTTACCACCACTCTAGGAAATTTTTTCCGCACCTAATTATATTTTTTTAAACTATCTACTTTTTTGTGTGATTTTTTGTTATCTTTATTAAAAGGTTAGACCTAGTCATAAATATTAAAGAATTTAAATTTAAGTTCAGTATCTTAAGAACGAATTAATGAATTGCATAATAACACAAAACTATAAAAACTACATCTTTTAAATGAATAGCGGCCACTATTATTCAAAAGCTACTGCATTCATCGACTTTTCACCTTTTTCATATATGTATGTAATTATTCAGAGACTGAACGTGTGCATTTCGTTTTTATTGTTAAAAATATGATATTTTTTAAGTAAAAACTTTACTTTTACTTTTACTTCGCTTAATACAAACTACAATACGGAGCTTAAATTAAACTAATCTAACAAAGAATATAACTTAAATTATTATTATAAGTTTAAGTACTAAAAAAGATACGGGGGTGTGGGATTCAAAGGTTCGAAGTAATCGTAGTTAGTTCGATGGCTTGCGAGGCGAAACACAGGCAAAGACCTAAAATTGTAAGAGTTTGTGTTGAGCGATATGCTGTACAGGAACTCGAAACAGTCAAAGGAATCAGTTAGGATTTCACGAACGAAGACGACTTCGGCGGCACCACGACGTAAGGTAAAAAATTGAAGGTAAAATAATTTTAGAAGACTTATGTTATGTAAGGTATTAGAAATTATTTTTTTTTGCAAAGAGAATTATTGTTCATAAATAAATAAATTTTGTTTGCTGCTTTTACTTCCGTATAACTACAATATTATGCTACAAATGCAAAAATAATATTTTTATATTTTCTAATTACATAAAAGTATTTAAGACTTTTGTAGAAAACACTGGAAAATAAAAATACTTTCATGCAAGGCAGAAACAAATAAAAATCTTTTAAAAGGTTCATAGGCAATAGCAAGGTAGAAGCTGTTAAATTATTATTTGGTTGAAAGCTTAATTTTGAAATTGAATTTGAATATTTCCTGCAAAATATCCTCAGCAATAATATGCATTAAAATCTATCCAATTAGAAAAATTGTATTCGCTAGCGGAGACATGGTGTTTTTTAGAAGCAAATTAATATGTTAATTAACAAATAGTATCATCTTTTAGAAAAAGTTCTCTTTTCAAAAAACTACATTAAAATTTAATTTTTTGCGAGATATAATTGCTTTTATCGTTCATCAAATTTACCTTAATAACATAAAGATTTTCGAGACTACACGCTTATCATAGTCGTGTTTGTCGTTTGTCGTATTGTTATGTAAACTGACCTCGGAAGGCATATGTTACTTAATTTACTAACCAGGAACAAATCAGGACAAGCTACTGATTTTACTCGTTTTTATGCAGAAAGGACTATCAAAAAAGTTCTTTTTACAATTTTTGGTTAACTTTGTATATTTTTTGATATTTTTCCTGTATTTCGTCCTTTAGACAGCACTTATTGCCTTACGACACCAAGTCACTCTTCATCTTCTTTTTTAGACCACTTCTTGAGTATACCTGTCAGGTCTGGTCACCCTCACAATACACACTCATTAGCAGCATTGAATCTGTCCAGCGCAGATTCATTCGCTTTGCCCTGCGTGACCTCCCTTGGACAGACCACCACAATCTTCATCCTTATAAAACCCACCTAACACTAATCAACCTCTAGTCCCTCATCTTACGTTATGATGTCGCCGATATTGTCTTCGTCCACCAAGTCCTAGCCGGTTCCATTGATTGCCCTGACCTTCCTTAATACCTGCTATACTTGCCCAACCCACCCCTTCAATGAAGCATGTCTGTCTCCACGCCCCCTTGATCTAATCATAAGTAGGTTAATTTATGTAATTTAGGAAATAAACTTTTTTTTATTTACCTTTGTAGCTGGTATTAAGCAAAATAAATAAATTATCATATCTTGAATATCTTTTATCTGAGGTGCAAAATGTCTTCCCTTCTTAAGGTGTCGGATAAGAAAGGATTAAAAAGTTGTTTGCCTCCCAAGTTAACGGTGGCCCGCCATCTCTCCTAATTCCGGATGTTTTAATGTCCATTAAACTCGTTATTGAAGCGCAAATTTAAAATGTTCTTTCCCTCTCATTAAGAGATCGAGAGTGATTAATTTTGTTATTATTTAATTACGTGGACTATGTACGGTAAATCTGATAATGCCATTGCATCTGCTAGATCAAATTGCCACAGCTACAGCTGATTGTTGTCATTTAATTATATGATCGGACGGGAGTTCGCGATATAAACTCGAGTGCGCGTCGAAGTTAAATTATACGGCAAGTGAAGTGCTTAAAAGGACACAAATTAATCATGAATTAAGTGTGTTTTGTGTAGTTTTTTACATGTGTAAGTTTATTCTGAGTGAAAAGCTCACTTAAAATTTTCCGCTGGAGCATCTACATATCTTGTGACAGGCGATTAAATTCGGATAATGTCGCGCTTTCACACAACATAAATGTCTCCATCGTGTGTGTATATGATGTGTTACATATATGTAGTGTACTGTTGAGTTTATATGTTATATGTTTCTGCAGGAACAAGAAACGCCGAAATTGTATTTCTTGTATTCCCAATGTAGTTATTAGTGTAGTGCTGTCAATTTGTTTATATTGTTTATCTCTTTTTTCTTTAATGCTCTTCAGTTTTTATTTTCAGAGGGATAAAAGGATGTACCCAGGTACGGATAAATAAAATTGAAATTAAATATTTTCGTTCAAAATTCATTTTATTGATTTTTTTTAGGTTGTCTCAACAGTATATACCATATGGTTAAAGTAAAAAATTAATTCAATATCTCTGTGAGTATATATAAAGTTCCACTAAGTCGTTTTAGTAAATTGAAATTTGACCGAATCCCTTAAATACCCAAAAATTAATTCTACAAATTAAAGGCAAATAACAAAAGGGAGAAACTCAGTCTCCAAGAATTTAATTTAGTTTCCCATAGAGTTACTGTAAATTCTGTCTTTTCAATGCTTCCATAAAAGTAATTTATGAAAGTTTATTCGTTGAAAACTCTAACAGGACGTTGCGCCGCGCAGGGATATGTATATAGAACTATTTATCGCACACAAAAGCATTGTCACAAAAATGTGGCATATTAATGAATTTCTAAATGAGAAACAATAAAGCAGTTGGCTATTTGACATAGCATTATTATTATTTGACAGAATGTTAGGACATTATGGAGAAATTCAAAGTTTTTATGTCCTTTCGTACTTAAATAATATAAAACTAATAATAAAAATAGGATGTTTAGCAACTAATTTTATTCTATATGTGTCCGAATATGTCTATTAAAAAAATAAAATGACTATAAAAAGTAATAAAGTTGAATATCATTTTCAAAATCAATATGCAAGTTCCAGGCACTAATTTAATTTTTAAATATTATATTTAAAACAATTTTGTCTGAACCTAGCGCTGCGCATTAGGGTGGAGTGTAATTCTTTTTTTATATATTCACTATGGCATACCCGCAAAACGCTACGTGATAGACACGTAAAAAAAATATTTTTTTTCTAAACGTTTATATTTAGAGGTGTCCCCGTTGGGACAAAGTTTTGAAAAAAAAATCAGAAACTTGTCAATGTTCGATAGTGTACAACCAAATACTAAACTTCATAAAAAATCGTAGATATTATTTCTGAACGCTCCCAATCATTAATAAGTGTGAAATGTTACAGTTGTTGAATCAATCTTCAGTCACAAGCAAGGTTTCTCTGGGGAAACTAGTGTGCGTGTTATTGATAGTGACCGTGTAATTTGACAACATCGTTTTGAAACATTTGGTAAAAGTAAAATTAGTAATTATATTGTTATTCATTCAATTATGTTTGTAGTAATGACGTTTATGAATTTTATTAAATTCCATTTTAGTTGTTTACAGTAAAAATGACTCAAGTTACGACTCGTCAAATGACAGAATGTTCCGTGTTTAGCACGCCCGAAACATTACTCTCTTCTCAATTACCGACTTACTTTGATGCTATGAAGTACTATCTTTTGATAAAGCATGAGTTAAAGCTAGAAAATTCATCTAAAGAACCGACTGTTTAAGAAATCTCAGAAAGAGTTGCAACTCGTCTTTTAGAAATATGGCATAAATCCTCGATTCCAACAGTCAGTTTAAAAAGAGTATTGCAAATTATTAGAGCTTACCACGAAAAATATAGAAAGTTAATCAAACCATTTAAAGAACGTCAAGGTAGTAAAAACTATGAAGAGAAAATTAACAAAATTCAAAGAAGATTCTCAAAAATTATTCGACATCAGTAGTTGCAAATGTGTAATAGTTTTCGATTATACGTGTGAAAAAAGCAGTCGTATACCGAGAGAGGAAATTAATTTTTTAACAGATCAGAGGACTACGAGAAAAATAAGTATCGGAGGCTTTGATGTAACCACAACAGAAAAAAATCCAGAGAAAACCAGAACGAAAAGAAATGGAGTGATCTCGTTTGGCACAACTACAAAATTATAAAAAACCTTCCTGTTCTTGTTCTCAAGTTGACAAAACAATTATTATTAGCAGCAGCAGCACTTGCAGCAGCTTTTCTGATAATTTACCTTTAACGGCGCCTTCTCCTAATCAAGTACCAACACAAGATGTTGTCGGGCTGCCTCCTAAACAGATGCGTATAAATCTCCCATATTTAGCTCTTGCCTGCGATCATACTGGAGTTTCTGATAGGTCTGCCGCTATTATAGCTTCTGCTATCCGGAAAGACGCTGGCATTATCACACTAAGTGACTAAAGTAGTGTGATAGACCGTTCGAAGGTTCGACGGGAAAGAGCAAAGAAAAGGTCTGCTTTACAAGACTTGAGCCGCATTTGGTCATATCATGGTGCAGACAGGGATGGCTAAGACAATCAAAGATAGTATTATAAAATATTTAAATAATAAATCGACTGAGTGCTGAATGACTTGAGTGCTTTATCAGTAGTAGGCTGTAATGGGACAGTAGTAAATACTGTTATTACTAAAGATCTAGGTTACTGCCGTATAGGGGCACCGAATCCATCGGTGTCGCTATGCAAACGGAGTTCTCGCCCGAACCTGGCAGAGAGACGGCCGTGTATTCTCCTGCACGGACGATGCAGCGATCCGGGGAGGGGGTGCAGCTGGAGGTTGAGGTGAACGTTTGCCTGCGGGACTCGGGATCCAACACACCTCTTTGCTGCATTCGTAACCCCGAGGAGCTGCGGCTCTAGGAATTAGCACACCCTAGAGCTAGGGAGTACACCCGCGCTGATCCTTAGGTCAGCCGGGAACTGTGTAGGGGAGGGTTCTTCTGAAGGTCTACGGAACCCTCGGAGGCAGGTCACTGGTGATTCGGGGCCTGTTCGAAGAGGGGAAAGGACGGCTGGAGGTAGAATTTTCCCCTATGGAGCACGGGGGTAGCGGGAGGCGTTTCTGCTGGCGATTGCCTCGGCTATGGTCCGAGAACGCGAGCCCGTGCCTGAAGGTGGGAAAGATTATACCCATTAAGAATTTAAACATGGACAATGTTTTTAAATCGGGTGGGAGGGATGATACGGGGAAGGAGAAGGGAAGCGGCAGTTCGCCTGCTGATCCCTTCTCCAGAAAGTCGCGGGTGCTTCGGTCACCGGTGCTTCAAACGCCGGTGGCTAGAGCGCACTTACGCGAGAGTTATGTGGACCTCTCGGGGTCCGCGGGGGAGGTTGTTCCTTCGCCGACTACGGTCACCCCGGTTGGGAGGCTGGTGGCGGCGAAGGAGGGGACTGGCGATTATTCGCGGTCGAAGTTGGGGGAGGGAGAGGCGGTCGGTGGTAGGCCGAGAGCGCCTCTCCCAAGATCGGCTGGGCTGGCGACAAGGCTGGCGGCGGTGGAGGAAAGCCTCGAGAAGGGTTTCCTCCAGATGAGGGTGGTTATTCGGGAGATGTTGGCTGCCTTGAAAAAGAAGCCCAACATCTCCAAAGTCGTCAAAGACGGCTTGCCGGTGTTGGAGGAGGCGCTGGATGGGCTGGAGGAGCCCAGAAGGTTGTGCGCCGAAATCCGCCGCGATTTGCCTCCACAGAGGCCGCCGACGGGGGTTGTCGGCACCCAGACCGGGCCGGCGCCCTTGACCATGCCACAGGCGGCCCCGGCTGAAGGTCGGTCGCCGAAGCCACCTGGGAAGAGGGGTGCCACCAGCCCACCAGTCCGGACGGAGGGGAAGGCTGAAAAGAGGAAGAAGGCGGAGCCGACCCCGACGTGGACCGAGGTGGTCCGCAAAGGCGGGAGGGCTAAGCCTGGCCCAGCCAAGGATGGTGGCAGGAGTGCGGAGACGGGCGCTGAGAAAGCGAAGAAGAGAACCCCCGTAACCAGCAAGGAGGCGAAGACTGGGGCGTCGGCGCTGCTCCGGCCGGAGGCTCCCGCGAGGAGGACCAGGCCGGAGGCGGTCCTTCTTAAGCCCGCGGAGGGGAAGACCTTTGCGGACGTGCTTAGCACGGTTCGCAGAGCGGTCAACCCCGAAAGCTGCGGGGTAAAGATTAGGACCGTTCGGCAGACCAGGGCGGGAGAGGTACTCCTCGAGTTGTCGAGGCCGACGCCCGAGTCAAGGGCAGCCTTCTCGGCTGCGCTTAGGTCCGCGGTCGGGTCAGCGAGCGCGGTCAAGGAGCTGGTCCCTAGAGCCTCCCTCGAGATCAGGGAGCTGGACGGCTGCACGACCGCGCTGGAGGTGGAAGAGGCCCTGAGGAGGGACCTCGGAAGCTATAAAGGCCACCTCCGGGTTACGCTGACCCGCACGAACGGCCGTGGCCAGCGGATGGCCATAGTGGACCTCGATGAGGCGGCGGCGAAGGTCCTGCTCAAGGCGGCCAGGCTAAAGGTCGGATGGGTTAACTGCAGGTTGCGCAGGCGGGTGATCGTGCCCAGGTGCTTCAAGTGCCTTGGGTACGGACACCAAAGCCAGGCCTGCGGTGGCCCAGACCGCAGCAAGCTTTGTTTCCGGTGCGGGGGGGCGGGTCACTCCGCGAAGGGCTGTGCCGCTGAGCCGAAGTGCTTCCTCTGTCCGGAGGTGGCGGGGAAGACCGGAGCACGGCGGCATGTTGCGGGGTCGGGGGATTGCAGGGTCTTCCGTGATGCCCTGAGCCAGGCCAAACATAAGTATCTGTGCTTCAGGGCAACTTGAGCAGGAGTAGGACGGCCCATGACCTGTTGGCTCAAATCCGTCTCGAGAAGGGCGCTGATGTAGTACTCATCAGCGAGCAATATCGGGACGGTGACGAGCCAACATGGTTTCGGGATGACCTGGGCACGGCGGCAGTTTGGGTCCCGGATCTGCGACGCTTCGGTGTCGCGGACCATGGCGCGGGAGCCGGCTTCGTTTGGGTGAAGAGCAGCGACGTCATTTATGTTAGCTGCTACTTCACTCCAAACGAGCCGATAGCCGACTTCCAGACCAAGTTGGATGGTCTGGAGGACGCGGTCCGCGGCATGGGTGGGGAGCTGGTGGTGGCTGGGGACTTCAACGCGAAGGCCTTGGAGTGGGGTGAACCCAGACCGGATTCGCGTGGAGGACGAGTCCTGGACTTTGCATCCAGGCTCGGGCTGGTAGTGTTAAACACCGGCTCGACGTCCACCTTTCGGCGTCCGGGATACAGGGAGACAATTATTGATGTCTCCCTGGCGACGGAGGGTCTGGCTGCACGGGTGCAGGACTGGCGGGTGGTCGAGGACTATACAGCCAGCGACCATCAATATATCACGTTCCGCGTGCGTGGTATGGTGCCGGTGCGGGCCCGGCGCGAGCGGGGCCCGCCCAGATGGAATGTCGCTAAAATGGACGCCGAAAGGTTGTCCCTAGCCATCACACGTGGCCAGCGACTTGCGGAAGGGGTTCCGGAGGAACTGCCTCCTCCCGAACGGGCCCGGCGGGTGGTAGACTCGACAATGGGTCTCATTCGCCGGGCTTGCGGGGAGGCAGTGCCGAGGAAGAGGTCCGACAGGGAGGGGCGACGTCCTGCCTACTGGTGGACGGACGAGATCGCGGAAATGACGCAGCCCGCAGATCCGCCGAGGCCAAAGTGGCGAAGAGGGACCTTCGCAGGGCCATCAGGGCGAGTAAACACCGATGCTGGAAGCGGCTGGGGGATGATCTAAATGATGATCCTTGGGGATTGGGGTATAGGATTGTCCTCCGCAAATTGGGCGCGGTCTCTCAGAGGGCCCCCCTCGAAGCGGGGACAGTCCGTTCCATCGTGGATGCCCTTTTCCCCACCCAGCCGCTGGAGCCTAACCGTGCGACCGGCGAGGCACTCGAGGCTCCTCCATTTACAATGGAGGAGCTTGTGGAGGCCTCGCGGAGTCTACAGAATCGGAAGGCGCCGGGGCCCGATGGGCTCCCAGCAGAGGTGCTGAAGGCGTTGACGGCGAGCCATCCAGGGCTCTTGCTGGATATGTACAATGCCTGCCTGAAAGCGGGAATCTTTCCCTCCCGCTGGAAGGCGGCTAAGCTTGTGCTGATCAGCAAGGGCAAGGGACCTGCAGGGTGCCCCGGGTCGTACAGGCCGCTGTGTATGCTCGACACAGCCGGCAAACTCCTGGAGAAGCTCCTGAAGCCTCGCCTCCATGCGGCCGTCGTGGCCGCTGGAGACCTTTCCGAGAGACAGTACGGTTTTCGGAAAGGGAGGTCGACGGTACATGCTATCCAGGAGGTGGTCGATGCGGCCTGGGCCACCGAGAGCGGGAACCATTACTCCCGTCCGGTGTGCCTGCTGGTCACTCTGGATGTGCGCAACGCCTTCAACTCGGTGAGGTGGAGGGATGCGCTAAATGCGTTAGAACGCGACTTCAGGGTTCCCCAGTATCTCTTGCGGATGATGGGGGATTACCTGAAGGACCGTACCCTCACCTACGACACGGAGGATGGCCCGGAAACGAGGGTCCTGTCGGCGGGGGCGGCCCAAGGCTCCATTTTGGGTCCCGACATATGGAATTATACATATGACGGGATCCTGCGTATGGAGATGCCGGAAGGGTCTTTCCTGGTTGGGTATGCTGACGACATCGCGGCGGTTATTACCGCCAGAGATGTCGCGGCGGCGCAAATGCGGCTCAACCAGGTGATGCGTCGGGTCGGTCCCTGGTTACGCGATCACGGACTGGAGTTGGCGTTGGCCAAGACCGAGATCGTCCTTCTGACGAAGAAGCGCATCCCTCTCCTAAGGGAGATGCGGGTGGGAGACATGTCGGTCCAGACGAAACCCGCGATCAAGTATCTGGGGGTGAGCCTCGATTGTAGGCTCACCTTCTGGGATGAGATCAGGGGCAGGGCGGACAAGGCGGCTGCGATGACGACGGCGTTAAGCAGGGTCATGGCCAACATTGGTGGTCCCAGGCCCTGCAAGCGGCGTCTATTGCTCCGCACCGCTGAGGCCGTCATGCTCTATGGGGCAGAAGTCTGGGCCGGTGCGATGCGGTGGGAGAAGTACCGCAGGCGTTTGCTTTCGGTGCAGCGACGTGCGGCCCTCCGCATCGCGAGCTCCTACCGCACGGTCTCGGAGCCGGCGGTGTTGGTGGTTGCGGGGGTCATCCCAATTGACCTTTTGGCCAGGGAGCGACAGGCTGTCCACCAGGAGAAACCTGTTCTGGGGCGGGAGACCCTGCGGGTCGTGCGGGCCAGGACCTTGGCGTCCTGGCAGGAAAGGTGGGACGGGGAGTCGCGGGGCCGGTGGACAGCCCGGGTTATTCCCCGGTTGGACACCTGGCTGAACCGTGAGCATGGTGAGGTTGATTACTACCTCACCCAGATGCTGACGGGGCACGGGCACTTTCGGGCCTTCCTTTACCGCATAGGGAAGGTACCGAGCCCGTGCTGTGTATACTGTGACTCCCCGTCGGACTCCGCTCTCCACACATTCTTTGAATGTGCTCGTTGGAGGGCGGAGAGAAACGATGTGGAGGGGGTGACGGGCAGTATAACCCCTGACAACGTAGTCAGGGTCATGCTGCAGGGGAGAGTTTTCTGGCGAAGAATCGCCCTTTTCGTGAAGGGGATTCTTCGCCAGAAGGAACAGGATGCGAACAGAAAGCGCCTGTTGAGGTAGGGGGCCCTGTTGTGGGGGGTATATAGGACTCCACCCCGACGTAATGTTTCACAGACGGTTCCGGGGTGGAGCTCCTGGGGGAAGGGAGCGGGGTTTTAGCCGGTAGGTCCAGCTTTTTGCTGGGGAGTCCGGCACACCGTGCGTAAGGTGGCTAACGACTGAGAACAGGATCTTACGATTATATGTCAATAAGACTGATCCGGAAGAGAATCTATTTATATTAGCCAATTTCGTGATGAAAGTTTATGAACGCACGTAGATTGAAATCAAATGCAATCCTTCGTTTTTAAATGGAGCACAGCACTTATGGTTTAGAATTAATTGTAGTCGCTATTTAAACGATAATTTTCAAAAAGTGATTGATCCAGTTATACAAAGAAATGGATATTTTGGTCAAGCAGGAAATCTTCTTACAGCTATACTTGCATATGACAACAAAGTGATACGGGAACTGGCATGCTGACGTATTCTGAAAGCAAGGTCAGAGAAAGACACAGGAATCCGAAAATTCAAAGTTCCATCATTTAATTTCCATGCTCGCTATTATACTAATATTATTGCTTGGCACGATAGTCATATTACTGTTACTGAGCCACCTTTAACTAAAAGTTTATCTGCTGAAGCCTTAAAAGAAATTGTAGAAAGTGATCTTGGAACGAAAGAGAATATAGCACTCTTTCCTTGTCATACTCAAGCCGTGGAGCGTTGCATCAAGCTCGTAACTGAAGGTTCAGGTGCTGTATGTGGAGAGGAAAAACGTGATGGTTTTATTAGGGCCAGATTGTCATAACGTCAGATAAAGCCTTTTCATAAACGCGGATTTTCTACTTAATTGGCTATTTTGTAACATTTTTCCCATAACTATGAATCGCAGTTTTATTGCAAAAACCTTGATTTATTATAGTTTTAAGAGGTTTTGGGGCACCATAAACTCCAAAATTTTATATATATTTTTATTATTACATAAAAATATAGGTTTTAAACAACGTGAAAAATACTATTCCGATACATTATTAAGGTTTAAATACATCTGAATGAGGCTGTCAAAAATGAATGAAATTATACTTTTTATTGGGGCACCTCAAACCATTATAATACATAAATGATATTTAACATACTTAATTTGCTCATCCATAGGCAGGTATTTATCTATTACAAAATAACAAAAAAAATAATTCTCTATACATTTTGACTCCACCCTACTGCACGGAATACAAATAATTTATTGATTAAAACTTTATCATGTGGCGCAAAATTAATCACTCTATCGGAATATGTTATAATTATTGCAAATGGTGTCGTACGTCAATCATATTTGACATTTGTGAACTACATAACTGCAGAATACAAACAGATAAGCAATGGAGCGCTATACACCGCAAGAGTGTGGAATAATTGTGTCCATTTTTTTGACTAATAATCGGTCGGTGGTGTTAGCGCAGCATGCATTTCGACGTCGATTTCCTAATCGTGTCGCACCAACAGGACAAACATTCCGCCGCTTAGCTGCTCGACTCGAACAGACTGGAAACACAAGAGACCTTGCAGGGCGTGGCCGCCACCGGACTGTTTGTTCTGCCGAGAATATCGCGGCTGTGACTGCCGATTTCGCTGAGAACGAAGAAACATCAACCAGACGACGAGCCACGCAATTGGGCATCACCAGACGGACCCTACAGCGAATTTTAGTGAAAGACTTACACATGTTCCCGTACTCAGTGCAACATTTAATGCCTGCTGACCGTCAGTCGCGTGTGAATTACTGTCAAGCCATCCTCAATCTCAACAACAAAGAGGACGATTTTGATTTTTTCCATTTAAGCGGTTACGTCAATAAAAAAAATCGCCATTTCTGGGGCACCGAAAATCCGCGTATCATGCACGAAGAGCCGTTACATCCACTCAAAGCCATTGTATGGTGCGGCGTTCACACGGGAGGAGTGATTGGGCAGTATTTTTTTGAGGACGCCATTGGCAATACGGAATCTGTTACTGGCGAACGCTACAGGGCCATGATAAACGACTTGTTATTGCCGGAATTGGACGAGCGGGGCTTGGTGAATATGTGGTTTCAACAAGACGGTGCAATCGCCGCACACACAGCACGAGCCACAATGGATATTGTGAAGGAATCGTTTCGTGGTCGCGTAATCTCCCCTTTTGGCGATTTGGCATGGTCAGCCAGTTCGCCCGATTTAATTGCCCAGACTTCTTTCTTTGGGGCTATTTAAAGGCGCGGGTTTATGCTAACAAGCCTCAGACAATCGCAGCCCTTAAAGAGAATATTCAACAGGAATGCGAACAGTTATCACCGGAAATCTTGCAGAAAGTCATGGAAAATGCGATAAAACGGGCACAAATGTGTGTCAACACTGCCGGCAGCCAATTGACAGATATTGTCTTTTCCACTTAACAGAAAAAATTGTAAAGGTCCAGATAAAGATTTCCATCACTCAAAATATATTTTTTATTTAGTAAAAAAGTTATACAAAAACAAAATTGAATGATTAATTTTGCGCCACCTTGTATATGTACATATATGTATATACTACTACGTAAAGTGATCACGGTCAAAAAAAATATTAAGCTCAGATAATTTAAAGCCTTTCAGGAATTCTAGTTCTGAGAACAATATATATGTATAACAATTTAGAATTTTAAATTAAATAACCCCTAATCAAAACCTACATATTAAAAAGGAACCAAAAATTAATTTATGTATTTCCTCTGCAAATATATTGTTGGACAGTGGATTAATAATTTTCAGTTAGTTAGGTAAAGACCTTCCGCCGTGCCCAAATTTTGCTAATAATAGTAATATTATTAATTTGAAATCAAAATTTATTTTATCGCCTTCAAAGTAAGCTTCTTCCGAAGCGATGCTCATATATCAGCGGTTAACCCAATCCTCCATATACTTTTCGGAGGCCCGTGCAAGTTTTCTTTTGCCGAATCAGCGATTTAAACCGCTTCCCACGAATTGGAAATTTGAGTTTGGTGAAGAAGGAAAAATCACACAGGCCAAATCTAGCGAATATGGTACCTGAGCGATGACAGTTGTGCCGTGTTTGGTAAAAAAATCACTCATAATAAGAGCAGTGGTCGTGATGGAAAATCTAGTTGTTGTCTTTCCATAAATCTGGCCTGTTTTTACGGATAGACTCACGCAAACGCCGCATTACGCCTAAGTCATATTCTATATTGTCTATCAGACCCTCTGCTAAGAATTTGTTGTGAACAACTCCGTGATAATCAAAGAAAGCAGTCAGCATATCTTTCATTTTTGAACGGCTTTTCCGCGGTTTTTGGATTTTGCTTCGTTTTTGAAGCGCCACTGAGCCGATTATTGATTGCTTTCAACATTATACTTACAAACTCATATCACGTCACGAGTAATGATACCTTTCATAAATGTATGGTCATTTTTGTACATGCTTAAAAATCATTTTGAGACATTTTTTCAGTATTCTTTTTGCAAAAAATCGAAGTGTTTCGGTACAAGTCAAGCTGAAATACGTCTCATGGGCCCAAAACAACGTGCCACAAGCCTGCCCCATTCTCAACGCATGAAATCTCGTTCAAAAACAAATTTTCCAACAAACTCGTTGTTTAACAGTTTTATCCATATAAAATCGCCATAAATCGCCAAAAGCACTTGAGATGATATTACATAATGCCGGCAGTAAACAAACTAATTGACAGATCGCGCTCAGATTTAGACCATATGTGAAACTCATTTATTGATTTATTCATATATTGATTTATTGATTTATTATTATTAATTATTTCATTTATTCATTTATTCATTTATTCATTTATTCATTTATTCATTTATTCATTTATTCATTTATTCATTTATTCATTTATTCATTTATTCATTTATTCATTTATTCATTTATTCATTTATTCATTTTTTCATTTTTTCATTTTTTCATTTTTTCATTTATTCATTTATTCACTTATACATTTATTCATTTATTCATTTATTCATTTATTCATTTATTCATTTATTCATTTATTCATTTATTCATTTATTCATTTATTCATTTATTCATTTATTCATTTATTCATTTATTCATTTATTCATTTATTCATTTATTCATTTATTCATTTATTCATTTATTCATTTATTCATTTATTCATTTATTCATTTATTCATTTATTCATTTATTCATTTAGTCATTTATTCATTTATTCATTTATTCATTTATTCATTTGTTCATTTATTCATTTATTCATTTATTTATTTATTCATTTATTCAATTATTCATTTATTGATTTATTCATTTATTCATTTATTAATTTATTTTTTTTATTCATTTATTAACTTATTCATTTATTCATTTATTCATTTATTCATTTATTCATTTGTTCATTTATTCATTTATTTATTTATTCATTTATTCAATTATTCATTTATTGATTTATTCATTTATTCATTTATTAATTTATTTTTTTATTCATTTATTAACTTATTCATTTATTTATTTATTCATTTATTCATTTATTCATTTATTCATTTATTCATTTATTCATTTATTCATTTATTCATTTATTCATTTATTCATTTATTCATTTATTCATTTATTCATTTATTCATTTATTCATTTATTCATTTATTCATTTATTCATTTATTCATTTATTCATTTATTCATTTGTTCATTTATTCATTTATTCATTTATTCATTTATTCATTTATTCATTTATTCATTTATTCATTTATTCATTTATTCATTTATTCATTTATTCATTTATTCATTTATTCATTTATTCATTTATTCATTTATTCATTTATTCATTTATTCATTTATTCATTTATTCATTTATTCATTTATTCATTTATTCATTTATTCATTTATTCATTTATTCATTTATTCATTTATTCATTTATTCATTTATTCATTTATTCATTTATTCATTTATTCATTTATTCATTTATTCATTTATTCATTTGTTCATTTATTCATTTATTTATTTATTCATTTATTCAATTATTCATTTATTGATTTATTCATTTATTCATTTATTAATTTATTTTTTTATTCATTTATTAACTTATTCATTTATTCATTTATTCACTTATTCACTTATTCACTTATTCATTTATTCACTTATTCACTTATTCACTTATTCATTCATTTCTTCATTTCTTCTTTCCTCATTTCTTCATTTATTCATTTATTTATATGCTTATTTATTTATTCTTATTTTCGCAAACAACCTTTATGCTTTATTCTAGATGTGAACAAATTTCTATTCTAGAAGGGAATTAAATTTAATAATTCAAATGATTTACACATTTTACCATGATTTAGCTTCTCCTCCATCCAACAAAGCTCATACAATTACATTATGCATGAAATAATAAATTGGTTATGAAAAAAAAAATCACATAAATGCATGTAGGATGTGACATACATATGCAAACCGACGGTGGTGCACCCAGTGAATATTTCAGCAACTTTGAAGGTTATTATGCGTTTTGATGTTTTTAAGAAAAAAAAATCTAAAAGTCTCTAAAATATGGGTTTTTAACTTTTTAGCAATATTCAGTATTAAATTTATATTTGTCATCTGGAATATCGCCTAAAAGAGTTGTTAAAAATAAAACTGGTTTTCATCCGCCAAATCAATCGAATGATAAAACTAACGTTGGAGCAAGGGAAGTGGAGGGCCGACTCGTTTTTCATGGTGTAACGTTGTCAATGAATGATTGACGCCGACGAGAAATCATCTGCCTTGGCATAGCGTCTTCACTGTACACATTGTACAATTCGTTTGCAAGGCGCACTTAGGCCCATTGTGTTACCATACGGGGCGAGCCAGAGTCTAATTGGAAACTATTCCGATGAACTAGCGTAAGTCCCAGATGATGGAGTGCCTAAGTAACGACTCCTGCCCGAGGGTTGGGCAATGACAGGGGAGGTGCTTAACACTATCCTTCTACAGATGGACATCAAACCTTTTGGCAAGTCTGCCTATTAGGCAGTGTCCGGTGATTACCGCTTCTACTTCACTAATAGTTTTCCATCCAAATGAAATAAGCTCAGTTGACCTATTGCGATTAAAGTTTTGCCAGATATGCCTGGTGGTCTCATACGTACTCTCGCGTTTCCACCTGATGTCGACAATCTTTTCATACCATTTCTCAATCTCCAACACGCGAGAGGCGGATCCCGTCTAAGTGGGACTGGGAGAAGGGCTTTCCTCAAGAACTACTACTACTACTATACTGACGGATCCGATAGAAGGCAGAGTTGAGAGCGGTATGTATTACGAGCAATTGGACCTCGAGAGTTCACTCCTGTTTCCTAACCACTGCAGTGGTTTTTAGGCAGAGGTTATGGCCATATACATATGAGGCAATGAGCTGGCTACTCAGCATCTACCCAGTCGTACCATAAATTCTGTCACAACTTTAAAGAAGCATAAAATCTAAACAATAAAAGATAATATGTTTATTCCAACGAAATTTATTTTAATAAGATATTGTTAATTAATTAATAAAAGCTTTACTCGAAATGACCTCCTTTAGCTTTTATACAAGCTTTTAAACGTTGTGGCCACTGGTCTATAGCGGCACGTACGGTATTCAACGACATTTCATTTGCTGCTTTCACCAACAATTTTTTCAGACTGTCCAAATTGCGGTGGAGAGTTCTACAGGCCTTGTTCTCTAACTCTGTCCATAATGCATAATCCAGCGGATTTAAATCTGGGCTCCCGGATGGCCAATCTTCTTGTGCAATAAAATCAGGAATGTTGTTGCGAAGCCACTCCTGTGTGCTTTTTGCTTTGTGAGCAGGAGCAGAGTCTTGCTGGAAGACCCAATGTTGTCCACCGAAGAGAGTTTGCGATAAAGGTTTCACAACTCCTTCCAGCACGTTGGTTTGATAAACCGCCGCACCGGTTTTGATACCTTTTTCGCAAAAATGGAGTGTTGTGACACCTTTATGGGATATACCCCGCCAAACCATTACAGAAGCTGGATGATGGCCTCGTTGCACCCTGGGAACAGTTTTTTAGCTTCTTCTGATGATGTTGCATAAACCTTATCATTTTGTTTATTAAAAACTTGCTCCACAGTAAACATTTTTTCGTCGGTAAAGAGGATGTTCTCATGAACATTGGTTGCGTGCCAAAGCAAGAAACTCTTGCATCTTTTCAATCTTATTTCCTTTAACCGTGGATTCAACATGTGGGCTGTTGACCAACGATAAGCCTTCATATGAAGATCATCTCGAATGAGTCTACTCATCGATCTTGTGGAGATTTCCAACTCCCTCGACAAAATATTTTGTTTGCGCAGTGGATTTCTACGGATGCGCTCTCGGACAGTTTTGATGGCACTGACTGTTCTAACGGTACGTGGACGACCGGACCTTGCTCTATCATCTATGCCTAAGGTTTCATTAAATCGTTCTATGGCACGATAAATGAATCTTTTTGTTATTTTTAGCGGTTTCAACAAATTCAAAATATCAGAAGCATTTTAAGAAGACAGTTAAGTCGGAATTAAATCACTCTCGTAATTTAATTATATTTCAATATGTGATTAAATAATTGGAAATAGGTGGTTTGGTTCAATGAATCCAATTAATAGTCTTAAAAACAGCGATATGATTATATTTTATTTAATGTTTCTAATTATTTCTTGCAAAGTACTTACTTTCGTCATGTAAAATGTTTATTCGCTTATCGTTTGTGACTCTATTGATGCCAGCTGATAAAATTTGCTGCGAACCTTTTCTCCAAAGAACGGTATCGTTTAAATATGGTACAGTGACTACGCAAGTAAGTAAAGCATCTTTTCCCTGTAGCACAACTGAAGGTCCTCCAGTTCCTGAAAAATAAAATTTTGGAATCAAATGAATTTCTGTCTATTACCAGCTAGTACCTATGGCTGACTTAACTAGTTTTCCCTTTTGTGTGATATATAAGTATTCCTTAATTTACAAACTGCTTAAATTTGGTACTTTACCCCGATTAATATTACTAAAATCCGTAGATATTATACGGAAACATAGTCCATCCTGGTAAATTTTTATATAAATTAATATTCCTGTAACTTTTCATTTAAATCCATAAGGAGGTTTCTTAATCAATCTGTTCCTATATATTTTCTAATCCGTCGCAGCTTTATTTACTCTGTCGATGTTATGCCAATTTCCACAAATCTGCATTATCGATATTGTGCTATAAGACTACTCTAATGGCTAATTAAAAAAAAATATTAGTGAATTATTTAGCTCATAACAGGCAATAACACAAAATTCCCCGTCCGTTATTCGATCTAATAAACAGTTGTTGATTGGTAGTTATTTTGTATTAGCTCATGGGCTAAGCTAATGAAATTTAGTATGGCGTTAAAATTGCTTTTCTAGTTACTAGTCAGTAGAAAGTGATTTTATTCAGTGACTATGGCCAGTATATTTGTTGTGACTCTTTAGCATTATTAAGGTGATACGTAATTGTTAGTTATTGCACCTATTAATTAGTAATTTTCTAAAATATGCAAACAACCTCAATAAAATTTAACATATAATGTACCATATTCGCTGGGTCACACCCAGACAAAAATATCACTTCCATTTTATTTTGAACTCTATTGAGAACAGCCTCCTATCGAAATGCTAAAGGTATACATGAACAATCCTTTTCAGATTCTATTTGTGCATGCAATAAGAAAATAACTGTTATTAAATGGATAAATATAGAGAGCTTTTCCGGCAATGTGTTGGATCTGTATCACTAGAACTCGTCATAAAATCTTCAAAAATAGCAAAGCCAAATTAATTTTTGCAATATGAGTATAAGTCTGGCCTATTGAAAATAAAAACAAAGCCAAAAACATTTTTTAAATGTTTTATACAAACTTGATGTGAAATTTTTTATCGCTTAATCTCCAGTAGGTATACAATTAGAAAGTTCTAGGGTGTTTTACAAAACTATGCCGAAATATCTTAAATTGAAATTATATTCAACCATGATTTTCTGAATATTATACCCATAATGTTTCAGTAGTTTTAATTTCTAATTTGAACAATTATTAACCACTTACCTTCCAAAACAACCCAACTTAAATGTTTTATTCAAAAATTACTTACCAATGGGATCTGCAACACTAGCTCCAAGCGAACTGAGGGCTACCAGAAATCCAATAGCGTAAAAGAAAGTCATTACCGAAACTGAAATGAAAAGTAATTTCATCAATACCAAATTTTATATGTCTTATGTTATATTAATGTTGTCTCAAAGTAACTAATTTAATATATAAATTATTTTTTCTAACTAAGATAGAATAACTCCAAGTGAGATTACTGTCAACCCAAACTATTATTCTATCACCGCTCTTGTTATACATATTTATATGTATTTAGCTTAGTTTGGCTTATAACGGTGAATAGACTTATGCTCGGAGAACTTTCAAAAATTATTCATAATAGCTTCAAAAATGGATTGTTAATGCATTAAAGTTATATACTATTACCTAATTTTTACGAAATTTAAAAGCGATTACGTGAGTTTTTACATGAAAAGTATAGTATTTTTTGCCCAGGTACTACAAAACTCTTCAAATTTGTCTGTAAAGTTTAACTGAGTTTTTGGTACGAATATATTGATATTGAATTTATGCAAACGTAAGAGTTTCGAAAGTTGTATAAAAGAAATTATAAGCAGTGTTCCATAGAAATAGAAAAGATGAGTTTAAGATTCTTTAATGTTTTTTTTTTAAATATAGGTTTGTTGAGCCGCATTTCCCCAGGATTCCATTTCTTTTAGTAATTTAGTAATTTTAATAACCACACTCTTTCGCATTTGTTTATTCCGTAAGTACTCTTAATTTCTCGAGCAATGCAGTGAGTTTTTTTTTCGTGTTCCTACTGACTCGTCTTGTTATAATTCGTTAAACTATTAATTAAACATTTTCAAGCTTTTCTGGAAATGATGATCACTTACATTTCTACAAACTGCTACCATATTTCACAATTAGATACGTTTTAAGCTTTTTTTGGAATTTTGAAGTTTTGAAAAATTTCAGAAAATGTTCTTTGAAATATAAAATATTTTGCAAAAACAGTCATGAGTTGCGAAGTAAACGGGGTTATTACCGAGTGAAACCACTTTGTTAGATTTACAGTGCGGACGATCGATATGTCTCTGGCGCAGTTGAACGCATACTGACCATTTTTAAGTTAATTAGAATAAAAATTAATTGTTTTTCCTAATGAATTAAATAAATACAAACTTTTCATTTCGTATGTATTTTGAGATTTATTTCATAAAAATATATGGGTGGTTCATATATGGTACCTATACCTCCTTTACCCTGTATACATTAAATAATTTGTTAGTAAATATCAGTATAAAAATTATAGTTATATAGTAATTCGTGGTACACGAGTTACCGAAAAAGAGTTTAGTGTAATTAATTATCAAGTATATCTTTTTAATCCAACCAAATTTTATTTCTTTAATTAGTTTATGTACATTTATCTTGCGCTTTCGACTTGTCTCATAACTTCTGTTTCTGCCTCCCCCTTCTGTCTTATCGACAAACCTTTTCACTCTGAATTCCTTGACCACTTGGCCACACTAACTAAACCCAATTCCCTCCCTTCTACTACGCAACCGGTTCCACCAGCATCATCTACATCAACGTCAACCACTCAGTCTTTACGATGGTCTCAACCTTCCTCTACTGTGCCGGCACTCTGCTCGACCGCCATCAACAATATCACCGACCATCTCCAATGTTTCTTTGTCTTTTGCCGAGATACCCGTTTCATCTAATGCTGCTGTGCCTCCTGCCATGCCTTTGTCAAATCCCCCGAACGTTGTCACTAACGAATTCATCGATAAAACAGAGTACACCTTGTTAGCAAAGCGGTTCTTATTCCTCCTTCAACTTCCACTATAAACATGTTTAGTACAACTTAGACCAAAGACGACTCTCAGCGACTCTCTAAAATACATAACTGTATAAGGATACTTCTTCGTTCATTTTGAAAGGCACTCCAAGTTATTCTGATCTTTCATGGGTGCTGCATTGTTCAAGAAGCGCTTCGTTTTTAACTCCACCAACTGCATGAAGAAATATTATCTCTTCTGAGGGAATAAAGAACAAAATATTGATTATTATATGTCCTTTTTAATAAACAATAATAATTCATCATTTACAACAAAATTCGTCGAAAACCGAAAACACAAACGATGCGAAATATATCGCCAAATCAAAAACGAAGCAAAATAGTTCACCTATTTATAGTCATTTTACAAAATATGACTTATTAAAGTGAAGATTTTGGGTAAAGTACATAAGTTTATATAAAATGACTCGTGACGAAATTCTTAAAGAAAACATGAAAAAAAGTTATTGTTAATGAATACAAAAGGGAAAAATCTACATCTCATACAGTCTGTTTATGGGCTTTGGTCCTCGGGGAATCTGCGCGGACCCTCCAAGAGGATGAGGAAGAAGGAGTTTGGAATGATCTATAAACTTTATTGTCCCTTGCAATCCAACAGAGAGCAAGTCGGCTGTGTGTTCAGATCGGCATTCTGCTTCGACTGACTCTTTGCGCTTGGTTGTGAACAGGAGTACTAGAATTCTTGACGCGGCTGGAGGCACTGCTTTCTTATTGACGAAGCCAGTGCCGGCTTAACACAAAGATCATGAAATACTAGATGGGACACTCTCTATACAAGCTTAAAGCCCTAACCCATATGCAAGTTATAAAACTGCCTGGGGAAAATTTTTCCATTAGAGAAAGTAGCAAAGAACTACTGCTTCCTATGTCTTATCTAAATTCCAATAAGAACGAAAGAGATGAGAATAGGCAGCCTAAAATTCTCATTTACAGCACTTACAGTGTAGGCAATAAAATGCAGCGTTTTTTTATCACGCATTTTTAAAGGCGGCCCAATCTGTTGGGCTCGCTGTGTGCCTCTGCATGCATGGTATTAGTGCCTTCCCCAGGCAATGTTCCAGCATGGGGAACAGGCAGGTAGCGCACTCAGAGCATGTATACGGATGCGGGCTGCTTACATTTTTTCACTGTGCATTTTTAAAGGCGGGCCAAACGTATTCGAACGTATGCGCTACTCTGGGTGGTGAAACGTGATTTTAATTTTCGTTCCGCCTCCCCCTAAATTTTTGTCTTTCTTTCACGAGTGAGCCCTTTATTACTATCCACTTTTAGCAAAATTTGCAAGGCCGGTGGGCTAACGGGACCAAGGTCGAAAAAAGATAAGGGACTACGTCACGAATGTCCCATCTAGTAATTCATGATCTTTGGGCTTAACCGTATCGGGCGCCACAACCACTCGCCTTATAGTGTCATTCGCACTGGACGAATGGAAAGAAACATGTTTGGTGGTGCCGGCGGTGAGCAGCGGGCTTTCCGGAGTCGTAGACCGGGGCGCAGCGGTTGCCATCTGCGGAGCTGCGCAGGTCGGCGAATGGACCTGAGCGATTGGCAGTGGCGCTGTCGGTGTTGCTGATGTCGTCACCGTTCAGTCCAGGTGAGCTGGTTGTCCAGGTGAGCTGGTTTAATAGTGTCTGTGGACACCGTATTATGCTGGCCGTTAACCTCGATGATGTAGTTTCGGTCGTTAATGCCCCGGTTAACCCTGTGTGGGCCGGAGTACAGAGGCTGCAGGGATTACCGGAGGGCGTCGATGCGCTTGAAAACATGAGAATAAATTTTTATGGAAAAAGGATTGTTGTTCCGCTGTGTGCCTGGATGCTAGGGTCGGTTTGATGGCCAGAGTGAGTCGTGGAAAATGCTCGACAAAAGTTGCCGGACATCCGTATAATTTGCGATCCCAGGGATACTTAGGGTCGCGTCGTAAAGCATTTCAGCGAGAGATGCCTGAAGGTCGTACGTAGGCCTAGGAGGACCATGGACAAAAGATCGGGTAGTTCGAATTCGGTGAATTTCCAGACACTTGATGAGTGCTGTGAAGAGAGCTGACTCGAATTGGCTTCCTTAGCCCGAGGGACCAGGGGTGTTCCGTTGTTCAGGACCCAGCTGTTGACGAACGCTTTGGCGACGGTGGTGGCCTGCTGATCCGGGATGGATATCGTAAGGGACCACCTTGTAAACCTGTCTATTGCTGTTAGACAATATTGAATACCGTCACAGAGTGATGATGTCCAGGTGCACATGGTCAAAGTGAGCATGTGACATTATGACATTTCCTAGAGCTAAATGATTGTTTAGCTGGACCTTAGCTTTCTGGCATGGGATGCACTGTTGCGCCTAGCGTGTAGTGCATGCCTGACCAGAAATATGTCCGGTTGGTAATGCGGCTCGTCTAATGCTGGGATGAGAGAGGTCGTGGACCACGTCGAAAGCATCGTTCAAAGCAAAGTTCATCGCAGGGGCGCCGGGATGTATGGCAGATCTAGTAGGGTCGACATTGTGATGGTGCAGGTGCGTGAGAGAGCGTCGGCTACGACGTTCTCCTCTCTCTTAACATACACCAGATAGAAGATGTAGTCTAGTTGTCTCGTCTGCCTTGGCGAAACCTTGTCCAAAGGCTATTGGTCAGCGTGGGTCAGCGGGCGGTGATCCCGCGAGAGGAGCACCTGGCTGGAGAAACGCCGGCGGCGCAGAGGGCTGCCTTGGTGGCCCGAAAGGCAGCGTCAGCTTCAGTGCTCTAAGAGAGTTTGTTTTTCGGTAGAAGCCCTTTGAGGAGGTCATTCAGTGGTGCTAGAATTCTTGTTGCCCCAGAAATGCACCTCATGTAATAGTTGACAAGCCAAGGAAGCGGCTAAGCTGAGGGGGGTCTCTGGCTTCGGAAAGTTCTCGATGACGTGGACCTTTGTACTTGGATGGGTAATGCCTGCTGCTGAAACAGTGTATCCAAGGAATTGGACCTGTTCTTTTCCCAACGAACACTTCTCCGGGTTAATGCGTAGGTTGGCACCGCGAAGCAATACGAAAAACTGCTGCAGCTGCCACAATGAAGTCGCCCAAATAGTTTTTGACGAAAGGTAAGTCTCGCAGCAAATGGTTGATAGTCTTTTGAATGGTCTGCGTTGCATTCCGCAGGCCTAAAGAGGCCCCGGTAAATTCGAAGAGCCCAAACGGAGTAACGATGGCTTTTTTGGTATGTTCTCTCTTGAGCATTTGATAAAATGCCTTGCGGAGATCACAGAGAAGACCTCACCGCTGACCTCCTGCACCAGATCCTCAACGATCGGCAGGGGGTAACAGTCCGGAGGTGTGCAGGCATTCGGAGACTCTCTAAGTATTATTGAGCTTTGATACCAAGTGAAGTGGACTAGCCCACTGACTGGATGAACGATGCCCTGCTCGAAGGGACGTTTGATCTAATTTCTCGCGGCGCTGGCTAACGAGTCTGCGTGGGCGTTCGTGGACAGGTGTACCAGTGGTGACGATACAATGGCTGACAACGAGACTCGGTAGCAGCAACGAGGTATTGCTGTCACTGGCTATGTCAGAGAAGCCGTGCATCAGGCGTTCGTATGCATCGGTATGGTGGCTGACAGGCGAGACGTTGTATGCCACGGAGAAACTGTGGACCTGGGCGGTATCGGGGAAACCCGAGGCAGAAAGGTTAGTAAGTGGATCGACCCCGATGATTGCCTGGTCCACCCCGATAATTGCCTGGCGAACACCTGCAACCAGATATTGGTCCTGCGAAGGTGCGTCAATTTTTGTTGAGGTGCCTTCGGAACTGTGCCTGCTTGATGGTTTGATTCTGCACTATGCTAGACCACGTCGTTGTAGTAAATTGGAGGCGGCGAGCAGTTGATCGACGGAGGACTGGAGGACGGCCACCCTCTTTACTAAATCGTAGTCCATCGCTAAGACCGAGGGGAGACCCGAATTTGATACTGCTAGTTGGGCGGCAGTGGGTGGACGAACGCTGGTGGGGTAGACTCCCGGACTGGTTTCCATCATATTATCAACCATATACTGAACACATCGAGATGACGGTGATGCTGGTGACGTTAGGAGGTAGCAGATCAAACCACTTGATCCGCTGCACTTCGTCCGGGACCATGTTGCCAGCCAAGTTTATGGAGTTGTTTGTTCTGGGAGTCGCTAAAGCGGAACAGGATGAGAACTCTCTCGGATGGATGTGCCAGGACATCCAGCAGCCCAGTGATGGCGGCGCTGTTGAGAGCTAAAACAACAAGGTCGTACTTACTGCGTTATGATCGTATTATATAAACGTTGAATATCGATTCGGCCTAGATGAAGCAAGCTGCGGGGTTGATTGCCCACAAGTAAGTTAGCTTGCAGAAAGTAGTTGTTTCGACGTTGGGGACGACTCGACATCTCATCATGACGTGGTCAGCGATTCTCTCCTTATTTATTTATTTTCTTGTGTTTATTTATGGCAGAATTTTCGCTTGCAATAATGTGGCATGAAAGTGTTTTCACGCGGCGAGGAGAGAGAAAAAAATAATAAAATCGGCTGCGAGCTCGTGCAGTTTGCTGGCTGCGCACTAGAACAAAAAAAGTTGTCTGGTGGGCGCAATTTGCTGTGGAGTGTCAGAAAGAAAACCGAGTAAACTAAACGGTAAACGTGCTTTCCTCTGAAGTATGGTGTGCGATGCTTACGGGCGAATGCCCGAAATAAATCGGCGGCGTCGATGTTCGTCGCGCACTCACACGAAGGTACACACTACTCACTTTTCCTCACCTCGAATTTTTACGAGGTCACCAATATGGGCGTTGGTCCTTGGGGTATCTGCGCGCAAATCCCAAGAGAATGAGGAAAAAGGAGTTTGGAATGGTCTAAAGGAAATTCTAATTTCGAGATAGACACGAATAAACTTTTTGTCCCTTGAAATTCGACAGAAAGCATTTCGGCGGTGTGATTAGATCGGCGTTCTGCTTCGACTGACTCTTTGCGCTGCGATGTCGTTTAGTGGCAAACGGGAGTACTAGAATTCTTGACGCGGCTGGAGGTGTTGCTTTTCTGACGAAGACAGGGCTGGCTTGACCTAATCGGGTGCCATATGTTCAACAAGAAGTGATCCAAGAATTTAAATCGCGATTGGCCGAACATTGTGTTCAGTGATGCATCGACTTTTTGGACGTGGACGCGCATGAAGGTCGCTTGGTCCACTCGCAGGACTCATTTGACCCAACACACTGTCAAGCATCCGATAAAAATCAATGTTTGGGGATGCTTATCGGAACTCGGCTTGGTTGCTTAGATCTCTTTAGTGAGAATTTGGAAGCTATGAAAATGATCAACATTTATCAGCGTGGTGGGACCCACAATGATGGGATCTTACAAGAGGATAACAATCCCAAACATTGGAGTCAACTGTAGGATGTGTAAAGAAGAAAATAACATAGCAAACGTTGGACTGACCATCCCAATTCAATTGAGAATGTATAGGGTATAATAAAGAGACAACTCACTAGAAGGCCTGTGTAAAATCTTAAGCAACTAGTACGGGTGATTCGGAAGATATGGCGCTTACTGTCAATTGAATATGCAGAAAAACTCATCGAAACCTTGCCCAGAAGATGCCATTCTCGATATCGGCGGGGTCACACAATTTATTAATTGGTTGCGTCGCAGTACTTTCAATACACTTGTATGTTAAGAAAATTAAAAATAAAATTTTCCTCTGTCAGAAAAAAAAATGCGGTTGCTTTCTTGTTGAACATATTATATGTATATTTAAGCATATCGCGGATTGCACTTCGAGATAAAATAAAAGTATGTAGAACACCAGTCGATATAAGTGAAATTAGCAAAACGGAATGATATCCTATAGCGTCGCCTTTAAATGTTCGTGTATTAAAAATAATGTGAAGCACCAAGGTCAATCAATGGCAAAACAAATTACCGCAACATATAATCAATCGATTAAAAAGAACTTTAAAGTAAAGGGTGATCTCTCTCTCTCTAGTGTTTGGAATTTGAACTACCGGTAATTTGAAGTTTAGTTGATTATATTTCATTCTCGACTTGACAGAAATTTAGTTTAAGGTTTGACATTTACGAAGTGGGACGTTATTCGCTTGAAGAAAGTTGGGAAATTTTAAAAACTCATTTCCAAAGTGGTGAGTCTTCTACTCAAACTCTGAGAAATTTGAAAAAAAAAATTTGACAAAAACCCAATTTGTGGATCAATTCGTGGAGCGAGCTCGTGAAACTGGAATATTGGTGGAAAACCAACCCGAGTACGTACTCGTCCGGTGCGCCCAATCGAAAACATTTCTGCTGTTGCAAATTGGGCGGAAGATCTTTTTGCCGAAGATGGGTAATTTTAGCAAAAAGTCATCTTTTCGGACGAGGCTCATTTCCACCTAGGTGGTTATGTTAATAAGCAAAACTGTCGCATCTGGGGCACAGAAAACCTGCACGTCATGGTAGAAAAGCCAATGCACCCACAACGAGTGACTATTTGGTGCGTATTTTGGTCCGGCGGCATCATCGACCTATTTTTCTTCGAAAATGAAGACGGAGCCGCTGTAACCGTCAATGGGGAGCACTACCGCGCAATTATGGCCAACAAACCGGAAACAATTCAAGGCGTCAAGTACGAGATTCAAGCTGCTATTGCTGACATAAGGCCCGAAACAATCGAAAATTTACTCTAAAATTGGGTGCAGTCGCAGTCTTAAATAAAAGAAAATGTTACTTCTTTAGGCAAATGAAAATCCTTTTTTTTTAACTGCGAGAAAAAAAAGCGTTGGGATTTCGTCAAAATCCACTAAAATTGGACAATAAGACAATTGCAGTCCATAGTTCATGTTGATACCATCAATGCTGCGAAGTATCACACTATTCTGCACGAAAAATGTTTACCTTGGATTCGTTTGCTGAAATTTCCTGAAGGTATTATTTTCCAACAAGATAGCGAACAACAAGTTGTTGTTAGCTACAAATAATGTTCATCAACCCTATTGAGTCTTTATGGGGAAAAATGGAAGAAGAAAGATGGGGGAATGTGCTCTTAAATACAAAATATTTGGAACTCCATAGAGTCACAAAATTGTAAAAAATTAGTAAGTTCTATGCCATATCGAATTTAAATGGTAATACAATATAAAGATAGCTCGTCAGAGCGGTAAAGACTTAATTCCTATATGGGCGAAATATTTTGCTTCGTTTTTTAAGCGGCGAACTATTTTTCTTTATTTGACTTTTGTTTTTGACGAATTTTGTTGTAAATGATGAATTACTGTTTTTTATTATTATTTATTAAATAGAATATGTAATAAGCTTAAAACTGAGTATAAAATTTAGCTCTTCGTTAATCCAGAAAAGACAAAATTTTCTTGCTTTTTTTACAAGTAGTCATTAAAAATCGGATAGGTGAACTATTTTGCACTGGATAGTATTCCATCCGAGTCCGCTCCCTTAAAACACACACAAAAAATGCCAAGATCGCGAAGGGAATTGGCCGAGAGTATGGGTTCACCTCAAAGCGTATATCACCTCTAGGGGAGGTATGGGAACATTTGAACATTTGAAACATTGATTATGGATTAGAAATTGAGAAGCCGAACCGAACTTTATATTGACGACTGTGCCAATTTATAAGCACTCTTTTCCAACTTTTTCTTTTAGTGCAATATTTTCCCCAATATTTGAAAAGACTTTTACATTACTCCAATCCATGTGTTGTAAGAGCGATGTCCCAACTTATCGTCCAATAGCATTCTTAAACTCTTCGAAAGTGTCGTCTCTTCAGTCAAACATAGAATCCTCAAAGATCGGTTTGAAACTACCAAACTTTTGTGTCAGACACGCATTTGACCTCCATGTCCATTTGCATAACCCACCCTTACATTAATGTATCCCACAACCAGCTCCCCCTACATCCATTATAATTATAATTTAGGTTATTTTCTTTGTTAAATTAGTTTAATTTAATATCTTGTGGCTTTTATTAAGCGACCTGAACAAGTAAAATCTCCATATTAAAAGAATAAAAGGTTTTCATAGAAAATTACTGTTTATTAAAGATTTTTTAACTGTTTGAGTAGAAAAATGGTAGTTAAAAATAAAACACTTGGTTTAAAAATATTTTGATAAATTACTTTACAACGATAACAGAAGGTACGTTAATTGGATTTTATTTTTAAATAAATAAATCGGCTCGTAAAACACATATCTTTAATGGTCTGCCTATCTTGCTTAAAAGACCAAGAGACCAAGAGATACCAATTGAGTATGTTTCTAATGAATAAATACAAAATATTCTCTGGTGACTAATAAACATAAAATCACCACATACATTGAAGCACTTCTTGTACAATTTAATTGCCAAAAGAATCGATTTCTATCTTACACAATCTCAAACCTCTTAGATGGACCTTAACTTTTATGGTTCATTCAAACATTCTGCATACATTATAGAAGATTTCATAAGGTGTTTCACTTCATGACAATTTCAAACGAGTCATCTTAGTGCATCCACGAATCACAAAACTTGTTGTATTCAATTCAGAATAACATTTAATTGCTCAACGGATAAGCTTATATCTGTAAAATATATTGTACTAAGGGTAGAATGTCGTGGAATTACTTTGCCCTTGTGTATCTACAAGTTCACAGCTCTAAAGCTTTTACTACTTTGTTAGGCGTCAGTGGAGATGATCATAACAATAGATTCCAGTAGACAAGATAGAATGCTATAGTGTATCATTTTGGTCAAGCGATAACGTTAACATTTTCATAAAAATAAATAATCCTCGAAGTGTATTTACAGCACAATTGTCGGCTTTTATGGGGGTAATTGATTAAGGGGTTATTCTTATTTTGTACTTAGTTACCCATCAGACAGGGCAGCTACCTTGAGCTCTAATATAATAAGCAAAGCAATTATACGTAATGAGCACTTACTTTTGTTTTTTTATGCTTCAGTAATGCCAATATATCTAATTACAGGGAAACTCCACATTTTTAAAGGAAATTTCGCCTATCCGTAATGACTTAATCCGTTCTTGACGCGGCATTATATGAGAAACCTTACATAACCATTATCTGAGCAGCTATATAAAGATAAAAGCATAAATTAGCATGTATGGCTTCTTCTATGCCTACCTCGAAGAATGTTTATAAGGTACGCGAGTGACATTTGAGATGCATTTCATAAAAATACTGCCTATTGCAGCATAGAAATGCAGCATATTAAAAAATAATGTTTGGGGGTCTTAGACATAAAAAATAGCAGCAGCCAACTTATACCCTAATGAACTAAAGAACATTAAATAGAGATTGAGAAATGAAATGAAATCAGCCACTGCCATAACATCAATACCGAACGCCGCCACTGGTGCAGTCGAGAAGGCTGCACAATTGCAGAGAAAGTACTCTGTACTTACATCGTCCTCACACAAAGTACAAATACTGATCATGTCTAATGTGTTCATATGCTTTCCACATGTGTTCCTACCATCATTAAGCAATTATTCCTGTCTAAACTAAGTGAAAATTCATACTCCTTCCTTGCGAGGAGATTGACCTGGAATCTTCTTCCGAGCATTGCGAATGGCGTCATATTCATCCATTGGCCTACTCTAAAGCTCAACGCTCTTCAAGCCTCCGGGATTTGACACCGATAGCGTATCTATCATGCCAAAATCTACGCTTTTTTAGTCGACATATGGCTTTCATTGCTTCTTGCTGGAATGCGAGATCCAGAGATTGCAAACTAAGAATTCCATTAAGAGCCGCACCAGGAGTAGAGTTGAAGGCTGCTGTTATACCAATACAAACTTCTCTCTGCACTCTGTTGAGAATATAACAGGTAGTTTTTGTCTCTGTTCTACTCCACCAAACCACTGACTCGTATGTTACAATATAATGGATCTAATGATTCTGCATTCAGAAAGTGTTCAATACAGGAGGCTTTATGTTCGACATGAGCATTCCAAGTTAGCTTTCTATCTTAGAATTACCCCGGAAAATTTTACTATCTTTGACAGTTAAATGGTTATATCTTTCAATTTTGGCAGCTTAATATTAATTCAATGTCTTCGGATTTTTCGCTACACATTGAGTTACTTCGTTCAATAACAGGCGAGATAGAGTCTCTTAAAACTCTTCTTCGTTCGTCCACTGATGTTCCGAGACAATTCGAGATGCCTGTGAACAGAATATAGCAAAGCTTCAAGTTCAATAGCTTCTTTTATTTTGCACTTGTTTGACGAATTGGCTACTACTTTGCTGAATACGTCTTTTTGGCCTTCAAGTGCTTTAATAAATAATTTCGTTCCTCGTGGACCTAGGTCCAAGTTTACTTCAGGCAATCCAGCTAATCTGATTGTCTCAAAAAACTACATTCGTAGACGGCCTTCTTTTATCATCAAAATGCAACATATCAAGATCAAGCCTAGGACTCTTTAAAGTCATCCACTGCTAGCAATTTCACATTATTGCGCTAACCGAAAAATGTTTACATTATGATTTTCGTGATGAAGAAGTTTTTGATTCATCCTACTAGGTATTTCGAAGAGAGATTCACTAATTCTACATGACGATATACTTTCGTTGGATTTCAATTTACACAGTTGCGGCGACTCGATCGAATAGCGATTCGAAGCGATCGCCCACACCAACACACAAATGCATGAACAGTGGCAACAGTTAAATTAGCAGCAGACTCAGTTTGGACTTCGCTGAAGCCACCACGCGGCTAGCGAGACATAGTCGGGGCTCTTGTAAAAAAGGTAGTTTTAAATAAATCATATATTTCTGTAAACCGCTTACTCTTCATTCCGCCCATTGTGATTCTCCCTGCCTTTCGGTAGCAACCGCTGCACAGAGTTCAATGGGTAAGAATTCCGATGACAATGGTTGAAACGGTGCATCACGATTTTAATACAGCTATAAGTTATATAAGCTGAATGGATCTCTATAGGCGTCATTTACGTCAACGTGTTAGTAGACTAGGCCCGTAAGAGGCCTCATTTCTAGGGTGGATTTTCTTTTTCGGTCTTAATAAGATAAGTACCATAAAGAATGATATGGAAGCTTGATTTTTTTTTTCTTCTGACTGTTGTTACATATTACCTCTATGCTGACTTAAGTAAGGCTTTTGATAAGCTTTTTCATTCAGTAATACATAATTCTTAAATCACTATGTCTTGGGTTTTCTTGTTTAAAAAGTGAATTTGGTCATACTTGCTTGACAGAACATACCAGTTTTTTTTTCGCGCCTCTTCGAGAAGGATTTTGGCTACGTGTGGTAGCGGTCCCGCAAGGTATTCATTTAGGTCTGCTTCTCTTTATTTTATTTATTGACGACATCTCATACATACTTAAAATCTGCAAAATCTTTACCTTTATGATGACATGAAATCAACCACGCGGTTCAAGATGATTTGAACATATTTCACTTGTGGTGTACACCCAACAATTTAGAAGTAAATATTTATAAATGCGGAATCATGACTTTTAGAAGATGCCGCAATCCCCTGAGTTTTGATTATACCTTATCAAATTATGCTCTACGACGTGTCCTTTCTGTTTGGAATCTGGAAATTATCTTGGATTGCGAACTAAGCGTCATTGAAAATATCAACTGTGTGGTAACTAAGATCAGCTCTATGTTGGGATTCATCAAGAAATGGACCCATGAATTTTTCAATCAATCTTCCTCCATACAGCTTCATTTTCTTTCGCTAATTCTCCATTATCAAGTTCATATCGATTGTGTTGAATCCGAGCAGAAACAATTTTCCTTTCGTCCTCAAGGATTTGCCATGGTGCAATTCAGTTCTTCTCCCTCCCTATAGTGATCGGCTGAGGCTTCTTAAAATGCACTCTCTACATAAATATCGGGAGATTGCTGACATTGTATTTGTTCATCAATTTTTAATTAGTAAGGTAGGCTCATCGCCTCTTAAAACCGAATTTGCTTTCAGAGCGAATGGGCGCAATCTCAGGGTCGCGTCACCTATGCAAACTAGATTATGTAAAAATAACTACAGCTTGTTTCACGCATTAATCGGATGAAGTTAAATGTTAACAAGAATGCTGATTTGTTTTATGTTCATATCGGTCAGCATGTATTAAAGAAAAGTCTGTTTGAAGGTGGTAGTCGCATGTTTACTCACAGAACTAAATGATGAATAATTAATCAGCCATACACTTCAGATTTATTTTCCTATCTCAAAAATTTTGACTCAGCTGATGGTTCTATAAAAAAAAATTTGGAATAAGTAAATAAATAAAATTATCAAGTTTGTTTTTCCTAGTGAACAACACCATTGTTGTTTTCCCAGGTTTTACTGAAAAGCAATGTCTCTCGCACCACTTCTGGATCTTTAATATTTGGCGGACTTCCACAAACGAGTACAGGTCATTATGTGTATATTAAGATTTTGCAGTTCATCTAAAAGTGAGTTTACTAAGAAGCACCGCAGCAATGGTGAGAGTAATCATCTTTGCGGACAGCCTTTCTTTACCTTCATGACTGTGCCCGTTCCACATTGTGCGAAAAGTATGTCACAACATTAAGTAGATCCATCTAACAAGCACCATATGCAATGGAACCACTACACAGTGATGAGAACGTTTGTTTGTCGAAAACCTACTTGATGTCAACAAAAACCCCTACGGCGTAACATCTTTCATCCGTCGCACTTTCTATCTCCTAATACATTGTTTTACCAGATATTCCAGACATTCCAGGAGGAATGATGTCAATTTAAAATTGTTTCGTTTTTTGATAATATTAAAAAGCAACCTTATTCATTGTTCAATCCGGTTTTTGTTCAAGATCACTGTTGTGAATATGAAAGTTACATTATTACCTAAACTCAGATCTACAACAATACCAATCATGAATAATTAATCAAATGTTATGATTTGTAAAAACAATACTTACTTTCAATTTTTTTAATTTCCGTTAAGCAAGTAAACCGTTCCGTTAAAAATATTAAAAGATTTTTATTGAACAAGTGAAAAGTAAATACAAATATTTTTAAATCAACCTTTAATTTCAGCATGAAGACATAATCGCATTGTGTTTCAATTAAAACTCTTATCAAAATCAAGCCAATCACGGTCTGTTGAGCACTGTTGAAAAGTTGATAGCGTATACCCTGGCTGTAGTATTAGGTCAAGATCATCATTGGAAATATGGAAATAAGTTCAAATTCGAACGTAAATTTAAGTCGGAAAGACATACTTGATATGAGCATTGAGAATTTCATAAACTTTTATAGAAATTTGTCATATCCGAACATCTACATTTAATGTAACCACAAGAATACATTTCATAAAGAATTAATAACCAATTTCATGTCCGAACATCTACATTTAATGTAGCCACAAGAATACATTTAATAAAGCATTAATAACCAAATAGATATTTATTTATTTCGCTTAATGCAAGCTGCACATATATATACGTATATTTATGCATATAGGGTATTGCTTAGAGGGTATGCCAAAATGAGTGGGTTGGAAGATCTGACACCCAAAGAAACAAAATATTGTAAGTCAGAGAGCGAGGGAGGGTGGGGTGGCTTTTCAACCGCTTGGGAGTTACAGAGTGATTCGTAAATACCAATTTTTCATGCTATGTACCATACATCACTATATTACTTCAATCTTTTGATTTAATCAACTAAACGACATCCAACTTTCGCCAAAAATCTACTATCCTAATGTCCTTTCCAAAAATGTCAACTATGTTGATCCTTTACCATCCACCACAAGTGCCCTCACTACCAAAAGTGTTTTTCATTTTCCTAAAAGTCACGTTTTTATCGAATTTTCTCCGAAATTGACGTAATTAATACAACTGTTTATTATTTTTATCAATTTGCTCATTATATTACCTTTTCAAAAAGATGCAATATGCCCTGATTAAATAGAGATAAAAAAATGTGTTCTTTAGGAAATCTTGACTAGTATTTTATTGTTTCACTGCCCTGTAATTTCAAAAGTCATAAAACGAACAAAATAAAATGTCTTCAAAAATTGTCGAGAATGTTTGTTTAGCATATACATACAGGTAATTAATTTCAATTATTACTGCAAAAAAGATATAAAAAGTTTAATGGAACTTATTTTATTGCCATAATTAGATTGTTTTAGCTAGCCATACTTAGGTGTATCCTGACAATCGGTTACCATAAAAGAAAGCAACAACACTAATCATAGTCGAAAAATCAAGCGATACCTGGGTGTATTCTAATCTGGAATATTTCAAAAGTGGCCCAATTCACTATTGAGGAATACGCTGATTTAATTTACATTTAAGGTGTAGTCGACAGAAACGAAAGAGTGGCAGCTCTTACCCCAAAGAGGGGTGTTTTCGAGGACTTACCAGAGGTTAAGAAAATCGGATGTGTAATTGCAAATGGGGAACATCGCAAAATTCTGCCGACGTCGAACATTAAATAATCAGCATCGTCAAGCAAAACCCTGAAACGAGCACTAGTTGAATCGCAAAACGATTAGGGGTGTCTTCATATACAGTTTAGAAGATTCCTCATCGAGAAAGATTACATTCATGTCATTATATGGCAGACTTCTGGAAAGAAATTACGAGAGAACATTGAAATTTTATGTTTGTCTTCTAGAATGCGACATGGAGAACAGAGCGTTTCCAGACCGAATTCTGTGTACAGATGATTGGCGATTTAATAAGGACGATATCACAAACTTCGAAGAACAACGGCTACATAATTTAAACATAAATTCAGTGTCAATATTTAGTCTGGTAACATAGCCAATAAATTTGTCGCAAGTGCTTAATAGCTAAAAATATGCGGACTTGGAGAATTATACTGCCAGAACTACTTGAAGACATCTCTCCGAATAATATAAGGTCAATGTTTTATTTATTTGTTGTATTTATTTATTTCGCTTAATTAAAACAACAAAGAATAAACAAAAACGGAATCGACTTAAAAAATAACAAAAGTAGAGATATGAAGTGGAGCAGATGGGAGGGGCTAATTAAAATGGTGGGACTGCATGGTAAAGGGAGTGTTTGAAGGTACCTTTATCGATATGGAAATCGATAGTGAAGGTAATGCTAACTTTGCGTAGCATTCTTGTAAAGGGTTCAAAGAGACAGTTGGTACTATGAGTGAAGGCGGAAGAGTGAAAACGATATCACAATGCGGTATGGTATCGAGAGAGATGCTATGTAGAAATTCGGGGCAGTTGATGGAGCCAGTGAGGACTTGGTGGACAAAGACTATGTCCGCGACGTCACGACGCAATGCTAGGGGTTGGAGGTTAATCAATTTCAATCGATCCTCATAAGGTGGAAGATTAAAGTTATCAACCAAGGAAGGCTGCGCGGCACGAAGCGAAGGAACCTACGATAGACAGTTTTAATCCTATTAATGAATGATGCCTCAAAGGGTGACCAAACCTGAGAGGCATGGTCAAGTAGGGGTCTGACAAAACAGAAGCAAAGAACTTGAGCGACATAGGGGCTAGAGAATTCTTTGGACCATCGTTTGACAAAACTTAGAGCTGAGTTGGCCTCGTTCAAGATATGATCAATGTAACAACGAAAATTGAGTTCGCTATGGTAGATAAGGCTAAAAATCACGTAAGAAACTGACAGATTAAATGAGTTCTCCAGAGAGAAAGTATGACCAAGGAGCAGTGAGGAAGCATTTGCGGCAATAGGTGATTGATTGGCACTTAGAGATGTTAAGGTCCTTAAAGTTTTTCGAACACCAGATGGAAAAGCTGAGTAAGTCATCTTGAAGGTATATAGCATTAGATGCGCTGGTAATACTTTTGAAACTCTTCATGTCATCAGCATAAATCAATAATTCACAGTGTTTAATTATCAACTCAGCATGATTTATGAACACGAGGGGCGCCAGAGTGAGAATCAAAGGGCTTAGACATCCTTAAATCAAAACGAACCCTGTAATGTGGATTATCAAGGTACGATTTGATCCAGGAGATAAAACAAGGTTGAAAGCCGAGGATACTGAGTTTGAAGACAATGAGTCGATATGAGATTTTGTAAAAGATTTTACTAAAGTTGGTGGCAAGAACGCCTATGTCTTCGCCATTTTCCATAGCTTGCAGTGTACGTTTAACGAAGACTGTCATGCTGGTAGTTGTAGGTCTACCTTTAAAGAAACCGTGTTGGGAAGGGGAACGAATGGACTTGCAATGGAAGGACAAAGAATTATAGTTGAGGCTTTCGAAAAGTTTCGGAATGCAAGAAAGTTTAGCAATGGGAAGGTAATTAGAAACTCCACCTTTACAACCGCTTTTGTGAATAGGGACAATAAATAAATCTTTCCAAGTACGGGGAAAAATACCTTCAGACAGGGAAAGTAAGAAGAGGATAGAAAGAGGCTGGATGAGGAAAGCAGAACATTTTTTTGAGAGGACTGTGGAGATTCTGTTGGGGCCAGGGTTGAAATCGTCCGTCCCTTGGTAACAAGGGAGGGATTAATGCTAATTGATGTGAGGGATGTTTGCGAGCAGTTCTGCATGTAGCAGAAGTAATGAGTATCCGGATCGGGGAGGAGCTTGATCGCTAAATGATTGACTGAAAAAATCATCGAAAAAATTAGCTATAGTAGTTGCATTGGTTGAAGAATAGTCGCCAAGTTTAAGGGTTGACAGGTATCCGTTGAATTTCTTTTTTATATTTATAAAATTATAAAATTGCTTAGGATCGGAAACAAGTTTAAATTGCGTGCGGTCCAGATATTCATTGTAAAGACATTCACAACTTGCGGTGAAGAGAGAAGAGAAAATAAGATAAGAAATACAGGGTTTTCCATTTCGGGCTTCCGAAAGTATACAACCCTGCGCTGACAACCGTTTGACATATCTGTCAACCAAAGCGTCATATCATTAGTTGAATGTTTGCCATTTTACAATATGGATCGTTTTAGCATCTACAAAAATGGTGATTCTCCGGCACGCGTATATCGAGCATTACGATCAGATTTTGGTCGTCATGGACGGCCTACAGAGCACACAATTGCTAATGTAGTGCGTAAATTCGAACAAACTGGGTCCGTAGCGGATATTGTGAGACCTGTGCACCATCGTAATGTGCGTTCGGCCGAAAATATTGCTGCTGTTGCTGCCAGTGTGGAGGATGACCCGAATGTTTCGATTCCACGGCGTGCTCAGCAATTGGGCTTATCAAAAACATCATTGTGGCGAATTTTGAATTTGGATTTGCACCTGCATCCATATAAAGTCCAGTTGGGCCAAAAATTAGAGCGTGGTGACCATGGAATGCGTCGGGCATACGTCGATTGGGTGAACGAACAACAACAGCAAAATGCTGAATTTTGAAGGACGCATAATATCGCGTTTTGGTGATGCCAATTGGCCGTCGAGATCGCGTGATTTAAACCCGCTAGATTTTTTTTTGTGGGGTTACGCTAAAGACCGTGTCTATGCCGACTCTCCGCAAACTCTTGAGCACTTGAAAGACAACATTCGTCAAGTTATGGCCGAAATACCGCCCCATATGTGCCGAAAAGTCATAGAAAATTACCTGTTTCGGATCAAGGTCTGCGAGGAAGCCCTAGGTGACCATTTAAATGATGTGTTTCACATATAATGGCATAAACCAAACTTCATTTTGAAATAAAAGTTCAATCGAAATTCGAATTCTAAGTGTGTTTTATTTTGATTTATTTTCGGTTTTTAAAAATGGAAAACCCTGTACAATTAAACAAAACACCGTAAAAAATGTCAACATAGTTATTAGAAAATAACTAGGGACAATTTAGGAGTGAGACGATATTTAAATTTAATAGAAGGGAATTTAATTTATCAAAGACGGTTTTCTGAAAGTTAAAGTGGAATGAAGCTCAGAACAAATCGGAATATAAGGATAATCGCGAAATAAAGTGAGGAAGAGAGTAGAGTGATAAAGTTCAAAAGAGGAAAGAAGGTGGAAACTTTCAATAACAATATAATTAAGACGGTTAGAAAAATTTATCAAGTAGAGCTGACGACTAATAGTATATTTGACACCGCTGATTTGGTAAAAAGCAGAATCAGAGAGGAGATCAATAAATAGGGATTCTGTCAATGAGAATACATTAAAGGGGCGAGAGGCTGACCTGGACGAATGTAGTAGTATAGAATTAAAAGATAACGACCTTTTACGGTGATTTTGATAGAGACCGATTCGAACAAGGATGATTCGAAGGGTTAGATTTGGGATATTTTAAGGTAATTATGAACCGCTAGGAGAATGCCGCGGCCATTAGGACCAGAATTATTTAAGCTACTGTCAGCTCGAAACGACGGACGAAAATTATGCGTTGTTGTTAATATCGGGAGGAAAAAGCTAAAAATCATCGGATACCTGTTTAGGTGGGATATTGAAGGTTTCCTAGTAGTTAAAGAAAAGTTGAAGCAGAGTAGTAGAATAGGTTGGTAGGAAAATGTTCTTGGTGGATAGAGACTATTTCTGGTATTACCATCGATGCAGACAGAGTCGGGTTTATTAAGGAGATAGGCAAGGAGGAGACGTACATTATTAAAAATTCTGTGATCACGTAATCCGGACAAAAGGTAACGTCCGTTACTAGAGTCGGCAGAGCGCATAGTGAGCTTAACGATAAGGGGAGAAAAGAGTTGATAAATAATGGATTAGACTTGGAGTGGAGTGAATTGTGAATGGGTGAATGCGAAGAAATAGAAATAGAAATAATGGTTATAAATCGGTCAAAAATATCGGTTACACTAACACGATGAATCATCAACACATACAGCTACCATCACGATGATAAAATTAAATTAACAATATCCTAAACGCTGATAAAGGATGCAGTTTACTCAAGACTTCCTACCACCAGAGAGAAATTATTTAGCAAAATTGACACTGCAGTGACGAAAAATACAGGAGAGGCTGTCTACAATGCGCCTTAAACAAGAAGTTAGAAAAAAGTTATTGGTATACATCGCAAGTGGCGGAAAATATTTAGAGCAATTTTTGTGAGATGTTAACTTAAATCGATTAGTAATCAAACTAAAACATTTTGAGGATAATTTAAGTTTAATTTCTTTAAAACTCGATTTTTTTTATAATTTACCAAAAAAAGTTGTCCACGAATGTCCATATTTTTTCTCTACTTGGACATGTTGTACCTTGTTGGAAAGGTAGTAAAATGGCCAATTCGATTAAGATAATAAATAAATGTATTAGTTACATGGATTTCTGAGAAAATGTGAGGAAAAACTTAATTTTAGGAAAATGGGAAATATATTTTTCACTTTTGGAAGTGAATGTACCTGAAATCGGTGGAAGTAGATCAGCAATAACATCTAGATCAAATCTTTCATCTCACTAATTTTAGCATTCCCCGAAACAACCCTTGTATAATATATAATATAACGTATAAAAGTCTAACATAAATTAACGAGCGCAGGTTGAATACTCCTCCAGTGCCTAAAGCGCTTACGCAAGTTTTGGTTGCGGTCCAGGGGCGGATTTACGCATAGGCAAAGTAGGCCTGTGCCTACGGCGGCAAAAAAAATAGGGCGGCAAAATCTTGCAAGATTTTGCCGCCCTATTTTTTTCAATCATGGTTCAATTATTCAAAAACTTTTTGATTAATAAAAATGTAAAGATACACATTTTTTTTAATTTCATTTAATTTTGTGTTAAACAATCATTTCAAAAAGACGTCACTTTAATGAAACTATATTAAGTCAGCAAATGTCACTATATACGTCCGGCAGTTTTAGAACGTTTGTAACTGAAATACTATAACCTAACCTAATGTTTACTTGTACTGCGGCAACAAATTGTACCGTGGAACGATCATTTTCGTGCTTGAAACGTATCAAATCTTATTTGCGTTTCGACGATGACTGAGAAAAGACTCAATGCTTTGGCTACAATGTGTATTGAAGAGGAAACTTTGATCAGTTGATCTGAACAAAATCATCGATAGATTTGCTGTTAAAAAAGTCCGCCGTAAAAATGTACATTCATAATGTACATTAGTAAGCGCGAAATGACTTGTGATTTACTTCTTGAAATATTTGAAAAATGTATTTTTTTTTTTTGTAAATCTTAATCAAAATTAAAAGGAGATTTAATTTATTACATTACATATTTTTCAATTTTTAAAATTACAAAACAGATTTTTATTAAGAAAAAAAGGCGGCACTTTGTTGCCTGCCTACGGGCGGCAAATTCGTAAATCCGCCACTGTTGCGGTCACTCAATTAATTAGAAAAACCAAAATTATAAGTTGAAGATCTAAAGTCTTTTTAAAATTGATGGTTTACGTTCCTTATAATTTCTTATAAATCTGCATTGTGGTTCCAAAAATAAGATTATTAGACAAATCTTACATTAAAACACATAATATCAATATGGTTGGCAATCTGATTTCTTTTTATCTAATTCCGAATAAATTCTAAGATTAACCAAATTATTCATCTACGGAAAAGTTTCAAACTTAGGTAAAGTATATATGTACATATCTATTCAATGCGAGTGCATGCGGCAAAAAAGACAGCTAACAGGAAAGCCTAAGAATGAAAAGAGCAGCAAAATATAAAAGCACTTCAGTTGTCGTTACATCAGCGAATATTGCGGCAGTAAGTTACCTCAACCTCAGCAATGCTTGGCGAGCTTGAGGTAAAATCATTTTCTTGGTTTTTAATGTGGCTTTATGCGTGCTTTACGTGAAACAGAAAGTCAAGGTTACTGAAATTGCGGACAAAGAAATCGTATACATTGTCAGTTGAACATTCATCAGATGCGATTTAGTTAATTGGAAACAGAAGAACAATAGGCAAAATAAATTAAAACAATGAAACCCTGAAATGATTCAGATAGGGAGCTGACCAACGTCGTATAATTAGTGACAAAAGTTCATCTTATGCGAGCACTAAATACCTCCTTAAACTTCGCAGCTCAGCTACGAGCGCCCTTAACAGTGCTCAGTGAACAGAAAATAATTTGTATTACATCTATTCAAAGAAAGAATGGATAGTAGGCGATTACCTAACCTAAAGCATCTAAAGAAGAGTTTAACTTATTGACAAGGCAAGACAGCATAATATTGTTATATTGTTATATAAAAGTAATCTACTCACTATCCGTAGAATTTCATACCAGATGCGAATTGTTTGTTGGATGCACAATAGAAGGTACTATAGGCTACGTCAAAAATCGCAATCAGCCAAAGTAATATTATCGTAATTAAATGCATTCAACCGAAATCAGGAATAGCGAATGGTGGACCATTTGTAATTTGGAATGTGAACTACTGGTTATTTTACGTAACTCAAATGTCAATCGTATTATCACAGAAAGTTAGTTTTATATCTCCGGTTAGCGAAATAGGTCAATATATGTTTGAATAACGCTGGAAAATATTAAAAATTCACTTACAAACTGTAAGAAAATTATGTTCAAAAGTCGGTAGAAAAGATTTGTGAAACTGGATGTTAACACAACACGTCCTCGTACTCCTATAGTGCACACAACCAAAAACATTAAGTAGTTTTATAATGTAAACATTAGCACAAAATTTGCCAAAGTTTAAAGTTGGAAAGTTACAACGCCGTGTAATAATGATGCAGAAATGTGTACAATTTTTATAAGAAAATGTAAATATTAACCAGCTATATTCAGTAACTGTAAAACACCACATGATATTAAAAATAGAGTATGAACCGCTCATTAGTTTTCAAATAGGTAAAGCGAAAATCTTATAATTACGTAATTCATTAGGAAATATAATTAATTTTCATTCTAATTAACATGTTTACGTCGGGGCTCAAATTCACGTGTCTCTCCCATGGGCGGCTACTCTCAAAGGGCTCTGCTCTATCTGGCGGGAACGAAATAAAGCGCAGCACGAAAGTTTTTCTCTTCTATTCTGCGGTTTATTTTTTTACCGCTATTGCTATCACGTATTCGGTGTTTTACATCCAGATCAAGAAGGTTAACAATAATACTGAATATATTTTATGTATGATTAAATAGGTGGGTAGAATGGTTTTGGAAGCTCGTGCTCTTTTTAAGTGCAATAAAACGGTAGTTAGCATTTTTCCTTTTTTTAACTTTCACCCATATAAAAAATAGAAAAGATGGATATGATAATAAGCGGTTCTTCGATAACTAGGAGAAGCGTGACTAGATCAAAATTCAGGATACCATCCTCGTCTTCAGACGAGGTTTTCACTAATACAAGTAACAGAAATGATGCTTATCACGAGTCTGATTCAGAAGAAGAGATCTTAATAACAAATGGCAGCAAATTAGAGAAGAAATGCCAATAATAAATGAATATATGTACAGGAGAAGACGAATTTTTAATTGGAAACACCGACTGCAATGACCCCTTTGCCTTATTCAAATTATTCTTTACAAATAATATACTGGAAATGATAGTTGAGGAAATAAATAAATTTGCTCTACAATGCACAAATAATTCTGCAAATACTAGCAAAACACACCAACTGGACTGGCAGCCTGTTACGAAGAATGACATAAACTCTTTTATTGGCATATTGCTTATAATAGGAGTAACACAAGTTCCAGAAATAAGGCTTTATTGATCAAAAAAAGGTATGTATACGAACTCACGCATTAAAAATGCTATTAAACGTGATCGTTTTATATCTATATTTAAATTTTTACATTTTTCGGATAATAACACAGCTAGAACTGAAGATTGGTTGAATAAAATTAGAAATATTGTAGAAGCAATAGTAGACAACTTCCAAAATAGCATAAAGCCTGCTAAAAATATTGATAATTGATGAAACTATGGTGCCATGAAGAGGACATCTCGGTTTTCGTCAATACAGGTGAGCGGCATAAATATGGAATAAAATTATATCAACTGTGCTTGCCTGATGGCTACACCTACAATATTGAAATTTATACCGGAAAAAATTCAACGTCCATAAGAAAACCACATTCTCATGATGATGAGATTGATGAGATATTTATTATTTGAAGGCCGCATACGTACTTAAGATTACCACTACAAATTAGCCGAACGCAAAATTGCATTGAACTAGGTTTTGAGGTTTGTCGTCTACAACAAATAACGAAAAATTTCATTCATATTATGGAAAATAGACATGTGATTCACGTTACCCGCGTAATCCACATTACTCTTTATTACTCTACTCATACGCATTATGATATGAATATAGCTTCAGTTGCAAACCATTATAATATATAAAGTAAATTACTACCTTCTTAAAGAACACTTATACTTCATACAAATTGAAGATGCCTACAGCAAAATTTAACGAACATGGTTCAATACTAATTTGTTAAAGAATCTTTCACCCTCCCTATACGCACATACCTTTGTACGACCAACCGTTCATAACGACCTACGCATATCCTTTAGCCTGGTTTTCCTTTAAGTTGCTATGAAAACAAATATGTACGTTTTCTTATTACAAATTTAGCATTCGATTCTTAATAAAACTCTGCATCTACATGTTAAAGCTTTTTTTATTTATTTGTAAGTTTCTTTTATCTTAAATAAAACGAATGATAACATGTGAACATTTTTTTTTTAATTTATTGCTATTTTTATAATTTTTAAAAATTTTACAAATGAAATGCCTGAATTCAACCAAAAATGTATACAAATTAATTTTGCCAGTTATAACGAGGTCCGTTTAATACGATGAAATGTCGCGGACCCTTTATTGTTATTATAAACAAACTCTGCTTCTCGAAAGATGAATAAAAAAGTAACGCCATAACTAGGGTACTTTTACACTTCAATAAAATTATAAATGCTTGAAAATTTTCGTATGAAGAACGTTGTTAAAGGTATTTAATTTAAAAACAAATTACATCGGTAATTGGAATATTACAAAATTCCACGTTCTAGTACAAATCAATTTTTTGTTGTTGTTGTAATTATGACAAGTTATCTAAGGAATTATGTATTAGCACCAAAGTTTACTGCAATTATATGTGTACCCAATTTTAACATGTTGATGAATATTGCATCGTGCAAATACTAGTAAATTACGAATTTACTATTATTACTAAACTTTTTAGATGAAATGTGTACTTTAACCAAACAATTTCAAATTTATATGTATAAAAATGTAAATTGTAAAAAGGCTGTGGAATATTGCGCATCTTTTTTAGAATGCACAAAAGGGGAGGGCATTTTTATCAAACTACATTTATGCATTACTAAGGTCACTATCTACATATCACAATTAGTTAACGTTAGGATCTCTCTCTCTCTTAGCATTTGTACCTTCTGCTACACAATTCTTGTGGGCACGATAATTCCTAATTAAATTTTGGTATATTCTTTGGTCAAAATTGTGGCCCGTAATATATTTATTCATGACTTATTTATTTATTGTGGCCTGAAATATATTTATTCATGCCACTGTACCTATGTATAAACATTTGGGAAGAGAGTATGAATTTGGCATCATTAATTTTTCAAAATCGTGTCTTGAAATCTACCTAAACGAAACATTTCCAAATTTAAGACATAAACTATTATAGAGAAAGAAAGATGATCATCCAATATTAATAAATTATAAAGCCAATATGATTTGGTCAACTTTAAGTTATATGTATACTTATATTTTATCTATAAATTTTGATTTTGGTAATCTTCTTATAAACTTGCCTTACCTAAATATAGGGGAGAGCAGAATAATATGGAGTAGTGAGTCAAGATGGAGTTTACTAAACCAAAAGAATTACGAAATCAATAATATATTTATTATAAGTGGCCAATCCGCGCCTAGCAATGTTGTGAATGACTTCAAAGTAGGAGGTATCGTAGATTCATAAATTAGAAAAAATATTTTTTGCTCTTTTTAATTTGATTTGATCTAATCAATCATCAATCATTATTTTCATAGGCCATAAAAATAAGATATTAATATAAGAAATAACTTTTATAATGTTTACAAACACTTTTTTCACTATATGAACTTTCATATAACCAAAAAGGGAAAATGGGGTAGGCAAATAAAGACGAGATTTTAGTAAATTCCATCTTGCCCATTCCGATGATTATGCACGAAAATTTAATTCCAATTATATTTTATATTTCTTTCAGTTTTACGATGGTGAGAAATTGTATTTACTAAATTATAATACAAAACCGCACATTGTCCTTAGGGGTAACTCATCTTACCCCATAAGTGGGGCGAGATGGGTTGTTTAATATTTAAGTTATTTGTTCTCAAACTACTTAAGCATATTACTATTACAGTAATTAATTAGACAACTAATAATCAAAGATTTGATCAAAAAGGTATTGAGTTCGTATATACTATACAACGAAGTTCTATTAACTATGAAACCTTTAGTAATTCCGTCTTGCTCCTCCTTCCCTTAATCAGCAAATTTTCGAAAAGAATTTCAATAAAATCTGCGCTGTTTACATTTAATCTTGAAAAGTTTTAAAGTGAAATAATCCAACCACAGGTGGTATTCATTTAAAAAATAATAATTATTTTTGCATGCTAGCAAAACTTTGAATTCATGATCAGTAGAGCGCATTAAAGTAACAACTGTCAGCTAATATTTGAATGACAATGTTGCTAAACTAGTTTTACATGCACAAAGAGTGAAGTTATAATGATATTAGAAATATATATATATCTATATTACTTCGTGGTAACTGCACTTATGAGATGTGTACGCATCAACACGGTGCAATTAAACAAAAATGATCTTCTAACCAGTTTACGGCTGCATTTGAATATAAAATAACATTAGATACACTTTGTATGGCACAAGCCTCATTACAGATGGAAGAAATGATGTGAAGTCATATCTGGCCATGCAAAATTCTTTCTGTTATATACTGGATTATTTTTTTCTTTTAAGAAGCACACTACTACGTCGCTTCAGCAGGATTATGCCTTTTTTAAAACAGTTACTACCATACAAGCAAGCAATAATTCAAATTAATTTTATTCACTTACTTACCCGAATCAATTTGTTTTCTATTTTACGAACGAATTTTCAATCAATATTACAGTTATATGCGAAATTAAAAATAAATTTCAATCTCCACTATATTTATATTTATTTTTTTGTATTCGTTGAGTTAAATATTTCTCCAAGATTTCATGTAAAATATCATTTTTTGCAGCAGAACTTATATTGCTGCAAGGTATTCCTAATCTGCAACTACATTTATATTTCGGATTCTGGAAAGAAAAGGAAAATATGTATATTTAATATTAAAATTTTAAACATTAAACATTTTAGTTTAAAATAAAAAGGATAATCTAAAAAAACAAAATTTCCTAATTATGAATACAAATATATCGACCTTGAGTGAGCAACTCCAATGAGAACACCGTGGAGTGGGTATGCTATGTTATGCAGAGTGGAGTAAAAGGTCCTTCAAGAAATCAGAAATCAAACAAATTATGAAATAATTACAGAGCTTGCCTCCGCCCGACGTTGCTCGAATACCTATTATTATCAAGTACCCTGACAAATATTATAAATGCGAAGAAAGAAAATACAATATTTAAATTTAATAACAGGCTACCCTGGCAACTCTGGGAGTCGGGAAGATAGTAAATTTGTGTGATAACCAACTACCGCTACATTTTCCACTTCTTATTAATATCATTGTTTAATTCATTATAGCAACATTTGTCAATTACTTTCATATCAGTTTTATAAGTAGCATAGAGGTATGAAGTATAGTGTGTGTATCATATGCATATTTACGTATACTACAATATATGTGAATATCGGGCTAAAAATATCCATCCATCGATATGCATGCAAAAACATATCAACTGGTTAAATAATTGAAGTGTAACAAGCAAACTAACTTTCGCGTTCAATATTAGTAATAATTTTTTCATATCACAAATTATATTCGTGGTGCATGTCAGGAATTAGTTTGCTTTTCGCGCCGACTAAATCATAAAGTGATATTTTAGGATATAGTGTTTTATTATTAAGATTATGACATTATTATTAGAGTGAATTTGGTTTGGCAGTGGCTCATATATGAATAAATTCGTATAAGCGAATTTTTCTATATAATCACATATTTTCAAATATAAGATCTCCACATATACCTGAGATAAGAATATATGTTAATACTTTGTTTATGATATTTTCAAACCGATGTAGATCGATTTGAACCACTTCCCGAGACACTTTATCGACCCGGTTTGCGAATTTCTATCCGGTTCATTTCTTCATTTGGATGCATCTTGAAATATTCGCTCCGTATTACCGAGAAAAAATATTAGATTCAATCATATATGATTAGTTCCGTAATCTGATATATGCTTCGGTTCGCATATTGGGAGGATCTAAACGAATCTGTGCATATCCAAATATATCTCTAGATCATATATTACATAATTACATCTGCTTGATTATTATTATATAATAAATATATGATCTACAGACATGTTTAGATATGCTCGGATCTTGCCAGATCCGACCATATAAAGTTTTGGATTTAGTCGTAATATGATTGGATCTAATTTCTTTTTCGCGATTATATCTGTTAAGATATAATTATATGGAATCGTATTATAATGAGATCTATATTTATTTGTTAAAATATAATTTATTACACAAAATTTTTGATTACAATACGCCAATCATATTGGACAAAATTAATTAAAACTAATTAAAAACATGTAAAATTGCTTACGTAAACTGCAATAAATATTTTATAAAAACTTAAATATTGATAGAATATATTTTGAATTAATAACATTGATTAATACTTAAAAAATCATTAATTCGATTGAATTTACTGCCATTATACCCGAGAAAGGGTTTTTTAAGGGTTTAAGGACATAACAATTTTGTATTTAAATATAGCACAGAATAATTTAAATATTAGGCTGAAATTTGTTCCAGGTGCAGTCCACATGTTACATTTAACTACGGAATTCGATCTCGTTCATATGACCCGCGCGACTATAGTGATCGATTCTTTAAAGCCAATTTTCCACCACTCTTTCACACATATCGGTCGGAACGTTGACAATTTCACATTTGATATTTATTTATTTCGCTTAATGCAAGCTAGAAAGGTAAAACAAAGCTAATTAATTAAATTTAATTAATTTACTTTTGACTAGATCAGAGGCGGGGAGACAAGATAATTCATTGAAGGGTTGAGTTGGGCAAGAATAGGACATGCTTAAGAGAGATTTTAGTGAGATGGAAATCGAAAGCGGCAGAGTTTTTGACCATCCACAGAATTCTGATAAAGAATTCGAAGTGACCATAGTTAGTACGTTGACTTTCAAGGCGGAAGGTAGGGAAGGATCTAACGTTAAAGGATATGCTGCGTAGGAGGTTAGAGCAATCAATGGAACTGGCAAGGTCTTGGTCGACGAAAACAATATCGGCGACATCTCGACGTAGGACGAGGGACTGGAGATTAATTAGTTTTAGGCGGTTTTCATAAGGAGGAAAATTGTGGTGGTCTATCTATAGGAGGTCATAGATTGGGTAACATAAGGATTAGTATACATTAAACCAATGTTTAACGAAGCCCAGTGCAGAATTGGTCTTTTTAATGGAATGATCTACATATATGGGAAGGGAAATTGAGCTCACTATCGTATATGACAGCGAGATCGTGAAGGAAAGTAGCAGAACAAATCGGTTCGCCAGAGAATGCATAGGATTTTGGAGGCGAGGAGGTGTGCTTACGGGAAAATTTGATCGTTTGGCAATTAGATTTTAATTTAGAGGTCTAGAAAGTTTTTCCTGCATCAGGTCTAAAAGTTGTTTAGGTCGTATTGAAGGAGTGACGAATCAGATGCATTGGAAATTTGTTTGAAGATTTTCATATCATCGGCATAAATTAAAATTTCTGAGTGATTAATTATGCTCTCAACATCGTTGATAGACAATATGAAAATTAAAGGACCGAGGGGGTTGCTTTGGGGACATCGGAATGGGATGTGAAGGGGTGAGAAATCGAGGAGTCAAAACGGACTTTGAATAGGCGATTATCGAGATAGGAAGTAATCCATGAAATTAAACGAGTAGGAAAGCTTAGATAGCTTAATTTTGCGAGAGATTTATCAAACATTTATTTCATAAACTTTTTTATTTTGTACATTTAAAAACTGATAAGAAAACAACCTGTTTTTAGAGCTTTAATTTCAAAAGCGCGTCATTATGTCAATTTGTAATTTTTTTTTCTACTTCCGGATTCATACTTATTAATAATTTTCTTGATTTTTACTTTTCAGATAAATAAAAGAGCCAAAATCCACTACTTCGCCCTAGTCCATTTTTTAAGGGGATTTTATTTAGCGCTATTTAACATAATTAAAATATTTTCAAAAAAAAAATGTTTTTCCAACCAACATGAGGATTATAATATACTTAAAAAGTTTCAATATCGTTGTTCATTGTTTTAACCTTAAAAAAATTCTAAAAATACCTCAATTTTCAGAGCGCTAGACCACCGAGTCCCCCTAATATTTTATTACAAGCTTTAGAAAAGAGGGCGGACTTTAGATGTTCGCGAGAATGACTGCATATATTTTTGTATATATGTATGCGAAGATTTGAAGTTTGATTCAATGTTTATATATATGTCTGATGTGATATAATAACATATATTGATATATGATTATATATTTCTATATATGCAGATCTAAATTTGACTTAGCTACTTACACATATATACATCATTATATCTGTCGAGATATAAGTAAATAAATATATTGATATATGATACATATATATATTTTTATATATGTGCAGATCTAAAGCTTGATTTGATGCTTATAACTGACAATATGTGATTATACTTAATAACATATTGTATATTCATACATACTTATATATAATATTTGTGTTATGTAATAATGGCATGTCACCCCCACAATGACCCTTGTTATAGGCTAATAAGTATTGTATTCTAATACCAGTTTGGAAGTTGCCGCGAAGAAGACACAAAGCAAAGCCTAACGACTAATCTGAGTTCCTGTACAATATTGAAGTTAGATTAATAAATCTTGAACTTAAGTATTAAGAAAAGAGTGTGTTTCATTTCTAGCCAAGATAAGGTGAATACATTTTAATAGCGACAAAGATGGATTTGTAAGTGGACATTAAATTATTCATCTTGTGAGTATATTCCAAAGAATAATCCTAAAATACATGGCAGAGACGAATACAGACTCAGGAGAGGTTAAATCGGAAGCCACTGGTAAAAGCTGCAATCCTTTAAATTAGAGAGGTATGGCGTCGTTCGGTTCTATGAACACCTTGCATATGTCAACTTACAGTTTATATGAAATTTATTTACTTAATTCGAAATGAAAGGCGTTTCAACATGTTCATGGCTGCAAATAGCGTAAAAGAGGAAACTATCCAGAGGGCGACTTTTTTAACTATGAAGTGTGTTCAAAGTTTTGAGTTAGTAGAATCTTCGTTTTGAGTTAGTAGATTATCGTTATCACCGATAAAAGTTAAGGACGTCGAGTGTTAAATTTTATTTAAGGAATTAACTAAACATTATACAACCTCGCAAATTGCATCATTCTTCAAATTGTTTAAACAGGACCAACAACCGAAGGAATACATTGTGGAGCTTCGTCCTTTAACAATTAATTGCGGTTTCGTTAATACTATCATAGACCGGATCCTTCAAGGTCTAGTATGCAGTTTGTATAACTCACAATCTTTACTAACGGACAATCTCTAAAAGATTATCGTTCCATACTTTATCAGTCACTCTCATAATTAATTCAAAGGCACAAAGGCAGCAAATCAATGGGCCTCTGATAACGTAATGTCGGACAGTGCTTCCAATGCTAACGAAAAGCAGAAGAATTGTAACGATATTGCCGGTTTTACACCTCGAAGTACAATATGCGATCGAATAGGTCAAATTCAGCGTTTCTGCCAATCGTAAAGCAGACTAAGTATCGGCAGAAGTACCAAACGTCACCAGGTTAACTTCATTCAAAGTACCGATAAGCTTTAAAAGGTACATTAGTGACTACTTCGGGACAACAGTGCAAATTCGAAGTCGATTCAGGCTCCAACTACACTCTGATGCTATACAGTTTTAGAAAGGGAATTCTCCTGAAATTTTTAAATCAGGTTTAAGTCTTTTTGATTTTGATAATAACGCAATCTCAATCACAGGGCAAATTAATATGGAGGTTTATTACCACAGTTGAAGATTCAAGGAAAAATGTAAACAGCACAAAAAGCGCATCAAAGAACGTGCTATATTGCTGTCCAGGCCTTTATTGCAGACGATTTTTTCTCGAAAAAGATACCTGGAGAGATTGCGGAGCTTGCCCGCGTGGGTACAACGTCATCGAAAGCTCCGTCTGCTCGCTGCGCAATCAATCCCCAACAACCTACGACTGGCTCTACTTGGGGTTTAGATAGAAACGGCAGAAATTTTACAAAGGAACAAATCATCTTGTACTACAATGCTCTCCTTAAGGTGGTCATCATCTGATTCAATCATCTAGACTTCGCTTTTATCAGATCTAATGTTATCTTTCAACTTGAACTCGTGCAGGATTAACAGGCTCCCAGACTGGTATACACTGTTCTATAATCCAATTTCAAACTATGACGAGAAGCTGCATTTTGCGCAAGAAACTGTGTATTTACTATGTTACATTACTTTAATTTCTATTTCCTCTGCTTAATAATAATGATGATAATCCACCCTCCCAGAATAAGAAGTGCTTAAAATATGGTATGCTATGTATTGCGTTCTGTACTTCTTTCTAACACTTTTAGACGCAGTTTCTGGAGGCCTCTTTGACTACACTTTGCCTGGATTGAGAATTGTAATTTCCATAGTATCGAATGCTTGCCACTACTCCCTACAAATATACTACACCATGAAATCACTGCTGCTCTCATCAATGACTTACAAAGGTAGAAAAAGCTGCAATTGTAACTTGGGCTACTGCTTCCTACTAGCTTATGGCATTGTATCTCTTCTCTAGCATTTAACCCTGTTTACGCTTGTCCCATTTCCATTGATTCAGAGGCAGTTACAGGGTTTCCTTGGTTTAATTAATTTGTATCATTCCTTCCTCAGAGAAAAACCAACTGTAGAAAAAATATTACATAAAATCCTAGGGGAAAACTCATGGTGACAGTGTGCATGCATTTGATACACTAAAAGAGCTACTTGACAAGTGACAGCATCTTGGTCCTTTATGAAGAGAAGTTACCATTATTTCTCGTATGCTTCACTCTATGGTACCATATAGGAGTTGTGTTAGCATATCGTTTTCCAGACGGTAGAAAACGGCTACTTTAGTTCCATTTAAGAACGGTGTAGAACGCCAATTTAATTCTATTAAGGCCTTGTGAGAGAAATTTCGCCTAAATTGAAAAACAGGCGCCGTCAATTATTGACGGAGTTAAACAATTTTAAAATTTCCTATATGGGAGAGAGTTTACCATCGTCACAAACCACAGTCCACTAATGGGACTATTTACTCCGTACAAGCCTACCCTAATTATTTTCTCCGCACATGGATGTGTTCTTTTTTAGCGTTAAGGGTATGGCCGACAAGAAAAGTTGAGAAGGAATACCAAAAAATACTACCAGCTTCGTAACGAAATGGCAGTAAATAAAGATTGTTTGCTTTACGGCAGTCGCCCTATAATTTCAACAGTAGCGATTTACTAAAGATTTTACGTAGTGGATACGTAGGCATCGTTAAGAGGAAAACTCTACCAAGGAGTTACAGTTGGTGGCCTAAGAAGGATACAGACATCAAATAGATGATCAGGAAGTGAAGCTTGTTACCTTCACAAGTACGGCTTGTGCCATTAATGCTTTAACTAACATTACTGGACTGCTACAAGCTGTACTAGAATTCCAAAAAAAAATTAATAACATCTCATTGGAGTCAATACCACCTCGAAAGTGTAGCTATCTGTCCCGGCTAAGCTAGCTAGCTTAGAAGGTTAACATCAAAATATTTTGGGTGTCTGGGTACAGTGATGTTCAGGGTAATGTTATTCCGGACGAGCTTGCTAGACGCGGGACTAATCTACCGGAAACGGATATCTTACAACACGTAGAGCCACCCCTAGCCTCTCGTAAGTTGGAGATTAATAAATGATACGAAAAGATCGCCGACAAGACGTAGAAACGTGAAAACACGTGCGAGATCACTATGCAGATCTGGCCAACCTTTGACCGAAACAGGTTGGTCGGGCTTATTTCACTTGGAAGGAAAGCCATATTATTGAAGTAGTAGCGGTAATCACCGGGCACTGCCTAATAGGTAAGCATGCCGAAAGGCTCCGTGTATCTTTTAACGACTTCTGTAGAAGTTGCTGAAGTCCAGAGTTTTTCCAATTTTTTTGTTCTTTCCAAATAATAGGTTTTCCCGAGGCCTTTAAAATAGGAGTTTGTTTCAGAAGACTAAATCTGCCGAATATTTATGGATTTTTGCCATGGTGACTACACATAATGCTTAATCTGAAATTCACTCGTAGACTGTTTCTGCATACGACACAGGTGCAATGAGTGTGCAAAGAGCCGTCAAAACTTAGTTGATGAACCGCGGTCCTCTACCCGAAAAAGCCGAAGTTGTTGCCTCAACAGGCAAGGCTATGACCACATTTTTTTGGAATAACAAGGGTGCTTTGAACGTTAATTGCTTCTACAGAGACAGACTCTCAATACTGGCAGATAGGGTGAAGTTTTGAAAGGCGTGAAAAATGCTATCCAAAACAAACGGCGCTGAAGGTTGTCAAAAGGTCTCCATCTACTTCACAATAGCGCGCCTTCTCATACCACAAGAAAGACTCAAAGTTGAGGTACTTGGTGAATTTAATTGGAAAATTTTTCCTCATCCAGCATGCTCTTCAGACCTTACTCCAAGCGATTACTATTTGTTCCCGAGATTGCAAATTCACCTGGGAGGACAGCACTTCAGCAATGATAAGGAACTCAAAGCGGAAGTGAGCCGATTTTTGAAGGTGGTGGCGATGGCGACAATAAAATCGGACTAAAAACCTATTGCCACGATTTCAAAAGTGCGTCGAAAAACAGTTGATTATCCAAAAAAATAGTTCTTCAATTAAGGAATCCGAAAATTAAAGAATTTTTTTAATGCGACTTGTAGTTTTTTTTTAGAAAATTATTTCACTTTTTATACGACCCTCGTCATATATAGGGTGTTTCATAGTTGATATGCCTAAATGAGTTGGATGAGAAATCTAATCCAGATAAACAAAAAATTGTATGGCAGGGAGGGGCCATGTTAACTGTGTAGGAACTACAGGGTGATTCGTTAATTCCAATTTTCTATGGTATGCTTTTTACTATTTTATTTTTATCTTTTGGTCTACTAAATGCAGCGACATCCAACTTACACCAAAAATCTACCATCTTAATGTACTTTCTAAGCATGTTAACAATTACGTTACACTAACAGTTACTGCAGGTACACTCACCTTGGAAAGTGCAAAAAATATTTCTCATTTTCCTAAAATTCACATTTTTATCGAATTCTCTCCATAATTCATGTAATTAATATGCCTTTTTATCATTTTTGGAGGAGATGATGTTCGGAAATACCAAAGGAGAGTCCCAAATCGACGGGTACCCTAAAGAGGGGTATTTTCGCAAAATTCCAAAGGATAAGAGAAACCGGAAGTGTAACTTCAAATCAGAAGGCTATTAATCACCATCGTCAGGCAAAACCCTAAACCAAGCACGCGGCGAGTGTCAAGACAGTTTAGAGTGTGTTCGACTAAAGTTTGGAGGGTTATTCATCCAGAGAGATTACATCCATATTCATATCCCAGTACAAGGACTGCAAAGATGATTCCGAAATAAGATTGGGATTTTGTACTTGGCTTCTGGAATGCGATATAGAGAACAGGGCTACCGACCAAGTAGTAAACTAACCGACATAAGACAGGAGTATCAGCATAAATTCAGTGTCTATATTTTGGCTGGTACCATCGACAGTCATTTAATAGGATGCATACATGTATGTGGACTTCTTAAGAATACACTGCCAGAATTACTTGAAAACATCTCTCTAGATAATAGAAGGCAATGTTTTACCAACACGACGGATCACTGATGACATTGTGAAGCTAAAATTAAATGAAAAATTTCCTGAGTGCTGGTTTAGAAGAGATGCACCGATTCGTTGATTTGCTACATCTCCAAATATTACTACTATTTTTTTGGGCTAATTTTAGTTTAACTTGTTTAAATTGTTGTTGTTAAAATTCGAGTTTTTTACCTCCTAGAAAAAGCTTTCACGATTTTTTTCCAATTACAAAGTGAGTGTACCTTCAGTGGTAAGTGGCAACTGAAAATTGTTGATATTTTTGGAAAAGACATTCGGATAGTATTATAGATTTTTGTTGTGAGTTCATTTAGTAGTTCAAAAGATAAAAATTAAAATAATCATGCGCATACCATGAAAGTATCAAATTTAATAATCACCCTGTAAGTCCTAAACGGCACTAGCGTTATTGACTCTCTTAAACTTTTAATTAACATTAACTCACGCATGCAATAGAGAACAAAATCTTCTTTACTCTTTTAATCGCAAAATTAATTATGGTGCTTTTGAACCACTATCATAACTAATTTAACATTTGTTAATGACATATAAATAATAAAAACCTGAACGTACACTTCTTAGAAGCCTATTTATCCATAAACTGAGTTTCACATCTCCTCACGAATTTTGATAAAACGTTGTATATATAGTCAACAGTGACGATTATGTAAAAACTATTTTTCATTCACTTATAAGCATTTCCTCATGTACTTAACTGTAAAGTTTAATATAGTGGAACTTTTAAGTTCAAAAAGTTATTTGCTGTTAATTTGTTTGTTTATTTAAGTATTGCTATAACTTTTCCACATTTGTCACTTTTGACGCAAATGATTTACCACGTTTCATCAAAATTCGTAAGGATTCCCCAAACTCTATCTCTTTCCTGTTTTCTACGGTGTTATCATAAGGAATAAATGAAACCACTCACCACAAACCAATGATAGTGACGTATTTGAAGATAACGTTAAAAGCAAATACGATGTTGCCGCCCTCCTTTCCATTCTATTTATTTTTATATCTTAAACATTGCTTCTGATATTGGAAACATAGTTTATTACCCAAACCCATCCAAAATAAAAAGTTGTTAAGTCGGGTCCTAAAGTCTTTTAATTTCGAGAAAAAAATTGCTGAAGTCAGGAATAAATTAAAGATAAATTTGAACCGTACTTAAAAATTTTAAAAATTGGTTTTACGTTAGGTTTTTTAAAAAAAAGAGAAAATGTACGTCTTGGAAATATAAACTTGTATTAGTAATAATTTGTATGGAGATATACCATATGCTGCTCTTTGGTGAACAATTTCCTTTAAATAGCTCAATGGTCGAAAATTGGATTGATAGAAGCTATGTAATTAGCATTCGCGGCCTTTATAGTCCGAAATTAAAGTGAATATTAATGAATAAAATATTTATGACCCTTTTTGTGTGTTTTATTTAAATGCAAAATCCGAACGCGTTTAAAAACTAATCTCTACTTCGATTGATTTTTATAATAATTGATAAAAAAGGATTATCGGGATCGCTCAATTTAAATTTGCTCAAAACTTACAAATTGCAAAACTATTAAAAATTTAACTGTTTGAGTAATTCGTTGCCGAAAACGGAATTTTTGAGTTACATACTTTGCTTGCTCACAAGTGTCAAGTTGCATTAATCTTCATGTTTTAGCATTGTAATGAAAAACATATTGATATATATATCTATTTACTTGTTAATTATTATCTAAACAATTTGCTACTCGGTTGTCTACTGAATTTGCATCGCAGTGTAACACAGAATGATTTACCTTATTCAATAACTTAATATGTATACTCTAACCAGGAGCAGAATCTATGACCTTGGAATTGGTGCTTTGCTGCTCTATTCAACTGAGATACCCGTGGCCACTTGCCACCGATGCCTTTCGAATACTTTTTAGTTTTTATGAAAAGCGTGATCCCAATCCATACATATAATAATTTAATACCAATGAAAGTAAAACATTTTAGCATGATCTTCACTTCTCTTATTGTCTTTGTCATGTGCAAATTATAACAATAGCGGAATAAGATTGATAAACGCAAATTGGTGGAAAACATAAATTTTATCAGAATGAGTATGAACTTTGAATCATATGGTGTTACATGTATTTGTTTTAATTCCTTATTAAATTTATGAAGGTGGATCAGCAATTTTGAATAATTCTTAAAAATCTACTGGAATCTGTCGACCTAGGAAAATGATAAAACTATATTGATTCTCTCTCAAGAAAAACACATCAGAAATATTTTCCTCAACTATCCTATATTTATGCATATATATTTACGCACAGGCATGTATTACCAATAAATTTAATAAGTAAATAAATAGATTATTTCTAAAAATTGGCTTCAACATAATAAAGCAACTTGAAGAAAACATATTCTTTTTACGCCTAATACAGAAAAAGCCACATTTTTTCCTAATCACTGTTGCAAGAGATTGCATTTTTTTCGGCTTAACCCACATAATGTTAGTATAAACGAAATGTGGCACACTCTCAATCTCACTTTATAGTTATTAATAATAAATCCTCATGTATATTACATAAACTCTCTTTTTAATAATTTTCCTCTATACATTTTATCGTTGTACCTTTTGCTGGAACTAGTTATTCATTTTATGAAATATATTTAATAATCCATTGCCAAAGGAACCAAAACTACATACAAAATTTAATTTACTTAATAGACAGTTCAATTTCGGGCAACGCACCTTCTGATTTTTCAAAATCGCTTAATGCACATTGGAAAAAGACACAACTTGCTTTGGGTTAAAACATTTTCACTAATTAATTATCAAACTTTGCGAATTAATATGTATTCAATATGAAGCGCTGCTTCCTTAAATACATTTAGTACGAAGACGGAATACCGACTGCAATCGCACGGAATAAACACTTCCGTATACGAACGCACGGTTTTAACACCTTATTGAGCTTTATACATTTATAAGCTACAACCAAGCTCTGAACAAAGCGACGTCTCAATTTGACTACTCATGCAAAACTGCTCAACAATAGTATAGTTATAGCTTTTGTAGATTTTCTCATGAACCGAATGACAGCGATGTTAATGGCTGTTCAGCAATTAAACTTTCAGACAGAAAATCCGGCATAAACTGAAGGTATTTAGATACTGATTTCAGGTTATATATTTCCCCCGACAGTGAAGCTTATCGTCACTCCTCAAGCTTTTCGTTTTCTGACGCAAACTCTATACCTCAAGCTTTATATGATATTCGTTTATTTTAAGACGAATAAGGTGCTAATTTTCATTAGTATGTACGAGTACTTTTGAATTTGTGAAAACTGGCAATCGATAAAATTCTTTTATTGTTACCTACATTCCGAACGGCTGGCTCTATGATTCTTTTCTTTTCTTTTGTACAAATCAACAGAAACAAGCATAGGTTTATTTGGCAGTGAATAGAGCAACTCACCTCACCTTGTTGTGGACAAGAGCAGACTTACATCTTTAATCATTGCAAATTAGAAGATGGTATGTTACGAATCTCAGGATCAAAACAAAACTTTTTATTCAATACATACATAGTTCTTAGGTCAGCCAAGTTAGGAAGTTATACTAAATATACTGGAAGACATAACTACCTATGCATGTATAAAATAAAAAACCGAAATTTTACACCTGCACGAGTACTTCAAAGTTGCAGAGTTTTTTTAGTTTTCTTTTGCAATTATACTTACTTTTGGCATACAACATTTCATATGCAGTTTCCTTGTCTGTTTTGTGAGTTCTGCTTGACTAAAAGATTATTATTGTATTAAACGTGCTTTCGCTATCGATCTGGTATTGATTGAATTTTGTTTTGCTTTTCTTTACGATGACCTTTACAGTTTACTTGGTAAAAATGAGATCCGAATATATTCCTAACCAAGTATTTACTATAGGCCAATCAGTTCAAATAAAACGTTTTTATTGGCTTTACTTCACTTGACCCATTATTTTTAAGTTTTGCGCTTACATGGAAAAATTCAAAATTGTAGATCATGAACATTTTATCCCACAGTGTATTTTGTTTACCTTAAATGAAAGATTTTGATGTATCATTTTATTATGCGACATGACGGTTAATTCCAATTCTATAGGAGGGAGAAGTTATATTGATTAAATTCAGAAATTCAACTACATATTTAAACTTAATAATCCAGGAAAAATAGATATAACAAGCTAAATCTTTGCCATGGGTACATAAGCTACATAATATGCGAGACTTTCTCACTGAACTGCGACCAGCGTGATTAATTAGGTGGTATCAATGAGAGCTCTTTAACACCATGAACTTTTCGGCAGTCAATTAGGATTAAATTTACACCTGAAACAACTTATTACAAAAACCGTTTACGAGATATTTTGAAGTTTTTTATTCTGCCGTATTTTTCGAAATATTTAAAATACAGTGAACTTATCAAAGAAAATATTTCATGCCAAATTTGTATCTCAGACAATTTGTAATTTATTTTCCAAAAGTGTTTTTAATAGTGTTAACCGTTGCGTATAAAAGGTACCTTCGGCGTATGGAATTCTCCTTTGCGGAGGCATTTAGGAGTCGCCTAAATGAATTAATTTCCAAACTTAAAAACAGCATCGCATGACACGGTTTCAAATAACACGGTACTTATTAAACGTACTCTTCGAGGAATACCTATACTCGTATATGCAGGTACAAATTTGAACTAGCTGTAAATATGATAAATAGATATATCGTTATATGTGTCGATACGTCTATACTTACAGATCTAAAGCTTGATTCGATAAGATGTTAAGATATATCTGACAATATATAATTATCATCATCATCATCATCATATCTATTATATATATTCAGATATGATTGGAGACCGAATTTACTTATTTATTTAAGCTTGGCACAAGTAGTAATAGCAATAATTTTTTTTTGGTGCGGGAGAATGCAATTGTGCACCTAGATGGCCAAAACCATCCGTGTGCCGGACTCCCCAGTCCACCTAGGCCTACCGGCTAAAATCAGGAGCTCCACCCTGGAACCGTCTACGAAACATTATTTCAGGTTGGAGTTATATTTTTTTCGCGCCCGCTTGGGGCCTACGTCTCACCCTTATCCGTCACTAAACCGCAATGTGTGGGTGGGAATAATTATGTCTGCCTGGGCCGCGTTGAATTTAGAGAGAGGCCAAGCTTGACTAGCATATTCAAAGGGTGGCCTAACGAACGAAACGTAGAGAGATTTTGCAACGCAGAGATTGGGGAACTCTTTAAACCAACGCTTCGCAAAGTCAAGTGCAGAATTTGTTCTGGCGTGATCCCGGAAGTTAAGTTCACTGTCACAAAAGTCATAAAGAAAAGTGATACATGGGATATGTTCGTCATGCACAGATAAGCTCTGGTGGAGAAAGAAGCACATTTACGTAAGTAATCGATTAGCATTTGAAGACATTAAGTTCGAGAATTTTTTAGAGATGCTGACAATGTCAAGATCGTCCTGTAAGAGTTGAAAGTCAAACGTGAAAGATATCTGTTTGCAGATTTTCACATAATCGGCATAGATAGAAAAGTCCGAGTGTTTAATTACAGCTTCACGCGACATCATTAATAACTAGAATAAAAATTAATGAACTGCATGGTCTCTCCGAGATTGATAGGGAATATTTCAATATAGGAAAAGTCAAGGACATCACTTGCAGAAAGCTGAGAATTAGTTGTAATACAGTTGCGGAACGATTCGAGGCTAGGAAGGAAATTGGCTTAAAAACACACTTTTTTAGACAAATTCAGTTTTATTAATACCAATGTAAAATAGAAATATGGGAATTAATAATGGAATATGATGTCAGGCAAATGTCCACCTCTAGCACGTCAGAGCATCAGTTGTTTGTGGTTTGTTCACGTAGACCCGGTCTTTCAAATTGTCCCAGAGAAAATAGTCCAGCGGCATCAAATCATAAGAACGAAGCGGTCAATTGACATCGCCAAACCGAGAAATTACGCGACCGGGAAATTTCTCATGCAATAAGTAAATTGTTTGCTGTACAGCGGCTATGTTTGCATCACTACGGCCACTGCGAGCCTATTGTTTTTGTCTATTGTTAGCAACAGTACCGTGAGCCTCGAACTTAGCGATTAAATTATGCACAGCAGCCTTAGAAGGAGCCTAATTACGAGGAAAGACTACTCGAATTTTACGAAGTGATACAGCAAAATGTTCACCATTAAAATTCGTTGTTCAAGAATGTAGCGTTCCATGTTTAAAATTTCCCAAGTTTTTACTAAATAAAAGTAAAGGGATGACAGCACAATTCTTGACATTTGACAGCCTATTTACTTCCTAACCTCAAATTTGCCCGCCCTGTATATAGTAATAATATCTAATCAGATTTTTTAGTCTAATTTAATTTAAGTATTCTATTAATGGTTGTATCTTATATTAAGTCAATAAATTTATTATATAATATTCTTATAATGCCTTCATATATGTTTGGACACAGAATTTAGATATAATCAAATATAGCAAAATCTGATTATATTATGTGCTTATATATATGTATACGATCAGCGAAATTCACATAAACCCTCTTCCTACTAGTCAAGTATTTAATAGGAAAAAATGCAACTTCAATTCTAGTATATATTTATGATTTCATATATTAACATTACTGCTTATTAGCTGAAGAAATTTTTAATTAAAATATCGCTAATTTTATGTTTAAAAAAAACATAATTTCACAAGGGAAATTCTTATAAACGACTAACATAAGATATAAAAACAAAATGAAAATAAGAATTGCTTTTTGCGGAAATTTTTTTTTAATACTAGTACGTTGTTCGTTCGATCCAACATTTATTTTATCAGCTGGCTACTCTAGTAAAAGTATGTCCTTGCTGTAAAACCATTCTCGAGAATAATGGGGGACATTGCCGCCGCATTATCCTGTTGGAATATAAAATGCTGATTTTTTTCGTCACATTCTAAATTCTATTCCAACATTTGCGTATTACTTATATTTATATTAATTTTTGTTGAAATAAAACATAACTTTAGTTTCCCGTTTAAACTAAAAGCTTCCCACACTATCACCAAAGTAATTAGAATACAATAAGAAGTATTAAGCTGAACAATTGGCAATTTTTCAATCAAACATCGCCGAAAGATTAGCTAACATAGCTTTCGCGCTCACGAAAGTTATAGTATGTCAGCCAACCTTGCTCTATATGCCAGCTAGGCTCAAGGCAGTGCGCTTGGAGTTAGACTCGTTTATGCCTTGGTGTGTTGCATATGGTATATGCTCAAATGTAATGCGCAGTGCTGCGCATAGATACTTTTCACTTTGTTGCAGCACTGCGGCGAGCGTGAATGTTCTTGGTGTTTTTTAACGTGGTTTAATTGAATTTTAAGGATTTTTCAGGTTGTATTTTGGAATACAGTTAAAACTCACCACTTTTCTAAGATAATATAAACCAGATTTTTTCAAGGCTCAACAATACTGAAATTTATTCCCAGCATGCATAGCTTAGTGCCCAACTAATTGCAACAAGTTAAAAGTGAAGATTTTCCATACTACATATGTAAAGTAATCGCACACAATTTTTATTGATGCATAACCTGATTGCGTCTACGCAAAAATTCCTATGGAATTAACGAATTACACATTTTTTGTTTGCGGCTGAGAAATAACACCTTTGTTGTGTGATCTTCAATATTAAAAAAATCTGTTTAAAAAAAGAGCTTATACCATACCAACTATTTTTGAAAGGCATATTAATTAGCAATTACATGACAATGGTAGTATCCATTATTCAATTAGCCTATTTCATTTTTAGTTTAATTAACAATTTTTACTTAAAATTAAAGTAAAATTAAATTTCTAATTCTTAATTGCCAGCACAAATTCATCAAGCCCAGGTTAACATGGATATCTGCTAAAATTCAATGCAATTTCTTTCAAGGCTGAAAAGGCATAGAAATTCGTAATATGAAATATATTTTACCAGCAGATCGACAATTCAGTCGCAAACCTGGCTGTATGCTTCTCCTTCCCCTCAAGGCAGCGTCAGCCTTGTAACCGAAACATTACACACTGAAGAAAAGTTGTTTTCCCATTCAGATGCTTCTACGAGCTGCGTATGTTCCAACTCAAAGCTTTATCTCAGTTTCCACTTTGTGCTTTCGTGAGCGAAAGCTATGTCAGCTAATCTTTCCGCGATGTTTGGTTGAAAAATTCCCTGCTTCCGCTTTGAAAATTTTAGGAAAATGTTATTGGTTTGTCTTTTCTTTGGTCATACTAATATGATGCGCAACCATTGGGCCCATCCAAATTAAATTTTTTCTCATCTAAAAATGTTAACTGCTTCCCATTTCTTTTTCCAATGCATATAAGCTTAGGTAAATTCCAGACGCGCTTCCTTATGATGGACCTTTAATAATGGTTTCTTGACTGGTTACTTGTAAACAAGGTGTGGTCAGCTTTTCAAAATCGATTGAACACGTCGTTGGCAAATTCAACTTTGAAACTATTTGAGCAACATTTAGTCGATTTCCAGTTGCTTCTGTTTGAAGATAAGTGTAGTATTTCCTGTCCTGGATGTATGTTTTCCGTAGTTGTTGCCTAATTTAAAAATATTACGGATTATGAACGACCAATGACTAAATTCCCTATCTATAGACTTCTTAGCTGCTTCTTGCTGTGCACATATTTTGACCTTGATTTTTTTTCGTCACTCAAAATTTTTCTTTTAGGCATTTTTAAATTTGGTCATTAAATGCAGAGGTATAAATATATTTAATTTATTAGCGAGAATGCAAAGAAGCATGAAATCCTATTTACCATTATCAAACTAATTTGTTTCCTGATAATTTTGCTATTTACTTACTAAACTGTGATATAAGTGATTTATAATTTATCGAATGCAGCACAGGGTACACTTTCGGAATAATACATTTTATGAAAAATTGCACGGGTGCTTATGAGAATTTCGCTCACTGTACGTGTATAACCTTTTTTCTCGAGAACTGCAATAATTTAAAATGGAATTATTCACTATAACATATTTAGATATAAATTTAAACGTAATGATTAAAACTATTGTTTATTTTGATCGTAATCAAGTTTGTAATCACCTGGTTATTAAACTCCCGAAGAAAAAGGTTATACCTATAGATATAAGCAGATATGTATAATCAGATCTCTCTATCTCCGATTATATCCAAATTCTGTCCATACATATAAATATATATATGTATTTATATATTGTCAGTTATAAGTATAGAATCAAGATTTACATTTGTAAATATATAAAAATACATATATGAACATACATCAATAACAGATATGCATATTTATATCTCATTAGAAAATATCATATATGGTTAGATATGAACATAGAATCAAACTTAAGATCTATACATAAACTCTCACGAATGTCCGAACTCTGGGAAATCCGAACTTCTGCTGTGTAGCCTGCAATAAAATTTGTAGGTAGTCTTAATGTAGATCCTTTTTTCATTACGCCGTTTGTATATATAATTTTCCCACTTCGAAAATATCCGGTTGGTCCAAAATCATAGAATCAATTTATTTAAATTAAAAAAATATTTGCTAACAACTTATGAATCTCCAATTTAATTAAAACTGATTTTAAGTTAATTATTTTGTGCCCCATATTTGTCAAAGATTAATAAAAATTGAATTTTGTCTAATCTATAATTCATTTGTTTTGAATTAACTTTTAAAAAATATTTATGTAATGGAAATAAATTCAATCAAAGAAATGATTTATTATCAATAAAAATGCTTTGCTTAATAAATTATATTTTAAAAAATAAATAAAGAGTCGGATTTTTTTATATATGATCTAAACAGATATAATCCGTACATCCTGAAAAAAAGCTTAGATCCAATCCTATTATGATTGGATGCAAATATGGTACGATCTGAGCATATCAAAACATGTCGTATATATATCATATATTTTTATCTAGAAATATGTTTGGATTATGCCAATATTCGCATCCAAGCATATATAAGGGTTTAGATCCAAAATGTAATATGTATATGATTGAGTCTTACCTTTTTTCTCAAGTAGAGATTTAGAAAATTCATTTAGGTACACAAACTACCTAGAAAGTATTTTAAATTCGCAATTTTTGGCACTAAATAAACATTTCATTAAAATCCTTGGTCATTTCAAATTCAATTTATTGCAAAATACCTACTTCAATCATAAAAAATATACTGGTTTGTATTTATTTATTGGAGGCTTGATAACTCAATCAGAAATACTCGTATACATGTTTTTACTTTTTTGGGTTTAAAATAAATACAAATACTGGGGCTACGCCAGGAAAGTAAGCAACACTGATCAGCACATAACAATAAATTTAAGATATAAACATCAATATAGCTAAACCTTATTAAAAGAGTTATGTTTTTTTATTAAAGAAGAAACACCATGGTTACTTTACGAAGCTTACATTGTGATCTTTATTTATTCAGACTTATCCTTGACATCGAATAGTTGCTTCAAGAAGGCCAAACACACGACAGGTACGAAGTACAGAGAAGCGCAAGTGAAAATGCGTTTGTAATATGATGCAAATTTATGATTCAATGAGAGTCTTTGTCAATAAAAATTGACAACTCAGAGAAATAATTCTTTATATTTCTATTAAATTAATTATTGCAGTTATCATTTTGCACTTTAGTTAAAAGTCTTACATAAAAGATAAGTTCGTTATATTTTTTTCTGTTCTAAAATAATTAATTATGGTGTTCTTATATATGTCTCTAATAGAATTTTTATTTTGCTCTAGTTTTTAATCAGATGTGGGAATAATATGTAATCTTATTTAGAATATAATAAGCATTCTAAGGAGAACAAAGAAAATGATGTAGCCAATTTAAGTGTACCATGTATGTTTTTTATTTAGCAATAAATTTGACTATAGTTACCCAGACAAAACAAAAATAATTTAATTCTTCATCGCTTATATAAAATAACCTTGAATCATTTCAAAATATTTATCATAAAAACAGATGTTTGTACGCAAAATTTTCAAAAACAAACCCATCTTAAGTAACTTATTAAATAAAAGCTTTATGCAAACATAATGTACAACGTTTTCCTACAAAAACTTGACAAAACCGGCTTTTTCTAGAGTATCAGAAGACTTGTTTGATGCTAGTTCCTCAACCAATTCAAGGACAGAAGAGAAACTTAATTTTTAATATTTCGCTTCACTCTAAGTATCTGTTTTAAAACGACAATTCAGGTACACAAATCGATTTTTTTACACAATTTTGTTACTTTTGCTGAGCTGAAAACTGCAACGTATATTAAGCAAGTATTCAACACGGACACTGGAGTTATTTAACTTAACCAGAACAATGGAAATATAACGTTTGTAAAATAACTAATTAATAAACTCAGTGAAATTACGATATGAACCAACAGAACCTGTTTTCTTCATACAGGAAAAAAGAAGGTTTGTAGTTTTAATTAAACTTGGTTGCCTGTTACCACTCAAAACTGAGTTATTAACCTAAAATGACAATTGTACTTAATAAAGATCGCTGTTAACATATTTTTGACCGCAGACATCATATGACGTCTTTTAATAGCTTACATTTTTGACTAGGGACGTCATATGACATGCACATTTTGCCACAATTCTAACGGTAGTTAAGCGGTCAAATAAGGGAACAAGTCTAGAAAATAATACCCACAGTTTTTACAAACATCCCCCAGTCAATAATGTGTTAAGAAGGTGTAGTTGGTATCAATTATAACATTTTAAAAGGAAAAAACTGGTGGCAGAGTCATTGGCACTTCAGAAAGGGAAGAGGCATAGTTCTTGCCTACTTTACGGCCGTTATTTGGTTAAAAATTGTATTTGTAAACAAGAGAAAGGAGTCAATATTTTTTAAGTTAGCATTTAGCCACCTTTCATTGAATTATTTAACTAGTACTCACTAGGTACTACATATTCAAACAAATTGTAATAATTTTAAAGCTATTATAAAGATTATATGAAATAGAAGATATAAAATGAGGGCCTTGACCTCCCGAGAGTATGGGATCTGATATCAGATCCAACGACATGTTAGGATAATATTAGTTACTATAAATATGTACTTATATAATATATATTAAAAATTATAAATGCAACTTTGTTCACTTAAATGGATGGCTCACATGCCAAATCGATTAACTTTAAACAATTTCTGAATCTTAATATTAAAACCTCTAATGCAAGATTAACGTTTAATTTTAAAACGAGCTTTTAAATCAAATGTGTGTTGTTTCCTCAGTGTTCTCCACTTTTTGCTTGTGGAGTTAATCGATTTGGCCTGTGAACCTTTCAAACAACTTCTGTGCCTGTTGTCTGCATATTGGTTTTTATTTGAAAGTGTGCTTATGTGACCTAAAGGAATGCCTCGTAACCGCAGGCTTTTTGCCTAGGTTCTATCCGTAAACAGAATAACTCTGAATTAACTTACCCTATTTCATCTGTTGCTATATTATGGAATGGTTTTATAAAATGGGTCAAAATTTACTCTAATTGGTTTGCTCCCAATGGTTCATATATGTACATATGTCGAATAAAATGTTTAAAAAGTTCTAGTTCTATATAACTAAGTCACAAAGCGGGACATATTTCTGTTAGTATAGCTAACATATAATACATAATACATAATGCAAACACTCCCAAATTAATTTTAAAATAGATTTAGGCTGCAATAAAATTAAAAATTAAAATTGTTTAAATAAATTCATAATATAAAAAGTCGTTCTGAAAGTGTTGTCTAAGTTTTTTCATCTGTAGCTTTTTCTATATTCGAGGCCTGAGATTGTTTTTTCTTTAAACTTTAATATGTATATATATGGTTTTTATTACTTATCAATTTTATACTGTGTTTTTTGAAATTAGTTTTATTATATTACACTTTCTTTAAAATAAACTATTTCATTCATACTGGTATATTAATTAATTTTTGTAAAAGCAATTAACTGAAGCTTCGCACAGTTAATTCTTACATAACTTACAGCTGTGTTCAATTTTCAGTGTTCCCGTACTTTTTATCCGAAACTACTCGTGAAATAGTCTTAATGCCGCCTTTTTGTGATTGTGCATTTCTTACTTTATATAACCTTTACTACCTTATGGTATATCGAAATTTTGGAATAATCAATTACATTAGTAATGAATACTGCTTTTACCAATTTTGACATATTTAATCAACATATGCAAAATGATATTTGCAGCATTGGTACGATAGTTAAAAGAATTTCAAATACTCGTATTGGAATTGCTAATTGTGTGCAAATTATACAAGTTTGCCATGTATAAAAGTTTAGTACCCATTCTTCAGCCACTCCCTTTTCCTTATCTGTGAAAACTTGTAATTTTGGTATGTTTTTCTCAAATATAAGGATATTTTGTTTTATAAATAAATACTATTATTATGATGATAATATTTGCCACTTCATAGGCCTTAGGCTTTTCGTTATCATTCGGCATTAAGTAAATATATTAAGAGTGCACTTAAAAACATTAAATTAAATTTGAATATTGCATTACATTACATTAAAATTAAATAATGCATGTCTATTGCTTAGTGCTAATTGTAACCGATTCTTGAACTGTAAAATATAAAATCTATCTAAAAAATAAAAGTAAAATATAAAATCTATCTAAAAGTAAACATAATCCTTGGAGGATTTTAAGAGTTCATTAAAAAAAAGAGAAAAATTGGCAGTTATAGGGACTGCCGATAGAAGTGAAAACTTAGAACTTTTAGTATTAACATTTAAAATTTTATAATGTTTGAATTAAAATTATCAACATCAATCTGGTTTTCACATTTATTGACACTCCGAGCAACAATTTTATGCATGTTTATATGGTTTTTTATTATTCAAATATATTACGGGCTGTACAAGATTATGACAAAATATAAATACAATTCAATTGAAATAACAATTAATATACAATCATATGATTTATAAATAGTATTTGTATTTACATAAATGTACTTGATTTTTAAGATTGTTTACATCATTGTCATCATTAATTTCAACAATACTTAGACTTTTTGTACTTTCAATTATTTCATTGTGTCCGAATTTTTAAATAAAATAAAATATGAAAGTCGGAGCCGTTTTCATCTTTTTAAACTAAAGATTTTAATGATATAAGGCAATAAACTATAATTTTGCATTATAACCATATTTTAAACTTCAACACATTAATCTTAAATATTGTTAGATTTTATAAAATTTTTAATTTCAAATTTTACGATAAAAATATGATTGAACAACTAGAAATCTGTTTTACCACGGTAGTAAGAAAACGTCCAAGCCACTGTGAAATACTAATTGCGTGATGCATTGCAGAGGTTAAATATTAGAAAATAAATAATAAAAAATTTTCAAACGCCAAAATAAATACGAAGATTTAAAATAATTTTAAATAATATAAAATTGTCAAACGCCAAAATAAATACGAGGATTTAAAATAATTTTCTGTTATTTATTTTGTATCTTAAAAATATTAGTATATTTATTTAGTACTCACTATTGTACTACACAATGATTCTACAATTAAACAATTCAAATAATAATTAAACAAAAACACTATTTCAACAATGCACAGTATATACACATTGAACTTTTCACTAAATCCATTGAATTTCACTTATAATATATACGCAGCACTAATGTTGCACAATACGTCAGCTGTATAGCTGCTATAAGCACGTCGGTGACGCGAACGCACGAGATTTCACCCATCCAAAAAGCCTCTAACGCGCACAGCACACGGCCGCTGCGCGTGCGCCAGTCATGAGCATGTCGGTGACGCGAACCCATAACATTTTACCCTACCAAAAAGAGCCCAACCCGGCTAAAGAAGTTTTCACTTCAAAAATGTTTTAAATAAAAAAACAATTTATTAACAAATCTGACTTTACAAATTTGAAATCTAAGAATTCTACTATATAGGGACAGATTGCACGTTTGTTTACAAGGTAAAAGAGTGTTCCAACATGTTCGCAATCGGTTCGAACTTTATTACTGTATTACTATGCATGTACTGCACATAGCTGTTCCATAAGATATCAATGCACATAGCTGTACAATAAGATATCAATTCCTATAACATAAATCAAGTAAAAGAAAGAAAAGAGAAAACTCGAGCTCATACCTTGTAATTGTAATCACATTGTTTACATGCTCCAAGCGCACGGCGCAAGTGCATATGACACCTTATGCGCCCGAGTCGAACAAGTGCAATATGAACACAACAGGCCGATGTCCTATTAACCTATTAATGTCAAAGCGGTTATTACCGCCAGAGATGTCGTGGCGGCGCAAATGCGGCTCAACCAAGCCTCGATTGTAGGCTCACCTTCTGGGACGAGATCAGGGCGCTAAGCAGGGTCATGGCCAACATTGGTGGTCCCAGACCCTGCAAACTGCGTCTATTGCTCCGCACCGCTGAGGCCGACATGCTCTACGGGGCAGAAGTCTGGTCCGGTGCGATGCGGTGGGAGAAGTATCGCAGGCGTTTGCTTTCGGTGCAGCGACGTGCGGCCCTCCGCATCTCGAGCTCCTATCGCACGGTCTCGGAACCGGCGGTGTTGGTGGTCATTCCAATTGACCTCTTGGCCAGGGAGCGACAGGCTGTCCACCAGGAGAAGCCTGTTCTGGGGCGGGAGACCCAGCGGGGCGTACGGGTCAGGACCTTGGCGTCCTGGCAGGAAAGGTGGGACGGGGAGTCGCGGGGCCAGTGGACAGCCGGGCTTATTCCCCGGCTGGACACCTGGCTGAACCGTCAGCATGGTGAGGTCGATTACTACCTCACCCAGATGCTGACGGGGCACGGGCACTTTCGGGCTTTCCTTTACCGCATAGGAAAGGTACCGAGCCTGTGCTGTGTATACTGTGACCCCCCGTCGGACTCCGCTCTCCACACATTCTTTGAATGTGCTCGCGGGGGGGCTGAGCGGGATGATGTGGAAAGGGTGATTGGCAGCATAACCCCTGACAACGTAGTCGGGGTTTATGATGCAGGGGAGGGACTTCTGGGGAAGAATCGCCTTTTTCGTGAAGTAGATCCTTCGCCAGAAGGAGCAGGGCGCGAGCAGGAAGCGCCTGTTGGGGTAGGGGGCCCTGTTGAGGGGGGTATATAGGACTTCACCCCGAAGTAATGTTTCACAGATGGTTCCGGGATGGAGTTCCTGAGGGAAGGGAGCGGGGTTTTAGCCGGTAGACCCAGCTTTTGGTGGGGAGTCCGGCACATCGTGCCCATCGCTCCCATCAAAAAAAAAGTTTAGTTATAGTGAAGAATTAAAATCCGGTTTACATGTAGCCAATTCGATAATATCCGCCAAAGGTGTAAAACATGTAAAATTCATAAACATTACAAAAAAAGACATAAGTACAAGTGAAGCGAGACTAAAGGTAGTACTGTTAAGTAATTATATTTTTGTGAAAAAGGTGAAATAAATAAAAAACAGTGAAGAAAGGTTTGACCAATTAAAAAGCGAATTAAATGTTACTAATCTGGACGAAAAAGTCAAAGAGAATTTGTATGAGCTGTGCAAATATTATACAGACATCAATTTTTATCAGCAACACAGCAACGCATGACAACTCTCCCGTATACATAAAGAATTATCGCCTTCCCCAAACTCAGCTAGATGAGATAAACGGACAAGTGGACCAACTACTAAAGGAAAATATCATAGAACATTCGACAAGCCCATATAATTCACCGCTACTTATAGTACGAAAGAAAAAGAGTAGCACTGGTGAAAAGAAGTGACGAAAGGTTGTTGACTTTCGCCAGCTTAATAAGAAAATTGTGGACGATAAGTTCTCGCTAACGCGATTAGATGGTTTCCTTGGCAATTTAGGAAAAGCCAGATACTTCTTAACATTGGATCTCACAAGCTCCTTCCATCAGATTGAGCTAGATGAAGAATCACGACCGCTCACTGCATTTTCGACGAACAAGGGACATTTCCAATTCAAAGTGTTACCTTTTGGACTGAAAATATCCATTAATAGCTTCGAACATATGCTATCAATAGCACTCGCAGGACTAGGTGCAGAAACATTCCTCTATGTGGATGATATAATCATACACAGATGTAGTGTGTAGCACCATAATACAAACCTAATAACAACATTCGACCGTCTACGCGAGTACAATCTGAAACTAAATCCTCAAGATTGCATTTTTTTGCAAGCAGAACTAGTTTACCTAGGTCAGCTCATAACGAGTGAAGGCATAAAAACATATCCCAAAAAATATGACACCATCGTAAACTACCGCACCCCAACAAATGCAGATGACGCACCGAGATTCAATGTTTTTTATAACTATTACAGAAGATTCATAGCAGACTTTGCTGAGATAGCAAGACTACTCAATGATCTCACAAAGAAAAATACTCCTTTTGTGTGGTTACAACAATGTGAAAATGCATTTCAGACACTAAGAGAAAAGTTAATTAACCCACTAATACTACAGTACCCAGATTTTCACAGACCATTCATATTAACGACAGATGCATCTGATTACGCATTAGGAGCAGTACTATTGCAAGGAGAAATAGGAAAGGATCTACCAATCTCTTATGCAAGTAGATCTTTAAACAAACATGAATTGAACAAGCCGGTAATCATCAAATTACTAGGAATCCAATGGGCAATCATGTATTTCAGACCTTTCTATATGGTCGCAAATTTATAATAGTCACAGGTCATCGTCCACTAGTTAGTTTATTTACTCACAAAAATCCGTCATCTAAAATGACAAGAATAAGGATAAAACTCTCAGAATATGATTTTGAAATTGTGTATAAGAATAAAAATAAACATGAAAATACTAAAAGAAATGGTACCAAAAGAAATAATGATAATAAAGAATCTAAAAGTAAATTACGAGATAGAAATGAAAGTAAAGAAGAATCATCTATCAATCAATCAACTATTCATCCATCAGTGTGCTTCCACTTCAGAGATTAATAAGATAAAAATCTTAAAATTCGTGAATATTGAAGAGGATATCCCACAAAGAAAATACAATGTAAAGAAAAATATATTCATAAAAAGAAAAAAGTTGCAATCAAGTACAGCGATAAACCATATCTAAAAATTGATTCACTCTTGGAGAAGCTGTCACACGCAATGATTGACAACAGGATACAAAAGCTAGCTTTATCAGAGAAAGAAAAAATATTTGAGCGTGTTAACATCGAGAAATTCAAAGAAACATTTAATGAAGTTCAAAGCAGAATAATAATATACACCAACTGAGAGAATAAGCAACGAAGAAAAGCAGCTGGAGATAATTCAAGAATTCCACGACACACCACTTGTTGGAGGACACAGAAATTAAACGGAGAATCAACAAAATCAAACGAAACTGCTGGAAGAATATGAACAAAATGGTACTACATAAATAATTGTGAACAATGTAATCTAAATAAAGTGATGAAACATATAAAAGAACATCTGGTAATTATAGATACACCCAGAACAAGCTTTGAGACCTTAGATAGACACCGTAGGACCCTTAAGACAAAGCAAATACTTTAGATACATATTAACATGTCAATGTCAACTGACCAAATAAGTTGAAGCATTTCCTATGGAGAATACAAAACTCATTGCTAAAATTCTGGTAGAAAAAATTATCCTGAAATATGGTTCTTTCACAAAAATTAAAACAGACATGGGAACAGAATTTGTTAACTCTCTGTGAATATGCAAAATTTTTAAATTGAACCACGTCACGTCAACATCTTTTCATCATGCTCCTCTCCGGTGTGATTGACTGCTCTTCCCTTCTTCAACGAGTTTCCTTTTACACTAACCCCCGTAACCTAAGAGCAGCCCCCCTCTTTCGCTCAATTTTCCACCGCACCAACTATGGTTTTTCCGAACCCCTCACCCGTATGCTTCGGAATGCCAATTCCCTCCCTTCTTTTGATTTCCACGTGAGCAAATCATCTCTGAGGTTTGAGCTCAACCGTCTCACGTGATTTCCCCTCTTCCATCCCCTGCTCCCTTAGCCCCTCCATCCATTTGCTTTTAGTTACTTTTAATCCTAATCTTTAAGTGTTTTTACTATGTAGCTTATATTATGCGAAATAAATAAATTAAATTAAATTAAATCATGAAACCATGCAATAGAAAGAAACCATGGATTCTAAATGAATATGGGAATAGGATGAATGGTTACCTTACTTTACTTTTAGTATAACATAACTCCACATTCCGATACTATATAATTTAGATAACTACGCTAATGAAGTAAAATACATATTACAGCAAACGCACGAGCTGGCAAAAGTCATGCTGGAATAAGCAAGGAATACAAGAAAAACTGTCTATGATAAAACCACTAGACCTTTAAAGATAAAAGTAGTTATTTATTTATTTATTTCACTTAATACAAGCTACATAGATAAAAAACAACAAAAAATAACAATTAAAATAGAAAAGAACTAATTAACTAAATTAAATTAACCTACTTATGAAGAAATCAGGGGGGTCATGGAGACAAAATGGATCATTGGAGAGTTGAGTTGGGCAAGTATAGGGCAAGCTTAAGGTTTGGGAGGTTTTGTTTATAATGTTTATTAAAGGAAAGGGGCTGGAGATCGATTAATTTTAGGCGGTTTTCATAGGGAGGAAGGTTAAGGTGGTCGGACCATGGAAGATTACGCATGGCAAAGCGGATAAATCTTCGTTGGACAGATTCAATTCTGTTGATGGTTGTGGAGTGTGATGGTGACCAGACCTGACAGGCATATTCAAGGAGAGGATGGACAAAGCAGATGAAGAGAGATTTGGTGACATAAGGGTTGGAGAACTCCTTAGACCATCATTTAACGAAGCCGAGAGCGGAATTGGCCCTATTAATGGAAAGGTCTATATGGGATCGGAAGTTGAGTTCGTTATCACATACGACACCGAGGTGACGAAGGGACGTGACAGGGGGAACCGGCACACCGGAAAGGAGATAAGGTCTGGGGGGTGTGGAAGTGCGCTTGCGGGAGAAGGTAATTGCTTGGCATTTCGAAATATTAAGTTCAAGAAAATTATGCTCACAACAGGTATAAAAGTTGTTCAGATCGTTTTGGAGGAGTACGAAGTCAGAGACATTGGAGATAGACTTAAAGATTTTCATGTCGTCGGCATAAGTTAGAATGTGAGAGTGATTAAACACGTTCACAACGTCGTTAGTGGACAATATGAAGAATAGTGGGCCGAGATGGCTGCCTTGCGGGACTCCGGAGCGGGATGAGAAGGGGTGAGAAATGAAGGAATCAAAGCGGACTTTGTACTGACGGTTATCAAGGTAGGAAGAGATCCATGAAATAAGACGGGGAGGCAAACCAAGGTAGGTTAATTTGAGAATGATAATTTCGTGGGAAATTTTGTCGAAGGCTTTGCTAAAGTCAGTTGCTATAACGTCAACTTCAGCGCCAGTAGGAGATAAAGTTGAAATAAAAGTAGGGAATAAGACAAAAATAGAACCACCTTACAAGGGACCATATGTAGTTGTAGAAACCAATAATGTAAATAGTAAACTTAGCATAAGGAGAAATAAAAGAAATCCATAATAATAGACTATTAGGTAAATACTAATTTATATCAATATACATCACTGCAAAATATTGTCACGATATGTTTCCTAGCCCTAATTTTACACTTGGGGTCCAAACGACCCCACGGTTATTTCAAACCGATTTTTCTCCAACGAATTGTTGGAATTAGGGCCTGTAGGGCCACACACATTTAGGGGAGGGTTCAAACTGACATTCTATGCGGAGAAAGTTAGTCAGTGGTCGTTCTACTGCCAACGCGCGCGGAGCAAAGTTGAGTTGGGGTCATTTTTGTGCATTCAGATTGCAAAATAAATACCTTTTTTTTGAAGAACCGATTCCAAATTTATTTTTACCTTAAAGAGTAGCCTTTACTACGTTTACCATTAAATTTTTATGAAAAAATAATAAAAATTGAAAAAGATACGAATGTTTTTGAAAAAAATGCACTTTTCCGCTTTTTTTTTTTGACAATTTTTTTTAAGGGTTAAACAATGACGATCCACTTCAAGAATCATATAGTAATCTTCAAGGAGGTTTCAATTATATGTGTAATTTTTTAGAAACCTTTTTATCAACAAATTAAAAAGTTATTAACATTTTTATACGCTGGGGTCAAATTGACCCCATGTGTAAGTTACGTAATTTTTTTGAAGTGTGTAAAATTAGGGCTAGACAACATTTTTTTTTATTTTGTAAAAAAAAAAAAATTCTAAAGGAGAAGGATGTACTGCATGTACTGCATATAGCTGTACCATAAGATATCAATGCACATAGCTGTACGATAAGATATCAATTCCTATAACATAAATCACGTAAAAGAAAGAAAAGAGAAAACTCGATCTCATGCCTTGTAATTGTAATCGCATTGTTTACATGCCCCAAACGCACGGCGCAAGTGCATATGACACCTTATGCGCCCGAGCCGAACAAGTGCAACATGAACACAATAGGCCGATGCCCGCGACTGGGCCATTGTTTATACTCATATAATTATCGCCGATGAAAGTTTTATGGGTCAGAAAAATTACCTAAGAAATTTCGTCACCTACTTGACCCAGAGTTCGATTTATGATTTTGCTAAGAACAACGGTTTGTTTCTGTGACATGTTTAGTTAAGTACTTTATTAATTTAAGGATATTTGTAAGAAATAGCATAGGAATTTTGTAAAGGTATTTGTAAAAAAAAAATTGTATAAAAGATGAAGCAAATTTTAATAAAGCAAGAACTTTTACGCTGACGCTGAACCAGGTTGTTTCATTTGAAATCATCCTTGTGAAAAGAAGAAGGTTCGTATATGTCCACCATTCACTGGTAGCCTTAAGCCGGAAATTTTAGCTGGCAAATGGCTGAGCTCCCGGATATTTCTCTCTACAGATAGACCGAACATTACAACGTTTATATGAGCTCACCTCCCTGCACAAGCGAAACTATTTCAGCTGTTAAAAAAGGAGTGAAGGAGGGGGATTTTAGGAAAAAATTGTGCATCATGAACGCTGATGAAAACACAAGGAATCAATTGACATATGTTGAAACACTGCTTTACGAATTACTCTATATATGTATACAGTAGAATACAATAGAATTTATTATGACTCCGCCTATATTGACCAACCGCCTATTATGACGTAATTACACAACGAAGTTTGGTTTTCATATAAAATTCATTGTAACAAAGTCGGATATAATGACATCGCTTACAGTGACATGTCGCTTATTATGACCCATTTTTAATCAATTTTGTCCGTTTAGAGTGACCGACATGGTTCTTTACACCTTCGGTAATGTTCGTTGATTCCCGACAACGTTCGGAACGTGGCTCGTTTTTGTTTTGAATCTCAGTGAGTAATTTACAGTTGAACGTCACGCATTGTTTTTAATGATATCCTATGTAAAAAAATGTCATCTCAACGTCGTAAAGCATTTACGATTGAGGAAAAAGGTGCAATAATATGCAGATTAGAAAATGGAGAATCAAACTCATCTCTCGCCAAGTGGGTCATTCGACAATCTCAATGATTTTCAAAAACAAGAAGGGGATTAAGCAATCATTCAATTCAAATGTTTTGAAACCGAAGAGGCTTCGAAAATCGCGACAAGAAAATGTTGATAGAGCGTTAATTCAGTGGTTTAAAATCACGAGAAACAAAGGAATACCCGTCAGCGGCCCTATGCTACAGGAAAAGGCAAATGCTTTTGCCGCGCGTTTTGGTATTCTCGACTTCAATTGTTCTGCAAGCTGGATCAGTCGTTTTAAGGTTCGACATAAGATTGTGGCGGGAAAAATTGTCGGTGAATCTTCGTCTGTTAATCAAAATTCAACAACAAACTGGTTGACGTCTGTGTGGCCGAATCTACGAAGACAATTTTCTGATGATGAAATATTTAATGCTGATGAAACTGGACTGTTTTACAAACTAATGCCGGACAAAACTTTAAAATTTAGAGGTGAGAATTGTAGTGGAGGCAAGTTGTCGAAAGATAGAATTACTGTCATGGTAACAGCAAATATGAGCGGCACAGAGGAAAAGAAATTGCTCGTTATTGGAAAGTCACAAAAACCAAGATGTTTTAAAAGTGTCAAATCGTTACCTGTCGATTATGCTAACAATCGTAAAGCTTGGATGACGTCAGAACTTTTTGAAAAATGGCTTCGAGATTGGGATCGTGATTTGATGAAGAAGAAAAAAAAAGATTTTATTGCTGGTTGATAATTGCCCGGCACATTCAAATGTTACTGATTTAAAGTCTATAACACTTGCTTTCCTTCCGCCTAATACAACATCAGTACTACAGCCGATGGATCAAGGAATAATACGATCACTCAAAACTAACTTTAGAAAGAACCTTGTGCTCAAAATGATTAATTGTCTTGATGCTAATAAAAACAACTCTTCTACAAAAATAACGGTGCTAGATGCAATTCTGATGGTTAATGATGCCTGGAATAAAATGTCACAAAGTACCATTCACAACTGTTTCAAACATGCAAGATTCATTGAAAACTACGACGGTTTACCTATTCAAATAGCAGAACATAAATTTGATGAAGAAGATGATGTCCTTTTATCTTTGTGGTCACGAAACCTAAATTTATATTCTTTAGCAGCGCCGGAAATGTGGGAAGATTATGTTGACATCGATAGCGCTCTCCTCACATCCGAAGAACCCACCGATGAAAGTATCGTACAGAACATTAATGCTAAGGAACAAGTCGAAAGTGACGGAGAAGAGGAAGTCGAGGAAGAACCATTACCTACCGCAGAAGAGGCATTAAAGGCTGCAGAATTATTATCACGATTTGTTCATAGCAATATTGAAAATGATAATTTGACCATGGCAATGTCTTCTATACACAATAGTATTAGAGACTGTTATTACAATAAAATGAAAAAACAAAAGCAGACAAAAATGACAGATTTCTTAAGTAAAAAATGAAAAATATACATACATACATGTATTGCGTGCAATTTTTATTTGGATTTAATATGCTATGTTTTTCTATTAAAATAAGTATTTACCTAAAAAAAAAGGTTGTTTTTTTCACAAAAATGCTTTGTATGACGTCCGCTTAGTATGACGTGTTTGTCGATTCCCTTCGAAGTCATAATAAACGGATTCTACTGTATATATATATATGTATATGTGCACAAGTAGCTTTCTGGAGGAACTTGTTAACCCCTCCCTAGAGGCGTTTTCGTCTAGTTTTTATAGCAATTAAAGCTGAGACAAGATCCTGTAATCAGGTTTCGGCAAATATAACAAATGAAAGAATTTAACATATAGTATGCGTGTGGATTTATAACACAATTCTAAATGAACAGAAGGTAAAATCATCTTTTTTTCCGAGAAATATCAGTTGATTCGATGTTTATTAAATACACCCGCAAGACGACCTGAACAGATTTTTCCTTAATAATAATAGTCTATCATATCTTTTATATAGGGTGTGGGAAAAAGTTCGTGGTATTTTTCCCGATAGATAACGTCAAATGCAAATAACTTAGGAAACACCGTACCACAGACCGCAGCGACACCACTAAACACTCGTTAGAAAGGTGACAGTTCGAGCGTTACTTTGAGCGTATAAACATCGAAATTGGTGCAGTGGTTGGAAAGTTGTTTGCGTTTCAAAATGGAGATAAATAATAAAAAATTGCGCTATATTTTGCAATATTATTATGACATAGGGAAGAACGCTGCGCAGGCTTGTGTAAAAATTTGTGCTGTGAACGTCGAAGGTACTTTATAGAGATCTGCTGCACGGAAAGGGTTCGCTCGCTTTCGTTCCGCTAATTTTGATGTGAAAGATAAATCACGCTCTGGTCGTCCAATTATAGAAAAAGCAGATGAAATTCTTGAAAAAGTGCAGCAAGATAAGCATATCAACAGTGTCGATATTGGTAGAGAGCTAGGTATTGACCACAAAACTGTTTTGAACCATTTACACAAAGCTGGCCGAAAAACAGGAGCTCGATATATGGATTCCCCATGAGTTGAGCGCGAAAAATATGATAAACCGAATTAACATCTGCGATGCGCTGTTGAAACGCCATGGAATCGAGCCATTTCTGAAACGTCTAATAACCGGTGATGAAAAGTAGCTCACATACGACAATCGGAAGTGTAAAAGATGGTGGACAAGGGATGGTAAACCATCACATGCGTTAGCAAAGCCAAGATTAACGCCGAAAAAGGTGATACTGTATGTGTGGTGGGATTGGAAGGGAATGGTCCACCATGAGCTACTTCCAGTTGGTTAGACGATTAATTCTCATGCCTATTGTGGACAACTAGAGAGATTACGCCAGGCAATTGAAAGAAAATGGCCCGAATTTAATAATAGGAAAGGCATTCTCTTCCATCACGATAACGCCCGACACTTCTTTGATGACCAGTCAAAAATTGCGAGATATTGGTTGGGAGGTTTTGATGCATCCACCGTATAGTCCAGACATAGCACCCTCTGACTATGACTAGTTTCGATCCCTGCAGAACTTTCTCAATGGAAGTAAGCTGGTTTCAAAAGAAGCCTGTGAAAACCAATTCATTCAGATTTTCAACTAGAAACTACGGAAGTTCTTCACCGATGGCATCTTGTTTCTACCAGAAAAATGGCGAAACATTGTCGATAATAATGGAGCATATTTGGTTTAAATAAATTCATTTTCACACTATATGAGCTATACTAGCTGAATTTTACGCCACGAACTTTTTCCCACACCCAATATTATAGCAACTAAACAAAATCGTTTAGCAATTTTATTTCAACTAAGTACAAATTGAATTTATTTGTGTCATATATTTATCTTACTGATTCAGAAGTACATATGTTATGCATTGTCAAAAAATTGTTTATTTGTGTTATGATACCAAAGAGCTTATATATATCGCATTCTCAGTTCTTTCATGACACCGTTTTCCACACTACCTAAGCATGTCCTTTTTAAGGTGGTGACCCCAGTAGGTCTAGTCCACATTTTCTATTTTTAATGCATTATATAAACCTTTTTATTTAATTTATTAAATTCTAACCGATTGTGCATTGCCTCTATTTTTTATCTAAAACTTACAGGCATCCATTTTCTTTTTAGATTTTAGAAGGAGATTACGAATAACTTTCGAACGTAAAATCTAATCATAACCTTCACAATAAAATACCTATATTACTTGATTTTTATGTTGAAGGCAAATATGATATTTTCGGCTCGTGCTAATAATGTTTTCCACTTTTTCATATATAAATATATTTTAAAATTTTCATTAAATTCATTTTGAAAATTCTCTATAAATTTTACAAATTTTTAAGAAGCTACTCTAAATTTGCCGTAAGCTGAATTGGTCTAGGAAGATTTCTATGCTCTTAATACTTTATCTACCGGAAATCTATTAATAGGCTATTTACCAATGCTTATCGACCGTTAGCCGTTAACAGCATTTCTCATTCTCATAGTTTCATATTTTATTTAGATGTAAGTTTTATAATTTACGTAAAAAATCTGTAGAGTTTTATAATTTTCAGTACAAATTCTCCCGCAACAATCAGAACCTGCACTCGAATTGTTCCGTCTGTTCATTTCAAAAGTAGATAAAATGTTAATTTTATAAAATAATCATCGAGTTTTTCGGCCTCAGTTTGTCGAAGCAAACTTTAATCCATTATTTTAACTACATATATTCGATATTCTACGTATCCTGAAAAATATGTGTTTTCAAAGAGCTACTTTTCTTGATTTGAGTTGTGTCATCAATATCTTTAATTTCTTCGTTAATATATTCATAATCGTAATCGAATATAAGATAAACTTTATGATATCTTTCTCTCAATATTTGGTCATTTCGGTTATTTTTATCATCACAAATGTTTTAAACAAATTTTTCCATTTCTTGACATTGCGGACCTTTATCAACTTCGTATTCGTTATTTTCATCCTGTGATAAAGAAGAAACTGTTAGCTAATTTAAGATGTTTTTATCATTAAAAATATTGTAGCTGATACTAATAGAAGGAACGAGATTTTGGAAAGCAATTTGCCTAAGATTCCGTGATAATTTAAGAACAGATGGGTTCCGTTCACCTATCTTTACATCTGTGTAATAGAGAAATACTATTTTCCAAAGAATCTTGGTTTAAGTTAGAGGTAATGTTACATGTAATTTTGGGAGTTTCTTACTTTATCATATACATATAAGAAAAAGGCCATTAATGGTTTGCAACGTATCGTGAAAAGAATATGGACTTCTCATTCGTACTAAATGCTTCCATTACTGATCCAATTTTTACAATTCTTCACAATGTTTAAAACATCCTGACGATTTTTATCAGCTGAAATTGCTCATCGAACTGGATTTGCAAAAAAACCTTGTAACACTACTGAGAGATCAAAAAGCTCATTAAGTCTTTTAAATGATTCTATAGTATAAGGCCGCTTAAACTTTACCATGGGGGAATAGATTTATATTATTTACTTAAATATCAATAAAAACATGCCTCCTCAGACCTTGTGTTAACTTTATAATCTTTTTATTAAAATTATAGGTGTAAAGATGTTTTTCGCGCAAAATTAATCACTCTATCGGAAGATGTTATAATTCTTGCAAATGGCGTCGTACGTCAATCGTATTTGACATTTGTGAACTACACAGCTGCAGAATACAAACAGACAAGTAATGTAGCGCTATACACCCCAAGAGCGTGGAATAATTGTGTCCATTTTTTTGATTAATCGGTCGGTGGTATTATCGCAGCGTGCATTTCGACGTCGACTTCCTAATCGGAGTTTCTCAAACCAGAAAACTTGGAGTGCCTAATTATTATATGTACATATTTTGTTTGAATTTTCGAGTTTCTACATTTGATTCGTGAAGGGCCAAGTAATTTGAGATCGTATTCAAAAGTCTTCTTACTCTATCTCGAAATTGGAATGAGGTTTCATAATAAAATTTTCTCAGGTTGTTCAGATCGAAGGACAGATAGTTTTCGTTTCGTGGATCGCTGAAATTTGCGATTAGTTATTTTTTATTTCTTCAATTGAATTCGCGCAACTAATATTCACTTCACGAGCTGAGCCTCTAAGTTTGCTAATCACTGTGCGGAATATGAAAACGTTTTGGTAAATGTTTGCATTTGTGGAATCATAAAAATTTGCTCACAATACTGTCAAAACCTTCGATGAAAAATTGCAGTTCATTACTATCCCTGTCGAATTCGAGTATTGTTCCAGCGTGAACTTTTAGGAAATTGGGAACCGCTATTCCGCCTAATTCTGAAATATCTGTTTGAACTGTTTTGTTTTCACCCAAGAAAATATTTCTCAATTCTGAGCATAAAATTTCGATGTTTGTTTCTAGATTACTACTTTCACTGAAGAAGGCAGGAATTCTAGAGGAGTATTACATGGAAGCAAAATTCTACTTATATTACGATCTTCGTTTTCATTGCACTGCTTTTCTACTCAATCTACACACAAATTTTTCGTTCCGTTCCTTCGATTCGGTTTTGTAATTTAGCTATAGAAATAGTTGGAGTTGTCCGCCATGGATGTCTCCGTGCCATTTTACTCGACTGCGCCAATTACATGTAATTTTAATAACACAGAATTTTTAAATGAATGATATAATTTTAGTTTTCTTTTATTACAAATTTAATCCGGAGCTGATTCTTCTATAATTTTCGTCAGACTACCTTGATCCATCTACGAAGTTACTGCGAGTGTCGTTGCTGATTATCGTCACTAACTTGTTACCGGCTTCTAGGAATGTTAATGATGTGCATGCTTTGGGGAGCGGTTATCGTGTCTTACGTCTAATGGTTGTGCTAATGCAAGCACGTAACTCGCATTAATATTGCTAATGCGCTGTTGGACTCTGTCCGAGACGACCCAAAGCAAATTCCAGAGGGTCATAACTGGTATTGAATCATGGGTTTGTTGTTATGACGTGGAAACCTAAATTTGATACAAAATCGAAAACGAGTCAATACACGTCCAAGCAAAATAGCTGTCAAAAATAAACTGAACATTCAAAATAGCCGAGCTTGTCAGCACAAGTGAGAAACATGAGTACCAACATAACGCCACAAAATTCAAAATTCGCGATACTTTTTCATCCTTTTAAAAATACTAAAGCATAATTCAAAATATTGGCCAAAGAAATGACAGAAAGGTAAATAGAAATACTTTAGTTTTAATTTAAGGTAGGTTTAGAATCTACCTAAATTTGAACATGAAGCAGCTGGAAGAAAAGTGCAAACAAATAAAAAAGTGTTTTGGGGAGCGCAATTTCATGGGGTGCAGATCATAAAACATATTTAGTTTCATTTTAGGTCCTTGTATTTTGTTATACTGCATAATAATATAAAACAAATTTTTACCTGTAGAGCTAAATAATAACATTATTATAAATGAGTAAATTTGAACATCTCTTCTAAGATAAATGGCGTACAACAACTTTTTCTCTATAGAATTGGCAAATTATTTTAATAAGATTTTTGATAGAGAGAATTCGTTAATGAAAATGCTTCATCACATCACATTTTGACCATTTTTGAAAAAGCATTCTGCAATGCACTTCCAACGCAATGCATTTCCAATGTTAAAGTCCTACCATATTAGTCCACAACCGCAAAAATGCCTATATATAATAGTTTCCACACTAACATAAATCATAAATTTAAGATGTCGCATAATATTAGTTAACACCATTTAAGTTGAACTCACGCGTAATCTATCGCCACGTGAATTCCCATAATTCCCACAGTTTAGCTCAGTCATCACCTCGTGACACCGGTCACCCTAGTCGGCGACACCGTCCACCTGGGTCAACTCAGAACCTACCTGATCCAGTTCACCTGCATGGCCAGACACCTCGTCAGCAGAATTTAGGTATTTAAGCTCATAGAATTAATTCATTGTCACACTTTTTGTAATCAGTTGCTGGCAGAACCGCTGCCCAAATAAATTTTTTTAAACCAAACCGTAAAGGTTTTATTAATTGGCGCCCGAGCAGGGACCGTGACGCGCGAACTTGTCGAAAAGTAACCGAGAAAAGCACCCAGTGCCCTTAAGAAGTGACCGTGGTGAAACCGATCCCCGTGCCCGCGTTTCGAAAATATCATTGAAAAAAATCATAACCAGTGCCCTTAAGAAGTGCTAGTGTTGTCATTGACAAGTTCAGCTATTAAGCTTCAGCCAGTGCCCTCAAGAAGTGCCCGTCGATTTAGTGCCCTTAAGAAGTGCGAATAATCGACCCTCGATTCAGTGCCATCAATCAGTGCAGAGAAACCGAGAAGGAAGCAGTTACGGTCCCAGAACCCAGGAACTCTATTAGGGAAACGAGGCCCCTTAGTAACCTTCGCTGAAGGACGAACCGGAGACATGGACTTTGTCAGCCGCCCTAGCAGAATATAAATGTAAGCTTAGAATTAAGAAGTGATAAGAATAAGCTAAACAAGTAAATAATAACGTAATTGAAATAAAAGCTAATAATTGTAAGAAAAAATTAACGATAAAATATACATAGCTAAGGAAAAAAAGTAAATAGAAACTCAGATTGACAAACATCTAAGGGATGGAAAAATCCGCTCATCCAGATCTCCCTACAATTCACCGGTGTGGATTGTACCTAAAAAGTGTGACTCGCAAGGAAACAAACAATTTAGAATGGTAATAGACTATCGAAAGTTGAACACCGTCACGATAGCCGACCGTTATCCCATACCGAATATTAATGAGGTCCTCGCGCAATTTGGTAGAAGTAAATTCTTTACCGTTCTTGACCTACGTAGTGGATTCCACCAGATTCCCCTAAGGGAATCCGACATAGAAAAAACCGCGTTTTCGGTAAACAACGGAAAATTTGAGTTCACGCGACTCCCTTTCGGCCTCAAAAATGCACCATCGATCTTCCAAAGAGCACTTGACGATATTCTGCGAGCATACATAGGGAAATCATGTTACGTCTACATAGACGATATTATCATCTTCAGTGAGAATGAAGCCCAACATCTTAAACACATTTCCGAAGTGTTCCAAACTCTTAACGAGGCCAACATGAAGGTGCAGTTGTATAAATGTAAGTTTTTCAAACGTGAAGTCGAATTCCTCGGTTTTGTGATTTCATCTGATGGAATACAAACAAATCCAAAAAAGGTTGTGGAATCATGAATTTCCCTGTACCCAAAACTCTAAAACAACTCCGATCCTTTTTGGGCCTTTCCGGCTACTACCGGCGATTCATAAGGAATTATGCGCAAATCGCAAAGCCTTTAACGAGTCTACTAAGGGGAGAAGAAGGAAGACTTTCTAAAACTGAATCCGGAAAAAAACTGTAGTCTTGCATACCGAAGCCCCGCAAGCTTTCACTAAACTGAAAAACACCCTCGTTTCGCAAGACATAATCCTTTCCTATCCCGATTTCAATAGAATTTTTGAATTAACGACTGACGCTTCGGACGTAGCCCTGGGAGCCGTTTTGTCGCAAGATAATCGCCCAATTACCTTTATCTCCCGAACATTGAGTAAGACCAAAGAAAACTAAGCGGCAAATGAGAAAGAAATGCTAGCGATCATTTGGTCCCTCAACACTCTACGAAATTATCTATATGGCACCGCTAAAGTGAAAATCTATACCGACCATCAACCATTGACCTACGCCCTCAGCCCTAAAAACCAAAATTCCAAAATGAAGCGCTGGAAAGCAATTCTAGAAGAATTTAACTAGGAATTGCAGTACAAACCCGGAAGAAGCAACGTCGTGGCCGATGCCCTATCTCGAATAACCCAAGTAAATTCCATGACGGCTACAGAACACAGCGATGAGAACTCATCGCACGAATTAGTCCCCGCTGTAGCAACCCCTATTAACGTTTTCAAAAATCAAATTGTGTTGTGAATAGGAAACGAAGACAGTTACAAGTTTGAAATACCCTTCCCCACATATCATAGGCATATCATTATAAAAAAGGAATTCACTGGTGACAATTTAATCGACATACTCAGAAGATACCTAAATCCTAGCGTCATTAATGGTCTATATACCTCCGAATCCGTAATGGCTAAAATCCAGACAGTTTATCCCCTCCATTTCAGATCCTACCGATCAAGATTTTCGCAAACACGCGTGAAGGACGTCACGAATCCCTCGGAACAAGAGGAAGAAATCTTGAAGGAGCACAAAAGAGCTCATAGAAATGGCGAAGAAAATAAAATTAAATTGTTTCAACGCATTTACTTCCCAAAAATAAAAGTCGAAATCCGTAGAATAGTTAGCGAATGTTCAGTCTGCAAACAGCATAAATACGACCGCCATCCCATGACACCGGAATTACAACCCATACCCATATCGCAATATTCCGGCCACATTTTACACATAGATATATGTATATTCGATAGAGAAGAACCTCGTCCTTACCGCATTGGATAAATTCTCAAAGTACGCTCAAGTCCGTGTCCTTAAATCCAAAGCCGTTGAAGATATAAGGGAGCCTTTACGGCAGATCCTTTTCTCTTTCGGTGTGCCCAAAATTGTTGTCTTCGACAACGAAAAGTCTTTTAATTCAGCATCCATTTGTTTAATACTTCTGGATATATTGGGTATTCAAATTTATAAAACTCCGCCTTATGCTAGCACCGTAAATGGGCAAGTTGAAAGATTCCATTCCACCCTTTCCAAGATCATGAATTGGCTCAAGACCAATCGCAATCACAAATCGTTTGAAGAATTGCTTGATCGTTCAGTTTACGAGTATAATTACTCAATCCATTCCACCACAAAACAACGACCCGTAGAAACCCTCTTCAGCAGAATCATTAGCACAAATCCCGACGATTTCGAGAAAGCTAGACACTCCAATATAGAAAAATTAAAAGAAAAACAAACCCAGGACCTAAATTACCACAACAAGAAAAAACACCCAACAAAAACGTATAACCCCGGTGACACTATTTATGTTAGAATTAACAAACAACTAGGATCAAAATTATCACCCAGATTTAAGAAAGAAGTAGTCAAGGAAGACAGAACAAGCACGGTTTTAACACAGTAAGGCAAAGTGAAACATAAAAATAACATTAAAAGTTAATATCCACCCTTTTTAGATTTCTTTTGGTGCCATGTTTCGCAAGTATTCAAATTTTGGATTATTCTAATTCTCAAGTCGTAACGCTGCACAAAGGAACGGCCAAACTACAAACCGGAACATTTACACTTGTCCACGTCATAGACCTAGAGGCATACGAAAAAAGGATCCAGGAAGTAAAATTAACAGTAGAACTGAAAGGTAGACAAAAATGATCCTATTCATCCCTTTCTGACCCACGAAATCTCCCAAATCGAAACCCATTTAGACAGACTCAAGCCAAAAATCAAGGTAAAAAGATCGCTAGATTTTATAGGAAAAGCATGGAAATGGATAGCGGGAAACCCCGACCATGATGATTTAATTATTTTAACAGAAAAAATTAATAATGTTTTAGAAAATAATAATAAGCAAGTTGTACTAAATCGAGTAACTTTAGAAAGAATAAATAAATTATCAAACATAACAAATCAGATTGTAAAACTTGTAAAGGATAACGATGTCTTACGAAATGAATTTACCTTAAGTATAAAATTTCAATTGGAAATAATTAAAGAAGAATTGATCAATATAGAATATGCCTTCCATTGGGCCAAGGCAGGTTTAATAAATTCTTTATACTTCATGATAAGGAACTAAATGTAGTAAAACAGTCCTTTGAAGAGAATAATATTCCTTATATAAATATCGAAGAAGCGATAGAATTCGCCAATGTAAAAATAGCTACTAGTAACTCATCCATCATCTATATTGTAGGTATTCCGATTACAGATAAGATTCCATGTAGCATGCTCATAGTAAAACCGACTAAAGTTAAGAGTATTGTCAATAAAATAGCCTACGAAAATGTATTGAAATGTCAGGATAAAATATATGGAATAACAGAAAAATGTAACAATATCAATGATTTAAATATATGTAATAGGAATAATATAGTAGAATTAAGTGAAACAGATTGCATACCTAAGCTGCTGAGCAGCCAACGACCATCATGTACCAAGACGACTGGCCTACACATACCTACAGTGGAAGAAATAGTACCCGGACTCCTGTTTCTAAACCAGTTCAACGGATCCATTCTGATCAACAAGGAGGCAACTAAAATTACCGGAACATTCATCATCCGCTTCATCAACGAAACCATCACCATTGGCGAGAAGAATTTTACAGCAAAAGAGTTCTCTGGCTTCAAGCCCCTACCTGCTATCCCACAGCTGAGTTCTGCCTATAACGCCTACGAAGAGATTCTCACGCTGGAATCCATGAAAGAGCTACACGTGAATAATACGCAAGAGATAAAATTATTACAGACCGAAAATAAACTAGGTCTCATAACTAACTTCAGCCTATTTGCATTCGCTATCCTAATAGTCATCATCATCGCTGTCAGGATACGCTGCTCGGTAAAGACAAACTTACCTGTACCTCCTATCTCCATCCAGATTCCAACATCTTCAGCTGAAAAAGCATCAGAAGTAGAAATCCCAGAACCTCCGAAAATTACAAGCGTCAATCAAATCCCATATTTTTAAAATTCAGCGAGGTCGTTGAAATTTAAGGCGGGAGGAGTTACCGCCATTTAAGTTGAACTCACGCGTAATCTATCGCCACGTGAATTCCCATAATTCCCACAGTTTAACTCAGTCATCACCTCGTGACACCGGTCACCCTAGTCGGCGACACCGTCCACCTGGGTCAACTCAGCACCTACCTGATCCAGTTCACCTGCATGGCCAGACACCTCGTCAGCAGAATTTAGGTATTTAAGCTCATAGAATTAATTCATTGACACACTTTTTGTAATCAGTTGCTGGCAGAACCTCTGCCTAAATAAATTTTTTTATTATTTATTTAATTCGCTTAATACAAGCTACGTAACAAAAACAATTAAAGCTAGAATTAAATTAAACTTATAAGCTAGGGAAACAGCAATAAGGGAAGGCAGGATTAGATTAAGTTAAGCTAAGGAAAGGGAAAGGGGCCTAGAACAACAATTCAAGAGGAACTGTGGTGGAATTCGTTCCTAAGGGACGATTTAGAGAGATTGAAGTCGAAGGAGGGAAGGGAGTTGGCCTTGGTGCGGTGGTAAGCAGGGCGAAAGAGAGGGGCCGACCTGACATAGCGGGGGTTGGTGTAGAAAGAAATCCGCTGAAGCAGAGAAGGACAATCAATCTCCCCAGAAAGCAGCTGATGGTTGAATGTAATATCAGCGAGGTCGCGCCGCTTCCATAAGGGCTGCAAGTCAATAAGCATCAAGCGGTTTTCGTATGGGGGAAGATAAAGACGGTCAGAACAGGGAAGCTCACGTAAAGCAAACCGAAGGAACCTACGCTGAACAGCTTCAATCCTGTTGATGCTTGTAGATTGGTATGGAGACCAAAATTGGCAAGCGTACTCGAGGAGAGGCCTGACGAAGGAGACGTAGAGGGATTTGGCAACATAGGGATCAAGGAACTCCTTAGACCAGCGCTTAACAAAGCCAAGTGCAGAGTTGGCTCTAGCAACCACACTGTCAATGTGATCACGAAAATTAAGATCGCTATCACAAATGACACCAAGGTCGCGAAGAGAGGAAACATAGGGGATAGTTTCATCAGATAACTGGTAAACTCTGGGGGGAGAGGAAGGGCGTCTGCGGGAAAAAGTAATAGATTGGCATTTGGAGACATTAAGCGCAAGAGAGTTTTTGTGGCACCATATATTAAAGTTGTTAAGGTCGTCTTGAAGGAGTCGGGAGTCCGTGGGAGAAGATATCCGTTTACTGATTTTCATGTCGTCGGCGTAGATAAAAAGATCCGAGTGCTTAATAATACACTCAACATCATTAATAGCCAGAATGAAAAGCAACGGACCTAAATGGCTTCCCTGGGGAACACCAGAATTGGCCACGAAAGGGTTAGAGGATGAGGAACAGAAGAGAACCTTGTACTGGCGTTGATCAAGATATGACTTCAACCAGGAGAGAAAAGGCTGATTGAATCCAAGGTAGCTGAGTTTGAAGATAATTAGTTTATGTGAGATTTTGTCGAACGCCTTGCTGAAGTCAGTAGCGATGACGTCGACCTCCTCACCGTTTTCCAAGGCTCATAGTGTTTTAGAGACGAAGTCGGTAAGGTTAGTAGTAGTTGACCTGCCTTTAAGGAAACCGTGCTGTGAAGGGGAAAATAAGGATTTACAATGAAAGAATAAACAATCGTATACAATTTTTTCGAAGAGTTTGGGTATGCAGGAGAGCTTGGCTATAGGACGGTAGTTGGAGATATCACTCTTACAGCCCTTTTTATGAATGGGGATGATAAAGGAATCTTTCCACCTAGAAGGGAAGATACCTTGGGCAATAGAAAGTTGAAAGATGTGGGTAAGAGGTTCAATCAAGTGTTGAGCGCACTTTTTCAGAACGATGGCAGGGACTCCGTCAGGACCTGGGTTGTGATCATCAGCAAGAGTGTTGATGGAAGCAGCAACTACTGAAGATTCAATGTTAACAGATGCTAGGGTAGTCTATGGGCAAGAGCGCATGAAGTGGAAGTAGGTAGCATCAGGCTCGGGAGAATGCTCACTGAAGGATTGACTGAAGTGTTTAGCGAAAAGATTAGCAATTACGCGAGGGTCGGAGGAAGATGTGTCGTCAAGTTTAAGTGTTGAAGGATAGCCGCTGGATTTTCTTTTGACGTTAATGAATTTGTAAAAGCGTTTAGGATCTGAGCGAAACCAAACCGTAAAGGTTTTATTAATTTATTTATTAAAAGCCACACACAACGATAACCCAACTGCACTTGCATAGGTATATGGTCTCGTAAATTTTTTTGTTTAAACATTAATAGCTATTAAAGGAATTGAAAGGATCGTGCTGCCTTACTAAAGCCATAACCACTTTCTGACATGGACAAGGGTGGAACAAGGAATTTAATTTTCAAGTAAAAGATTTTCTTTGCAAAATTATGATGGACAGAGACTTTTCTATGGAACGCAGATGTAGTTATTACATGTTGGTTTATTTTCGAAGTAAAATTAATTAAATTGAATTTGAATCGGATTAATTTTGTTTATTAAAAAACCTTAACATTATCTAAAATAGTTCTTAATAGTAATTTTTAATGAGAAGAATAAAATAAACCAGTAAGTAGAAACTTTATGATGTTGCCCTCAGTAGATACAATTTCTTTGAAGTTTAATGCATTAGGCTTCTTATGCATTTTTCTTAGGGCTGTAAAGGATTAAACAAATTGAAAACGCTTCCAAACTTCATCTTGGGGAAAAGAAAAACACCCAAAAAGTACTTCGAAATTTATCAAATCGAGCAACAGAAAAACCATTTCCAATATCGTCAAATCACTCACTTTCCTTATTTTTACGAGTCCCAGAAATGGTTTGACTATCAATTGTTACGAATTCTCACAAATTCTATCAATTAGTAAAGTTTCTCTGCCTTCAAATTCAAACAACGGGGAAAAAGTGTCTGTAAAATATACCTAAGATGCCTTAGGTCGAGCGCACACTGAATACGATTCCATGCGAAATTAATTCGTGCAAACACGTACAAATTCATATAAACAATCCTAACACATGAAGTACTACTAAAGCTCGTACACTGTGTACGAATTAATTGTACATATGCGTATCTATACGATATCTGATTCGATCTCATTTCGTTGGGTTTCATGCGACATTTACGAGTGCATACGAAGGGTGCGTCATGAATGTGGACAAATTTTTCAATTAAATGCGTGAAAATAAAATGGAATCAAAGTGATACTAGTTATCACTTGCGTGAGTTACTTGCGTAAGTTACTTTTTCTTTCAACTTTCATTTCGGGAAAAATATGTTTTAAACGTATTTCTAATACTAAGAGCTCTTTCTTTCTCTCACCTTCTCTGTCAATTATTGTATTGTAAAATAAATATGAACATTTTATAATGACATCGGCTCGATCAAGATTGACCTTCATTGACTTTAGCAATAATATCAATTTGCTGGTTAATATACCAGAAATACGTTGGAAAGGAACTTGAAAAGGTCAGTAACAAAAAATCTAGTCAAACACAGACATGGAACCTAACTCAAAGTGGCATTATTTTGGGATATTGCTATTTCTTAGAGACACGATGTCTCGAAGAAATTTCACGGGTAATACCCCAGAAATAGTAGACCTGGATTTAGGTGCAACGTCTGATGCTAAAACGAATGCAGGTTCTGACATCCCCGTTTCACCAGCTGCCCTATCATCTAGTCACTCTTTATCCTAATCTCCAGTTAAGAAATTTAAATATCCGTTAAAAGGAAATTAAAGAGAGAAAAGCAAGATGAAATCGATGAGAAATTCCTAAAGTTTTAAAAAGAAAAGTGGAAATATTTTCAACTATGCATATGTGAACGATTCGGATGCCCAGTTTATGGTGAGTTTTCTAACATTTTTAAAACTTCTTCTTCACCATTGTAAGCTAATGGTGCGAACAAAACTACAGCAAGTATTGATAGATGAACAAAAAACAAAACAAGGGATTCGTCTCAACACACTATAGCTCTCAATTCAACATACCAGAGGGCGTATAAGAACAACAATTTTGCAAACAAACTTCTTTACCTATCTACGTTGTGAATTTTAATCTTCAAATTAGCGGGTTATTCTCTATTATAGTATTGTTAGCTCCAATTCTAATGATATATGTATGTATGTAGCTACTTAAATCAATACAAAACTTGTTATGAGAAATTTTCACATTGATTTAGCCATAACGATAGGAAAACAAGTTCACATTCTGGCAATACTTTTTTAATAAGGAGTACTTAATGAAGACTGTATCCCTTTTCTCAACTTAAAGTTACCACTAATCGTTCTTCAGCTGAAATAGTCACGCGAAAGTTACTGAATTTAGTCAGATTAGAACGCAAAATATTAAAAATGTATTGATTTGTTTCCTTCACAACTATCAAAACCTTCCTAAATCTTCCATTATGTGATGGAAAAATAACCAACATATTTCTACAATACCGACAATGCCATAGTCTGTGTGTCAAAAAGGAAATTTCAATATGCAAACTCTTCAATTACTCCAAAAACTGTGCAAAGTATTGCATCAAGTCGTATAAACACGTATCCAGTGTATGCACTCAATTTGTACAACAATATGCGTACAATAAAAATTCGTATCCAATGTGCGCTCAGGCTTATTGTAACAAACAAACAAACACCGAAAAGTGAAGTATTTTAAGAAATAACTTGTGTTGTTAGATCACACATTCTATTAGCTAATATTATCTACATTCTCAAACTTTAAATTACGTACATTGAAATTACAAATAAATAAAATAAATTACCTATAGCGAATATATGCTTCAAAGACACATATTTTATCCTCTTTTAAAGATAACGAAGCCAATAGCAACATTATTGATTAAAAACTTATATAAAAGGTTTTTCTATAAGGACATAACAATTTTGTATTTAAATAAAACTCAGAATAATTGAGATATTAGGCTAAAATTTATTCCAGGTACTATACACATGTTACATTTAACTATGGAATTCAATTTCGTTCTTATGATCAGCGCAAGCACGGTTGCAACGATCAATTCTTTGGAGTCAATTTTACACCACTCTTTCACACATATCGGCCGGAATGTTGGCAATTTCGGGTTCGATATTGTATCTGAACTCCTCTAACGTTGTTAACTTGTTGTCATAAGTCAACGACTTAACGTAACCCCATAAAAAGAAATCCAAAGGTCTTAAATCGCATGAGCGAGGTTGCCATTCGACCGGACCATTTCTCGAGTTTATACGGTTACTGAACTTCCTCAATAGACTTATTGTTTGACTAACTGTGTAGCATGTGGCACAATCTTGTTGGAACTGACTGATGTCAAGTCCATCCAATTCTGTCCAAAAACATCCTTCCCACATGGCACGATAGCGAACTCCATTAATCGTAAAATTACAATCAATTTCATCGACGGAAAAATATGGTTCAATCGCATCTCCAACGTAAAATCTAAACCACACGGTCACTTTTTGTGGTTGGAATGGTATCTCTCAAAACACATATGAGATTGTTGCTATCCAGTAATGCATATATTGCTTATTGATAGCCCATTAAGCCAAAAATGAGCTTCATCGCTGAAAATTCAGGATTTTCGTCAAACTTTAGCAGAGACCCAATCGGAGAAGTTTCAAACGATCAAGAGACTTCAACTCTTGAGTTAATTTGATCTTGTAAAGGTGTAAACCAAAGTATTTACGCAAAATTTTCCACATTGACGTTTGAAAGATTCCCAATTCACGTAAACGGTGTGGAATCGACTGATTAGGTTAATTTCGATCTGAAGCACTTACGCCTGCAATATTTTCGGTACTGTGATCAATGCTTTCTCTCACTGGCAAAGGAACATCCAATAGTAAATATTTTGACTCAAATTTATCCACTATAGCACGCACATTCTGTCTGGTAGGACGACCACAACCGCAGCACAACCGAGTACTCTTAAAGTTGCGAGCACCGACTCAGAATTGCGGCATTAATTTATAATAATTTCCAAACATTGCACTTTCGTGAACTTCACCATGATAAAAATGTTAACCTTGACTGACATTTTAACGTTGACAGACCATGAAAAACGTTCAAGGGTGCATTCGTATTAAAATACAAAATTGTTATGTTCCTATTGGAAAACCCTTTATATACAATAGAAAGATCATTAATAATTAAAATAAATTTCATTTATTATTTCAATTTTCATTTTATTATCATTGCAATATTATATCGTTCAAGATGTTTTAACCCTGTGCGCCGAACATTTTTCTGTTTTAGAAATTTTTTGATATTTGATATTCACATTTTTTAAATTAAAACGGTGGATGCAAGATGGCGACTTGAGGGTTTTCATTAAATTTGCTACACCAGGGGTTTTTGATGTCACTTATTATGAACCTGCAATAACATTTTATTGAATTTTATCATCCCTAGAAAATGAAATCTTTCTGAAAAAATTATAACTCTTCCCTTTTTGATTTCTACAAGTGTTATGTGGTATTTCAACCTTATTTTTATGTTCTCTCATGCCTTGATCATAGAAATATAAAAAAGGTCTGACCAAAACCCGTTAAATAGAAAAACATCAGTGGAAATTCAAATACCTTTTGGCGGCAGCCAGAAGAAAGAGGTGATTAAAAAAAAGGGAAAAAACTTTCCCCTGGGAAGAAGAGAAGATTTTGATCAAACTCTATTTGTGAGGTCAATACCTCAGTTAAGTTCGGAAATGCAAACAATTGGTTAAAGAGCTTAGGGTCTCCACTTTCTCTGTACCGTTCTTGTACGCACGATAACTTCGGTATTTCTTGATCTATTTCAATTAAATTAAGGTCCCTTAAGAATTATAAATATTTCTTTTGGCTAATGTCGTCAGTTTTACTTTTAATGGCGGTCAAATATTATTATGTCTGAAACCAATTTTTTTAACCGAGCCAACTGAATTTCGTTAGATACGAGTATGGTCTCAGTTTCATGAATATCACAAAAATTTCTGTCAAAATTTTCCACACTCAACTAAATTATATAGCAACCATTATCACTGTATCAGTAACAAATCAGGCTTGTTTATATTATATAACGACGAGCTCTTTGTTTCTTTCCCAAACCGCCGAACTTATGAATATGGAGCACAGATTATATTTAATAAATTACATGGACAAATTTTGATCGGAACAACTTAACAAATACAAGAATAAGAAAAAAAAAATAAATTTTATAGATATAGGTGATCCTGCTCGTTTTACGATATTAGTGCAATTTACCCCTAACCCTTCGAGCCAAACCATTTTCATACACGGCTAATAAGTAAATTCTGCATAAGCCAAAATTGATCAAAAGCAATATAGAAATAAATGAAAGAATTATTGGGTCTTCATGATTTTTAAGTAAGGAAATTACTTATAGTTCTTAACTTCATCCCATTTCCGAACGTAACCGAGTTATTACTATAAAGGATATGTCACCCAAATTTGATCAAAATCGACCAAGAAATATGCGGTTCTGAAACTGCACTGCTCCTTTTCCAAACCCAATTTTTCAGATTCCGTACCAGCGTCAGCAAAACCCTAATAGAATTGCTCGTGCTCTGTCTGCCTGTCTGTCATAGAGGTTGCTTTTCTCGGAAACGAAGTATCGAAAGAACTAGAAATGTTAGGTCAAGGGGGCGCAAAGTTATATCCGTGGTTTTTTAATTTTTAATAAGTGTGAGTTCACTTTGCCTTCGCATATTTTTAAAATTTGACAATACAGTAAGCTCCAGTTAAATTGCCGCGATCGGGGAACCGGGTAAATAAATGCAACCCTTCCCTGAGTTCTACTTTTGAATTTCAACACAAATATAATATTTCAATGTTTATTCCTTCACAATAATTAATTTCATTTATTCATTAAATACAAATAATAAATACATAAATCAATAATAATCTAATCAATAACGTATTTACTAATTTTCCAGCACAATGTGGGACAATACATTAATTTTTCAGTTATCACAAGCGAATTTGGTTTAAACATAAATATACTTAATTTCCATCTAAATATGATATGCACGGGATGTATATATGTATGTATATATGAATAGTATGCCAAGTTAAGTGAAATGAAAGATCTGTCATTGACAAACAAAAAATGATATGGCAAACGGAAGGAGCACCTCAACTTCTGAGAATTACATGGTGATTCATAAGTCACTATTTTATTTTTATCTTTTGATCCGCTCAGCACAGCGACACCAAACTCAAGCCGAAAATCTACTATCCCAATCCGTACCAACCTAGGTTAGGTTTTTTTTATTTTTATCAAATTGCCCCTCTTATTAACTTTCCAAAAAGGCACATGTTCAAAAAAATGCAAGTAGAAAAGATCTGTTTCTTAACTCTGACTGGTATCATATTGTTTTATTACCCTTGTTTTCCTAAAATAAGCAGAAATCATTTCTTGAGAATAGCTCGCGTAATATAAGCAAGTTTAATAGATGAAATGATAGAGATAACGAGCCGATCTCATCATTGCGACTATGGCTAGTTGTCCAATTCTACTTACGGCTTACTTTAAAATTGGAAGTACAAATTATATGGAAGCAAATTTGTAATGTGCAAACCTCCATGTGTGCGAGTCTGGAAAAAAACCAACTCACGCCAAAAATTTACTAACCTAATGTCCTTTTCAAAAATGTCAACAATGTTGACCCACCACCACCCAATGCAAGTACACTCACTTTCGAAAGTAGGAAAATATTTTTCACTTTCCTAAAACTCACGTTTTCTTCGCATTTCCTCCGAAATTCACATAATTATAATAATACATCTATTTATTGTCTTTATCAAGTTGCCTATCTTATTACCTTTTCAAACAGGTGCAATATATCGTTAAATAGTTAAATAGAGGTAAGAAAATCTGTTCCTTAGAAAACCTTGACTGATATTTTATTGTTTCATTAGTGTTGCATAACGCTACCTATTGAAAATATAGATTATATACAAAACATATAGTATGTAATAAATTATTCACACCCCTTAACATTTCTAAAACCGAAGAAGAATGTCATAAGCAAATCTCACTGTATCATACAATTGAATAACTACACAGTGGTATTAGTGAAACTTATAAAACGTTGCAAAATAAAATTTACTATCCTAGTTTACAAAAAGAAATCCAATTAATTATTAACAATCGCAATAAGTGTCAAGGAATCAAATATAATCGAAATCCGATCAACACACTAAGTGTAAAAGAAACATCCAATAGCAAAAATATGAAATTATTCATATAGATGTTTTCATTACAAAAAATAACATTCGTTACCATTATAGATAAATTAACAAAATTTGCAGTAATTTACCCTATTAACGAAAGAAACTGGACTAAGAAAATTGAGATATTATAAGTATATTTAACAGTATTTGAAAAACCAAAAAAAAATAATTATGGATAATGAATTTAAGTCAGAGCATATCAAAAATTATCTACGGCAAAAAGAAATAGAAGTACACTGTACTAGACCTAACATTCATACAAGTAACGCCGACGTGGAAAAACTACACTCTACTTTAATAGAGAAAATTCAGGCAATAGATGAAAACATATGTAAGTCTAGAGCAAAAATCAGCCATATTTTAGAAAATACCCACTGCACAATGTATAAATCAAAAATATTAAAAAAGCACCAAAATTTTCAGGTCACACTACTAGTCCTAATGATGATAACAATAGTGCAAGGACGGCTGCAGTTTCATCACATTAACGAAAAAAATGGTTTCACCAAGACCAAGGTAGGACAAGTAGAAATATCCAGCGATACTAATACAATTTTGCATATAATTGATCCGACAGATATATTTTACAAAGTTTGAACGAAATTTAGAATATTTAAAACAAAACTACTACAAAGAAGCACTATACACGGAAATAAAAATTATAAAAGGTAAACTTAAAACTATTAGAACTAGACAAAAAGAAAAAGAATTTTAAATAGGTAGAGCTCCAAACTGGTTGTTTGGAACTATGGACGATAGAGGCAAAGAAGATATTACAGACAGTAGAATAAAATAATAAGAAAGCTATTTATAACCTAAATATGCAAATTATAAGAAATGATCACTATAACAAGATATTACCTGACATAAAAATACTAATTGAAAACGACAGACAAAAAATTTGGAAACAATCAATACTACTGATAAAAGCATACAAGGGTTAAAATATAAAATTCTGTTCTTACACCAAGAACCAAATTAAGATATTTTGAAAATAAGGTCAATCAGATTCTAGACAACATAATGACTACAAAAAATAACATAATATATGCCAGCATGCTCACACTAAAAGAATTAGAAACATATAAATGACTTTTTCATAAGTTGAAACTTTTAAAAGCAGGTATTACGGAATACAAAACCAACTTTTAATATTCGCTATTTTAAATCCCCCATAATTACGTAGGAACAGACCTTTTACTTATATGTACAATCGGTCACAAACCCGGAATACTTTGAATACAATTAATTAATTAGTAAAAATAAATGGTAAAGAACTCCAGTACGAAAAATAAACACTGTTAAACGATTTAAAATTAAACAAAAATTGTATTTTTAGGAACAATTGCAAATTGATACATAATAATGTAACATACATAGAAAAAATAGAAGATGAAACTATATTTGTTTAAAATGCTCGAAATGAAAACCTCGTGCAAAATTGTGATTAAAGAAAAATAATATTAAACGGAAATTCCTTAATAAATTTTAATAATTGTTCTCTAGGTTTAAAAAAATCATAAATTTCATAACAGAAAAATCAACAGTTCTAGATACATTTTGCTATCCATCCAAGTAACAAATTTTATGTATGCAAAATCAATAAATTTCGCCAAAATTGTTCTAGATAAACCTAAAAGAAATACCATATTACAAATTCCACAGATATATTTTATACGGAACAAATATTTTTTTTTTTTTATGGGATCGGGAAAATGCTCTTACGCACGATGTGCCGGACTCCCCAACAAAAGCTGGGCCTACCGGCTAAAACCCCGCTCCCTTCCCCCAGGAACTCCACCCCGGAACCGTCTGTGAAACATTACTTCGGGGTGGAGTCCTATATACCCCCCACAACAGGGCCCCCTACCTCAACAGGCGCTCCCTGTTCGCATCCTGTTCCTTCTGGCGAAGAATCCCCTTCACGAAAGGGGCGATTCTTCGCCAGAAAACTCTCCCCTGCAGCATAACCCCGACTACGTTGTCAGGGGTTATACTGCCCGTCACCTCCTCCACATCGTCTCTCTCCGTCCTCCAACGAGCACATTCAAAGAATGTGTGGAGAGCGGAGTCCGACGGGGAGTCACAGTATACACAGCACGGGCTCGGTACCTTCCCTATGCGGTAAAGGAAGGCCCGAAAGTGCCCGTGCCCCGTCAGCATCTGGGTGAGGTAGTAATCAACCTCACCATGCTCACGGTTCAGCCAGGTGTCCAATCGGGGAATAACCCGGGCTGTCCACCGGCCCCGCGACTCCCCGTCCCACCTTTCCTGCCAGGACGCCAAGGTCCTGGCCCGCACGACCCGCAGGGTCTCCCGCCCCAGAACAGGTTTCTCCTGGTGGACAGCCTGTCGGTCCCTGGCCAAAAGGTCAATTGGGATGACCCCCGCGACCACCAACACCGCCGGTTCCGAGACCGTGCGGTAGGAGCTCGCGATGCGGAGGGCCGCACGTCGCTGCACCGAAAGCAGACGCCTGCGGTACTTCTCCCACCGCATCGCACCGGCCCAGACTTCTGCCCCATAGAGCATGACGGCCTCAGCGGTGCGGAGCAATAGACGCCGTTTGCAGGGCCTGGGGCCACCAATGTTGGCCATGACCCTGCTGAGCGCCGTCGTCACCGCAGCCGCCTTGTCCGCCCTGCCCCTGATCTCATCCCAGAAGGTGAGCCTACAATCGAGGCTCACCCCCAGATACTTGATCGCGGGCTTCGTCTGAACCGACATGTCTCCCACCCGCATCTCCCTCAGAAGGGGGATGCGCCTCTTCGTCAAAAGGACGATCTCGGTCTTGGCCAAAGCCAATTCCAATCCGTGGTCGCGTAACCAGCGATCGACCCGACGCATTACCTGGTTGAGTCGCAATTGAGCCGCCGCGACATCTCTGGCGGTGATAACCGCCGCGATGTCGTCAGCATACCCAACCAGGAAAGACCCTTCCGGCATCTCCATACGCAAGATCCCATCATATGTATAATTCCATATGTCGGGACCCAGGATGGAGCCTTGGGCCGCCCCCGCCGACAGGACCCTCGTTTCCAGGCCATCCTCGGTGTCGTAGGTGAGGGTACGGTCCTTCAGGTAATCCCCCATCATCCGCAAGAGATACTGGGGGACCCTGAAGTCGCGCTCTAACGCATTAAGCGCGTCCCTCCACCTCACCGAATTGAAGGCGTTGCGCACATCCAGAGTGACCAGTAGGCACACCGGGCGGGAGTAGTGATTTCCGCTCTCGGTGGCCCAGGCCGCGTCGACCACCTCCTGGATAGCGTGTACCGTCGACCTTTCCGGAAACCATACTGTCTCACGGAAAGGTCTCCAGCGGCCACCACGGCCGCATGGAGGCGAGGCTTCAGGACCTTCTCCAGGAGTTTGCCGGCTGTGTCGAGCATACACAGCGGTCTGTACGACCCAGGGGACCCTACAGATCCCTTGCCCTTGCTGATCAGCACAAGCCTAGCCGCCTTCCAGCGGGAGGGAAAGATTCCCGCTTTCAGGCAGGCATTGTACATATCCAGCAAGAGCCCTGGATGACTCGCCGTCAACGCCTTCAGCACCTCTGCTGGGAGCCCATTGGGCCCCGGAGCCTTCCTATTTTGCAGACTCCGCGAGGCCCCCACCAGCTCCTCCATTGTAAAGGGAGGAGCCTCGAGTGTCTCGCCGGTCGCACGATTTGGCTCCAGCGGCTGAGTGGGGAAAAGGGCATCGACGATGGAACGGACTGTCCCCGCTTCAAGGGGGGCCCTCTGAGAGAACGCCCCCAATTTGCGGAGGACAATCCTATATCCCAATCCCCAGGGATCATCATTTAGATCATCCCCCAGCCGCCTCCAGCATCGGTGTTTACTCACCCTGATGGCCCTACGAAGGTCCCTCTTCGCCACTTTGGCCTCGGCGGATCTGCGGGCTGCGTCTGGATCGCGTCGGTCGACTCGTTGAGCCAACCGTCTGAGGCGGAGACACTTCCGCCTCATTTCCGCGATCTCGTCCGTCCACCAGTAGGCAGGACGTTGCCCCTCCCTGTCGGACCTCTTCCTCGGCACGGCCTCCCGGCAAGCCCGGCGAATGAGACCCATCATCGAGTCTACCACCCGCCGGGCCCGTTCGGGAGGAGGCAGTTCCTCCGGAACCCCTTCCGCAAGTCGCTGGCCACGTGTGATGGCTAGGGACAACCTTTCGGCGTCCATTTTAGCGACATTCCATCTGGGCGGGCCTCGGCACCATACCACGCACGCGGAACGTGATATATTGATGGTCGCTGACTGTATAGTCCTCGACCACCCGCCAGTCCTGCACCCGTGCAGCCAGACCCTCCGTCGCCAGGGAGACATCAATAATTGTCTCCCTGTATCCCGGACGCCGAAAGGTGGACGTCGAGCCGGTGTTTAACACTACCAGCCCGAGCCTGGATGCAAAGTCCAGGACTCGTCCTCCACGCGAATCCGGTCTGGGTTCACCCCACTCCAAGGCCTTCGCGTTGAAGTCCCCAGCCACCACCAGCTCCCCACCCATGCCGCGGACCGCGTCCTCCAGACCATCCAACTTGGTCTAGAAGTCGGCTATCGGCTCGTTTGGAGTGAAGTAGCAGCTGACATAAGTGACGTCGCTGCTCTTCACCCAAACGAAGCCGGCTCCCGCGCCATGGCCCCCGACACCGAAGCGTCGCAGATCCGGGACGCAAACTGCTGCCGTGCCCAGGTCATCCCGAAACCATGTTGGCTCGTCACCGTCCCGATATTGCTCGCTGATGAGTACTACATCAGCGCCCTTCTCGAGACGGATTTGAGCCAACAGGTCATGGGCCGTCCTACTCCTGTTCAAGTTGCCCTGAAGCACAGATACCATTACTTATGTTTGGCCTGGCTCAGGGCATCACGGAAGACCCTGCAATCCCCCGACCCCGCAACATGCCGCCGTGCTCCGGTCTTCCCCGCCACCTCCGGGCAGAGGAAGCACTTCGGCTCAGCGGCACAGCCCTTCGCGGAGTGACCCGCCCCCCGCACCGGAAACAAAGCTTGCTGCGGTCTGGGCCACCGCAGGCCTGGCTTTGGTGTCCGTACCCAAGGCACTTGAAGCACCTGGGCACGATCACCCGCCTGCGCAACCTGCAGTTAACCCATCCGACCTTTAGCCTGGCCGCCTTGAGCAGGACCTTCGCCGCCGCCTCATCGAGGTCCACTATGGCCATCCGCTGGCCACGGCCGTTCGTGCGGGTCAGCGTAACCCGGAGGTGGCCTTTATAGCTTCCGAGGTCCCTCCTCAGGGCCTCTTCCACCTCCAGCGCGGTCGTGCAGCCGTCCAGCTCCCTGATCTCGAGGGAGGCTCTAGGGACCAGCTCCTTGACCGCGCTCGCTGACCCGACCGCGGACCTAAGTGCAGCCGAGAAGGCTGCCCTTGACTCGGGCGTCGGCCTCGACAACTCGAGGAGTACCTCTCCCGCCCTGGTCTGCCGAACGGTCCTAACCTTTACCCCGCAGCTTTCGGGGTTGACCGCTCTGCGAACCGTGCTAAGCACGTCCGCAAAGGTCTTCCCCTCCGCGGGCTTAAGAAGGACCGCCTCCGGCCTGGTCCTCCTCGCGGGAGCCTCCGGCCGGAGCAGCACCGACGCCCCAGTCTTCGCCTCCTTGCTGGTTACGGGGGTTCTCTTCTTCGCTTTCTCAGCGCCCGTCTCCGCACTCCTGCCACCATCCTTGGCTGGGCCAAGCTTAGCCCTCCCGCCTTTGCGGACCACCTCGGTCCACGTCGGGGTCGGCTCCGCCTTCTTCCTCTTTTCAGCCTTCCCCTCCGTCTGGAGTGGTGGGCTGGTGGCACCCCTCTTCCCAGGTGGCTTCGGCGACCGACCTTCAGCCGGGGCCGCCTATGGCATGGTCAAGGGCGCCGACCCGGTCTGGGTGCCGACAACCCCCGTCGGCGGCCTCTGTGGAGGCAAATCGCGGCGGATTTCGGCGCACAACCTTCTGGGCTCCTCCAGCCCATCCAGCGCCTCCTCCAACAGCGGCAAGCCGTCTTTGACGACTTTGGAGATGTTGGGCTGCTTTTTCAAGGCAGCCAACATCTCCCGAATAACCACCCTCATCTGGAGGAAACAATTCTCGAGGCTTTCCTCCACCGCCGCCAGCCTTGTCGCCAGCCCAGCCGATCTTGGGAGAGGCGCTCTCGGCCTACCACCGACCGCCTCTCCCTCCCCCAACTTCGACCGCGAATAATCGCCAGTCCCCTCCTTCGCCGCCACCAGCTTCCCAACCGGGGTGACCGTACTCGGCGAAGGAACAACCTCCCCCGCGGACCCCGAGAGGTCCACATAACTCTCGCGTAAGTGCGCTCTAGCCACCGGCGTTTGAAGCACCGGTGACCGAAGCACCCGCGACTTTCTGGCGAAGGGATCAGCAGGCGAACTGCCGCTTCCCTTCTCCTTCCCAACGACACCCATCCCAATCGATTTATCTGTAAGTTCCATAATATATTACGTAATGGGTATAATATTTCCCACCTTCAGGCACGGGCTCGCGTTCTCGGACCATAGCCGAGGCAATCGCCAGCAGAAACGCCTCCCGCTACCCCCGTGCTCCATAGGGGAAAATTCTACCTCCAGCCGTCCTTTCCCCTCTTCGAACAGGCCCCGAATCACCAGTGACCTGCCTCCGAGGGTTCCATAGACCTTCAGAAGAACCCTCCCCTACACAGTTCCCGGCTGACCTAAGGATCAGCGCGGGTGTACTCCCTAGCTCTAGGGTGTGCTAATTCCTAGAGCCGCAGCTCCTCGGGGTTACGAATGCAGCAAAGAGGTGTGTTGGATCCCGAGTCCCGCAGGCAAACGTTCACCTCAACCTCCAGCTGCACCCCCTCCCCGGATCGCTGCATCGTCCGTGCAGGAGAATACACGGCCGGCTCTCTGCCAGGTTCGGGCGAGAACTCCGTTTGCATAGCGACACTGATGGATTCGGTGCCCCTATACGGCAGTAACCGTATACGGAACAAATATAATTATAGTAGCTTTAATAATAATAGGAGTATTAAATATGTCTATATATGATATGTAAACATAGAAGAGCAAAAAAAAATTAACATAATAAATGTAAACTCGGAGTCGTCTGGCCTAAAGCGGGAAGAAGTTATAAGTGACAACATACAAAATAACTTGTCGACAAACAAACTTCCGCAAATTCACGGAAATGCAGCACGACCAAAGCCCAGAACTTGGTAAGCAATAAATGGACTCAATATAGGTAGGTAGGTAGGTTGCTGTGGCTGCCTAGAAAGGCACACTTAGGCCAATTTTGGCCCATTGTGTTACCACATAGCACAGGGGACCATGGTTATTCGTGGGATTCGAACCCACAGCCTCTGAGACTGTAGGACAGCGCGCTAACAACTGAACTATCAGAGGCCCCTGGACTCAATATAATAAACAAGGCAACGACGTAACAGAACCAAGTAGTCAAGTGAAAACTGTTGACTAACTGAAGCAACCATGGCTCGAGGTAATTAGAACGCCGATCTTGCAAATTTGTTAAGTTAGTAACCATTACATATATATAAGAACAAAATGTTACAGTAAGTGAGTTGAATATTATAAGTTGTCAGAGTTAGACGAATAAACGTTTTTTTAGAGAGAAAAGTGCTTTTGTTGTGTACACCTGATTCACCTGATTGTTACGACGCAAGTTCCTCGTATTCCTTTATATTTTCAAGTAAATATTTAATTCGCATTATATGGTTTTCAAAACCCCTTACCCAGTAAATTAAAACCCGAACCTGTAAACCATATCAACAAGTATTGTCTCTTTGTTAAATTTAAAATGCAAAATATCAAAGTTAGACACAATTTGATAGCAAGTAAACAACTTTCGAAAAAAAAGTACTACGACAAAAATCGAAGAGCCCATGAATTTCATGTTGGCGATCAAGTCCTCCTGAACATAATTCAAGAAAACATAAACTGTCTCCGATTTGTGCTGGCCCCTTTGAGGTAAAATGCGTAGACAATCACGTAAACTGTACTATCCAAGTAGGAAAAAAAAAAACGACGCGTTTATAACAATCGTCTTAAAAAGTTTTAAAAGTTTAGGAAAGAATAGATCGGAAGACATCCAAAAAGTGCTATCAATACCGATACCTGTAGAAAAACCTTCAATTACAACCAGTCCCACAATAAATGCACAGTCTGTCTTCATTCCGCCACCCTTGCCTCTTTACCCAATGTTACTTTTTCGCAACCGAAAAATTAAAAATCCCCAGTTTACGTGCCAAAATATATATATAAAACATTAAATAAATATATATAATTAAGATAGGCATATTATAATAAAAGATGTGTACATATCATATTAAATTAATACTTTGGATTGCTATTAAACTGTTTACACGAAACATACAATGTATAGAGAATAAATAAATATATAAATAAAACGTATAAAAGATAAAAATATGCATAAATAAAAATGTATACGAAAGAAAATAAACGAACTAAACAACTAAAAAGTAAAAATAATGTCAAACCTTATATAAATAGAATTGTTTATAATAGAAATAAATGTAAATATGTAAAAACCATCTAGATATAAATTTTGCTCATGTAAAAAGAGGAAATATAAATAACAAGCCAAAGCAATAAAGTCAACCATAAAGGCATAAATAAAATTCTTTATAAGAAAAATAAATGTAAATATGTAAAAATCATCTAGATATAAGTTTTACTCATTTAAAAAGAGGAAACATAAAACCTATAAAAAATATATATATATATACTCGTATATCATCAATAGGCTAACGATAAATAAATGTAAAAAAATAAAAAAATTGTAAAAACTAAAGCAACAAGCCAAGCAATCTACCACCGTGAGTACCCAAAAACAATGATTTCTTTTTTTTATATTCAATTCAATTCAATTTTATTACAATTTGCTTTCGGCTCGTGGCCATACAAAAGGTGGGAATCCCCAGTTACAAATAGCAATAAACAACAATTATTCGATTACCGATTTACACAATGTACAAAATAAAGGTATGAAGTAACAATAAAAATATAAAATAAATATGTACAAGAAAAGGTTCTTGAAAAGGTTTACAAGAGTTTCTGAGATAGCTATATACAGACATTGTAAAAAAAAGAAAAAAAAAGTGGTGTAGATGGAGAAAGTGTGTAAGTATAATTGTATAAATAAGGCGTATCTAAAGAAAAAAGAGATTAGTGAGAAAATGGACGGAAGTTGCAGTATACGTTCCATTCGACTAGATCAAGATCAAATAATTACATCAGATGCTGAGATCTATTTTTAAAAACGGACGCTATGTCGAACATCAATTCTACGAGATTTTTCAAGGCTAAACAGATATCAGAGTTTATCAAATCCAGCCATGGTAAGAGTACCCCCCAGTACTTTTGTCGAATAACAGACATTTTAGAACAGACGAGGAGAATGTGAATAAAGAAGTTATCGACAGGGGTATTACAAAACTGGCAGAAGCCCGCGGTTGTTGGAATTTTTTCCAATTTGATATACGCGAATTTGTTTCTAGCCGAAGTGAGCCTGAGTTGTGAGAGTGCTCTCTTGCAGTCCATGCTGAGCTCGGTGAGGAAGTGGAATGCGCCAGCTTGGTTGTTCTGGATGTTCACGTGTGGGTAGATACATAGCGAGGTGGAACTGTCCCTGGCTGCGAGATCGAATTGGATGCTGTGTTGATGGGCTCTGGAGAGGAGCAGGTCGAAGTCGAGTGGTAGCATATGTGAGAGGTTGAGCCAGGCGTCTATGTTTCCAGAGTCAGAGAAGAGGCTTCGAGTTTGACTGACCCAGTTGTTTGTGTGCTCAGGGTTTGCGTTGGTAAGTTGTAGTAACTTTATGAGACAGAGCTTTGGGTAGCAATGCTTCGGCATCTCCATTACCTTGTTGATCCAAGTTGACACATGTTTCAGGATCATTGAGGTGATAGGGTGCATTCCTGCTTCCAGGCGGACTGCATAGGCGGGGTAGTTTTGTGGAAGAAATAGGACCCGTTTAAAAAAGGCGTTTTGCACCTTTTCAGCGATTTCGAGGTGAGATGGACCCCAGACAGGTGCACCATACAGCAGAATGCTAGCTACCAGACTACCAAATAAGCTCCGTATATCCCTCCAAGACGTGATCCTGAGTTGGTTTATCACTTTGATGGTTGCACCGGATGCTCGGCTGGCTGAATCGGCTGCGTCCCGGGCGGCGGCGTGCAATTTGCCGTTGTCAGTAAACCGAATACCAGGTATTCGTATTCTTTGACAACTTCCACCCTTTTGTCTCCAAAAGCAAAAGATGAGAACTTCGACGCCCTTCCTCCTCTGTTGAAGATTACAATATTTGTTTTCTTCACGTTGACGTTCAGCTTGTTGTTCTCACAGTATGAGTTGAGGGAGGCGAGTTTCTTCTTGAGTCCCGGGATTGTGTCAGCAAGAAGGACGATGTCATCAGCGTAGGCTAGGAGTTGGACTTCGGCCCTTGCATTAATGCTGAGACCTTTGCAGTCTGTTTTCTGGAGGTGTTGCTCCAGGTCGGCAATAAATAAGGCGAAAAGGTGTGGGCTGAGGACCTCTCCCTGCAGGACACCTCTCAACACTGCTACTGGTGTGCTGGTGCCGGAAACCGTTTTGACCGTTATGGATGCACGGCTGTAAGAGCTTCTCAGCACGTTTTGGGCTTGGCGCTGAGTCCAATGCGTCGCAACTTACACCATAGGATGTTGTGGTCCACAGAGTCGAAGGGGGCCTTGAAGTCGACAAAAATTGCGAATACTTTGGATTTTGGGGCCTGCAAGTGTATTTGAATCAGCGAGTGCAGCGTGAATATCTTGTCCAGGCAGGAGCGATGACTCCTGAAGCCAGCTTGGAACTCCGGCAAGAGGTTGTTTTTCGCACAGAAGTTGGTGATTCGCCTGGTTAGTACCATCGTGAAAATCTTGGTAATGCAGTTTATCAAGGAGATCAACCGGAAGTTTCCAGGAACCTTTTTTGTGGATCGGTGATATAAGAATCCTGCACCATGCTTCTGGAACTTCTTCTGAAATCAAGATGTGGTTGAAAAAGTAGGTCATGTGGAGGAGCCAGTTCTGGGGGAGGTTTTTGTAGAAACTGTAGTTGATGTTGTCCTGACCTGAGGCTTTATTTTCCTGACAGCTCTGTAGCGAGTAGATGACCTCAGAAATAGTAATCTCTGAGTCCAAGTCGGGGATGAACGCGCCGTGCGAGGGCGGAATACTCTCGCCGGTGATTAGAAAGGCCTTTGCCAGGTAGTCAGTCCAGGTGTTGCTGTCTATTGTGCAGGGAAGAGAATAGGTGCGCCTGTGTGCGTTAATTACATTCCAAAAGGATTTGGGGTCACGAGAGTCCTCTCTCTGTGTGAGTCCTTTTCCCTTTGGTTAGCAATTTGAATTCTCTTTTTGCAGTTATAAATAGGGCGACTAGTTCGTCGCTGTAGTTGGATTTTTTGGCGTCCCTGAGCGTGGAGGATATCAATTTCTTTACAGCCTTGCATTCCCGGTCGAACCAAGGCTTGTCTGCAGATGACCCACCCTTTAGCAACTTTTCTTTCCACATTCCAAGCCCCTTGGCGGTTGCTAGGATGGTAGACAGTAGATTGAGGTTCAGACGATCTACATTTCCTTTGATGTTAGCTACTACAGCTATCCATTGCATCATGTCAGCGTATTCTAGTGCAGCAGATGGTTTCCAGAGAAGACGAGTGTCCGGTGTCGCAGGGAGTTGTACGTTTGATCTCGTTTGGCTGAGTGTCAAGACAACAGGTAGATGATCCGACGCCAAGGGCCAGTCCGCCACTTGAAGGTCAAGGTAAGAGGATGTTTTGTCTCGGGGACACCAGATCAGGTCAATCACGCTTCGTCCTCGGGTGCATACAAACGTGTGATTTGCAGGTTGGTCGCTCGGAGTTCTGCCATTCAGAACCAGGAGGTCATTGGCTTCCATCAAGGCGACCAGGCTCTTCCCTCTGTCATTCAGGGTCTTGTTTTCCGAGACACGGTAGTGACTAAACCGGTGCATAAGTATGCACTCATCTAAGGAGTTAAGCTCACCAATTCGGCAGTTGAAGTCCCCTCCGACGTAGTAAACAGCGTCTGCGTTAAGAGAGAGGATGGTCTGAAAGGCGTCCTCGAGGTCTTGAAGGTAGCCCTCTAAAGGTGTAGAGGGGGAGAAGTATATCAAGATCACGTAATAGTTTGTTGTTTGGGACGTCACTTGGGTCAGTATGAGGTGTGGCAGGATTTTGATCGGCGTGCAGCTCAGTGCACTCGTGTCGTATAGGATGGCGAGGCCACCGCGAGGGCATCCAGGGCCTTGTTGGTTCGTTGACGGCGAGACTATGACTGAGAATATCCTGAGAGCTGGAAATAACAGAGAACTTTCAGTAGACAGCGTTTCGCATATGCACCCAACATCGTTTTCCTCAGCTAATCTGTCATGTCTTGGAAATTACGCAGTCCGTGGCAATTCCAAAAACTCAGCCTCTGATGTGGGAGTCGGGCTGGAAGGTGTGGTGACGAGTTGGAGTGTACCTCCACCGGCTATAAAGATTCAGGGTCTTGGTTTGCTGTCGGGGGGGTCCACTGGTATGGCATTTTGTTTGTCCCCCTGGGATTGACGGCTAAAGAAAGTATCCAAATGAGGAGTCAAGACTAAGTTCTTCTTCTTCTTGGCAGAAGGAGAATTTTTGGTTGATCTGCTTCTCTTCTTGGTAGACGTTGGGGTTCCCGTGTCCATGGTGAGATGCACCGGATGGGGTTTAGTTGTATCTACAGCTTGTGAGGGGGTTTCCAGAAGGTCAACAATTTCCTCCTGATTGATCTTCTTACCCCGGAAGAAGATGGATTCCTTTTTCATGCGGACCTCCAGTCCGGCCTCTTTAAGGAGGCGGAAGGAGTTTACCGTTTGGCGCCGGTTTGCACGCTTCTCCGGGAAAAGGTCGTTTGAGATTGCCAACTTCAGTCTCTTGATCTCGACCAGCTTAGTGAAGATCAGTTTGACCCAACGTGATGATACAAATTTGATTATCACCGGTCGGGTCCCAGGTGTTCTTGAACAGAGTGGCTAAGGTCTTGTAGATGTCTGCGTTCGCTTCTGGTACGTCTTGAATCTTGTAGAATATGAGATTTTTCTCGCGTGCCCCTTTGTCAATATCGGTTTGCAACTTCGAGATAGCTTTAGAGTTCTTGCGAACCTCTTTAACGGTGCCTGTATTTTCTTTCTTCATTTCGTTAATAGATGTAATCAAATTTTCGTGTGAAATTGTGAGATTATCTATTGCTTTTTTGATATCATCTAACGACGACATATTGAAGCGAGTTGCGAGTGACAGCACAGTGAGGGGAGACCTTAAAGGCGACATGAAACTAGGTTAGTGGCTCCAGAGCCGGAGCAGAAGTCACGTGAGGTGGAAAGCAGTAGCTGACAGGTGCGTACATACAAACCCAGGGCCCCGTACCCCAGTCCAGACGAGATGTGAGGTTACATGCAAAAGGTGTTCTGGCGTTGAAGATGGTGTGCTCCAGATGCTGCTGGAACATGTAGGAGGTGCAGAGTGGACAGCGACGAGTAGATTTTCAACCATAGAATCCTCAGTGTTGACACATGTCCAAGGTCCAGTTTGAGGTTAGGTCTCCCGGCAAGAGTTTTAAACAAAGATTTCAACGTCCGTGCGCAAATTGCAACTCAAAAAGCAGGTAGAGTGCAACCCTTGCACTTATCTAGAACAGACTCGTGAACATAACGTGAACCCATTTATTTAATAAAAAAAAAGACTAATTTGACGGGTGAAATTAAAACATTTATCCCTCCTGACAGACGCCGACCAACCGAGGGCCAAAAACAATGAATATAAGTATATAATAAAATAAATAAATAAAATTGTTTATAAGAGAAATAAATACAAATATGTAAAAACCATCTAGATATAAGTTTTTCTCATGTAAAAAGAGGAAATATAAACCCAATAAAAAATAATATATATACAGTCAGTAGACTAAGGTTGTTGGAATGTAAAAATGAATGTTAAAAAAAAAAATTGTAAAAACTAAAGCAACAAGCCAAAGCAATAATGTCAAGTATAAAGGCATAAATAACATTTTTTATAAGAGAAATAAATGTATATATTAAATATTGTAATGTATATGTAGATACAGAAATTAACGTGACTGTGAAATATGCTAGAAGTTCGACTGAATAAGCAAACAATAGTTGGCAAATACGTCCACTCAATTAGACAAGTTGGCACACAATGCGTGATCATTTCAATTATTAGACATTAGCAAACTTGCCCGGTACAATTAAGTGGAGGAAAGGATCACACTAACTAGGCTGATTGTGGAAGTACTTCGCACGACGATCTTTTTTTTTACATTTCAGACTATTCCTTCATTTTGAAAGCGAATGAAAGCTTTGTCCGGAAACTTTTCGTCGGTAGTGTATATAACCCTACTCTTTACAAAATATATCATATTGTTATTCCCAACCATTCCCAGGAAAAAATACTTGTTATATATTTAGAAATTTAATATGTCTCATCATTTAAATTTACAGAAGGATTTTGAGTGCAAACATTTAATTCACTTTGGTGAACAATATTTACATCGAAAGATTTTCCAATTTCACCTTTATTGGTAATATAAAAATTTCCATCTTTACTGATATTCTCCAGTATAGCATATTTTAAATGATCGATTCGATGCGGCATGTATATGATGTTAGAATCCAGTTCCAAAACAACTTTTCTAACATACTGCTTCGTTGTACATTTCCGCGTTTCTATTATCTTCTAGAGCTTGTTTATGCTCATATCCCTCACTCTCAATATTTCCTTGTAGACACAATCGTTGATCTTACTCACTACGCTATTAATTGTTTCCTTTTGCTTTGCCATTATTTTCTAAAAAAACAGAAATGGCATTCACCGTACTTGGTCTTAAACTAAACACTTCAGTAAATAAACTGCCTTTATATACCCAAAAAATTCTTCTCCCTTAATTTAAAGTTCACCGATTAGAGAATAATGAAAACTTATTTTAAAAATAAAAACTTGTGTCAGTCTAAAATTCTACGAAATATTTGTCGTAGATTAATATATTCATACTATCCAAAATCTTCAGTTGCTATAAATTGAATAAAACCAATTTCTTTTTCACCTCTGTACATACAAAAAAATTCTTATATTTATATATTTTATTATAAGCATAATTTCTTAAAATATGTTCCTGATGTTGAAAAAATCCCTTTACACATTGATGTTGCAAACATGGCGTTAATCTACTATTTTCAATATTTATCTTAGTACATAATTTACAAATTTTTTTCTTAATTATATTCGCCATAGGAATATTTAATATTTTTCCCTTACTGCTAACATATTAGGTACAAACTGATAAGAGAAACTATCCCAAACAGTTTCATTGCAATAATATTCATATACCGCTTAATCACAATAGTCTGAATTAAACTTACCTAATATTTGTTTTATTTATTTGCGCTTAATACAAGCTACATAAAAATAAGGACTTAAAAAAAATTAACTAACAAACTTAGACTTAGAAATTAATTAACAAAAATAAAAGATGAAAGAAGAGTAGGGAAAGGGAGTGGGCGGGCAAAGCTTTAAGGGGGGTTATTAAGGCATTTCTTGAGTGATGCCTTACTCAGGTGGAAATCAAAGGATGGGAGGGAGTTGGCTTTACGAAGCATACGCGTGAGGGGCTTAGAAAGGCCGTAGTTGGTGCGGTGGTAAGCAGGGCGAAAGAGAGGGGCCGAACGGAGGGTACGGGGATTGGTGTAAATGGGGACCCGTTGAAGAAGAGAGGGACAGTCGATCTCGCCGATAAGCAACTGATGAATGAAGGTAATATCGGCGAGGTCACGCCGCTTCCATAGGGGCTGCAGGTTAATAAGTAGGAGGCGGTTTTCGTAGGGCGGAAGATTGTGAGGGACTGACCAGGGAAGCTCACGAAGAGCGAAACGAAGGAACCTGCGTTGTACAGCCTCAATCCTGTTTATACTGTTGGATTGGGAGGGAGACCAAACTTGGCTAGCGTACTCCAGGAGAGGTCTAACGAAGGTGACAAAGAGGGATTTGGCAACATAAGGGTCGAGAAACTCCTTGGACCAGCGCTTCACGAAGCCTAGCACGGAGTTGGCTCTTGCAATCACATAGTCAATGTGTTCGCGAAAGTTGAGTTCGCTATCACAGATGACCCATAGATCGCGAAGAGAGGAGACGGAGGGGATGGGTTTGCCAGACAAACGATAGACTCGGGGGGGGAGAAGTAGGGCGTCTGCGAGAGTAAGTGATGGATTGGCATTTGGAGACGTTAAGCTCAAGAGAGTTTTTTTGTGCACCAAATGCTAAACTGGTCGAGATCGGTCTGAAGAAGACAGGGCTCAGAAGTAGAGGATATCCGTTTGGAGATTTTCATATCGTCAGCGTAGATGGAGAGGTCTGAGTGCTTGATGACACACTCGACATCGTTGATAGACAGAATGAAAAGCAACGGACCTAAATGACTGCCTTGGGGGACCCCCGAGTTGGCTACAAAAGGGCTGGAGGTAGAGGAGCAAAAAAGGACCCTATACTGGCGATGTTCGAGATAGGACTTCATCCAGGAGGAAAAAAACTGATTAAAGCCAAGGGAGTGAATTTGAAGAGGATTAAAGCGTGCGAGATTTTGTCAAATGCCTTAGTGAAGTCGGTGGCGATGACGTCAACCTGGTTGCCTTTTTCAAGGGCACACAGGGTACTTGAGATGAAGTCGGTAAGGTTCGTGACAGTAGACCTGCCCCTAAGGAAGCCATGCTGGGACGGGGAAAAAATGGATTTGCAGTGAAAGAACAAGCAGTCGTAAACGATGCTTTCGAAAAGTTTAGGTATGGTGGAGAGTTTAGCAATAGGGCGGTAGTTGGAAATCTCACTCTTACAGCCCTTCTTATGGATGGGGATGATAAAGGAGTCCTTCCACCTGGGAGGAAAAGCTCCTTGGGAGATGGAGAGTTGAAAAATAAAGGAAAGGGGGACGATCAGGTGTTGGGCGCACTCTTTTAGAATAACAGCGGGGATACCGTCAGGGCCAAGGTTATGGTCGGAGGGAAGGGCAGCAATGGCGGAAGCAACCATTGTGGGATCGATATTAATGGAGGCAAGGGAGGTCTGAGGACGGGAGGCCATAAAGTGGAAATAGCTAGTGTCGGGCTCGAAAATAGGCTCACTGAAGGACTGACTAAAATGGTGAGCAGAGAGATTACCTATTGCATGGGGGTCGGAGGAAGAATTGCCGTTGAGTTTAAGAGAAGAGGGGTATCCGCTGGATTTCCTTTTGATATTAATAAATTGGTGAAGACGTTTAGGATCGGAGATGAGGGTAGACTGCATATGACACAGATAGTCATGATAAGAAGATTCACTACGAGCGGAAAAGAGGGAAGCCGCGGTGAGGTAATTTGAGAGGTCATGATCGGAACGAGAAACTAGGTAGGATTGCCAAAGTTTGTTTCTTCTGTTCCGGAGGGATCGAAGTTCTTTATTATACCAAGGAGGGGAGGAGGCATGATCTCTGCGGGGTTGATAGGGAAAAGATTGGGCAATGCAGGCAAAGAGTTCGGAATAAAAAGCGTCGAGGGCATCAGTAACGGAAAGCTGGGATTTGGGTGAGAGGGAAAGAAGGGATGACTGGGAGAGTAGGTAGTTCAATTTGCCAAAGTCGCCTCCACGGAAATTGAATTGGTAGGAGGTCTCAGAGGTAGAGTGGAGGGGAGGGGTCACGAGACCAAAAGTAAGAAATAGTGGTGGGTGATACTCGTCGAGAGTAGAGAGAAGGTGGGAGCTCTGAGAAACAACCGAGTTGACAGGGTCAGAGGAAAAGATAAGGTCGAGCTGTCTGCCCAGATTATTAGTTATGCCGCTGACTTGGTAGAGACCGGAGTCGGAGAGACGGTCGACAAATAAGGTCTCCTTGTCAGAGAGGGCATTGGAAGGGACAAAGTAGAGGTCATCGTCAGATCGGAGCCATTCGAGGCGGGGCAGATTGAAGTCACCGAGAACGATAACTTCATCATTGGGCCCAAGGGTACTGAAGATGGAGTCTATCGCGTCGGTGACAAGACGGTATGCCTCAAGTGGTTGGGAGGGGCGAATGTATGCACATAGTACGTACAGGGGTTTGCCAGAAGTAGAGATTTTGACGAAGACAAAATTGGAGAGGGAGGAATTGGATGAAGTGAGGAGGCTGGCGCCGAGGCGAGTGTGCACGGCAAGGAATACGCCGCGGTTGGAGGGGGTTGAGCCGTCGTCGCAAGCATCGGCGCGGAAAACTGAAAAAGCCGCGGGGAAAAGTTCGTTACTGAAGATACTAGGGGTTAAGTTAGTCTCGGTAAGGGCAAAGATGTCAAAAGGAAAGGAGAGGGAATTCTTAAAAACCGAGACGGTTTTAGTACGGAGGCCTCTGACATTTTGGTAGTACAGATCTATAGCAGATAGAGCAAGGATAGGTGGGGGGGAGAGGGTGTGGCGGAAGAGTAGGCGGGGGGGTTAGGAGGAATAGTAATTTTTCGAGTCGATTCGACTTTTTTGCAAATGGGAAATGCGTTTGGAGTTAAGGTAAGAGGCAAAGGCGGAAAAGTCGTCGGAAATTTGTTGGGGAGGGACGTCAAATGCTGTGTGGAATTTAAGGAAAAGCTGACGCAGGACAGTGGGGTCGGTCGGGAGTCCCTCGGGAGTCCCTCTTAGAGACTATGACGTTGGTACGAGTATTACCCTTTATGCAAATGTGATCTGCTTTGTCATGAAGGTAGGCTAGGAAAAGTCGCACATTGTCGTAAATCCTGCGATCGCGAAGGCGAGAAAGCAAGTAACGACCGTCAGGGGATTCAGCCGAAAGCCGAGTTAACTTCACGACCGGAGGGAGGAGAGGGTCAATAAAGGAGGGTTTATCAGAGGTAGAAGGGGGAGAGATCGAGGTGGAAACGGAAGAAGGGATTCGATCAGTGAGAGAGGGAGCGGAGGGCGTTAACGACGGGGTGCCCTTCTTAGAAATGGAGGGGGAGGAGACAGAGGGGGCTATAGCTGTTGCAGGAGGGGTTGGAGTAGAGGGGTTCAAGGTGTGGGAGTAAACGAAGTTGGGGTACTTTATTGGAGTAGCTTGTTTAAAGTTTGGGAATAAGCTAGCTTTAAGTTGCCAATTACTGGAGTTGCTGGCAGGGGGAGGAGAAGATTTACGCTGGCGAATGCTGCGAGGTTTGGGCTTAGAGGGAATGGAGTTGATGCTAATCTTAGGGGAGGAAGGGACTGGATTACAGATTCGTAAACTAGGTTTAGTAATAGATCTAAGGCGATTGTTAGAGTTGGCAGTATGGCTAGTGTTAGGCTTAGGTAAATTAGGGCTAAACTTAACAGACTTAGAGGACTTATTACAAAATTTAGAGATACGGACGTTACCTATAGAGATACTGCGGTTGGATGGATCGGTGAGAAGCCAGGCGTATTTTGAGGGGACAAGGACACGGAAACTATTTGGTTGTCCGGCTGACGAAATTTTGGTGCAGCTGACGGGGTGAAAAGAGAGGTGCTTCTTGAAGAAGTTCCGAACCCAGGAAGCATCAGAGAAACGCGGTGCACCATTTAAGATAAATGATGAAGGGTCGTCTTGAACGAGGAAGCTGTTGTTGCATAGTTTAGAGATCCGGTGAGACCAATCCTCTTTGGTCCACGTTGTGCCGAACATTTCAATCGATGGAGCCAGGGCAGAAGGAGGTCCCAGTTCTGGTACAAGGTGGGGGGGGGGGGGCTCGAAGCGCGTACCGGATGGGATGTTGGTTCTGGGCGGACCACGACCGGAGCAGCAGGAGGAGCAGAAACAGCAGGGCGGGCTAGCAGATTTTTAACATCAGCGCAGAGTGAGCGCACCAGATCCGAATTGTGTGAAGAGGAGCAATTCCAGGAGCCAACATCAGCTTTGAGTTGCTTGATACTCCGCCGTAGATCGTCGATGACGGGCAGCAGAGAGGACGAACCAGGTGCAGTGGGCTGGGTAAGGTCGGAGAGGTGTTCACGCAGGTCATCGATAGAAGAGGAAACTGAAGATAACATGGTACAGATGGTATGAAGTTTAGAAAGAAATTCAGATGAGCTGGAGCCAAGGTGTCCGGTTGAATCCAAAATCTTGTCTAACTTTTGATGGAGCTGGGTAATGTCATCAGATAACAGTTGAAGACCGCCGATATTGGAGAGAATAGAGTTGACCTTAGTGGCGATGATGGTTTGCTCGGAATAAATCTTGGTGGCGAAAGAGCTGATAAAATGTAGTACGTGGCAGGGTTTGATGTCGACACACTCTTCACAGGTGATCAAGCCATTAGGGTTGATTATGGTTCCACGTTTGAGGCAAGAGGCGTGAAAGGCGTGGTAACAAACACCCAAACACTCAATCTTACGATCGGTGATGGGGGCTGAGCAGATGTGACAACTATCCATGGTGAAGAAAAAGTTGAGATGGAGATGTTGAGAGCCACTGGATAGACGGGGCAGGAACCAGTAGTGGAGCGAAGGGGCAGGTTTGCGTCTTAGCTGATGATGGGGTTGTGCAACCGATGGAAGATCGAGATGATGAAGTAAACAAGACACCTGTCAAAAGCAGTCCAGCTGAGCAGCACAATCAGGGACAGGAACAAGGAACAGGACGGCACGGACAAAAGACGGCGAGAAAGACGAGGCGGAACGGAGGACCGAAGACGGCGGCGGAAAAAGCCAAGGCGGAAAGGCGCGGTCGGGCAAAAAAACAAATAATAGCAGAGCGATAGAGAAAGACACGTCAGTACACAATGAGTAATGTCGAATATATGTCGAATATTAAACCAAATTTTTAATGCTAAATATTTTAAACTAAGCGGGTTGATCACACGAACTTGCATAATTTCATTTTGCTCTGGATAGCAATCCGCTCACCTTCGGTTAAATGTACGCAGCGTCGACGAAGTGTACGTACGTTGGAAACTTAATCTACTGCACAAGTAAATATATCACTCTTATAACTAGTGCCACCAGGAATTACAAATATAGCACTTAATCCAGTTTTCAGTGAAGGAATCTTCGTACTTTTCTCAGCATGACGAACAATACTTAGAAATCTAGATTTGACGATTGCTTTTTCTTACTTTCGGTAGTTTTATCTCTCCTAATATATTCTTCTTATTTGACTTATTTTTGGTTTCAATGTTCATGTTTGGTTTACGATTTTTCTTTGATTTTTGGTCGGTTACTCTGGGTTTCCCTTCTAAAATATTTTTAAATGGACTATTAATGATTATTTGCGACTTACTGATATTTTTGCGTCGTGTCTAAATGATAATGGGATTATTTGGTTTAAGAAAATATAAAACTTATAAGTGTTCGAAATGTTACCAAGAATGAAAAACCAGGAAATTCGTTTTTTCTGAGTTTCTTCTATCGCATCCCCCATTAGTTCAGACAAAGTGACATGCAAGTTCAGTGGGCGGTTCATCAAAGCAAAGCATACCCTACAAACATTAAGCCAACAAATAGAGAAATTCTGGAGAACAAGATAAACCACTACACAAATCCCTCAGCCCTTAGAAAATAAATGTGAAAACTTCTTCGATCAGACCACGTGCCGATACTGCACATTTGTGGACCTCCCATTTAAGAAACATGCAGATTAATGAGCTAACTAATGGAATTCGCTCCACCAGTTATCAATATTGTTCACTATTTTGACCACCCAAATAAAGGGTCTTTCATTAAGCACTTCCTATCTTTAAATTTAAATAAAACAAAGTGTGTGAGATATCACCGAATTTTTTATTTCTTTGAAAGAAATGTGCAAAATGTCCAATGTGGCATGAGCTGTGTGGCACGTAACGCCATTCTGTTGAAGCCACATGTTATTGGTGCCCATATCATCCAATACAGTCCAAAAGAAGTTGGCAATAGCGCTAGCCGTTGACGGTGATGGCCTGATCAACGTCGTTCTCAAAGAAATAGGGAGCGGTGACGCCGTCAGTCCAAAATCCTCACAAAACAGTGACTTTGTTCGGATGCATTGGACGCTCTTGGATCTCATGTGGATTGGTATCGTCCCAAATTCGGCAATTTTATTTGTTGACATACCCTTTTCATTCATTCAGAAATGGGCCTCATCGCTGAAGATGATTTTTCGTTTACCTTCAGCTCCTGGGTCAGTTGAATTTTGTACAGGTGCAGGCCAAAGTCACGACGGAAAATTGGCCAAGTTGTGGTCTGCGAATAGCCGAGTTCTTGTGAGCGACGCGAAATCGACTGCCTCGGATTCTCCTGCACACTCTCACAGACAGCGGCGATGTTTTCGGTAGATCTTGCGTTTCGTTGACCTACGAGTGTTGGTTGATTGTTTACTGAACCAGTGGACTCAAATTTATCTGCCACACTGCGAATAGTCCTCTCGGTAGGACGATTATGGCGACCGTAAAATGGGCGAAGTGCGCGGAACGTTGCCCGAACAGAACATCCATTTAGATAAAATAATTTTATCATTTGCACATGTTGTTGAACGCTATATCCGTCCATGGTAATTTGGCAAAACAGACTGAATAAACAGCCAATTTGACAGATGTAGATTCAACAATATGGCCGCTATCAACTGTCAAAGTTCGGAAGTCCCTATTGGAAGACCCTTTATTACTACTGGCATCGAATTTTTAGCGCATGCAGTTATTTTCATTATAAGCGAATTAGTCCAAAACTTATTACAACCCAACAATAACAACTGGTGATCATTAAGGCCCATCTTCGGTAATGCTTGAAGCTTCTCCAGATTGGGAACAACATATTGCTACTATGTACATACAAGTACTTTAATGATCATTTTGAAAATAAACATAGAGAGGAATTTGATCTTTTGAAGGTGCTCCCGATTCCGTTTCTATTCACCGACATCTTCCTTAACATAGTCCCATCATCTCCATTTCTGGTAGTGAACCTGCACACACATCAGTATTGTGCAATAGCTGACCAGGACTTCCAGACATGTGTATCCATTCATGAAAACGATCACATGTGCCAGCAAAATCAGCCAATATATCAGCGGGGTGCGAACCAAAGCTCATGTGAAATGGACCTAATAAACGACAAACTGCTTCGATCGACCTGCAGAATTGAGGTAAGACTCACAATGGATACAACTCAACAATCCAAATGAGTGGATATTCTATATAAAAAAGGCAGAAATTATCAATATTACGTGTGGTAGCGATGTGACTTCAAAAAATTTTTAAGGGTCTGTAGTCTTAAGGATGAATGGGAGCTGGGTCATTAAACAGACACGTCATTATTCAGAGACACAATATTTACCCACTAGCACCCGGCCAGCTTGCCAACTCAGGATGTCCATCAATATGCTATTGCGTATATTGGATCGCCAAAAGCTGTCTACGCTCTCATCTATACACAGGGCAGACCATTTATAATTTTGAATTTAATTCTACTAATTTTTATCCTTTTCTTTCTTTCTTTCTTTCAGTACAAATACTTAAAATAAGCTTATTACTAATTTCGCAATATTTGAACCTTAATTTTTTAACAACAAACAATTGTAAAGACTATTACACTCAAATTTAAACTGAAGCAGAACACAACTCAGCAGCACGCCCGATGGTGCTCAAGTAACGAGTACCGCGATAATAATGATCCCCATTCCCGAATCTGCCTAACCTTTAATACCTCTAACCTGGTCCTAATTACCATAAATCCTTTGGCGCCTAAACTATGCGCATGCTAGGACATGTTCAATTAAGAAGGTGCCTGTTTCCTATTTGTTCGTTGCACATGTGCGAAGGGCTTTATGGCCATGCACAGGGAACCTATGCTTCCCTTCTTGGAATTGCACAAAATGTGAATCGTACTTGTCAAAAGGTGTTCAGTTATTGTTTTTCCCTTTTAGCACTTAATTACGAACAAAACTCTGTGCCGATCCGTCTGAGTTATTTATTACCACAGACATTCGACGCTATTTGCAGATTATCATAATGCTGCTCGTCCTTACAAACACCCGTGCTGCTGAGAAGATATGCTATAATCTTTAATTTACTTATTCAAGACCAAGCGGGATTTTCCTGGTTTTTCCGTGACCCTTACAGTTCGGCCAACCGACGACAACACTGTCCCCAGTGTTCCCTAGTTACACCACCCACATAGATCCCATTTGATATGTACTCAGGCTAGTTACTCCACTAGCTTCAAGTGGTATTTACTAATCCAATACCACATTTGCCTTCCTTTGTTAAACCACCAACCCCTTTCTCTCTTTTAATTATACTTCTGTAAGAAATTACCATTTCCTTGCCAACAGCTACACCACTTGCCCACTTTATTTAATCTTCATATGACACAACTATTCTCTTGAATCTCCGCTACTGTCCGAGCTATCGTCCCAGTCCATATCTTCCAATGCACACCATCGTTTCAATCGTTCCGCTGTTTGGACTGAACTGTAAGGTTTTTGACTTATTTGTATTCCTTCTGTATCTCCAATCACATAGCGACCGTGATCCAGCACCTGCTTTACCTCATATGGTCCGCAGAATCGGGGCTGAGTCTTTTTGGGTTGTCCTGTCACTTGAATTTGGTCTTTGACCAATACAAGATCACCCTTACTGTAAGTTTGAGGGGCGTGCAATTTTTCATTCTTCTTCACTGCTTGGTTTTCCTGGGAAAGTCTCATTTCCTGAAGAACTCTTTCTCTTACTTCTGAAAGTGGAACATTCTCTTCCGGATCATCTTCTTCATCTTCATGTTGTAAAGCCAAAATAAGTTTGTTATGTAGAACATTCCTTGGTTTGTATGAGACTAGTAACTCCTGCGGCGTCTTCCCTGTTGTTGTCTGCTTCATTGAGTTCAATGCCCATTGTATCCCTTTTACGTGCTCGTCCCAATCCCTTCCATCTGGATCCTGACACATCGTTCCTATAGCTGTGCGGATGGTACGAAAATAACGTTCAATTTGGCCATTAGCCCTTGGTGTTTGTACAGCCGTGGGTACTTGTTTTATATCGTTATCATTGCAATATTTCGTGAATTCTTTCGAAGTAAACGCTGCACCTCTATCCGTAACCATTTTATAAGGAACACCAAAATACTGCACTATTTCGTCCATTGTCGTTAGCTGATCTCGTTGTTGTTTCCCGTGTTGGTCTGATAACTATAAACTTAGTGAACGTATCTATTATCCCAACCAGATGTACATTACCCTTCCTACTTCTGGGAAATGGACCCAAATAGTCCATGTGCACAGTGTGAAATGGTATGGCTTCTCGTTCTGGAGTATATATCTTATAATTTGACTCGTCTGGGCCTCGCTTATGGAACAAACAGTCTACACACGACTTGACATATTTTTGGGCTGCCTGTTTCATTTTCGGGAACCAGAATAACTTCTTCATGTTCTCTACAGTTCTTTTCCATCCACAATGTCCCATGTCATCGTGAGACATCTTCATTATACGCCATTTAATACCACGTGGTACCACAAAACGCTCACCTTCATCTGTTTTTTTAAAAATCCGCCCACCTCTAAGGATATAACTTCCCTTGATACCGTTCACATCATCACCACTTGTGACATTTCCTCCTAGAACCTCCTTTATATGCTATAGGTATTTGTCTCGGGACTGTAGTGTTGAGATCCAGTCTTCATTGGGTAAGGTAATGGCTAGGACCTTCGCAGCTACAGTTTCTGCTTCCTTAGGTTCACCTCCTAGTACTCGGCTTAGAGCATCCACATGGGCTAGTTGTCTCGCGGGCCGATACACAAGTTCAAAATCAAATTCAACAGAGTTTTAACCACCATCTAGCTATGCTTGGGATTAAATTCCTTTTCTCCTGTGTCAGCTTAAGTGAATTGCAATCTGTAAGCACTTTGAACTTCTTATATAGCAAATAATGTTTAAAGCGTTCTAGACTTTCAACCACTGCCAAAGCTTCAAGTTCGTAGCTATGATATTTATTCTCACAGTCCGTTGTAGCTCTACTAAAGTAGGAGACCGGCTTCGTTGTGCCGTTTGTATCCACTTGCGTTAAGATGCCTGCCAATCCAAAACTACTAGCATCAGTGTGAACTTCGTGTTCCAGTTTTGGATCATATAATACGAGTATTGGTCTTTTTTTTAACAATTCTTTTATCGTCTCAAACGATTTTCCAGCTTTTTCGGTCCATAAAAACTCCGTGTTCCCTTTCAACAAACAATTTAAAGGTCTTGCTATCTCCGCGAAGCCTCTAATAAATCTCCGGAAGTACCCCGCCAATCCTAGAAACTGTCGCACCTCCTTCTGATTTTCCGGTACCTTGTAGTTCGCAATCGCTTCAGTTTTCGCTTCCCCTGGTCTTATACCATTTTCTGATATTACATGGCCCAGGAAAGATATTTCATTGTCAAAAAATTTGCACTTTTCTAAATTCAAGGTGAGATTATTTTCCTTAAGCTGCTGAAATATTCTCGTCAGCAAGTTGAATCCATCTTCTATAGTATTAATAGCCACTAGAACGTCGTCCATGTATACAACAATTTTACCACCTTCTCTCGTATCGATTTGTCTAATTAATTTCTGCATCATTCGCATGAAAACGGCAGGTGAATTAGTAAGTCCGAAGGGAACCCGTTTAAACTCATAATGCCCATCTGAAGTGATAAATGCTGTATATTTCCGGCTCGACTCTTCAATGGGTATCTGATGGTATCCACTCATAAAATCTAAAGATGTAAAATATTTAACATTTGCCAATGAGTTAAGCGTCTCCTCAATGTTTGGAGTGGGGAAATGTTCACGTTTCGTTCTACTATTGAGTTTGCGATAGTCTATGCACATGCGGTATTCGCCATTCTTTTTCGGTACGAATAATACTGGACTAGCATATTCGGAAGTAGAGTATTGAATAATATCATTCTCCAACAATTCCTCAATTGTTTTATTTAGTACAGGCTTTAACCCATATGCAACTTTATATGGTCTATAGGTAATGGGTTTCGAGTTGTTAAGCTCTATTTTCATTTCAATCAAACTAGTCATCCCAAGTTCCGACGTATTTTTCGCAAAACAACAACGATATTTATTCAGCAATTCCTCCAGACGACTAATATCTTTTTGACCGATATATTTATTAGCTCGTATTTCATTTTGTCTGATTAATTCCATTTTGTTTATTTCCATCACATTCGACCAAGTTGGGTTTTGCTGTAAGTGAAAAGTTTTCCATGATTTCAATATTTTAATGTTAGGCCTGTCCATCGCATCTTTCCCTAATATCATAGGAGTGATTTGCACGTTATTGTCTACAACCATAATTTCCACGTCTAGAAGATCAATTTTATCAACCGTGATAGTCTTCCTTAATTTACCAAGAACTTGACATTGTCCTCCTGCAAACCCTCTTAGAGTAATGTCACATTTTTCCATCTTCCATTTCTTTTCTGTAACCAATTCTTCTTTGAGTGTAGTGCACTCGCTGCCCATATCAAGAAAAGCGGTAATTTGTACCCCATCTATGAATACTTGTTTGTGATATTCATCTTGTTCAATCGTGTCTCTAGAAATTCGCCGAACATTTGAAGTATTATTCGTTTTGCAGTCTTTTGCCAAATGTCCCGTCTGATTACATTTAAAGCATTTCCTCTCAGTCAGAGCATTCCTACAACGGTTCTCGCGTAATGTCCTTGTTTCCCACACCGGAAACACTTCCCATTCTTCTCGGAATTATTTACATCTGTTTTTACCGCAATTTTTCCCGCATCAGTTACCCGGCGGAACTTCATTTGTTGTCTTCCACTGTCATTAAAATTAAAAGTCCTTTTGTGCCCTCGATAACTCTCATGTGATAAAATTTGCCGATGCTTTTCCCGTTGCCTCATTTCATCGATTTTTTTTATTTGAACTAAAAGTTGATTTAAATCGGAATGATTCGCTGCGGTCAACATATCTATCATGCCCCGATCTCCTATACCAGATATGATGTGTGCCATTGTATCTTTTTCGGTTAAGTTGATGGAATTGGCCAAAGAGACTTCTTCTACGCATTCCTCTGACCTTTTCTTCCTTCGCATGATGTCTAGTAAAACTGAGGAATCGGTTTTACTACTCGGAAAACTTCCACAGAAGCGATTTTTAAATTCGCTCCAATTAACCATTTTCGACTGCCCTTGATACCAATGCCTCGCAGCACCACTTAATCGAAGTGACGCGTATAATATTAACATTTTATCCGTCCAGAAATAAATTTCAGCCAGTTGTTCCACGTTTTCCACCCAACTCTTGGCACAACTCATGGGTTTCGAGGAATCAAACACAGGAATGAGTGAGGACAGTTCCGTCATACTCACTTTCAACTGTCCTGTATCCCCCGCACTATTATTGGATTGAATAGACTCACCTGCACTAATGTTAACTCTACCACCTGTAGATGATTTTAACATTTCGAGCTCCCTTTTAAGCAGTGAGATTTCCCAGTGCAGCCGTTCGACCTCGGTCCTTGCTGGCTCTGCTCCTCCCTGCTCCCCATGCTGATGCGGCGTTATTTCCACGTCACTAGCACTGTACTCTAAAATTTGTTCACTATTTTCACTCATGTTTAGCACACACTTTGTTTACTTATGTTATGTAATTTGCCACTTTACTCACAATCCACTCACAATTCTATGTTTAATCACCAAAACTAACTTCTCAATCAAATTCACAAATCACTTAATTCTCTTGATAACTTCCACTAAATTTCGGGTAAATACCCCACACCTAAACTGTAAAGACTATTACACTCAAATTTAAACTGTAGCAGAACACAACTCAGCAGCACGCCCGATGGTGCTCAAGTAACGAGTAGCGCGATAATAATGATCCCCATTCCCGAATCTGCCTAACCTTTTATACCTCTAACCTGGTCCTAATTACCATAAATCCTTTGGCGCCTAAACTATACGCATGCTAGGACATGTTCAATTAAGAAGGTGCCTGTTTCCTATTTGTTCGTTGCACATGTGCGAAGGGCTTTATGGCCATGCACAGGGAACCTATGCTTCCCTTCTTGGAATTGCACAAAATGTGAATCGTACTTGTCAAAAGGGGTTCAGTTATTGTTTTTCCCTTTTAGCACTTAATTACGAACAAAACTCTGTGCCGATCCGTCTGAGTTATTTATTACCACAGACATTCGACGCTATTTGCAGATTATCATAATGCTGCTCGTCCTTACAAACACCCGTGCTGCTGAGAAGATATGCTATAATCTTTAATTTACTTATTCAAGACCAAGCGGGATTTTCCTGGTTTTTCCGTGACCCTTACACAATATACAAATTCTTCCATGTTCCAAATGTTAATTCAAATGATTTTGTATTTGAAAATTTATTAATATTTAGATTGTGATTTGAACTCAGCCAGCTTTCATCGGAATACTCTAAATAACTAAGTTTGAAATTCCCTCCTAACGACTAGGCTATATCTTTACTATTTACGGGCGATCATAACCATGTGATCTCCACTTCTCCACCCCGCCCCCCACCACCCCTGTTTACGCGCCTAGTTCTACAATATCCTTTTGGTATACTTTAAACCCTTTTTTAATCCTTTTTTCACAGAAATGAAAAAATATAAAACCCCCACCAAACCATCACAGAAGCAGGATGATGTCCAAGTAGAACCCTTGTAACAGCATTTTTCGCTTCTTAGCATAAATTTTATTTTTTGCTTGTTGCAAACTTCTTCAACGGCAAACATTTTCTCATTCGTAAATGTACAATTGCAAAAGCCGCTTACATCTTTCGATTCTTATTTGTTAAAGTAAAGAAGTTGTTAAAAGATGACCAGTTAACCGACAACAGGCTTCCATGAAATCATCCATTAAAAACCATCCCGAATGAATCTCCTACAACTTACACTAACAATTCGAAAATTTGGCTAATTTTTTGTTAGCATCTTGCGCAACGCTATCACTGCAACCCGATTTTCTTTATTATCCCAATCCATGATAACGAACCGAATGCTAAAGCTAAACTGCCTTGTATTCTAAAAGTAGTGCCAAATATATATACCGTACAACAAAGGGTTAATAGTTTATTTCTTTTTTTTAACCAACTTTCAAAGATAATTATGTGGAAGATTCTATATTCGTTGTAAACATATTTCAGTTTGTTTTATTATATGTAAGTGTGCACCGATTTATTTCAAAATTAATGATTCGTTTTGAAAAATTTTTATTTGCCTTATAAATTTTAACCTAACGTTGGGACCCGTTTTAATAAACCTACCATATGCTACTTCATTAAAACCTAGTACTAGATGAAAGGAAACTCATCCATTTACTGCAATAAATTCAAAAATCTATTGGACTTTATTTGAAAAACAATTTTTGAAATGGCACGATCTACTCATGTCCACAAGTTATTAATAAAAGAGCGTGATTGGCCACTCCAGCACTATGGATGATATTCTTGTACTGCCAGAATTGCTGATAATATGATGGATGGGTTCTGGGGCAGGTAAGGACTGCTGTCAGATTAGTCCCCGGATAACAGATAGGGAAAAATCCTCCAGTTATGGTATGTAGCTGCGAACATCCGCTTCGGCGGGGAATAAGCAATCTCAGACCATTCCGTTGATTACTGCCGTACAGAATCCATCGGAGTAACTACGCAAACGACACTAGCACTGGCTGATGAATCGCTGCGTGTGCCAGCTACTGCGAACGTACGAGCTCCGCCAGAAGAGGGAAAGGAGGCTGGTTGCTCGTCGGCTTCTCTTGAAGTCAGCCGGGCTGAGGGAGCAAGAAGCGGAACAGAGCCCTGAGAGCAGGATTTTTCCAGGGGGATGTTGGCTGCCTTAAAAAAGCAGCGCAACATCCCCAAAGTGGTGAAGGACTTGACAGCCTTAGAGAAAACGTTGGACGGCCTGTACGCGACTAGGAGGCTATGTGCCGAGGTTCGACGTAGACTACCCCTCCAGATGTCTGTGTTGAGGGTTGTTGGCATTAAACCGTACCAGTGGCCCCAGTCGGGACGGTAAGCGTCCAGAAATGACAAGAAAACGGAGTACCACCGGCTCATCAGTCCAGACGGAAGGGAAAGCTCGAAAAAAAAGAAAAAAAGCCGGCCCAGACCTGAACCGAAATGGTCCAGAAGGGTAAAGGGGCCGAGACTGCTGGCAGGGAAAGGTAGAGGAAAAGAAGGAGGAAAATAAGAGAAAGAAGAGAAAGAAAAAGAGACGAAGGGTTCGACGGCCAGAAGCTTCTGCGAGGTAGGGTCAGACCAAAGGCGGTCCTTCTAAGCCTACGGCGAGAAAGAGATAATTATTGACGTTTCCTGACAACACAGCGTTTAACTGCCAAAGTGCAAGACTGGTGGGTGATCGACAAAGATCATGAATTACTAGATGGGGCACTCGTGACGTAGTCCCTTATCTTTTTTCGACCTTGGTCCCCTTAGCCCACCGACCTTGCAGATTTTGCTAAAAGTGGATAGTAATAAAGGGCTCACGTGTGAGAGAAAGACAAAAATTTAGGGGGAAGCGGAACAGCAGCGCACACGTTCGAATACGTTTGGCCCGCATTTAAAAATGCACAATGAAAAAATGTAAGCAGCCCGCTTATATATATATATATGCTCTGAGTGTGCTACCTGCCTGTTCCCCATTCTCAATTCAGGATTTCCCTATGCTGGAACATTGCCTGGGGACGGCACTAACACCATGCATGCAAAGGCACACAGCGAGCCCAACAGATTGGCCCGCCTTTAAAAATGCGTGATAAAAATACGCTGCATTTTATTGCCTACACTGTAAGTGCTGTATGATGATGATGAGAATTTTTGGCTGCCTATTCTTATCTCTTTCGTTCTTATCGGAATTTAGATAAGGCATAGGAAGCAGTAGTTCTTTGCTACTTTCTCTAATGGAAAAATTTTCCCCAGGCAGTTTTAGAAGTTGCATATGGGTTAGAGCTTTAAGCTTGTATAGAGAGTGTCACATGTAGTAATTCATGATCTTTGGGTGATCGAAGACTACACAGCCAGCGATCACCAATATATCATGTTCCGGATGCATGATGTTATAGGGCCCCGGAGTGTACGGGTGGTTGATGTGGTGGAAGGGCACGCTTGGTGCGTTAGAGCATACATGGGTACACATATAGTATGACGGGTATACTGCAAAGGTCTTTCTTGGTTGGGTATGCCGACGACATCGCGCAAAGATGTCACGGCGGCTCAGATAAGGCTCAGTTAGGTAATGCATCAGAACAGTCAGTCCCTGGTTGCGCGCCCACGGGCTGGAGTTGACGTTGCCCAAAACCGAGATCGTACTTATTAAAAACACATTCTCTTACTCAGGGAAATGCGGATAGGGAACACGGAAATCCAGACTCAGACGGCAGTGAAAAAGCTGGAGATGAACCTCGATTCCGGGCTATCCTGCTGGGAGGAAATTAAAAACCGGGCGAATTAAGCGACTGTGTGAACGACGGCTATGGCTAAGATTGAAAGATCCAGATGCTGCAAACGGCGTCTGTTCCTCCGCATCGCGAATTCCTACCGCGTGATCTCGAAATCAACGGTATTAGTGCAAGGCTCATCCCTATTAACCTTAAAGCTAGGTGTAGTGGTCATCTCCGTTTTGGTTTCAATCTTAACTCAATTTTTACCACGAGCTTCTCTTTTTCGATTATCGTAATTCTTATTGGATTCGTTTGTTATGAATGAAAACTTTAGATGTATGTAGCCTTTGTTTGGCTGATTGTGGGCATGGCAGTGAAATTACTTATTATTGTACTAAAATGAAAAACACTTGATTTATATAAAAAAAAATATACATATTATTAATAAATGTGATTTATTGGACAATTATTGTATTTTAGTTAAAGAATTTGGAAATAAAAGCAAACTTTAGGATGATACAGCCCCAAATTTGTGTAATTAGATCATCAAATTTAAAAAGCTTCCAGGAATTGTTTATTTACTTGGCTGAAAGCGAAAAACAAAATCTTCCAGAGAATTATCAGAGAATATGTGTAATGTCCATTCAGTATTGTAACGACATCTGTCAAAATTATTCAGTGCACATCATCAGCAACATACAACATACACTTTTTTGTTTACTTGTTTGCCAGAAAAAGAACATATGCGGGAAGCTCTGCTTTTCTGCATAAATTTGCAGAAATTAGCTTCCGAATCACATCGAATGCTTGTGGAGGTCTATGACGAAAGTGCTTTACCGAAAACAACGTGCTTGAATTAGAATTTTTACCTGAGCGACAAGAAACTTGAAAATCGGCCCAGGAAGATTGACAACCATCAATTACAGACTCATTTGGACGAGGACGATCCCCAATCACAAAAAATGCTTACCGACCAACTGCGGTTACTCAAGCAGCCATTTCCATGTGTCTGCCCGAAATGGGAAAGGTTCGAAAGATCGGAAAATGTGTGATACATGAATTGAACGATAGACGGATCGAGCAACGATGCGAAATCTCACTCGCCAAGCAAAAAAAAAAAAAGTCGTACCTGCATCGGGTAGTAACTGGCGATGAAAAGTGGGTGTATTTCGAAAATTCTAAACGCAAGAAATCGTGGATTAATCACGGTCAGCTATCAACATCTTCGCCAAGACCAAATCGCTTCGGAAATTTGTTTTTGCTTTCTATGAAAAAAACATGTGTTTACTTGCTCAATAAATTGCGGATTTAAGCTTGCACATCAAATAAACATTATCAAGTCAAATAACGCTGGCAATAAGTTGCTTATAAATGGTTTTGGGTATAACCTTGAACGCAAAAAGGGTTACGTTTATATACATACATATGGTGACAGGAAAGAAAATTATATTTCGGTGCGTCCCAACTAATGTTGTAAAACGGGATATTGACATATGATATATAAGAAGCCAAGAATGCTTTCGCATGAACCTAAAAGTAGTATTGTTGATGTTCATAATACCAATCAAGTATTGAAAGACGACAGACGAGTTGTTTTGAGCCTTGTAGTATATACTTATCTGACAAAGGAGCTCAGAAGAAAAGAAAATATTCCAAAGAAATAATATTAAAGAGCCTGATACTTTAGAAAGTTTTGATATCTCAAATTCTTTACACTATTTGGAAAGTGAACAATTCATTCTATCAGAAGGCTAGTAGATGGCAAATTTTCACTACTAATGATGTGGTTCAAAAACCAGTAATCCTATTAGTTTTGTTTTTTCAAGTTCAAAATCCAATATGCTTTATATTATAAAAGTTTTTTTTCGAATGTTTGTCCCAACCCTAAAGAACCCTTACTGATTTTGAAAAAGGGATTGGAAATAGTATAAAATAATTTATCCCAGATGCGAAGTGCAGAGGATATTTGTTCCACTTTAGCTTTCTAGCGCAAGATTCAAAAGGAAGGTTTGTACTCATTACGAGAGAAATAAAGTATTAATCTTCATATTCGTATGTTAAATAGCCTAGCTTTTATTTAAAGCGATGAAGTTAATCAATATTTCAACAATATTTATGGCATGGCATGATAAAAATGCTAAGAAATAGACATCTGGTTTAAACAAATAAATAACTTGGAATGAATAAAATACAAAAATGTATACATCGTACTAACTCCGGGTATGTTTCTGGAGCGTGTTCAAAAACTTAACTATAGTTAATTATAGTTAACATGTGTCGTTCAAAAACTCGGAGGTTAACCAAAACATAATCACGAGCATAATTATTTGCCGCTCATTAACTATTTATAGGTAATTATGATGTAGTTTCATTTTAAACACACTCCTTGAGTATGATCAGCCCATGGTTAACAAACACATTTAAATGTAAAGAAGAAGACGAATTTTATGTATTCCCCGACAGTTCTCTTGGAGTGAGTTCTGAGTTTAAATAGTTTGCAAACAATAACAGAAAAACTTAAATATGAGATTTTTGAGGTGTAAAGATGGAGAGTTTTACGTCGAGATGTCTGCTGGTATTATATATGGTATAAGTTAAGAAACACCTTGCGGGTTTTGCTTAAAAAAAACTTTTATTTCTCGCTCTTAACGCGATTACAGATAACTTAAGTCTAAACTGAAGAGCAATCGTCGCTGAAGATCCAGGCTTCGCACTTGGGGTACAACAGGTGTCCCGGCCACGTGAGGTGTCGTCTTCTTCCCGGATTGCGTGAAAAATGATCGTGGGGTCGTCTGGCTGGTGGAGTCGGAGATCGTGGGAGCGTCTGGTTTTCTAGGGCCAGTTTTAGAAGAAAGGAATTTGATATAAACTACCGTGGGGGTGTTTTCCTTTTACAAGTTTCGCTCCGATTTCTGTATTGATTTGTTGATGATTTTCTGATGGGTACTCGTCTCCGTGATTGCAATGATGCTCTGATGGCTCTTGTTGATTGCGAATATTTTCGGGTGGTGGGTTCGCGGATAAGGCGATTTTATTTCTTCCTTTCCTGCTTAGGAGTATACAGATGATTGCAGTTATGATGATAATTCCATATGTGCCGTAATTTATTAGATCGGTCAGTTTTTTTTCAGCGTTCAATTTTGATATTTTCCTGGTGTTATTGAGGTGTAATTCGCGCATCATTTCTAGGGAGAGTACTTCTTCGATTTCTTCTATGTCTGGATTGTTTCGGAATAGTGGGGGTAGGATTTGGATGGTTTTTTGTTCTTGGGAGATGAATTTTTGATTGTTGATTTGGATAGAGGTGTTCCGGAATTTCAGGAAGTAGGTTCCTTTTAAATGCTCCGCCGATCCATTTGTGTTTATTGTTCCATTAAAATCGTTGGGTAGGATGATTCCGGGTGTGATTTCCTCGACTGAAGGAATATGGTGGCTGTTGATTTTTGTACATTTGGCCGCTTTGCCCCTCAAAAGTGCTGGTATGCATGATGAGTTGCTTACATCTACAATTTCCTTATTCTTACATATAGATAATTCATTAAAGGTGTTACAATTGTTTGGAATTCCGAAAAAGGTTTCCTTAGATCTTAAAATTTGGGAGAATTGTATTTTTTTAACAAAGTTATTGCTTTTAATGGGCCTAACTACAAGTTTGTCAAAAGTTGTTTCTAACGTTATGGGTACATCCATTATGTAAAATAAATGAGTGGAATTATGTGCTATTTTAACATTTATAAATTCTAACGCTTCTTCTATATTACTGTAAGGAATCCTGTTTCTTTCGAAATTATTTATGATCGTATTTACCTCATTTCGTGATAATATGTTGGAATTTACAATATTTGATTTGGCTAGCTGTATTGATTGAATCATATTTATTAGTTCTTCTTTTAATAGTTTTATCTTATACTGTATGCTTAGTGTTAGAGTTTGTTCGAATAGGTCGTCTTTCTTAATGATATTTAATATTTCGTTAGTTGTTTTGGTAATTTTGTTAATTCTTTCATTGTGTTGCTCATTGATTAGTACCTGTTTATTATTATTTTCGATTATTTCATCTGTTTTTTTTGGAGGCTAGCTCAAAGTCGTCGTGCTCGGGGTTGCCCGCGATCCATTTCCACGCAGACCCAATGAAGTTTAGAGAACGTCTTGTTTTATGTACCGAAACTTGGTTAATGTAATTTTCAATTTGGTCAAGTTCGTGGATTATAAGTGGGTAAAAGGGATTATTCATGGGGATGGTTTTATGGACTAATGAGTGTGTTTCGGATAGGAATTGGCTATATTGGTTTATTTGAAAAATATGGATGAGTTTTAGATTTCCGTTCTGTATTTTCGCTGTTCCGGATTTCAGAACAACAAGCTGGGAATGTGTGTAATCTAATATTTCAACTTCTGCGCTCACGACAGTGGTGACAAGTAACCTGAAATGAGATAAGCCGATTAGTTTCTAATATCGCTTTTAAGTATTTTTTTCCCGAATTCGTTATAATGAATGTTGATTTGTTGTCTTTTATTATCTCTTCTCTATATCTAGGTGTTAATTTCGTGCCGACTCTTTTGTTATTCTTTACGAAAACTTTTTGTCCTATTTCGCAATCTTTGATAGGTTGTCTATTTTAAGTCCTTCGATTGTTTCTCTCTTAATTTTTCGATGTTTTCTCTTCTTGCCATCTCGAGCTGCTCCGGACTGGTTGACACGATTCTGCCTTTAGGCATCTCATAATTTCTGTTAATGTGGAATGGAATCGTTCGACCTGCCCGTTTACTTGACTCTTGTGTGCAGGCGTTCTATAGATGTTGATATTTAATTGATCCTCCATCATGAAGGTTATGGAGGCTGAGTTGAGGGATTTCTCCCCATTAGTAACAACGCTAACTGGGACGCCGAAGAAGAATAGTAATTCGCGAAGTGGGCCCTTTACGTCCTCTATTGCCCTCGACTTGAGGATCCTTGCTTGAGCAAATTTCGAGAATTTGTCAAGCGCGGTTAAGATTAGGTGTTTTTCAGTGGAGTAAATATCTATATGCAATGTGTGACCGGGGTAGTGTGGTAATGGCGTAGATTTTAGGATAGGGTTGTTGGGATGTCTTTCATACTTGTTTTCTTTACATACTGTGCACTGTTTTACAATTCTCTTTATCTTGGAGTTCATTTTAGGAAAATAAAACCTATCGATAATTTGTAGCCTAGTTTCTTGGGCGTTTCGATGTGCCCTTTTATGGAATTGCAGGATGATTTCTTCCTGTTCGGTTTCATTTTGAATGTTGTCAACTTCCTTCTGCGTGTATCGGATTTTGTAGTTATTGAAATAGAGTGGATATATCTCCTGGATAAGTCCCATCGTCCGTTCGTTGGTTGATAATCCATTTATTACGTTTGGATTAAGATATCTTTTAAAAATACCGACAATATTTTCCCTTGTATATTCCGGTTCTGTAAATATGTGTTTGTAGTAATTTGGGAAAGGTTTTTCTAATTTATATGAGGTCGTATCGGCAATGTTCAAAATGATTTGTGTTCGAAATGCGTTAATAGGGGTACTAACTGTTGGGATCAGATTATGGGAGGAACTTTCGTCGCTATGACTTGTGGGTGTCATGGAATTTATATTTGTCTTTTCCGAGAGATGATTGGTTCTTACAACTACGGTGTTTACTGATTCCGAGGTATACTGTTTCAGAGGGACTTCTATGTAGCCTTTAATAACCATGAAATCTTCTGCAGTCTGAACAACCGCTCCAAGCTCTCTTAAACTGTCATTTCCAAGGATTCCGTGAAAGGATTTGAGTTCTGGGAGAATAAAAAATTTTTGGCAGTGAATTCCGGGACCGAATAAATGGAGGTTTGCGTGATGAGTGATTTTAACATGGCCAGCGATAGTACTTGCAGAAAACGGGCTTTCATTTGGTATAGGGTTTAGAATGCAACTTGGTTGAATATAATTTTTGTTTGAACCAGTATCAATTAAAAATTTTAAAATGTTCCCGCTCCTCGCTTTGTACTCGAAGTATGGAAGCGAAGAGCTTTCATCCCTAAAAAAATTAAGATTATGATCCCTAAGAAAATGAAGATTATGCCGATCCTCGTGGGTATATAAGTCTAGTTCTTGGACTACTGGTAAGGAATTTGAATTGTCTTCGGCTCCCATGTAGTCTATTAGGGATTGTTCCTGCATCTTATCTGCATTGTTTAAGGTTTCGTTGCAATTATGGAAATTCTCATCCGATTTTGGCCATTGCGTGTAATACACACGTTGCTGTTTTCGCGGCGCACTTACTTGTTGGGAATATGGTCTTTTGTGAGGTTGAGGGGGAATTCTGTTTTGATAGTTTACAGCGTGTGACCGAATGGAATGGTCAATATCCATGGGTTCGGGCCTAGGTTGCGGTTTAGGTGGAAGGTTTTGTCTATTTTGGGGCCCGATGGGTCGATAATGCTGACCGTTGTTTGGAATGAATGGTTGTTGTTGCTTATACGTAAATTCGGGAACAGAATTGAATCTCGGCGTAGGGCCGCGAAAATATTGCGCTCGTCGTTGCGGAATGGGAGGAGGAGTACTACATATATTGCATCCGCCTTGTTGTTTTATTGTTATTGTTTGCGTATTGTGTGCGGTAGTTAACGTTTTCAAGTTTTAGGCATAAATGAAGTGCCTCTGGGAGATCTATCGGTTCTCGCATACTTAGCAACCTTGGCAAATCGCCTCTCAAACCGCGAACAAAAGTGTCGAGTGCTTTATCTCTATAAGAAGTAACGAGGATAGTCATGGCTTCTGCACTCATTTCCATACTTGATATTTTATTAAGTATGAGTGACAGATGATGATAAACGGATTGATAAAATGCTTGGATGGTGTCGTTGCCTTGGATTAAGCATGTCATTTGATATTCTAAAGTGCCAAGATCTCGCTTGTCTGCGTAGTGCAGAGTTAAGCAGCGAGAAATTCTCTCCCAATTTAGGGGAGTACTGTAAGATTCTAAAGCTGTGTCGGCTTGACCGACAATTTTGTTAATAATCACGTTTAGGATCCCATAATATTTAGGGCTTCCTTTTTGGCGTTCATAAATTTTAAGAACACGTTCTACGCTTTTTTTCCAGGAGCTAAATTCTCCTGGTTGACCGGAAAACTCGCGAAGGCTCTTCACGACGTCAGGAATTTTGTCCATTTCCGACAAGTTTCCGAGTTGATCGTCGTTTATTGCTTCGAGGCTGGGGTCGCCCTCCGGATGTACGACGGAATCGATTATTCTTCTACATTCGCGATCTACGATAGATGAAACGATCGATTCCATTTGTTGCCGCGACAAGCCTGGCATTTCCGGAGGGTTCGGAACATTGGTGAGGATAGGCGGCCTCAGTAAATTTTCATTTCGGGCCATATTGCGAGATTTCGTAGTAAGCTAATTGAACCTTTTCTTTTATTCTTAATAAATAAATTAATAAACTCTTTTATACTTCGGACGCGGCGAACCTTTCGTGAACGTTTTACACTTCGGACGCGACAGTGATTTTTCTTTCGGACTTATTCGCGGGTCCCTGCTCGGGCGCCAGTTAAGAAACACCTTGCGGGTTTTGCTTAAAAAAAACTTTCATTTCTCGCTCTTAACGCGATTACAGATAACTTAAGACTAAACTGAAGAGCAATCGTCGCTGAACATCCAGGCTTCGCACTTGGGGTACAACAGGTGTCCCGGCCACGTGAGGTGTCGTCTTCTTCCCGGATTGCGTGAAAAATGATCGTGGGGTCGTCTGGCTGGTGGAGTCGGAGATCGTGGGAGCGTCTGGTTTTCTAGGGTAAAAAGCTGCGTAAGCTTTTTAAGTGGGAAAGGAATCGGTTGGCTGTTTTAGGTTTATGGGGAGAATGGGTGGAAGGAATTTTAAGAGGAATTTTAGGAATTTAGATGCTGTGAGTTAACTTATATTAATTTTATAGTTAAGAGTTTTATGCAAAAAATTACAAATAATTACAGGAACGCTTCAAACTATTGAATAGCTGAGGAAACTTGTAGAGGTATATTGATGGAAGAGGATTAAATAAAAAACACTTATTCGACGGAAGTAGATATAGGACTGGTTGAGAATGCATAGTAATTTATGAATAGCACGCGACGACGCAAAACGTTTTTTAGCCATTTTGTGCTCTTGTTAGTTACATTGTTAGAAGCATAGAAACAAGTTTTATTAATTGAATTGAAGTGATCGCGAAAACTTTTGCAAAATATTTACGTCAATAAACTTGTACATTTATTTCACTCGATGGTTTATAAAAGGAAATAGGCACACACACCTTGTGAATACAGGTTTTATTCTATGACTATGTGCTACAAAAATTAAATTAATTAAAATTGGTGTAAAAAAATGCACTTTTTTCAAGCTTGGGAGACTTTCTTTCGTCTAAATGAAGATTGGGAAAGCTTTTAATCTACCATATTCTCTTCTTAGAAGTAACAAATTGATTGTTTTTAATCACTCGCAAAACTCCTTTTATATTAATCCAGCTATTATATTTCGATGAAAAATCGAGCCATTTAATAAAGACTCTGTTTCCATGCCTTTTTAAAAAAAATTTCTACTAAATAAATATTTGGATATTTGACAGGGGCTAATTCCAGTTAATAAGATGTTCCTTGAATGGTATTTCCATCAAGAATATAGATTGTGGGTAAACCGCTAGAACTTCTTTTATTTTAAATATTTGTGTTAATCAATTTGGTGTATAGCCACATGTTTATGTCTGCTTATACGAACAAAATTACTGACTTTATACTTTAGCCTTGATTTTATTTTTGAACATTTGTACACAGATAATAAACGTTTTTCATTATTTTTTCCAACATCTATAGGGCATTTTAATTTACGATGTTTTGTCCCATTATATTTATCTGTCAACTTGTCTAACATGCTGATCCGTTGATAATTGCCGTTCATACTAAACTCTTTCCATATCATATTCATAATGATTAGCGTCATATTTTCACATAAGGTCTTAAAAGGGTTTATTAAAAAACTCTTTTCCATTATCTCTTTGCAAATTTCTTAGAATGAGTCCTTAATTAAATATTAATTGCACTACTTTGGCAACTTTCATTGTACTTTTATTTTTAATTGGTAAGGCCCAGGCATATTTTGAAATTGTGTCTATAATAGTAAGCAGAAAGCGGCACCGTTAGTTTTGCATAGCATGCTCGTTCGAACTCATATCAACTAAATCTGCTTGCCACAAATCATCTTTACCCTTAATTATAACATGACGACCTTTAAAATTCTTACGCGCTGGTATATGTAGTTCCTTAATAACTTATCTTCTCTTTTTTTTAAATATTACATAAATACTTTGAACGTTTAAGGTTTATATAATCCACCGCAGGAACTATTAATACTATTAATATTAAGCATGATTATATTCAGACACCCGTTTACAATGATGGTTGCAGGACCTTCAGGATGTTTAAAAACGACATTTATTACAAATCTTCTTAATAATAAAGTCGCAAATTCACACAATTATTTAGTATAATGCAGAGAAAAATGCTCTATCCTCAGATATCACTTTAAAAGTTGAATATTTCGGAAACTACATGTATTAAACCGACAATAAATTCTTTCCGATCCTTTCTCCTACAAAATTTTATTCAAATCGGCTATTCCAAACATAAGCCAAGAAGAAATAAGTATAGAAATAAAATAGAAATATTAAATCATGTGCGTTAGCTGATCTAAAAGATATTCGAGGACAAAGATCATCAAGTACAAGATGTGACACTCTCTATACAAGCCCAAAGCTCTAACCCATATGCAATTTCTAGAACTGCCTGGGAAAAATGTTCCCATTAGTAAAAGCAGCAAAGAACTACTGCTTCCCATGCCTTATCTAAATTCCAATAAGGACGAAAGAGATAAGAATAGGCAACAGGCAATATTCTCATCTACAGCACTTGCAGTGTGCAGCGTTTTTTTACCATGCATTTTTAGCAAAATTTGCAAGGCCGGTTGGCTAATGGGACCAAGGTCGAAAAAAAGATAAGGAAATACGGCACGAGTGTCACATTTTGTATTTTATTATCTTTGGGTCTAGGGGTGAACGGGAACCCGCACATACCATAACTGCTTTGTATTTGCGCAATCAGGTTGTGTAGGATAGTCAAACCGACGTTGGCATCTAACACATCCTGGCCTCGTTCAAAGTAAGAACATGGAAGGAGTGTCTACTACATAGTAGTAGTAGGGAGCATCCATAATCTGCCAGTGTTGGGCGTAGTAGTTTTTCGTAATTTATTATCTCTCCACATTTTTATGGTTTGTACCCCAGATTTTATTACTACGTAGTAGTAGGGAGTGCTGCCAGTGTTGGTCATTATCTCCCCACCGTTTTATGGTTTGTACCCCAGATTTTATTATATAGGATGAAAGGGGTGAAGGTTTCTGGTAGTTGTTACACTTCTGTAGGTATAGCTTACCTATTATCCTCACATGCGCTGGTACCCAGGCTAATAGCGGCAAGGCACTTCGAGTCGCTGTGATGTTGTTTTCGAAGTAACCTACCTTCCATAACGTGAAAAGTGCTGCTTCGTAGTTTGAAGTTTTCCCAGTTAGTCTCAAAAGTTTTTTCTTGAAAACTTTTCCATTTTGGTATACGTAGGCTCCCATGGTGTAGTTTTCCGTCATTGATTCATCTGTATATTTATTGGTTATGTGCGATGAACTTAGCGAGCCTAGACCTAAGCTCGTTTAAGCTGGAATTTTTGTTTCAGTTGTTAATTAGGAAAATGGTATTTTTGACTCACAACTAGATTAGCAGCAGCAAATAGTGTTGATGTGGTCTTCCAGCTTGGGCTCTATTCCTCCAAACGAAATAGGCTAAAATGGTTTTGTATCCTCTGATCCAGACAAATTTTCCCGATGATCTTCATTCTGACTCTATCCGCTGATCCAGACAAATTTTCCCGATGATCTTCATTCTGACCTGTCCGCTCGCTCCTGGATATTGGGTAAGCCAGCGTCTATCCACAGTGCTCTATAATATAATAAGAGTCTGGATGTTACAGCGAGAAGAGTTTCTAAACATCTTACAAAATAATGGACTTTTATAAAACTTCATAGCTTCTTACAGGATAAATAATTAAGTATAGCACTTGAAAATGATCTCTCAAATGCAAGTAGATGTAAAATCCGGGGTACCCAAGGGTACTTTAACAATTTCGAAATTATACAAATTTTATTTGCTAGCCTTTCTGCATGTTGAATCGCTGTCAGAAGTCACCAAATTACCTGAGACAATTTTATATGCAGACGACACAATGGTATACACACATAATAAGAGTGTAAGGTTGTTACAGCAAGAAGAGTATCAAAACATCTTAAACAAATAATGGACTTTTATGAGACTTGGGGCATTAAAATTAACATGGATAAGTCTGAATTGATTTGTTTCTGCAACCGCTATGTTAACGTGTATAGTAGTTCCATAAAAAAATAATAGCATTAAACTGTGGGGCAATAGTAAAGAAATTACTGAGCAAACTGAGATCAAATCACCATGTTCTTTACTTCAACCATCTCCTAATGCTGGAGATAAATACATTCAACAGGGCTTGATATGTTTACTTTCAGTGTTTAGAATCGATGAAGAAATGGATTTTGGATAGATAGAAATTTCAAAGAGACTACTACTTTGCACGTGAAATTCCACATAAAATGTTGGTGGGCTAATTACACAATTTTGGCGCTGTGTCATGCTAGATTTAAAAGTTTGCTTTTACTTCTAAATTCTTTAATTAAAACAAAATAATTGTTCAATCATTCGCATTTTTTAATAATATGTATATATTACAAAGTATTCATGCCTTAAAATTTATCAATTAAGAATTCTTGAAAATATTGGTAATCTGGCAGGATGAAACTTTAAATTCAAATATTTTTGTCAGCATTCAGTAATTCCGCATTCAAAATATGCGGAATCGACCCATCTATGCAATGCGATCAAAATAGACGGCGCTACATAAATTTCTATATATCTTCTCTCGTCCCTCTCAGGAAGTAGGTTGTCAAATTGACGAACGCTTGAGACAGAAAATTGAGCTGTTCATCTTTATTTGTATTACAATAAAATTGCTGCAGGCGACAAGTGACATCTGATACATACTTTGTTTATAATTTTGACATGTGAGTATAGTTTATTTTGCTTGCTTATTCAAGCTTGCGTACCTCTTCTATTAGTACTTCACCAAAATCCTCCCTTTCCATTTTAAACCTAGAACAACCGACAGTGACACTTAAAAAAATAGCTTAAATTGAATGCGCCGCATCAAAATTGAAACTTTGCGCTAAAGCTAAGGCGCGGCGCGTGCGTTGTGGAATTTCCAAAAGTTAAGAGTCGCCGGAAGTGCAATTTCAAATTGGACGGATCCATGATCAGGAACATCGCAAGATTCTACAGATATCGGACAAAAATAACAAAAAAAAATTTTTTTGGATTAGTTTTAGTTTTATTTCTTTATAATTGGTTTTTTTTTTAATTTACCACAAATAAATGCCCATATTTTTTCTCTACTTGGACATATTTTATCTTTTTGGAAAGGTTTTATTACCTTTGGGTAATTTGTTAAAAATAATAAATAGGTGAATTACTTACGTGAATTTCGGAGGACATTCTATATAAAGGTTAATTTAGAAAAATGAAGAAAATTTGGTTACTTTCGGTATCTGCAGTGTGTGTAGTGGGGCAACATTGTTGACATTTTTAGAAAAGCTAGCGGATTTTTGCCGTGACTTGAATGCCGATCTGTTGAGTATATCAAAGGATAAAATAGTGATGTACATTCGATGAAAAATTAGAATTTACGAATTACCCTGTAACGCTCATATGGTTGAGATGCCTCCCCCCCCCCCTGCGGTACAAGTTTTTATTTCTTTAGGTCAGATCTCTGTCATAGCCACTTAAAAACACCCTGTATACATTTATGACAAAGCACAGGTCATGCCATTGTTGAAAAACGTGATTGAACTTTATCTTAGATTTCTAGATAGACTTAAATACTCCGACAACTCATTACTTAAACATATAATACTTGTTAATGCTAATTCTAGGCTTAATGATGGCTATCCCTCACGCTCACTCTCGTTCAAGAGAAGAGTCTGAGGAACTCCTCAATAATGTAGACAATTATGATATGGCAGCTTTGCCTCAAAAGATAAATCGAAGGCTAATTTACTATTAATAATCTCATTGCTTATTATCTCTTACTCATATGAGCAATTAGGGCAGTTCAGACCACTGCAAATTTTATACTGCTACGTAATTTTTCTAAAATTAAAAACAGAAAAAAAACATTAAGAAAACAAAAACAAAGTTAACAATAAAAGGAAAGATAAAATAATTTTATTCTTTTCTATTTAATTCATGAATAACAGGATTCTAATGAAAATTTACTTGCTTTATTTTACTAATTGGAAAACTTGTAGAGGAATCTTCTTTAACAACTTACTTTCGTTAATTTTGAACCTTAATGTACTTCTGCAGATATTATACAGTCAAAACTTACAAGCCGTAAGGGAAAATTGGTCTGAATCTTCAAACAAGTTCCCATAAGTTATATGGCGAACATAGAAAAAATTCGCTGCAGTTTCCAAATTAAAACTTACTCAACATGTTAAACAAGTCCCAGAACACTTGCAAGGTATACGGCGGGAAAACACTTGGTTCGAAGAACCGGAAATGTCAAAATTATTAAAGTTGAATATCACGGAAGCTATAAGTGTCCGACAAAATTATCTTACATATTCGTTCTTTTTAAATGTAAAGGAATAATTTTACAAAATTTTATAAAAATCCGGGAGATTTCCGTATACTTGACTTAAGCCTAGAAATGGACTATTCTATTATCCGTTGTCCACATTCTCTTCAGATCTTACTCATCGGGTAAGATAAATATTTTCAAAAAACGCCAAATTACAAAAATTGTACTTATTTATAATTTAAATAATTTAACAGTGAAAAGTTTCTGAAATTAGAATTTTTTCATTGAAAAATTCCTAGCGAAACCGGGCTCACGAAATTCAAAATGTTCACTTCTGGAAATAGTGTTTACATCGCTAAACAACAGTTTTGAGCAGCCAAAAGTGGTAATTTATCATTAAAATTGGGTTTATTCGATGAGAAAAAGCAAATAAGAAGAAGAAAGAAGAAAAGCACTGCTATCAGTATCGTAATATGAGGCGAATTGAGTTTATTTTCAAAATAAAATTGTTTAAAAGTATTTGTGAATGCTTAAACTAAATATACTCGTATAATTTATTTCAGAAAAATTTGTTCGATGGTCGGCTGTAGATAAGTTAAAATAATGCCCTTTTAATTTTAATTTTTTTACTTTTGACTACTTTTTACACGCCCAATTTCTTTTTTCGTCAAAAACTTTCTTTTCGTGCAGAGATGAGCACGCATTTGTGCATTATGCCATTTTTTAAAAATAACGTTGAGCCAGATGACAGCATATGAGAAGATTTGCGTTTATTGTTATTTTACAATTTCCTTCTTATTTATACATACATACACAAATACATATATCATGTGCAGTGCACGTTAGAAAAATTCATTAGTTTTTAATGAAATTATGTGGAAATGGTCACTTTTAAATTTGACATCTTATCTAAATTAAGAGTGGAATATTCCGTAAACTATAGCCAAAAAATTCTTTCCATTCTAAACCAAATGGAAAGCTCCTGCAAAATTTCATTGAAATCAGTGACCTTCCCCAATTCCTAGCTTAAGCTTTTATTCAAACATTTTTCAATAAATTCTTCATACTTTTACTTAATTCTTCTATGTATTTATAGCCGCTACATTGACTGCTTGACAGCACCATTTTACCCTAGCGTAAAACCTGGGGTAAGTCAATACGCCACGAGGATTTTGTGTTCAAATAGGCATCAAATTTCGAACTAAAAACCCAAGGCGGCTTGCGGTGCCGCATGTTTGTTGTCCAAATTTTCATCGAAAGCTTTTACTGTGGAGGAAATAGCTATAAAATCACTTACATTATAGTAATTAAACTGTTCGGAAGTTTTAAAACCAACTTTTAAAATATAATTCGTTAACATATTTAGCGTTAATAAACGTTAATTTTGTTGTTGTAGTGAACAGTATTGAAAAACTATCGAATTTATAAAAATTAGGTGTTTCTCGAAGGAAAATCACTTTAAGTTTTTAACCTATTTTATCTAAATTTAAATAAATTAAAAATCTGCCGCACTTTTTAATAAGTTCAAATATTCTTCTTGTTATTGACAAAATGTAATTTTCAAATATCTTTTTATCTATTTTTTCTCCATTCCTCAATAACTTTCAATTTAAGTTCTGAAACATTATTGAACTGGCGTCCATTTTCATAAACTCTCCTTGTAAGGATACCTCATAAATTTCCAATAGGATTTATGTCCGGGTTACGAGCCGGCCATGTCAAAAGGTTAATACTTTTGTTCCTAAACCAATTTTTAGATTGTTTTGACACGTGACACTGTATTAATGGTCACCAAATTTAATGGGGATGTCCTCCAGAAGTTCAGTATACATTTCAGAATTCATCTTATGTATAATAAAACACACAGGAATGGATCCATGGAAGTAAAAAGCAGCCCTAAACATCACTGATCCGACTCCAAAATTACGATTCATCATTGTCTCCTTATCGAACAAATTTAATACTATCATCGTAACATGTAATTAATTATAATATTTCAAATCATTTTGATATATCTTTAAAATCTTATTCAGACTCGCGGTACTGCCGCGATCGAAACTAGGCTAAAGCTGCTTAGTGTGCCAGCAGGTGTGTTCGTATTTTCATCACTTGTTGGCAGCTTCAGCGAAGGATTTTTGGTATCACTCAACCTTGGTTCCCATACAAGCTCCAAAGTCTTTCAGAAGCAACCGACGTGTCCAGGGATAGACAAAGTTCAGCTTAATGGCTGTAATTGATGCAACCTATCTACTATAGGTAGAGCAGAGGAGATCTTTGAGGGCTTTAGACAGATATACCTTGATGACTCTCGTGATTAACAGCACCTCCGTTTTTGGACCTTACCCAACGCCGTACGTTCTCGCTCCAGCTAAGTTTCCTATCAATAACTAAGACCAGATATTTAACCTGTTCCGCTAAAGTAGGGTTCACTCCTTTAATAGGTGCAGTGGTGAACACATGCATATATACATACACACACACTTATATATGAGTCGTTTATTTTCAAGTTATTCCACTTTTAAAATAAACGACTCATGTTCATATATATAGTACATATACATATTTATACATCCGCATAGAGCCACACACACACATCAAAATCCGCGCATGCTTGTAAGACCCAAACAAAATAATGAAAGCGTAGAATATACCTAGTCGTGCCATAAATTCTGTCACAACTTTAAACAAGCATAAAATCTAAACAATAAAAGATAATATGTTTATTCCAACGAAATTTATTTTAGTAGGATATTGTTAATTAATTAATAAAAGCTTTACTCGAAATGACCTCCTTTAGCTTTTATACAAGCTTTTAAATGTTGTGGCCACTGGTCTATAGCGACACGCACGGTATTCAACGACATTTCATTTGCTGCTTTCACCAACAATTTTTTCAGACTGTCCAAATTGCGGTGGGGAGTTCTACAGGCCTTGTTCTCTAACTCTGTCCATAATGCATAATCCAGCGGATTTAAATCTGGGCTCCCGGATGGCCAATCTTATTGTGCAATAAAATCAGGAATGTTGTTGCGAAGCCACTCCTGTGTGCTTTTTGCTTTGTGAGCAGGAGCAGAGTCTTGCTGGAAGACCCAATGTTGTCCACCAAAGAGAGTTTGCGATAAAGGTTTCACAACTCCTTCCAGCACGTTGGTTTGATAAACCGCCGCACCGGTTTTGACACCTTTTTCGCAAAAATGGAGTGTTGTGACACCTTTATGGGATACACCCCACCAAACCATTACAGAAGCTGGGTGATGGCCTCCTTGCACCCTGGGAACAGTTTTTTAGCTTCTTCTGATGATGTTGCATAAACCTTATCATTTTGTTTATTAAAAACTTGTTCCACAGTAAAAATTTTTTCGTCGGTAAAGAGGATGTTCTCATGACCATTGGTTGCGTGCCAAAGCAAGAGACTCTTGCATCTTTCCAATCTTATTTCCTTTAACCATGGAGTCAACATGTGGGCTGTTGACCGACGATAAGCCTTCATATGAAGATCATCTCGAATGAGTCTACACATCGACCTTGTGGAGATTTCCAACTCCCTCGACAAAATTTTTTGTTTGCGCAGTGGATTTCTACGGATGCGCTCTCAGACAGTTTTGATGGCACTGACTGTTCTAACGGTACGTGGACAACCGGTCCTTGCTCTATCATCTATGCCTAAGGTTTCATTAAATCGTTCTATGGCACGATAAATGAATCTTTTTGTTATTTTTAGCGGTTACAATAAATTCAAAATTTCAGAAGCATTTTTTCCACACTTATGGAGTGCTATTACAGCGATACGATTTTCTTTTACTCCCCACTCCATGATTACGAGTCAAAGTCTGTCACCAAACTGATCGGAATATTACGCCGTACAGTTCATTTGTTACAAAGTGCAACATAACGGTACAATTCCAGGCTAATTTCTGAGAAAGCGCACATTAGAAATTGTATGACAGAATTTATGGCAAAACTAGGTAGAATTACAAAGTCATGCTATCACGGATTTCAGTGAAATGGTGCTGATCATAACGAATTTTGAGATGAAAATAGCAAGATTCAATTTTGAAAGATGAAAGATTAAAAGTTAAATATTTCCAGAACCGTTACAAAATTCTTCCATTTTAAAGCAAATGGCATAGCATTAAATTTTTAAATGGAACAGATTTTTCATTAGCATAGAATTTTTTAATGGTAATGAAATTAGCTTTTTATTATCATTAATTATTTATAGTCGAAAAGAAAATTAATTAATTAAGTACATTTGGTAACTACCATTTCATTTAGATGGTTGGTGTAACAAATGTAGCAGCTAATTAAATATACAGAATTTTGGGTACGGGCAGATTTAATGTGAGTAATGAGCTTAATACATTATTTTGGCAATCCATTTAATAATGCATTGATCATTAAAAAAACAATGCTGATGAAAAATCAATTTTTACCATTGAAAAATACAATGATAATGCGTATAATTTTTAATTATCATTGTATTTTTCAATGGTAATAAAATTGATATTTCATTTGCATTGAATTTTTTAATGATAAAGAAAATACACTTTCATTAGCACTTAATTTGGCTCAATGCATTGCTAAAATAATACATTACTTCCATCTCTGGTCAAGAACTGAAAACATTTCTACGATCATTGTAGCTTTTTTGAAGGTGGGAAATGAGCCGGATGCTGATTTAGGAAGAGAAGGTAGCAAGATCGGTTAATACCTTTTTGGGGATAATGCGAATTCATTATGATATTTGATGAAGAAAAGCTGTCTTTCGGGTAACAAGGCCATTAGTAACTTGATGAATTGAGACTAGAACATTTTAGCTTTTCCATCAATACAAAAAGAGTCTGGTTTGTAGTGGAGGTAGACAAGGAAAAGAAAACAGATATTACCTTAGAAACGCGATAGTATATAACGTCCTTCTCTAGACCCAATAGATTGCATGGTCAGCTTAATTACCGTTGATAGAAGGGGGTCGATGAAACAAGGGTTAAGCGTGTTAGAGAGTGTAATGGAAGCAAATGGACTCAAGTTGGAAGGAGGTTCGCCCAAAGAAGAAGATGAGAAAGCGATAGTTAAATTAGGGACGTTGACAGAGGAAGAGTTGGTAGCTGTCGATGGATTTATATTGGCAGGGTTCATTGTGTGAGTTTTCACCAACTTAAATATTTAGTTGGTGTACAGAAATTAAAAGTGGGGAAAGCACCTGCCTTACACTGCAAATTGGCTTTCGAAGTAAATACTGGAACATTAACGAACACAGGGTTAACGGAAGTAGTAGTAGTAGATTTCGTTTTGGAAAGAGAAGTAAAAATAGACGGCAAGACACCGACAGGGTGTCGATGTTTCCATTGATTTTATTTCTAAGATTTTATTCGAAAGCAGGGAGGACAAATAACCATGTCCTAAATGTGCGCGTAAATTTCCGAGGTCGCTCCTCAAATAGCTGGTGAGGCTTCACAAGGAGAGCTTCCAACTGACTGGAAGCTTGACCAGTTAGACAGAACGGAGTACAGTTTGTTAGCCAGGAAAGATTATGATTAAAGGCATAGCAAACAAAATCAAAATGGAAAATGTTGTTACCTCAACACAATATTGCACTCACTTTCAGTTCAACAAAACTGTCATGGCAAATATCAGCTGATCTGCCATGATGGACATCAGCTGCTCCGATCATGGTGGACATCAGCTGGTGCCGTCCCTATATTGGTCACCATAGTAGTTTCAGTGCCACCTATTTATTCGCTGTAAAACTCCCTTGTCCCATAGATTTCAAATCGTATAAGTACGAGAGACAGAACCCGAAGACCAATATTCGCTAACTAGCTTTCCGGCTGAGTAAATAGAAACTTTCTTTTACAAACTTACAGTGGGTTTTCATACGCAATACAGGCTTTCCTGTAACCTTTAGGTTTTCCTAAATATATACGACACTAAGCTTTTTCCTAAGTGTACACACAGGTTTCTTACCCAAAATTCTTTTCAACAGTATTTCCTGATTTCCTGAAGACTCGTTTCCTTATTGCCTGTGAATCAGTACCACACTTAATGGTGTCCCAACAGAGAATTAATGCTTGAAGGACAGTAAGATAGGGGTAGATTAGTGGGGCGGGTTAACAAATTACGATTCAACTTTTACAAACGAATAAAATGCGGGAGGAAAAAACATTAATGCACGGCTCGATGGTGTACTTATTACTTAATTTAGCTTAACATTAGCCGGCCACGCATGATGACGGTTTTTGCCGTATAAAATTGTGAAAACTTTTGTGACAAAGTATTTCAATTTCACCCACAAAAGGTGTTGGTTTTCATTTTTAGAATGGCATTTTACATGAATGCACTTTCTGAAAGTGATTTATTAGCAGCTGCACTCATTTTAAAGAAACGCACTTATTTTAAAGTTATTATTTATAAATTGTAATAAATTAAAGAAAAAAATCGCAACTCCATGGTCTAATCTTGGCAGATAGTAAACGAAGAAACATGAACAAATTAAAGGAGAGAAATATTCATAACAGTTTTAGCACAGTTTTGAGTATGTACGCTAAGTTGCCCACGCACACGATCAATTTTATGTTCGTACGCGTCCCGTGAGTGGTCGGCTATACATTAGAAACAATTTAATGCGTTTGTTTCGCATGAGTTTCCTAAGCCACGAAACCTCTGGTAGATCAGTTGTTAACACGGTGGATTACCGTCCCAGCCGTTGTAGGTTCGAATCCTTCGCATAACCATAGTGTCCTGCGCCAAATAGGCCAAAAAATTGGCATAAGTATGCCTTTCTATAATAATAGATAGCCACACCAACCTAAGCTAACCTTTCAAAGCCAGGTTTTCATCCAATATTCAGTGGTCCACTGAAAATAAAAAAAATTCTAATCAAAGGAGTCATGACATTGCAATCCAATCAATTTATTTACGCGCGTAGAACAAAATTTGTGGTTTAACTTGGGTTACTCTCGGTCAAAGCTCAGGTAAACTCAGGTAAAAGGTTGAACGTAAGTGAAATGTTTTAACAGCACTTAGGGCAAAACTTGAACAAATTTAGGTGTTACGTACACGAAATTGACTTAAAGAAAAAATTTTTACAAAATCTCAATATTACTCGAAATTTAGAGTGATCTACTTCATTTATTTATTTAAGAAAATTCACGATAGCTGCCTCATTGCGTGTTGCCTAGTGCAATAATAAATTTAAATAGAAAAATCGGTTGGATTTCAATTAGATTTTGCAGGAACCTTCCATTTGCCCCAAAATGGAGAGTTGTAAAGGAATTTTGTGGTAGTCAGCTACAGTTTTGGAAGTATTTAACTATTCGTTTTGAGAAATTATCAAAATTAAAAGTTGCTACTTTTACTTCAAAATTCCTTAATACATACCTTCTTCATTTCACTGAAATCCGTGGTTACATATGTAACTAACTATGGCTTAAAAATGCTTATCAAAAAATTCTACTGTATACGGTAAGTGTGGTAGGTGAGAATTTTATGTTACTTATTTTTATATCTTTCGCTTGTATTGGAATTTGCATAAAGTAGTAGTTTTTTGCTGGTTGATCTAAAGGGGCAATTTTCGACTTTGAAGTCATATTGAGATTGTAACTTTTTCTTATTTATATGTATTTCTTGATCACTACCAACATTTTGCAGCATATGGATTAATGTATATGAATTAATGCAAAGTTCGACGGCTAATTTTTTCCTTTTAATTTTTATTTAATTTTATTTAATTATTTATTTTGCTTAATACAAACTATTCGATGTGATCATAGTTAGTACAATGACTTTCAAGGGGAAAGGTAGTTAGTGATAAGGGATATGCTGCGAAGGAGGTCAGGGCCGGAACCGGCTAGGAATTAGTGGATAAGGACAATATCGACGACATCTCCACGTAAAGCGAGGGACTGGAGGTTGATTAATTTTAAGCGGTTTCTATAAGAGGGAAGATTCAATTATGTGCAAGTGTGTACAAGTTCTTATCTGTAGTTGTGCTAGCCGGCTGTAATTATTCTAGTAGAAATGGTTTCCAAATTTTATGTATGATTACTTTTTACAAATGGTTTATGATTATTCCTCTTAGTTAAAAGGCACACATGAAATAAGTTAATCACGTTAACTAAAATAGGAGCGAGGTAGAAGATGATCCGGACAAAAAAGAAAACAGAATAGGGCGATTTTGTTTGGTTGGTCTTCTTCTTTTAATTAACTAAACGTTTTTAATTAGATTTATTTATTTATTTCGCTTATTACAAGCTGCAAAGGTATATAAAAAAAGCTAATTAACTAAAATTAAATCAGGGGGGGTATGAAGGGTTGAGTTGTTTATTTATTTATTTGCTGCGCTTAATACAAGCTTCCAAGAATAACAAATAACAAATAGGTTACTAAAGAGCAAGTCTAACGTAGGTTTTGTCTAAATGAAAGGTAAAGGAGACGGAGTTGTTGACTTTTCGTAACATCGACAACGTCTCGGCGAGTTGCTAAAGGTTGCATGTTGATCAATTTTATCCGATTCTCATAAGGAGGAAGATTAAGGTCATCCACCCATGGGAGGCCTGGTAATGCGAAGCGGAGGAATCTACGTTGCACAGATTCGATCCGTTTAATGAGTGTAGGCTGGTAGGGGAAGCAAACCTAACAGACAATTCCAGAAGGGGCCAGACAAAACAGAAGTAGAGAGATTTAGTAACATAGGTGCACAGGTCATGAATGGGAACTGACAATTAGAATGGGTACTCTGGAGAGAAAATAAATCCGTGGGGTAAGGGGGAGGCGCATACGTGAGTAGGTTATTGTTGGCACATGGAAATGTTCTGTTCTAGAAGGGTTTTCAAGCACCAGGTAGAGAAGCAGTTGAGGTCATCTTGTGGAAGTAAAGAGTCAGGTGGGCTGGAAATACGTTTAAAGATCTTCATATTATCAGCATAGATTAGAATGTTTGAATGTTTAATAATCTGCTCAACACCGTTAATGGACAATATGAAGATCACTGGGCCTGGACACCGGAGTGGAATTTGAAGGGGTTAGAGACCGCAGAATCAAAACAAACCCTATATCGTCGATTATCGTCGTTAGATTTAAACCAGGAAATGAGACGTTGATGGAAGCCAAAAGCACTAAGATTGAAGATGATGATTTGATGAGAAGGGTTTGCAAAAGGCTTGCAAACATTGTCGCATTCAGTCAATTCCCCAGTGAACGCACCATTACACACCCTGCAGGCGCTCATCGTCGATGGGCAAAGTACAACAGTACAACAGTAAGTTACTCAATCTACGACGGCGCAACAGTATGATTAAACTGACCCAAACTCAACGAAGTGCCAACACATGACAGCCGATAGAGAAAAATCGTTGAGTGCGAAATCGACACTGTTAATACTGCAACTCAGCGAGTTGCAGTATTAGAGGCAAGCACTACGAACGACTGTTATATGAGATACACGAGGACAGATAAATAATAGCTTTCAAAATTTATCTGTCCTCGATGCAAGCTATGCACAGACGACCAGTCTTCGTTTTTAACGTAATATTATATAATTTTTGTATAATTTTTTTTTTTATCAGCAAAAATCTACAATTTAAGAAAGCCTTTGTGAGAGATTTACATGTGCATAATAATGAAGAGATATGATAAGAGAGCTTTTATTTGTGTACCGTTTTCGGTACATGCGCCGTGGAATACATTAAGGAACCTACGACAACTACTTTCACCGTATGCCTAAAAATATATATAAATCAAAAGCTTTTCATTCTAAAGCAAAAACAAGTAATTTCACTTCCATGCTAATCATCATTCAAACAGAGACTAACTACATACATGCATACATCTTAAGTTTTCATTCATGCCAAATGAATATAATTAGATTTACAATAACTGAAAAAGAGAAGTCCGTGGTAAAAATCGAGTCAAGACCGAAACCAAGACGGAGACGAACACCACAACACCCCCTTCCTAGCGAAATGCTATTAAAGCGAAATTAAATTCTGATTTAAAAAATCTTAAAAAAACGTAAATTTTTTACAAGGTGTAAAATGTACGAATCGGAGACCCATTTTTGAATGTTTGGTTCTCAAAGGACACTGGTCAATGATGAGAATTTTCTGTAAAGTTAACAGGCACTGGCTGTTCTTTTAAAAGTGTCGAGCTAGCTTAAGTGTAAGTGTCGTCCTTCTTAGCCGGTATAGAGAGAAAGTAGTATAATACGACCGCGGGCAGGAAAATGACTATGTGCGATAGTGACAGCAGATGTTTTGGTTGGAAGCTTATGACGGGTTGCACTGTGGGTTTAAAGTGTTTAAGGGGGAAGAAGGATAGACTGATCCTTTTCGTGTAGAGCTTGTGCTGAAATCTGGAAAGTTGTGGCAGGTTTGACTGTGCATTTGATCTGTCGCTAGGCGCGTGAAGGAGGTGTGTGTTTCTTTTTGGCGGGTAGGTGAGTGTGTGTACAGAGCAGAGATACTTGCGTGCGGTGGGTAAGAAGCGCTCGCACGATAATAATGTGCGATTAGAACATGTTTGGTAAGGGAGAAAATAACCTGTGGCGTAAAATTGAATGTGCAGAACAAGTGTAGAGAATCGAAAAGAACTTTCAAAACCGCTTTGTAATCGGGGTGAAGGTAAACAAAAACGTGATGCGGCGCGAGTTACATTCGCGATCCCGAATGTTAAAATAAAAAAAAACTATAATTTACTTTACAACTTGTTTTATTAAAAAAAAAATTTTATTATTCGAAAGTAACAATTTTGGTACAATTTTTATTGATCAAAAGTATGTCTTTATCTACCGGAGGTGACTATAAGAGTGACGCTTCGCCGAACCGCTCCACAGAAGTTGGCTTTTGGTAATCTGATTCCTTTTGTTTTGAAGGACTGCAAGCTAATGTTTGCGATTGAAACTAATGCTGAGACAGCGTCTATGAAAGACGTGTACGTGACAAAATTGAAAACGTGACAAAATTGAAAATATGCTAATGACCGGCTAAGCTGAGTAATGCAAAAAATATATTTAATAAGTTAAGGAAAAGTATATTTAATAAACTAAGGTGCCAAAGATGTAACTCCTCCCTCTCTAGAACTGAGCGACGGCCATACGAAGATCCTTTGAGGTTCGTGGGCAGGAGTGTTGGTTTGTATAGGGGATGGGGTAAAATTGTTGTAGAACCGCTTCTTCAGCACACAAAGGACGACGATGATGATGAGAATTATGCCAAGGGTTCCGGTTGACTTGTATAAATCTTCGTAATGAGCATAGGGTTTTAAAACATCAATAAATCCTTTTTCTGCGAATTGGTAGGTTTCCAGTTGTTTTAGTTGTATTTTGTCGGTGTTTACTGTTGTGTTGATGTCGTTGAATGTTGTAGGGTAGATGTGGACTTCATCCCAATATGAGTAGGACGTGGAGTCGTAAGTTATGTCGTTAATTTTGATTTCGCATTCGCTGAAATGGATGAGGGCTGATCCGGTGACTCGTTGCTTGTTCGGGCCACAGGTAGTGATGATTGTGGTCTCAGGAACGTTAATAAGGATGATGTAATTAGGTTCGGGCTGGAAGATTTCTGTGACTATTTTTCTGTCCTGTAGCTCACAATGTGCTGGTTTGTTATTTAGGAGATTTCCAAGGCAGTGAGAATTGTTGGTGGCTTCCAGGTGGCTATTTTCTTTGCAATAGTATATTCCTTCTACGTATGGGCATTTATTTTCAAAATATTGAATATAGTAGGGATTTTTTATAAGGTATGGTTTGGTAGGGATTGCTTTATTATCTTCTGTGGGTAGGGGTATGATGTGGAAGAGATTATAGGGTTCTTTTGAAAAAATGGGAATTTGGATGTTGAATATAATATTTGTATCGTTATAGTAAGCCTGAAGTCCTAACAATTCATAGATGTGTTCATAAGATTTAATCGTTACGTTTTGATTTTGGAAAAGTGTATATATTTCTGATAGTTCATTGTGATTTAATATTTGTCTAGGTATAATATTAAGTTTAGCAAATACAACAGCTTCACCTATGCTACTCAGATGATCGTTAAGAAGATCTATATTGAAGTTAATTTGGTTTGTGTATTGTATATATCGTAAAATTGAGTCTTCAGAATTAATTTTGTTCTTTAATTGACTTTGCGTGTGATTTAAATAGTCCACTATAACTTTTTGTTGGTAGTTAATGTGTTTCGTGATATTTTCAAAACGTTCGATCATTTGATGGTTTATTTTAGTTTGGTGGTTGATTTCGCTAGCCATAGAATTTTCGTTATTTAAAATTTGGTCTATTTGTTTATTTAATTCGATCGCGTCGTTAGCATCCAAATTTCCAGTGATACTTTTAATTAGAGTTCCTAAGCCATTGAAGAGTCCTCTTTTATGTCTGAACTTCGGTAGTAGCGTTTGTAATTTGTTGTGCGTCCGTTTTAGTTTTAATTTAATGATATTTATTGGGTCATCTGAAGAGTAAAATTTTAGATTTTCAAGTTGTTTTATGGCTTCCGTTATTTTGTCTATGTTCTGTTCGTAGTTGTCAAGTCGTACAATGTGTAGTAGGTTCTGGTGTCCTTGTATCGTCCTGGCAGTTCCCACCTTCATTGGTAGGATTCCCTTGTGATTTGTCAGGTCTTGGATTTCAATTACTTGTCCCATTATTAGGGGGATTATCCTGGAATTTACGTTTTTTCTTTAATTTTGATTTATGCAACTTTTTATTTTTATTTGTAATAATAGTGATATGTCCGTTTTTTCTTACCTTATGTTTTGAAAATCTCGGGGTTAATTTATTTCTTCTATTTTCTTTAAAGTAAATGTTGGTACCCTCTTTAATTTCTTTGGGATCTGTTCTGTTTTTATTTATCTTTTCTATATTTTTAGTGGCTTTTTGTTCTAGTTGTGCTTTAATAATAGGGAAGATTTTATCCTGAAATTCGTTAAGTTTTGTCAAGTACTCGTGAAAGTTTTCGTGTTGTTGTCTGTTCAATTTGTATGTCCGGCCGTAAAATATTTCGTAGGGTGTGAATTTTGTAGACGAATGAATTGAATTATTGTAAGTGATGAGGGACTCATTGAGAATTTCTTCGTGATCTCTATTTTTGAGTCTATTATAAATTATTCTGTATATTTCGGTAAGGGTTGAATGTAACCGCTCAACCGGTGAATTACTACTACTCTGGTGGATGGAGGTAACATGTAAGTCTGTTCCGAGTTGTCTGCAAAAATCTTTGAATATGATGGAGGTAAATTCACTACCTGAATCAACGACAAGTTTCCTTGGAATGCCGTGGAGGCTGATAAAGTGTTTCAGGGATTTGATTATGGCAAGACTATTTCGTGCATTAAGGGTATATGCCGCGGCAAATTTAGAAAATTTATCTATGATGGTTAAAATTTGTTTGGAGTTTATAGAGTAGATGTCTATGTGAAGGATATCTAGTGGTTTATTAGGGATTTCGGGGGGAATGAATTTAACTTTAGGGGGGTCTCTATCGTATTTAAGCGTTTGACATGTGTTACAATTATTGATTACTTGGGCTATTTTGTTTTTCATGAAGGGGAAGAAATATTCTCTTTTGAGGTGGAGAAGGGTTTCGTTGATCCCTCTATGGTTACTATTGTCGTGGTAGGTTTGTATGATCTGGTCTTGCCTATCGTTATCTGTGACATCTTCGAGGACTTCAGTACATCTTATAAGTTTAAATAATCTTGATTGGGAGAAAAATTTGGAGTAGGTATTTTGGAGATTTTTGAAGATTTCGTCGCTCGTGTATACTGCAGTTAATTTGTTTGGGGCAAGATATCTCTTAAGGATTCCTGTTATTGTGGGTTCTGAATTGTCCGGGATTCTAATTATTCTTCTTTGTTTGTTCTTAAATGGGGTCAACAATTGAAATTGGGGCTTCTGATTGGATTCTTCTAGGATGAGTTGTAAGGAAAATTCGTTTAACGGCCTTTCGGAAATGTAAATTCCGTCACCCATGTTTTCGGCAGCGGAATGTATGGAATGGATGGTGGATCCGTTAACACTTTGGACTGAGGTATTGATTTCAGTAATATCATCTCCCTCGGCAGGGTGGACCTCTATGTTGTGGACAGATTTAGGATTTTCTAATTTTATTCTGCTTAAGGCATCGGCGTTAGAATTTTGACTACCCTTTTTATAGATAATTTCATACTCGAATTCTTCTAATTTTAATCTCCAGCGGACTAAACGAGAATTGGGGTCTTTTAAGCTCATAATCCAAGTAAGAGGTTTATGATCGGTAACTATTTGGAATTTCCTTCCGAATAAATAGGGTCGGAAATATTTTGTTGCCCAGACGATAGCCAACAATTCCTTTTCAATTGTTGAATAGTTAACCTCAGAGTCGGTGAGGGTACGGCTCGCATAGCATATTGGTTTGTCGTTTCCAATGGGGCCTTGGGATAAAATTGCGCCGATAGCATAATTACTAGCGTCGGTTGTTAAGACAAAGGGTTTTGAGAAGTCCGGGAACTGAAGGATGGGGTCATTCATTAGGAGGTCTTTACAATCGTTGAAGGCTTTTATGTATTCATTTGTAAGTATTACTGATTTATTTTTCTTTAGACAATTGGTAAGGGGTTTTGTTAATTTGGCGAAGTCTTTTATGAATTTACGGTAATAACCTAGGAGGCCAAGGAAAGATTTGATCTCTTTTTGCGATTTAGGTATCGGGAATTCTTTGATAGCACGAATTTTGGTAGGATTAGGTCTTATGCCTTCAGTGGTAACGACATGGCCAAGAAAGTCTATTTCTTTGTGTAAAAATTCCGACTTGTCTAATTGAACTTTTAAATTTGCTTCTCTTAATTTTTGGAATACTTTTTTCAAATTTTCTATATGTTCTTGTAAGGAGGTGGAGTATACTATAATGTCGTCAAGGTATACTAAGCATACGGTACCCTGTAGTTCTTTTAATACATTATCCATGACTCTTTGAAACGTGCTAGGGGCGTTTTTAAGTCCAAATGGCATTCTGATGTACTCAAAATGGCCTCCTTCTACAGTAAAGGCGGTCTTTTCTATATCGTGGGGGTCCATCTCTAGCTGGTGGAAGCCACTAGCTAGATCCAATGTAGAGAAATAATTGCATTTTCCTAACTTGTCTAAAATATCTGTAATATTTGGTATGGGGTACCGGTCGCTTATGGTCTTCTCATTAAGTTTCCTGTAATCTATCACGAGCCTCCACTTCTGTTTTCCAGAAGCATCCGCTTTTTTTGGGACTACCCAGACGGGGGAACTCCAAGGGGAAAAGCTTGGGCGGATTATACCTTGCTCGAGCATTTCGGAGATCTGGCTACGTACTTCCTCTTTATGAATGTAAGGGTAGCGGTATGATTTTGTATAAATAGGGATATCGTCGGTTGTCCGAATCTGGTGTTTAATTTGATTGGAGAAGGTCAATTTCTGACCTTTTCGAAAAAAGATGTCCTCGTATTCTCGGCAAGTTTTGGTAAGTGACTTCATTTCTTCACGGTTAAGGTGATCAGTCCTGAGCAATTCCATTATATCAATTGGTGGTTCGATCTCAGAGTCATAACGGATGTCAAAATTATTAACTTCTACGAATTTTTCAAGGGGAAATATTTCTGCTTTAATAGGTTGTTCCATGAATAGATCCTGTTCTCTATCGGAATAGTTTACTACTTCTACGTGGCAATACCAATCTTTGGAGTTGTATAGACCCTCAGAGATAAACAATTTTGGTTTAACCTCTGTTTTTCTGACATATACATCACCATTTTGTACATCTATGGGTAGGTTCGCAATGAATTTAGAGTGGGGGGGGATTTTGTATTTTTCTGACATAAAATTCGGTTTGAATTGAAGTGGAATTACTGAATTCTTTGTGGTTAAGGTACTATTAGCTAGGTCGACTTTGGCTCCTAATTGAGTCAAGGTGTCGAGGCCTAATAAACCATCGAAATATCCGTGGAAACGGAACACGAGAAATCTTGTTTATTACCTCCTGATCAAGGGAATGTTTATTTAGTACAGTAGATATCACTGTAGGTTTAGTTTTTGATATAACATTCGGATGGATATACTTAGGGTCGATAAAAGAGGATGATGCTCCCGTGTCAATGAGGAATTTTAAAGGGTGTCCAAAGGGTGAAGATATATTTATATAAGGGAGGATGAAGCCATGTTTGTTAATATCTAGGTAGCCGATTGGGTTGTTGAGGCAGTTTGTAGAAAATCCGTATCATCTAATTCATTAGTAGCATCTTGGTTAGAACCGTCCTTTAAGGTAATTTGATTCGAACTATCAGGTAGGTAATCATAATAATTTTGCTCGGGATAATATTCATAGCTGTAAGGGGTCGAATGATCCTGATCTTGGGTTTGAATTCCAAGATCGCTGATTTCTGAGATATTGAACAGTTGTCCGGATGGTTTAAATTGGTTTGGCTGCCTATTTTGGGGTGAATTTGTTTTTATATTGACTGAGGATATATCCATCGGTTCGGGTTTCGGCAGGTTGGGGTTGAAATTTGGTCTGTTCAAGTTAAAATTTGGTCTATTACTGGTTTGCTGATTTTGGAGGTTAGGGTTGTTATAATAAGATGCTCGCGGTTGAGGGAAAGGATTACTATTACTTTGTGGGAATCTCTGCTGCATTCTGTTTATGTTCGGTTGGACAGGGCGTAGATTTTGAAATACTGGTTGATAATTCCTTTGTTGGGGTGTAACTTGAGGTATTTTGAATTGTGGAATAAATTGAGGCATTTTGAATTGGGTGATATTCGTTTGGTGTTTAAATTGGGATGTTCCTGGTCCATTTTGGGGTAAGTTACTAGAGGTTTTTTGTATAGGTGCTAATTTATTGAATTCTGCCCTACCATAATACATGTTCTGCTCCTTTACACAAAATGAGAATGCTTCTGCGAGATCTTTAGGTTTCATTGCCCGGATTATCGAGCCTAGAGGTTCTCTTAAACCGGACAAAAATGTGTTTAGGCACATTTCTGAGAATAATTTTTTCTTTGCCTCGATTATGCCAAGGTCCCTTTCATGGATATTTACGTGGTTCATCATACTAGAGAATATTTCGATCACTTCACTATAAAATTTCTCAATCGTATCGTTGTTTTGTTTCATTCTATGGAGATCACGGATAAGGGAGGTTTCGTTTCTCTTATCGCTATAGTGTAAAATCAAATTTTCTTTGATTTTATCCCATTCCAGTGGGGTTCCGTACATATTAAGAACTTCGTTTGCAGGTCCGATAATTTTATTGCGAATTGCGCGTAACAATATTTTCCAGTAGGGTGTGCCATTAACAACTGAAATTAACGAAAGGACTTCGTCTACATTATCAAGGAAATCAAACAATAGACGCGAGTTGCCATCGAATTTTGGAAGGTCTTTAATGGCATCGGGGACTCTAAGTGAATTAAAAATATCAAGGCTAGTTATAGTTTGTGGGCTTATATTATTCGTTGCCATTGCAATCGGTTCAAAATTTAGTTCGTTAGAATGGAGCTGATTTAAATCACACGTTTCCGTGTTACTTGTGCTTACACTAGGTACACAATTTTCAATTGAAATTAAATTATCTTGTGACGTGAACAAAACACTTCTACTGGCACTTTCTATAATGTTTTCACTCGATCTTGCTTTAAAAAGGCTTAAACTATTTCTAAATATTTTTGATATTGGGTATGGGTTTGAAATGGGAGTTTTAGTTTTTCTATTAAGTGACATAGGATTATTAGGAGAAATTCAATATTTTGACTTACAGGTACAAGACCACCAGCCACATCCTCGACGATAATCCTTCGTTGACTCTGCTACTGTGGTCGTAGAGCGATGATCCCTCGCTGAACTGTTAGGACGGAATTCCTGACGATGATCCTTCGTTGAATCCAATCCTCCGATTAGGGTTGCAATTTCCACTCCACTTTTTCTCGTGCTTCGAACAGCGATTCAAATTTTCACTCCGATAAGCCGTCGGTCGCTGTTTTCGCGTCGATATTAACTATTAACGAGAATCGGTTAGCGATTTTGTTTACCGATAAACCGTCGGTGGTGAATTCGCGCCGATGAAATGGAGGAGGAGAATCCGCTCCGACTGCGCCAGTTACATTCGCGATCCCGAATGTTAAAATAAAAAAAAACTATAATTTACTTTACAACTTGTTTTATTAAAAAAAAAATTTTATTATTCGAAAGTTACAATTTTGGTACAATTTTTATTGATCAAAAGTATGTCTTTATCTACCGGAGGTGACTATAAGAGTGACGCTTCGCCGAACCGCTCCACAGAAGTTGGCTTTTGGTAATCTGATTCCTTTTGTTTTGAAGGACTGCAAGCTAATGTTTGCGATTGAAACTAATGCTGAGACAGCGTCTATGAAAGACGTGTACGTGACAAAATTGAAAACGTGACAAAATTGAAAATATGCTAATGACCGGCTAAGCTGAGTAATGCAAAAAATATATTTAATAAGTTAAGGAAAAGTATATTTAATAAACTAAGGTGCCAAAGATGTAACTCGCGCCTACCCGGACAAAGAAGGCCTTATGTCACTTTGCTTGCAAGATGATAATGCACGTAATGAGATATTGAAGAAAAAATACCATTTAACTTAATATATTTTATTTTATTTTTAAACAACGTTTCCAAAACTATGAAATAGCATTTTTATTCTTGTTCTTTTGTTATGAATTTTAATTTTACAAATCCTCCCTTTGCATCATCCTTCCCGTCGACAACCAGAAAATAGTTTGGTGTGTTATTTAAGTCATCAACTTGGCATCAGAAGCGTGGTGGTAAGTATATATACGACCCATCGGTAAAATGCACCGTGAGACGTAACCCAAATTTCGTCTTGACCGTTTTGAAGTGGCGAATTTCATATTCCTTACCAACTACCATATCGACAGTCCGTAGAAGTTTCCCATATTCACCTTTCGCAACACTTGTTAACAGCTCAAAGGTGTTCTGTAGATTAAATCAAAAGACACATTTTAATTTTAAAGTTTAAAATTATATTATATTAAATTATAGACAGTTAGACTTTGGTTTTAACGGTGAAGACAAGACAATTTTAAATGTGAAATAGAATATTTGTTTAGCTACAGGTAGGTTGTGAAAAATATGTTTAATTATACAAATTGTGTACATTTTTTGGCTTTCTCTAAGGGTGTTGAAAATTGATGGTACTTTCGATTTTATTAAATGGTTTAACTAATTGTGGTGCGCATTGAAAGGAGTGGAGGAAAGAGATTTTTAAGTTTTTATTCGAATTACATGTGTTTTATTAACAAAATGGATGTATCCAAGATTATATCACTTTTGAAAAACTCATTAAAATTTAGTAATAGTTTATTTTTAATAACTTTACAAAATATTATTAAAGAGTTGTTTAAAATCCAAACACCATTCACAATACAAGAAAAGTTTGAAGTGTTAAATTTAATTGTGAATTTTTCTATTACAAATATGGTATCTTTACAAGAAGGGGTTTTAAAAGAGTCTGTAGAGTTTATTAATTGTTGTAATGATAGCGGTGTAAAGTCGCTCAATTCACCAAAAAACGAAAGTACTGAAATAGTTCAGATGAGGCGAGAAAATGTTGAAGGTACACTTCAATGTGGTTATGGGTACAGTGATAAAATAAATTTAATATCTAAACAAAAAACATTCTTCAAAAAGTTTAACCGGTATAAAAAATATTTTCCAACTGAAAGATTTTGATGATGGTCATCAAAACCCTTTTGAGTATTTGGAGATCGCTTTTAAAGATGTTATTAAATATTTCGTTTGCGATGCGGCAAAAGAAAGTAAGATAAATTTCTCTATCTGCCCACTAAATTCTCCCCACGTAAAACCCATTTGGGGAAGTTTAAGGTTAGTTAGTGAGCTAAACCCAGAGTTTATTCTTGGCTTAATTTCTAATGTAAGTCAATCAAACTCTGTGTTTCTCTCTGATGAGATTTTGCAAATAGACGCAAACATCATTAATTTTCCATCCAGGGGTGGTAAAATAAATACTCACACATTAAGTGAGCATGACGTTCTAATAAAGAAAAGCAGCATCATAGATGTCGGTAAACCTAACGATGTTTACTGTCTTCCACAGAGTATTTGCTATGCTGTTGAAATAATAGCAAAGAAGTTAAATCGAGCTGGCAAAAGGAAAATTTTAAAAAATCTAGATGTGTTATCAAAATAGCTATATGAAAACGCAAAGGTTTTTGTTGATCAGAGTGATGGTTGTTTTTTAAGAGATCTTTATAAATTTCAGAGCTTTATAAAAAATCATCAAATAATAGTTTATGACGATCTTAAAGATCCTAATTTAATAGCTTTCAAAATACCTTTTGAAAATCACCCATTATTATTTATTATGTAATAAAATCTTTAAAAAGGCTTTTTAATAAAAATTATGTTTGCGAATTCTGTGATAGGATCTCAAATGTAAAATATCATAAATGTGAGCTTAAATGTCCTTATTGTCTTCTCTCTCCGCCATGCACTTTTGTTGACCAAAGTAAAGTGTGTATTGATTGTAATCGTACGTTCAGGGCTGTTTTAATAACCATCTTTTAAATAAAATTGATGGAAAAACTATTTGTCAATTATTTCAAATATGTCAAATTTGCGGAAAATTTGTAGATTTTAACAGAAGAAGTCACGTTTGTGATGAGTACTTTTGCCAAAATTGTTATAAAATAGTCCCATAATAACACATGTGTTATATTAAACCATATAAAAAAAAATTCAAAATTGTCTCCTTATATTGTTTGGTTGTGAAACTACTCAAGACACCTTGTACAAAAGCGACACTTCCACCTATCTTCATATTGTTAATTTAATTGCAGCTCAACAAGTGTGTTTTGCCTGCTACCATGACTTAAACATTTGTAACAAATGTGAAACTTGTGGTGATAGAGAACACATTTTTGAATATCGGGAAGGTGGAAATGTTATAAAGAACTTTATTGACTATTGCTTTAAGCGCAGGCCAGCTACATCTAATGTGTTTTGTATTGCACATAATTAACAAGGGTATAATGGCCATTTTTTAATTTCTGAGCTTACGCAAAGACATTTAACTATACACCCAATAATGAATGAAAATAAAATAATGAAGTTAACTTGTGACTTGTGTTAACTTATCTTTTATTGATTCATTAAATTATTTACCATTTGCACTTTCTAAATTTCCGAGCGTTTTTGGGACACCAGAAACCGGTAAAGGGTACTATCCGTATTCTTTTAATACAAAAGACAACATTGATTATGTCGGCAAATATGCTTCACCAAAATTATATGCCTTGGATACAATGAGGTTAAAAAAGAGAGACGAATTTTTAAAATGGTACAACTCTAAATCAAAAGAAGTATTTGATAATAGAAAAGAGTTGTTAGAATATTGTGTCAACGATGTGAACATTTTACGTACTGGATGCATTCGTTTTATGTGTGACTTTCTTGATATGGCGCAAATAAACCCTTTTGTAGAATCACTCACCATAGCATCAGCCTGTATGATTGTTTTTAGAAAAAATTTCCTTAAATACAATACTTTAGCCATATCGCCTACAAATGGTTATTTTAAAAATTTTTGCAAAATTACTCGCTAATATCTGGTAAGTGGTTAAAGTTTAAGATGAAAACGGATAATGATATTTTGTGTACAAATAATATTGGGAAAGTAAAATTGGATAAAGGTGTCATGCGAGTAGATGAGTTTAGTCGAAAAAATAATAAGGTTTACGAATTTTTTGGTTGCTTTTACCACGGGTGCAATAAGTGCTATAAAGTTTAAGAATTAAATGTTGAAAACTATTCATTGGAAACACTTAAACAAAAATATGAAAGAACCTTAAAAAGAATTGAAATAATAAAAAATAATGGTTACAATTTAGAATTTACATGGGGGTGTGAATTCAAAAATTTTTAAAAGAAAATCCCACTATTAACACTAGAACTACCACCGCGCAAGCCTATAATTTTAACAACTTTCTGCACCTTGAATTTAATACGCTTTCAAACTTTAATAAATAAGTATTAATGGAAAAAGATTTTTCAATATGTAGTAATTGTTAATTCTATTCAACTTTGGCCTAAATCAGAAGAGAATTACAAAAATGTACAATTAAATGAAGGAAAGAATTGAGTACCGGTCAAATTGACTTGTTTTGGTAGTTCTAATGTCAATACAGATCTAAACGAATATATGGCCGATTCGGTTTTACCCCTAAACGCTCGCAATGCTATTTTTGGTGGTAGAATAGAAGTTTTTAGACTACAGCATTAAACAGATGAGAATCATGTTATTAGATATTTAGATTTTACTAGTTTATACCCTTTTGTTAATAAATATCCACCGTACCGTACTGTAGGTCATCCAACAATTTTTAGAAACAATATTACACCTTCAATTTCTGAGATTTTAGATATGCATGGATTTATTTTGTGTTCGATTCTCCCACCAACTAGTTTATTTTTACCAGTGTCACCATTTAAATGTAATAAAAAATTATATTTTGTAATTTGTAGAAAAGGCGTCGAATTGAATAACGTGTTCGATTGTAATCGCAATAAAACTGAACGACAATTTACCGGTACTTGGGTTATACCCCAAGTTTGTTAGCTGTTAAGAAAGGATATAAAATTTTAAAAATATTTGAAGTCCACAGATATAAATATACAATTCACAACCCAATAACGAAAAGTGATGGGTTATTCACGGAGTATGTAAATACTTTTTTAAAAATTAAACAAGAGGCTAGCGGCTGGGCTAATAACTATAAATCTGAGGAAGAAAAAGACATTTTTTTAAAATTGTATGAAATAAAAGAAAACATCACTTTAGACAAAAACCAGATCAGCAAAAATTTCGGTAAACGTAATCTTGCAAAACTTTCTTCAAACTCACTTTGGGAAAATTTGCACAAAGGGAAGATAAAACACATACAAAAGTTGTTACCAGTTGGAAAGAATTTAGTAATTTTATAGAATCGCCCGGTATAGAAATTTTATCTGTACTTCCTATAAATGAAAACACTATGTGGATTAATTGGAAATACATAAAGGAAATTTTGAATACACTACCGCATGTAAATGTACCTGTAGGTGCTTATACAACAGCATTTGCCAGAATCAAACTTTATGAACCTTTAGAAAAAGTGTGTCTACTGTGACACAGATAGTTTAATATTTGTAGAAAACAAAAATAAACCCCCTTTATTTCCAACTTCAGATTTTTTTAGGTGAATTAACAGATGAAGTGGTCGGGTTTGGGTGTGGAGCATTTACATATTTCCGAATATGTTAGGACTGAACCTAAAACTTGCAGTCTTAAAGTTGAAATTAATGGGAAAGTTGATTACATTTCTAAATGTGAAGAGGTGACTTTAAATTTCAAAATTTCGAAAATTATTAATTTCGAATGTTTAAAGACGATAGTAGAAGGTAATACCGATAAGGATACAGTCTGCGTTAAAAACAGTCGTAAAATTAAGCGAAAACGACCGGGAGTTATAATATCTGAACCTGAAGAAAAACATATGATGTGCAGAACATAAACGGGCTACATTGAGATGGAGGCGAGACTAGTTACAGCTCTTTACCAGATATATTGGTAAGTTTTACTAACAGTACCGTATATGTGAAAGCAGAAATGAAAAAAAATGTCCTCAAAAAATACCTACCCAACGCCGAAATGGTGCAGATGGAAATACCTAGATTAAGCGAACTTAAAAATTTTCAGGTGTGTTGTAAAATTCATAACAATGTATGTTGTTACATTCGCTATGCCCTGCAAAATTGTGTAAATATATATTTGTACACGCTGATGAATAAAATTATAGAATAAAAAATCTATTTGTTTTACTGTATTTTATTATTATATATTTATATTCATTAAAAACTTTTTAAAGGTTTATTACAGGTGTAAACAACTTTGTTTTTCTTTTTTATTTTTTGTTATTTACTTATATCGTAACCATATTAGTATAACAATAAAACGGTATTTCAAAGAAAAGCCTTGAATAATATAAATGTACATAGCAGGATCTAGACGGTATAAAAAAATCTTGTCTTGGTAAGGAAGTTAAATTTTTAATTTTACACTTATCACGATAATCTTTATAATATTCCTTAACACTTTCGACCGCATTGTTGTTATGAAACATTACGATATTTAAAAATTCTATTATGTCAAATAACTTAAAATGGTCATCTAGAGTCAGCTGAACACTTCCACAGTGTCTCTAATTAGTTCCACTTTTAGCTCGGTTAGATGCTTGTAAACTGCCAACCATTCAGGGTAAGATGTTGATACAGGAAAACGACCATGGCGATGGGACACTATTCTTGCTTCAAGCAAGTGCGTATCAAATCCGACCGTGATTTTTCGATTATGACCCCAGTCCAAATAGTAAGTATAGCTTAATAGCAGGTTTTCGCCAGGAACTTCTGAATCCTTTTTATCTTTTTTTCGGATATTTTTAGTTTTAACTTCTTTGATTTTGGCGCTATCACTTTACATTTTTTACCACACATTTTTAGTTTAAGTTTTTTAATTTTAGATGCTTGTTCCATTTTTAACTTAACTTAGACTTGACTAGACTACTATTAAACATGTCTGACCACCTCCTCGTATTTATAACCTTATTTTTCGGAGTACATAATTGTGATGTCCCCAAATGAAAACGGTCTCTATGCAGTCGCGGTCACCATTGGTATGTCCAAATGCAGTCCGATTGATATGGTGGATTATTTCCTTGATGGTGGGAGCAGAAGTAGGGGAGCAGCCACTAAGGCTTTAACTCCGCAGGAGCAGCTAAAAAGCTGTAGCTCCTAATTTGGGGTAAGGTGAATTGGAGCAGCTCAACAGCACGACTCCAGAATGGATATTCTCGCCTTAAGAGTGTGATCGGAAAAATGATCCTGCTTTATTCAATTTCTTCGGGTATATATAGTTCTTTGCTTACATCTACATTAAACAATAATCAATAACTTATAACCTACTTACACGAAGACCTAACCATCCCTTAGTCAGCTATTTCGTAATTGTGCCTCGAGTGGCTTGCGTCTGCGCATTAAGAGTAGGTCACGCGCTGATTCATAAAGCGCCTACAGCATGTGCTTTAATTGACCCAGAGTGTGTTGACCGCGCAGTGCTGAGCATGCACTTTGTTACGTTGTGCTTTGTTTACTTAGTGGGGTTTGTTTATGCGAGCATTGTTTATATTTTGGTTGCTACAGTTGTTGGCCCGCGAACTTGGAGTTTGCTCTTGTTACCGAGGCTGGTATAGCGATATAATCCCGGTACATCACACCATCCCCCTTAGGGAAAAAAAAAAAATTGGAATGGTTATCGGCTGGTGCTTCGTGCTTACAATTTTTTTTTTTTTTTTTTTTTTTTCATTAATATTATTTATGTCTAACAAAAGAAGTTATTACTTATGATTGATACATTGGTACCTTATGTTCTATTGCTAACTTACTAAATTACAATGTTTTATAATTTCAGTATAATTACGTATATCTATATAAATGCTTGTATGGATTAGTCATTAATTTTCCTTACTCTATTTTTATGTATCTTATGCGTTTTTCCATTCGTATCTCTTACAATGCAATTTACATTGTCATTTTTAATGACTGTATATGGTCCGTTATATAGCGGATCTAATTTCTTCCTGTTTTGATTTTCAATTAAGACTTTATCTCCTACTTTTAAGATTAATGGATTACAATTCCGGTTGCTAGTTTGTGTCCGTGTTTCTTTTGAGGATTCTAAGTATTGTTTTGCCTTAGTTATCGCTTTTTGTAGTCTGAATTTCATTTCTTTGCTGTACAAATCGTGATTATAAACAGGGTCTGGTTGCTTGACCACTAGTTCTAATGGTAGGTTTACTCTTTTACCGAACACTAATTCAAACGGTGTGTATCCGTGCACCGTGTTTGGAGTTGTGTTGTAACAGAACGTGTAATAGGGTATCCATGTGTCCCAATTATCTCTGCTGTCGTTCACAAAACATCTCAGGTATTCATTCAGACATTTGTGGTTCCTTTCCAGTGCTCCTATCGTCTCCGGGTGTGCAGCTATTGCAAAAATTTGCTGGATTTTTAGGCTGTCGCTTATCTCAGCAAAGACTTGGTTTTTGTATTCTGTTCCTAAATCCGTTTTAATTTTACTCATAGGACCATACGTTAGTATGAAACCGTTAATTATTGCTTGAGCGATAGTATTTGCTTCTTTATCTTTTGTTGGAATTATCGTGACGTATTTGCTCAGGTCGCACTGCATTGTTACTGCATATCTGTTACCATTAGTCGTTTTAGTGAATGGTCCAACGGTGTCGATGGATACTACATCGAATACTTTTATCGGTGTTGTTGTAATTTCCATACGTTCTTTGTTGTATTTTTGGTGCTTATTTTTAGCACAAGATTCACATCTGTTTACGAATTTGGCTATCGTATTTTTCATTCTTCGCCATTTGTAAATCTCTTTTAATTTTTGATACATTCTTGCTTGTCCTAAATGTCCTCCGGTTGGTGTAGAATGATGATTGTATAATATTTCATCTATTTTTTCTGTTATATATTTCTGTGGTCTGTATATCTTAATACTTGTTTCTTTCAGTATTTTGTTTCCTAGTACTTTAAATGCGGTGATGCTAATTATTTTAAATATCTCACTTTCTGCAGAAAGCTTCAGACTTGTCTGAATTTGTTTATAATTTTCATTGTCCAATTCTTCGAATGCCTGCTCTAATGCGGGTTCTACTGACTGGTTATTATTTATTTTTATATACCGCTTATATATTGTTTTCTTTCTGTGCACTATATTCATTTCTATATTTGTTTGTTTACTGCTGCAGCTTATAGTGTTGAATTGTAATTCAGGTAGTTGTGTTACTTCTGTTACGGAAGTTACCTCCCATACACGCAGTTGGCCACCCTGCGGGGATATGGGTGCATCATTCGCGTGATTATTTGTTGTTTCTGAACTTTTCTGTTTTGTTATTGCGCGTGTTTGCATTCTTCTGACATTGATCTCCTTCAGGTCCTCAATATCGAGTTTTATTCTTGATAAGGCATCTGGTCCATTATTCTCTTTGCCTTTCACATATTGCACATCGAAATCGAATTCTTCCAAATCTAATCGCATTCGCGTAAGCTTCGAGGATGGGTTCTTCATGCCGACTAGAGGTCGGTGATCAGTTCTCACAACAAACTTTCTACCATAGACATATGGTTTAAAATATGTAATTGCCCAATGTATTGCTGTTAGTTCTTTTTCTATAGTTGACTTATTGCGTTCCCCAGCTGTAAATGTCTTGCTAGCATAGGCAATGGGACGCTCCAGACCGTCAATATTTTGCGATAGAATCGTGCCACATGCTGCGTTGGAGGCGTCGGTCGAAATTATAAATTTATTTTTGAAATTGGGGTGTTGAAGTATTGTAGGGGATGTTAATGCAGCCTTAAGGCTGTCGAAGGCATTTTGATGGGCCTCAGTCCATTCAAACTTAACATTTTTCCGCAGAAGCTTATTCAATGGCAGAGCTATTTCCGCAAATTTCGGTATAAAACGACGATAATAATTACAGAACGCTACAAAACGTCTAACGTCGTCCGTGTTATTAGGAATAGGATAGTTACTGACAGCTTTGAATTTAGATTTGTCGGGGCTAATACCCTGATCAGTGATCATATGCCCAAGGTATGTCACTTCTGTTTGAAAAAATTTGCATTTGTCAGGATTCAGTTTAAGATTCCTTTCACGTAGTCTGTCAAACACGATTTGCAAATTTTTAATATGCTGTGCCTCCGAGCACCCAATGACTATAATGTCATCAATATATAAAAAAGCTATCTCAGGTGTCAATCCAGCCATCGCAATAGTCATCATCCTTTGGAAACTATTTGGACTAATATTAAGTCCGAAAGGTAATCTCGTAAACTGGTAGTGACCCTGATTGGTTGAAAATGCTGTAAACTTTCTAGAAGTCTTGTCTAGGGGTATTTGGTGGAATCCCGACATAAGGTCTAAAGTGGAGAAATATTTTGTTCTACCCATCTGGTCAAGTATTTCTTCTATACGCGGCAGAGGGAATTTATCCGCTAGTACTTTCTTATTAAGATTTCTAAAGTCCACGACCAGACGCCATTTCTTATTATGATTGCTAGATTTCTTTGGGACTAGCAGTATTGGGGAATTAAAGTGGGATACTGAATTTTCTATTATCCCGTCCTTCAGCATTTTATCGACCTGCTGGCTGATTTCCGATTTGTGTGCCTCTGGTATCCGGTAGTTCTTTGTATATACCGCTGTGTTATCGGCTAATTCTATTCGTTGTTCGTAGAAGTTATTCGTTGTTAAAAGTTCATCCTCTAGCGCAAATATGTCTTCGTAATCTAGGCATAGTTTTTCAAATTTATTTCTAGCATACCTTGTTATCGAACCAAGATTTAGTTTACTCAGGATTTGCTTCGCTCTGCTTTGATTAGATGGAGTTATTTTGTTAAAATCAGATAATGGTTGAGCCTGCACCTCGACATTTTGCACTGTAATTGCCCTGTTTGTGATATTCATCACTCTCACTAGTGGGCATTCTTGCGAGGTTATTGTTCCTGCAATGAATATTCCCGGCTGAATTTCTTGATTTTGTACTACTACTTCTTCGACGCCCTCTAATTTGACTAAATTAAGTCTTCTAATTGTTTCGCACCGAGGCGGCACGACAAAAGAATCTGAGGATGGGCCGGTTTGTATTGGTATTTCTACCGAATTGTTATCTGTGTTGTGTATTGTAAGAGTCCACGTATCATAATCGATGGTGGCCTTAAATTTTGTCAGAAAATCCAGCCCTAAAATTGCGTCTGCTTCTATATTAAAATCGTCATTCACGATTTGAAATGATTGTTCTAGGGATACTCCGTTACCGAAATGAAGTTTTGTGGAGGTGGATCCGATGGACCACTTTCCATTGCTTGTTACGCCTTGTATTAGGAATTTATTTTGGAGATTTACTAATTGATCGTCATTAATTTTTTGTCTTCTGAAGATGGATACGTCTGCTCCTGTGTCGATAATAAACGTACAAACGGAGCCACACATATCAGTATACGCTTTGACAAAATTTGCCAGGGACAAATTTAATTTACATATTTTTAGTTTATTTGTGTTACATCCCCCAACCGAGCGGTTTCTACGTTTGGTTGAGGGGTCTGGTATTCCCCCGATTCATAATAGTTCACTCTTCTGGTATTATTATTATACCTTGCATTATTCTGCGTGTTTCTGTCTCGGTTGTTATTCTGGCCATTTACATTGTTTTGTACATTCCTGTTGTTACTCTGATTGTACCTTCTATTGATGTTGTTTTGATTTTGGGGGTTTTGCCGCCATGTAGCGCCCGGCTGATATTGTCTCTGCCAGCTATTCCTAAATTTATTGGAATTTTGAGCATTCCCCATAGGCCTTCTATTTTGATAGTAACTACTTCCAGACCTTCCTCCTTGGCTTGCATTAAAATGTAGGATAGTGTTTATCTGTGGCTTGTCCACGGTCATTGCTTTGGTGGCTATTTCTGAGAGCGATGTTAGGTTGCTTGCTTTAAGTATTAATGCTGTTTCTGGATTCGTAACATTATTCGTAAATGTTTGTATTGCGAATTTTTCCGCGAGTTTTTCCGCTGCCTCTCCAGTTGCAACTTTTTCCGATATGAACGCTCTTGTTAATTGCCTTGACAAGTTTTCTACTTGATTAGAAAAATCCACTAATTTTCTGTTGCCTTGCTGGCAAGTCTTCAACTGTGCCAGTATTGCATCTGACGATATTTTTGACGAGAATTTTTGTATTAATTTATTTGTAATTAGCTCCACAGTATTTGTTTCTTCCGTTATTACGTATTTGGCTTTACCAGTTATACGTGTTTTTATGAATTTTATCATAATTGCCTTCTGATCTTCTGGAGTCAGTTCGTTCAACAAATCCATCGATTCGATAAATGCTTCGGTCTCATCGTAATTACCGTCGTATGTCTTTATTAATGACGTTGCCGTTTTTATATCGAACGCCATATTTTCCCGTTTCTGGTTCTTTATCAACGCAAAAATGGTTTCTCCTTGTTCTATTATCTCTTTGTATACTTGTCTGAGTCCTAAAACTGTTTCTGCTGCTGCTGGTGTGCTTACTAGTATTTTGGCTTCCTCCAGGAAATTATTTAATACTTCCGCTTTTGTTTGTAGTGTTTTTTCCGTATACTGACGATTTTTGCTTTTATTAAAATTTGTTATTATTTTTCGGAGTTCGTCTCTGATGCTTGATAGTTGTTCCATTCGTGCCTGTGGCTGTTTTCTTGTTATACCATTTCACCCGGTTTTTTCCGTAGTGTAGTAAAAAAAATTTTTTTTTTTTTTTGTTTATTAAACTTTTATTACTGCTGGACTACCTAGGTATCTCTTTTTTATGCTCCTTTTATGATCTTTGTATAATTTGTACAGGAATTCGGTTATTTTGACTACTGCGATTATCATTAGCAAAACAGTTATTGCTTTGTTATCTACGTTTACTGTATCTTTTATATTAACATTATTAATTATTTCGCCATTATTATCGGCGTTTTTTGACCCAGAACCTCCCATTTATAATATTACTTGCTATTACTTTTATTCACAATTAAGATTTATTTACTATATATTGTAGTTACGTTTTTTTTTTCTTTAAATCTAAGTATATTGTATAGCTACAATTTTTTTTTACAAAATCTTTTATATAAAATGGCTTAGCCAAGAATAATTAGTCCGTTTAAACTTCCAGGTTTTTACTGTCTTTTTCTTTTTAATTTATTTAGCTTGCTTTTTTCTTTGTTTAACAAGATTTGATATTTAAATTGCTCCTCCTTAGACGTAGCTATGTTTAACAATTCTTTAAATTTTTTTTATCTCTAATTTTAGTTTCTGGCGCTGTCCTCCTCTAGTCGGTTTTGGCTGCGGGTTCTTCAGCTGTTCGGTTTTCCTCCTTCTGTATTCCTCGATGGTGAGCCTTTTCGGACCCGGCTTGTATGATGGGGCCTCGTGTGGTTCCTTCGGTGGTCTCGGCACGTACAGTTGAATGATGGTGTTTGTAGGGTACAACGTCAAGTTGCTGGTGTCCCTCTCTGGTACCTTAAGTTTTTCCAATTTTCTGAAAATTTCCTCGAACGCCCTATCTATTTTGTCCATATCCGCAGTTGCTTATCCGAAAATTGCAGGCCAGATGGTCACGGTCGCCATGTGATGTCCCCAAATGAAAACGGTCTCTATGCAGTCGCGGTCACCATTGGTATGTCCAAATGCAGTCCGATTGATATGGTGGATTATTTCCTTGATGGTGGGAGCAGAAGTAGGGGAGCAGCCACTAAGGCTTTAACTCCGCAGGAGCAGCTAAAAAGCTGTAGCTCCTAATTTGGGGTAAGGTGAATTGGAGCAGCTCAACAGCACGACTCCAGAATGGATATTCTCGCCTTAAGAGTGTGATCGGAAAAATGATCCTGCTTTATTCAATTTCTTCGGGTAAATATAGTTCTTTGCTTACATCTACATTAAACAATAATCAATAACTTATAACCTACTTACACGAAGACCTAACCATCCCTTAGTCAGCTATTTCGTAATTGTGCCTCGAGTGGCTTGCGTCTGCGCATTAAGAGTAGGTCACGCGCTGATTCATAAAGCGCCTACAGCATGTGCTTTAATTGACCCAGAGTGTGTTGACCGCGCAGTGCTGAGCATGCACTTTGTTACGTTGTGCTTTGTTTACTTAGTGGGGTTTGTTTATGCGAGCATTGTTTATATTTTGGTTGCTACAGTTGTTGGCCCGCGAACTTGGAGTTTGCTCTTGTTACCGAGGCTGGTATAGCGATATAATCCCGGTACATCACATAATTGATTAAAAAAATCTCGACCAGACTGTAAATGTGATATAATTTTATAACTTTGTTGTCATTTAATTTAAAATTTTCAAATTCATCTAAACGTCTAAGTTCAATGTTTCCCAATTTATTTGGTTGGTCAACACATCCTGGAGCTGACGTAGGATATTTAAAGATAATTTCTATTGTAAATAATTTGCTTTGTGCAGTGAATCCCGCAAAAGAAACTTTTTTCAAGAAAGTTAAGCAACCTCCAAAAAAGTATTCGACATTTATTAAGCAACTCATGATAACAGCTTTCACTGTCTATGCACTGTAATTAATTCTAAATTTCACCACCTTATATAACTTTTTTAGAAGCTGGTGTATACGTTTTTGCCTTTGTCGATTTCTACACTCCCGTCATATTCAGTATAGACGATACAGGTTACTGTTGTCTTCAAAGCCTCCTTAAATCTTCCTTCAATTCTAACCGTACCTTGGTTTAATAGATTCCCGCAGGTTGAATTATATGACCGATCAGAAGTTAAATCAAAAGCAAGAAGAAAAAAGCCGTTGTCAAAGAATTTTTTTTAAATTTGGTGTCCTTTATCGAAATAATGTACTCCAGTTCCTTTGAACAAGGCGATTTATCCTCTTGTACTTATAGTATTTTCCTCCGAATAATCAAATTCTATAGGCTGATTTGGTATCTGGCTACCATTTACTGATAAATTAAATCTTGTGATGTTATTATGTTTAAAATTATAGGCATTTTTTGTTCGATTTCCTGTATACGCGTCGTTGTCAACCATTCCAAACACTAATAAATTTGGTAGTTGCCCTATGACATTATTGTCTAAGGATAATGTGTATGTGTTTGTAGGTATAGTATATGTTTTAATTTCGACTCGTTTGTATGGGTATACAGCATTTGATCGTTGTAAAACTGTTTCATGAGCCAACATGATGCTGGGGTTAATAGATGCATGATTCATGTACATAGTGGCCTCTATAATCTTAATTCGTGGAGAGTTGTCGTCTTCGTTTAATAAAAGGTAAAATTCGGATTTTTCAAGTGATGAAACAACGCGCAGATCTATACCATTTATTAATAATTTGTCTTGGTTAAACATATCAGCATTTATTTTCGCATTAGCTCAACAACGTTGCTTTTATTAAAAAGTCTTCTTCTTGCCGAGTTTTGCCACCCTCTGTAGGGATTTCCATACTACCTTCATCAATATACCAACCAACAGACTCTAAATGTGTTGATGCCGCATCTTTTCCATAATTTAATAAGTTTTCAATATAGGCCCTACAATTGTAATTATTGCCAGTTTGAACAACTGGTTTCCCATTTAGGTAAATAGTACATTGCCGAAACAGCGAGTGACAACACCAGGGCCTTCATCAGTCACAGTCTTCACGGAACCGTCTGAGTTAGTTATGGTAATATCTTTTCCAGTATAAAGTTCTTCTTTTCCATCCTTAATTTTAATCAGTTGCACTTTTAAACGTAGGTATATACTTGACAAGTCTCGATATGTATCTCCATGTCCCAGCGAGACAAATTCTAAAACTGATGAGTTATCAAATGAAGCTATAGACTTGTATGCTACTTCTTCGGTTTTTAAAATATTACTTTAAATAACCGGTGTAGAGAAATGGTCCAGACTTCATGCACTCGCTATACGTGCACATTTTGTTTATTTATCAAAAATATCCAATGCTCGTTTACGAAAACCGCGTCCGCCTTTTATAATTTTTTTTATTCTTGTTTGCTGTTTTTTTCGTTGATCGTTTTATTTGTTTTAAAGGTCTTTTTAGTTTAGAAAACTTGGTTAAACGTAAGGCCGTAAATGGATTGGCTCTTTTAATAATTGTGCAATTATTTATACCTGCACCACCCATATTATCGAAGAGTTTATTTATACCTTTTTGCGCTAGGTCTTGTACAGCAGCTTTTCCCTGGTCTTTTAAAATGTCCTTAACCGACTTGCTGCCAATTTTTTGCAGCATTGTTTTTCCAGCGCTTGCTGTTTTATAACTTTGGCTCCTGAAGCAACTAATGGCAGCAAATAACGAAATAGCCCGCTGAAGAAGCTGCCAATACCTCTTCCTTGCTGGTAAGAAAACGGCGTCCGGTACAATTCCCCTATATCCGACAAGTTACCGCCACTTTGTAGTAAATACATAGTATCGTGTGTAATACGAATTCATTTTTGTTAAGGGGTAAAGTCAAGCAAAGTGCTATCAAATTAAAAACTGGCTGAGGGTGAACATATATTTATAGCTTATTGTGTTTTAAAATGAAGCATTATATAAGTTGGAATATAACTTGGTTTAAAATTAATCAATTCACCCTGGCTATCAGTTATTTTTATAGAAATACCCTCTATAAATGTTTTCTCGATAGGGCAGTATTCTACATGCTCAAATCTTAGCACGCCCTCACACGATTGTGACGGTATGACTCGTATGTATCGAGCTAATTTATAACCAATAATTCTCGGTTTAATAATATCGGTGTAAATGAAAATCAAATTTTTATCATAGCATTTTTTTGATATCTCCATAGATGCTCGGGGAAATCTTTGTATTAATTCATTAATTGTACTTTCCAGACTATTAATTTTACCAATGATTGGCATATGTTCTTAGCCTTAGGCGTAGTCCAACTGTGTTGAATGATTTTTTTATTTCTGAAAGTATCGCATCAGGTTTACGCTTTTTTTCAGGTGTCTGAAGAAATAGTATATCCGTAAAAAAGTCCGACAAATTTCCTATATTTGTATCAATAGGTACTGATGTTGTCAAGTATTCTGCCGAACTCTGTTTTTCGTATTGTACATCCAAAACATCACTATCTTTAGTAATTTGTCTCTGATCAGGTGTTTTTGCATTTAATGAATCTTTCTTTAACTTATTTAAAATACCAAAGTTTGTATCTTTAATTTGAATAATTTTTTTCTGCTTTTCTTCCTCGCTAATTTTTTCGTCGTAATAATGTACATTTGATATTAAAAGCGTGATAAGATCTTTAACATTAAGGTGCGACGGTAATGGTTTCTTTACTTTTATTGTTACAGCCAAATCTTCTAACCGTAGTTCAAACATATCATGCACCTTTTTCGCGGTGCCTTTTGTTTCTTTATCTCGGACTCTTTTAATGCTAAGCGCAGGATGTGTGTAATTATCGATTGAATTCTGTATGACAATTTGCTTTCTTTTCTTTCTAGGGATTACAGAGTTTTCAAAATAAATCTGCATAGAATTGTTGCTTCAAAGACATACATACGTAAAAGTCGTTATCTACTATATCTACAGGCATTTTTATATATTAAAATTGACCCAAGCAACGTCTGGTACACTTAAGCTTCGCTCTTTTTTACTTTTTAAACGTTCATTTTGTCGAAATCCTTTTCTTACTGGGAATGCAAGCTCGTATTGGCCAGAATCTAGTTGTGATGGCCTTAATATAGGCTGTTTAGTCGGAACCTTTTCTTTTGGAGCATTTTGTTCTAATTCTTCTATAGGACTAGCAGTCTCGTCAATACTCATGTCAATAGGGACAGTATACTGTCAGTGCCTGTTATTACTTTATAGTCTTTATCTTGAATTTTTGGTACTTTTGGTGGAGGCTTAAGACTTTTTCCTATCCCACTAGCTGATAAACGTCATTTAACTGCTGGAGATAAAAACTTCCTTGGCGGGGTTTTTTTACGCGGGTCCTCAAAAATAATTTCTTCCATCTCAAAAGGTACATTTTCAAATATATTTTCTTTAATGGGTGATGCTTGTGTTGATTTATCCTTTTTGAAAATAATTTTTATTTGAGTAAAACTATCTCTCAAACTCTTATGTTTAACTAGTAAAATTTCTTGAGTGGCGGTTTTTGTTTTCCTTTTTTCGAAAACTTACGCCTTTTTACGCTTGATATTAAAAAACTTTATTAATTCATTCCTATAATTGTACAATTTTTCTTTGTCAGACAAATTTTTACTTTTTAATATCTTATCCATTGATTTATCAAATATTGGAAAATTTGCAGATTGCTCAATTTCATCCTTTAAATTATTATACACTTCCAGCGAAAGAAGCAACATTTTGTTAAGACTATTAGCCTTATGTATATTTTTCAATTAGCGAACCTATTACACCCGACTGCACACTTCCTAATAAAACTGGTAAAAACCCTCCTCGTTGTATTAGTAATTTACGTTGTCTTGCTACAGACCTTTTTCCGTTAACTAATTTTCGCATATCCTTTTTATACTTACACAACGAATTATATATTTTACCATGAGGCATATGATTTCCTTTTAGTGTGTTAAGTGTGATTTCACAAAGTGTTTTAACCTCAGAATCTGTATTTTTAATAATAGCGTTTCTCAAGTTTGATTTACATTTTTGAAGTACATAAAGCATATGCTCGTTGTCCTTTAATCGTTTCACTCTTGACACCATTTTGAATATTCAAGGAACTTTTTGGGCAGAAAAAGGTTGCGAAATCTTTATTAAATGTATCCGTACGGAATCTTAACGTATCGTTAACTTCCTGAGTGAGATCTATCAGTAAACGCACGTAAGGCTCCTGAGTGGTTTCTTTATATATTTTTAAAAGTTCTAAACTATCTTCCGGATAAATCTGTTTCGCTAAATGCACGAATAGACTTTTATCTCGGGGGTTTTTAAAAACGACGAGGTACTTACAGTTTAGCGATATATCTCTGCAGAAAATCATTTTGCGTTACAAGAATCACTGAAAAATTACGATGATGTGACCCTTTAGTAAAAAGCTCACAGACTTGCTTACTGAATGCATCTAACATCATATCATCTATAACAATTAGTGTGGGTTCATTTGTGTAATTTATGAACTCATCGGGCACACTATCTACATATTCTATGTTTTTGTGGGTGCAACATTTACTGGCAAGGCTTCGCGTTCCGGATTACACCATATAATCCTCGTAATTTCCGGCTGTATTAACGAAGCATCATTCAAAAGATTTTTAATAAACATGGTTTTTCCACATCCGGAAGGCCCTGCCACGATCATTGTAAAAGGGTGTTTGAACGCGATCATTTTTGTCGTAAAAACAAAAGCTCTTGACAACAAGATTTTTTGTATATAAACCTACATTTTGCAAAAAGTACTTATATACTCTTTCAAGAATGAGCCGAAGACAAATTATTAACGAACTACATAGACCAGCCCGCAAAAACTTTAAGCGTCGTCGCGTCACGATTAAAAGCAAAGATGACCTATGGCAGGCTGATTTTAGTTGACATGAGATCATATGCGAAAGAATTTCAAAACTTTCGTTTTTTGCTAACTGTCATTGACACATTTTCTAAATATGCATGGGCTTTACCAATTAAAGACAAAAGTGGGATAGAAGTCACTAAAGCAATGCAGCTAATTTTCAATCAGGGTCGTATTCGAAGAAACTTGCAAACAGATGATGGCAAAGAATTCTACAACAAATCATTCAAACGCTTGATGGTAAAATATGATATTAATCATTACTCAACTTATAGCTTGTTAAAGGCGTCAATTATAGAAAGATTTAATAGAACGTTGAAAAATATTATGTGGAAAGAATTTAGTATGAATGGTAATTATCATTGGTTGAGCATGCTGAACAAGTTAACAGACAAATATAATAGAACAAAACATCGAACTATTAAGATGAGGCCTGTACACGTAAGCTCTGCTAATGAGACCCGTTTATTGCTAACTGTGTATAAAAAACCAAAATCAAAATCGAACCCAAAGTACAAAGTAGGAGACCTTGTTCGTATAAGTAGATATAAACATGTTTTTGAAAAAGGCTACACTCCTCTACTGAAATTTTCAAAATAAAAGAGGTAAAACACATATACAGTAACTTACATTCTTGAAGACTATCAAGGACACATAATACAACTTGAACTATCTCCAGTCAAATATCCTGATCTTTACCTTGTAGAAAAAGTTTTAAAAAGACGAGGGCATAAAGTTTTTGTAAAATGGCTTGGATTTCCACAAAAGCACAACACATGGATTAATATAAAAGACGTTTTATAAGTAGTTTTTACTGTAGTCACAATGCTGATCTTAAAGCGTGAATCTGATCGACTAAATACATTTAAAAATTTAACTTTGGATGACAAGAAATCAAGCTAGAAGCGGCTTCTTTTACACCCACTTGAAAGACATAGTCAAATGCTATTTTTGCTGTATGGAGATGAGCGCTTTAAACACCCCTAAAAACGTTGAAGCAGAACACCTTCGGGTGCGGGCCGTATTACAATCGACCTTCACCATCAAAATACGCAAGCTGGGCTCTAAATACTTTCAAAGTATTAGTAGGATCGTTTATTTTATTTGGGCTATGTTGTGAAATTTTTTATTTTTACAAACAGTTTATACGGAAAATATAAAAGTATATAATACAAATATCGTCACATGTAACGTGCATAAAACAATCAATGAACACTGCACAAATGCTTAAAACAGATTTGAAAAAGCATGTAATATTTCAAAGCCTGCCTAAAGTCAAATATTTACATATATGGAGTCAGGGGCGGATATACGCATAGGCAAAGTAGGCCTGTGCCTACGGCGGCAAAAAAAATAGGGCGGCAAAATCTTGCAAGATTTTGCCGCCCTATTTTTTTCAATCATGTTTCAATTATTCAAAAACTTTTTGATTAATAAAAATGTAAAGATACTAATTTTTTTAATTTCATTTAATTTTGCGTTAAACAATCATTTCAAAAAGACGTCACTTTAATGAAAATTACATATTTTTCAATTTTTAAAATTAAAAAACAGATTTTTATTAAGAAAAAAAGGCGGTACTTTGTTGCCTGCCTACGGGCGGCAAATTCATAAATCCGCCCCTGTATGGAGTTATGCTTATCACGATGCGCGCAAGGGACCGTGGATGACTTACACATTGGATCAGTATAGATTTAAATCACGCATTACGAACGCCAGTTTAATTTTAAATCCTATTCTACATCGCTCACACAGAGATAAAATCTTTATTGAGCGATTTAAACTGTAAACCCAGCAATAAAAATATCTCGACCGAATTTGCCTTTTATTTCAATAATCCTTCGTTTCTTGTCACTTGTTTTACTGTCTTCAAGTTCACCGGCACAGCGTTCTTCATTATCAAGATCTTTTCTTATGCAACTGCATGTGGGAATCGCACGTGCTCTCCACGTTTACCACTTCACTCTCTGTTTACAATAGCCCGCTGCAAAAAAGTACATGGTCGGTTTTAATAAGCTGATCGCATGCGTTTTACCGGTTATTTGTTTACGTCGATCAGCAGAATAGGTTCTCGCCGATCTCGTCCAATCACATGCTCTGATAGTAAAATATATTTACAACAAAATAAGCAAAAAGAGTTACATGGATATCAAGTGTTAAAATACAAAATATGCAGATAACATGTGAGGTGCACTATTTAATTCCTGGCACAGCCGGTTGTTTTATGTTTTCTTTTTCCAAAACGTGTTTTGATCGTCCGTCGCCACATGTATGCAAAGTACCACATGATCTAAAGACCCCTTTTACCCAGGTTTGTATCCAGCGCAGCGGACATTTCGTTTACCCCCACACACCCGCACCCTGTTCTTCTGATCGTCTTCCGCATCACGTGCGTTTTTGTTTACCTTCTCCCCGATTACCAAGCGGTTTTGCAAGTCCTTTTCGATTCTCTACATTTGTTCTACACATTTAATTTTACGCCACAGGTTATTTTCTCCCCTACCAAACATGTTCTAATCGCACATTATCATCTTGCGAGCGCTTCTTACCCACCGTACGCAAGTATCTCTGCTCTGCACACACACTCACCTACCAGCCAGAAAGAAACACACACCAATATTTTGAACCAATTCTCTGACAAATCAGAATTTTGGGCATATCAAGGACCCAAACGAGTATGGTTAAGAAAATAACAGCATTATATCATACGTACTGTAAAACACCCAATAGTAAAAGTTGATGTGTGGGTATGCTTCTTTTCGCAAGTATTTGGAAAATTGATTGCTTTTACTGGAAATCTGAATACAGAAATGATGCTGCAATTTACAAAAACGGGTTATTAAAGTCTGCAGATTTTTGTTTTGGAACAGGAAGCCGATCGTAGGTCTTGCAAAAAGACAACAATCCAAAACACAGAAGTCGTTTTTGAACCGAATGGAAAAATCAAAAGTATATCAATGTCATTGAGTGGCCCTCACAAAGTTCTGATACTAATTGACAATGTCTGGGCCCTTATGAAAGCGAAGCTGCAGCGGAAAAATGCTTTACTTTGCAACAAGTTAAATCATCGATAAAGAAAGCCTGGAAGAATCTACCACTAGAATATGCTGAAAAATTAGTTGAAAATATGAACAGTAGATACATAGCTATAATAGAAAATAACTGTGACTTCACCAAATATGAAATGTATTGTGTAAAAGAAAATAAAGTAAATAATAAGGAAAAAATAATATTTTGTTAATTTTTAATCGAATTATTGAATTCTGAGCGAGACGCTCTTACCAAACAGACTGTATATGAACAATTATCTAAATCTTTGAATTCAAAAAATTTTATCGAAGAATGATTTGAAGCTGGATCTAGGCGGATATTATTAAAAAGATTTCGAAGGTGATTAAAAAAAGTGCTTTGATGAAAAAATTTTTGAATTTTGTTCAAGAAAATCACCAGATAGTCTTATGGGTTGACCTTAAAGCAGTTCTGCTGGTGTTTCCATAAATTCTTCATAAAAATTTGTTTAAAGTCCTAGTAAGATTGCTGGTAAAGCATCCGACTAACAATTTGTGTTGTAGGTTCTGATGGCAATTTAAAGAATCCTATGCCATCGTTCTATAAAGCCGTTTGACTGGAGATGGTAAGGAGTAGTACGATTGTGTTTGTAACCTAAAAATTTTGAGAGTTGTTTAAAGAGATGAGATTTAAATAGACTTTCTTAATCTGTAACTACAGGTTGGGAAAATTTGAGGTTAGGAAGTAAATTGGCTTAAAAAAACACTTTTTCTTTGACAAATTTCGTTTTATTATATTATACCAATGTAAAGTAGAAATATGGGAATTAATAATGGAATATAATGTCGGGCAAATGTCTACCTCTAGCATGACGTCCGCTCTTTTCGCAACATTTTGAGCCACATTTTGCAACAAAGCTTCGTTTATCTCGTCAATGCAGCGCCGAATTTCATCTTTCGGAGCGTCAGTTATTTGAGGTTTGTTCACGTAAACCCGGTCTTTTAAATGGCCCTAGAGAAAATAGTCCAGCGGCGGTAAATCAGAAGAATGAAGCGCCCAATTGACATCACCAAATCGAGAAATTACGTGACCGGGAGATTTCTCATGCAATAACTGAATTGTTTGAACGAATTGATGTTCCAGGCTCATTCTCGCCACTTTGCTGTACAGCGACTATGTTTGCATCACTACGGCCATTACGAGCATATTGTTTTGGTCTATTGTCAGCAACAGTACCGTGAGCCTCGAAGTTAGCGATTAAATTACGCACAGCGTTGTCAGAAGGAGCCTGATTACGAGGAAAAGCTACTCGAATTCTACGAAGTGGTACAGTAAAATTTTCACCGTTTTCATAGTAAATTTTCACAATTAAAATTCGTTGCTTAAGAGTATAGAGTTTCATGGTTAAAATTTCCCAAGTTTTTACTAAATAAATGTCAAATGATGACAGCTCAATTCTTGGCATTTCATCATTTGATAGCCTATTTACTTCCTAACCTCAAATATAAACAGAACTTGAGCGTAAGTATCGGCCAAAATATCTGGTATGGGAATTGCCTTAGGCCATCACGAGAAACGATCGATGATTGGAAGACAATATCTGAAACCATTTAATGGCGGATAAATATAATAAAAGAATTTTTAACGTGACGAAAAATTTTGTTCTTCTGACACGAGAAGCAACTTCGGCTCCAATTTTTAACATCATTGTTGATGGACGACCAACCAAAAATATTTAGAAATCACCATTTTGTTGGTTGTGCAGATACTAGGAAAGGATAAGTTAAGATTGAATTAAAAATTTGAAAACGGAAAGATTCTTGAGCTATACCGTTAGCTTCAAAATTTATTAAGTAAATGTATTTCTTCTTTTCGGGAGAATGCATATTTGGGCCAACTGAAATTTAACATTTTTAATTGCCTTAATGGAATCCGGAGTCCAATTGATTTGTTTCGTCCTTTTTCCGTTAGTTATTTGTTCAAGAGAATTTGATGTTCTACAACAAACGTCAGTAGAAATATATCATTTTGAAAAAGCGACGTAATATTTTAACTGTTGCAGAAAGTTTAAAATTTGAGATTACTTCTTCCGCATTAATGAATTCAACAAGAAATATCACTTCTTGTTGCATAAAATTACGTTTCTCGATGTTTGTAATTATAACATGTTCCTGTAAACGTCGACAAATTTGTTTTAAAAGATCTAAATGGTGTTGTTCAGGGTTTGAAGCCATTAATATGTCATCTAAATACACAAAACAAAATTGAAAATCTCGAAGAACTGAATGAATATATATGGAAATTTTGCGCTGCGTTACGAAGAACAAACGTCATGCGTGTATACACATATATAAACACGACTGTTGTAATTATAACCATCGTCATTGAATTATGTTTTTGATGAATCTGAAATATTATTAAATAAACAGGAGGTATACACTTTGAAGCATTGTTTTTGAATTTTGAGTGATACCAACACCAATGAGAGTTATTCCGTGTTTTTATATTGTTTCGTTGGGAAAATCTTGTTTTGGAAAGTGCTGGGAAACGGCTTCCTGAAAAACGAGAAGTTCGACTTGAGCAACAGTTTCATGAACGATCACGGAATTTTAGAGATTTAATTTCTAGAGACATTTCTTCAATACTCTCGTAAATATTAAGATAGAGATCCGTGACCGAGAACCATATCACTCAAAAGTTTATTTAATTTTTAAGTTTCGTTCTCAGAAAAGCGAAAGGTGACAGGCCTCTTTCAGTTCTCTGTATGAGTGACGAGGATCAGGGTTATTTCAAATATCACTAAGCTTTCATCCAGCGTTGAAAAAACGTGATTGTACAGGGTGGTCCATCTAGTGTTTGAAATTAGAACTACCGGCAATTTGGAGTTTAGTTGATTATATTTTATTCTCGACTTAACAGAAATTTAGTTTAAGGATTGACATTTGAAATGGGACAGTATTCGCTTGAAGAAAATTATGAAATATTAAAAACTTATTTCCAAAATGAGTCTTCTACTCAAATGAGAAATTTAAAAAAAAAATTTAACAAAAAAAAACTTCCAAAAACCTAATTTGTGGATCAATTCGTGAAGCGAGCTCGTGAAACTGGAATGTTGGTGGATAAACCAACCCCTGTACGTACTCATCCAGTGCGCTCAATCGAAAGCACTGCTGCTGTTGCTAAAGTGTCCGTGAGCAACTATCAACATCAAATCGTCATGGTTCTCAACAATTGGACATTGCACGCACTTCTTTGATGCGAAATTTGCGTAAAGACCTTGCCATGAAGTCATATAACGTTCAATTGGTACAGCAGCTAAAGCCGGTTGACCATCCGAACCATCTACGGTTCGCAAATTGGTCCGAGAATCGTTTGTGATTTGGCCGGCAAGAAGCTTCGATTTGACGCCGTTGGACTATTATCTTTGGGGAGCGGAGTTGGACTATTATCTTTGGGGAAGGCCCGAAACAATCGAAAATGTACTCAAAATTTGGGTGGACCGAATGGGCTACTGCCAAGTCAGCCGTGGTGGTCATTTGACCAAAATTGGCTGACTTCCAAAATGTCAACAAAACAGGTTGTGATGCAGTCTCACAACCGTCATCATGCAAAGTCAAATTTTTGACTGATGCTTTGCATCGATGATGCAGGGTTTCATTTCGACGTTTAAGAACACTTATTGTTAGTTTTTATAATGGCGAACAATAGCAGTGTTTCGGGTAAAATTTTATTAAATGAAATCATTGATATGTACTGTGCTCCGTGTAAAAACTCGAATGTTAAATTAGTGTGGCAAATGTTAAAATATAGGCGAAGAAAACGTATTTTAGCTATTTCGAAATTAAAGTTTCGGAAAAAAGGAAGGAAAATACCAAAAATTTCGAATTTCTTTAAAGTAATCGAAAATTATCCAGAAGATATATTTTTTAATAATTTTTGAATGACAAAATGCACATTTGAGGTAACAAAGGTACATATATATTTATATATTTTTTTATTTGCGGAGATTACTTCTAGAAGTTACATGACATGGTGATACCTCTTTGGACCTACAACACGGGGCGACCTGGATATTTATTGAAGCAGTCTTTATATATAACGCTGTGGAAACTCTCTAATGTAAACAGTTTCCGAGAAATAAGCGACTGTTTTAATATTAGTGGCAGCACGGCCAACCGATTATTTATTAAAACTAATAAATTACTTGGCCGACTGAAAAATAAAATAATTAAGTTCCCATCCAGTGAATTGAGCCAAAAGCGGATTATGGAGGAGTTTGAAGCAAGTCGTTTCCATCCTTTCCCATTTGTCCTTGGTTGTATCGATGGGATGCATATTAGAATCTCGCAACCAATCCATGATTCTATCAGCTTCTATAATCGAAAAGGTTATTATTCAGTGATCGTTCAAGTAAGCCCAATTTTTTTCTTTAATTACTACATTCTTTGTAATGTCTATTCATTGTAGGGTGTTGTTGATAGCAGATTACGTTTTCTGGATGCCTTTGTGGGTTACCCAGGAAGCTGTCATGACGCTGTAGTTTAGCAAAATAGTTCATTGAAGAAAGCCATAATAAATAAAAATATCATATTTGCACCTGAATGCCACCTCCTCGGAGATGCCGCATATCCTTTAGAGCCGCACCTAATGGTACCTTATAAATATAATGGCTTTTTAACAGCAGAGCAAGTCAGATTTAATGCAATTTTGAGTTCCACTCGCGTTCATGTGGAACAAGCATTTGGGGTTTTAAAAAAAAAATTTCGTATTTTAAACCATATTGAGCTTCAAAATTTGTGTTTAGCAAAACATATTATAATGGCCTGTATTATATTACATAATATTATACTTGATAATGAGAGCCATAATTCTCTAGATTTTGATCTTTATATCAATGAAGATAATACAGACAGCACTACTCTGAACAATTCATCGACAGGTGAATCCGTACGAAGTGATGAAGCGAAAAGGAAAAGGGATCGATTAACAACACTGCTATCTTCGTAAAATGTTTATTTTTAACAAAAGTATAACATGTCAAACATAAAGAATAATTCTTATAAAATAAAATAAATTTTTTTATTCAAACATGAAAGGGGCTTATTACGGAACCCATCGACGGGAATATGAATACGAATTTTACATTGAACACCGATTTTAAATGCATGAAATCCGCATTCGCATTCCCGTCGACGTATTCCGCAATAAGTCCCAATATTTAGCCGAGTCTGTAATTATGTAAATAATGACCTAATTAATACTTTTAAGTCTTTCATCTCTTCAATCCTTTCTTTGTCAACTTTTAGTTTTTCTTTTTCGAGTTCAATTAATTCCTTCATTGCTTTTTTGTCTTCCTCTCTCTTCTTCTCCAGAAATTCTAATAATTCACATTTTTTGCGTTTTCGGGGTGGTGGTGTATCTACAACTAGTGGACTTTGGCTCGGTGCGAGCTCATCACATGACGAGAAAATGTCTTCAGTGTTTGACATTGATGACTCTAAAATATTCTCCGGTACGATTATGGAGCTTCTTACTCCATATACTTCATCGAGTATTTCGAAGTATTCCCATGAGGTTGTTGCTTCACCTGAAGTACTATTTCTTCTCTTAATTCTCTTGTATGTGGTCATCAGATTAAGGAATTTTCTATAAATTTCCTCCCTCGTAAAAGGAAAATCAGGCTCGACGGCTTTAATCTCCCGTAGCACTTTATCCCAAAAAGCTGAAATTTTTCTCCGTTTTGCCGTAAATTCCGCTTCATTCCTTAACCTGATTGTTAACAGGAGTTTTTTCCTCCCGTCGGTCCACTTTTTTTCACTAAAATACACTCTGTTTCAAAGTTATAACCGCACCTCTCGTTATACTGCTATTGACAAAATGCAAGAGCAGTCAAGAAAATGAGTGTCACCATTAGTTGCACTCTTAATACCTGTTGACATTTACCAAAACACATTCGAGATAATAACGGTTAATTCAATGTTTGTTCGTTATAAAATGAAAAAAGTGCTTAAATGATGTTTCATTATTATAACCGCACCAGAGGTTCATCTTGAAATAATAAGAAAAACTTGACAAAATTTAACGAAAATAGAAAATTAATAATTTATTGCTTCTCCCTTATTTGCTACAATTTCAAAAATTCTATTTGGCATTGAATTAACATAAGGTTTCAACGTTTCGGGAGTCAAAAGACTCCAGGATGTTTGAATTGCATTTTTTAATTCTTCCACGGTGTTGAATTGCCGATTGTCAGCATAAACTTTCCTCACTAGCCAACCCCAGATATTCTTCATGGGATTAGCATCCGGAGAACGTGCTGGCCAACCGAGCAAATGGATATTATACCTTAAAAGCCATTCCTTGGTCGAAGCGCTGACATGGATTCAAGCGTTATCTTGTTGAAAAATTAAATTTTTTTCCAAGAATCGGCCCATATATGGAATAAACTTTTCTTCCAGAACTGCCTGATATTTGGCGGGCTCTAAAAGGATCTCCAAACATCGTCAGAGAGACCATGAAGAAAGCACTGCGCCTGGACCAAAAACATAAGGAAGCGCGACTTTCTTTTGCTCGAGATCATATGGCGCAGGACTGGCATCAAGTGAGAATAATTTTTAAAATTTCGTAATTGCCTTTAAAGCCCCAGTACACTCCTTTTTTGCCTTTAGGTGGTTTTTTCTGATGAGAAAAAATTTAATCTTGATGGACCAGATGGTCTCAATGGATACTGGCGAGATCTGCGTAAGGAACCGCGTTATTTCTCGCGAAGAAATTTTAGCGGTGGTTCCTTGATGGTATGGGGTGCTTTTAGTGCTCATGGAACTGTTGATCTAGCGTTTCCATCCTGCAGAATGAACAGTGCCGAATATCAGGCAGTTCTGGAAGAAAAGTTTATTCCATATATGGGCCGATTCTTGGAAAAAAATTTAATTTTTCAACAAGATAACGCTCGAATCCATGTCAGCGCTTCGACCAAGGAATGGTTTTTAAGGTATAATATCCATTTGCTCGGTTGGCCAGCACGTTCTCCGGATGCTAATCCCATGGAGAATATCTGGGGTTGGCTAGTGAGGAGAGTTTATGCTGACAATCGGCAATTCAACACCGTGGAAGAATTAAAAAATGCAATTCAAACACCCTGGAGTCTTTTGACTCCCGAAACGTTGAAACCTTATGTTAATTCAATGCCAAATAGAATTTTTGAAATTGTAGCAAATAAGGGAGAAGCAATAAATTATTAATTTTCTATTTTCGTTAAATTTTGTCAAGTTTTTCTTATTATTTCAAGATGAACCTCTGGTGCGGTTATAATAATGAAACATCATTTTAAGCACTTTTTTCATTTTATAACGAACAAACATTGAATTAACCGTTATTATCTCGAATGTGTTTTGGTAAATGTCAACAGGTATTAAGAGTGCAACTAATAGTGACACTCATTTTCTTGACTGCTCTTGCATTTTGTCAATAGCAGTATAACGAGAGGTGCGGTTATAACTTTGAAACAGAGTGTATATGACAATTTCATAAAAGTGCTAGTCAAATAAGTTTTACTTACTTAGTATCATCCATTATGCTGCGTGCTGCACAGATGATGGCCAACGAAATGAGGTTATATCGAATGTGACATTTGAGCATCAGAAAAATTTTGGTTGCGCGATTTGCTGACTTGATGCGTCTCAGATGCATTAATGAGATGTTTCAGAACATAATACTTCATCAAAATTTTTACGTTTGACGTTTAGGAACATGATGCTTTGTATCTATACGGTATTGATGCATTTTGGAAGGCAGCCATTGTATTTCATAAATAAATGACATAAAACAACCTTTTAAATAAATGTATAACTATTGAAAAATATTGAGCCGTTTTTTTTTATAACAAAAAAAAAAATCCAATTTTTAAATGGGTCACCCTGTATTTGAGTGAACAAAGTAATTAAATGAACTTAACCTTTCATCTACATTGTAGATGCCAAATAAAGGTATGTTTTGCCTTGATAAGCCGCCCACATTACCGCACATAATCCACCCTAGCTGGGTGTTTTGAATTATGGAGAGACTATCACCCAATCTGATTTGGCCGATTAAAAGAAGCTAATGATATATGTGAAAATCGATGCAGTCACACGGTTGAAAGCTGGATCCGTTAATGCCCATTCATCTTTTGATAGATGTTGTGAAATGATATTTGTAATAAAAATGCTTCTAGTCTTGTTGACAAACCTGTGATGTTATACTGAGCTAGACATCCGCCGATTCCTTGAATGTTTGTAGAATCGGGAATCATGACTGATTCATCATGACATGAATCAAGATGTCATTCCCTTGTCATTCTCTGTATAATAAAATTAAGCTGTGACCCTGAGTCGGGTATTGCTTTGTCCGTCGTCCCCTGTGAGCTGAATCATCACAGAACTTAGCAAAACTAGGCCCTTTTGTGTGTCAGAAACCTGTGCTGATAAATCTGTCCGTTGTGAGTCTATAGTTTGTACACGTATGTTTGGTTGAATAACGGAGTCGCGACGGTTTTTGAAATTGTTGCTTGATGAATTCTGTTGCTGGCCTTGAGGGTTTTGATCCAGGTGCAGCGATTTATTGTATTTTTTTGCGCATTTTGTTCATGCCCTTGAAATGCAATTTGGTCCGCTGTGCCCTGAGCTGAGGCAATTGGTGCACAGCTTCTTTTGCACAATTTCTAATCGACTCTAAGTGCTAATTTAAAAAATTGTGGCCAAACAAATAATAGTTGGCATTGCATCACGGACATTTGAGTTTTAATGGTGGTAGCTGCAAGTGATGTTGCGATTTAAAGTTTTCGACTCAAATGATCTGTGTGTTTTTCTTTAGTCCCTAGGGCCTCCAGGGACTGTAATTTGTTTTCAAGAAAGCTCAACAATCTAATATCTTAACTTCTCGTAGATTATCGAGAATTTGCTCAAACAGGCTATGTGTTGTTCTCTCAAGTCTCTTCATTAGTAAATGAACGATAAGTGAGTCGTAATCGTTCGTTGAGAACCTGAGAACTCTGTGTGATACAACGCTCATTTGTGACACAAATAATGCCACAGTAAACCACTTTAAAAACGCACTCAAATGTTAAAATACAAAATTGTCGCTCGAGCGAGCATAAATTCGTGGAACGAAGGTCAGCACTTTAACTTGCGAGAACCACATGGCATACGCCGCCAACCTGCGGAACCCTGGAAAGTGTACGCGCATTGACCCATGTGGATAAAATGTAAACAAACTGCATATGAGGCCTCAGCGGCTTTCGTGCAAGCAATTTAACTAAGGCAGGTTCATATTACAATGAACATTTTAGAAGTATTGCGACTGTTGTTAATGCAATGGGAGCGATTGGAATATCGAAATAAAGACGCATTGAGACACGAATCGCAGACCTGCTTATTAGGTGCATGCTAGCTTAGCTACACCTACTCCCAGTCCCTTGAAGGGTGTGCTTTCGAAACCTGCTTGCTCCGAAGCGTCTACTTGCCTAAGTTACTTCAAACAAGAGATCTGCCTTCGGGCTGTCCATACCATTAGGAATTCTCGTCAGTTGGAAACGACTACTATATTTGCGGCTTTCTTTGGTGGTGTCATGCAGGGTTTTTATTGCCTATGCATCTTCTTGTTGGAAGCTCGGCTGGAAAAGTAATTTATTCAAGACTGTTGTTACAATTATTCGCATGTTAGTCTAAGGCTGCGACGTAATTTTCTTATGACATCGTTTAAAGTCAGATGAGTTTTTCCGGTTCACCTGTTAAGTTAGTTTTGAGGTATCACATTTTTGGGCAATTTCCCGTGGTCTGATTGTGCACCATCTGGGTGAAAATATCATGGAATTGGCGCCACTGTAAATAGTCATCGTTAAAAATGGATAATGTTATTATTAGCAGCTTCATTTGCGACGTCGCGACTGCTGCTCCATTTGGAGCAGCTGCAGTAGTGTACAATTGTAGCAATCCGGGTGGCACAGTCGACAATTTTTTTTTAATTTTTAATAGAAAAGAATCGTATCATATCGTTACCTAAATTGACATATTCTGTTGATACTGTTGATTCTCGGCCAGCTGAATCCTTATTAAAGTTGTTGATCAGTTATTGAACTGCCTTGCCTTTGTCGTCCTTAGCAAGGGCTTCCATTATCACAAAATATCCGTTTGAAAATACACCAGTGTACACGAACTTCCGCAGCTTGAATGAAAACCACTTTTCAATCAATGAATAATAACTGATTTTTTTATGAGTTTGTAAATAATTGCCCTTATTGGCCTTTAAATCACGTCGGAGTCACCAAAATTTAAGCCTCTTTTGGCTTTTGGTCACTGATGCACTAAGTGTTTCACGCAATACATTTGGAAAGGGGGCTCTATATTTGGCTCTTGTATGAATGCAGGTTTATTTAACAATTAATGTTAGCCAGGTACCAAAATGGATCGTTGAATTAAAAGCCGATGTGCGATGACTGCGACTGAACTTTATTTTCAAAATTAGGATCTTTATAAACTCATGTTTACGTAAATAAAGGAAGCAAGAATACTGGTTCTTAGAAATAACGACAATGCTGATTGTGCTTTTACTTGCGCAAGTCCATCGGGCGGGTAGCAGATTCTTCAAGTAATTCGTTCAGTCGCCCAGGCGTCCGTGGATTCACGTTTTCGCCGTAGCAATAGCCACATGCCCGTACTCAATAATGTGCTATAGTTAGGGTACGTTTCCTTCGAAGAATCTGGTGCATGCGTTGCGCTTGTTTTGTTATTAACCCATGGGACAGCATCAAAATGCTGATTCATTCAGGATCCAACACCCACAAAAACTGCTGAAAATGTCCTCCGCCATTTCCGATGCATTCCAATAACCTCCTTCTAACACCCTGCTTAAGATGTATTGTAGCCAGCATCTCCCGTATTTTCGTCACTGTAGACCGAATTCTGCTAAATAATTCCTCTTTGGTGTTAACAGGACTTGAGTAAACTTCATGCTTCTCGTAAGACCTTCAACCATTGACCTTACATTATTCAGAGAGATGTCTTCAAGTATAATGCATAGTTCTGGCAGTCCGCATAAATTTGGCTATTTTGGTTATTAAGCACTTGCCGCAAAAATAATAGTCCTACGGGATTCTTCAAACTCGACTTTAAATCTGTTATTTTTTGAGCTTCGAATCCTCCACGTTACTTTTAGGCTTCGAATCTTACACTTTAAATCTGATATTTTTTTGGCTTCAAGTTTTACAATTTAAATGTGATATTTTCTGGGCTTCGAATCCTAAAACCTTCCGCTTTTAAATTCAATTTGTTTATTTTTATTTTAAAATATTTAGTTTTAAATAAACTTTTTATTTACGAATTTCTTTTCACAAATGTCAACGCCGATTGGCTTATTTTTATATTTTTCAAAACCAAACATTAAGAAATCTACTACAAAATACATATTACGATTTCAAGACTTAAAATTTATCAATCACAAATTCTCGAAAATATTTGTAATCTAACAGTAATAATTTTTTTAACATTCCTTGAATTTAAAGCCTTTGCATTTCGCATTTGGGATAAATTATTTTAAACTATTTCCAATCCCTTTTTCAATATCGTTAAAGATTCTATCAGGATTGATACAAACATTTAGTTTGCAATCAATGGAAAATATTACTTGTCCTTGAACCGCATCAGTTATAGTAAAAAGTTGTCATCTATTAACCAACATTTGGTTTTAGCTAAATCTTTTATTGAATTAGGTGTTGCCGTTAAACACTTTTTCTGATAGAATAAATTGTTCACTTTGCAAATAGTTTAAAGAATTAGAGATATGAATACTGTCTAAAGTACCAGGTTCTTTATAATTATTGACCCTTATTCTCCGAAATTTTCTTTTCTGTGACCCTTTGTCAGGTAAGTATATTCTACAAAGCTCAGAACAACTCGTTTGCCGTCTTTCAACGCTTGATTGGCATTATGAACATCAACAATGCTACTTTTAGGGTCATAGAAATGCATTCCTAGCCTCTTATGTATCTTATGTATAATGTCCCGTTTTACAGTAATTGGTTGGGACGTACAGAAACATAATTTTTTTCCTGTCACCATGTATAAACGTCACCTTTTTTTGCGTTCAAGGTGATATCCATAACCATTTATAAACAAGTCAACTTATCGCCACCCTTATTTGACTTGACAATATTTATTTGATTACTGTCCATTTAAAAAACAATAAATAAACACTAACTAATTTTTAGAATTAAAGCTATCTGCTGTTCATCTACTTTGCTCTGCGGACCAAATTGATAGAAAGATGTGACACTCTCTATATAAGCCCAAAGTTCTAATGTGCAGTGTTTTTTACCACGCATTTTTAAAGGCGGACTAAAATCTCGGCCACGCTATATATGTATCTACGCATGCATAGCACTAACGTCCCCGCGCAATGTTCAAGCATAAGAAGATTCTGAATAGGGATAATGAGGAAGAGACAGGCAGCACACAGAGCATATGCAATGATGAAAATAATTTTTCATAAAAAGACATATTTTAAAGAAAAGATTGCATGAAAAATGTAAACAAAATGGATTATTTTGAATTTCATTTCCAGTTTTATATACCTAACATAATAACGGTATAATGTTTTAGTTTTGATTTAATTTTGAAAATGTGAGTAAGTGTGGCACAATTTTATGTAAAATTGCGATAATTCCTAATTTTGGAGTAAACAGAAAATTGACTGCCGATAAAGGCTGTTTCCAGCAACCCCATAATTCCAAATATATTCAGACAAGATCAATGATACCCGATAAAGAAAATTTCGCAATATTATGCTAAATCTAAGGTAACAGCGAAGTAACAGGAACATATTATTAAAAAAGCCAAATGTACAACTGCGCCCCATCGTAGCAGGATTTGGAATAAGTTCGCCAAACCAGGTTTAATAAAAAACAACAACTGCTTACGCGGTCAGCGGGTTTCAGTTGGAATGAAGCCCAACCTAGCAACCGCATATAAACCTAGAGCTTCAATAATGTTAATACCCACAATTATGTTCATCCATGTAAGCGAAGAGCGATTTAATAATTTGAGAGGGCCCCTTTAAAAATACACGGGAAAGTGTGCTACAAAGACTGATGTATCTATGAAACTTTATTACAAATACAAATACAAATACAAATACAAATACAAATACAAATACAAATACAAATACAAATACAAATACAAATACAAATACAAATACAAATACAAATACAAATACAAATACAAATACAAATACAAATACAAATACAAATACAAATACAAATACAAATACAAATACAAATACAAATACAAATACAAATACAAATACAAATACAAATACAAATACAAATACAAATACAAATACAAATACAAATACAAATACAAATACAAATACAAATACAAATACAAATACAAATACAAATACAAATACAAATACAAATACAAATACAAATACAAATACAAATACAAATACAAATACAAATACAAATACAAATACAAATACAAATACAAATACAAATACAAATACAAATACAAATACAAATACAAATACAAATACAAATACAAATACAAATACAAATACAAATACAAATACAAATACAAATACAAATACAAATACAAATACAAATACAAATACAAATACAAATACAAATACAAATACAAATACAAATACAAATACAAATACAAATACAAATACAAATACAAATACAAATACAAATACAAATACAAATACAAATACAAATACAAATACAAATACAAATACAAATACAAATACAAATGCAAATGCAAATGCAAATGCAAATGCAAATGCAAATGCAAATGCAAATGCAAATACAAATACAAATACAAATACAAATACAAATACAAATACAAATACAAATGCAAATGCAAATGCAAATACAAATGCAAATACAAATACAAATACAAATGCAAATACAAAACAAATGCAAATGCAAATGCAAATGCAAATACAAGTGCTGTGCGTGACGTTAACTCAACAGTAGAGTTAGTTCTTCAGCGCATGGTCAGAAGGGAAGGAAGCTAACTGAACTCAGCCTAGGAAACGCTAGTCGAGAAATTAGTTCCTTGAGGGAAATGGATTTGGGTGATCAAGAAAAATATTGAATGGTGGTTGGAATGTGAATGCTTTATTCTACCTTCATTGGGATATTTTATAATAAATTAATAACCTACTTACAGAATAAGAACAAAATAGAAGCTTACAAATAATTACTTAATAATAATATTGCAGCAACCCCGCTGTTATATGCATGCAGCTGGTGCGCCTGCCGATGTCCAGGTCAGCGCCCGTAGCGCACGTGCATTCTTGTTAAGAGGTCGACTTTAAGTCGATCAGCAGACGAGGGCAAGGGCGTCTTGCAATGTTGACTAAACAAGTGCTACGAAGAACTTTTGTAGTTTCTATAATTTTTTCCTGAACTATTTCTTCATTAAATAAATGTTAACGGAATAATTTTTTTCTAACGGCTTCTGATAATTTCATACTACTTACTTTTAAATGTCTGCTGTACAAACAGTCAAAAGTTTTATTTAATTTTAAAATTTCAGAAATTTTTAAGTTGGAAGCAAGTATTTAATCCAAATGCTACAGTCTGTCTAAAAACATGAGTGGCAAAGCGATTTGTGTGCTGTAAAAATTATTTGGATTAATGTGGTGTAACAACATCATTAGTTAGCAAGATTTCTGAAAACTTTTCCATAAATTAAGAAAATCATAAATCATAATGTTTTTGGGCATATCTTCAAACACAAAAATAAAATATGGCAGTTATTCTCGAACACCTTATAGTCCCAAACATTTCCTATTATTTGCGCCTTGGTCACAGGGAACGCTCCTTATATTTAAACCTACTTCAAAGGAAATTTGTAGGCTTTCCAATAAAATTAATTTTAAATTTTTTCTCTTGAAATCGTATTTTGTTTAAACATAATAAGTCAGAACATATTTCCATTTTTTGTGTAGTCCCCTAATCATGATCAAACAAATGTGATCGTCGATTTATGTTCCCAGGTCCAAGATCAGCAAATCCGTCAACTTTATCTGAAATGTCGTTAAAAACGAAATCGTATTTTAATTTCATCAAACATTTGACAAGCTCATTTCTCTATATTAACCATTTTAGAAACCTGATCCTTTAGATTTATTACAAGACAGTTGTTAATGGTTAATGGTTTTTTAATTCATGGCCATTTCCATATCGAACTCTGGCTTAGTATCCAAGGTATTTTTCATAAAATTATAAGCGGAAACTGCCGAGTAATTTAAAGTTGGTACTAAAATTATTTCGTCTTCATTATAGCATTTTTGAAGTGAAAACTTCTTTAGCCGCGTTGGGCACTTTTTGGTAGGGGAAAATGTTATGGATTCGCGTCATAGACATGCTCATGACTGACGCACGCGCATCGGCCGTGTGCTGTTGCGCGTTAGAGGCTTTTTGGATGGGTGAAATCTCGTGCGTTCGCGTCACCGATATGCTTATAGCAGTATATCTGTAGCTATACAGCTGACGTATTGTGCAACATTAGTGCTGCGTATATATTATAAGTGAAATTCAATGGATTTAGCGAAAATTTCAATGTGTATATATTGTGCATTGTTGAAATAGTGTTTTTGTTTAATTATTATTTGAATTGTTTAATTGTAGAATCATTGTGCAGTACAATAGTGAGTACTAAATAAATATACTAATATTTTTAAGATAAAAAATAAATAACAGAAAATTATTTTAAATCATCGTATTTATTTTGGCGTTTGACAATGTTGTATTATTTATTTTCTAATATTTAACCTCTGCAATGCATCACGCAATTAGTATTTCACAGTGGCTTGGACGTTTTCTTACTACCTTGGTAAAACAGATTTCTAGTTGTTCAATCATATTTTTATCGTGGAATTTGAAATGAAAAATTTTATAAAATCTAACAATAATTTAAGATTAATGTGTTGAAGTTTAAAATATGGTTATAATGCAAAATTATAGTTTATTACCTTATATCATTAAAATTTTTAGTTTAAAGAGATGAAAACGGCTCCGACTTTCATTTCATTAAATATTTTATTTTATTTAAAAATTTAATATTTCGATATCATTATTTGTTAATTTAAATTGTCAAAAATAAAATATGTGCTTTGCTATTTTTGCAAAATGATTATCTATAATTTTATATCATTTCATTTTATTATTAGAAATTTACGAAACAATATTGTCATGGAATTAGGGTTATTTTAAATATCTGTTTTCCATATTTGTTTAGATCATTGATCCTGAAGATGTCTTCAGACGGTGGTAAAAGAAAAAAATAGACAAGAAGATGAAGAAGAATTGGTAGGAGCGGTTTCCTCGGATAATGATAAAGATCAAAGGGAAAAATCTGATGAAATTGAAAGAAAGAGAACACTCCAAAATAAAGTTAGGTGTTAGCGATATAGAGATAAGAGTACAAGTACATTGAAATTTATGTAAATACAAATACTATCCATAAATCATATGATTGTATATTAATTTTCATTTCAATTGAATTGTATTTATATTTTGTCATAATCTTGTACAGCCCGTAATATATTTGAATAATAAAAAACCATATAAACATGCATATAATTGTTGCTCGGAGTGTCAATAGATGTGAAAACCAGATTGATGTTGATAATTTTAATTCAAACATTATGAAATTTCAAATTTTAATAATAAAAGTTCTAAGTTTTCACTTCTATCGGTAGTCCCTATAACTGCCATTTTTTTTTAATTCTAAGGCATTTTACACAATACCTTTGCATTTTCGCTGGCTTCTATATTATTTATATTTTCTGAAATATTTTCGAGGCAGATTCATAATTTACAATTTTTTTAATTCAGTTTATTAATTTTATTCTTACATTACTCAATATTTTTTGTTCGTTCTCTTTTATGTAAAAACAGTTGTTTTTAACATATTTTTGGCACTTAGAACACAGAAAATTATATTTTCATCTCCAAGTATAACCCTTGTTATTTCCTTGGACGTGTGTTAAGGTCCGGTAAATATACTTGTTCTATAGACTTAAAAGTATAGTGTGAGAGTTCGATTGCGTGAGAGTCCGCTTGTAAATTTAAGATTTGAATTTCGTTCTCATCCTCATCAAAATTATATATTTGTTACGCATACAGGTTTAAGGTCATCGCCTTTTTCGGTCGTTAAATACAGATTTTTGGATAATATTATAGGAAAAATTCAATAATTTTCTGAATATAATATATTTAGACGGCGCGCATATGAATCTTTACAGACTATGTTATATAAATTCATAAACCAATGGGCATATGTCTGTACAATACAAATAAATGTAAATATATATACACATAACACACACACCAATGCGTATATAATACATATACGCGTATATAATATATATATGACAAAATGCAGCTAACTTCAGACAAAGATTACAGTTTTACCGCGCATTTTTCCACCCTTGACTAGGACAATTCAAAATTTGTAATAAAATTGTCGAACACCTTGCAAGCTCTTGGCACCATTCTAGTTGCGCCAGAAAGATATCCTTCCCAACAGCTAAATTTAGAAAAATCGTAAATGTTTTGAGTCTAGCCACGGGTGCATATGTTTTCTCATCATCAAAGCCCCTTCAATTGAGCTTTGTAGTTCTTTATGTTTCTATCTTTATCTATTTTAACCACAGCCACAGGCATACATATATAATGAACCGCTTCTGTACATGATTTACTATAGAAGCGGACGGTGCGATTTTTGTTCCCTCTCTTTCGCCCTCATGCAGTGACATCCCGTTAAATTACGTTTAAACGTTTTGGGACAACGCCACCTCGTTATCGTACTATAAATTCCGACGCATTGGCATATAACGGGTAACGAGCAGGCGAGAAAATTGGTTATATAGGGTGCTAGCTTCGACGAGTCGGTTCACGCTTTTTTGAGAACTGTCAGTAAAGAAATCCTGTTGCACTTTCTAACAATTGCGAACAAAAGATGGACAGATTTTGAAACATGTGTAGTTTCCACAATTACCTGACTTGCTTTCAATCTGAAAACGCGAGAGCTCCTCAAGCGTACTCGTGTGAACATTGCCAGACTGGTAATTGATTCATTATTAACATATATCTCGCCAATCGAAATCTCAAATATCCTAATTTCTTTGAGTCAATCTCGTAAGTTCTTATTTCGCTATTTTTCAAAATACTTGGGTGTTCCCGATCTGGCTGATGCTGATCCTTTTAGAGTCGTTTTCCTCGTTCAGTTTTTTTCTGTTATTACAAACCTGTCTGTTCTGATCGCATTTTAGATTAAAACAAATAACTTGTTGAAATTCTCGTTAATCGATAGCAGTATGATTCCTGCTGTTAGTATGAGGTGAGAATTTAAAAGATCTTTTGAGTTGCTGTATTCTGTCTAATCGGTGTTTCCTGAATTTAGGTTGTTCTTTATGTCTAACAAACTTATAATTTCTTATGAAACCTTCCCTTCTGTATAATTTTCCCTTTTATTATTTAGTTTATTTATAACCTTATTTTTCGTATTTTCCAATCTTTCTCGAATTATGCAATGATCTATTCTGTGTTCTTGTATGTCTAGTGAAGTTGCTTTAATGGTAGGATGGAAAGTGTTATAAAACTTAGCAGCTTTTAAAATTTATGTTCTTATTTGTAAAATTTCCTCAAGATTCAGATTTCTAATTGGCTCCGTAACGGTTTTATTAAACCGTTCAATATCGGAATTTCCGGTATGGTTATTTGACGTTGTGGTATTCATCAATATTCTCTTGTTTTCAAAATTCTCTAACATTTCTTGTATTGAATTCGTTATCAATAACTAATGGCTGAATACTGTCGGATTTTTTCTATTAGTGTTTGACTATTACGATCTTCCAGTTAAAAACTGATAACATGTTAGGAAAGTTTATCAATGAATCTGATGCAACTTTGTTTATGGTTTACATAAGTGTCTACAATTACGATATCGAATTTCAATCGTATTTAACTGCACTACAAATTTCGCAATTCTTCTTGATTTGAGGTGCGGATTATACATTTTATTCTTTAATCCTTCGTAAGTTGCCACTATTATTGAATATCCCAATTCTAAAACGCGCGTTCAGCTTCGACACTTGTTGACGGAATAGACTTTATATAGTTATATGCAGCTTCTAAGTTTTTTCCTCTATTTCACCCGCACTGCAAATTAAATAATCAACCAAATAATAAAATACTCCCTGAATACTAGTCAAACAATTTGTCTAACGTATTTCCAATGAGCCGTATGGGTAATTCCCTGACGCCTCGTAATGAATCCCATGCCAAAATTTGACATTACTCACGTTCGGATACACACACATCGAGGTTTTATCCAGTTCCGAAAATTCCGCGAATTCCGGATATTAAAGAACACAAGTCTGTAACAACTGTTCTACTAAAGGATTCCAATTTTCTGTTTAATTCAACTGCTGTTAATATATGTATATAACGGGTTTTCCAATAAGAGGTGTTATTTTGAATAGCCCGCTATTTCGGTAGCTGTCACTTTTGAAGCTGTTATTTTTTGACATATGACAAGTAGAAACTACGCCATTACTAAAAATGGAACGATACACGCTTCAACAACGCATTAAAATTATTAAAATTCACTACAAAAATGGTGAAAATTTTGCAGTCACAGTTCGCAAAACTAAAGCATTTTTGGGTCGTCGTGAAGCACCTTGTCGGACCGCAATACAGAAATTGGTGGAAAAATTCGAGCTGTTGGGACAAGTTAGTGATGTGAAGAATAAAACCCGTGCACGTCACTCAAGAACAACTGAGAATATTGCTGCTGTAGCCCAAAGTGTTGAAGAAAACCCAGGTTTGTCCATTCCTCGTCGTTCTTTGGAATTCCACAAACGTCATTTCACCGTATTTTGCATAAAAACTTGGGTCTTAAGGCTTATAAAGTTCAGTTAACACAAGAACTCAAGCCGGCCGATCATCAACAACGTCGTGTCTTTGCTGATTGGGTCCTTGAAATGCATGAAAATGATCCGGAATTCCATCGAAAAATCATCTTGACTGATGAGGCCCATTTCCACCTCGGTGGCTACGTCAACAAGCAAAATTGTCGCATCTGGGGCTCGGAAAACCCAAGAGTTATTGTTGAGAAACCTCTCCATCCTCAACGTGTGACTGTTTGGAGCGGTTTATGGTCCGGCAGGGTTATTGGACCTTACTTTTTCGAAAATGAGGTTGGATCAACAGTTACGGTGAATGGATTGCGCTATCGAGAGATGATTAATGATTTTTTATGGCCGGAGTTGGATGGTATTGATCTGGACAACGTTTACTTTCAACAAGACGGCGCTACGTGCCACACAAGCAACGAAACTTGATCTTTTACGGGAAAAGTTTCCGGACCGTGTTGTCTCTCGAAGAGGTGATTACAATTAGCCACCGAAATCTTGTGATTTAACACCTTGCGACTTCTTCCTTTGGGGCCACGTGAAAGATAAGGTCTACGCCAACAGCCCAGCGTCGATTCAAGACCTCAAAGATGGAATTCGTGAGGCTATCGAGGACATAGGGCAGCCACTTTGCGATTTGGTTATGGAAAATTTCATGAAAAGGATATGGTCCTGTAAGCGTGGTCGTGGTGGCCATTTGGCTGATGTTGTTTTGCATTATTAACGGCATGCCTTCCTCTTTATTATGAAATAAACATGCGATCATTTATCTCAAAAAATGGCATTTTTCTTTGAATATCAAAATAACACCTCTTATTGGAAAACCCTATATTTACTTTTTTTGTTGTTTTCTTTTCCTTCAAGAAAATATCTATTTCATATAAACTAGTGTTATGTCTTAAATTTTACATTTATCCAAATTCCCGCAAAGTTTTTCCACTTTGTCAATTTTATCAACGTATTTTCCCCTTTTTAACCATTTCAAAGAGGAGTACTAAACCGCCACTGAAATCTTTAATAAGCACTATACTATACGATAATGATAACTAACAATCTGCGCAAACATGCTGTAAACAATTTGATAACGGTACAAGTAAAATGAATCCCAAGAAATACGGATTTACGAACTTCGATGAAGAATTTTTTACATTCATTTTTAATTGATAATTATATATTTGGCATAATTTTTGTGTTACCAGTTATTTTTTTTCATTTTTGTTAATGACATTACATCTTCAGTAAATGGATAATATTAGAAAATCGCCAGTTACGTAAAAATTTTAATTTTTATAAAAGATTACCATTTTAAAAATAAGCTCATTGGATGAAAAATTATTTTCATCACTGCGGGACAAATTGTTCGAATGCGTTGCTCTTGCTGGCGAAACGTGGTTTCCATTTTCGATCCGTCTAATTTTATGTCTTCTTTGTCTCTGACACATGACACACATTATTCTCTACTTTTAGCAAAATCTGCCAGGCTGTTCGGCTTACGGGACCAGTCGAAAAAAGACAAAAAAAAAACATTACGAGAATTACATCTTACATCCCTTGGGATGGGATATGAGTTCGCTCCTTCACCGACACCGAAATATCGGAATCTACTCCTTTAAAGTTTCGGGGATTATGTCGATGAGGATTTCTAGTGGGTTCTGCCGTAGCGGATTTTGTCACGAGGGATTTCATAATACACAAAACCGCTCCCTGCACCCAAACTTTCCTGAAGTGAGAGTTTTCAAAAAAAGGCAACGGGGAGCTGTAAATTGAATGGTTAATGCTTAGAAATGCAAATGCTTCCAAATTTTATTTTAATTTAATGATTATGAATAGAACAAAGAAAACAAACAGGATGAACAAAAACATATAGCACATATGCTTTCCTCCGCTGTGTTTCCCCAAACGTATCACTCTAGACATTGTGTTAAAAAGAGATCCTCCGGTCCTGTCCATATCATCGTCTATCCCGCGTAGAAGTTTCTCCTGGTACCGCACTTCATTGCTAATGTCGATAGTAAGCGACTTAAGGGCTCCAATTTTTTCCTTGAGCTCCTCCGCAACTCTTTCGTTTTCTTCTTCACAATTATCATCGTTTACATTAGGGGAACTTTGAGGCAAGGGTTGATAATTATAGTTGTTTCTTCGCATGATTTCAACCTTTCGAGCCACGGTAGAATTTTGCCCTGTAAACTTCCCTACAAAGCAGGATTGGGAACAAAAATATTCCTAGACAATAAACAGAACGCACGGATTACAAATGCAAGAAGTTGGTGACAGCAGCACTTTCTTTAGTTTCAGTTCAGAAGACCCACCGGCATATAATAATGACCACTCACTGACGTAACACATAATTAAACGTCATGTCCACACACACACATATACAATGGACCGCTCATGCACACGATTTCCAATAGAAGCAGACGGAGCGATTTATGTTCCCTCTCTTTCGTTCTCAGGCAGTGACATCTCGCAAAATGACATCAATCAACGTTCTATAATGTCACAGATACTTCAGAGCGCTAAATTGCCGCTACAAATATTCTCTGACAATTCTCTGGAGAACTATCAAATGGCCAACAATTTCTTTAATACAGACCAATTTATGATAATTTCCGTGCGGCACAGAGGTTTCATAGTCTCTTATGCATTAAAGGATGCTGGCACGATACAAAAGTCCATTATGTCCTTTAATTAACTTTATAACAAAACAATTTAATCAAATTATTTCAAAATTGTATACACATATTTTAGAAACTTACCGATTTTCGCATGCTTTTACACGTAACAAAGTACTGCACTTGAAATATCGAATCGAGCGTTTTAAAATAGTTTACAAACCTAATTACAACTTAAATCGATCGCCAGAGAAATCGTTAAACAATTCTCTTTAAAATATTAAAGATTTTGTTCTTCGCTTTCAGTCAAGTGAATAAACAGTTCCTGGCAGCACTTAAATTTGGCATTTAAATTTGGTGGGCTAATACACAAATTTAGTACTTAAAAGATTAAAAAGTTTGTTTTTACTTCGAAATACTTTAACAAAAACACAATAATTGTTCAATCATATTTATATTACAACGTTTTCACGACTAAAAATTTATCAATTACGAATTTATGAAAATATTGGTAATCTGGTAGGGATAAAACTTTAAAATCATTTTTATGCCATTAATAATAATTTTTATCAACTTTCATTGAATTTAAAGCAAATATTTTATAAATTTTTGTTTCACAAATATTTAAATTCAAATATTTTTGTCAGCATTCGAAAAATCTTCGGAATCGACCCATCCATGCAATACGATAAAAATAGACATATTGTATTATTATATATTATATTATATATATATATATTCAAATTCACATATAAGTTCACCCAACAATTTGAATATACATTTATATGGTACATACACATACAAACGCGCGCACGCGTGTGTACCAATCTATATGTATATTCAAATGCATACATAAGTTCACACACCAATGCGTATAATATATATATATAATATATATATCCATGCAATACGATAAAAATAGACATATTTTATTATTATATATTATATTATATATATATATATATATATATTCAAATTCACATATAAGTTCACCCAATGCGTTATATATATATGAATTTGAATATACATATATATGGTACATACACATACAAACGCGCGCACGCGTGTGTACCAATCTATATGTATATTCAAATGCATACATAAGTTCACGCACCAATGCGCGTATAAAATATATTTATATATATATATATGTACATGTCTCTCTATATTTAATACCTTAAATATACGCAAACATACATTTTCACTTTGTGATGAAAAAACTGATTTGTTTTGAGAATGTCCTTACAGTTTCTGCCTTTACAATTTTATCCTTACACCATGAATCCCTCTCTTCCGGCTAATTCAAATCCGTCCATCTCCTCCTTCTTCTTCGGTTTAACCTTCTTTCCATCCGAACCCACCCGACCCTTCTTCTCATACCAAACCTTCGTTCATTGACCCCGTTCTCCCTCCTGTTGTTAAGCTCACAATGCGATCTGCTGGGTCTTCCGAAAGACGCTATCTGCTGTTCCGCTTTCGCGACCATAGGATCTATGATAACGTCCGACTTCTCCTAGCCTCCACGACAAACTCTGTATGTATTGACGGTAAAACCAAAACCAATGTGTTAGTTTCAATTCGTCAGCAAGGCCTTCCCACTGACCTTGCTACCTTCGCGAGCTCTTTCTGAAGTTTCACGTCAAATTTGGCATTTCTCCCAACAAAGTGTCGGCTGACCTAGCCACTTTCGCTTCCTACGTCAACTCTCGGCGTATTTTCCACCTCCAAAGAGCGCGGCAGAATCACAAATCTTATTTCAGTTCCTAACCCGACCGGATCTCCTTTTCCTGAGACTTCTTACCACTTCAATTTCCGTAGGGGCGACTTTGGCAAATTAAATTACCTTCTTTGCCAGTCGTCCCTCCATTCCATAACAATTGACTCTCAGCTTTCCGTTGATGAAGCCCTCGATGTTCTTTATACCGAAATCTTCACCAGCCTGGCCCAATCCTTTCCCTATCAACTTCGGAGAGACCATGCCTCCTCCCCCCATAGTACAACAAAGAACTTCGTTCCCTTCGGAATAGGAGAAATAAACTATGGCAGGGTTATCTCCTTTCTCGCTCCTACCCCGACTTCTCCAGTTACCTCTCCGCTGCTTCCCTTTTCTCTGCACGCAGCGTATCTTCCTCCCACGACTATCTGAATCGTATGCAGTCAACCCTTATTTCCGACCGTAAACATTTTTACCAATTCATTAACATAAAAAGGAAATCCAGTGGCTACCCCTCCACTTTCAAGCTGAACGACACTTCTTTTCCGACCCCTGTGCAATAGCTAATCTCTTTGCTCATCACTTTAGTCAATCCTTCAAAGAGCATACTTCCGAGCCCGACGCTAACTATTTCTACTTCATGGACACTCGTCCTCAGACCTCCCTTGTTTCTATCAATATTGACCCTGCAGAACTTGCGTATGTGTTAGAGCCAAAGGTCATGAAATACTAGATTTGACACTCTCTATACAAACCCAAAGCTCTAAAACTGCCTGGGGACAATTTTCCCATTAGAGAAAGCAGCAAAGAACTACTGCTTCCTATGCCTTATCTAAATTCCAATAAGAACGAAAGAGATAAGAATAGGCAGCCAAAAATTTTCATCTACAGCACTTACAGTGTAGGCAATAAAATGCAGCGTTTTTTTATCACGCATTTTTAAAGGTGGGTCAATCTGTCGGGCTCGCTGTGTGCCTCTGCATGCATGGTATTAGTGCCGTCCCCAGCCAATGTTCCAGCATAGGGAAATCCTGAATTGAGAATGGGGAACAAGCAGGTAGCACATCAGAGCATATATATGGATGCGGGTTGTTTACATTTTTTCACTGTGCATATTTAAAGGCGGGCCAAAAGTATTCGAACGTGTGCGCTGCTCTGGGTGGTGAAACGTGATTTTAATTTTCGTTGCGCCTCCCCCTAAATTTTTGCCTTCCTCTCAGGCGTGAGCCCTTTATTACTATCTACTTTTAGCAAAATCTGCAAGGTCGGTGGGCTAAGAGGACCAAGGTCGAAAAAAGATAAGGGAATACGTCACAAATGTCACATCTAATAATTCATGAGCTTTGATTAGAGCTTTGTGCTTGTATACAGAGTGTCACATCTAGTATTTCATGAACTTTGGCCAGAGATAGGAGCTAACGCCACATCTGCTTAACACTTGCTTGTTAGTGGGTTGAAGTCAATATGAGTGTGACAATTGTCGTAATGCAGTGAGTGCTGGAGATGTACCGAGAAGGTACAAGGCAAATTCCATAGTTCGCTGTCTGATAAACCATGCTTGGTTGTGGTTCTTAGTGTGAGTCGTAAACGGATAGCTTTTGTAAATTACTAAGGTAAATATGGCTAGAAACACAGTGTCTAAGAAGGCTGAATCGAAATTGTATGGATTTGCACCACTAATATTCTGCGGGCTTTCTATCCCCTTGGCTATTTTAATGTGGCTCGGGAATGTTACTTTCATGAAGTTGCTACGAGAACCGGAAACTGATGGTATGAACCTGTTCTGTAAATGAATGACTAGGAGTAATATTTTTAATTTTTAGGTAACTACGGTATACCTCCCACAAGATGGCTATTTGCTACGTTTACTTCCTTAACGTTGATGGTATACGCCGTAAAACGAAAATCAGTTCTGTGGTCTGCAGGGGTACTCGGCTTCTTATTTTCTGTAATATTTTCTGTCGCAAGTCATGCGTTTTTTGCAAGTCTTATAACTTTTTTTCTAACATCTTCAAAAGCGACAAAGTTTAAAGGACATATGAAGACGAAATTTGAAAAAGATTTCCAAGAAGGTAAAGAACAGAATGTGTAATTTTGATATGAATTAAAACCTTTAATATTACTAGAAGGGCGAAGGAACTGGGTGCAAGTTCTTTGTAACGGTGGAGTCGCTTCCCTTCTATCCCTGCTTTATTTGATGGATTGTGGTAGTGGAGAACGACCAATTAATTTTGCAACCACCTACAGGTGTAGCTGGCTAGGAATAGGAGTTTTAAGTAAGAGTGAAGCTTTTCACTATCTTTTAAATCATTATGATTTATTTAAGGTTCTTTTGCTTGCTGTAACGGAGACACTTGGGCTAGTGAGTTGGGTAGTGTTCTAAGTAAATCTGATCCGTTTTTAATCACTTCTGGAAGGCGAGTACCACGAGGAACGAATGGAGGAGTGTCTTTTGTTGGGCTTTTAGTGAGCTTCATGGGAGGCTTGGTAATAGGTGTTGCTTACTACATTACTATTGTTTACAGTACGCAAACCCAGCTTCTTGTAAGCCCCTCCCAGTGGCCAATAATCTTATTTGGGGGATTTGCTGGACTATTTGGTTCTTTAGTTGATTCTTTGCTTGGTGCGACCGTTCAATACTCTGGAATTGATTCTGAAGGAAAAATTGTTGAAAAACCGAAAAGGGATGTAAAACATATAAGTGGTTTGAGTATAATTGACAATCATAGCGTAAACCTTATTTCTAGTATAGTTACTGCTCTTACTGTACCTATAATTGCTGCAAGGCTATGGCCAGAAATTTAAAATTCTATCCTAAACTTTAGTTGTTAGTCCAGTTAGAGGGAAATTCTATTTCTTCATAAATTTAAAAAGAACGGTCTCTGCACCTTATATTAATATAAGTATGAAGCTCGATACTCGGTTGATGGATAGAAAGTGACATAACTAAAAGAGGAGACCATTGACCAGTGGACTAATCATCTCTTACACAACCTTGTATAAAACTTGTGTACTATTCGTTTCATCTTGCTCACATTGTTGACGGAATTTCTATTCAGTTGAATCATTGTAAAATGCATTTTTGGACACCCTAAATTGTTACGTTCACAATAAAAAAATTAACTAATTTCCAATAAGTTTATTAAGTATTGCAAATTCTTTAAATGTATTAAATATTTTATTTTCAGTAGTGGTGTATATTAGAATTTTGGTATAATTGCAAATATCGCATACAATTTTCATTTATCAAAGCTATTATTGCATTGTATGGTTTATATACACTTGCGAGGGTAATAATAAATAAAACTTATTCTCTATTTCAATAGGATTCATTGAAAAACGTATATCCACAATTCCTTAACATGTAAATTTTAATGTAATGTTTTACTAAATATTTATGAAGAAAATACATCCAATATTATTTCATTTCCATTTTCATCTGAGCAGAGGTATTGTGGGCAACATTTAGGATAAGAAAGCTTCATATTGGCAGAAAGTTCGATACATCCAGGAACCTCCATCAAAGGACAAGTGTGCGCTTCTACCACCGATTGCTCGCAGTTGCATTTAATCACAGCACAAATCCCTTTAGGCTTAAATTCTTTTCCAGGTAAGAGTGTCCTTTTAGTTATTTTATCATAACATTTGCCATGATCTGAAAATGAAAGAAATAAGTGTTATTTTAAAACAAAATAAAGCAGTGGAATGGAGAATAATATATAAATAAAAGAAAATATGAGGAGTCAACTGTAACCCCTGTCGCTGTTTGACAGCAACTTTCTCAAACCAAAGCGAAGTTGGAGACAATGATACATAATGAGAAAGAACTTAGAAAACAAGACGAGAGAGAATTATTTCCTTTCTTCATTTGGTGAAACTGCCATCTCTGTCGCTGTCTGAAGTTAGCTGCAGTTTGACATTTATTATTGTAAACAAAATTTAGAAGAAGAAACAAAGAGGAACAATTACAAATTTTAAAAAACTACAGATTTTTGGATATTATTATAGGAAAAATTCAATATTTGGTTGAATATAATATATTTAGACAACGCGCACATAAATCTTTGCAGCTATGTTATATAAATATAAATTCATACACCAATGGATATGTCTGTACAATATAAATAAATGTATATATATGTACACATATATAAGAATGCGCGCAGTCATAAGTTCATATAATGTAAGAAAAACAAAATCAACAAAAAAAAAAAAAAAAACGGAACAATTTTCTCCTTTTTGTCTTTTTCTCTAAGTTCTTTGTCATTTTTTATTATTGTCTGCAACTTGTCTTCGGTTTCAGAAAAGTTTTGTCGAGCGACAGAGATTGCAATTGACCCCAAAAATGGTATTTTCGTTCGCTCTTGCTCACCCCATTAACGGATTTTGAACTCAGCTGAGAGTTTGAATTATTGTTAAATGCGTTTTAGAAACATTTCTCAATTTTAATGATATAAGCACATAAATTAATTGGTCCGAATATTATTAAATAATCTGTTTTGCATTTTAAGTTCTTTAAAATGAATGCAAATATATGAATACCCCACTCTAAGATATATCTGAATTTCACATAATTTCTTAAGTTTTCGGCCGAATTTTATGAATTGATGAGAATTGGTCTTTTAGTATCCCATATTCTTATCTTGTACGTATCTGATTTATCGATATGCGTGACATATAAATTCAAAAAACCTAAGAGATGTGAATTATTTTAGATTTACCATATTTGCAATTATCTCCCTTCATTATAACTAAACTTAATTGAGGACTATAACGAAAACGTAGCTAATTACCACTTTTGTCTGCTTAAAACTATTGTTCAATTAAAACAGATTTCCAGAAGTGAACATCGCCGGAAATTGTTCAAATAAAATAGTATTATTCCAGAAATTTCCCACTACAAAATTATTTAAGATTTTAGGGAAATTTGATTTAAGTGTGCAGGATACATTTCAAAATATTTACAATTTTTAAATTTACTGCCTTTTGAAAGCGTTTATTTTTTCTAATGAATAAGAAATAGACAAAATTATGCTCTCTATACCTGAATTCTTCTTACGCAACACCCAAAGATCATCCAAATACAAGATATGACTCTCTATACAAGCCCAAAGCTCTAAAACTGCCTGGGGAAAATTTTCCCATTAGAGAAAGCAGCAAAGTACTAGTACTTCCTATGCCTTATCTAAATTCCAATAAGAACAAAAGAGATAAGAATAGGCAGCCAATCCTCATTTACAGAACTTACAGTGTAAGGCAATAATGAGCAGCGTTTCTTTATCACGGATTTGTAAAGGCGGGCCAAAGTTTCAGGTACGCTGGCTGTCTATGTTACTGTGTTACTGCCGTCCCCGCGCAATGCTCACGTTAAAGATCATTTAAGTATAAGTTGTGACATTCTCTATACAAGCCCAAAGCTCTAACCCATATGCAATTTTTAAAACTGCCTGGGGACATTTTCCCATTAGATAAAGCAGCAAAGAAATACTGCTTCCCATGCCTTAATAAAAATTACAATAAGGACAAAAGAGTTAAGAATAGGCAGCCAAATATTGTCATCTACAGCACTTACAGTGTAGGCAATAATGTGCAGTGTTTTTTACCACGCATTTTTAAAGGCGGGTCAAAGTCTCAGGTACGCTGTGTGCATCTGCATGCATGGTGTTAGTGCCATCCAGCGCAGTGTTGCAGCATAGGAAAATTCTCAATAGAGAATGGGGAAAATGCAGGTAGTCCAAAGCATATATATGGATGCAGGGTGTTTACATTTTTTCACTGTGTATTTTTAAAAGCGAGCCAAATTATTCGAACGTGTGCGTTACTCTGGGTGGCGAAACGTGATTTCAACTTTCGTTCTGTTTCCCATAAATTTTTGTGTTTCTCTCACCCATGAGACCTTTATTACTATCTACTCTTAGCAAATCTGCAAGGTCGTCATACAGAATAAAGGTCGAAAAAAGATAAGGCTAAACGTCATGAGTGTTACATCTGATTATCTGTCAAAAGGTGCGTCATTTGAAACGGAAAAATAAGTGGTCCATATCTATATGTCAGTAGTTGTGATCAGAGCATAAGTATTAAGTAGAGTTGCTTATATGATGTATTTTGTTGTCATGGCTCAAACGAAAAACATAAATAACTTATAAAAAAAACACTATGAAATCATAAATTGAAAACACCACTAGAAAGAATACACTTACAACGATAATTATAAACCAAAGTGTATTATTTGAAAGATGCTAGCTTCCCAGTAAACACTGAATATTGCAGCAATGTTACATCGAAGTAACAGAATGTAACGTGTGACATAACACTTTGTTACATGTATGTAATGTTGTTGCAATGTATGATGAATGTAACAAAATGATATTGCAATTGTTATCTACCTGAAACATAACATCAATATAACATTGTAACATGAGAGCAATATAACTCCTGTTATAAATATGTTACATAGAAATTTTTATATGTAACTAAAGTTACATAAATGTAACATCAATGTTATGTAACATAGTTATCAACATATTATGTTGCATCTATGGCACGCAAGTGATGTACATGTTACATAATGTGATCAGTTGTTCGCGGTACATAACTAGCGTTACATACATGTAACATCTATGTAATGTAACTTAGTTATCAACATATTATGTTGCATCTATGGCACTCAAGTGATGTACATGTTACATAATGTGATCAGTTGTTCGCGGTACATAACTAGCGTTACATACATGTAACATTTCTACCATGTATCTCAGTTATCAATGTGTTACATTATGTTTCTAACATCTAAGTTATTTTAGAAAGACATGATTTGGTTATAAAGTAAACATAATATATCGGCAATACATTATATCTGAACAATACATCTATCATGTACATTTCGATTTTTATTATTATGATATTTATATGACTACATTTATTTATATTTATATATGTATACATATACATTAAATCTATAATGTATCTATAAATATTTACCAGTTCAATCTACCATTTAATATATTTTAATAATAATTCAAATTGATGGATTTTATAATGAAAAAAATAATTTTATTATTCTATTATAATAATTTTATTTCACATGGAGTATTCGGAATACATATCATATTTTCAATAATTTATGTTTATAATTAATATTGATTTTATTGATGAATCAAGGGTATGAGTACATAGTTTTCTTGAATAAAATATGGTAGTCTAACATATTTTTTACAGATTTGAGTAATAGGAATACTCACTCGACCGGAAATAGACGATTTTTTAAATAAATGAATATCAAATTTTTTAGAATTATGAGGTTCTAAAAATAAAGACTCTGTTTGGATTATTTTATTACAATTAATCATTACTGTGTTTTCCGAATAGTAAATTTCTCTTATAATAACGATGCCATTATTTACTGTTAAGCAACAATTATTTGGATGTTTACTAGTTATTAAAAAATTTTCAAATTCAATTTTATCTATTTCTGATGATTTTAAACAATGAACGATAGGATACACCTTTGCAATTTGAATCGTTTCTGCATATTTATTTTCTTCAGTTATGCGGTTCACGAGCTGTTCTAAAGGTTTTGGTGAGTTTTGTATTTTGTTTCGAAGATTCCTCAAATAATTTTCAAATGGAAAACAGCTAAATTTATTTAGAGAGCCATTAAAAGATTTAACTTCATCTGGCAAGTGTATTAAGTTATGAATATTATAAGTGAGTTGATCAACACCATATAAATCGGTAAAATCTTTTATGCAATCTACTAACAGAGTTTTTGCATCATTATTCATCTCTAAACACAATTCGGAATCACAAAGTATTCTGATTCCTAAACTAAGGTTTAGAAAATTTACATAATAATTATGATCAAGAAATGGTTGTAAAACTACAGGTCCGACATACAATAAAAATTGACGGAATTCTGTCGCTTTCCATCTTGCATATTCTGATAAATTTCGTGGCAATCTTGAGAATTCGGTTGGAATAGAATTTTTAACTTTTTGTATAATTTCGTCCAAACAAGCTTGTTGATCATTTTTCAATCGAAGATTTTTAGGGCCTTTAAGCCATATATTGATAAACCGTTTTGTTACACCCAAACAAACCAGGTGCATGTAATCTAAACCTACTTGCGAAACCATTCCAATCTTTAGTTCTTCTAAAATAGAATCACCTGTATGATGCTCTGGATGTTGTCTGTCACTGAATGATTTATCAGTCCTGAGCCTAGAATGTATTTCTGGTAAAATAACGTGGTTTTCATATTCACCTTCTTGGATACATTTGGCACAACTAAAATAACCCGAATGACCTTTTACACAAGTAATGAAAGTCCTTGCCGGAGTATCACAAATAATTTTAGAAATTCTCACTTTACATTTTTTGTTAAGAAAAGTGATACCATTGCTCATAATTTCTTTCATTTCGGTTACAAATCTTTGTAAATAGACATTTGGGTCATTTGGTTTAGAATCTCCGTGATGTACGCCTACAATAAAAGGTTCAGTACTTATGTTCATATCAATTAATAATAAAATTGACCAAAGTTGACTCCCTGAACTTTTAGTTAAAGACATGCCATCACAATTTAATTGTAAATAAACAGTTCCTGGACACTGTTTGAAATATTTTGTCATTGATCGTATAAGTCCATTTTCAATTCCAAAATGCATATATGAACCACCATTTATTTTTTCGATTGCTTTTGCTGCATTTCTTGGAGTTCCTAACAAAGTTCGTGCATCACTAGGTAATTCAGATTCATGTCCATGATTGCGAAGAATTTTCAATAATAAATTTGTAGCTTTTAAAGATATATTTTCACTTTTTACCCAGGAATGAAGTTTTTCTTTTAGACTTGACTGCTTGTTATCTTGCGTAATTAATCCATCACTGGTTGTTCTCTCCAAAAAATTATCAAAAGCTGTAGCAGTACTGTGATTTACATGTTGTTCTTCAAAATTTCTAAAAGATTCTTCATTGGTATGAGTATCATTAATTTCTTGTATTATATGTGGAGAAATTTGTTGAGGTAAATAATCGTTATCTAGCCGTAAACCAATATTATTACATATATGTTGTTCTAGGAAATCATTATGTGATTGTTCATCAGTTTCAATATGCATGTCGTATTCTGGAGTATTTTTATCAATAAAATATTTAAACTCTTGTTTATTATTAGCTATAATTTTTTTTTTCGGAAATATTACAATTATATTATTAACACATCACTGTAACGTAACAAAAATGGTCTAGAAATGTAACAGTGTTATGTAGCATTCTATGAGATTTTTTATGTAACAGTAATGTTGCATTAATGTTACATATATATTACTAACGTGGAGAAAATATCACTGCTATGTCACAATATTGTATTCTGTGTACTTTTTAAACTTATTACGTTGCGAAAATATTGCAAATACATAACTGTAACATAACAAATAGGCCACTAAAATGTTACAAAGGTTATGTAACAATGTTATGTTGCTGAGTAGGAAATAGCAACATCTATGTTACTCCCATGTTACATTACTACAACATAATTATGTAACACTGGTAATGTCATATATACATAACGACAATGTAACAGTGTTTACTGGGTTGTTTGTTGTTTGCTGGCATTCTAATCTAATAGCTAATCTAATAAAGTGTTGACACATTATAGGAAAGGCAGTAAGGTATTTTTAAAAGAAAAACAAAATTTTGTTTCTATTACTATCATGGCCCACAATTAAAGGAATTGATTTTTCTGAGACCATTCAAAATTCGTTTACGGTATTGACGAATTTTGAACTATCAATGTTTGAATTCTTGTCATTTGTATATTTAGAACATTTCATTTTCATTTAATGGCGTAAACCCAACAACTAATTAAATCGACAATTATTAAATACAATAAGTCGTTTAAAAGGAATGCAAAAATATTATTACTCTATTTTAAGATATTTTATATTGTATTAAGTTTTCGACAAATTTTATCATGTAAGGTCGTATTCACCAATTATTTTCATCTAAGGTTTTGTATGTATGTTTTATTTATAACAGTAAATGTAGGTATGTTTTATTTATAACAGTAAATTAATGCAAAACGCTTTTACGCTTCAACATATTTGATTCTTGCAGTATCACACGCATCAAAATAAAAGGCGTATAATAGAATGAACCATATAAAAGCGGACGGCGCAATTTTTGTTCCCATTCAACATTTATCAATTAAAAAAGTCAAATTCAAAATGAATCCATTTTTTTTATGGAATTATGGAAATTATGACTATTAAAGAATTTTGATCAGATCTAAATTTTAAAAAAATTATTATTTATTTATTGTTTCATTTCCTGATCCTTACGTTGCAAAGGTAACACAAATAGACAGTAATAGTGTAGATCAAATACATCTTATTTATTTATTTATTAGCATAGAAATACAATAAATTGCATTCCTACTTAATCTACGCATAATTCGGGAAATCAAGCCGATATGGCGCATCCTAATAAAATTATATTCTTAGTATTTTATATAACAAATCAGAAAAAATAATTTACATAGTCATTAATAACAAAAAATGTTTCTTTTTCGGAAGACCTAACCAAGATAGACAACAAATATAACTAGAAACAAATATTTAAAGATAATTTACAAACGAGCGAGTTAATATTTTATACAAATTAATAAAAATTGGATTGCTTTTAAGTTACTGACTTTATTTTCATCTCCAAATTATAATTGAAATTATACATAAGAAATGACAAATAAAAGAACTTCACCAGAAATTCAAACAAAAGCAGTCTTTGAAATTAAATGGAATAAAACTCATTACAATTTAGGCACCAGGTTAAACCTGGTTCGCAAGGAGAGGAGGAGGTCGGGGTTGGGAGGATCTAGGAGTGTGTGTAAAGGAGGTAGGGAGCAAAGATCATGAATTACTAGATGGGACACTCGTGACGTATTTCCTTATTTTTTTTCGACCTTGGTCCCCTTAGTCCGCCGACCTTGCAGATACATACCATACATACCATACCATACCATGCATGCAGAGGCACACAGCGAGCCCGACAGATTGGCCCACCTTTAAAAATGCGTGATAAAAAAACGCTGCATTTTATTGCCTACACTGTAAGTGCTGTAAATGAGAATTTTTGGCTGCGTATTCTTATCTCTTTCGTTCTTATTGGAATTTAAATAAGGCATAGGAAGCAGTAGTTCTTTGCTACTTTCTCCAATGGAAAAATTTTCCCCAGGCAGTTTTAGAACTTGCATATGCGTTAGGGCTTTAAGCTTGTATAGTGTCCCATCTAGTATTTCATGACCTTTGCTTTTTGTTTCTCTTTTTCGTTTATTATCTGTAGGCTCTTGATGTATCCCAGATGAAGGTACAGGAATAATCGAAAGAAGGCTTTGAGATCCCTGTACAGGATTATTCCTCCGGAGCTATTTTATTATTGGGTAAAGTGAGTGGGTTTTTATTTATAATTTCTTGTGGTTTAGAGTTGTTTTTTTGTTTTGTATTCTGAGGAGCGGTAATTTTCAAAATGAATGGCCCAGCTTTTGTTTCAATTTTCTTGAAACGTGAAGGAATGGATTTTAGAGTGGGTTTTGGGGTTGGTTGGGGAGCAATTGAGAGTGAAGCACTTGGCTGAAAATTTGTAATTTTAAATACTGAGGGGGAGAGTTAATTATTCGGGCGTACATACGGTCTTCGCGGGCCTTTTTATTTGTAAAATATTCCTTCCTTGCCTCATACATCGTGCATTTATTGATTGTTTTTATTTGCAAGATATCTTTTTGTGTTATAAATTCCGGGCATTCCCTGCTACTAGACTGTTGAGTTTCCACCTCACAGTTCACACAGAATTTTCTTGTGCAAGAGACTGGATCATGTGGGTCAGCCAGTCCACACTTCTTACAAATCCACTTTCTCTTTACACCATTTTGCCGTGTACCCCAATCTCTGGCACTTCCTGTACCTCATCGGCGTAGTTTAGTATTCTCTAATGAGGGTGCTATGCCATAGACCCCTAATCTCCTTTGAAGCCTATACGCTTCAAAAGTTAAAATCAGTAGACCCCTAGGCGTTCTTTTTAATGGAACAAAAGGGTCGTTTCTGGTAATTTGGACTACTTCCTTTATCCCCTGGGATTTGAAGCCTTCCAGGAGTTCCTCCGAGTCATGTACTTCAAATTGCCTATCGTATGCGAAATTGATTATAAAACCTGTGGTTTATTTTCATCTAAAGTTTTTATTACGATAAACTTAGGTTGGGAATTCAGATTAATCTCTTTCTCGATGGCTCTAGATAAATTTGGGAAGCACTGGTCTGTTAGCTAGACAGCTTCAGAAGCTCTTTAGTTCAGCTTCCTTATACTCTTGGTAGGTGGCGAGCCCGTATCCAAGAGGGAAAAGGAGTTGACGCTGGCTAAGCTAGACGCCATTTTGGGGTTGCAAATTCCGCCTAACCAAATGAAATTATTTCCGCCGCAATTGAGGGAAATTCAGGGAATTAGGGTTTTTAATACAATTAAAATGAAAATAAAAACTTCAAATCTAATAGTATAAGTCAGTCGCCGTTCGTCCGTACTAAAAAGTTAAAAAAGTCCGTATATTCCGATTACTTTTCTTGATTCATCTAATTCTAATCTTGCAATTTTGAGAGGCCAGAAATGGGCCAGGGATGAACCACCCCAAGCTTTTCTTAAAGCAGGGAGTGGTGACGTGGAGCACGGTGACACCTAGGTTTATTTAGTTTCTTGCGAACAGAATTTTTCTTAAAATTTTCTTTCTTCTCTCTTCAAAATCATCCCTGCGCTTCCTGTGCAGTAAATCTTCTTTCCTACCGATGCTAATTAGATTTATCCAATTGGCCTCTCAATTGCTCTTAAATTAAAGGAGGAAAATAAAAATTTTACGGAGCTCTCCCAATTATCAACCTTCCGTAGTAAAGTGTCATGAGCAACTGAAATACATCTTGTCTCGTTATCTCAGGTCGTAGCTTGTCAAATTGGACCATCTTTATATGTTATCTCACAGCATACATGTACAATGAACCGCTGAATCTCCTGTCTCAATTGAGACAATTGATTGAACAATTATTGAGTTTTAATTAAAGAATTTCGAAATAAAAGCAAAGTTTTTAATCTTTTATTCACCAAATTGGCGTAATTAGCCCACCAAATTTAATCTTTCAGGAATTGTTTATTTACTTGACTGAAAGAGAAAAACAAAACCTTTAATATTTTAAAGCGAATTGTTTAGCGATTTCTCTGGTGATTGATTTAATTTGTGATTTGTTTTGTAAACTATTTTAAAGCATTTGGTTCGGTATTTCGAGTGTAGTATTTTAATCGGTAAGTTTCTAAAATATGAATACAATTTTAAAATGAATTGATTAAATTGTTTTTATTATAAAATTAATTGTCCTTTAAAGAATAAATGGACTCTTGTATCGTGCCAGGATGCCTTAATACATAAGAGACTAAGAAATCACTGTATCGCACTGAAATTATCATAAATTGTTCTGCATTAAAGAAATTTGTAGTCATTTGATAGTTCTCCAGAGTATTGTCAAAGAATATTTGTAACGGCAATTCAGCGCTCTGAAATATCTTTGACATTGTAGACCATTAAATTGGCGTCATTTTACGAGATGTCACTGCCTGAGAGCGAAACAAAGGGAACAAAAATCGCACCGGCCGCTTCTATAGGTAATAGTGTACATGAGAGGGCCAATGTATATATATATGTCTGTGGCTGAAACATTTATTAATCTTTTCTTACTTTCTCTTAGTAGGGCTCCTTATTTATTACACCATGCCATTCGACTGTAAGTTCATTTTGTCTTCTTCCCAACACGGATTCCTCAAAGACATGTCCACGACTACTACCTTTTCAATCTTTGTATGTTAATGAATTTAGCAAAGCTTCCGATAAAATCTTTCATAAGATTATCACTCTCAAATTAAGTTATCTTGGCTTCACTTTGCGCCTCATTTCGTGGATTAAATCTTACCTTAACAAACGCCATTATAAGGTTCGCTTCGTATGCCATTCCAGCGTTCAACAGGGCAGTCATATTAGCAAATTAATCTTCATATGAACCAATCACGATATTGTGTAGATAAATAATAATTTTGAAATTTTTGTTTATGCCTTCTTCTTCAATCATTAAACAGATTATAAACATATCTGATTCCATCCTCCTTCAAAATGATCTAAACAGTTTCTCTACCTGGTGCAAGAACAACTTCCTTGATCTTAATGTATCCAAATGTCAATCGATCACTTACACTTGCAAAGGTATCTCTACCTCTCCTAGATTCTATATTGTCTCAGGCCTATTCTATTTGTCTGTTCCCTTCGTGACCTGGGTGTGATCTGCGACAGCGAGCTCAACTTCCGCTTCCATGTTAACCATATTATAAACAGACCTAATTCAGCTCTTGGCTTCGTTAAACGGTGATCCAAGGAATTCTTTGATCCTTGTGTTCAAAGATGAAATATGAAGGTTAGATGGAGGCAGAAATAGTGATTTTTATACCAATCTCTGCCGCACCTAAATCTCCAGCTAATTTGTGTTAAGGGAATTTTTGTGGAAAAATGAAAAATTGACATAACAGAAATCGGCTTGTTATAATTTAATTATTTGTTATTTAGTTCTGTTCAAATTGTGCATCATTTCTGAACATTTCAAATGGCATGAGATACCTTAAGTGGTCTGGGCCTAGATTAAAAATGGTCTAATTTTTCAGCTATGAATTAGTTGTCCAGTTCCTATATGTAAATGAGGAATAGTCATTGTTTCAGCAACCATTTATATTCAATGGCGTATAATGCAATGGAATACTCCCGTATACGGTGTGATTTTTTTTCTTTTTCTTTCCCTCTCAAACAGTGATAGCTACGTTGTCCACAAAAATAATTTAACACTTTCTTATTTTATCAATTAAAATCGTCAAATTTGATGACTTGCTTAAATAATATCCACTTTTTTCTATGGAGTATCAAACGAAGCTATAATAGATTATAACTATTATAAAAGAATTTAGATCACATCAATGGAACAAGTTTCGAATAGGAGAAATGGGCCGATTAGAATAAAATTTTGCAGGAGCTTTCCCTATGGTCTAAAACGGAAGTATCTCAACGAATTTTTGTCGGGCGGCTATAGTTTCCGAAATATTCAACTTTTACTTTTGACATTTCGTCAAAGTTAAAAGTTGAATCGTTTCATGAATCTAATTTTGCCAATAAACCGACTAGTTTTTTCCTTTGTTTTATTTACTTTATTTCATCTCAACAGCAACTGTTGAGATGAAATAAAGTAAATAAAACAAAGGAAAAAACTAGTCGGTTTATTGGCAAAATTAGATTCATGAAACGATTTGAAAGATAATTTCACCGACAAAATTAAATTCTATAACTAAATTAAAAGTTGAATATTTGCACTATAATTCTTTGTCCCCTGCATAATTCTACTAAACGGCAATTATATGGGAGAGGGCCTTGGGAGTTACAGGATGATTCGTAAATTCCAATTTTCCATGGTAAGCACATCACTTAACGCAGTGACATTCAACTCATTCCAAAAATGTACTATTCTTCTTGCCATATAATTTTTTCTTTGCCTAGGTCAGATTTTTCATTTCACTTATTTCGGTATATGACATATGAAACATCCTGTAATTCTTGAGTGGTTGACATTCATCCCCCTCCCCGTAGTATACAAATTTCTTTCATCCCCCTCATTTTAGCATACCCATTATGCAACAATATAAAAGCATGATAAAACCTTAGTACTCAATTAAGGTACAATAAGCGTAATAAAATCGCAACGCCTTTAAATGCGCGAAAAGCGTAAATATGCTTTTCAACTTAACACTGTAATGAAAACAATAAAAACTAAAAATTAGACAATATAAGATAGAAAATCGACTGATGACAGTGAAGCAACACCCGAGTAATTTATCGAAAACTCTAAAGATTACACTATATGCAAATGTGAAAAAGAAAGAAAGAAAGAAAATAAATAATTTAAAATTTTAAAAGATTCCATTTATTAGCAATATTACTATCGTTACTGTATCTCGACAAAGAAAAGGCAGTGGAAAAGCTTTCCATCTTCAGTCGTACAACGTTATTCAAAAAATTAACTTGCGGTATTTTTAATGTTCAAAACATTTACATGTGGCATTTCTTTCATGTCCATAACAATGTGCATAACTAAATGCTATATAATATGTGCGGTTGTAATAATATCAACATCGAAATTACATGAATGTATTTTTTGAACGCCAGTAGTTTACGATAGGAGGAGAAAGGGTTATTTAAGAGCTGAACTGAAGCGCCCACAGAAGTTTCGGACTTCTAAATAAAATACAATATTAATGTATAATACAATAAAAAACATTGTGATAATTGATACAAATCTAAATAAATGTTTTAAGGAACATGTTATTATAAATGTATCGTGTGATTAAATGGGGATACTTGTTTATAAATGCCACATATACTCGACATTGACCCAAAAATCATATTATACCTCCTGTACACAAGATGAGGCATTTCAGATCAAAAATATTATTCCCACGGCTTCAGCACTATCATATTAACTCATATACACATTTTCACGTTTTAAGCATTATTGAAATGTTTAACCTACTTACTTTTCTTTTAATTTTATGCAATAAACTTAATAAAAACGTTCAGCAAAACAATGTCTAAGCTCACGTCATGCCAATAACAAGTTTTGGCTTAACATTTAACAATCATAATACTTAATGATGGAAAACCGGTATTTTAACACTAAATTAGAAAAATGTGACTTAATGCTTACCGGGATGTTCGGGCGCCTGCTGAATGTATACAGCAGCAAAGCAACTTGATATGCAGAACATAACAATAACGGAAATCACAACACTTTTTTGTAATTTAGCCATTTTTAATAAAATAAGGTTTTGCCATACAAAAGATTGTTACAATAAGTTTTTATTACATAAGTTGAAGTGATCAGTTCGCATTCACAATTTGAACTAAGCGAAAATCGTCTACGACCTTAGCTTAAATGCTGAACATCACAATAAAATGCGGAGGCAAAAGCAAGAAACGCAAACGTGGCCTACGCGTCCACCTATAAGTGCAAAATTCATCGCAGTTTCGGAACGCATATCATGACTGTCACTCCTTGAGCGGGAAAGAGAGGGTACAAAACTTGCTCCATCTACTTCTATAGAAAATCACATACGTGAGCTGTCCATTGTATTATACGTAATTGGTTTATAGTTTTAATTTTTATCTTTTTTATTATATCATAACAAAAATTAAAAAAATGTAGAGGTTTCGATTAACTTTTGGCTGTCGGACGCCAATTTTAAAACGATAAAAATTACAACACACCTTTGGTAAACTTATAATTCTTAATCTAAATAAATTTTGTTAAAAGTTGGTATATGAATAAATATTTTCGTTAAAAGTCCACAAAATTGCATCCATTTCACAGGCATACATATACAAGGTGGCGCAAAATTAATCACTCTATCGGAAGATGTTATAATTATTGCAAATGGCGTCGTACGTCAATCATATTTAACATTTGTGAACTACACAGCTGCAGAATATAAACAGACAAGCAATGGAGCGCTATACACCACAAGAGCATGGAATAATTGTGTCCATTTTTTTGACTAATAATCGGTCGGTGGTGTTAGCGCAGCATGCATTTCGACATCGATTTCCTAATCGTGATTATCTTGCACAATCGACTTCCCTCTCTTTTGCTCTTAGGCAGTGACATTTTGTAAAATTTCGTCAAATTAATGGTCTACAATGTCACAGATATTACAAAGCGCTGAATTTCCGTTACAGGTATTCTCTGACAATTCTCTGGAGAACTATAAAATGACCAAACATTTTGTAATGCAGATCAATTTATGATATTTTCCGTGCGATACAGTGGTTTCTTAGTCTCGTGTGTATTAAGATATCCTGGCACAATACAAGAGTCCATTTATTCTTTATATTCTTTAATTAATTTTATAATAAAAACAATTTAATCAAATTATTTTAAAATTGTATTCACATATTCTCAAAATACCAATAAAGAAAAAATCAAACGTTTTAAAATATTTTACAAAACAATAACAATTCGCTTTAATATATTAAAGATTTCGTTCTTCGTTTTCTGTCAAGTGAATAAACAGTTCCCGGCAGCTTTTAAAGTTGGTGGGCTAATTACACAAATTTGGCATTTAAAAGATTAACAAATTTTCTTTTATTTCGACATTCTTTAATCAAAACACAATAATTGTTCAATCAATTACATTTAATAATAATATGTATATATTAAAACGTTTTCATGACTTAAAATTTATCAATCACAAATTCTTGAAAATATTGATAATTTGGCAGAGAAAAAGCTTTAAAAACATTTTTATGCTATTAATAATAATTTTTATTAACATTTATTGAATTTAAAGGAAATATTTTACAAATTTTTGTTTCACAAATATTTAAATTCAAATATTTTTGTCAGCATTCAGCAATTCCACATTCAAAAATTCTGGGGAACCGACCCATCCATGCAATGCGATAAAAATAGTGCCATATAAATTTCTATATATTTTCTATCGTTTATCTCAGGCAGTACTTTGTCAAATGGGCGGACGCTTGAGACAGGAGATTGAGCGGACCATTGTATATTTTAAAATAATTTGATTAAATTGTTTTTATTATAAAGTTACATAAAGGAAGAAATTAAGTTTGTTATCATGCCAGGATACCCTAATAATGAGCATGAGACGAAGAAATCAGACTATCTCGCTAATAAATTATCATAAATTGTTCTGTATTAAAAAGATTTTTGGTCATTTTATAATTCTCCAGAGATTTGTCAGAGAATATTTGTAACGGTAATTCAGCGTTCTGAAATTTCTCTGATATTAAAAAACGTTAATTTGACGTTTTTTCACAAGCTGCCACTGTGTGAGAGCGAAAGAAAGGGAACAAAAATCGCACTGTCCGCTTCTATAGGAAATCGTGCACACGAGCGGACCTTTGTATATGTATGTCTGTGCTTTAGCGCCGGCGCTGAACTTATGAGAGTTCTGATTATTCGCAAGCCACGGATCTGCTGTAAGGTATGGGTCCTAGTTGTGAACCCGTTCGAATGGAAAAAAGCTTACGGAAGTCCTTTTTGGATAAAAATTTTTTAAAAAAGTTGTTATGTTCCAAAAGCGGAAACCTAAAATAAGAAATAAATATTAGTCGGGTAGAAGGGCTATGGGAATTTTATACCTACTAATGCTCACTGTTTCTTCTATGTGTGTCGTCTTATGAAAAGAAAGGGCTTGATTCTGCAAGAGATTTACTTTTTTTACAGAGAATTGAAAATAGAATATGTTACTTCGAAGGAAATCATCCCCAAAACTGCTCCTCCAGCTTGTCGCAGCATAATGTATGCCCTGGAAACATAAATCCAGCCAATACTCCACACGGTCGTGAAATCAGCCACGTAATGCTACTGGATAATTACCCAGCAAACAAGGAGACACACGAGAAGACACACAAGAAGACACACAAGAAGACACACAAGAAGATACACCAGAAGAGGAAGCAGATTAGTATTAAGTATTAGTATTAAGAATTAGCTGGAATTACAAATTAGTAAGTAGGGATTAAGATAGCGATTGAATTAGCTGGAACTACAAATTAGTAAGTAGGGATTAAGATAGCGATTGAATTAGCTGGAATTACAAATTATAAACTTAGATGTGAACCATTACGGACTTGCGAAGACGGCCTTTTGCGTCGGAATAAGGAAGGAAAATGTACTTACCTTGGGAAGAGTAGGACGAATAAGAGGTTGGAATATATAACATACTTACCGGTCCCGGAACCGACTCACAAATCCAAAAAAAATTGTAGAAGTGAGCTTAACCTCTAAAACACAACTTTTCACCCTTAAATTCTCGGTGGACTTCATACTCCGCAGAAAATCAACGATGGATTCTGACTGACCCCAACCCAGAGTAAGGGCAGGTGAACGGAAAATTCCCTCGGGAGCCCTCAACAGAAACTGAGGGAACACGTGAGCCCCAAACGTCACCGCCCACTTTGTAGGCGATTTTTACCAATTTCCCAGCATCGGAAAATTATTTCATTACCACCATCGCATTCTACGGCAAAAATACCACCAGATTATGATGGAAAATTTAATTATATTAGAAAAATGTAACGGTCGGATGAATCGGTTCGACCCGATATTGGAAAGCGCGGAAATAGGGGTTGATCTGGTATAAAACCGCCCCCTCTGGTAGGTGAAGGGATCAGTTAGAAGTAGGCATTTTCACGAAAAAGTCAGTATGGTGAGCCAGAAGACAGAAAGGAGGCCAAAGTCGGAGCAGAAAGAAAAAACTTAAGGAAGCAGGAAGAAAGTGCGAGGAAAAGGAGGTGGAGGAAGAGGAAGCTCAGGGAGAGTACTAGGAAGAAGAGGAGAGGTAGCGTGAGAGGATTCGGGACTGGGAGCCGGAAGGGGGAAGGAAAAAAAAGAGGAAGGATTTAACCAAGATAAGTACACAATCTTTTATTTATTAAATTGATAAATTAGAGCAAGTTTCAATTGACGTTCAATTGAGGTGGCTTCGCGCTTCGTAGTGGGGTGTAGTACGACCCAAAGAATTTTAGGGGTTCATTAGTGGATAATTGTATGTGAAATCAATAATTAAAATATAGAAATTGTGTTCCGTAACCTCCGTGCCTTTCTTTTCGGTAATTCATTTAGCAAGACGTCGTTGTTGTGTTTTCCTTTTTGCCCGTTGGTTATGTTTCACGATTAGTCACAGGGATTATTCCTGCAACCACTGCGGCGATTAGTGAACAGCACAGGGTGAAAAACATTCTCAACATTTTCAGAAGAGTTCGCGGACTCTACAACACCGCGTGGCGCCCAAGCGATATCAATCGATATCAACACTCATAAAAAGAAAATTACCCCGCCCTTCTCCACTAGAGCTAGTACATATGCTCGAGAGAGAGCATATAACAAAGTTCCTTAAATTCTCAAAAATTCTTATCAGTTATCTTAGTTGAATTCTTTTTTCCGTTTTCAACTTTGAACGAAAAACTGAATTTAAGCTTTAAGTTGATCTATAACCTGCAGCCACTGCAGACGAACTTATTCATTTAATTTTCTCCGAAATTCTTGTAATTAATGCACTTATATTTTTATCGAATTGCCAATCTTATTACCCTTCCAAAAAGGCCCAACATGTCCAACTAAAATTGAGGTAGAAAAATCAATTCCTTAGATCTTGACTGGTATCTTATTGTTTTGCTGCCCTAAAAGTCGTAAAACGAACAAAGTGTTCTAAAAAAATATCGGAAATATTTGTTTACCACGCACAGACAATTAGTTTCGATTATTGCTGCTTAAAAGTCATAAACAGGTTAGTAGAATTTATTTTAATGGCGTAATAGCTCGTCTCAATGAATTTACTTTTGACGAATACGCCGATATAATTTACATTTACGGTGTAGTAAACGGAAACGAAAGGAAGAATGTCCGAGAAGGGGATTCTCCAATCGACGTGTATCCCAAAGAAGATTATTTTCGCAGACTTTCCAGAGGTTAAACCCTAAACCCTAAACGACCACGAAGCGAGGTGCAAGACGATTGGGAGTGTCCTCAAGAAAGTCCGAAAAGCAGAGAATTTTAGAAAAAAAGGTGTTTTCCATTTTGAACAGTGAATGCATCTTTAGTAGTTGACATTTTTCGAAAGGATAGTAGAATTTTGGCGTGAGTTGAATGTCGTTGCGTTGAGTAGACCAAGAGATAAAATTAAAATAATGATGTGCATACAATGAAAAATTCGAATTTATGAATCACCTTGTAACTCCCAAACAGTTGAGATGGCCTCCTTCCCCCGTCATATCATTTTGTCTAGGTCAGATCTAACATTCCACTTATTTTGGCATACGATATATGTAACCTCTTTTGTTACAAAATTTACTTTGCTGGTAATTCACATTTGGTGATGAAGTTATTATTCTCGGTGACTTTAATCTTCCTCGCAATTCGGAGGCCTCTCCCAAAATCGGCTGCGCTGGCGACAAGGCTGGCGGCGGTGGAGGAAAGCTTCGAGAAGGGTTTCCTCCAGATGAGGGCGACTATTCGGGAGATGTTGGCTGCCTTGAAAAAAGCCCAACATCTCCAAAGTCGTCAAAGAGAGCCCAGGAGGCTGTGCGCCGAGATCCGCCGCGATTTGCCTGCACAGAGGCCGCCGACGGGGGTTGTCGGCACCCAGACCGGGCCGGCGCCCTTGGCCATGCCATAGGCGGCCCCGGCTGGAAGTCGGTCACCGAAGCCACCCGGGAAGAGGGGTGCCACCAGCCCACCACTCCGGACGGAGGGGAAGGTTGAAAAGAGGAAGAAGGCGGAGCCGACCCCGACGTGGACCGAGGTGGTCCGCAAAGGCGGGAGGGCTAAGCCTGGCCCAGCCAAGGCTGGTGGCAGGAGTGGCCTTCTCGGCCGCACTGAAGTCCGCGCTTGGATCAGCGAGCGCGGTCAAGGAGCTGATCCCTAGAGCCTCCCTGGAGATCAGGGAGGTGGACGGCTGCACGACCGCGCTGGAGGTGGAGGAAGCCCTGAGGAGGGTCCTCGGGTGCTATAACGGCCACCTCCGGGTTACGCTGACCCGCACGGACGGCCGTGGCCAGAGGATGGCCATAGCGGGCCTCGATAAGGTAGCGGCGAAGGTCTTACTTAAGGCGGCCAAGATCAAGGTCGGGTGGGTCAGCTGCAGGCTGCGCAGGCGTGTAATCGTGCCCAGGTGCTTCAAGTGCCTTGGGTACGGGCACCAAAGTCAAGCCTGCGGTGGCCCAGACCGCAGCAAGCTTTGCTTCCGGTGCGGGGGGAGCGGGTCACTCCGCGAAGGGCTGTGCCGCTGAGCCGAAGTGCTTCCTCTGTCCGGAGGTGCCAGAGAAAACCGGAGCACGGCGGTATGTTGCGGGGTCGGGGGAATGTAGGGTCTTCCGTGATGTCCTGAGCCAGGCCAAGCGTAAGTAATGGCATCTGTGCTTCAGGGCAACTTGAACAGGAGCAGGACGGCCCATGACCTGTTGGCTCAGATCCGTCTCGAGAAGGGCGCTGATGTAGTTCTCATCAGCGAATAATATCGGGACGGCGACGAGCCAACATGGTTTCGAGATGACCTGGGCACGGCGGCAGTTTGGGTCGCTTTAGCGTCGTGGACCATGGCGCGGGCGCCGGCTTCGTTTGGGTGAAGAGCGATGACGTTACTTATGTCAGCTGCTACTTCACTCCAAACGAGCCGATAGCCGATTGCCAGACCAAGTTATATGGTCTGGAGGACGCGGTCCGCGGCATAGGTGGGGAGCTGGTGGTGGCTGGAGACTTCAACGCGAAGGCCTTGGAGTGGGGTGAACCCAGACCGGATTCGCGTAGAGGACGAGTCCTGGACTTTGCATCCAGGCTCGGTCTGGTGGTGTTAAACACCGGCTCGACGTCCACCTTTCGGCGTCCGGGATACAGGGAGGCAATTATTGATGTCTCCCTGGCGACGGAAGGTCTGGCTGCACGGGTGCAGGACTAGTGGGTGGTCGAGGACTATACAGCCAGCGACCATCAATATATCACGTTCCGCGTGCGTGGTATGGGGCCAGTGCGGGCCCGGCAGGGAGGGGCGACGTCCTGCCTACTGGTGGACGGACGAGATCGCGGAAATGAGGAGGTTGACACAACGAGTTGACCGACGCGATCCCGATGCAGCCCGCAGATCCGCCGAGGCCAAAATGGCGAAGAGGGACCTTCGCAGGGCCATCAGGGCGAGTAAACACCGATGCTGGAAGCGGCTGGGGGATGATCTAAATGATGATCCTTGGGGATTGGGGTATAGGATTGTCCTCCGCAAATTGGGGGCGCTCTCTCAGAGTTGTGGCCGCTGGAGACCTTTTCGAGAGACAGTACGGTTTTCGGAAAGGGAGGTCGACGGTAAACGCTATCCAGGAGGTGGTCGACGCGGCCTGGGCCACCGAGAGCGGGAACCATTACTCCCGTCCGGTGTGCCTGCTGGTCACTCTGGATGTGCGCAACGCCTTCAACTCGGTGTGGTGGAGGGACGCGCTTAATGCGTTAGAATGCGACTTCAGGGTCTAGTATCTCTTGCGGATGATGAGGGATTACCTGAAGGACCGTACCCTTACCTATGACACGGAGGATGGCCCGGAAACGAGGGTCCTGTCGGCGGGGGCGGCCCAAGGCTCCATTTTGGGTCCCGCCATATGGAATTATACATATGACGGGATCCTGCGTATGGAGATGCCAGAAGGGTCTTTCCTGGTTGGGTATGCCGACGACATTGCGGCGGTTATTACCTTCAGAGATGTCGTGGCGGCTCAAATGCAGCTCAACCAGGTGATGCGTCGGGATGGCGGCTGCGATGACGACGGCGCTAAGCAGGGTCATGGCCAACATTGGTGGTCCCAGGCCCTGCAAACGGCGTCTATTACTCCGCACTGCTGAGGCCGTCATGCTCTATGGGGCAGAAGTCTGCGCCGGTGCGATGCGGTGGGAGAAGTACCGCAAGCGTTTGCTTTCGATGCAGCGACGTGCGGCCCTCCGCATCGCGAGCTCCTACCGCACGGTCTCGGAACCGGCGGTGTTAGTGGTCGCGGGGGTCATTCCAATTGACCTCTTGGCCAGGGAGCGACAGGCTGTCCACCAGGAGAAGCCTGTTTTGGGGCAGAAGACCCAGCGGGTCGTACGGGCCAGGACCTTGGCGTCCTGGCAGGAAAGGTGGGACGGGGAGTCGCGGGGCCGGTGGACAACCCGGCTTATTCCCCAGCTGGACACCTGGCTGAACCGTCAGCATAGTGAGGTCGATTACTACCTCACCCAGATGCTGACGGGGCACGGGCACTTTCAGGCCTTCCTTTACCGCATGGGGAAGGTACCGAGCCCGTGCTGTGCATACTGTGACTCCTCGTCGGACTGCGCTCTCCACACGTTCTTTGAATGTGCTCGTTGGAGGGCGGAGAGGGACGATGTGGAGGGGGTGACGGGCAGCATAACCCCTGACAACGTAGTCGGGGTTATGCTGCAGGGGAGGGTTTTCTGGCGAAGAATCGCCCTTTTCGTGAAGGGGATTCTTCGCCAGAAAGAACAGGACGCGAACAGGGAGCGCCTGTTGAGGTAGGGGGGTCCTGTTGTGGGGGGTATATGGGACTCCACCCCGAAGCAATATTTCACAGACGGTTCCGGGGTGGAGTTCCTGGGGGAAGGGAGCGGGGTTTTAGCCGGTAGACCCAGCTTTTGCTGGGGAGTCCGGCACAACGTGCGTAAGGGCAAAAAAAAAAAATATTCCTCGCATTCAATGTACTCGGTTTGATAACGAACTCCATTTTGTCCCTTCCAACGCCCTCTCCGTTGAAGAAACTTTACTCAACGACCGTCTCTCCGACTCTGGTCTCCACCAAATCAGTAGCGTTACCAACAACCTTGGCAGGTAACTAGACTTGTTTTTCTCGTTCGATCCCGTTAACTGGTTTGTCACTAGGAGCTCTCATCTATCAATTTCACCTTCCGCTCTTCTTTACTCTTTCTATTGAACCTTCCCTTCTCCATACCAATACAGAAACATCTTTTTACTTTAACTTTCGAGCAGGCGACTTCGGCAAATTAAATCACCTTCTTGCCCAATCGTCCCTCTGTTTTCTCTCATCCGACCAACAATTCTCTGTCGTGGATGCCCTTGACATTTTCTATACTCAGCTTTTCACTTGCCCGGTCCAACCTGTTCCCTACCAACCACGAAGAGACCATGCATCCTCTCCTCCTTGATATAACAAAGAACTCCGATCTCCTCGGAATAAGAAAAACAAAATGTGGCATGCCTATCTGATATCTTGTTCTAATCCTGACCTCTCTAATTACCTTTCTGTGGCCTTTTTGTTCTCTGAACGTAGCGACTCCTCTTATCTCGAATATCTGCCACGTATGCAATCCACTCTTATCTCTTATTCTATACGATTTTACCAATTCATCAATATCACAAGAAAATCCAGTGATTACTCCTTGGAGCCTCTCCTTCCTCCGACACTTGCGGTATTGCTAACCTCTTCGCTTGTTTTCTTAGCCAATCCTTCAGCGAGTACTCTTCCGAGCCTGATGCTATTTATATTTTAAGATCTCTCCCTCAGACCACCCTTGCCTCCATAAACATCGGTCCTTCAGCTCTTACCACTTCCATCAATGCACTTGCTTATGATCACAATCCAGGCGCTGACGGAATACCAGCCGTAGTCCTGAAAGAGTGCGCTCCATACTTGGTCGATCCCCTTACCATGACATTTCAATTTTATATCACTCAAGGTATGTTCCCTGCTAGGAGGAAAGACTCATTCATCATCCCCACGCATGAAAAGAGTTTGAAGAGTGACGTCTCCAACTACCGTCCTATAGCCGTACTGTACTGTATACCCAAACACTTTGAGAGATGATTGCATGTTCTTTTATTGTAAATCTTTATTTTCCCTATCCCAGCATGGTTTCCTTAAAGGTAGATCAAACATTACTAACCTAGATGATTTCAATAAGCTCAATGTTTCCAAATGTCAATAAATAATTGATTCCTGCAAACGTCCTTATTCCCCCCCAGAGTCTATATGTTCTCTGACGAGCTTATCCCAAGCATCTTCTCTTTTATTTTGGTCTCATCGGTGATAGTGAACTGAATTTTCATGACCACTTTGACAGAGTGGCACCTAGGTGTGGCTTTGTGAAGCGTTGGTCTAAGGAATTCCTTAATCACTACGTTACCAAATCCCTCTATGTCGCTTTCGTTAGGTCGCTCCTTTAATACACTAGCCAAGTTTGGTCTCCTACTCAAATCACTAGCTTCAATTGAATTGAAGCAGTCTAACGTAGGTTCCTACGCTTTGCTATACGCGAGCGATATTGATTGCCCTTCACTGCTTCAGCGAATTTATCTCTATACCAATCCCCGCAACCTCAGATCGGCCCATTTCTTCCGACCCACTTACCACCGTACCAACTACGACCTTTCCGAACTTCTTACCTCAATGCTTCGAAAAGTAAACTCTACTCCTTATTTTGACTTTGACCTGTCCAAATCAGGAATCTTAGGAATACCCTCCATCTTCTCTTCTTCTTTTGTCCTCATTATTGTCTTCACTAATCCTATGTAATTAGTCCTTGTCTCCTATTAATCTCAATTTAATATTTTAGTCAAGTTTAATTTAAGTATTCTATTAATTGTTTTGTATTTATTGACGTATGTATCCACCGATATTTCTAGGGCTATTTTTAGACAATAAACCACGACACTCAGATTGGGTATAAAAAGCATTTAGAGTTGAAATAGATAAAAGCTTCGGAGACGTCAGGATTTTCAAACTATTCGTGGGGAAAAAATTATTTGGTTTCTGGTTGATAGATTTCTATGCGTTATTCAGTTTCGACTAAGATGCTGTGGTGTTATTGATGATTCCTTGAATGCAATCCTAATTAACAACTGTTGTTTCACCAGTTGTTCTTTGGCAGTAAAAAATTCTTTCTGTCTTTTGGCACCTTTGGTCGTAAAATATTCATTGGAGGAAAGGGAAACATAGGAGTAGTAAGGTGACCACCTCGCCTTTAAAAATGCATTACCGGCGGTAAGGAGTGCTTAAAGGGGGAGCTGGATAGACACGTCCATTACGCGACTCTCGCGTGCTAAAAATAAAAAAATTGGGCTTTGTTGTTGAAGGAAGTTGGTTAGAGGAAGAGATCTTGAGTGGAAGAGATAGCAGTTTTTGAAAAGAGTCGTTGAAAGTGTGATGGTTATGTTTCGGGGGTGCGAAGAGTTTTGCTGTTAGCGGTAAAGGTAAACAGATGCGGTAAACGAAACTGTGCAGGTTTAGTGTATGCGAAGAGTTATGGTATGAGCGGCTTTAGATGACAAAACGAAAAAAATAGGTCAACAGATGCGGTGATCGAGATCTGGCATGTTCAGCGTGTACTTTATGTGAAAAACTTTAATTTTAGGAAGCCATCCTTAGTATCGTCTTTCCCTTTAAATGTTAGGTAATATCAACAACACTTTCCAATACTTTGAAAATACTTGTACAGAACAAAAAACTTTTATGTATTTATCAGGCTGAAGATATTGAAAAATGGAACTTGTGCGGGATTCTTTCCTTCTGAAACTTTTCTGATTTTCTTACAGAAAGTCATTCTATTTATATACTATTTTACCTCATCATACAGTTTTATTATATGGGACTCTGTGGGAATATAAAGTAACCTTATATCACTAATCTTAAAATCTTCACAGATACAGTAATCTGCCTATAAGGATAGTTCAACTTTGTTGCATTTTGTCACAGAGCAGAAATATTAAAGCTAATTATTTTTAGGAGGTTCGGTAAAAAAATGTGAAATTGGTAACAATTAATCATTTTTATAATGTCCTTATTTTTGTTTTTTACTTTTTAGTGCAAATTTCGTTTTAAAAATGTGTATAAAAGCGGGGGCCTAAAATGTAACGATATAGTCTGAATTTTCACGTTTGCTCAGTTGAAAGTGAAGGAATCAAACATTTAAAAAGTATATTTTTAAGAAATTGAGAAAAAGATAAAAAATTAAAAAAGTTTGTATTCAGTGAAAAGTGGACAAAAATTTAAAAATTAAATTGAAGAACCACAGCAAGTATCAGAGGTGGCAGCATCTGAAGCAGCTGTTAGTGAGAAGAGGGACATCGATCAAGAGGACACCGTGGATTTTGGAAAGTGGTTTATAAATAAAAAGAAAATATTAGCTAGGTTTAAGGAATTGCAAGAAAAAGGAATTCGAAAGAAATCGTTTAGCATTTACAGAGTGCCCTGAATTTAAATTCAGAAATTGTTTTGTCCGCTCTAAACACCTGTATAAAGGTGGTAAGAAAGAAAAACATAATATTTTTAAACAGTAAAAAACTGTATCTATTAACTCTGTTATCAAAATATTCAATTTTATATAATGCGCTTCTTTCACACAGTGCATTTAAAAGCACTACTGTGCTTTCTACAAATGAGTGAAGAGAATAACTCTACGGTGTGTGAGACTAATAGCGGTAGGTCTGAGAGCGCTATTAATTTGCTTAATATAAGCGAAAAAGGCTCTTTTGTAATACAAATAGGTAGTGAAGAAAATCGCGTGGTTCAATGCGGTGGTGGATCACGAGCCGGTTATAAATTATTATCGAGACAAGCGGTATATTTTAAAAAATTCGACACCGAAGATGTAAAAATGACGGTTCAACTAGATTTTTGTAGTGTTAATGAACCTCTCGGTGGCCTTTGAGAAAGTGTTTTATAGTATACTTAGAGATCTCATGCTAAATTCTGTGCAAGGCAGTAACATTAGTTTTTCTCTTGAATTTCCAAATTCATCTCAAGTAAAACCATTTAGTCTAATCTCAGGTCAATTACAATTATTATCCCGGGAATATATGTATCATGGGGTTAATTGCAAATGTTAATCTAATAAGTTACACTTTGCCTTTCAGATAATGTCTTGCAATTAAATGCAGATATCCTCGACGTACAGAAGAAAATTTAGTTTTATCTCTTGCTTCCTCGAAGCATTTTCTACGGTATTGATAATTTAAATAATAAAAGTAATCTATGTGTTATCCCCTCATTAAATAAATTAGCAAAGCAATTGTATAAAAATTCAAATGTTGTTGTTAGTGATAAAGGATGTAATTTAAAAGATCCTTATAAAATTAAAAAATGTTTAAAAAATTAACAAAATATTGTTTTCGGTGATGTGCAAAACTCAAATTCTATTCCTTTCAAACTACCTATCGAAGACAGCTGGGTAAAAAAGATTTTTCTTTCTTATTCAGAAATGTCAAAGCATTTCTATTTAATTATATCATTGACAGGGTTTTTTAATAAAAACTATGCATGCCTTTTTTGTGACAAGTTAACGAATGTAAAAATGTACAAATGCGAGGTGAAATGTCGTTACTGTGACTTCCACCGTGTAATTATGTTGAAAAAGTCAAAATATGTGGAAAGTGTAATCATTACATTTAGAAGTAATAACTGCTATAGAAATCACTTTTAAAATTTGTAAATTATGTAGTAAAAACAAGAATATCTTTGTTATATTATGAAGTATAGAGGAAATGGAATGGAGAGAAAGGAACACCCTAGGGATCATTAGCGACTCGACGTGTCCTTCGTGCGGGGAGGACGAGGACAGTACGGAGCACTTCCTATGTAACTGCCCGGCCTTCTCCCGCACGCGCATGACGACGTTTGGCGCTGATATAATGAGAATGGAAGACTTCAATTCTCAATCTCTGTCTGATGTTCTTAGGTTCGTCAAGATGACTAAGAAGTTCGGATAGGGTAGGGGATGAGTGCAATGGACCGTGGTCTGAGCGCTCGAGGCTGACGCCTCCCCCTTTCTTTCTAATAATAATAATAATAGAGGAAATGCCAATAAAAAATGTTTGATAGTATATTTTGATTGTGAAAGTACTCAGAACACCTTATACTAGAATAGTCATCTCATTTATATGTAGTAAACTTGATTGTTGCACAACAAATATGTTACAGTTGTTATAACAAGACAGATATTAAGGATGTTGTGATTCTGTGATGTTTTTGGTATTAGACAACATGTATTTGAACAAGGTACAAATGTTGTAAAACAATTTCTGGATTTTTATTTGAGTACCCGTCTTTGGTACCTATCTAAGATGTATTGCAGCGCACATAACTTTCAAGGATATGGCGGGCACTTTATCATTTCCGAGTTATTGGCCAGAAATTTAAAAATAAAGCCAATAATGAAATCTGGTATAATGCCGCATCCAAAGGTATTTTCAACAATAGAAAAGAAATGTTGAAATATTGCATGAGATGTACCCGATTTATGCAAGAATTTCTTGACATCACGAGAGTAAATCCTTTTACAGAGTCTTTGACTATTGCGTCAACCTGCATGCTTATTTTTCGAAAAAAAACTGTCTTAAAAATAATACTTTGGGCATAATGCCTAAAAATGGCTACTACATCTCCCAAAATCATTAAGTTATTGCCAAAAAATGGCTTATTTGGGAAAGTCGAAAAGCTAAGCGGATTACAAGTAGAGGTAGTAGGTTTAATTCGAAAACAAATACGGCTTACGAATTCTTTGGCCGCTTCTACGATGGATGTAAAAATTGCTTTAAAATTCAAGATGTGGTTAATAATACAGTGCAAACATTGAGACTATGAGTCAATTGTGTGAAGCACTGTTAAAAGAATTTAGACAATCAAACGGTTGAATTACAATTTAGTATATATTTGAGAAAGTAATTTTAGAAAAATTTTGTAAAACAATCCTGATACAAATCTAAAATCAAACGACCGTATATTGCAAATACTCCTCTACCGTTTAATCCAAGTAACAGTGGACGTTCTGAGGTGTTAAGCTGTATCATAAAGTAAAAAAAAAATGAGGTAATACGCTATTTAGACTTTACAAGTCTGTATCCATCCATATGTTAATAAATATTCACCTTACCCTATCGGGCACCCTAAACTATTTCGAAACTGTGATATGCCTTCAGTATCAGAAATACTGTTAACGCAAGGCTTTATTATGTACTCTGTAATTCCACCATATAATTTATTTTTACCTGTGTTACTATTCAAAACTAGGTTAAAGTTATATATTTTGCTCTCTGCAGAAAATGTGCAGACAAAAATCAAATTTCTGATTGTCATCACAATGAAGAGAGAGAGAGAAAGAGATGAGAAAGAGAAATTACTGGTGTATGGGTTATACCTGAAGTAGCTTTAGCTGAAGGCTATCAGATAAAAAAAATTTTTGAGGTTTGGAAATATGACTACACCGTATATGATCCAACTACAAAAACCGGTGATTTTTTAAAGAATATGTAAACATTTTCTTAAAAATTAAACAGGAGGCAAGTGGTTGCGGCAGTAAATGTGTAACTGAAAACGAGAAAGATAATTTCCTTAAAATATACAGGGTTTTCCATTTCGGGCTTCCGAAAGTATACATTCTCCGGCACGCGTATATCGAGCATTACGATCAGATTTTGGTCGTCATGGACGGCCTACAGAGCACACAATTGCTAATGTAGTGCGTAAATTCGAACAAACTGGGTCCGTAGCGGATATTGTGAGACCTGTGCACTATCGTAATGTGCGTTCGGCCGAAAATATTGCTGCTGGTGCTGCCAGTGTGGAGGATGACCCGAATGTTTCGATTCCACGGCGTGCTCAGCAATTGGGTTTATCAAAAACATCATTGTGGCGAATTTTGAATTTGGATTTGCACCTGCATCCATATAAAGTCCAGTTGGTGCAAAAATTAGAGCGTGGTGACCATGGAATGCGTCGGGCATACGTCGATTGGGTGAACGAACAACAACAGCAAAATGCTGAATTTTCGCATAAAATTTTCTTCAGCGATGAAGCATAATTTCGCGTTTTGGTGATGCCAATTGGCCGTCGAGATCGTGCGATTTAAACCCGCTAGAGTTTTTTTTGTGGGGTTGCGCTAAAGACCGTGTCTATGCCGACTCTCCGCAAACTCTTGAGCAATTGAAAGACAACATTCGTCAAGTTATGGCCGAAATACCGCCCCATATGTGCCGAAAAGTCATCGAAAATTACCTGTTTCGGATCAAGGTCTGCGAGGAAGCCCTAGGTGGCCATTTAAATGATGTTGTGTTTTACATATAATGGCATAAACCAAACTTCATTTTGAAATAAAAGTTCAATCGAAATTCGAATTCTAAGTGTGTTTTATTTTGATTTATTTTCGGAATTTAAAAATGGAAAACCCTGTATGTAATAAGAGAGAACATCGCACTAGACAAAGATAAAAACTGCAAAAACACTTGGAGACGTAGCACCGCAACATTTTGTTTAAATTCTTTTTTGGGGTAAATTTGGTCACAGAGAAGACAGAAGCTATACAAAAGTTTTTAATGACGGTAAATAGGTTTGTGAATGTGTACAATCTGCAGGGATTGAAATTTGTTCCTTACACCCAATTATTGAAAACACCATATAGGCAACATGGAAATACATTATATACAAAAGATCTAAGTAGTCTACTCCACATAAATATTCCTATTTCAAGCTACACAACTGCATTTGCCAGACTTAAACTTTCTATATTGTGACAAAGATAGCTTAATATTTGTACATGATAAACAAAACCTTTCTCCATTCACGATATCTCTTTGGGCGATCTAACCGACGAGGTTGAATGTTTCGGAGCTAATAGGTCTGTTCGATGAGAAAGCCGAAAAAACCTGTGGTTACCCGTGGCGAACTGAGAATTACCAAAAAACCCCATTCCCAGACACAAATCCAAACGCCTTTTTGAACAAATAAGAAGAAGAAAAGTAGAGCTGTTAGTTGTGTTTGCGATTTGGCGCCAATTCAATTTATATAAAGTTACTAAAAGTTCTTAAAAGTAGTAACATTGCGTTTAAAAGTAGTAATTTAATATTATTGTGAATAAAAGTCGCAAATAAATTAATTAAACTAAGCTTAACTGTGTTGAAATGGGCTTTTCTGGGCGAATTTTTTAAAGATGGAAAAAATGTTTTCCAAATTCTGTTTGATGTTCACTTACTTTTTATCAAGAATTATTCAGAATGTAAAAAAAAAATTAAAAATAATTAGTATATAAAAAAGAAAGTTCACAGTAAAGCGCTATTAGAACAAAAATAAAAAACCTAACTTTACAAAATATATCGTTAAAATAAAGAAATATTTAAAACCAATAAAATTTTATACAATTCGATTTATATATCAAATATTTACGTATATTTTCGAACTAAATGAAAAAAAATCTTGCGACAGTCAAAGGCAACTTTGAAATATTTCAAAAGCAGAACAGAGTTTCAAGTAGACCAAAATATTATCCGTGCTGCTATACTACAAAATTTTGACCGTAACAGATTTAAATATTTTTTTCCAATTTGCATAATTCTAATATCTAAAAAACTAAACGTACACATTTGTGCCAGTCTTCCTGAAGGGCTTAACTCTATTAATTATCCATGGACGAGCGACATTTCATTGATATTATTTTATCAGCGCTTCATTAAATTAATATAATAATTAAATTGAATTAAATATTTACATTATAATAATTATTAAGCTTAGTTTAAGTAATAAAACACAAATTATATTCTTTATGCAATTTATTTCAAAATATCAACAGATTCTTCATATTTTTGTTTGGTGCATACTTTGAATAAAGAATATTTAACAGTTTTTTCACAAGTATTGCTCAAAAAATCCACAGAAATAAAGTTCTCTACCTGGTATTTATGTAACGGGTAGCGGCATTTGAAGGAAACTCTCTTCTCTCTCTGTCATTAGATATACATTTTTCTCATTTTTCGGGTAACTTATGAATTCCCTTCCAATAGAACTGTTACGGTTTCGAATCCAACCAGTCATCCACCCAATTTTCGAGTTCTTCATAAGTTTTGAAATGCTACTCTCTAGGGGCATGTGATATCGATGAAAAGAGGTAGTAGTCGGATGGGGCCATATCGGGTGAATACGGCGGGTGAGCTAGAATTTCTCAATTTAGTGTTTTCAACGTATGTTTTACCCCATTTGTTGTATGAGACAGAGCGTTATCGTAGAGGAAAATTGCTTTTCCGTGTTTTCTCGCCCATTCCGGCCGATTTTTGAGCAATGCGTTGTTCAAATTAATGAGTTACTGTTGGTACCGAGTCGTATTAACAGTCTCAGTAGGTTTTAAGAGCTCTCGATACACCAAACCTTTCTGGTCCCAGCAGATACAAAGCATGGCCTTACTCTCGAAACGATTTGGCTTTGATGTTAAAGTTTATGGCTGTCCTGGACTAACCCACTATGCTTTGCGCTTTGGGTTCTCAAAATAGATCCATTTCTCGTCGTTGGTTACTATGCGGTGCAAGAGAGACTTTCTCTCGAAGGGCTGAAACAAAGTTTCACAAATTGTTTTGCGCATTTCCATTTGTCTATCAGTGAGTTTGTGAGTAACCCACTTTCCGGCCTTCAATATTTTCCCTGTGGATTTCAAACGTTTGTTGATGGCTCTCTGTGTAACATTAAGCTGCTCTGCCATCTGTTGTTGAATTTGTGATATCTTCTGCCAACAAAGCTAACTCTGCGTCCTTGAACTTTTTTGGTTGCCCAGGACGCTCCTTGTTTTTCACATCAAATTGACCACTTTTACTACGTTTAAACCACATCTTACAGGTGTTAATGTGTGAAGCAAAGTCGCCATAGGTTTCGACGATCAAACGCCGGCTCTCAGCTGAAGTTTTTTTCTGATTGTAGAACAAAAGCAATGCAAAATTAGACATATTTCGCTTGACACACAGAATGAAGAGTTCATTTCTAGGAAAAAAAACATATGCCGTGCGATAACATATTGACAGCTCTACGAAATAGCACACACGTGACGCCATCTGTTAACAAAACTGATAGGAATTAAGTTATACACCTGGTAACTGACAATATCATTCTTCCCCAGCATGAAAATCGGGTGTGACTGAAAAATGGATTTGAGTTAGCAGGAAGTCTCTTAGACGGTGCTCTAGGACAAGGTGGATTTGGGGTGTGAACAAACACTGGCTGTTCCTCTAAATTAGCTGAGCTAGATCGAGTATTATTGTTGATGTCATTCTTTGTTAGATGAGAAGGATTATCCCAAAAATTAATTTCGGAAATGTTGATAGTGAAGAAAGGCTTCAAACGATCAATAGAGATATTAACATCTTTATCTTTAATTTTAACTGTAAAGAAATTTTGATGTTTTGTTACTACAGGAAAATGACCGTTATAACAACTACTGAGTGAACCTTTAGATGAGTCGTTGCGAATGATTACATGAGAGCCACTTTCTTGAATTTAAAAAATTTAGGTTAAGCATGATTCGAAGCTGGAACGGAACGAATATTGTTAAATATTTCTCGTCAATGATTGACAAAAATACTTTGGTGAAAACTTTAAGAATTAAATAAAAGAAAGTCTGCGGGGAGTCTTAAGGATTGACCACAAAGTAATTCCGAAAAGCCGTTCGAAGACCAAGTAAAATCAAGGACGGTTGTGTTTGAAACCTAAAAATTTAGAAAGTTGTTTGAAAAGGCAAGATTCAAATTGTCTGCCTTGATTGGTAAGGATAATTTTAGGAACACCAAAACGAGAAATTCATTCTTTAAAAAGAGCCTTTGCGCAAGTTTCAGCTGAAATATCTGCTAAAGGTATTGCCTCAGACCATCGGGAAAAACGATCAATGATGGTGAGCCAATATCTGAAACTATGAGATGGAGGAAGAGGGCCAACAATGTCCATATGAATCGTTTTGAAACGAGATGATGAAATTGGAAATGAGCCAAACGGATTTTTAACGTAACGAGAAATTTTGTTTTTCTGACAGGCTAAACCACTTCGACTCCAATTGTTAACATATTTGTTGATGGACGGCCAAAATTATTTAGATGTAATCATCCTGTTAGTTGTGCGAATGCTGGGATGAGATAAATTGTGGATCGAAGTGAAAATTTAAAGACGTTCCAGAATATAAGGGCGAACGAGAGAAAATTTTCGTAGAAAATCTGTTTGTAACTCCTAAAAAAGGGTAATTTGGAAAATGTAAAAGAAGAATTTTCCAAAAAATCTTGAAGCTGGTTATCAGTTCCTTGAACGATAGCTATAGCTTTAAAATTTATCGAGGCTGGTAAATGGAACTCTTCAATATGCGAAAGGGCAACAGCTACAACGTTAAAATTTCCATCCATGTGTTAAATGTATGTAATAAATTGGCCAATGAAATCCAAATGTCTGGCTTGTCTAGCAGAAGCTTTTTTAGGATTTTGTTTAAAAGCAAAAACTAAAGGTTTGTGATATGTAAACAGAGTAAAATTCCTGCCCTCTAAATGATGACGGATATATTTGACTCCCTTATAAGCAGCTAAAAGTTCTCGGTCATAAGCGCTATATTTAGTTTACGTTGAACTTAATTTAATACAAAAGAATCCGAGAGGTTTTAATAATTAAACCGTGTTTCTGTAAACGCTGGAAAATTATTTTTAAATTATCCAAAGGTTGTTGATCTGAGCTTGAAGCTATTAAAATATCGTCAAGATATACAGAACAAAATTGTAAATCTTGAAGGACTGAATGTGTAAATCTCGGAAATGTTTGAGTAGCATTACGAAGACCAAATGCCATTCGAGTAAATTCGAAAATACCGATGAGATAGTTACTGAATTTCAACGCCTATAATCGCCGCAAGGTCTCCAATCCCCGTTAGCTTTAGGCACCATATGCAAAGGGATATTAGAGGGCCTACAAATGTCTTGGTTCAACAAACCTTCAAATTCCTCGTTTGCAATTAATAATTTTTAGGCGATAAACGCCGAACTTTAGAGAATATAGGTTGGCCAGTAGTCTTGATTTGATGAGTTATCGAATGATTAACCGGTTTTAAGAAACCAGAGTCTACGTGATGCTTTAAAATTCACGAAGTAATTTTTGAACATTCTCATTAATCAAGAGTTTAAGTAAAACGGATAAGAAGATGATTACCGTTAGAGGTTAAATTAGTTAACGGGTCAATCAAAGTTCTTTTAGAAAGATCAAGTATTAATTTATAATGGAATAAAAAAATCCGCACCTAAAGTTGGTTTCTCAACGTCAGCAATTAAAAATTGCCACAGAAAATCTCTTCGTAAACCTAAAGCCAAAGTTAAAATTTTGTTTCCGTATGCATTTATAACGGACGAATTGGCAGCTGACAATTGGGAACCGGTAGGAATCAATGTAGATGCAGGAGGAACAGGAATACCCAAAATATCTGCTTCTGTGTCAATTATGGTAAGTAAAATTGTTTTGACGATTTATCAAAAATGTGTAGACGATTATTGTATTTGCTTTTATCATCCGTCGTCATTGATGATATGCGATTTATTTAATTGCGATTTAATTTAAAAATTTCAGAGGATAAAATAGTTAGTATATTCATAACGTTGTTATCATGACGAGAAGAAAGAGCAAACGACGAAAGGCTTGTTACTTATTTCAAAAATTTTGTCGGTACAATCAGCTAAGTGAGAAAGTGGACCAAGGTTGCAAGACAAAATTGCTTTCATGTGATCAGGAAGCCTCTGTAACCAGAGAGTCTTCAGGACGTCGTCACTTAAGTTACCATCAGATAAGTTTCACATTTCTTGCAAAAATTGAGATGGAGATCTATCACCTAAAACGAGATCTCCAAGAAGTTTAATTAATTTGGAAGATTCACTGTCGGAAAGTCGAGATATTAATACGTCTTTTAATTAGTTGTAAGGAAACCTAGAATCTGAAGTTTCTAAAACAACACTTACGACGCGAATTAAATTGTCATCCAACGCGGAAAGAAGATGATTGTATTTTGTTGCTTCGGAAGAAATTCTGGCTAGCTCAAACTGTGCTTCTAATTTTTTAAACCAGAATTTCGGTGCATTTCTCCAAAAGGCGCGGGTGGTGAATGAGATGGTTGAAACTGAAGGGATAGCAGTCGCAGAAGTTAAAACACTACGGAAAGAAAGAAGTGGATTTCTAGCGGAACAGAAATTTGTACTCTCACTTTCAAAACCGTGTGAACTTGCCGATTGATTATAATTTAAGTTGGGGTTGCCGGGAACCTGGGAGACTTGAATGAAGTCACCACTTGCATCGTTCATTTTACTTTTTTTTAAATAAATAAATAAGAAACTATAAATAAAAAACGAAATGTGAATAAAAATTAACAATTGGTTAGCATGAGAAATCTCATACTGTACTAACTCGACCACAGCAATATTTTTATTTTCTATATTGACAGTACTAACGAAAAATATTTTTTTTCCAATTTCTCTAATAAATAAGAAAATCCATTTACCAATTTTACCGTCTTAATTTGGAGAAACTAAAATGATTTTTATTTTAAATGAAATAAACCGAATAAATGCTTGCTTAAAAAGGCACGAGGGCTTCCTTCCAAAGCTAACAGACGTTGCCTATGTAGAATAATTGGTGATGCGGAGCAACGTATAGTAATACACAATAAGACATTTAAAACAACCCAAAATAACAAAAACAATTACGGTTCTTGGTGTATTGCTGATTGCATTTAAGGAAGAAAAAATCACGACGAATAAATAAAAATAATATTTTCAGTGTCAGCTGCGCGCGAGATTTTGAGCTGTAAATATTTTCAAATTAAAAAATTAAATCAAAAGTTCCCGTAAAAACTGTGCATGGACTGGAAGGAAAAAGAAATATCTGATACTGATACAAAATCGCTGGTATTTAAAGATAATGGTATCAAGAGACACATCAGACAATTTTAAACATAACTACTATAATGATGTGCTTTCTTATGTCAATTGTACTCCCAATAATATACATAAATTTTCTTGAAATTTTAGCATTTTATTATTAATAAAATTTTTGGCTTACGTTATTGCTATCATTAACACTAACGACGATCATCTCTCCAGGAGTTTACACGATGTTCTTTCGATTAAATCTGCTTAAGAAATTGTTAATATGTGTTTCAACGTCTTGGGTTGTCTTCATCTGATTTTCGCTGGATCAAAACATTCTGACAGAACACAAAATAATAACTTGTTCAACATACCAGTGAACCGATGCGCATCGATAAAAACCTTCACAGATTAACCCGAAACTGCGGGAGCGGGGAAATTTTTGCAAGACTCGAGACTATGGCGGTATATGGAACCATTCGCACTGACGCACCATATATGTATAAGTAGCGAACGTGGGATTGCAGCGTTTTATTTTCGGTTCGCAGCATGCACCGTTTTTCCCGACATTCATGTAAAAATTTTCACAAAAAATATTTGTTTTTTTTTATTTAAACATCCTTTATAAATATGCTTACTACAATCTTATCATAAGATAATTTATTACTATTGCTGATAGTGTATTCAATTCAGTAAAGTGCGTGCGGGTCTACAGTAATCATTATTCTGCGTCCAAGTTCAGTTAATTAATACTCAAAACGTATTCAGATGACTAACTCGTGTAGTTTAATTCTTTTGAGGCGTCTTAATTCATGGGTTATATCCAAGAGCAGTGTGGCCTCAATATTGGTATGTTGAAGAAGTCTTCTTTCGTGATTAGCAGCATATTCCTGTATTGTGTCGTTAATCCATTTAATTCTGAGATCGTTGTGCAGTTCCTCGTTACTTACATAGCGGTAAGCGCCAGTAATAGCACGTAAAAATTTATTTTGACTTCTCTGAATAATTGCTCGATTTTATTGTTTAGTACAACCCCAAAGTTGTATTCTATATGTCCAAATGGGTTTAATTATACTCAGGTAGATTTGCCGTTTACAGTAGCTTTCTGTCTAATATGGTGTTTCAATCTCTAGTCGAGATGTAATCCCAGATATTTTGCTGATGCTGCTTGGGGAATTTGCATCCCATTGAAAAAGGTGTGAACGTTCCCATCAGTTTTACGCAACGTATATGTAACATGTACTGATTTTAGTTCGTTGAGTTTGAGTTTCCAATCCTTTGTCCACTGGTTGATTTTGTTGAGCACATATTGCAAATCCCGGACTGCTTCGATTTATAAAGCATTTGATGTCATTAAGACAGTATCATCAGCAAAGGTTCCAATAAATGGTTGATCTGGTGTTGGTATATCAGCAGTGTAAATCAAATACAAGGTAGGTCCCAATATACTACCTTGCGGCACTCCTGCTAGAGCTAGATAGAATCTGGAGAAAGCTTCTTCATGTAGAACTCTAAATTTTCGTTTTGATAGATGTGACTCAAGCAGTTCACAGTAGTTCTCGGGTAATACTTTGCTAATTTTATGAGTAAGACCTTCATGCCACACCCTATCGAAGGCTTGTCAAACATCGAGAAAGACTGCTGGGCAGAACTTTTTTTCTTCGAAAGCTTGTTCTATCTTCGCGATAACACGGTGTACTTGATCAATGGTTGAGTGCTTATTCCTTATTCCTAAACCCAAATTGAAAGTCTGGAATGTTAATTATTGGGTTAAGTCTTGTTAATAACAATTTCTCAAATAACTTGGAGATTGTAGGTAAAATGGAGGTTGATCAGCTGGTTTGTTGGGTTTCTTTAGCATAATTATTTGTGCAATCTTGAAACATTTGGCACATGTTTAAGACGAAAGCATGCGTTAAATAAGTATGTTAACATAATGATTCCCTTTCGTGGTAGTTCCTTATCATTTTTGTTTATATTTTTTGATTTTTTTCGCGCTAATTAGTTTGAAATTAGTTTCTATTTGATGCACGCTGTTTGCGAGTTGACTGAAATTTATCCTCATTTCAGTCTGGAAATCATTAAGAATCTTCATTATATCGTGAATTGGTTGGTTCATTTACTGTAATTTCTTGTTTTCCTTGGTTTTGCTTGTCGGCGGACTGTTTAGCTATTTGGGCATAAGATAATCTTGTTTGATAGGGTTATTTTGTTGGCAGGTTTTTGTTGCAGACGCTGAACTGCTGTTACTCTATTGGGTTGTTGCGCTTTAATCATTTTTTGATAGATCACACAACCTTTATAATTTGCTGGATGACCACTTTGTCCGCACAACATGCAATTCGGAGTACTATTTCGCGGCTTTTTGCATTCTGATGTGTGGTGTTTTCCTGCGCATTTGACGCATTTGACTTCTCTATTGTAACAATTTTTTGTATGACCGAGTTGTTGGCAATTGGTGCACTGGGGAATTCCTTTTACCTTTTTGGGTGGTTCGATTATCACTTTGCAGTTTAGCAAGTCCTTGATTTCATAGATTTCTTTGTTGTTATCTTTTTGCCGTAGGTCTACATACATAGAATAGCGGGAAATATTTAATGATTTGTTCATCGTTGACTATCGACTTTTTTTGAACATTAATGACACTCGCAACACTGTGGTTACGTTCCTCTATTGCTCTTTTGATATCTTCACGACAACTCTGTACCATCGCTCACTTTTAAGTTGATAAGTGTGATATTCCATTTTATTGAAGGGGCTATTAGGGTCATTACATTCATTTTGTTTTAACCCTTTGCGGTCGGCAGATTTCGCTTTTGGGAGTACCAGCAGGTCGGAGCAAATCTAGCGTTTCGCAGTTACTTTTCCGTACAGGATTTAAAGTCAATATATGGATATTAAAACAGACAGAATTTGTTGAAACTGATTTTTTGTGTTTAATACTACTTATAATACGTAGGAATACAAAACTTTTAATCTCTGTAATGTTCTAAAGAATGGTATTTTGCGAAACAATCACCGATATGAAGTCATATTTCCATTATATGCTTCAAGTTCCAACCCATCATCACTATTCTCACTATCTTGCAAATCATTTCTAAACCCTTTAATTTTTGGAAATAACACTGTATTTTTAAAATTTTGAACACAAATTTTATTATGTTCGCGGTACTTTTTGATAAAATTGATACTTTTATAAAGTAAGGTGTGTGATGTACACAGTGACTGGCTTTTTAGCAATCTCAACGTTTCTCGATAGCTCAGTCGAAACTGACTGCCTGGTAATTTCTCTGAACAATCATACATTGTTATCTCGCGAGTGAACCAAAATATTTGAATCACGAGGCACAGGGGACCATAGTGTTTTGTCATTTTTGCGATTTTCGAATGTCCCCGCTACGGGGACATCGACTTTTAAGACGATTTAAAAATGTCCCCGCTACGGGGACACCGACCGCAAAGGGTTAAATCGTTAAGTAACTTTTTAATTGTGCAGTAGGCATTTTCGGTTTGCATTGTAATTTTAATATCGTTGTTGGAGATGGCTTTGAACTGCACTAGCTTTTCTGCTATTGCTAGTACTTTTTTCCTCAGTACGTTGAAGTCTCGAATATTGCTCACATTGATTGGCGGTGATAATGGTTCCTTTTTAGCTTCAAACCTTCGCGATATGTACATATCTTTGAGATACGTACGCAACATTGGAATCAGTAGCTTTGTCAGGCAAAGAACTAAATAAAAATGCAGCAGGAACTAGAGCATTTAGAAGAAATGTCCAGCGAGAAATCATCTACAAGTGCGAGCTCGGCACCAAGTTTACAGGAGAGTACTTCAAGTGTCTCTCACGTGAGTCGCAGTTTTCTGTCTGCGAAAACAACAGTCAGTCTTCCGTGTTTCAAGAAACCCAGCCAGGTTCAAACTTTTCCTACAACCCATATAAATTAAAGCAACTAATATTTTAGAATTTCCTTCCGAGGTAATTTTTGAAATAATTTTTTTTCTTTCCATACAAAATTAATTCCTTTTTATAAAAATAAGGAAATTTTCCTTTTTATAAAAATAATAAGGTTATTTTAAAAAATAAATTAATTATATGTTATCCATTATTTTTGTTTACTTCAACGCAATTGCAAGACGTGGCTTCACGATAAATTGTCTTCTTATCTTCTTTGTGAATAGTTTGTCAATAGAAAACGCTGCGAAAACTACTTCTCAAAATCTATCCATTTACGCCAGTTAAATTTTTCACATTGCAAATTATCGAAAAAAATTTAAATTTGACAAAATAATTGACAAGTATAAAATGTTCGTTCCGATTATAATTAAACTTTATACTTTATACTTTATACTAAATCCACCTGAACTCTTATATCGGGAAAATATTGCTGGTACAACTCAGCTTAAGGTCATTATTGAGATTAAATGGGAATAACCTCAACCGTTTAGGTGGTAGCGAGCACTCGACCGGTTGAATTTGGACCTCAGTAGGAGGATTTTTGCTACGAATTTTGTATCCTCCATGATTATTCACACAATTTCTTAAATTTCTTGACACTTGAGCCTTTGCATCGGGAGACCCATGGGGAAAAAAACGTTTTTGAGTCAAAATGCAGCTGTGAGGTTTCAAATGAATTTCTCATTCTCGCGATTCAATTGACGCTGGATTCGATGAACAGCAGGCAAATTTTGATTAAACTCGCTATACAACAAAAAAGCTCATACAAATAAAAGCAAAAAGCTGAGCGTAAAAATATAAAAGTGCTGCCTTGATCACTTCCCGCACTCTTTCCACTGTGTCATTACTTTGTTCTCCCTGTTACCTGCTGCACCATGAGCGCCTGTAAGATATGTAATGGATCCCTCGCTGGCGACTTGACGGAGTGCGATAGGGTCTGTGGGCAATTTTTTTATGTTGTTTGCATAAAGCGCGGCGCTCGTTCAATTTCGTCTTCTGGTCTTTTGACATGCAACGAGTGTTCCGATTTTAAACTGTGTCATGTGCTTCGTGCTCTGGCTACTGTATCCGATACCATCATGAATGGGCAATCATTACTTGCCACTAAGTTGCAGTCCTTTTTGGGAAATTGTTCATGTTTCCAGTCTGCTTCTGAGGAGATCTCATCATTCAACGTGAAACTAGAAAAAATTCTAGTCACTATCTCCGCTATGGACTTTAAGATGGATGCGCTTCTTGAGAAGTCTCATATGCTTTTGTCTAAAGTATCTATTGCGGCGCGCAGTCGCCCAGTCATTGCACTGTCCTCTTCTCTCTACCTCTTCCGTTTCAGACGCTGTTGTATCGTCACCTGCTCCCGCCATCAGTGACTCCTCGTCCAGTCTGGATTGCGAACCCACGCCATCTGGCATGCTATCCCCGCCTTCTCGGACTGTCGCTGCCAAGGATCTCAGCCCTGCCGTCGTCGACATCGAACAGGCGGTGCCTCGTCCTCTATCCTCAACCGTTTCGGCCGATACTGTATCTACATGCGCTCTTGCCATCGATGACACCTCCCTCGGTTTGGAGTGTGAACCCACACCAGCTGCCATGTCATCTTCGCCTCCTCTGCCTGCCCCTGCCCTGGGTCCCAGCCCTGCCATCGTCGACATCGTCCAGTCGTTGCCTCGCCCTCTGCCCTCTACCTTAACCGTTTCGGTTCAGACTTCCGACTCGGTTCTTGACACTCCTGTTTTTCAATTCGGCACTCTTTGGACCGAAAAGGAATAGAGGCATTAGCTAAAGAAACTTCACCGAGCGTTGATGATTCCGAGTCATCCTTAGTGCTCCTTGTTGATGGGACCCCCACCTTGCCGATACGACTTGGATTCGCGCTTTCTTTACCAGACACTTTTCAATTTCACCGATCGCCTGTGTGATGCTTCATCCCCCCGGTCCTGGTAAGTCATCCATATTCAAAGTGTCCTTACATCGGAAATACGCGTGGCTCCTCTCCTGCCCCGTCAGGTACGGTAGCATAAGGATTTCTACAAGGGTCTCCAAATCAGTTTAAGTCAGCTTTAAGTCTAACTCTACTCCTACTGCTAAAATAAAGTCTAACCCTAGCCCTAAGGCTAAATCTAAGCTTAATGCTAACCCTACTGCTAGTCTAACCCTAGTCTTAACGGTAGTATAAAACCTACTAATTCTCCCACTAATAAATTTATATCTCCTCACAGTAATAAGTAAGTTAATCCCCCCTACAATCCGCATCGCTCCAACTCTCCTTATTCCGCTACTGTGTCAGCTAACTCCAACTGGCAGCTCAAAGCAGACCTTTCCCCGAACTTCAATTTCTCCACCCCTCTTAAATACCCTAATTTTATTAAATCCCACACCATGAATTCTTCACTTCCGCCTAATTCACACCCGCTTTCCTCCTCCCGTCTTTCTTCTTCGAGTCAACCTCCATCTCATCCGAACCCCCAAATCCCATCTTCTCCTACCAAACCTTTTATCGCCCCCTTCTCCCACCTGTAGCATAACAACGCGATCTGCTGAGTCCTCCGAAGGATGTTATCTATCTATTGTCCCGCTTTCGCGACCACAGGATCTATGATAACGTCCGCCTTCTCCTAGCCTACCTCCACAACAAACCAGACTCTGTTTGTATCGACGGCAAAACTAAACCCAATGTGTCTGTGTTCCAGAACTCTATTGCTTTCCTTACGACATTTTTGCCCTTACCGAAACTAACTTAGCACTTAACATTTATAGTAATGAATTATTTCCCGCAGATTTTTCTGTTTTTCGTGCCTGCGACTACGATTTAATCCTCACTGACCGCGGCGTACTTCTTGCTGCGGTTAATCGTTTCGGCGCCAGTCTTCGCACTTCCTCTAATTCCTCATGCTGTAATTTTGTCTGCGCCAAAATCATACTAACTAGCAAATTCCTGTATATACTCTGAGCATATATTCCCCCCTCCCAACCGCTTGAGTCCTACAAACTTGTCACCGATGTGATCGATTCCATCTTTAATATCCTTGGGCCCAATGAGGAAGTCAACGTTCTTGGCGACTTCAATTTCCCCCGTCTTGAATGGATTCAATCTGATTACGATCTCTACTACTTCCCTTCTAACTCTCTCTCCGATAAGGAGACTTTATTTGCTGACCGCTCCTCCGACTCTGGTCTCTCTCTCTCAAATTAGTGGAATAAGTAATAATCTTGGCAGACAGCTTGACCAGCTTGGTCTTCTCCTCTGATCCTGTTAATTCGGTTGTCTCTCGTAGCACTCATCTTCTCTCTACCCTCTCAGTATCATCCTCCACTCTTCCTAACCCTTGCTCTAGTAGCCCCACATCTCCACTCTACTTCTGAGACTTCTTACCACTTCAATTTCTACAGGGGTGACTTTGGAAAATTAAGTTACCTTCTTTGCTAATCGTCCCTTCATTCCATCACAACTGATTCTCAGCTTTCCGTTGATGAAGCCCTCGATGTTTTTTATACCGAAACCTTTGCCTGCCTGGCCCAAACCTTTCCCTATGAACCTCGGAGAGACCATACCTCCTTCCCCCATGGTACAACAAAAAACTTCTCCAGTTACTTCTCTGCGGCTTCCCTTTTCACTGCACGCAGCGAATCTTCCTATCACGACTACCTGAATCGAATGCAGTCAACTCTTATTTCCGACCCTCAACGTTTTCCGACGCTATTTCTACTTCATTGACTCTCTTCCTTAGACCTCCCTTGTAATATTGACCCTGCAATGGTTGCTACTGCCATTTATGCCCTTCCTAATGATCATAACTCAAGCACTGGCGGTATTCCGACCATCGTACTGAAAGAGTGCGCTGTACACTTGATCGGACCCCTGACCTCCATCTTTCAACAATCTATCACTCAGGGTTTTTTCCCGACCAAGTGAAAAGACTCTCATATCATCCCCATTCATAAAAAGGACTCCCGACTGCTTCAGGATGATCTCGACAATTTTAGCATTTGGTGCAATGAAAACTGTCTTGAACTTAAAGTCTCTAAATGCCAATCCAACACTTACTCCCGTAGATGCCTCTCTTCTTCCCCCAGATTTTATCGGCTATCTGATGAACCTATCCCCTTCGTATCCTCTCTTCGCGATCTAGGCGTAATTTGTGATAGCGAACTTAACTTTCGTGAACACATTGACAGCGTGATTGCTAGAGCCAATTCCTGCTTGGCTTTATGAAGCGTTGGTCCAAAGAGCTCCTTGATCCCTACGTAGCCAAATCCCTGTTCCTTACCTTCGTCAGGCCTCTCCTTGAATATGCTTGCCAAGTGTAGTCTCCATTTCAATCCAATAGAATCAATAGGATTGAGGCTGTCCAGCGTAGGTTCCTTCACTTCGCTTTACGTGACCTTCCCTGGTCTGACCATCAAAACCTTCCCTCCTACGAAAGCCGCCTCTTGCTTATCAACTTGCAGCCCCTGTGGAAGCGGCGGGACCTTACTGATAATACCTTCATTCATCAGCTGCTTACCGGTGAGATTGACTCTCCTTCCCCAGCGGATCTTCATCTACACCAATCCTCGTAACTTCCGTTCTGCCCCTCTCTTTCGCCCCTTTCTGAGCCTCTCACCCGAATACTTCGGAAAGCCAACTCCTACCCCTTTTTCGACTTCCACCTGAGTAAATTATCTCTCAGGAATGCCCTTAATTGTCTCTCCTAATGTTGCCTGTTCCTTTCCAATTTTTTTTATTTTTTATTTTGTTAATTTGTTATTGTTTTTTAATTTATTATATTATTTAAGTAAAGTTATTGTTGGTAGCTTGTATTAAGCGATTAATAAATAAATAAATAAATTAAAGTTTTATATAGTGCTTTTTACCGATCGCGTGCGGTACCCGGGGTTGCCTTCTGGTGTATTCATACTATCTAGATTTCAGTTTTAAATAATATGAGAACGTTGCTCACTATATTTTCAAGTAAAATGAGTGGTTTTAACATCTGCCACTTTAATGCAAGAAGCTTGGAGCGGAAGATGACAGAAGTGCAAAATATCTTTGAAAACGTTTACTTGTATTCCAGTCTTATTTCCGAAAATTGTCGTAACTCTTATTTGCCACACTAAGTTAATAATATACCCCTGGCGTCTTTTCTTAATTTTAAGTGCCTAAACGTTAGATGAGGGGGTCTACTACGACACCTGTCGGAGAGTGCAACTAAGTTTTAGGCTCAATAGCATTACGTTATAGCAGTTAGTCTGTCTTTAGCGTGAGGTACGAATCTACCCCAGCGTGGCAAGACGTTTGAAATCGACTTTTAGTGTAAATGTTCTTTATTATAAACAAATATGCATTTACAATTCGTTTAGACGCTTATTTTTCACTATTTCCTATGTATTTCTTTTATTGTTAATGTAAATCTATAAAAAATATTGTTTAAGCGAAATAAATAAATATAAAATATGTTAAGTAATGGATGATTTCTCAAAATAATTACCTTTTCTAAAACATATTTTTATACGCAATTTTCTTTCCTTGTACTAGTACATTAAACGAAGACTCAGTTAAATTTTTAGCTCATTCTATCGCGGAAAAAAAATTATGAATTTTGTTGTAAAAATTGCCATTATTCAACTTTTTTAACTTTGACAATTTTTTAATATATTTAAATTTAATTTTTGGTTTTATAACCTACATCATCTTTTAAAATAAGCTTTTAGTAAGTTGCAAACTTGCGAGTAAAAATAATCAATAATGATATGTTATCGAACTCAGTTGATATACCAGGTTTTAAATTTCTCAGACATAATCTCGAGTAACGGAGTCGGGGCGAAGTTGTGTTTCTCAAGAGGAATTTTTTGAATCCAAAATTATTAAGAGGTCAAATAATCGTGTCATTGAGTTTTTGGCTATTTGCAGCGAGAAAGCAAATTTTATTGCCATTTATCGACTACCAGGAGTTTTCGATCCAGCTAGAGCTGAAGTATTGGGAATTAGTTAGCTGATCTATCAAAAAAATATTCCAATTTGGTCATTGGGGGGGTTATAAAATTAATTTATTATAACACACCAGCACGAATTCTCTATTTACGACTTGAATGCTGATGATCTGAACTTCTATTTAGGTGCAACCTTTAACAAAGTTTCAGCTCAGTAAACTTTGAATTGGTGTGCTTCACATGATGAAGTCCTTAAAGTTTTCATGTCCGTTAGATCTGACGCCACTGGTTCCAATGAGATATCACCAATTTTTCAGATTCCTTTTTCCGATGTTCTTGATAGCTTGGTTCATATTTTTAAAATATGACTGATTCCTTCCTGTTTTCCTCATATGTGAAGAAGGCCCTGGTGTTTCCATTAGCCAAATGTTCTGTTTTAGTTTTTTCCAGCGATTATCGCCCTATTAGTTTTCTGTGTTTCCTTAGCAGTCTGGGAGAAGTTATGATTATGCAAATTCTCCATTACAGTTGTAACTTAATATCTAGGTAGCAATCCAGTTTCCAATCTAGACACAGTTGTGTAACAACTTTATTGAAAGTATCTTCGGATATTCGTAATACACCAGCTGCCCTGCAATCTTCGCCTTCTCTGCCTGTCGTTGCCCTGGATCCCAGCCCTGCCGTTGTCGACATCGTCCAGTCGTTGTCTCGCCCTCAACCAGCTGTATTGCCATCATTGCCTTCTCTCCCTGTCGCTGCCCTGGATCACAATGCTGTATCGACATGCGCTCCCGCCATCTATGACACGTCCCTCGGTTTAGACTGTGAACCTACACTAGCTGTCCTGCAATCTTCGCCTTCTCTGCCTGTCGCTGCCCTCGATCCCAACCCTCTACCTCAACCGTCTCGGCTCTTGACACTCCTTTTTCTTGATTTGGCACTCTTTGGACCGAAAAGGAATGGATGCATAGGCTAGACAAACTTCACCGTGTCAACGTTGATGCTTCCCAGTCATCCTCAGTGGTCCTTGTTGATGGGGCCCCCGACCTTGCTGTTGCGACTTGGATCCGCGCATTCTTTACCAGACACTTTTCCATTTCACCGATCGACTGTGTGATACTTCACCCCCGCTGCCCTGGCAAGCTAGCCTTATTCAAAGTGTATTACACCGGAAATACGCGATTTAAATAATTAACACGAAATGTTTTATTCTTTAATTATTTTATTAATACATATATATATATTTTTAAAAAAAACGGTACAAACTTAACTAACTATATCTAAGTAAAGCGAATCGATGGAGAAGACCTCTTCTTCTCATGTACTTCCTCTTTTATACTTCTGATTCCTTTTATCTCTGCTGCATTATCGTTGGTACTTTGGTTCGGCTGCGTTTATCATTATTGATAGTTAGGTCCGGCTGCATTTATCGTTATTGGTACTGAACATCTTATTTTTCTTTAGCTTCATGAGTCAGTTTTACCAAACCGATATCTTCTTGGGCTTCGCTGACTCACTGAGGGATGTTTCTTTCATGGGTACAGCTGTGTATATGTATATCTCCTCCTTCTTTTAAGACAGAAGTCTCCGGCTTCGGATTATTAATGATGATCTTTTGATTTTTTTCTTTCCTAACATATAGTACAATACTAAAACTTATTAAACTAATAATGAATACAATTATTATACTTATGTTAATTGCATGTATTACATTATTGTGAATTTGTAATTCTTCAATTTTTTTGATATTTTTAAAATTATCTAAATTCAACTTAGTCAAATTAATTGGTTTATTATTAATGATAAATAGTTTTTCAGCGGGATAATAATATTTATCTAAAATTACAAATTTGTTGTTATGAAATGTTTGATCCTTTATTTGTACGGTACAATTATTGAAATTCATTAAATAATTTCCTTCAAGTATAATTTTTCTATTGTCGCAATTATGTGTTAGATTTTCTTTTTTCATATTAATTAATAAAATAGTTTCATCATCAATTTTTTCTATAGTAGTAACATTATTATTTCTATAATCACATTGATGAGTTGTGATACATGTTTTACTTAACTTTAATTCTTTTAATGACAATTGCTCATCGTAATGATACAGTTTGTTATTTATTTCTACAACATGTTCTTTTTCTTCGTTTATTTCTAATTGTTCTTTATTTGGGATTGGTACAATTCATTGCAATTCTTTTATAATATAATCCTTTGGAATTTTTACGGCAAAAATCAGAAAATCATTTGTATATCTTCTATAGCGATGAAGAATGTCGTGGAGAAGATGATGAAGAATGTCGTGGAGAAGATTGACAACATCGAAGCTGACGTCGGAGAGCTACGCAAGCGGATCGCTGGACTTGAGTCTAAGTCGAACATCGTTGCCCCTTCTCCTCTCGTACAACTGACACTAGCTTGCGATGAAATTAGAGAACGCACGCGCCGTGCCAATAACATTCTTCTTTTCGGGTTCGCGGAATTAGAAAACTCTGATGAGGACCTCGTCAAAGTCAATGAATTGTTTGTAAACTTGGGGCTTGATATTGACGCTAAACATAGTTTTCGTCTTGGTAAAGTTGTTGTCGGCCGCGTCCGCCCTGTCAAACTAGTTTTTGAATCTGAGCGTGAAGTATCAATCACTTTTAAAAACGACTTTTTGTGAACAAAAAACTGATGGTTCAGAAAGACCAAACATCACGTGAACGTGATTATCTTAAGGAACTCAAGGCTGTATTGCAATCGCGCATAGATAAAGGTGAAAAAGATCTTACGATTAATATGTAAATCAAACTCCGACTATCGTATCAAAAAACGCCCGCGTCGGGAACACTCAATAAACACTCCACACTCACAACTATCACTTTATTATCTAAACGTAAGGGGTCTTAGGACAAAACTGCAAACTTTGAGATGTAATTTACTAACATGTATCTATGATATTGTAATTATAAGTGAAACCTGGTTACATCCAGATATTTTATCAACTGAATTAGCATTCTCGAATTATATTTTTTATCGTAGCGACCGCGATCAGTGTATTACAAACCGTGTTATGGGCGGGGGAGTTTTAATCGCAATCAAAAATACTTTTCAATCACATGTTATTTTTCAATCCGCGGATAAATTTTCTGAGCAGATTTTCGTGTTGTTGCAAACGTCAAGATCTCGATACCTGATTGGAGGTGTTTATATTGCACCTGCCTGTCCCACAGAAACGTACTATACTTTTAGTAAGTCTCTTCTAGACCTTAAAGAAAAATACCCAGTTACAGAACTTCTGATGGCTGGGGATTTTAATCTTCCTGTAGTCGACTGGCGAAATTTGAACTTTTGCGCTGAATTAGTTTTTAGACCAGACACCTCATCGTCGATCAAAAACTGCTCAAATGCGTTATCTTATTCTGTTAATTATCTTAACTTATATCAAATAAATTATATTTACAAGGCTTATTTCTCGTTATTAGATCTAGTTTTTTGTTCAAAGAATAATTCAAGCTGTAGGCTAGCAAATGATGAGCTCATCAATGTTGATGATTTTTATCCCCCACTAGATATTACGTTAAGTGATGAGACCACTGAATTTTTGGTAACTGATACTGTTAAGCACGACTTTTATAAAGCTAATTATCTTGATTGCACGTGGTTTCTCAATACATTTGATTGGGAAACTATTTTTGAAAACAATGATATAACTTCTAACGTTGAAGCTTTTATGCAAATTTTGAATCAATGTATAAATCGACACGTACCAACTAAACAATTTAAGTCGAGTACTTTTCCACAGTGGTGTACTGCTGAGTTACGTGGCTTGATTTTTGAAAAAAAGAACTGACTACGAACATTTTTCGAGACTTAGAGCCGCGATAAAAAATCTTACTCATATCTCCTTTGACAATTTTTGCAAAAAAAAAAGAGAAAGAGATTAAATCGAATCCTAAAGGATTTTTCAAGATAGTTAATGATTTCAAACAAGATAATAATTTACCACCAGTAATGTCACACAAAAACCAGTCGGGCATCAACACTTTGGAAGTATGCGATCTTTTCAGGTCATTCTTCGGCTCAGTCTACTCACAACCCACCAACACTCAAGGCACTAACAGCCACAGTCATCTTGAGTCCTTAGTCGATATAAATGTCGTACACATCTCATTTCGTGAAATTTTCGACTGTCTTTCTCATCTCAAAGCAGTAAAGGGTCACGGTACAGACAATGTTCCTAACATCTTTCTTAAAAACTGCGCTTGCGCACTAACCAAACCACTTTACATTCTTTTCAACAAATCCCTCTCTCTGGGTACTTTTCCTTCTCAGTGGAAACAAAGTAGGGTCACTCCTGTCTTCAAGTCTGGTGACAAAAACCTTGTTGAAAATTACAGACCAATTTCGATAATTAATAGTATACCTAAACTGTTTGAAAAACTGGTGACTCCACATCTATATGATGCTTTCAAATCGTTTATAATTGGAGAACAGCATGGTTTTGTCGAAAAAAGGTCAACAGTTTCAAATCTTGCTTTGATGAATGAGGCCATTAGTTCGGCGGTAGACACACGGAAACAACTGGATGTTGTGTATACGGACTTTGCCAAAGCCTTTGACAAAGTTCCGCACGACATTCTCATAAGCAAACTACGTTTGCTGGGAGTAAATGATCCTCTTCTATCATGGATCTCAGACTATCTTCGAAATAGAACTCAGATTGTAAAAATCAAAGGGCAGGAGTCATCTCACATTAGAGTCACCTCAGGAGTATCCCAAGGTTCCCACCTTTGTCCCCTTCTTTTCATTATATTCATTAATGATCTTCGTTTGTTCTTGCATCACTCTAGCATCCTGTTATATGCTGATGATGCAAAAATTTTCAGACTCATAGAATCTCACAGAGATGCTGAACTATTACAAACTGATCTTCAATCATTTGAAAAATGGTGTGCTGAAAATCACATGTTCGTGAATGTATCGAAATGTCACGTAGTACGATATACTAAAAAAAGTCGCCTTTGATTTTCAATTACAAATTACAAGAAATAACTCTAAAAACTTTTGATGAAGTAAATGACCTTGGGGTCACATAGTAACGGCATAGTAACGGCAGTTTTCATTCTCATATAGTTAAAACTACAAACAAAGCTCTTAGAATCTTAGGTTTCATTTTTAGAAATTTGCAAAATTTCAATGAGCCGTCAACTTTACAGTTACTTTTTAATTCTCTGGTCAGACCTATATTAGAATATGCGTCACCTATTTAGACAACTAGTATTGCCAAAGATAAAACACTACTTGAATCCGTCCAATCAAAACTTATACGAAAACTTGCTTGGCTTAATAAAACATCTATGCGATTCGATGATCATGAATACACGTCTATTAGGAACCAATTTAAAGTATCTACGCTTGAGAGCAGGAGAATCGTCGCTGACCTAACTTTACTTTATAAAACTTTAAACAACGCAATCGATTGTCCTGCTCTTCTTGCTGAAATAGGCATTCATGCTCCTGCAAGAAGACCTCGTCTTTATTATCTTGCCAGTGCCGTGTATTCTCCTGCACGGACGATGCAGCGATCCGGGGAGGGGGTGCAGCTGGAGGTTGAGGTGAACGTTTGCCTGCGGGACTCGGGATCCAACACACCTCTTTGCTGCATTCGTAACCCCGAGGAGCTGCGGCTCTAGGAATTAGCACACCCTAGAGCTAGGGAGTACACCCGCGCTGATCCTTAGGTCAGCCGGGAACTGTGTAGGGGAGGGTTCTTCTGAAGGTCTACGGAACCCTCGGAGGCAGGTCACTGGTGATTCGGGGCCTGTTCGAAGAGGGGAAAGGACGGCTGGAGGTAGAATTTTCCCCTATGGAGCACGGGGGTAGCGGGAGGCGTTTCTGCTGGCGATTGCCTCGGCTATGGTCCGAGAACGCGAGCCCGTGCCTGAAGGTGGGAAAGATTATACCCATTAGAAATTTAAACATGGACAATGTTTTTAAATCGGGCGGGAGGGATGATACGGGGAAGGAGAAGGGAAGCGGCAGTTCGCCTGCTGATCCCTTCGCCAGAAAGTCGCGGGTGCTTCGGTCACCGGTGCTTCAAACGCCGGTGGCTAGAGCGCACTTACGCGAGTGTTATGTGGACCTCTCGGGGTCCGCGGGGGAGGTTGTTCCTTCGCCGACTACGGTCACTCCAGTTGGGAGGCTGGTGGCGGCGAAGGAGGGGACTGGCGATTATTCGCGGTCGAAGTTGGGGGAGGGAGAGGTGGTCGGTGGTAGGCCGAGTGCGCCTCTCCCAAGATCGGCTGGGCTGGCGACAAGGCTGGCGGCGGTGGAGGAAAGCCTCGAGAAGGGTTTCCTCCAGATGAGGGTGGTTATTCGGGAGATGTTGGCTGCCTTGAAAAAGCAGCCCAACATCTCCAAAGTCGTCAAAGACGGCTTGCCGGTGTTGGAGGAGGCGCTGGATGGGCTGGAGGAGCCCAGAAGGTTGTGCGCCGGAATCCGCCGCGATTTGCCTCCACAGAGGCCGCCGACGGGGGTTGTCGGCACCCAGACCGGGCCGGCGGCCTTGACCATGCCACAGGCGGCCCCGGCTGAAGGTCGGTCGCCGAAGCCACCTGGGAAGAGGGATGCCACCAGCCCACCACTCCGGACGGAGGGGAAAGCTGAAAAGAGGAAGAAGGCGGAGCCGACCCCGACGTGGACCGAGGTGGTCCGCAAAGGCGGGAGGGCTAAGCCTGGCCCAGCCAAGGTTGGTGGCAGGAGTGCGGAGACGGGCGCTGAGAAAGCGAAGAAGAGAACCCCCGTAACCAGCAAGGAGGCGAAGACTGGGGCGTCGGCGCTGCTCCGGCCGGAGGCTCCCGCGAGGAGGACCAGGCCGGAGGCGGTCCTTCTTAAGCCCGCGGAGGGGAAGATCTTTGCGGACGTGCTTAGCACGGTTCGCAGAGCGGTCAACCCCGAAAGCTGCGGGGTAAAGGTTAGGACCGTTCGGCAGACCAGGGCGGGAGAGGTACTCCTCGAGTTGTCGAGGCCGACGCCCGAGTCAAGGGCAGCCTTCTCGGCTGCGCTTAGGTCCGCGGTCGGGTCAGCGAGCGCGGTCAAGGAGCTGGTCCCTAGAGCCTCCCTCGAGATCAGGGAGCTGGACGGCTGCACGACCGCGCTGGAGGTGGAAGAGGCCCTGAGGAGGGACCTCGGAAGCTATAAAGGCCACCTCCGGGTTACGCTGACCCGCACGAACGGCCGTGGCCAGCGGATGGCCATAGCGGACCTCGATGAGGCGGCGGCGAAGGTCCTGCTCAAGGCGGCCAGGGTAAAGGTCGGATGGGTTAACTGCAGGTTGCGCAGGCGGGTGATCGTGCCCAGGTGCTTCAAGTGCCTTGGGTACGGACACCAAAGCCAGGCCTGCGGTGGCCCAGACCGCAGCAAGCTTTGTTTCCGGTGCGGGGGGGCGGGTCACTCCGCGAAGGGCTGTGCCGCTGAGCCGAAGTGCTTCCTCTGCCCGGAGGTGGCGGGGAAGACCGGAGCACGGCGGCATGTTGCGGGGTCGGGGGATTGCAGGGTCTTCCGTGATGCCCTAAGCCAGGCCAAACATAAGTAATGGTATCTGTGCTTCAGGGCAACTTGAACAGGAGTAGGACGGCCCATGACCTGTTGGCTCAAATCCGTCTCGAGAAGGGCGCTGATGTAGTACTCATCAGCGAGCAATATCGGGACGGTGACGAGCCAACATGGTTTCGGGATGACCTGGGCACGGCGGCAGTTTGGGTCCCGGATCTGCGACGCTTCGGTGTCGCGGACCATGGCGCGGGAGCCGGCTTCGTTTGGGTGAAGAGCAGCGACGTCACTTATGTCAGCTGCTACTTCACTCCAAACGAGCCGATAGCCGACTTCCAGACCAAGTTGGATGGTCTGGAGGACGCGGTCCGCGGCATGGGTGGGGAGCTGGTGGTGGCTGGGGACTTCAACGCGAAGGCCTTGGAGTGGGGTGAACCCAGACCGGATTCGCGTGGAGGACGAGTCCTGGACTTTGCATCCAGGCTCGGGCTGGTAGTGTTAAACACCGGCTCGACGTCCACCTTTCGGCGTCCGGGATACAGGGAGACAATTATTGATGTCTCCCTGGCGACGGAGGGTCTGGCTGCACGGGTGCAGGACTGGCGGGTGGTCGAGGACTATACAGCCAGCGACCATCAATATATCACGTTCCGCGTGCGTGGTATGGTGCCGGTGCGGGCTCGGCGCGAGCGGGGCCCGCCCATATGGAATGTCGCTAAAATGGACGCCGAAAGGTTGTCCCTAGCCATCACACGTGGCCAGCGACTTGCGGAAGGGGTTCCGGAGGAACTGCCTCTTCCCGAACGGGCCCGGCGGGTGGTAGACTCGACGATGGGTCTCATTCGCCGGGCTTGCCGGGAGGCCGTGCCGAGGAAGAGGTCCGACAGGGAGGGGCGACGTCCTGCCTACTGGTGGACGGACGAGATCGCGGAAATGAGGCGGAAGTGTCTCCGCCTCAGACGGTTGGCTCAACGAGCTGACCGACGCGATCCCGACGCAGCCCGCAGATCCGCCGAGGCCAAAGTGGCGAAGAGGGACCTTCGCAGGGCCATCAGGGCGAGTAAACACCGATGCTGGAAGCGGCTGGGGGATGATCTAAATGATGATCCTTGGGGATTGGGGTATAGGATTGTTCTCCGCAAATTGGGGGCGCTCTCTCAGAGGGCCCCCCTCGAAGCGGGGACAGTCCGTTCCATCGTGGATGCCCTTTTCCCCACTCAGCCGCTGGAGCCTAACCGCGCGACCGGCGAGGCACTCGAGGCTCCTCCCTTTACAATGGAGGAGCTTGTGGGGGCCTCGCGGAGTCTACAAAATCGGAAGGCGCCGGGGCCCGATGGGCTCCCAGCGGAGGTGCTGAAGGCGTTGACGGCGAGCCATCCAGGGCTCTTGCTGGATATGTACAATGCCTGCCTGAAAGCGGGAATCTTTCCCTCCCGCTGGAAGGCGGCTAGGCTTGTGCTGATCAGCAAGGGCAAGGGACCTGTAGGGTCCCCCGGGTCGTACAGGCCGCTGTGTATGCTCGACACAGCCGGCAAACTCCTGGAGAGGCTCCTGAAGCCTCGCCTCCATGCGGCCGTTGTGGCCGCTGGAGACCTTTCCGAGAGACAGTATGGTTTTCGGAAAGGGAGGTCGACGGTACATGCTATCCAGGAGGTGGTCGACGCGGCCTGGGTCACCGAGAGCGGGAACCATTATTCCCGCCCGGTGTGCCTACTGGTCACTCTGGATGTGCGCAACGCCTTCAACTCGGTGAGGTGGGGGGACGCGCTCAATGCGTTAGAACGCGACTTCAGGGTTCCCCAGTATCTCTTGCGGATGATGGGGGATTATCTGAAGGACCGTACCCTCACCTACGACACGGAGGATGGCCCGGAAACGAGGGTCCTGTCGGCGGGGGCGGCCCAAGGCTCCATTTTGGGTCCCGACATATGGAATTATACATATGACGGGATTCTGCGTATGGAGATGCCGGAAGGGTCTTTCCTGGTTGGGTACGCTGACGACATCGCGGCGGTTATTACCGCCAGAGATGTCGCGGCGGCGCAAATGCAGCTCAACCAGGTGATGCGTCGGGATGGCGGCTGCGATGACGACGGCGCTAAGCAGGGTCATGGCCAACATTGGTGGTCCCAGGCCCTGCAAACGGCGTCTATTGCTCCGCACCGCTGAGGCCGTCATGCTCTATGGGGCAGAAGTCTGGGCCGGTGCGATGAGGTGGGAGAAGTACCGCAAGCGTTTGCTTTCGGTGCAGCGACGTGCGGCCCTCCGCATCGCGAGCTCCTACCGCACGGTCTCGGAACCGGCGGTGTTGGTGGTCGCGGGGGTCATTCCAATTGACCTCTTGGCCAGGGAGCGACAGGCTGTCCACCCGGAGAAGCCTGTTCTGGGGCGGGAGACCCAGCGGGTCGTACAAGCCAGGACCCTGGCGTCCTGGCAGGAAAGGTGGGATGGGGAGTCGCGGGGCCGGTGGACAGCCCGGCTTATTCCCCTGCTGGACACCTGGCTAAACCGTCAGCATGGTGAGGTCGATTACTACCTCACCCAGATGCTGACGGGGCACGGGCACTTCCGGGCCTTCCTTTACCGCATAGGGAAGGTACCGAGCCCGTGCTGTGCATACTGTGACTCCCCGTCGGACTCCGCTCTCCACACGTTCTTTGAATGTGCTCGCTGGAGGGCGGAGAGGGACGAGGTGGAGGAGGTGACGGGCAGCATAACCCCTGACAACGTAGTCGGGGTTATGCTGCAGGGGAGGGTTTTCTGGCGAAGAATTGCCTTATTCGTGAAGGGAATTCTTCGCCAGAAGGAGCAGGACGCGAGCAGGGAGCGCCAGTTGGGGTAGGGGGACCCTGTTGAGGGAGGGTATATAGGACTCCACCCCGAAGTAATGTTTCACAGACGGTTCCGGGGGGGAGTTCCTGGTGGAAGGGAGCGGGGTTTTAGCCGGTAGGCCCAGCTTTTTACTGGGGAGTCCGGCACACCGTGCGTAAGAGCATTTCCCCGCTTCCATAAAAAAAAAAAAAAAAAAAAACCTACAGACATCGCTGAAAATAGTCTTATTTGTAGAATATCTAAATTGGACAACGAAATCTGTAATGATATCGACTTTTTTGATGTGCCACTTTCCACTTTCCCACAATTTTTGAAAAATAAGTACTTGTTATAACTTTGATTGTTTTACTTTTATAACTTTAACTTTATTTATGATTACTTTTATAATTTTACTTTTTTTTGTCTCTTACTTTTTTACTTTTTTACATGGCACATGGATCGATGGTCGATATGATTGAGTCTGTATGAACCTTAGACATAACTGTGATATTTTCTTGTTGTTGTATTTTTTTATTTGATTGTTCAATTGAAGAGTGACATAGACTGGTTTTTTTTGTAAGGGATGTAAATTTTTGATATGTACATATATGTAAAAAGGGAGTGTTCCCGTTTATTGTAATAAATTAAATTAAATTAAATTAAATCTTAAAACTCCTGTTTTTAACAATTTAAACTTATGAAAATCGACCTGGTATGCTTCTAATTCTTCTGAGGTTAACATGCTTGGGTGCAATATGTTATTTTTAGCTGATACAATATTATCTAAAATTTGATTGACTTTATTTTCTAAGTACCTTAATTTAGTTTCTTGCTCTAAAAATAAAATTTTTTCGTTTAATTTTCTATTCTGCTTGTTAACAGTATTCATTGCATCTAAAATTTTCACTCTGTCTTGTTCTATTAATATTTTTACATTCGTAACTGTTTTCTTGAAATGTTCATTTATATATATTTGTTGATTTATTGTGGTTATAGCATTATGAGTATTATTTTCAATTGTTTTTAAGTGGTCTAGTATATCTTGTCTGTCTTCGTCGTCCATAGTTCCAAATAACCATTTTTCTCCTTTTCCTATCAAATTAATTAAGCCTCGTTTTTGTCTTATTCCATTCCCTAGAGCTTTGATTTTGCTTTTAATTATTTTTATTTCAGTATCGATAACTTTACGATTATCAATGTTTAAATGACCCATGTTTATTTCTAATTGTTTTAGTACATTTTCTATATCTTTGACGTTAATGATATGTAGGATTATGTAGGTATTATTAGCGATTTCGACCTTTCTCATTCTTAGCTTTACATACCCATTGTCTTCTCTTATATGATGAACCTGCATTACCCCTTGTACTGACATCGTCAGTATCCCTAGAATCCACCTTAACATCCAACTGATCTGCAAATTTTGTTGGTCTCTTAATATTTATGGGATGAACTTGAGTTAATTTATATTTTCTAAAATAGGGTTTATCTTTATGTCTCAGTCTTTTATAGTTTTTTATATATCCTTCTTTCCTTTTTTCTTAATAATCTTCTCTATTCGCTTTTCTTTTATTTATTATTTTGTGTTTATAGTTATTTATGCTTTTTATTACTGTGCTAAGGTCATTTAATTGAGTTGCTTCTCTTGGCGTCATCTTAATGGTTGAATGGTATCTGTCATTGTAGCTGCCTACTGCTATCTGAATCTTATGTTCTATTAGCACTTCGTCCTTGATGGATGGATCTTTTCGATTAAAGTTGAATGTAGTCTCTCTATATCGGCATTTCCTGTGTGACTGTTTGGTTTCGTCCAATGCACTTCAATGCATTTCTCTCTTAAGTACTTAATGACATGTTCCGATTTAAATTCATTGCCCATAGTGATTTGTTTTGGTTTGCCAAAACTTGCGAAATACATTTCTAATACTGCAATTTTCATTGTCAAATTTTTATCTGTTAATGGATATGCTACTACGAATTTAGTTAATTTATCTATAATAGTCACAAAGGTTTGTTTCAAATAATGAAATACATCTAAATGTATTATTTCATTTTTATTGGTTGGAGTTTGTGTAATATGAAACTTAGGTTTTATTGGATTTCTATCATATTTGATACAGTCTTCACAATTACCTATTATTAATAATATATGTTCCATCAATTTCGGATAATAAATTTTATCTTTGAGGGTGTTATAAGTTTCATTTATTCCACTATGTAGGTAGTGATTCCTTGTGGTGATAAATTGAAATTGGTTTATGGCATTCTTCTCCTGTATCAATGTCTCTTGCTCGTATCGTAGCTTTGATAAATTGTATCTTCTTGTTTCCGTCATACATGTCTATTAATATTTGTTGAATTTTGTTATATTCATGGTCTTGGACTTCCGAATATATACCTATTGTACCTGATTTTATGTGTTTTCTTACGACGTCTTGCAATTTACTTTCTTCGTCTAAAGGATTTAAATAAATTATTCTTCTATTGTGCAGAATGTCAAATTTTTTAGGTACATTATATGTTAAGATTATTTGCGTATTGTATTTATTTACAATCTCATTTTTGATTCCTATATGATTTAACAATTGCTCTTCTACTGAATGTTGAGTATGTATCAGAAAGGTCCATGTTGGATTCACTTCTGTTATCCTCGCTAATTAGAGCGCTATGTTCAATCCGACTTAGGAAATCTGCAACTTTATTTTCCTTTCCTTTTAAATATTCAATTTCGTAATTATACTCCTGCAATTTTAATATCCAGCGTTGATTTCTCTGTGAAAATTCCTTTCCTTTATATTTGGCGTTTAAATACTTTATTGGGACATGATCAGTAACAATTTTGAATTTTCGTCCATATAGATATGGTCTAAAATAGTTTACTGAGTACACTATTGCTAGAAATTCTTTATCCGTTGTAATATAATTTTTCTCGTGGTTGTTCAAAGTTCTTGAAACGTAACAGATGGGATGTCCCTCCTGTGATAAAACTGCTCCAATTGCATGGTCGCTTGCGTCCGTAGTTACTACAAATTCTTTATCATAATTTGGAAATCTAAGTATAGGATATGATACTATCAATATTTTTAAAGTTTCAAATGCGTTAATATATTGTGGATCATTTGTGTTAATTTTCTGGCCTTTTTTCAAATACTTAATCATTGGATGTGCAACCTTAGCATAATTCTTTATAAATTTCCTATAATACCCTGTCATGCCTAAAAATCCTCTTAACTGCTTTTCAGTCTTCGGAAGTTCTAAATTCTTTATGTCTTCTATTTTATTAGGGTTTGGTTTTATTCCTTCATTAGTTAGCACATGTCCTAAAAATTCAGTTTCTTTCTTCATAAATGAGCACTTATCGGCTTGTATTTTTAACTGGTGATTTGCTAATCTCTTAAATATTTTTTCCAGTGAACTAAAATGTTCTTCCAGTATTGTTGAAAATATTAATATATCATCCAAGTAAACTACACATATTTTGTTGATATATTCTCTAAGAATCTCATTCATCATCCTTTGGAAAGTTGCGGGAGCATTCTTGAGTCCGAATGGCATTCTCACATATTCGTATAATCCAGCAGGTGTCACCAAAGCTGTCTTATCTATATCTTCTTCTTTCATTAAAATTTGATGGTAACCTTTTGCCAGGTCGATTGTACTAAAATACTGTGCTTTTCCTAATTTATCTAGTATGCTATCAATATTAGGTAAAGGATATTTGTCATCTACTGTAATTTTATTGAGTCTCCTGTAGTCTACTGCGATCCTAAATTTTTGCTTTCCTGAATTATCTTTTTTCTTCGGTATTACAATAATTGGTGAACTGTACCTATTTCTACTTTTTCTGATAATTCCCTGGTCTTCCATTTCCTTCATTCGTCTCTTGACTTCTTCACGGGGTTCATGACCCCCCCCCAAAACAGCCCGCATTTCAAAAAATTGAGCTGAACAAATATTTTGCAAACCTTTGTTTATTTGGTTATTCTTGTTATTTTTGTTATTTTTAATTTTTTTCTATCCTGTGACCCCCTCCGGAAAAAAATTCTAGATCCGCGCCTGGTTGCACTTGCTCTCTTTGTTGATTTTGATTTATTGGTCTGTATTGTCCACTATTCTGATTAAAAGTTCGTCTATATTGTGCTGAATTATTTTGTCTACACTGTTCTGAATTATTATAATTATTTGGTCTGTATTGTTCTGTGTTGTTATTATTATTTTGTCTGTATTGTCCTGTGTTGTTATTATTATTTTGTCTGTGTTGTGCTGTTTTGTTGAAATTATTTTGTCTGTGCTGTGCTGATAAATTACCACGAAATGTTGGGTTTACGTAATTTCTTGCATAGTTTTGATTATAGATTTTTTCTTGGTAAACAGGTTTTATAGTTTTAGTTCTATTTGCATTAAACATTTGATTTTTAAGGTTTCCATAATTTCTACCAATATATGTCTGTAAAGCATTTCTTACCTCCGGTAAAGTAAATTTATTATAAAGTTTATCTTCTAACGTTCCTGACACTAATTCTTTTATTTTTTCAATTAAAATACTACCCAGAGTATTATTAATTTCGTGACTATTTTCATTATAAATTGAATATTCCGAAATATACTTAATTATTTCCTGAATTTTACTACATAATTCTCTAACAGAACTTACCCTTAAATTATATATGTCCCGTAAAATATGTTCCTTGTCCTTTGTGGGCTGATACTGCGTGATGAGTCTGCTTCTGCATTCTTCCCACGTAGCAGGTGCTGATACTGTGAGATAATTCTTAGCATCTCCGACTATTTTTATGTTATAGAGGATTTCATATGCTTCAGTTATTTCTTTTTGGGTCTTGTATCCAGTCAGCTGTTTGTCTACCATTTCCAGGAATGACGGGAGAGTCCCTGATCGTCCTTCGAATGGAGGCAAATATTTAATCTCCTTCTCCACATTTTCTTTAAATGATCGTTGATTCTGCTGTGCAATGATTTTCGTTAACATTTGTACGCACTCCTCCATATTGTTTTGTTGTGTCACCCTATGGTGGTCAACTACCTGATTTCTTCGGTTTCTTCGTTCCAGTTTGGTGGGGGATTAACACACTCAAAACTTTTTTTTTTTTTTACACACACTAAATTAACTTTCGTTTCTTCGTGTCTCGGTATATTTTGCTTCGCGACACTTCGTCTCCGGTTTTTAATAGGTGAGTTTCACTGGATTCTTACTTTCACTGAGAAGAATCCTACCGACTGCGTCATAAATAAATAAATAATTAACACGAAATTTTTTTTTATTCTTGGGCTTCGCTGACTCACTGAGGGATGTTTCTTTCATGGGTACAGCTGTGTATATAACTCGCGTGGCTCTTCTCCTGTCCCGTCAATTACAGTAGCATAAGGATTTCTTCAAAGGTCTCCAATTCACTAAGCTTTAAGTCTACTCTACTCCTAGTACTAAAATAAAATCTAACTCTAGTCCTAATGCTAAATCTAAGCTTAACCCTCGCCCTACTGCTAAATCAAAGTCTAACACTAGTCTAAACGGTAGAATTAAAACTACTACTTCTCCCACTAATAAAGTTATATCTCCTCGCAGTACTAATAAGATAGTTAATCCCCCCCACAATCCGCATCGCTCCAATTCTCCCTATTCCGACACTGCTTCAGCAAACCCCAACTGGCAGCTCAAAACAGGCCTTTTCCCGAACTTCAACTTCTCCACCCCTCTTAAATACCCTAATTTTATTAAATCTCACACCATGAATCCTTCACGTCCGGCTAATTCAATTCTCCCTCCTGTTGTTAAGGTCACAATGCGATCTGCTGGGTCCTCCGAAGGACGCTATCTGTTGTCCCGTGTTGAAAACCGGGAGGTTGGGGATGAGGAATATTTAGGCACACTCAAAAAAATTCTAGGAATGCACTGCACGTGGTTCTTTTATTTCTTCTGCTTGGCTGGTACAAAGTTTGGGTGGTCCGTCCTCTTCGGTGACTGCAAGCCAAGTAGCTGTTACGCAGTAGGGAGATCTATCAAGAGTCTCCGTGTCGATGCTCTTATCCACCGCTGCATTGATGGTCATGGTATCTCCGCCGCTTTCTCTTCTCTTTGCTGTAGAGGCTGTGTAGGATGGTGGTCTGCTCTCCGCTGCAGGGATATGACTTGGTACCGATAAGAGATGGCTCTTATTAGTTGATGATCTCCTTCCCCTCTTTTAACTGTAGGGACTGCTTTATAATATTAATTTGTGCAATAGTGCCTAGGAGAGGGTAGGTTAATTTGGAAATTCAAGTTCAATTCATGTTAGTAAAATTCTGCACATTTGTATATTAAATTGTATTCATTTAACGAGAAAAAAGAACATATAAGAAGTTTCATAGCATCTGTTGAACGCAAGTTCGCTCCCCACTCAAATTCATTCGCGACATAATGCACCATGTTTTATTTTTCATCTATGTTTATCGGTAATAGGGAAAGGTTTGTAATAGGGAGTTTTTTATGCCCGCTTTGAGTTAATAAATCAACAACTCTGACCTTGCCGTCATTTCCGGGATAGGTTTTCAGGATTCGTCCAAGACTCCACTTACAACACGCCAAATTTTCGCCCTTGAGCAGAACAAGATCGCCAGGTTTTAAATTGTTTGAGCTGTGGAGCCACTTAGGACGCTGTTGCATCCTGGATAAGTACTCGCTACTCCATACCTTCCAGAAGTCCTGTTTTATTTTTTGAATAAACTTCCAGCGGTTCAATGGTGTTACCTTTACATCCATTAAATTTTCTTCTGGGGTGATAAAAGAGAATCGCCAGTTAAAAAATGACCAGGAGTTAGCACCCCCAAATCGTCCATGTCATCACCAAGAGGGCAGAGTGGTCGCGAATTGAGGCAGGCTTCCACCTGTATTGTAACTGTGGACATTTCCTCATACGTTAATTTCGCGTCTCCTACAATACGTTTTAAATGGTACTTCACTGAAGGGGGGGGGATGAATTGCCATTGAGTTCCTTCCACGTTGACCTTCGTTGCAGTTTCTTTAACAGCTCTTTCATAAGCTACCTTCAGATCGCGATCTAATTTGTTTCGGGCTCCCGTAAAATTTGTTGCATTATCCGAATAAACGTGACGAGGGAGACCCCACCATCCCGCTAATCTCCTAAAGGCTCCTAAAAACGCATCTGTGGTGAGGTCCCCAACTACTTCAAGGTGAATGGCCTTTGTACTCAGGCACACAAAAATAGCCAAACCTTTGGCGACTTTACAACCTCGATAGCGAGCAGCACTTAGGTTAAATGGCCCCGCGTAGTCAACTCCCGTATATGTAAAGGGTCGGGATACGTTTACTCTTGGATGTGGGAGAGAGCCCATTAATTGGGTTTGCGATTTGACAGAGTATTTAAAACACGTAATGCATTTTTTAAGGACCCTTTTTATCGCATTACGACCCCGCAGGATCCAGATTGACTTGCGAATAACTGCAACGTTAGGGTGGGCCCTCCATGGAGGCATGAGATATGCGTGTGCCGAATAAGAAGTTCCGTGAAGTGACTATAAGAATCATAGGATGCTTCTGATTAAACGGAAGTGAAACATTATGTAGTCTGCCACCCACGCGCAAAATACCAGATTCATCCAGAAAAGGGTTTAACGAAAGAAGTTTGCTTGTCTTTAATAGAGGAGTTTTTGCTTGCAAGCACTTAATCTCGTGAGGAAAGGCCCTCGCTTGCTCATGTTGGATCCAAAATTCACGGGCTCTGTGAAACTCTTCAGGAGTCATATAGGCCGCAAACTGCGTGGCTTTATTTCGACATTTCTTAGCTATTCGTTGAAGTATCACAGTGGTCTTTAATAGCTTTGATAAAGACGAAAATCGTTCCAGAATATCCGAAGCATCTGGATGAACACTATTCAATGCAAGGAAAGTTTTGGCTGATTTTAGCTCAAACTCAACCGGGTTAATTTCCGGGTTAAGTACGGCAGTAAATCGGGCTGGCCAATATGATTGGGATTGTGATAGCCACTCAGGGCCTTGCCACCATAACTTTAACTCGGCTAATTTTCCCCTTTGAAGTCCGCGGCTCGCTACGTCGGCAAGATTATCTGCAGAAGGAACATGGCCCCACCTTGCAGCACTAACGTTTGCTATTATTTCTGAAATCCGATTACTTACAAATGGTTTGAAAGAGTTAGGATGTTGATTTAGCCACGAGAGAACGATAGTGGAATCTGTCCACATAAAGACACTTCCGTCAACACAGGAAAAGGAGGGTTGAAATTTTCGCACGAGTTTGGACAGTAGAACTGCCCCACAAAGTTCAAGGCGGGGGAGACTGATTGAATTCAACGGAGCAACCTTTGTCTTTGAACTTACAAGGAGGGTTGTCACAACGCCATTAATTTTAGTACGACAGAATAATGCTGCAGCGTATGCTCGTTCTGAGGCATCACAAAAACCGTGAAGTTGTGCATTACACGTAGGATCTGTGCCAAAAAAACGTGGAGCTTCGAATTCCAAATGTCACCGTCAACAATTCGAAATCTTGTACAGGATCTTTAACAGAAGGCCGCCACAAAATTCTTTGGAAGTCACACTCATCTGGGTGAAGCAATATTTGCCGGTACATACGTGATATGTCGGCACTAAAAACGAATTTTCGTTGCCTCCATTCACTCAAAAGAAGGGATATATCTCGTTGAAGAGGTGGGCCTGTTAGAAGGTGATCATTAAGGGATTGATTATTGAACGCTCGGCAACTTGCATCGAATACCACTCGGGTTTTGGTGGTTACACTATCAAACTTAACCACCGCTTGGTGAGGGATGTAATAGGTGTTAGATGCCATGCTCGAAACTTCTGAGGGGGGAATCATTTTCATCTGATTCTTTTCCAAATACTCCTGTATGCATTCCTGATAATCTCTCTTTAATTCACAATTTGAAGAGAAGCGGTTTTCAAGGGACTTGTAGCGTTTAAAGGCAATTTCACGGGAATGTGGGAACTTAATCATTTTATATTTGGGGTTAAACGGGAGCCGGACTACGTATCGTCCGTCTTCCTGACGGCTAAAGGTACTTTTAAAATGAGTCTCACAATATTCGTCATCTTGTGAGCATGGCTCAGAAAAGTTGACCTCTTCGAGTTCCCAAAACCGCCTTAACGTGTCGTCAGAAACCTCCTTCAACTGGCTACATAAATCCACCCGTGAAACTTCGGCCTTTTCCAACTCGGACCTGAGGGGTTTGACAGGAATTTCTCCAAACACGATCCAGCCAAAGGATGTGTTCTGAGCGATAGACATATTCGGTTCTCCTTTTACAATACCATTTCGAATTATTCGGCCATAAATTGAAGCATCAAGGATCATATCAATCTTTCCAGATTGACAGAAAAAAGGATCTGCTAGATGCACGCCTTTAAGATGAGGCCAGTTAGTCTCACACAGATTCGTGGTTGGTAATGAATTAGTCAGGGATGTGAGGATACTTGCCTTGAATTGAATAATTGGCGTATCACTTGCATAAGGCTGAATTTAAAGGTGAACGGAACCGTGTGGTTTTGCAGTAACCACATTACCTAAACCCGTGACAAGTGCGGTTTCTTTGAATAGTTTAAGACCCAAAGCCTTGACCACTTTATTCGTGACAAATGCGGCTTCTGACCCTAGATCGACTAAGGATCGAAACATTTGAGGATCTCCTCCTTGTGGCAATGCTTTTACTAGCATCGTCGCCAATAGAACCCTTTTTTTGAGAGAAAAATATGTGTTCACCCGCGATAGACCTTCCTGACTGAAATGCTCGTTGGGGGTGGCGGGGGCACTAACAGAAGCCTTCACCTGAGCCGATGATTCTCCTGTGCGAGGGGTGGGTTGATGGAGCAGGGTGTGATGTTTTTTTCTGGCAAACTCGGCATGTTTGATTGAACGAACAATTACTCACCGTGTGTGACTGGGCTAAGCAATTAAAGCAAAGCGTATTTGATTTGACGATTGGCCATCTCTCCTGCGGCGTTAGGTTCTTAAATTTCGAACAATCTTTTAGAGGGTGGGAGTCCTTACAAAGTGAGCATTTAACTTTCGTGTTGTGATAAGAATTGAGTTTGCTTACAGGGCGAGACGACGTCTTATATGACTTCGCAGGAAGAGCTTCAAGCACTATAAATCTCCCTTCGAGGAAATCTAATAACTCAGATAATTTTGGGAGGATTGTGTCGGAACCCTTGTTCTGCTCCCACAACTGCCGTGTCTCGTTTGGTAACCGCTCCACCATTAAATAAAGAATAACAGGATCCCAGTCTGTCGTAACTACTCCTAAGTTATTCAGGGAGGCTACACTTTCCGTAGTTCGATCAAGCAAATTACGAAGTGACTGGCTTGATTCTATGTGCACCGGCGGCTGCGAGAAAAGTGCCTTCAAGGCAGTATTGATTAAGACGCGCGTATTTTAGAATCTCTTGCATAAGAGATTCCATGCGATTACATAATTATCTTGAGTTATAGTCAAATGTCTTATAAGCTGCTCAGCCTCACCAAATAAACAGGACTTTAGGTAATGCATTTTTTGAACTGGTAATAAGTTCTCATTCTCGTGAATAATGCATTTAAATAGGTCGTAAAAGGACGTCCACACGGCATAATCCCCGGAGAAATTAGGGATAGTGATTTGAGGCAGTTTAAGACCTCGCTGCAACATAGAATTATTAGCTAGACTGGCATGATGTAGGGGGTCGTGTGACGTATCATTGGCCGATGATTGTTGTGGGGACGGGGGTGATGAAAGATTGATAAAAATATCATTGAGAGTGCCCATACATTCGTAGTAAACGTCCGCAAACTCATCGCAAAGATCGGCAAAGTAAGAGACTGTTTTGTCATTATCAGTGCCAGTCGCACGAATTTTTAGATCATTGGCCTTAAACTCATGGCTCCCATGGCCGTTAGGACCATTATTCTGCCCTGTATGTGGCCGGATTTAGCGAGTCTGTCCTTAGGGTTTTTTTTAAAGTTTTTAACGTAATCTTTAAGCTGCCCTAAGATGGCTGTTTGAAGGGTTATCATGTCTTCCACGGTACTCATGCTTCGCGTGGGGATAAAATCAGAAGTATTCTTATAAACGTTAATATGATCACTGTTTAACTTGACTACCCCTGGTAATGGCAGAGGCTCAATGCAGTGGAGGCAAAAATTCCAACCGAGTTAAAAGATTAACTGACTAAAAAAGATTAAGATGACTTAATAAAATGAAGGACCGTTGGAACGTACTGATAGCGCATATCACATGCTCCGCTCAAGAGAAGGAATGTATTTTGGTTTAAAGTTTATAAGAGCAAAATGTATATTTGAGAAAAAAAAGAACTTATGGTATTCTGCTCAAGGGAAAAAACCTAATTTACCGCCTTATTAGCGACTCCACAATATTCGACCTCAAACTAGGTATAACCTTGACGGAAATGATGACACGTGTCAAGATTCACTGCAAATCCAGTACCGTTGTGTTTGTGTAGAAGTACTTTACCGAATAACGGGATCACCTCTCTCTACTACCGTTAACTATAGGGTTTTCCAGATCTGATTGCACCGGCTCGAAGGACCAAATGTTGAAAACCGCGAGGTTGGGGATGAGGAAGATTTAGGCACACTCAAAAAAATACTAGGAATGCACTGCACGTGGTTTTTTTATTTCTTCTGCTTGGCTGTTACAAAGTTTGGGTGGTCCGTCGTCTTCGGTGATTGCAAGCCAAGTGGCTGTTACGCAGTAGGGAGATCTATCAAGAGTCTCCGTGTCGATGCTCTTATCCACCGCTGCATTGATGGTCATGGAATCTCCGCCGCTTCCTCTTCTCTTTGTTGTAGAGGCTGTGTAGGATGGTGGTCTGCTCTCCGCTGCAGGGATATGACTTGGTACCGATAAGAGAATGCATGGTGGCTCTTATTAGTTGATGATCTCCTTCCCCTCTCTGCTGGAGCAGGGGACAGTAATGACAACATCCTTCGCTCGCGCTAATAAATTAAACAAGTTAATTCCGTTCATCCCGCTTTCATCTCTTCTTTTTCATACAAGTCAGTCCTAGAAGAGTCACACACTGGAGCACTACTGAAATACTTAGAATCTGAATAAAAGACTCTGCTATTTACTTCTGTGTTTTATTTCAAACGTCGCGATTTGTCTATGCTTCGCTATCCTATAAATCCCAACATTTTGTATTTTGTTCGAAAAGTAATAAGATGGGCAATTCGATAAAAGTAGAAAATAAAAGTTATGTGGGTGGTGGTACGTCGTTATGTAAGGACTAACTCTAGTAACATTACTAAAGCTAAGACTAACCCTAGCCCTCATGCTAAACTTAAGCCTCACTCTAGTCGCTCTGTCACTTCTAAGTTTAATACTAGCCCTAAATCACCTTCCCACAAATCTAAAGGTTATCCCTCCAATAATCCGACTAAACGTCGCTCTAACCCCCCTTCAATCTCGCCAATGTTTCTGCCGCTAATCCCAACTCCAACTGGCAGTTCAAGGGTAGCCTCTTCCTAACTTTAACTTCTCCACCCCTCCCATATACCCTAATTTTGTCAAATCTCATACCTTGGTTTCTTCACAACCAGCCATTCCGCCCCCTTCCCCCTTCCTCCCTCTTCGTCCTCTTCTTCCTTGGGCCCACCTCCCGCCAATCCGGACCCCCTCCCTTCCAATCCCCCCACCAGATGATCATCCATTCACCCTCTCCTTCCCCCTATTGTCAAACTCACCATGCGATCTGCTGAATCCACCGAAGGTCGCTATCTGTTGTCCCGCTTTCATGACCACAGAATCTATGACAACGTCCGCCTCCTTCTTGTCTACCTTCATGACAAGCCAGACTCCGTCTGCATTGACTAAAACCAATGTGCTGGTTTCAATTCACCAGGAAGGCCTCTCCACTGACTTGTCCACCCTTCGCGAGCTATTCCTCAAGTTTCATGCCGAATTCGGTATCTCCCCTGATAAGGTCTCCTCTGATCTTACCACTTTCGCCTCCTACGTCAGCTCTCGGCGTATCTCCCACCTCCAAAGAGCCCGGAACGATCACAAATCTTACTTTAGTTCCTAACCCGACTGGCTCTGGCTTTTCTATTCCGCCCTTCCCCCGTCTGCCCACGCTCACTTTCCTAGCTGTCTTTCCCTATACTACCAAAATGTCAGAGGACTACGCACCAAACTGCCTCAGTCTTCCAGAACTCCCTCGTTTTTCCGTATGACATTTTTATCCTAACCGAAACTAACCTAACTCCCAGTATTTATAGCAGTGAACTTTTTTCCGCGGTTTTTCAGTATTTCGTGCCGATGCCTGCGACGACAACTTAACGCCCTCTAACCGCGGCGTACTTCTTTTGGCAATCCTACCTCCTATCTCGTTCCACCTCCGACCTCTCTAATTACCTCTCGGCGGCTTCCCTCTTTTCCGCACGCAGCGAATCTTCATATATCGATTACCTCAATCACATGCAGTCAACCCTCGTCTACGATCCCAAACGCTTTTACCAAATTCATCGTTTACGATTGCTTATTCTTTCACTGTAAACCCATCTTTTCCCCATCCCAACATGGTTTCCTTAAAGACAGATCGACTACCACTAACCTCACCGACTTCATCTCCAAAACTCTGTGTGCCCTTGAAAAAGGCGACGAGGTTGACGTCATCGCCACTGACATCAGCAAGGCGTTTGACAAAATCTCACAGAAATTAATTCTCTTCAAACTTCACTCCCTTGGCTTCAATCAGCTCTTTTCTTCCTGGAAGAAGTCCTATCTGGAACACCGCCAATACAGTGTCCTTTTCTGCTCCTCCTCTTCCAACTCTTTCGTGGCCAACTCGGGGGTTCCTCAGGGTAGCCACTTAGGTCCGTTGCTTTTCATTCTGGCCATAAATGACGTCGAATGTGTTATCAAGCACTCTGACCTGTCCATCTACGCCGACGATATGAAAATCTCTAAACGGATATCCTCCACCTCGGCCCCCGTCTGCTCCAAGAAGATCTCGATAATTTTGCCATTTGGTGCACAAAAAACTCTCTTGAGCTCAATATCTCCAAATGCCAATCCATTACCTACTCGCGTAAACGCCCCTATTCCCCCCCCCCCTCAGAGTCTATGCTTGTCTGGCGAACCTATCCCCTCCGTTTCCTCTCTTCGCGATCTAGGCGTCATCTGCGATAGTGAACTTAACTTTCGCGAACACATTGACAGTGTGATTGCCAGAGCCAACTCCGCGCTAGGCTTCATTAAGCGGTGGTCTAAGGAGTTCCCCAACCCATACGTCGCCAAGTCCCTCTTTGTCACCTTCGTTAGGCCTCTCATGGAATATGCTAGCCAAGTTTGGTATCCTTACCAATCTACTAGCATCAACAGGATTGAGGCTATACAACGCAGATTCTTTCGTTTCGCTCTACGTGAGCTCCCCTGGTCTGACCCTCAAAACCTTCCGCCCTACGAAAACCGCCTTCGGCTTATTAACTTGCAGCCTCTATGGAAGCGGCGGGACCTTGCCGATATCACATTCATTCATCAACTGCTAATCGGCGAGATTGACTGTCCTTCTCTACTTGAACGGATCCCTATCTACACCAATCCCCGTAACCTCCGCTCGGCCCCTCTCTTTCGGCCTCCTTACCATCAAACCAACTACGGTCTTTCCGAGCCCCTCACAAGAATGCTTCGAAGAGCCAACTCCCTCCCTTCCTTCGACTTTCGCCTGAGTAAAAATTATCTCAGGCACCACCTAATTAGTCTCCCCTAATCTGCCTTGTCCTTTCCCTTTCTCCATTTTTCCTCCTCTAATTTAGTCTCTTAGGTTAGAACTAGTCTTAAGGTTATTTAATGTATTTAGCTTGTATTAAGCGTTAATAAATATAAAATGTATGTATATGTACCTGCATATAGACTAATGTCGTTTTTCCTTTGAATTCATCAATTATTTATTATGCTTTTCAACGCTTGGAAAAGTATTCCTCAAACAATTTTAGGCAATTTAATAGCCTCAATATAATATAAAGACTATAGCACTATTTAAAAGAATTATAATATTTTTCAATTACTATATTTGTGAACAACTTTTTCATTTTAATAATTGAAGTTTGTTAACGTTTGCCCATTTAATTTGAAGTTATTGATATTAAAAATATTTATATTAATTGTTAGTCAGTATGTTAAATTTACAGGTTGTTTTATTTATCGTATGCCGAAATAAGTGGATTGAAAAACCTGATCTAGACAAACAAAAAATTGGCAGGGCGGCAGTTATGTAAACCGTTTGGGATTTACATGCTGATTCAAATATTCGAATTTTTTATCATTATTTTATTTTTATCTTTTGAGCTACTTAACGCAATGACATCCAACTTACGCCAAAAATCAACTATTTACATGTTCTTTCCAATAATGTTGATCTACCATCTACCACTGCAGGTACACTCACTGTCGAAAAAGGCAAAAATGTTTTAATTTTTTTAAAATTCAGATTTTCCTCACATTTTTTTCTGAAATTCATGTAATTAATGGATTTATTTATAATTTTTATCAAATTGTCTATTTTATTTCTTTTTTGCTTAATTAAAAGCCTATTTAAGTTAATGATAATATCTCACAAAACGCTCAAAATGTCCTGCCATTTCTAATGTATGCCAATAATCTCCTCCTAACTCCTTGGTTAAGTAGTTGATCTCTTCCGTATTCCAATCGTACTTGTAATTAATTAATTCCAATTAATTCCAATGGTCCCTGGTAATTAATTTCCCTTTGGTGTTTATAGAACTTGAGTAAATGTCATCCTTCATCGTTTCCCATAAGGAAAACTCCAATGGAGTAAGGTCTGAAGATCAGTAGGCGAAGGAACCGGTCCACTTCGTCCAATTCAGCGCTCAGGTAATATTTCATTTAATTTTACCTTCAAAATGTTACCAGTATGCTTTGGTGCTGCATTATATTGGTAAAATATTAACCTTGTATTATCCAGAGAGATACTTTCAAGTAGTTCTGTCAATGCATTCTCCAAAAAGTCTGCATAAATTTGGCTAATTGCTAATTGTTACCGATGATACCAGTTCTAACAACACTGAATATATGATGAAATGATGTGTTCTTTGTCCTATGTGGATTAGTATCTAATCAGGTATGAAGGTTGTAGAAGTTTGTGATGCTCGTACCATCCTTAGTGAATTCAGCCTTCCACAGAATTCGGTCTAGAAACGACTTGTTATTTATGTCGCATTCCATAATCTAAGTGCAAAACTCAAATTTTCTGACGGAATCGCCTTACACTAGTTTTTGTGCTAGGATATGATGATATGGATGCAATTTTTCTCGACCAATAACCCTCCAAAATTTAGCTAAGAATACTCCTAATTATTTTATGACTCGTCTCGTGCTGGTTTCTGGGCTTTTCCTGACTGATTATTTGCTTTTTAACATCGGCAAAATCTGGCCATGTACCAGATCGCAATTCCTTGCTATTTGAAGTTACAATTCTAATTTCTCTTACCGTATGGAATTTCATGAAAATACCTCTCTTTCGGGAACACGTCGATTAAGTAATCTTCGTTGTTATTCTTGGGTAACCTCTCTTTATTTTCCGTCTACTACACCGTAAATGTAAATTTTATCGACATATTCTTCAAAAATGTATTTTTCATTTGTCAGTTATGTCAGCTTAAGAATACCAATAGTTATCGCTTGTTTTTCAACTACGATCGATGCTCTTTCTGACTGGCCCTCTTTTATAGCAAACATTTCCATCAGGTATTAGTAACAGAAAGCGTCGGGATACACTCAAGTATGGCTAGCTAAGACAAGTTAATTACGGTAATAAAATAAATTCCATTCACCTTTTTATGAATTTTCGCCAGGAATAATCAAAAATACTTATCGGTGGATGCTAAATAAACATTTCTGATAATTTTTTTGTTCGTTTTTAAACAATAATATAGGAGTCAAGGTTTTCTAAGGAACACATTTTGTTACCTCTGTTGTAGGTAATAAAATAGGCAATTCGATAAAAATATTAAAAAAAAAATTTTTTTACAGTAAGTGTACTTGCAGTGGAAGGTGGAAGATCAGCATTGTTGTACATAGTGGGTATACCAAAATGAGAATAAAGATGATTCAGTCGGATCTGGCTAGCAATTACCTCACTATATTCGTAAATAAGGGAACTCCTCAGGGCAGGGTCATATCCCCGCTATGGCTCCTAGTTATGAACAAAATCCAGTCTAGTCTAGACAGAGACCAAATAAAAGTTATTGCATACGCTAACGATCTGTTAATATTAGTAAATTTCCTTCCATGTTGAATATTATCATGCAAGGGGCTCAAAATAAGGTATATATTTGAGCTAACATCTGTGGACGGGGCTGGATACTAACTTGAACTGGACACTTAGCATAGACAAGCGAATCAAAAAGCAGGTACAGCCTTTTATCCTTGCAAAAAAGCCTTCGACGGTGATACTTCCTATTCTCACCTACGGATCGCTGTTGCGATCACCTGGCATGGAAAAAAGTTATAATACGAGGTAAGTCAGTGACTTTTTGAATAAAAGATATTTTTTTCAGGAAATAAGCGTTTTATTTTTCAACATAGTCTCCTTTTAGCTCTTTACAGTTATTCCAGCGTTTTTTATTCCTTGCAAATAATATGTTTTCTCGAAGCCCTCAATAGGCATTTGTTTCAGTGATGACCTCTTCATTCAACCCAAATCTCTTACTATGTACGCATCCATTTCTTCAAGTTTGGAAACAGGACATAATCGCAGGGGACCAAGTCTGAAGAATATGTTGATTGGGGTAGCAGTTCGTAGCCCAATTTATGGATTTTTGTCAATATATGCACCCGTGTATTGTCTTGATGGAACAGCACTTTTTCCATCGCCAAATGCGTCGTTTCTGCTTCAAATCAATATGGAATCTGTCCAAAAGTTCTGAATAATATTCGCCTGTGACCATGACTTTGTTGGGCGGCAGACCCACCTTGGTCTTTTTTGGTGTACATTCACCTTGAAAAACACACTGTTTTGATTGTTGCTTGATCTCTGGTGTGAATCTATGTTTTGTTCACTGTAACAAAACTCCGCAAAAACTCGTTCAGATTGCGATTGAACATCGCCAAGCACTCCTTTGAAATTATCTTACGGTTTGGTTTTACGACCCTATATCCTTCCATTGTAAATCCATTTTTTCCCCCGCCCAGCACGGTTTTTTAAAAGATAGAACTACAACTACTAACTTGACAGTCTTCGTGTCACGTAAACTGCAGCGTATGGAAAATAGGAAGAGAATGACGTTTTTGCCACCGACTTTATTAAAGCCTTTGATAAAATTTCCCATCGACTCATTGTTCTCAAACTCAATATCCTCGGTTTTCAACCTTGTTTTATTTCCTAGATCAAATCGTACCTTGATAATCGACATTCAGGGTTCAGTTTGATTCGGTATTTTCTAACCCTTTTAACTCCTACTCCGGTGTCCCTCAAGGTCGCCTTTGTCCGCTAATTTTCATTCTGTCCATGAATAGATAATGAAACACTCTGAAATATTGATTTATGCTGATGATATGAAGACTTTTAAAAGTATTACCAGCACATCTGATTTTACATCTCATCAAGATGACTTATTCGGCTTTTCTACCTGGTGCTCGAAAAACTTCTTAGACCTTAACTTTTCTAAGTGCCAATCAATCACCTATTCCCGCAAACGTCTCTGCACTACTCCTTTGACATATTTCCTCTCTCGTCTTTTAGTTACTTACGTGATTTGGGCGTTTTCGTTATAGCGAATTCAATTTTCGTTCTCACATCGATCAGGCTTTGTCAAACGATGGTTTTTTCGTCTGTTTTGTCAGATCTCTACTTTAATATGCCTCTGAGGTCTGGTCACCCTCTCAGTCAATACTCATTATAATAGGATTGAAGCTGTTCAGCGTAGGCTCCTTCATTTCGCGTTACGCGACCTTCCTTAGGCTGCTAACCTTTATCTTCCTTCTTATGATGATCGATTGAAATTGTCGCGGACACACTCTACATCCACCAAGTCCTAACTGGCTTCATCGACTGTCCGAAATTTCTTCAGTCGTACATCAGCAGCCGTCGCCGCCGGACCAGGAGCTGGAGAAGGAGCCAACGTACATGGCTACGCCAACGGCTCGTGCAGCACATAAAAAAGAGAATTGCGAAAACAGGAAAAACAATCAGATCTGTTTCTGTGAATGTGAAGTGAACCACTTTCGATCACTGTGAACTTAAAAAATGGTCTGAAAGTCATTACGTCTAAGTAAATAATCGTACTTTTATATGCATTAAGTAATTGTTCAGAACTAAATGAAGAAGAAAAAGTGAAGTGAATATTTTTATTTTTAATAACTTTAATACATATCCCGCCTTGTGCTCTCGTTAAAACGCAAAAATAAGGAACAACTCGAACTCTTTCCTGGAGCTGACTTGTCTTCGGCATTCAGTGCAAGGGTCGCACTCGCACCCGCCCTTTGGGCTGCAAGGTGGACACGTTCCGGAAAATTATCGGCAAAAAACCTCCAGAGTGACGGACATAACCTTACTTTCGTGGATGGAAACGTGTGCAGCTCGACCACATGGATCCTCCGGAGGGTAACCGTTACGCTTGCTGTAAAACCAAGCAATCTCAACAATGCGTATGTATAAATTGTGGCGCGATTTTCCACAAATCGTGCCTCAAACGTCAAGATAAAACCGTCATAATTGATGCTACGCGCGTGATTTGTTGTCTTTCAACGGCGGAAAACGATAGTACTATTGTCATGGGTATGAAAGAACCGATGAATAATTTACTAGCTGAAAAAGAAAAGAGAATCGTCCTTTAGGAGGATAAAATCTCGTGCTTAGAAAAATCGCCACCAATTGTTCACTCGCATGTCGCCAAATCATACGCGGAAATTGTCACGACGGAGAAAAAAGTACCTCCCATACTCGTCAAACCTAATGAACCGACAACTCGAGGCAAAATCTTAAAGAAAATCAAAAACGAAGTCAAACTGCACGACTTAAATATCTCTGTTGATACGCTGAAAGAAACAAAAGATGGTTCGCTTCTAATTAAGTGCAATAATATTAAAAATAACGATACGCGAAGGGTTGTGCCGCTGAGCCTAAGTGCTTCCTCTGCCCGGAGGTGGCAGGGAGGACCGGAGCGCGGCGGCATGTTGCGGGGTCGGGAGAATGTGGGGTCTTCCGTGATGCCCTGAGCCAGGCCAAGCGTAAGTAATGGCATCTGTGCTTCAGGGCAACTTGAACAGGTGCAGGACGGCCCATGACCTGTTGGCTCAGATCAGTCTTGAGAAGGGCGCTGATGTAGTTCTCATCAGCGAACAATGTCGGGACGGTGATGAGCCAACATGGTTTCGGGATGACCTGGGCAGGGCGGCAGTTTGGGTCCCGGATCTGCGACGCTTCAGCGTCGCGGACCATGGCGCGGGCGCCGGTTTCGTTTGGGTGAAGAGCAATGACGTCACCTATGTCAGCTGCTACTTCACTCCAAACGAGCCGATAGCCGACTTCCAGACCAAGTTAGATGGTCTGGAGGACGCGGTCCGCGGCATGGGTGGAGAGCTGGTGGTGGCTGGAGACTTCAACGCGAAGGCCTTGGAGTGGGGTGAACCCAGACTGGATTCGCGTGGAGGACGAGTCCTGGACTTTGCATCCAGGCTCGGGCTGGTGGTGTTAAACACCGGCTCGACGTCCACCTTACGGCGTCCGGGATTCAGGGAGACAATTATTGACGTCTCCCTGGCGACGGAGAGTCTGGCTGCAAGGGTGCAGGACTGGCGGGTGGTCGAGGACTATACAGCCAGCGACCATCAATATATCACATTCCGCGTGCGTGGTATGGGGCCAGTGCGGATCCGGCGCGAACGGGGCCCGCCCAGATGGGATGTCGCTAGAATGGACGTCGAAAGGTTGTCTCTAGCCATCACACGTGGCCAGCGACTCGCGGAAGGGATTCCGGAGGAACTGCCCCCTTCCGAACGGGCCCGGCGGGTGGTAGACTCGACGATGGGTCTCATTGGTCGGGCCTGCCGGGAGGCCGTGCCGAGGAAGAGGCCCGGCAGGGAGGGGCGACGTCCTGCCTACTGGTGGACGGACGAGATCGCGGAAATGAGGCGGAAGTGTCTCCGCCTCAGACGGTTGGCTCAACGAGTTGACCGACGCGATCCGGACGCAGCCCGCAGATCCGCTGAGGCAAAAGTGGCGAAGAGGGACCTTCGTAGGGCTATCAGGACGAGTAAACACCGATGCTGGAAGCGGCTGGGAGATGATCTGAATGATGATCCTTGGGGATTGGGGTACAGAATTGTTCTCCTCAAATTGGGGGCGCTCTCTCAGAGGGCCCCCCTGGAAGCGGGGACAGTCCGTTCCATCGTGGATACCCTTTTCCCAACCCAGCCGTTGGAGCCTAACCGCGCGACCGGCGAGGCACTCGAGGCTCCTCCCTTTACAGTGGAGGAGCTCGTGAGGGCCTCGCGGAGTCTACAAAATCGGAAGGCGCCAGGGCCTGATGGGCTCCCAGCAGAGGTGTTGAAGGCGTTGACGGCGAGCCATCCAGGGATCTTGCTGGATATGTACAATGCCTGCCTGAAAGCGGGAATCTTTCCTTCCCGCTGGAAGGCGGCTAGGCTTGTGCTGATCAGCAAGGGCAAGGGACCTGTAGGGTCCCCCGAGTCGTACAGGCCGCTGTGTATGCTCGACACAGCCGGCAAACTTCTGGAGAAGCTCCTGAAGCCTCGGCTCCATGCGGCCGTTGTGGCCGCTGGAGACCTTTCCGAGAGACAGCACGGTTTTCGGAAAGGGAGGTCGACGGTACACGCTATCCAGGAGGTGGTCGACGCGGCCTGGGTCACCGAGAGCGGGAACCATTACTCCCGTCCGGTGTGCCTGCTGGTCACTCTGGATGTGCGCAACGCCTTCAACTCGGTGAGGTGGAGGGATGCGCTTAATGCGTTAGAACGCGACTTCAGGGTTCCCCAGTATCTCTTGCGGATGATGGGGGATTACCTGAAGGACCGTACCCTCACCTACGACACGGAGGATGGCCCGGAAACGAGGGTCCTGTCGGCGGGGACGGCCCAAGGCTCCATTTTGAGTCCCGACATATGGAATTATACATATGACGGGATCCTGCGTATGGAGATGCCGGAAGGGTCTTTCCTGGTTGAGTATGCCGACGACATTGCGGCGGTTATTACCGCCAGAGATGTCGCGGCGGCGCAAATGCGGCTCAACCAGGTGATGCGTCCGGTCGGTCTCTGGTTACGCGACCACGGACTGGAGTTGGCGTTGGCCAAGACCGAGATCGTCCTTCTGACGAAGAAGCGCATCCCCCTCCCGGAGATGCGGGTGGGAGACATGGCGGTCCAGACTAAGCCCGCGATCAAGTATCTGGGGGTGAGCCTCGATTGTAGGCTCACCTTCTGGGACGAGATCAGGGGCAGGGCGGACAAAGCGGCTGCGATGACGACGGCGCTAAGCAGGGTCATGGCCAACATTGGCGGTCCCAGGCCCTGCAAACGGTGTCTATTGCTCCGCACCGCTGAGGCCGTCATGCTCTATGGGGCAGAAGTCTGGGCCGGTGCGATGCGGTGGGAGAAGTACCGCAGGCGTTTGCTTTCGGTGCAGCGACGTGCGGCCCTCCGCATCGCGAGCTCCCACCGCACGGTCTCGGAACCGGCGGTGTTGGTGGTCGCGGGGGTCATTCCAGTTGACCTCTTGGCCAGGGAGCGACAGGCTGTCCACCAGGAGAAGCCTGTTCTGGGCCGGGAGACCCAGCGGGTAGTACGGGCCAGGACCTTGGCGTCCTGGCAGGAAAGGTGGGACGGGGAGTCGCGGGGCCGGTGGACAGCCCGGCTTATTCCCCGGCTGGACACCTGGCTGAACCGTCAGCATGGTGAGGTCGATTACTACCTCACCCAGATGCTGACGGGGCACGGGCACTTTCGGGCCTTCCTTTTCCGCATAGGAAAGGTACCGAGCCCGTGCTGTGTATACTGTGACTCCCCGTCGGACTCCGCTCTCCACACATTCTTTGAGGGCTGGAGGGCGGAGCGAGACGGTGTGGAAGGAGTGACTGGCAGCATAACCCCTTTTAACGTAGTCGGGGTTATGCTGCAGGGGAGGGACTTCTGGCGAAGAATCGCCCTTTTCGTGAAAGGGATCCTTCGCCAGAAGGGTTTTAACCGGTAGGCCCAGCTTTTGCTGGGGAGTCCGGCACATCGTGCGTAAGAGCATTTCCCCGCTCCCATAAAAAAAAAAAAAAAAAAAAAAAAAAAAAAAAAAAAAAACGATACGATGAAAAATGAACTACAAAAAATTCCGGGCTTAAACTGCGAGATTAAAACTTTGGAAATGAAAAAACCTCGTGTCAAAATTGTCGATGTCGCCGGTGACATTGATCCGGAGGAAGTTGAAAATTTAGTCGTCTCTCAGAACTTTGAAAACTACACGAACGATGACTACGACCTCGTTCATGTACAAAACAACAAAAAAAAGACACAAAAACGGTCTTCATGGAGTTAGCTCCTGAGCTCTTTCAATCGGTCATGAAAAACATCGGGTGGCAACGTTGTCGCGTTTTCGAAGATTTCAACTTGAGCCGCTGCTTGAAATGCAACGGCTACGCACATAGTGCTAAGAAATGCCAAAGCGAAGTCAGATGTCAGTACTGTGCCAAAAATCACGACGGCGCGTCCTGTCCCGATAAAAACGTCAAATGCTGCGTCAACTGTTTGAGAGCCAATCAAAAGTACAACACTCAACATGATCTCGCGCACTTTGCTTTTAATGAAAACTCGTGCGCGACTTATCAATTCCACAAACAGCGAGTCATTAATCAGACCAATTATTGTTAAAATTTTAACTCTATGTTAGTCACGTTTAACGAACTACAAACTGAAATCCAAACCATTAAATGCTCAAATTTAAGTCAAGTCGACAACTTATTACATAAAAAAAAGGATTATTTATTTTACATTGTGAGAGAGTGAGATAAATAAATGCGACGGCGCTTGTATTTACGTCGCATCGAGACTAAAGCATAAAAACACGATCAAGAAAAACATCGAATAAATGTAATTTTGACTGAACTTGACCTTGGATGTGATAAATTGTTGATAACGTCTCTTTACAGATCTCATTGTATTGCAATAAACGATTACATTAATGATCTTTATAAATATTTAGATGATCACAAAAATTCACGTAACCATTTAATCATAGGTGATATAAATATTGATCTACTTCATGAAAGCGCGAAAACTAATACGTATATTAATAACTTCTATGAATATGGTTATCACTCATACATTAACATACCAACTAGAGTAACAAATGATAGTGCAACATGTATAGATCACATATTTGGTAAACTAAGTGATGAAATCACAGCTATTCCACTTGTATATGATAATGACATAACCGATCACTTTTCTACACTATTATTTTTAGAATTAGAAACAAATGATAAAGCAACAAACGCTAGTCCAAATTTGCAAAAAAAAAGTAGATTTTAACAAGTTAAAAAGTAATACAGATAAAGAAAATTGGGTTGATATTTATGCAGAAACGGAGGTTAATATAGCTGTGAACAAATTCATTGAGAAAATCCAGCACTATTTTAACTGTGCGACAAAATATGTGAAATTAAAATGTAAGCGCGGAAGAAAAGATTGGATTACTAGCGGACTGTTAAAATCATGCAAAATAAAAAACAAACTATACAGACAATCAAAAATGAACCCGCATAATACCGAATTGAAGAAAATATATTCTGAATATAAAAACAAACTAAAAACTACTATACAACTAGCAAAAAAAACCTACAATGATAAAATTGTTGCAAATATAGGTAGCGATTGTAGAAAACTATGGCAATTCATAAACTCAAAAATAAAAAATGGTTCAGAAAAAAAAGAAAGAATCGAAAAAATTTTTTCAGAAAAGAATAAAACGTTTGTTCATGATAATGAAGATATTGCAAACGAATTTAATGAATTTTTTGTTAACGTGGGACCGAACATGGCTGATAAATTTACGCGTCAACCTTTACCGAATAGTAACACGGCCCGGACTCAAATCCAAGAATCAATTTTCCTTGAACCCACCAACGAGACCGAGATATTAGAACTGATATCTAAATTAAAAAATAAAGCATCCGGGATCGATAATATTTCTACGCAAGTTCTAAAAACAATTTCAAAAAACATTGCCAAGCCCTTAGCACACATCTTAAATCTTTGTATTGAACAATCAATTTTTGCTGACGCCTTTAAAAAGGCAGAAGTAATACCGATCTATAAATCAGGGGACGCGGATAAAACAACCAACTATAGACCGATCTCCTTAATTTCAAATTTCGCAAAAATCTTTGAAAAAATATTGAAAGTGAGAATAAATAAATTCATTGTAAAATATAAATTGATAAGCCCGCGGCAGTTTGGCTTCCAATCGGGTTTGAGCACTGAAGATGCCTTGACAAATGTAATTGATAAAATACACGACGCTATTAGTACAAAAACACCATGTATCACAGTTTTTCTCGATCTTGCGAAAGCTTTTGACACTGTCGATCATTGTATCCTATTGAACAAATTGTATAATCTGGGTTTCCGAGGAAATGCGCACAAACTTATGCATAGTTACCTCAATGATAGGACGCAGATTGTAAAAATAGATAATTCTTGTAGCGTTGAGTTAAAAGTAAAGTGTGGCGTCCCGCAGGGCACGGTGCTGGGGCCGATCTTATTCATATTATACATGAATGATATGCTTGAGATAGACCTAGTCAGCGACATCGTGTCTTTCGCAGACGACACTGTCTTAATTGTAAAAGAAAAAACTTGGCAAAAGGCTTTCAATACATGTAATAATGACATTAATAAAGTATACAGAGCACTTTATAAAAATCACCTTTCTTTGAACATCAAAAAAACTGTTTACATGACTTTCAGAAGCTACAAGAATAGTCTACCACCGGACACGCTTGTGGTTATACATTCAATTGACTGTCTTCGCGGTACCTGCGATTGTACGAATATTGATAGAGTAAATGAAACGAAATACCTCGGCATTATTGTTGACTCGAATCTAAATTGGAGTAAGCACATCGAAAGGGTAGTAAAAAAAAGTAGATATCTTATATACTTGTTTTACAAACTTAAATATTACTTACACAGAGAACAACTTTTAACGATTTATTTTGCACTTTTTTGGTCAGCAGCGACTTACGGAATACTTGTATGGGGTGGCACTCATGAAAAAACAATTAACACTTTACTTTGCATACAAAAAAAACTTTTGAAAATAATTCATAATAAACCCCTGTACTACGATTCAGAAAAACTCTACAAGGAATGCAATATAATCAACATCAAAAAATATTTTATAGAAAAATCAGTGTATAAAAATTTTGACTTGCTACAAACTTCTTATTTTGATCTAAAAGAAAAATCACACAGAACTCTTATAGTACCTTCGATAAAAATCAACAAAGAGATAGACAGGCGAAACCATCGATACGTCAGTTGCAAGGCCTTCAATGCCTTACCGCTGCCTTATAAAGAGAGTACTTTACTAAATTTAAAAAACAACAGGAAAATTAAGAAATGGCTAATTGAACTATCTTTAGCGGATTTTAAAAAATTACTTCAACCGGTAATATAAAACAATCACAATTATATTTTACTTAAAGTAATTTCGACGTGGGGACTCCATGCGAGATAAAATTTTAGTTTTATAAAAAAGTTAATCTGCGATATATCTACACAGGTTCGCGCACAGGCTTCGGCCTTCAGCGAAATATTGTAAAGCGACACACTGTTAAATGCGCTCAATTGGTCCTATACTGGGACATAGAAAGGTTAGACGTATCCAATCTTATGTACTTAGTAAGGATAGTACCGATAATTGTATATGCTTACTAGATAATTATACAATATTGTTATACACCTGTGTTAATAAATAAATAAATAAATAAATACATAGTATCTCGCTCAATACCAACCCCCACAATGCGAGATCCTTTCCACTCATCGGCCTAGACACCCACCGTACCAACTATGGTCACTTTGAACCCTTTACAAGAATGCTACGCAAATTTCACTATACCAACCCTTTCGATTTCCACATCGATAAAGGTACACTCCGTGTACCATCTAGTCCCACTATTTTAATTAGCCCCTCCCGTCTGCTCTACTGCCTCTTATTCTATGTAGTTCTAGTCTTAGTTTTAGATACTTTAGTTATTTTTAAGTTGATTACGTTTGTTTTTCTCTGTAGCTTCCATTAAGCGAAATAAATAAATAAATAATATCACACGGTTACGAACGAGTGTGAACAATCACTACAACCATCGCGCGAATACGTTTTTTCTGTCCAAATATTCATGTAAAATGTGATGTACCCGCTGAGTTGAAATGGCTACAGCCTCAGACACCTCACGCACTTTCATTATCCGATTGTATAATATCATTCCATGGATTTTATCGACGATTTCTGGCGTGACGACCTCTTTTAGGTGAGCTGAACGTTCGACGTCACTTGTGCTGGTGCGACGAAAACGGAACTCAGCAAACAACTTCTTAACCTTTGAAATGAAATTGATGGTACAGAGTCCACATACTATAGTATTTATCAAGCCTTTCCTTGGCTTCGATGATGGTTTTTTTATGCAAAAAATAATGCTAAATCAGCACCCGAAATTCCCTTTTTTTCCATTTTCGTTTAAATTCACGAGGTTATCTGCTTTCAATGTCTGTCAAACTCAAACAAAATGACGTAGCTTACTTAAAATTGGCAGTAGACTATTAATAGATGGCAGCTGATGGGAGCAATGTTGCATTTAAAATGACTGCACGGGAAATTATACAAAAATCGCTGACTTATCAAACTGCCCTCGCAGAACGAAGATAAAGGTAGAGTACGAAAGAATTACAAGTGATGATACTATAGAAGCCCTACGATCATGCCCGTCAGAGGGTTTCAATGTACTTCTACATCTTCTACCCATTAAGATTCATATATCAAGTATCAGGCGACTTGTTGATCAGTAAGACTCAATGAATCTGGATCTGATCACAATTTGATCCTGGGCAGAGGGGTGTTACTTTCTTTAAAATACTCAATGTTGAAGAATATTACCGAATCCCTGATCGTGCCAGCGACTTCCAAGTGCAAGTACTGGGGGTTATGAAAGCTTGCAATATTTTAGAAAATGCAACTCCTGAAAACAACATACCTATCCTGACGAATTCTGATCATTGCAGGTAATCGACTATCTATCACTTTACTCTCGATTCCTGGCCACAGGAACATATACGGAAATGAGCAGGCTCATACTATAGAGTAGCAAAGTTGATATCTCCAGAGTGGGTGGAGGTGATGTATACCGTCGTTCTAGGCAGACTTCAGGGAGATTTCAAAAGCAGGAATCAGAGAAATCACTGTGCCTGAATTCCAAGAGCTGGATCTGTCCCTGACTTACCTCCTGGATTTTACAACTATATCAAATCTACCAGCCTAACAGTATAAGCCCTTCTTCATGTGATCTCACAACCTTAGCGCTAATTATGCACTGGCCTGTTCCGTGCAACAACTTTAACTAACTAACTAACCTACCTTTATAATATTACCAGTATGCACTGGTGCTCCATTGTTTTGGTAAAACATTGTCCTTCTACTATACAGAGAGGTGTCTTCAATCAGTTCAGGTAGTGTATTCTCCAAAAAGTCCGCATAAATGTGCTTATTAAGTACTTACAACAAAATGCATGATCCTATTAAATTGTTGCCGATGATACCAGTCAAAATATTGGTACTGAATACGTGCTGAAATGATGTTGTCCTATATGGGATAATATCAGGAGGAAACACCTTGTTCTTTATGTCGCATTTCAGAAGCAAATGGCAAAAGTCCAATCTTCTGTTGGAAACTCCTTCCAATAGTTCTTGCACTGATGTTCTTGCTACCTTCTTCTATTAGTAACAGAGCGTCTAGATACAACTAAGCAAAGGTTGGCTAAAACAAATTACGGCTATAAAATAAGTTTCATTAACCTTATTATGATTTTCTGCAGCAATAATTAAAATTAATTAGCAAACATGGTTGCTAAACAAACATTTCCAATATTTTTTGAGGACATTTTTAATAAGATACCAATTAAGGTTGTCTAAGGTACAAATTTTTCAACCTCTGACATGTTGTACCTTGTTGGAAAGGTAATAAGATGGGCAATTCGATTAAAGTAATAAATAAGTTCATTAAATACATAAATTTCCGAAAAAATTTAATGGGAAAAGTGAATTTTTGGGAGAATTAAAAACATTTTGTACACTTTTGACACTAGGAAAGGAAATTAGGATAATAGTTTTTTGGTAAGTTTAATGTCGCTGCGTTGAGTAGATCAAAGAATAAAAATAAAATTATGCGGTGCATACCATGGAAAATTCAAATTTACGAATCACAATGGTTGACATGACTCACCCCCAAAAACCTTCGATATTTACAACCCGTGAGCCGCCACATGCAAAAGTGTGCGTAAGTGGTCTGACAATTCGCAACATTTATTCCAAATCGTATGGCGGCGGATTGAAATCTTCAGAAAAATTCAGTAAATTGAAAGTCACAAGGACTATAAGGACTTTTACTCTATATAAGCTAAAAATATTAATGTACGAAAGTGCAGTAATTTTTCGGTTCTTGTTCTCCTGCTATATACATACTTTGCAAGTGGTCTGGCCTCGTTTGACCTGTTGAGTTTAAATTCAAATATTTTACATAATTTGTTTGTGTGTCGCAAATCAAAAGGATAACTTTTTAGGTTAGTCTTGAGTGAAAGTCGTTTGTGAATATAAGCTTTCATTTGCAAGTTTCTCCCACGTTTAATTCGTTCGCCATACAACTTTTGGGCACTTATTTGAATATTCAAACTTATAGAAGTGTGCTTGCGCCGGACCATTTCACATCTTGTAAATGTAGAAGGTTTTGCCACCCTCTCCCGTCATACTATTTTTTGTTTGTATAGATCTCCACCTTATAAATTCATTTTTTTTTTAAATTTAATTTGTTTTATTTTAATAAACCTTTCTTTTTCTTTTTCTTAAATTTAATTTATTTAATTTTATTTAAAATTATTCGTTTTAATTAAAATTGTCTTTTTTATTAAGATGGCAGCACGCACTAAAAATAATATCTACCTAAACCTACTACTACTACTTTCCAGATATGCGTAAGATTTATATAAAGTAAGTGTTTTTATTTTAATACAATAAGTAATTTTGTTGCCATACCAACAATCAGCAAAACAAAGACAACAACTAAAGTTTTTATTCACACCAAACGATTCATTTAGATTTACGATAACGCAAAATGAAAAGCATGGTACAAATCAAGGCGGTACATAAACCGAAACTGAGATGACCACCACACCCACTACGAAAAACACTGTATTATCAAAAATGAGCTCAGCTTGCCTTCTTATGGAATATTGAGAGCACAATAAGAAACTCAATAAATTAAATGATAACCAGCTTCATATTTCACCTTCTTCACGAAGTTGTCTATCTTCTTAATTTCACATAATAAGAAGAGAAGACAATTTATCTCGAGAGTTTATCTCTCTAGGTTGTCCTCTTCGAGGTGGAGCTCCTCGTAACTAGTAGCAGTAGGACAACTGATAAGTCATCAGACTAAGAACAGCATGCATATACAATAGACTGCTCATGTACACGATTTCCTATAGAAACGGACAGTGCGATTTTTTCCCTCTCTTTCGCTCTCAGGTAGTGATATCTCGTAAATTGACGCCAAATTAACGGTCTATAATGTCAGAGATATTTTAGAGCGCTGAATTGCCGCTACAAATATTCTCTGGAGAACTATCAAATAGCCAAACATTTCTTTAATACACACCGATTTATGATAATTTCCGTGCGACACAGTGACTTCATAGTCTCTTGTGCATTAAGGGAACCTGGCACGATACAAGAGTCCATTTCTTGTTTATGTCTTTTAATTAATTTCATAATAAAAATAATTTAATCAATTCATTTTAAAATTGTATACACATATTTTAGAAATTTACCGATCAAAATACTGCACACGAAACACCGAATCAAACGTTTAAAAATAGTTCACAAAACAAATCACAAATTAAATCAATCGAATGGGATAAAAATTGACAGCGCTATACAAATTTCTATATATCTTCTCTCGTCCATCTCAGGTTTGTCAAATTGGCGGATGCTTGAGACAGGAGATTGAGCGGTCCATTTTATATACATATATGTCTGTGGGCCTAAGGCATTAAATGAAAGAAAAGTATAAGTATTTTATTTTTATTTTTCAATATAATCTCTCTCAAGCGAAATACATTTTTCACATATAACTGTATATAACGCTTTTAAACCGAAAAAAACATTCGTTTTCCTTGCCCTCAAAATAACTTTCTACAGCCTCCTTCATTAAAATTAGTCGAATCGGCTGGCATAATTACGTGTATCCTCCAACAGATAATTTTCTAATGACCTCATTATCAAAAGAAGGCTATATTTATAATATCAGAGTGTCGCAAATAGTACTAATACAAGTGATATAATGAGTCATCGCTAAGTATCTCGGGCCGCGGACGTATCAGGTGCCCCTCGTAACATAGAGTGCCGTGACTTAAAACGCTTAATCATCCGTAAAATAATCGATTGTTCAATCCAAAATTTATTACTAATTTCCCTTTGTTGCATTCCGTTTTGATAAAAATTAATAATTTTTCTGTTCAAGTCATTTTAATAAGTTCTTCGCGGCATGGTAATTTTAAATGTAGACGATCCGTATTTTTTAGTAACGTCCAAATAGTAATAGCAAATAGTAGTAAGCTGAATTTGGATAAAAATTACATATTAACTTATAACGGAATGCAGTTATGAAAGTCTCTTAACTTAGCACCACTTCAAAATGTGTTACTCAAACAGTAAAACTGTTCTCTTTTGTTAAGGGGATACATGGGTTTTGAGAGTCGAAAAAAATATATTTTCTATAATATTTTTTTAATTTTTTTTTAAAAATATATTTTCTATAATATTTTTTTAATAAATTTATTTATTTATTTCGCTTAATACAAGCTACAATAGAACTTAAAATTATATAGACTTAAAACTACCTACAGTAAGAAACAGGGAAAAGTAGGAATTGGAGGAGAAATTGGGCATTTTTATTTATTTCTTTATTCGCTTAATAGAAGCTAGAAAACAATACAGAAAACATAAATTAAACTAGACTAAGAAAATAACTGTAAGCTTTTAGGGGACAGATATACATATAATTAGTTTTAGTGAAGAAGATAAGAAGACAGAGGACAAACGGAAGTTCAGGACGGAAAATGGAGGGCATTACCGGGAGCTAAGAGCTGAGTTGAACTGTGGTGGAATTCGTTCCTAAGAGACGATTTAGTGAGATGGAAATCGAAGGAGGGAAGGGAGTTGGCCTTTCGAAGCATACGGGTGAGAGGCTCGGCAAGTCCGTAGTTGGTGCGGTGGTAAGCAGGGCGAAAGAGAGGGGCCGACCTGACATAACAGTAGATATTTATTTATTTATTTATTTATTCGCTTAATACAAGCTATAAAAAATACTTAAATATAGGGATTACAACTAATTACAACTAATTAAGGGAAAGGAAGCAGGGGATGTAAGATGGGAAGTCACGTGAGACGGTTGAACTCAAACCTCAGAGATGATTTACTCACGTGGAAGTCAAAAGAAGGGAGAGAATTGGCGGTCCGAAGCATTCGGGTGAGGGGTTCAGAGAAACCATAGTTGGTGCGGTGGAAATTTGGACGAAAGAGGGGGGCTGTTCTTAGGTTACGGGGGTTAGTGTAAAAGAAAACTCGTTGGAGAAGGGGAGGGCAGTCAATCACACCGGAGAGGAGCTGATGTATAAAGATGACATCAGCAATGACACGCCGTTTCCGCAAGGACTGTAGGTCAATCAGCATCAGGCGGTCTTCGTAAGGAGGGAGATGCTGGCGATCAGACCAGGGGAGCAGACGTAGCGCAAAGCGGAGAAATCTGCGCTGGACTGCTTCGATGCGATTGATGGTCGTGGATTGAGAGGGAGACCAAACTTGGCTGGCGTATTCAAGGAGAGGGCGGATGAACGTTATGTAAAGGGATTTGGCTACATAGGGGTTGGAAAACTCTTTGGACCAGCGCTTGACAAACCCAAGAGTGGAGCTGGCTTTAGAAACCACGCTGTCGATGTGGTCACGAAAATTTAGTTCGCTATCACAGACGACACCGAGATCGCGCAAGGAGGATACCCTAGGTATGGCTAGGCCGGACAGCAGATAGACTCTGGGAAAGGAAGGAGGACGTCTACGGGAGAAGGTGATACATTGGCATTTGGAGACGTTCAGCTCGAGGAAGTTTTTCTGGCACCAAGTGCAAAAGTTATCGAGGTCGAGTTGGAGAAGTTGGGTGTCCGAGGAGGAGGAGATAAGTTTGGAGATCTTCATATCGTCGGCGTAGATGGAAAGGTCGGAGTGTTTGATAATGTGCTCAACATCATTAATAGCCAGGATGAAAAGTAGGGGGCCTAAGTGACTACCTTGAGGGACTCCCGAGTTGGCCACAAAGGAATTGGAGGACACAGAGCTGAAGAGGACCTTGTATTTCCGGTGAACGAGATAGGACTCAATCCAGGCAAGAAAGAGCTGGTTGAAGCCAAGAGAGTGAAGTTTGAAGAGGATTAGCTTATGCGAGATTTTATCAAACGCCTTGCTAAAGTCTGTGGCAATGACGTCGACTTCATCACCATCTTCCAAAGCACATCGAGTAGTGGAGACAAAGTTAACGAGGTTAGTGGTAGTAGATCTGCCTCTGAGGAAGCCATGTTGGGATGAGGAGAATAAGGATTTGCAATGAAAGAACATACAATCGTAGATGATGCTTTCAAAGAGTTTGGGTATGCAGGAGAGTTTAGCAATAGGACGGTAGTTGGAAATATCACTTTTACACCCTTTCTTATGGATGGGGATGATAAAAGAGTCCTTCCACCTGGCAGGGAAAAAGCCTTGGGTAATAGAGAGTTGAAAAATGAAGGTGAGGGGAACGAGCAAGTGTTGGGCACACTCCTTTAGTACAATGGCAGGGATACCATCGGGGCCGGGATTGTGATCATCCGTAAGGGTGTTGATAGAGGTTGCCACCATTACGGGGTCAATATTGATGGAAGCCAGCGAGGTCTGGGGACTTGAGCTCAAGAAATGGAAATAGCTGGCGTCAGGCTCGGAGGAGTGGTCACTGAAAGATTCACTAAAGTGAAGTGCGAAAAGATTGGCAATATCGCGAGGGTCGGAGGAAGAAGAGTCATTGAGCTTGAGAGTCGAAGGGTAGCCATTGGATTTTCTTTTGACGTTGATAAATTGGAAGAAGCGTTTAGGGTCGGAGATAAGGGTTGATTGCATCCGACTCAGGTACTCTTGATAAGAGGAGTCGCTGCGAGAGGAGAAGAGGGAATACGCCGAGAGATAATCGGAGAAGTCTCGATCGGAGCGAGAAATTAGGTAAGCTTGCCAAAGCTTGTTTCTCCTATTCCGTAGGGAACGAAGTTCTTTATTGTACCAAGGGGGAGAGGAGGCTTGACTTTTCCGAGGTTGAGAGGGAAAGGATTGGGCCATACAATCCAAAAGTACGCTGTAGAAGACGTCGAGCGCATCAGCAACAGAGAGCTGTGAATTAGCTGACAGCGAGGAAAGGGGTGATAAGCTAAGTAAGTGATTTAGCTTACCAAAGTCACCAGCGCGGAAGTTGAGGTGGTAAGACGTCTCAGGAATGGGGTGGAGAAGGGAGGGTGTGAGAGAAAGGGATAAAAAGAGAGGAGGGTGATGCGGGTCTAAGGTAGAGAGAAGATGGGGACTGCGAATGACGACCGAGTTGACGGGGTCAGATGAAAAGATCAGGTCGAGCTGTCTGCCAACATAATTGGTTATGCCACTGATTTGGCAGAGACCTGAGTCAGAGAGCCGGTCGGAAAAGAGAGTCTCTTTGTCAGAGAGGGCGTTGGACGGGATAAAATGGAGCTCGTCATCAGACCTAAGCCACTGAAGGCGAGGAAGGTTGAAGTCGCCAAGGACAATGACTTCATCGTTAGGCCCTAAGGTATTAAAGAGAGAATCGATCGCGTCGGTGCAAACTTTGTACGCCTCAAGCGGTCGCGAGGGGCGAATGTAGACACAGAGGATATACAGAAGTTTGCGGGTCAGTGGAATTTTGATACCGACGAAATTACAGTCAGGGGAGTTAGAGGAAGTAAAGAGACTGGCATCTAAGCGATTGTGTGCCGCAAGGAGGACGCCGCGATTAAGAGGGGTTAAGTCAGCATCACAGGCGTCGGCACGGAAGACAGTAAAATCTGCTGAAAAAAGTTCATTGCTGTAGATATTGGGGGTTAAATTAGTCTCAGTGAGGGCAAAAATGTCGAAGGGAAGGATAAGGGAGTTCTGGAAAACAGTACAAGTCTTGGTACGCAGACCACGCACATTTTGGTAATACAATGATAAAAGGTCAGAAGAGGGGAGAGTATGGGATAAAGGGGCAGAGGGGAGGGAAGAAGTGGTGGAGTTAGGAATTAAAATAATGTTTGTGGTCATTACGCGCCTTTTGAAGGTAGGAGACTCTGCGAGAGCTGACGTAAGAAGCAAAGGAGGCAAGATCCGTGGAGACCTTATCGGGAGTGATGCCTAATTCAACGTGAAACTTGATAAAAAGCTCACGCAGGGTTGCAAGATCAGTGGGGAGGCCTTCTTGGTGTATTGCAACCAGCACGTTCGTTTTGGTTTTGCCGTCGATGCATACGGAGTCAGGCTTATCGTGGAGGTAGGCGAGAAGCAGACGAACGTTATCGTAGATCCTATGCTCACGAAAGCGGGACAGAAGATAACGACCATCAGTAGACCCAGCGGAGCGCATTGTGAGTTTAACGATCGGAGGGAGAAGAGGATCGATAAACGACGGTTTGCCAGAGGTCAAAGCGGGTGGGCTTAGACAGGGAGGAGGAGGAACCGTAACGGGAGATGAAAGGGGACGGGAGGGGGGGGGGAGAGTTAGAAGGGTACAGCGTGTGAGACTTGACGAAGTTGGGGTATTTGGGTGGGGTAGAAAAATTAAAGTTGGGAAAAACGCCGGGTTTGAGTTGCCAATTGGAATTGGACTCCGAAATTGGGGTAGAGATTGAGTTGGGAGGATTGGGGATGCGTTGGTGTAGAAAGAAATCCGCTGAAGCAGAGAAGGACAATCAATCTGCCCAGAAAGCAGCTGATGGATTAATGTAATATCAGCAAGGTCCCGACGCTTCCATAGAGGCTGCAAGTTAATAAGCCGAAGGCGGTTATCATAGGGCGGAAGGTTTTGAGGGTCAGACCAGGGGAGCTCACGTAGGGCAAAACGAAGGAACCTGAGTTGTACAGACTCAATCCTGTTGATGCTAGTAGTTTGGTAAGGAGACCAAACTTGGCTAGTGTATTCCAGGAGAGGCCTAACGAAGGTAACAAAGAGGGATTTGGCGACGTACGGGTTAAGGAACTCCTTAGATCACCGCTTAATGAAGCCTAGCGCGGAGTTGGCTCTGGCAATCACACTGTCAATGTGTTCACGAAAGTTAAGTTCACTATCGCAGATGACACCTAGATCGCGAAGAGAGGAAATGGAGGGGATAGGTTCGCCGGACAAGCGATAGACTTTGGGGGGAAGGGGGGCGTTTACGGGAGTAGGTAATGGATTGGCATTTGGAGATGTTGAGCTCAAGGGAGTTTTTTGTGCACCAAATGCCAAAATTATCGAGATCTTCTTGGAGCAGGCGGGGGTCCGAGGAGGAGGATATCCGTTTAGAGATTTTCATGTCGTCGGCGTAGATGGACAGGTCAGAGTGTTTGATAACACATTTGACGTCATTTATGGCCAGAATGAAAAGCAACGGACCTAAGTGGCTAGCCTGAGGGACCCCCGAGTTGGCCACGAAATAGTTGGAAGAAGAGGAGCAGAAAAGGACACTATACTGGCGGTGTTCAAGATAGGACTTTATCCAGGAAGAAAGGAGCCGATTGAAGCCAAGGGAGTGAAGTTTAAAGAGAATTAATTTGTGTGAGATTTTGTCAAACGCCTTGCTGAAGTCAGTAGCGATGACGTCAACCTCGTCGCCTTTTTCAAGCGCACGCAGAGTTTTGGAGATGAAGTCGGTGAGGTTAGTGGTAGTCGATCTGCCTTTAAGGAAACCGTGTTGGGATGAATCATAAACGATGCTTTCGAAGAGTTTAGGAATAGTGGAGAGTTTAGCAATAGGGCGGTAATTGGATATCACACTCTTACAGCCCTTTTTATGGATGGGGATGATAAAACTATCCTTCCACTAGGCAGGGAAAACACCCTGGAAGATGGAGAGTTGAAAAATAGAGGAAAGGGGAGCAACCAAGTGTTGGGCACACTCTTTAAGGATTATAGCGGGGATACCGTCAGGGCCAGGGTTATGATCGGCAGGGAGGGCGGCAATGACGGAAGCAACCATTGAAGGGTGAATGTTGATGGAGGCAAGGGAGGTCTGAGGATGCGACTCCAAAAAGTGGAAATAGCTAGAGTCGGGCTCTAATGAGTGCTCACTAAAAGACTGACTAAAGTGAAGAAATAATAACATTTTATTTTTGGGCTGAGTTTCGTACAAAATTTTTTATTTTTGGAAGAAATTTTGCCACGTATTAGCTTGTAAAATGAGTTATGGTCAACGAAATTAATAATCCTTCGTTCAATCACGAATAAATACAATTCAAAAGTAGTGTGCTACATTTCAGAATGATCGGGGAATCAGAATGATTATGAAAATGCTGTATTGAGAAAAACGCTTTTAAAGTTTCACTTGTTTTTGGTACTATTATATAAAGAATTATCACAAACCCGATTTTTCGAAGTTGCAAAGTCCATGTAAAACCTTAACTAAATAACATTGCCAAAATATAAACATAAATTTTTGCGCTTATGAATTTTTCAGATTTTGACTAACTTTTTTTTTAATTTGAAGTATAACAATCACTACATAAGCTGTGTTGCTTATGTTCGGTATTGTAGGTAGGATTGCTGGACAATGTCATAATAAAATTTTTCGTGAAACCTGTATGTTTATTTATAGGAACATAAATTAATAAGTAAAAATTAATTTAACTTAAGCTAAACAAAAAAACAAAACAAAAATAAATAAGAAAAAATAAAATGAAATTGGGGACTGGATAGGCTAGGGCAGGGGCAATAAAGAGCTCGCTTTAGAGAGAGCTTATTTAGGCCTTACGCAGCATTCGGGAAAAGGTTCGAAGTAGCCATAGTGTGTTCGGTGGGTTTCGAGACGAAAAGTGGGGAAAGTGGTTAAGCAAAACAATACACTTATACATTATTTGAGTAAATGAAAAGATTTATTACATAGGTCGACTGTCAGTCCAGATTTAAACCCTATGACAAATTTGCAAAGCATATTTTTCAAGCAAGTCTACAAATCTGAGCAACAATTTAACAATTTAAACTATATAAAACAAAAACTATCCAAATTTTCGTACTGTAGTCCTTAATAAACTCAAAGCCATGCCGCTTGAATATTAGTAATGAAAGCCACCAAAATTATTAAAATAGTTTCACTTTTTCTCCTCATTTATACACTGAAATAGATAAACTATGGGCGTTCGAGACCACTTTCCCCCTTTAAAATACACGGGGCAAAATCTCGCACCTTTTCGCCATCTTGGATTTCTGATTGCGATGCCACGTGGGAGAGAGAAAGAGACAGATAATGTGTGCGAGAGGGAGGGTGTGTGCATGTGTGTGTGTGTGTGTGTGTGTGTGTGTGTGTGTGTGTGTGTGTGTGTGTGTGTGTGTGTGTGTGTGTGTGTGTGTGTGTGTGTGTGTGCGTTCATAAACGTAATAATATTATTTGTTGCATTATGTTGTGCAATATATAATAGATAGCTGTTTGTATAATTATCAAAATCAAAAGTTTTTATTATGCGCAAATTATAAATTATTCTTCACTGACAAACCATCTAAAGGCTAAAATCGGCTACCAGGCGATCAGACGCCATCACAAGCAATCAGAACCCATTAATGGAATCGCGATCTTTGCAGATCCAAACAAATGGCACTCGAGTAAAACTTTTGTTTTACAAACTTGTTTTGCTGGTTTATGTGGCAGAAACTTTATTACTTCGTAGCGCACGCACGTTGCATTCAGAGCAATTAGTACTCGATCGAGGTGCTGCAAACTATGTGCTCCTGATATAAACCTTTTAGATCGTCTTTGAATCGAAGTAAAGTATTATAATTAGCATAATTAATTTATAAATTTAACCTATTAGCCCAATTAACAAAAAATGCAGGAGTAGAAAATATAATTTTCTCATATCAAACGCAAAATCTACTAAAGATTTTAATTTTGAAAGGTATATAAGTAGGACAATAAATAGGCAGGTTCATTTTTTACATTGCATTCATAAAGGCAAGACGTGTACGGTAATAAGTAACTCTTATAAAGTAAAATGTCATATTTTATGCAGGATTTAAAAAGTATGGAAGATATATTAAAATCGCCTAACGATGAAAACAATGAAGATGTGAAAAAGTGCATCAAAGAGTGTTCGAAAAATTTGCGATCTTTAAACAACGCTTTGAAAAGTACTAAAAATGTTGGCACCATTAACAATTTATTGACCGTTATTAGTAAAATGATGGGACGTAGAACAAAATTAAAAGCTGCTTTATTACGAGGAGGAGGTTATAAACCAGCACGTCCAAACAGAAAAGAATGGACAACAAAGAGAATAAAATGGGAGGACATGAAATCTGTTTTTGGTGGAAGAATTAGAACTTCATGTATAACAAACTTGAAACATAAAGATCCTATCGATTTTTTGGAGGATTGTGGTCCGCTCTTTGTCCACCGTATTGCCAATATTTTAAAAAAGAAACCTTTTCTTAAAGTAAACACCATATTTTGCGGCAAGTTTGCCAAATTTTCAAAGAAGGAAGAAATCGAAGAGTGTAAATATTTAAACACAAAAAATAAAATAATTTCAAGAGATACAAATCTCACTGAATGGTTTGCAGAGAACGTTATGAATACCATACTATCGGATTTGGATGAATTTCAGGAGCGTGATTCTGGTTGGACCTTGACGGAGGTGGTAAATATTACAATTAACATTAACAAATATACACCTCTGTTGGGCTCATCTTACATTGAGCTGCCGCAACAGATTAAACGCAAAGTAGCTTGCATCAACGTTCAAAATAATGATGAAGCGTGCTTTGCTTGGGCAGAGGTGTCTGCATTGTACCCTGCTCAAACACATCCACAACGTGTTACAAAGTACCCTCACTACTCTACTGTTTTAAACTTAGAAGGAATCACCTTTCCTGTAAGCATCCCAGACAAAGGAAAGGTTGAAAAACAAAATAATATAAGCATAAATGTCTACGTTCTCAACAAGAGTAAAAGAGAATTTTCCGTTGCACCAACAAGGCTTACCAAGAATGAGAAAAAGAAGCACGTTAACCTTTTGTTGGTGCAAAATTTCTATGATGAAGATGAAGGTAGAAATCTAATTAAATATCATTATGTTTGGATAAAAAATTTGTCTCGTTTGGCATCGTCTCAGTTATGGAATCATCACAGCAAAAAATTCTTTTGCAATCGCTGCCTTCATTATTTTTATACTTCTGATCATTTGAAGAAACATTCTATAGATTGTAAAAAAAATGAACAACTAAAGTGATCTTTCCAAAGGAAGGCAAGTTGAAATTTGAAAACTTTAAGAACAAGGAACGTGTTCCATTTATTATCTACGCCGAATTTGCATTTTTTTTGTGCATTCTTAAACCGGTATCACAAAAAAACTTCAAATACAAAATGTTATCAGCAACATGAAGCGCACAGCGTTGGATACTATAATACTTTAAATGCTGCTATGATGATACGATCTCATATTATAAAAGCTACCGAGGACATGATTGTGCAAAATGGTTTGCTGAACAGCTGCAGCAGATAGCAGAAAACGTAGAAACTGTTCATCTTTGTGCCATAACGATGATTCCGCTAACGTCAGAGGAATCACAAAATTTCATAAATGCTACGAATTGTCACATATGTGAGAAAACCTTTGCGGAGAAAGAAAAAGTGGTGCGAGATCATTGCCATTTAACCGGTAAATACAGAGGTCCTGCTCACGAGAGTTGTAACATTAATTATCAGGATTCTCGAATCATTCCTGTGGTCTTTCACAATTTGAGCAATTACGATGCACATTTACTCATAAAAGATGTGTCTAACGCTATACCTGGAAATTTTAAAATAATTCCAAATATCACCGAGAAATATATATCTATGGTAAAAAAAATAGAAGGTTACAAAACAAGTTTTAAATTTATTGACTCTTTTCGGTTTATGGCATCATCATTGGATAAACTAGCGTCTTACTTACAAGAAAAAAGAATCGTTCGTTCAGAGTTCCCTCATCTTAACGATAAAAAGTTTAATCTTTTAACAAGAAAAGGTGTATTCCCATACGAACATATCCAGAACTGTGAAAATTTGCAAGAAACACAACTTCCACCTTTTGATAAATTTTATTACACTTTATCGGAATGTGACATTTCTAAGGAGGTATATGAACACGCGCTTATGACATGGCAAGAGTTCGAAATCAAAACATTAGGCGAATACAGCGACTTATATTTAAAGACAGACGTACTTTTGTTAGCAGACATACTTGAAAATTTCCGTGATACCTGCATAAAAGATTATGATCTGGATCCTGCGCATTATTACACCTCGCTGGGATTAGCTTGGGATGCTATGTTAAAATATACAGAGGTAGAGCTGGATTACATCAGCGACGTAGATATCCTTATGTTTTTGGAAAAAGGCATCCGCGGCCGTCTAACACAATGTTCCAAGAGGTATGCAAAAGCCAACAACAAATATATGCAGGAATATGACCCAAATCAACCAAATAAATTTTTTATGTATTTTGACATTAATGCAATATACTCTTGGGCTATGTCGCAATATTTGCCATACGGAGAACTTGGGTGGATTAAAGATGTTGATGCTATTGATTTAAATACACCAGATGACTCCCCACTTGGATATATTTTAATTGCGATCGAACTTCTACGAACTGAAGTGCTTTTCAACAAACCGATATTCGTTGGAATGTATATTCTAGAAATATCGAAAACTATATTGTACGAGTTTCATTATAAATTTATGAAAGAAAAGTATGGTGCCGAGTGTAATTTGTGTTACACAGATACGGATTCGCTCATATATGAGATACAAGTTAAGGACGTATACGCAAATTTAAAAGAAAACTTACACCGATTTGATACGTCAGATTACTCCGAAGACAACCCGTATGGCATACCACAAGTCAACAAGAAGATACCAGGCCTTATGAAGGATGAGAACAATGGGTCTATTATGCTGGAATTTGTCGGACTCCGAGCGAAAATGTACTCTCTACGCATTCAGGCAGATGGTGAAAATCAAAACACTATTAAGAAAGCTAAAGGAGTAAAAAATTACGTAGTAAGAAATAAAATTACATTTGACGACTATTTAAAATGTTTGTTTGAGAATGAGGAAATGTCACACGAGCAAAATGGAATCAGATCTTATCACCATGTGCTCTTTAGCACTGCTCAGAGAAAAATAACGCTTAGCCCCTTTGACAACAAGCGGTTTGTGAAGCCTAACTCAGTAGAAACGCTTCCCTGGGGACATTTCAGCATTATGGATGTTGACCAAAAGTGATCAATTACAATTATATACATATAACTTGTTATGTTAACTGTTTCAAAATATATTTAATACAAAATACCCACATGTAGCAACATACTAATCATTACTATGTTTCTGAAAAACAAAAGATAAATAAAAATTATTTTTAACCTAAAGTGTATTTTGAATTTTTGAATTGAGTTTTCCTTCCCATTTAAAAATTAACGAAAAGTCTCTAATATGCATATGAATGCGGAGTGCGTTAAGATTGACACCAATTTATTGGATTGGTCCTGTGGCTTAAACGAATTTTAAAATAAATGATGCAAATATTAAAGTTGAACATACTTTCACAAAATGTTTTAAAACGATTGCAACTTTGCTAAAAGCTTTAGCTTCTAAGTAATATTACATTTGTAAAAACTAAGACAAATTGCAAACTTTAATGAAACAAGCAGCTCAAAAATTTTTATTTATTGTAACATCAAAGTAAAAGTTCTAAGAATCTGAAGTTTTGCAAAACATTTAAAACTGTTGGCAGTTGTTTGATAATTAATGGACCATTTAAATATAAAGCAGATTAATAGAATAATATGGAACATATAATGAGATATACTGATAGATATTATAATATTTTTCAAAATTTTCTTATATATATATGTATATATTCAAATTATTTTGGAAATGCTGAAAACTTATTATGAATTTCCACCAGCTGGTTCACAAAATAAAATAAAACATAATTTTTCATAGCATTTAGAAGAACTTAAAACTTTTTCCTGGCTTTATAGATCAAATTTAATGCATTTATTTGTTTAACACATAATTTTTATTTGGTAATCAATTGGAAGGTAATTGTCATAGGCCTTTATGAAGTTATTTCTTGCCTCCTCAGTAATACATTTACTACCCCATCCGCTAGCTTCCTGCTTGATTTTTAAAAAAGTATTAACATACTCTGTAAATAAACCACCATTTTTTTCAGCCGGATCATATGCAATATAATCATACTTCCAAACTTCAAAGACTTTTTTTATCTTATACCCCTTTTTAACGGCTAAAACCACTTCGGGGATAATCCAAGTACCTGTAATTTGTCTTTCTTCTTCATTATGTTGGCAAAGTGAAATTCTATGTTCATCTGCACATTTTTTACAAAGTGCAAAATACAATTTTAAGTTGGTTTTAAAAGGTAATACGGGTAAAAACAAATTAGACGGTTCCACAACAGAATACATAATGAAGCCGTGCATCGACAAAATTTCCGATAATAAAGGCATGTGATCATTTCGAAATATTTGTGGGTGTCCAATAGGATAGGGTGAATATTTGTTAATATACGGGTACAAACTAGTAAAGTCCAAATAACGAATTATTTCTGCTTCTTTCACTTTGTGATATAATTTGAATACCTCAGTACGACCTCCAAAAACAGCACTACGTGGATTAAGCGATAGAGTGATGTTTGCGACAAGATTGTTCAATCTTTCATTTATTAGAGGATTTGTTTTTAGACATTGTTTGAACTCACATTCCCAAATGTAGATCAGATTATAACCGTGATGTCTGATTGTTTTAATTCTTTTTAGAGTGGCCTCATACCTCTGGCTGATAGTCTCTAGCTTTTGATATGGGCTATTTGTAAGTTCTTGGACTTTAAAGCAGTCGTTACAACCATGATAAAAGCAACCAAAAAACTCATAAACTGTGTTGGTTTCTGAATTAAAACCATCTACCCGCAATCCACACCTTTCCAACTTTACCTCGCCTTTGTTGTTTGCAGAGACAATCTGGTAAATAGTTTTCGTGCTTTCCCAAGCAAGCCATTTGGCTGCAATCAGCGAATGATTTTTGGAATTTAAATAACCATTCTTAGGCATTATACCTAAAACATTATTATTTAAATAGTTTTTTTCGGAAAACTAGCATACAGGCTGACGCTATAGTTAAAGACTCCACAAAAGGGTTTATTTCCGTTATGTCAAGAAATTCCCACATAAAGCGTGTACATCCCAAACGTAAAATGTTAACGTCATTTATACAATATTTTAATATTTCTTCTTTGTTATTGAAAACCCCTTTGGAAGCGGCGTTATACCAATTTAGAAACGCCTCCCTTTCTTTTATCTTCATAGTTGTAAAACCATATAATTCAGGAGGGGGGTAGACACCGATGTAATCAACATTTTCTGTTGTGTTAAAATAATAAGGATAATACCCTTTCACTTGACCCTTAATATCAAAGACTTCAGGAAACTTAGAGAGAGGTAGCGCCAAAAAATTTAGCGAATCAATAAAAACCAAATTTCCGCATGTTAACTTCATTATTTTCATGCCGTTCATTATAGGCTCTATTTTTAAATTTCTAGCCAGAAATTCAGAAATTAGAAAATGACCATCATACCCTTGCAAATTATGTGCTATACAGACACATTGGCTATTGAAGGGCGAGGTGTTAAACAATAATCCAAAAACTTTTTTACAACGTTCGTTTTACCGTCGTATTGAAATATGTATTGTCTGTCACCACAAACGTTACATTTTTCCTTTATGTCCGACTGGTCATAACAATTGTAGCAGATCTGTTGTGCAACAATTAAATTTACAATGTGCAGGAAAGCAGTATGGCTACTCTCGTATAAAGCATTTTGAGTGCTTTCGCAATCAAAGAAAATTAATAAATATTTTTTATCTTTCCTTCCGATGTACCGCTTAATGTAACAAAGATGTTCAGGCGGTACAATTTTTGAGCAAATTTGGCAAAAATACTCATTGCAGACATGGTCGCCTAATTCCCTTTTAGTAAGGTTCAGAAATTTGGAGCAGCGCTTGCAAATTTTAAGACTGTCACATACACTTTTATTTTTAATCTTATTTTGAAGATGATTGGTGAAATAAACCTCGCCTCTAAATATGCGATCGCAATTTTCGCACACTCGGGGCTTTTCAACAAACTTACATGGCGAAAATGCGTCACAGTAAGGACATTTTACTTTGCATTTGTGTAATTTCACGTCTGATAATTTATCACAAAAAGGACAGGCATATTTCTTGTTAAAAAAACCAGTCAAGGATTTAATAACATAAAAGTGTTTTAGTGCTTTGGAATAATATAGACAAATTTTTTTTCAAAACCGCGTTCATTTGGCAGTTTGAATAAAATTGAGTTTGGGTTTTTCAAATCGTCAAACACAATGATTTGATAATTAGTTAAAAAGTTTTGGAATTTATAGATGTTTATTAAAATGCACCCCTTTTCACCAACCGTGACCATTGAATCTTTACACAGCTGTTTTGCTAACTTATCCAATGTACGAATAACAGAAAGACTTCTTTGTTTATTGAAGTTTTCCGAAAGCATTTCAACAGCATAGCATATATATACTACGTGGGAGACAGTTCACGTCATTTTCCATCCCCACGTCTATCACGCTCGTTTTTCTAGGTAAAGCCAGGCTCTCCTCTACAAATTTAGGGTTTATTTTACCCCCCGCGAAAGGGAATTTGATTATGTCTGCATTTAATTGCATGACATCGTCAGAAAGAAAAATTGTGTTGAATTGGTTCACATTGGAAATTAATCCAATAATATATTCCCCGGATAAATGCGCAATAGGCTTAAAACTAGACCATATGGGTACGTGGGGCGAATTAGGTAGCGCAATCGAAAAACCAATTTTACTACCTTCCACAGAATTTGACAGCACTTCTTTAAGCACATTATCAAACACATGTTTTAATGCATCGAGAGGGTTTTGACTGGTGTTACCAAAATCTTGTAGCTGAAAGACAAGCTTAACACCCTCCGTATGAAATTTTTTGTAAAACGATGTTTGCTTTGATAGCAATTTGAAGCCTTTGTTTAGACCACTACCGCACTGAATTATTTGAACTGTATCACGTTTTTCTTGTAAAGGTATATTTTCAACAATTTCACAAGCAACAGCATTCTGTTTAGTGGGCTCCTCAGAATTGAGAAAGTTAATGGCGTTTTTAAGCACACTATTTACTAGAGGCACATTATTTAAAATTGAGTGTTTTGTTATCAATGACAACAAAGAAAACTTTTCGCGATCCGAAAATACAACGTTATTTTTTTTTTACTGTTTCTATACATACATTTAACGCAGACAAAAAAATGTCTGAATTTAAGTTTAGCGCACTTTTTAAATGAATAATAATTTCTTCAAAACTCATTTTTATAATTAAGTTTTACTTTAATTTCTTAGATTTACATACAACTATTCTTTTACTGATGTACCACTCCCAAAAATCTACGGTGTCAGCCTCTTCCTCAAGCACGAAATCCCTTTCTTCTTTAGGTGGTGTAGGAAGGGTCGGCACTTCTGCCACTATTTCACCAGTAGTTAATGGGCGCTGGTCTTCACAATCCATGAATCTTTTAAGAAAAACACAAATTGTATGAGATTATATTGAGAAATAAAAAAGGTGCAATAATCAATCAGCTGCAAAAAAAGTATAAAATAAGGTAATGCGTTTTCAGTTAGTCCCTGAATACCTAATAGAGGTGTGTTGTGTGTTTTCAAAGCCAGAAAATAGTATATAAAGTCCAGGCTTTTCTTCAGGAACTTCAGAAGGTTTTGAAAAGCTGTTACGATCTATCGCTATTCTTCAAGATAAGAAAGGGGAACAATGGTAAGTAATCCTACATTAAATATTTAATGGTTTTATTTTATAATTTTTACTCTACAGAGCGCCTTTGAACTACTGACAAATGCTGCTGAAGCTGCCCAGGACACTTTACTTCAGACAGCGTCACTGGAAATTGGAAAGGAGTACGACATCAAATATTTTCGTCTTGTCAAGACAAAATATGGTTTACGGCTCACGGTGCATTTCGCGGACAACACCTACATTTTTCTCCCTCCTAGATTTACGGAGAAAATAAAGACTCAACGGCAGTTGGAAGAATTAAACCCGCCGGCTGTGCATTCTCTCATTTTTGAAGGACAGGATGAGTCAAGAGGCGGGTTTCTTAAATTTAAATTTTTAAAAAAATAAATTGTACCCTATTTCTTTTAAAAACATATGTAAAGCCCGCAATAAAAATATCTCAGCCGAATTCGCCTTTTATTTCAATAACCCTGTTCCCTGTCTTCAACTTCACCGGCACAGTCTTCTTCATTTTCAAGATCAATTCGTATGCAACTGCATGTAGGCATCGCACGTGTTCTTCAAGTTCACCGGCACAGCCTTCTTCATTTTCAACATCAATTCTTATGCAACTGCATCTAGGCATCGCACGTGCTCTCCAAAAAGCACATCCAAAGCAAAACAAACCCATCTTCTGACCGCTCTGTACACAGCGACTCTTTATTTTTACCTGGTTATTGTCCCGTCTCTTCTGAACACTCCGGACTGCAGGTTTCTCTTTTTTCCTTTTTGGCATCTTCTTGCCGCTGCACTTCTTCCGATCACTGTGTCCACTCCATTTGTTTAATTCTGCACTAGGCCCCGCGCTTGTTGCATCTTCTTTACTTTTCACATCCACAGATCATAACCGAGCTACGCTACCCAACTCTTTCACCCCCGACCGCAAGTTATTTTAAGCATGGTAAAATAACTAGCTCTCCCCTTTCAACCAACCGCCCCAACAACAAAATCCTTGTTTTTTTCTTTACACCTCCAAACAAACGCGACCAGGACGTGTCTATCTAGCTCCCTCCTAAACCGATACTTACGGCCGGTGGGTACACGGCGTGCACAAAAACGCCACGGTGGGGTACCTCTCATATTGTCCCTACCGCGCCTAATGCCGTTTGTATGGAGAGGTGGGTTCCTTACTACTAACGTGCTTCTTTTTCTCATCCTTGGTAAGCCTTGTTGGTGCAACGGAAAATTTTCTTTTACTCTTGTTGAGAACGTAGACATATATGCTTATATTATTTTGTTTTTCAACCTTTCCTATGTCTGGGATGCTTACAGGAAAGGTGATTCCTTCTAAGTTTAAAACAGTAGAGTAGTGAGGGTACTTTGTAACACGGTGTGGACGTGTTTGAGCAGGGTACAATGCAGACACCACTGCCCACGCAAAGCACGCTTCATCATTATTTTGAACGTTGATGCAAGCTACTTTGCGTTTAATCTGTTGCGGCAGCTCAATGTAAGATGAGCCCAACAGAGGTGTATATTTGTTAATGTTAATTGTAATATATACCACCTCCGTCAAGGTTCAACCAGAATCACGCTCCTGAAATTCATCCAAATCCGATAGTATGGTATTCATAATTTCAATTTAATTCACCATTCAGTGAGATTTGTATCTCTTGAAATTATTTTATTTTTTGTGTTTAAATATTTACACTCTTCGATTACTTCCTTCTTTGAAAATTTGGCAAACTTGCCGCAAAATATGGTGTTTACTTTAAGAAAAGGTTTCTTTTTTAAAATATTGACAATACGGTGGACAAAGAGCGGACCACAATCCTCCAAAAAATCGATAGGATCTTTATGTTTCAAGTTTGTTATACATGAAGTTCTAATTCTTCCACCAAAAACAGATTTCATGTCCTCCCATTTTATTCTCTTTGTTGTCCATTCTTTTCTGTTTGGACGTGCTGGTTTATAACCTCCTCCTTCTAATAAAGCAGCTTTTAATTTTGTTCTACATCCCATCATTTTACTAATAACGCTCAATAAATTGTTAATGATGCCAACATGTTTAGCACTTTTCAAAGCGTTGTTTAAAGATCGCAAATTTTTCGAACACTCTTTGATGCACTTTTTCACATCTTCATTGTTTTCATCGTTAGGTCATTTTAATATATCTTCCATACTTTTTAAATCCTGCATAAAATATGACATTTTACTTTATAAGAGTTACTTATTACCGTACACGTCTTGCCTTTATGAATGCAATGTAAAAAATGAACCTGCCTATTTATTGTCCTACTTATATACCTTTCAAAATTAAAATCTTTAGTAGATTTTGCGTTTGATATGAGAAAATTATATTTTCTACTCCTGCATTTTTTGTTAATTGGGCTAATAGGTTAAATTTATAAATTAATTATGCTAATTATAATACTTTACTTCGATTCAAAGACGATCTAAAAGGTTTATATCAGGAGCACATAGTTTGCAGCACCTCGATCGAGTACTAATTGCTCTGAATGCAACGTGCGTGCGCTACGAAGTAATAAAGCTTCTGCCACATAAACCAGCAAAACAAGTTTGTCTTACTGTCTGCACAAAAGTTTTACTCGAGTGCCATTTGTTTGGATCTGCAAAGATCGCGATTCCATTAATGGGTTCTGATTGCTTGTGATGGCGTCCGATCGCCTGATAGCCGGTTTTAGCCTTTAGATGGTTTGTCAGTGAAGAATAATTTATAATTTGCGCATAATAAAAACTTTTGATTTTGATAATTATACAAACAGCTATCTATTATATATTGCACAACATAATGCAACAAATAATATTATTACGTTTATGAACGCACACACGCATACACACACCCTCCCTTTCGCACACATTATCTGTCTCTTTCTCTCTCCCACGTGGCATCGCAATCAGAAATCCAAGATGGCGAAAAGGTGCGAGATTTTGCCCCGTGTATTTTAAAGGGGGAAAGTGGTCTCGAACGTCCATAGCTTATCTACTCACTGAATTAAAAGTATGGAAATATACAGCGATGAAAATGTAATTAAGCCCACCTTAAATTTATCTCAATAAACATAATTATTTGAATAGTAATTTACAATTCTAATTAAATTTGATGCTCCCTAAGCACGTTTATCGCAAACTGAACTAAAGTTGGTGACCGTTGTGAGTTAATTATTATGAAGAGAGAGAAGTCAGTCAGAAAGAGAACAGCAGCAAACAACAAAGAATAGATTATAGTTATAAGTTCTTTAAGCTGCGGACGCTATAAGAAAACGCAGTGTTCTTTTTTTTATTTATTGCTTTTGGATCAAGTGTAAAAAAAGCGTACAGGAAAGAGGCTTCTGCCAAAGTGGATCATTCCGCTTCTGCGTAATTATTTTGTATTCTGCTGTGTTCGGATGTGCAACAGTGAGAATTCCCATATTTTAATACGATTTCCGCAAATAAGCTTATTATTCTCCCAACTTTTATTAAATTATTGAATTTATTTTTATTTTTATTATAGTACTATATACTATATATATATTATTTTTATTATACTAAATATTGAACTTATTTTGATTTTTACTAAACTTTTTTAATTCACCTTAAACTAGAATTGTTTTTTGAATTGGTTTGATTTAATTTTTTTTGTACAAATGAGTCAACCTTGACTTTATTCAATGGATGAAGACATGTCACTTGCATGACAATTTATTTCAATCCAAAAAAGCGTACTTCTACTCACTTCATTTCCCGAATAATAGTATGAGAATTAAGGAATTAAAAAAGTTGCAATTCCAGCATTAAATATTCTGTGTAGCGCTCCCCGTAATGCAGACTTTCCATACGATTCGAAGGAAGAACTTACACTTGGAGTACTGAAAATAAAAACAATGAATTAAACTTTAATGACCTTCTCAATTTAGAAACCCCGGTAGGAAATTTGAATGATGTGAATGATCGAACTGACATGCACGTTATGTTTAAAAATTGAAAAGTTGTGCTCTCATCACTGAACTAAATATCCGAACATTTTAAAAAAAGCTTAGAATTCTAAAAAATATCATAACTCTTAAAACTAAAAATAGAGTAAACAAAATAAGAACTAAAAATGAATAGAAAACAAGGAAAAATTCAGGGCAAAAAAAAAACACTTATCAGAATTGAATCTGTTAAAATTATAAGTTCGCATACGAAAATATTTTCGAAAATTCTGTTAATAAATGGTATACAAGTTACACAATTTATTCAGTTTTTGAACAACAATTTTTCCCTTATTAGAAGATACAATTTGCATACAAAATTAATAAAAAGCGTAATTCGTATTTAAAAAAAAAAAGACAAAAAAACTTCACAATATCACATTTTAATATGGACAAAAGTATTAGCACATTATAATGGAACATAGTAAATTACGGAAAACACAAAACTTAATATTTAGTCGGCCATCCTTTTTTTCGGAAAGTAGTAGTTTTAATAGAGATTTGTTAGCAATATTATGCTTTCTCATTGGCCTTTCTAATTCTTCCCAAAGGTGTTCAATGGGGTTTAGATCAAGGGATTGCGGAGGAGTCTGTAACATGTGGGGAAAGTTGTAGATGATTCACTGACGGACGATGTACGCGGTATGTTTTAAATCATTGTCCTGCTGAAAAAAATAATTTGCTCTCAATTTGTCTACACATTTTTTTAGATTATTTTTTAAAATTCCTAAGTAAAGTATCTTGTCCATTATGTCCTTAATAAAAATTAACTCTCCCACACCATGACTCCTCCGCCCCCATGCTTAGCTGTACCTTGCAAGTTCTTTTGGTCTAATTCCGTGTTAGGTTTTCGCCACACTAAAACTCTGCCGTCGCTACGAAAAATATTAAATTTGCTTTCGTCAGAAAACCCAACTTTGCAACAAACAAAACAAAAGTGCTATCTTTATGCACAAACTTATATGCGAACTCCACTTTTTTTTTTATTAATTGCACTTGCATGAACGGTTCTTTTCTGAATACTCTTGCCGCTATTTGTGAAACACTTGTTTTTGGGTTTTTCTTAATTTCGCGAACATTCGTTTCTTCCCTTATACTAAATTTCCTCGGACGACCGTTTCGAGCGCGAAATTTTACATTTTCAAATTCCTTAAATCTCTTAAGTTCGGTATTAAATATATATAACGGAACTTCCCCCATTTTTAGTTATGAAATTATGTTTATAGGAACACCCTACAGTCTATTTGAACAATTAAAAGCCAAATGTGACAATACTCCCATAGAAAAATGTGATATTTTGAAGTTCTACGTTCCGTTACGTCCACCAACTTTGGGATTGAAAACCGCTCTGACATCCTCTCCTAGAGATAAGCTCTTCTTTGTAGCCTTCAACTGAACCTCCGCATTTGGTCTTATTATATAGCCTTGGTGTTTTGGTTCTCAGCCTTTCAAATTCCCCGTTCCACCACGATACGGGCTTGGTAATCCTCCTTGATTTCATCGGACAGTTGTTTTTATAGGAGGATCTGATTATGATGTGATATTTTGAAGTTCTGGTTTCAACGACGCTATGGCAATAAATTTAAGAAAAAGGCTTTAAAAGATTGGGTACCCAAATTAAATCATAGCTTATATTTGATAAAATGGCCATTAGGCGAGAGTTAACATATGATAGTAAGTTAGATGAAATGTTGGTTTTGCTAATAAAAATGAATTTGCAAAATACATGTGTTTTTATGGTTCGAGGAATATTCTCAAATTATAAATACTTAATTTCTTATTACGCCACTAATTATATCAGTAGTTTTTCATCAGTTTCTGGAGAAAATGTTTTGAGCAAAAGCTCAATATAAGCTATTGTGAAGATATTGGCTTCAATATAATAAATATTGTGTGCGTCCAAGGCTCTAATAATAGAAATTGTTTAAAGTACCTTTCTTCCTACATAATAATAAACAAATATTTGTCATTTAGGATTTTCTGCACTTAATAAAAAAACATATAGTGTTCATGGCGTAATTTCATGGAAATGTGTAGAATTATTGCAAATGGAGAAAAATAATTCAACAAAAATTGACTTTAAGACATGTAATGCCTAATAGTTAGCAAAACATGAAAGTGTCATACCCTACACAGGTTTTTTAGGAAGTCTAAGGATTAAATTTCAAAGTAAAAAACAAGCTTATTGGGTTAGGGGTTTAATCACTTGTTAATGGAATTTCCTAATCATAATTTTATTTTAACATATAAATTTAACCAAGATCCAAGATAGAAAATTGGTTTTCCTTAATACTCAGTAAAGGAGGATTCAATAAAAACCCATCGTTGTACAAAGTTACCCATATTACAGCAAGAATTTTATCGCATAAATTTCTCGGTTCCTCCACCACAAATTGTAAAAAAAAAAATTATGAATTTTTCTTTATCTTCAATGGAATATTTAATTCATGAAAAGAAATGGTGCAGAAATTACTACTGAAGGTTGTATAAATAACGCGGATTTAAGCGAAAATACCAAGAAAATGAATAGCAAGAAACTCTTCAACTGAATGTACTTGATGAAAATATAACATGTGAAGACCAATCTTTAAAATACTTTGTTGGCTTTTAAATTAAAAAAAAAAATTGCAACACTTCTGAAAATATTATGGCGAAGCAATTTCATTTCAAAAAGATTTGGATACATTTGTATTTTATAAAAATTATTTAAATCAAAACGATTTTGGCAAACTACAATCGCCAATTGTTATTTCTTTCAATTATGTAAATTTTATTTAAACATTTTTAAAACCCAAATTATTCAAACTGGTCAAAAACATATAAAACAAAAAATTGTAAATTTGTACATTTCAGAAATATATAAGAATTGATTCGCTCCTGAAAGCAGTTATTTCGAACACCGGGTTAATATTTTGAATCATGTTATTATTATTTTGCTAAAGTTTTGTATTTGGGAAAGAGCAAAAAGCAAAAACAGCTTGCTGCATCCAAAACTACGAATCATCAATCAATAGTAAAATAATAAAATATTTCTAAAATGAAATTTTTCATCAGATTTTTAGAGAAGGAACAGAGTATTGCATTTTTGTGTATTTTATTTAAACTGCAAAGGATAGTCTGTCATAAAAACATTTTCAAGTTGAATATACAGTGCCCTGATTCTCTATAAGACTTAATAAATATATATATATTCATATTAACAAGATCCATTAAAATACAATGATTACATCAAAACTAAAATCTTAACACTAGAACTATCGGCGCGCAAGTCTGTAATTTTAACAACTTTCTGCACCTTTAATTTAATATGCTTTCAAATTTGAACAAATAATTGTTAATTAAATGAAGGAAGAAATTGAGTACCCGTCAAATTGACTGGTTTTGGTAGTTCTAGTGTTAAAATCTAACTAAATCTGCCTAAAATCACCATTCTCTATCAAATTCATATTTAAAGTAAGTCGGTACAAAACCGATCGGAGAAACCTTCCACTTAGAATTTAGCGACGAGTTTTTTTTCTGTTGTTATCAGTTACTTGATCTGAAGTTATTCGCAATTACTTACGAACTGTTAAATCTACTGTTAGTTACTATAACTCATTCTGACTGAAATACAGATTCATCGCAACCCAATAGATGCAAGTGCATCTACCAAATAAAATTTGGAATTTTTTAATTGCACCAATAATTTTTAATTCAAATTCTTGTAACCTAAATAAATTTAAACGTACGTAAAAAGAAACCAAATTTGTTGTTTAAAAAATAATTTATCTGCCTAAAATGCTAACTTTTTCATTAATAAATAAATGTGCTGGTCAACTTCAAAACCATGCAAGTTATTAGCATCACCTTGTAAACGCATAAGCAAACCACCAAAGGAAACATATGCAGAAAGCCGACTCGAGGCTTCATTTAAAGCCTCATCGCCTTCTATTCTGTATATTTTTCCATACATGACATATTCAAAGCTATCTGCCCTGGAACCCTCGGTCTCCATGGGGTTAAATTCGCCACTATCTGGGCAGCCATCCTCCCGCAATGTCGTCGCCAAAACAAGTCTAAATTTGTCCCCCAATTCCATTGGATATAACCATGAATTTATATCAAGTATCAGATCCATTTTAAATGATTCAGATTCGCAATGTAATCTGCTTACTCGATCAAACTTTTTCCCTTCTGGATCCATATCCTTCACATTGAATATGTCCTCAAAAAGCACACCAGCCATATTTTCAAAATGTTGGGAATCTAAAACAAGAACAAAAAATACATCGCATACCATAGTATATAAAACAATTCATATCTAATTATCAACCGATTTCAATATATTTATATATATAATATATTTCTTTGTGCAAGAATCAAATCACATTACCTTTCAGTAAACCGGCGAGCGCAAAACGAAATAAATACCAATTCAACCACTGACATATCGGTACAAACGAATTATGGAGTTTCCCCGTATTGACACAATTCGTCTGTTGGTTGCAATGATGTTTATTAATACATTGAATCGCTCCCACAGCGCATACACAATGGACCGCTCATGTACTCGATTTCCTATAGAAGCGGACGGTGCGTTTTTATTCCCTCTTTTTCGTTCTCAGGCAGTGACAGCTTGTGAAATGACGATGAAAATTACAATTCGATGACTTTCCCTAAGGCGCACTCCACTTTAGACTTTTCACAGCACAGTAACAATTTTGATTGCGGAGAAACCTGAAAAATAACAATAAATAATTAAATTTAAACAAAAATTTTCTTACTTGCTGTCATCTAGCACGTTATTTTTAAAAAATGGCACACAGCACAAATGCGTGCTTTTTCCGGACGAAACGATTTTTTTAATGAAAAAAGGAATTAAAATTAAAAGTTGAATATTTCGGAAACTATAGGCGACCGACAAAAAATCCTTTGAGATTTGATCTCCAGAGAATTGTCAGAGCATATCTTGAAAGACAATTCAGCCAGCTGACATATTTTTGACATTGTAGAATGTTAATGTTACGGCATTTCACGAGCTGTTATTGCCTAAGAGCGAAAAGGAGGGTTCAAAAATCACACCGTCCGCTTCCATAGGAAATCGAGTACATGAGCGATACATTGTATATGTACGTCTGTGGCTAAAACCCACAACATGCAAACATAGATGGCCCGCTCAATCTATAGCCTCATGGACCTGTCTGAGATAGACGAGAGAAGATATATCTGATCACTGCTATGCTGTCTATTTTTTTCGCATTGCAAGAATAGGGAAAATTAGGTTAGGATCAGGAAATGAGACCAGCCTCCGAGATTAATTTTTGTTTCCATTTTGGTGTGATCAACATTTTTTCTGAATAATCATAATATTTGCTCGTTAGATGCTCTAGATAAGTGGCACGATATAACACTCTCTCAGGTTTGCCAAGATCTTTCTGCAGCTCAACATAGCTTTGGTAGTTAACGCCCGTTAAATTGAGACAAAGGATGTGCTATCGAATGCTTCTTCTATACCCAAAAAGATACATAGGGATAATTCCTTCCTTTTTAATGCCTCTTCTATAAATCCTTACAAATTGTGCAGGGAGGATATACTAGACTTTGCCCCTGGTACGCATGTTGATGAGAATGTAGCGGTGCTTTGGAGGTGCAGTGCTACGAATGCGTAAGCCTAGAAGCTTTTCCGTCTCCTTTAGCAGGACAACGGTTATAAGTACTAATAGGGTGGTTTGCTTTTGACTGTGATGAATTACGTCCACCAACTTTGGGATTGAAAACCGCTCTGACATCCTCTCCAAGAGATAAGCTCTTCTTTGTAGCCTTCAACTGAACCTCCGCATTTGGTCTTATTATATAGCCTTGGTGTTTTGGTTCCTTTCAAATTCCCTGTTCCACCACGATATGGCCTTGGTAATCCTCCTTGATTTCATCTGACAGTTGTTTTTATAGGAGGATCTGATTATTCAGGTTTATTGGTAGGTGAAAAAATCTAGGTCACCTTTATATAAAATGGGCGAGCTCGAAAGCTCATTCTCTCATCCTCTTTGGCCTGCTCTTCGTTTTGAGGCAGTCCGTCATATGAGGAATATCTTCCCTACATGTACCACTGACCTCTATATCGAAACTTATTTGACGGTGGTTCGATAATGAGACTACTTTGGAAACATGCCAGTTTGCTATGAGATCTTCTGCTGCGTATAGCATTTGCTAAGGTTGGTTCCGTATTTCGTTAGCTATATCTAGGTTGTTAAATACTAGGAAGTCCATCATCATAACCATAAACCCATGATTCGTCACCCTCTGGAGCAGATTTGGGTCGTCGCGGACAGAGTCCAACAGCTCTTTAGCAATGTTAATCCGATGCTGTTTTTGGTCGAAATTGAACAATTTTAGCTCGAATTTCGCGACGACCCGTCTCATGCTCAAATCATTGGTAAGAATCGAATGGCATGAGCCATGATGATATGTTTAGGTCCTCAGCAACTTCTCTACCGGTGATTCGACGATTGGCCAATACTACTCATTTTCTTCACTTCTTTGACGTTCTCCTCCGTTGTTGACGTGCTAGGGCGTCCGGCACGCTCTTCGTCAATAACATTTTCTCGGCCCTCTGAGAACATTATGTACCACCGATAAACGTTGCTTTGTTCCAAGGTAGCTTCACCATATGCCTCAGTCAACAATCGAAATGCGTCCGATTCTTTGATTTTTTGGAATAGGCAAAAATCGAAGACGAGCCAAAACACCTCCAAACAAAATAGCTGTCAAAAATTAACTGAACAATAAAAAGCTTGTCAATATAAGTGAGGAACATGAGTAACACATAACGCCACAAAAAAATCCAAAATCGAATATACGGAGCCCGCGGAAATCCAAAATTCGCGATACTTTTTGAACAGACCTTGTATATATCTACATAATCACCAACCTCAGACATTTCTGAGTTTGTAAAATTGGCAGACGCTTGAGACAGGAGATTGAGCGTTCCATTGTATATGTATGTCGGTGGTGCTGCCAAGCAGCGACATAGATCACTGTTGACCATCGGAACAGATTTATTTTTCTTTAAAGTTTCCGAAAAGAATGGAATCAAGCCAATCATTCTGCATTTCCTGGCCCGCCAATCTCCTTTCCCAAGCGTCCACCAATTTGACAACCTACTGCCTGAGATAGACGAGAGAAAATATATAGAAATTTATATAGCGCTGCCTATTTTTATCACTTTACATGGACGGATATTTTTTGAATGCCCAATTGCTGAATGCTAACAAATATATTTGAATTTAAATATTTGTGGAACAAAAATTTATAAAATTGTTGCTTTAAATTCAACGAATCTTAATAAGAATTATTATTAATGCCATAAAAATGCTTTTAAAGCTTTACTCCTGCCAGATTACTAATATTTTCAACAATTTTTAATTGATAAATTTTAAGTAGTGAAAACAATATACATATATATATATTATTAATAAATGTGATTGACTGAACAAATATTGTATTTTAATTAAAGTATTTAAAGTATTTAGTAAAAGAAAGTTTTAAATTTAGGATGGCACAATGACAAATTTGTGTCATTAGCCCACCAAATTTAAAAGCTTCCAGGGATTGTTTATTTACATGACGAATAAAATCTTTAATATTTTAAAGTAAATCGTTTGACGATTGATTTCATTTGTTATTTGTTTTGCAAACTATTTTAAATCGTTTGAATCGGAATTATGAGTGCAGTATTTTGTTACGTGTAAAAGCATACGAAAATCAGTAAGTTTTGTGCCAGGATTCCCTAATGCGCAAGAGACGAAGAAAAAAGTCTAAGTAGACCGGAAATTATCTTAAATTGTTCTGTATTAAAAAAATTTTTAGTAATTTCTCCAGAAAATTGTCAGACAATATCTTTAACGGCAATTTAATGCTCTGAAATATCTCTGACATAATGGACATTAACATGTCATTCCACGAACTGTTATTGCCTGAGAGCGAAAGAGAGAATACAAAATTCGCACCAACCGCTTCTATACGAAATCGTGTTTATGAGCGTTTCATTGACTATGTATACTGTGATACAGGATCAGAGCCTTATTCGCTTTCTTTAAGGGGATTGGATTTGTAACCCTAATCCCTTAAATATACACAAACATATTGATAATTTATTTGGTAGCTCTGAAAAAAACTGTTTTGTTTCGCAAATGTGCTTACAGTTTTTGCCTTCAGAATTTTATCCTATAAAAAAAACAAAATTAAAAAAATAAAAAAAGGATAAAATTTACTCCGGTCTGTCTTTTTCTCTAAATTTTTTATCATTGCTTCCAACTTCACTTTGGTCTGAGAATTGTATTGTTAAATGGTGGCAGAGATTGCATTTGACCCGAAAATTGTTTTGTCATTAAGTAAAATAAACCTAAATACAGTTTCTATACTATATTATGCCGAATCAAGTTGAAGGAGTGATTGAAGTCTGGCAGAAAATTATAGCAATTTTGGCTGAAAGGACCATAGCATTCCAGAAAATAATAATATATAATCGTAGAAGATGTTGGGTTCGGATCCGGAGACGGCAAACTCGTTTACGGATGCAGTATATAAACAGACTTATCGATATACAGAATAAATTTCTTCTACAAATTCCAAGGCCTGTAAAAAAGCGAATTTGGCGAGAAGCTCGTAATACCGGATTTTGGGATGATAGCGTCATTAAGGGTTTTTCCAAGGAACAATGGCTGGAAACTTTTCGCGTAAGCCGAGAGACATTTAATTCGATTTGCAATAAAATCAAAGATGAATTGAACCCGAAGTGTTCCTCCTTTAGAAACCCCATACCATTAGAAAAGCGAGTCGCAATGTCTCTATTTAAATTAGCTTCTGGAGCAGAGTACAGAGTAGTCTCCACAATGTTTGGCGTAGCTAGGAGCACAGTTTGCAAATTTGTAAGAATGTTTTGTGAAGCTATTGTGCGCAAATTAAGCAATGATTTGATAACGTCACCAACAATGGAAGAAGTTTCAGAGATAGCCGAAGAGTATGAATCACTAAGCAACTTACCCCTAGTCACAGGCAGCATTGGCATAACGCATATCCCAATTAATCCTCCATCCGATGGTTTAAACACTTTTATTAATGCTAGTGGCTGGCCTTCAATTGTTCTGCAAGGAATGGTGGATTATAAATACATGTAAGAATAAATAGTAACAAAGCAAAACCTATGGACGGTAGATTTGCATTTATACATTACTCAGTTTTTATTCTACTTTTTTGCATTTACCAATAAATATGCGACCTAAACTACAGCCTACAGGGAAAAATTATAGGAAAATCTCGACCATTAATAACGTTATTTAAAAAAAAAAGCAAAAAAGTGCTACATAGTTTGGTTTTTAATATTAAGAAAAAATATTTTAACTAAAATGAATAATTTAAAATTTTTGAGCTGACTAGTTTTACTATGTGGGGATAAGTTACGAGTATGTATTTTTAAAAAATAATCATCAAAGAATGAAAAGTACGAAAAATGTAGCTGTGTATAGCATATATTTTAAAATTTATGGAATTAGCATGCCTCGGACAATTGGTCCATTTAGCTGTTTTCTAAAGTCATGTGAACAAGCATTTCCAGGTCAGTTTTACGACTCGTTCAATTGCTGAAGATCTACATCGTCGCTTTTTGACAAATTTATTAATTTGACTTTATTCTCTTGGTGCTAATTATGAGAATCGTAAAAAGTTTTAAAGTTTAAAGATAAAGTGCCGTTTAGAATGCTTTATATTATTGCGAACATCGTTAATTGTTAGTCAGAAACTCCCCAAAGCAAGCCAGATCCTTTGTTATCTAAATCCGTAAATCTGCTTCAGCGTTTGTAGTTTCTTAAAAGTTTATAATTCAGCCAAATCGACCGTGTAGGAAAAAGTACAACCTAATTTTTGTGTAATACTAACTTTAATAAATTTTTGAGTTTTGCTTCAATCCTACATCAATCACACGATCAAGCACAACGCTTAGAATAGGCTGGTTTAAAAATCGAACATGGTGCCTCCAAGAAGAAAAAGGCGACATAATTTTTATAGCATGGAACTCCAACATATTTAACTTTACCACTCAATATATATATAAAAAATAAAACTAGAGACGATGTGATTTGCTTTAACTATAATAAACTTATGCAACATCTTAAGCTTTTATAAAACTTATATTGTGATTTGTTATTAAAGTGAATGAGAGATTTGGAAGATAATGCTTGTCTTGTGTTAAGGCGGTATTCCCCATTTCTGTGAAAAATACCGATTTGTTTTTAATTCGAAAAATTCACTGATATTATTACACCTCCACAGTAAGGGCGCTATTATTCAGTGAACTAGTATTATTAAAATATATGCGGAAAGAATTTTATTCACTTTTTGCTTTTTTAATTTATCCAGCTACAAAAAATCTAAATTTTCGAATATTAATATGTTCACCCAATAGAAAATTAAATTCTGTACAAAATGAGCTAGCAATTATTAAATTTGGTTATGTTATGAGTTTTCATGTTATTCGAAAAACATTGTTTTGAAAAGAATGCATTTAAAGTTTTATCAGCACGATATGAGAAAGCATTAACTTTAAATAGTTCTAAAAACAAACGAATAGGAATATCTTGATGAAATCTAAATATATTTTTAAAATTTGTTTGGTGAAAATAAAAGTTATATTTATGGCATGTAATACCTTTTCTAATACACTTATTTTTTAATGTAATCATTCACAGATTTCGAAAAATCGATATAAATTCGAGGGATCCATCATTGTTCACGGAAAGCCGGGAAGACTTGCCTAAGGTAAATTGGAATACATAATTTTCTACTATTTGCTAAAGACTACTCATTTTAGATGCAGAGGACTATAGAAAATGAGAAAATTTTTTGCTACGTCGTGGGAACATCAATTTATCCACTTCAGAACTGGCTAATCAAAAAGTACTCAGATCCAATCAGAGAGGAAGAAATTTATTTTAATAAATCTATACGGAGGGTTAATGATGTGATCGATGAGGCATTCCGTAGGCTATTTTCTCGCTGGAAAGTTTTGAGTAAAAAGGTAGATATTGAATACAGAAATATGGCAGTTGTAATATCTGCTTGTTGTGTTTTACACAACATCATCGAAATTAATAATGATGGTTATAATGAAAACTGGGCTATAGAGTTAAACCCTCGATATGAGGATTTACAGCCAAAAGTTGAGGGTGTTTTAAGAATGCCGGACTCCAGTGAAGGAAAAAAATTTCGTAATTTTTTAACCACATATTTATCTCAAAATATCTTATAATGCATATTTCAAAATGTTTATTTTAATAAAAATACATTGACAAAGTTCAGCAATTGTTAATCTATGCAGTGCATTGGACGGAATCTTTAGGACGTTACCAACATCCAGCAGTCTCTCTTACGAAGATCTATACAATATAATGGGTCCTATTCTAAAAATTTCAGTGACATGACAGCGAGGAGCTTCTGATAACACATTTTTAAAAATATGACCGTAAGAATTAATGAAATCAGGAAAATGTTAAAATGAACGTTCATCCTTCTGAGCAAACTATGATATTTGCGTGTACACTTTTTTTATGCTAGCTATTCATATTCATGGGGATCACTGTAATTATAGGAAACATTTTGTCGGGAGGTAGCGAGGGAGGTGAACAGTAGAGCTCGCTCGTGTCAAAACATAATGGAATCGATGGTACGATCGAACAAATTAAGTAAACCTTACTTTGATGTATTAAAGGAGATTTATCAATTTGTTGAGACCACTGTATTATTCTTAAACTCTATTTATAAAATCATGTAAATCTGAAAACTGTTTTGAATCTGAGTCTCGGGAGGTTATTACATTACGAGTATTTTAATTTCCACAGGATTTCAACTCGTTGACCATGTCATAAACAAGGAAATCAAACTCTGAAAGAGTTCATCGGCTATCTCTACCATATGATCTTTTTTACAAAATCGGCTCATAAAATTGTTAATTAATTGAATTTAATGTGAAACTAAATAGGTGACTTCTAAGAAAAATCTAAAAAAGAAAACAAATGTGTTTCAGCGGAGATATTTTGGATTTTGGGTCTATTGTTGTTAATTGCTTCTATTGCCGAACCTTTGCAAGTATCAAATCAAATCTTAACTAAACGTTTTTATGATTACCATAGTAATAGATATCAGCATAAAATGAAAACGCCTACTTAGTGCATCTGCACTGTTGCAACGATGATCTAAAAAGCAAAAGCAGTACATGACATTAGTAAAGTAGTCCCGCTTTATGTCATGTTCTTTGATAGTATGATTAACGTAGTGTGCTAGCCGGATGTCTTTTGCTGATGTTCGGCATCCTTCATAATGATCAGCTGGGATATCGGTTCTGAAGTACAAAGAACTTAGGCAGTCCCTAATTATGGTTTGTTGCGCTGAAAATTAAAAGTAGATGAGAAAATTCATTGTATTAAGAGCTTACATACCTCCCTTCTGTTCTATAACTTTCACGCAGATATCGTCATTATCCGGGCACTGTTCTCCAAGATATCCTTGCCCACGCCAATTGAATTGCTCGCCGCACCCAGGAGTTGCTGAGGTACACCTGTAGCACCATATCGCTGAGCCTAAAAACATATTATTTAAAATCAATTTTTATAATTATAAAGCTGAACAAACCGAATTTAAAACTGGGAATGACTAAAAATAAAATAACAACACTATGCATAGTATTTCGATTTACTCCTCTTGACATATGAACAACGCCCAACCACTGACCACAGCCAAACATATAAAATGGACCGCTCATGTACACGATTTATTATAAAAGAGGACGGTGTGATTTTTGTTCTTTTTCGCTCTCAGGCAGTGACATCTCGTAAAATGACGTCAAATTAACGTTCTTTAATGTCAGAGATATTTTAGAGCCGCTGAATTACCGTTACAGGAATTCTCTGTAGAACTATTAAAAGACGAAACATTTCTTTAATACGGGTCAATTTATGATAATTTCCGCATGTGGCACAGCCTGTTTATTTATTAATTAATTAATGGATTTATCAAACTTAGGACTTTTGATAAAGATGTGGATTTTGGATGAATACAAAAATCAAGGAGACTACAGGGCTCAGTGTAATAAACGCAGGCTAATTCGAAGTATTAATCCCCATCTAGCACTTCCGCAGGACGTGCTATTTTCGCAATATTCTTTAGATTTTACAGGTGAAATTCTACATAAAATAGGGTCTGTTTGCGAATTACCTTCTGATTCCAAGTTAAAGTTTATAAATTCTGCCAGAAATCAGTTTAAAGTAATTAATTTTCGACGATTAAATATGAATAGTATATTCTACAAAAACATTAATTTTTTTTAATTTTCTGTTTTTTATGTGGATATTTCCATAAATAAAATCTCATTATATAGGGTATATTGCGCGGTTTTTTAAAAGAATAAATAAAATATAGATGGCGCACTGAATTCGTCTGAATATTTTGCCATTTAAGAAGTGTGATGTATAGAATTATTTTATTTATATCAGCGTTTTGTGAAAAGTGTTTTTAGAAAATTACGTGTAACATAATCGTCCATCTGAAAGCACTATTGGTCGAATTATTCAAAAATTTCAAGAGGCCGGTTCGGTGGAAGATCAAAAACGTAAAAAACACAGTTATAGCGGTCGTTGGTGTAATTGGACCTTACTTCTTCGTAAATGCTGCTGGTGAAGCTGTAACTGTCAGTGGTGATTGATATCGTCGGATGATAATCGAATTTTTGTGGCCTGAATTAATGAATATTGATCTAGAGGATATTTGATTTCAACAGGATGGGTCTACATCTCACTTTGCACAAGAAACAATTAATTTATTGTGAGAAACATTTCTGTGTAATCTCAAGAAACGGTGATATTAATTGGCCACAAAGATAATGTGATTTGACACCGACTATTTTCTTTGGGGTTATGTGAAAAGTCAATTTTATAAAAACAATCCACAATCGATTCCTGCTTTGAAAAATGAAATTATTTGTGTCATTGGTGAGATAGAGCCTCAATTATGTCAAAATGTCATTGAAAATTTTAACAAAAGAATGGACGTCTGTGGAGCTCCAAGAGGAGGCCATTTGGCAGATATTATTTTTCGCATATAAATGTCATAACTAATACTTCAATTACCAATAAAAAGGTTTTGAAAATGAATGCAAATTATGTATTTTATTTATTCTCTAAAAAAAACCGCGCAATTTGAAACACCCTATATTTTGTAGAATTAAGAAGATACTATATGACATAATATAAAATAAAATATTTACCCAATTTGTTTAATTTTATTCCTGCTAGTTGACGAAATGACGATGTATTGCTGTTATTAACGGTTTTGAATATTTAAGGTAAAAGGAAGCATGGTGTATTGATCTGAAAAATAATTATGAGTGATATTGGTTGGGATTCACTCACTGGAAGGAATTCAAAAAGGAAAAAACTGTCAATATATATATAAAATAAAAAAAATATATTTGCATACCTTGGGACGGTAAAGCATATCAATATCTTTTATGTTCAACCCCAAAGTATTGCACCAATTTTTTCTATAGATCTTTTTTTTGGGGAAATTCTTAATATAAATAAATATGTTTAATTGCATAAAGTTAGAAAATTAATGAATAACTTACTAAACAAGAGTCCTGAGTTCGTCGTTTCTTACACATTAAGGTACCCGGCATGATACATTCCAGTCCAGTCCATTTCTTCCTTTATGTCCTTTATTTAACTCTATAATAAAAACAATTTAAAACTGTATGTAGAAACTTATCGATTTTCGCATGCTTTTACACGTAACAAAAACTACACACGAAATACCTAATCAAACATATTAAAATATATTTGCAAAGCAAATCACAAATTAAAGTAAACGCCAGATAAATCGCTATACAATTCGTTTTAAAATATGAAAGATTTTGTTCTTCACTTTCAGCGAAATGAATAAACAATTCCTAGAAGCTTTTAAATTTGGCGGCTAATTACACAAATTTGGCGCTGTGCAATCTTAGATTTAAAAGTTTGCTCGAATTTTTTTTAAATAAGACACAATAATTGTTGAATCAATCACATTTATTAATAATATGTAAGTGCATACATATTACAAAGTTTTTATGACTTAAAATTTATTAATTACAAATTCTTGAAAATATTGGCAATCCAGCAGGGATAAAGCTTTAAAAGCATTTTGAATGCATTAATAATAATTTTTGTTAACATTCATTTAATTTAAAGCAAATATTTTATAAATGTTGTCCCAGAAATATTTAAATTCAAATATTTTGTCAGCGTTCAGCAATTCCGCATTCAAAAAATATGCGAAGTTGACCCATCCATGCAAAGCGATAAAAATAGGCAGTGCTATATAAATTTGTATATATCTTCTTTCATTTATCTCATGCAGTAGGTTGTCAAATTGGCGGTCACTTGAGACAGCAGATTGAGCGGCCCATTGTAAATGTATGTCTATGCCATTGACGTATAATATAGGCCACAATATATAACTTACGTATGTTTGTTGAGTAACACTTACAAACTCCGTGGCGTCATCAATTGCACCAAAAACTTCTCAAAACATTCGATGCGAGTTTTGCCAAAAAACTCGAGGCGTCTCGTGGCAAAACTGGTTTCTAAATCGGTGTTTCATGACTATTTGACAGCACCCTTGGCGCTTCGAGGCGCACTGACTTACCCCGGAAACAATCATGCATTTCAATTCGCCATGACACTTTGCCCGGAAAGTAATTGGAAGAGCTCCGTAAAACTTTTATTTTCCTCCTTTAATTTAAGAGCGATTGAGAAGCCAATTGGATAAATCCAATTAGAACCGGTAGGAAAGAAGATTTACTGCCCAGAAAGGAGATTTTCAAAAGGGCTCCACGTCACCACTGCTTGAAGAAGAGTTTGCTTGCTTGCTCATCGCTGTCCCATTTCCGGCCTCTTAAAAGTGGAGAAGGAAGATTTTTCAAGATTAGAATTGGAAACTACGGATTTTTTAACTTTTCAGTACGGGTCCTATTAGAACGGTGACAGACTTATAATATTAGATTTGTAGTTTTTATTTTCATTTTACACTCATTCCAAACCCTAATTCCGTGAATTTTCCTCAATAGCGGCGGAAATAATTTCATTTGAGTAGGTGGAATTTGCAACCCCGAAATGGCGTCTGGCTTAGCCAGCGTCAACTCCTTTTCCCTCTTGGATACGGGTACGCCATCTACCAAGAGGATAAGGAAACTGAACCAAAGAACTTTTGAAGCTGTCTCGCTAACAGACCAGTGCTTCCCAAATTTACCTAGAGCCGTCGAGAAAGAGATTAATCTGAATTCCCAGCCTAGGTTTATCGTAATAAAGACTAGACGAAAATAAGCCACTAGGTCTTATAATCAATTTCGCATTCGGATATAGATGGGATTTCTCAACGTTTTTTACAGACGAGTTTCTTTCGCGATGGGTCTTTGCTTTTATTAGTCGATCGCAATTCTGAAAATTACCAAATTAGATGGGATAACCGTTAAACCTGAATTTCATGGCGCCCTAAATTTAGTGGAGGGCACGGTCTACTGTCCCGATTTGAAGTACATGACTCAGGAGGAATTCCTGGAAGGCTTCAATTTCCAGGGGATAACGGAAGTAATCCAAATTACTATGAACGACCCTTCTGTTCTATTAAAAAAGAACGGCTACGGGTCTACTGATTTAAATTTTTGAAGCGTACAGGCCAGGCCCACATGATCCAGCCTCTTGCACAAGAAAATACTGTGTGAACTGTGAGGTGGAAATCCATGATTGCAGCAGCAAGGAATGCCCGGAATTTATAAAACAAAAAGATATCTTGAAAAAAAAACAATCAATAAATTCAAGATGTATGAGGTGAGGAAGGAAGCCAAGTGCTTCACCCTCAATTGCTCCCCAACTAACGGCAAAAACCACTTCAAAAGCCATCACTCTAGGTTTCAAGAAAATTTAAACAAAAACTAGGCCATTCATTTTGAAAATTACCACTCCTCAGAATACAAAACCAAAAAACAACAATCCTAAACCACAAGAAATTATAAATAAAAACCCAGTCACTTTATTCAATAAATAAAATAATCCTGTACAGAAATCTCAAATCCTTCTTTCGATTATTCCTATAGCCTCATCTGGGCTACATCAAGAACCTGCAGATAATAAACAACAAAAAAGAAAAACAAAAACCAACAAATCAAAGAGTATTTCTACTCCATCTACCCCGACATCGAATTTTCATATTATCGCCCAATGGGGAAAAAATCACTTAATTTAACTTTTAATAGATAATAAACAATCAAGACTCGTCTCCTCATTTAAGCAAATCACTCACAATCCTACTATGAAATATTAGAGGACTATATAATAATATTTCATATTTAGATGACTTAATATCTGATATAATCAAAATATAATAGTCCTTCAAGAAACTAACGTCTTGGTATAGGAACAAACGGAACATTTTCGGTGTTTTAATTACTTACCAATTCTGCTAGAGACAACAGGCGTGGAGGAGTGACCGTCCTTGTACACAACTCCTTGCCTGCGGTTGAATTGGACCTCCAGACGAATATTATGGCTTCTGCCGTTTCGGTGGGCACATCCCAGACCATTACGACTGCCTCGGTTTATATTGAAAACAACCAAGATTTTTCTGAGAGGGATTTGCGGAGCTTGGCTAGTGCTCACAGCCTTCTGTGGGTCTCAAGGAGTTGGAATCGAAGGGGGAGGCTGGTGGTGGGCTGGATGGAGAGTGCACCTTTGTGCATTCTCAATTCTGGCGCTCCACTTTTCTCTCAGGCTATGGATCTTTCACGCACATAGATCTGAAAGATTCTGTGAGAATCTGGAAAATTGTGAAAATTTCGGAGAATCTTTCGAGATTGAATCGGCATGCCGGCCTTAATCTCTTAATATTAATAAAGAGGCAGCAAAATTAACAAGAATTATAAGGTCTGCAGCATTCTCTAGCGTTCTATATATATCTTTTCTCCAGATCGCAACCGAATTGGATGAGTGGAGACATTCTGGGAAAAGGCCGGGGAAAAAACCGGGATCGGAAATTTTTCCAGAAGCACCCATCCCAAAGCAATATAATCATCGACGAAGTAAGGGCTTGCAGCAATTGTAGTTAAGTTTAAACCTTCGTGCGGAGCAGTCGCGTTTTTCTTCACCTCCCGCAGTTCTTTGTTTGTTTGTTTTTTACCCAGTGTGTAATCGGCTGGGTGTTTCACCCATCCATCAGCTGTCTGCAGTGACCAACTTTCTTTTCCGCGGTGTCATCACCTGTGTTCTTGTGCTGCCTCGATCACTTCCCATACGCTTTCCACTGTGTCATCACTTTGTTCTTCCCCCTGTTACCTACTACACGATGAACGCCTGTAAGGTATGTAACGGATCTTTCCCTGGCGACTTGACGGAGTGCGATGGGGTTTGTGGGCAATTTTTCCATGTTGCTTGCATAAAGCGCGGCGCCCGTTCAATTCCGTCTTCTGACCTTTCGACTTGCAACGAGTGCTCCGATCTCAAACCGTGTCATGTACTTCGTGCTCTAGCTACTGTCTCCCAAACCATCCCAAACCAGCAATCATTACTTGCCACTAAATTGCAGTCCTTTTTTGGTAATTGCTCTTGCTTTCAGTCTGCCTTTGAGGAGGTCTCGTCTTTCAACGACAAACTTGGAAAAATGCTAGTCACTATCTCCGTAATGGACTCTAAGATGGAGGCACTTCTTGAGAAGTATCATTTGCTTTTGTCTAAAGTACCTATTGCGGCGCGTACTTTGGACGACCTCTACTCTGCGTTTTCTGTTACGGATCTTCCCGCGTCTGTCTTGCCAGCTGTTGATGATGTCCGCCGCAACGTGAAGCAGATCAGAAACGACCTCGGTTGCTGCTCGGCGGCTGTGAATGCGAATACTGCGCTTTTGGACTCCATCTCCGCTGATCTTCGTCTCCCCCGCCCCTCACCAGCTGCATTGCCATCATCGCCCTCTCTGCGATCACGATGCTGTATCGACATGCGCTCCCGCCATCGATGACGCGCTCCCAGGTATAGAGTGTGAACCTACACCTTGGCTTTCTCTGCCTGTTGCTACCCTGGATCCCAGCCCTGCCGTTGTCGACACCGTCCAGTCGTTGCCTCGCCCTCAACCGTTTCGGTTCAGATTTCCGATTCGGCTCTTGACACTCCTGCGTCTCGATTTGGTACTCTTTGGACCGAAAAGGAATGGAGGCATAGGCTAGACAAACTTCACCGTGCCAACGTTAATGCTTCCCAGTCATCCTCAGTGCTCCTTGTGGATGGGGCCCTCGACCTTGCTGATGCGACTTGGATCCGCACTTTCTTTACCAGACACTTTTCAATCTCACCGATTGACTGTGTGATGCTTCGCCACCCTTGCCCTGATAAGCCAGCCTTATTGAAAAGTGTCATTACACCGGAAATGTGCGTGGATCTTCTCCTGCCCCGTCAATTACGGTAGCATAAGGATTTCTTCAAAGGTCTCCAAATCAGTTAGCTTTAAGGTTAACTCTACTCCTACAACCAAAACTAAGTCTAACCCTAGCCCTAATGCTAAATCTAAGCTTAACCCACGCCCTAATGCTAAATCAAAGTCTAACACTAGTCTTAACGGTAGAATTCAACCTACTACTTCTCCCACTAATAAAGTTATATCTCCTCGCAGTACTAATAAGATAGTTAATCCCCCCCACAATCCGCATCGCTCCAATTCTCCCTATTCCGACACTGCTTCAGCAAACCCCAACTGGCAGCTCAAAACAGGCCTTTTCCCGAATTTCAACTTCTCCACGCCTCTTAAGGGGTTATACGCAGTTGCGAGGCTAAAAAAAGACGTATTTTTATAAATTTTTTAAAGAAACAGTTTTTATTTATCAATTACAAGTGATTGTTATTTAAATAGAGCCTACTTTTAAGAATACAATAGCGCGTCGATCATGTAAAAATATTGATGTGCACCGCTCCTGTAGATGATGTCCCGAACGACCTTCAAAAAGAGGCGCTTGGCGGTGATCTCCATTTCGGCGGTTTGGATTATCAGAAATAAAAAAAAAAGGTTGATTTCTTTGAGGGATAGATTAATGCAGGTATTGAACGAAGGACTAATAAAAATATTGATTTTTGACAAAATGGCGTCTATTTGAAAAACAATTTTCGTTTTTGACTGAAATTTTCATTGCAAATTGTTAAAAAAAAATAGTAATAATTTTTTTAAATCTTATTCCTTCGTTCAATAACTGAGGAATATATCTAAGAAGATTGTGTAAAAATTTGAGACCGGTCGCTTGAGCCATTTTTGAGAAACCGAGATCACCGACTTTGAACATACCGTTTTGAGAAAAACGCGTTTAAAGTTTCAGAAGTGATTTACACATAGTTAAAATTTTTTTTCTTCAACTTACATGGTATCATCTATTTTCACAATTATCACACACAACAACAATTTTAAAACCAAGTCCACGGGAAGAAGCAGTGTCAAATTTTATTTTTCCGTCACAAGAGTCACATTTCACATATTCACTTATCTCAGTAAATACAGTAATGAAATTTAAAATTCTATATTCAATCGAAGGATTACGCTTTGTAACACTCTGACGTGGCCTTACAAATTCCGGTATATCTCCGAAAATATTTATCGGATTGACTTCAAATTTTCAGAGAATATACTTAAATATATGTACATTCCGAGAATATAAAAAAAAAAAATTCGATTTTTTTGAAAATTCTAACTGAGTATAACCCCTTAAATACCCTAATTTTGGTAAATTTCACACCATGATTCCTTCACTTCCGGCTAATTCAAATCCGCCTATCTCCTCTCGTCCTTCTTCTTCGGTTCAACCTCCTTCCCATCCGACTCTTCTTCTCATACCAAACCTTCGTTCATTAACTCCCTTCTCCCTCCTGTTGTTAAGCTCACAATGTGATCTGCTGGGTCCTTCGAAGGACGCTATCTGCTGTCCCGTTTTCGCGACCATAGGATCTATGATAACGTCCGACTTCTCCTAGCCTACCTCCATGATAAACCAGACTCTGTATGTATCGACGGTAAAACCAAAACCAATGTGTTGGTTTCAACTCATCAAGAAGGCCTTCCCACTGACATCGCTACCCTTCGCGAGCTTTTTCTTACGTTTCACGCTGAATTTGGCATTTCTGCCAACAAAGTGTCCTCTGACCTAGCCACTTTTGCTTCCTACGTCAGCTCTCGGCGTATCTCCCACCCCCAAAGAGCCAGGCAAAATCACAAATCTTATTTTAGTTCCTAACCCGACTGGATCTCCTTTTCCTGCGTACCAAAACTTCCTCAGTTTTTCAGAACTCTCTTGCTTTTCCTTACATTTTTGCCCTTACCGAAACTAATTTAACTCCCAACATTTATAGTAATGAATTATTTCCCGTAGATTTGTCTGTTTTTTGTGCTGATGCCTGCGACGAAGACTTAACCCCCGCTAAACGCGGCGTGCTTCTCGCTGTGGCTAATCGTTTCGGTGCTAGTCTTCACACTTCCTCTAATTCCTCATGCAGTAACTTTGTCTGCACCAAAATCACACTAATCACCAAATTCCTGTATATATTCTATGTACACATTCGACCCTTCTAACCACTTGAGTCCTACAAACTTGTCACCGGTGTGGTCGATTCCATCTTTAATATCCTTGGGTCCAAGGATGAAGTCATCGTTCTTGGCGACTTCAATCTTCCCCGTCTTGAATGGCTTCGATCTGATGACGATCGAATCGAATCACTTACTCCTGTAGACGCTCTTCTTCTTCCCCCAGAGTTTATCGGCTGCCTGATAAACCTATCCCCTTCGTATCCTCTCTTCGCGATGTAGGCGTCATTTGTGATAGCGAACTTAACTTTCGTGAACACATTAACAGCGTGATTGCTAGAGTCAACTCCGTGCATGGTTCTGTGAAACGTTGTTCCAAGGAGTTCCTTGATCCCTACGTAGCCAAATCTTTCTTTGTTACCTTCGTCAGGGCTCTCCTTGAATATGCTTGCCAAGTGTGGTCACCATTTAAATCCAATCGAATCAATACGATTGAGGCTGTCCAGCGTAGGTTCCTTCGCTTCGCTTTACGTGACCTTCCCCCCTACGAAAACCGTCTCTTACTGATCAACTTGCAGCCCCTGTAGAAGCGACAGGACCTTGCCGATATTACCTTCATTCATCAGCTACTTACTGGTGAGATTGACTGTGCTTCCCTACTCCAGCGGATCTCAATTTACACCAATCCTCGTAACCTCCGTTCGACACCTCTCTTTCGCCCTGCTTATCACCGTACCAACTATGGACATTCTGAGCCTCTCACCCGTATGCTTCGGAAAGCCAACTCCCACCCCTTTTTTGACTTTCACCTGAGTAAAACTTCTCTCAGGAATGCTCTTAATTCCTCCTAATGTTGCCTGTTTTCTTTTCTATCTTGTCATGTGCCATTATCATTCTCGCTCTCTAATTTTAATTTATTATCTTTTTGTTAAGCGATAAAATAAAATAAAAAAGTAAGGGTTCGGCCCCGGACATGAAGGTTTCATACACCATGGTCAAAAAGGCACCAGCTACTTATAGGCGAAGATTATGTGATCTACATATATAATAACATCGTGAGGATGGGTTTTTTCCCTCACGTTTGAAGAAACTCTGTTTCTGTTCCAATTAGGAAAAAGAGGGCCTCAATTAGTACTTAGTTATCCCCAAAAGACTTACGTCCGATCGCCTTAATATCCTGCTTATCGCGTATCTTAAAAAAATCTTAGCGTGCAGACTATCTGAATGCATTGAGGGTTTTCTTCCGGAAGAAATTCATGTCCGAAGGGACATTGTAAGAGTCAGCATTATGCTTGGGGTTTTGATGAACCTTCCACTAATTTAATTAATAACTTTCTATCAGCCAGAAGCCTACAGTTAAGGGTCAATGGAATCACATCTAGTAAACGTGGGATCCTTAATATTCTTCTGCAAGGATGTCCTTTATCCCCTACTCTGTTTAATAATTATGAAGATATATAAAGTTTTTAAGTTGGGTGAAATTCAGGGACTAACTCATACGTTTACGCAGGTAATATTTTAATCAAGTCTAACTCTGACCACCCATCGGACGAATTGAGAAGAACGGTTACTGCCATAAATATCTGGGTATACGAAACAGGCGCAATAGTCTCCCTGTCCAAGGTTGAGGCAATAATCTTCTCAAGAAAAAGAACTCTACTCCCGTCTACAACTGAAGTAGCTGACCACCAAATTGAGGTCTGCAGGTATCTTAAGATTTTCGGAATCACCTTCAGCAGAGACTTGAAATGGAGTAAGCATTGTCTATTATCTGCAGAGAAAATTAGTAAGATAAAAAACTTAATGAGAGCAATAGCAGCAAAAAGACTTGGGGTTCCTGTTCATGCGTCGACAAAAATCGCCCGTGTCCTCCTAGAGGGGATAACCAACTATGGAATTGTCCTGTTTTCGTCCACGGCCACCAACACTATCAGGGCACAGACAGCTATCAACAAGGTACTGAGGACAGTCACAGGTGCTCTAAAAACCACCCCTCTTTGTGTCCTCTGGGTCGATACCGGCTGTTTTCCATTATAGTACAGAGCTGAGAAGGCCAGATGAAAGCTCGGAAGTCAAGAATCCGGAAACCCCCCCGATTTCTACCAAAATTTGCATAAACATTCTTTTCGGCTTAAAATGAACGATCATTGATTTTGTGCATTTAACTGTAATTGGATGTTCATAATTTGTGAACAGTGCCTAAAAGATTGGAGGGCAAATTTGATATGTAAATGTCATCAGTTGTCAGCAAATGCCATCTGGAGCACTAAGGTAAGTAAATATTTGAATTAATTGTAATTTTTTGATTTTTGGGATTCTTAAGTGCAAATTGAGTACAGCGAAGTTTAAAAAGTGAGGGTTAATGTCAAAAATCCGGAACAAAATCGATAGAAATTCGGGAAAAAAACATGAATGAATGAACGAAATGTAAAAAATTTTAATTTCGCGTATCTTCGAAAGTAGATGAGCCCGATAAAAAATTCATTTTAAGCCGAAAAGAATGTTTATGCAAAATTTGGTAGAAATCGGGGAGATTTCCGGATTCTTGACTTAAGCCCTAGGAATAAGCTTACCTCCACCTATTCCTTTACCCCTTTTTCCACAGGCCACCGTGAAAAGTTCTCCAGATCCCTTCCGATCATTGGATCTGGAAATAAAAGAAACTGCAACATCAGTTTCACAGCACACTTCTCAAACTAAACTGAAGTTGAAGACAATGACAAGAAGTGACAATGACCTTAAATAAAAGGACAAAAAAGAGAAAATAGGGTTCTGGGTAAACTGCAATTCTGCCGCTGTCTGAAATTAGCCGCATTTTGACATTTACAAATGTAAACAAAACTTAGAAGAAGAAACAAAGAGGAACAGTTACAAATTTTTAAAAAAGTCGTTCAATGCACATTTTTGGATACTATTATAGGAAAAATTAAAATTATACTCTTAAAAGAATTGTAAAAACTTGCCACGTTTCTGCATAATTGGTCATAGGATGTCTGCATACTTTTTTAAATATATTACATTTGAGAACGCGCACATCAATTTTGGTAAACTATGTTATATAAATTCACACACCAAGGGCTTAATAATATACATGAAAATATATGTCTATTTATATATATATATATTTATATATATGTATATACAGTTGCGATCAACTAATTAGGGACACATACAGGGATTTTGAAATTTTAATAAATTTTTTATTATTGATAAATGTTTAAAAGTTTTTCTCCCTTGGCATCAATGCTAAAGATGCTCTTGTTTTCCTAGTGAATGTTAATAAAGAGCCTTTAACCCTTAAATGAACAATTTTGAAAAAGCTCTGATATTAGAAAAATCTGAACGAGCATATAATTAGGGGCAATGAATAAGGGTAGCAAAAATTATTAGGTAATGTGACTTTTATTGATTAATACTTGGTAGGATATCCTTTATTGTCTTTTACCGCCTTTTACGCTTGCTTTACTGCTTCGAACAGATCGTTAAGATTTCCGTAATTTTTCTCTCCTACTTTTGATTTCACCTGATGCAAAAGGTTCTCGATAGCGTTCAGGTCCTGGCTATTGGAAACCCAGTCAATAACTATAATTGATTGCCGTTGAAGCCATGTTTTCACATGTCTCGCTGTGTGCTAGGGGTTCGTTATCGTTCTGGCACAATCAATTCACTAGCATATTCCTAAAAGCGTTGGGTTCTATTACATTTTCCAATATGTGGATGTATTGGTCGTGGTCCATTCTTCCACTAAGTCTATATAATGGTCCTACACCCTTCTAGGAGAAAGATGCCCAAACCATAACATTACCTACACCTTCACAATTGTGCTTATGTAACGGGGGTCTAATTATTTTTTAGGTGGACGTCTTACATACCTCGTACCATCAGATTCTATCCGATTAATCTTTGTTTCATCCGAAAACAATACCCTCTTCCACTCCCTCGTTGTCTAATGTCCATGAGACACTACAAATTCCAACTTTTTTTTACGTGTAGCTTTATTCATATTTGGCTTTTTCCTCAATATTTTCCCATTGAGTCCAGTTTCAACTTAACGGTATGTACGGATATGTTTACATAATTTTGGCTACAAATTTCGTTCCGAATATCTACAGCTAACTTTTTGGGATCTCGTTTAGATAAAATAACTATCCTGCTGTCTAGAGTTGTAGTCGCTATTGCTGTTTTCTGGGAATGTTACTCATGACTGCAAACTTCTTAATATGCTTCTGCCCCTAATTTGTTGCTCGCTTCAAATATCATCTTTGCGGAATATTTAAAGAAAACAACCGTTAATTTTCGCCATATATATATACATGAATTTATGTATGCATTTAAATATACATCTATTTAGGTACACACACATACAAATGCGCGCGTATATACCTATATATACAATTCTTTTAAAAGAATAATTTTAATCTTTCCTATAATAGCACCCAAAAATTCGCATTTAAAGACTTTTTTTTTTAATTTGGAACTGTTCCTCTTTGTTTCTTCTTCTAAGTTTTGTTTACATATGTAAATGTCTAAATGCGGCTAACTTCAGACAGTGACATAGATTGCAGTTTTACCGAAATTGCTCCAGGGAGGAGCTTATAGCACATCATCAGGAACTCAAATACAAACAGGGACGGCTCCGTTTGTGACGACCATGCAGGAGCTGCTTTGTGACATATACTCCGGGATGCCAACAGCCAACGGAGACTAGAAAACTGAAACTCACTCTGGACGCGAATAGCTTTGAGGCGGAAACGACAGCTATATGGAAGGCTCTTGAGTCGGAAATGGCAGCGGTAACACCATCCATAATTTTCTCTGACTCTGGCTTAGCGTTGCAGGCTATAAATAATTCCCGATGCCTGGAATCAGTAGTCAAATTATGCCGAGCCAAGCTTATCGGAAGAAAAATATCATCTCCCTTGCTTGGATTCTTGGCCATATCGGCATTCCGGGAAATGAAACCGCCGACCTAAATTGCAAAATGCCTTTCCCTCCTCGAAGAAGAATAATGCAATTGCCGTTTCTTATAACTATCGGCGATGTAGGCTGGCTTTGAAACAGTAATTACAAAATGCATGGAACGGAGGGAGAACTTTTCTCGCCACACATTGGAAGCATACCGAGGCTCCTTTTTATAGGACCGATTTAAGCAAACCAGGCATTGCAGATTTTGCGCGCGAGAACTGGCCATAAACATTCTTGCGGACTGTCCACTAACCGTAAGAGCTCACGGTGGCCCCTACCTCCCTTACCAACACTCCTAGATCCTTCCAACCCCGACCCTCTTGCTAACCAGGCTTAACTTGATGTCTAAATTGTAATGAGTTTTTTTCTATTTAATTTCAAAGACTGCTTTTGTTGGAATTTCTTGTTGAAGTTCCTTTATTTATCATTTCTTACGTATAATTTCAACTATAATTTGGAAACGAAAATAATGTCATCAACTTAAAAGAATTTAGTATAAGAATGTTTGCTTAAATTTTATTTCAATTTTTTTTTAAACTCAGTATTAACCCGCTCGCTTGCAAATTATCTTTAAATATTTGTTTCTAGTTGTAATCCTTTCTTTGTTACATAACTTGTTCTCTTTTGAAACCACTTAACCCTGAACCATGAATTGCCGTTACAGTTATTCTCTGACGATCTCTGGTAAACTTTTTTAATACAAAACAATTTCTGATAATTTCGGTGCGACACAGCTTGGGTTCTTCGTCTCTTGCGTATTAGGACATCCTGGAACGATACAAGTCATCCTTTATGTAATTTATTTAACTTTGTAATAAAAACAATTTAATCAAATCATTTTAAAATTGTATTTATATATTTCAGAAACTTACCGATTTTCGTAATCTTTTACACTTAATAAAATACTGCATTCATTTCGAAACAAACGTTTTAAAATAGTTTACAAATAATAGTAATTTTTATTTATTGAATTTAAAGCAAATATTTTATAAATTTCTCTTTATCTGCGGAATCGACGCATCCATGCAATGCAATAAAAATTCTTCTCTCGTATATCTCAGGCAATATGTAGATTGTCTAATTGGTGGACGCTTGAGACAGGATATTGAACGGTGCATAGTATATATGTCTGTAGTCTGTTCGATGAGAGGGTTGTTAAAAAACTTGTGGCTAACCGTGGCGAACTGTGAATTGTTAAAAAACCCAGGGCGCCATGGATTTTGGTATCTCTTGGAACGAATTTTGTTTGAGCAAATAAGAAGAAGGGAAGTAGAGATGTCAGTTGTGTTTCCGATTTGAATTGAATATATATAAAGTTTGTAGACCACTGCATATGCTCAACACAGCTGGCGAACTCCTGGAGAAGCTCCTGAAGCCTCGCCTCCTTACTGGTCACTCTGGATCTGCTCAAGGCCTTTAATTCGGTGAGGTGGCGGGACGCGTTTAATGCGTTAGAGCGCGACTTCAGGGTTTCTCAGTATCTCTTGCAGATGATAGGAGATTACTTGAAAGACCGCACCCTCACCTACGAGTCGGAGGATGGCTCGGGAACGATGGTTCTGTCGGCGGGGACGGCCCAGGGCTCCATACTGGGTCAAGACATATGGAACTATACATATGACGGGATCCTGCGTATGGAGATGCCGGAAGGGTCTTTCCTGGTTGGGTATGCCGACGACATCGCGGCGGTTATTACTAGACGAAGCCCGCGATCAAATACTTGAGGGTGAGCCTCGATTGTAGGATCACCTTCTGGGATGAGATCTGGAGCAAGGCGGACAAGGCGGAACGGAGCTAAGCAGAGACATGGCCAACATTGGTGGACCCAGGCCTTCAAACGGCGTCTGTTACTCCGCACCGCTGAGGTCGTCATGCTCTACGAGGCGGAAGTCTAGGCCAGCGTGATGCAGTGGGAGAAGTACCGAAATCGCTTGCTTTCGGTACAGCGACGTGCGGCCCTCCGTATCTCGAGCTCCTACCGTACGGTCTCGGGACCGGTGGTGGTGGTGGTCGCGGGTGTCATTCTAATTGACCTCTTGGCCAGGGAGCGGCAGTCTGTCCACCAGGAGAAGCCTGTTCTGGGGCGGGAGACCCAACGGGTTGTGCCGGCCAAGACCTTGGCGTTCTGGCAGATAGAAAGGAGAGTCGCCGGGCCGGTGGACAGCCCGAGTTATTCACGGCTGGACACTTAACCGTCAGCATGGGGAGGTCGACTACTACTTCACCCAGATGCTGACGGGGCACGGGTACTTTCGGACTTTCCTTTACAGCTTAGGGAAGGTACCTTCTGTGTATACTGCGACTCCCCGTCGGATTTCGCTCTCCACACATTCTTTGAATGTGTTCGTTGGAGGGCGGAGAGAGACGAGACGGAGAGGGTGACTGGCAGCATAACCCCTGACAATATAGTCGGGGTTATGCTGCAAGGGAGGGATTTTTGGCAAAGGATCGCCCTTTTTGTGAAAAGAATTCTTCACCAGAAGGAACAGAACGCTAACAGGGGACACCTGTTACCTTAGGGGCCCCGACGGGAGAGAATATAATAATAAATAAGAAAAAGAAAGGTAGAGTTGTCAGTTTTGTTTGGGATTTGGCGCCATTTGAATTTATATAAAGTTAATAAAAGTATTTAAAAGTAGTAACATTGCGTTTAAAAGTAGTAATTTATTAGTATTGTGAATAAAAGTCGCAAATAAATTAATTGAACTGAGTTTAACTGTGTTTAAGTGTTTAAATTTTTTAAAGATGGAAAAAAGGGGTTCCAAATTGTGTTTGATTGCATGTTTACTTATTTTTTATCAAGAATTATTCAGGATTTAAGACAAACTATAAAAATAATTAGTAAATAAAAATAAATTAAGTTCACAGATTTCGCAGTAAATGGCTATTAGTACAAAAAAAAGAAACCTAATTTTACAACATATGTCATTAAAATAAAGCAATTGGTAATTATGAAATATTTACATATTTTTCCACTAAACGAAAAAGAAATCTTGCGGCAATCAAAGCTAACTTTGAAATATTTCTAAAGCAGCGCGTTTCAAGTAGATTAAAATATTATCTGTGCTGCTATACAACAAAGTTTTTGCCGTAACAGATTTTGATATGTTTTACTAATTTGCATAATTCTAAATTCTAAAAAGCTCAACGTACACTTTTGTGACAGTATCCCTGAAGAAGTTAACTCTATCAATCATCCATGGACGAGCGACATTTAATTGATAACATAATAACACGCTTCATTAAATTAATATAATAATTAAATTGGATTAATTATTTATATTATAATTATTACTAAGGTTATTTTAAGTAATAAAACACAAATTATATAATATAATTTTATAAAATTTATTTCAAAATGTGAATAAATTCTTCATATATTTATTTAGTTCTCCTTTAAATGTCGTTAGCCGTTACATAAATACCTGAGAGCACAGTTGTACCCCAGCATGAAAGCCGGGGTCACAGACATACAATGGATCGCTCCATCTCCTGTCTCTAGCGTCCGCCAATTTGGTTGTCAAATTGGCGAACGCTTGAGACAGGAAATGGAGCGATCCATTATATATAATACTGCCTGATATAGATGAGAGAAGATATATACAAATTTATATAACGCTATTTATTTGTATCGCATTGCATGGATGGGTCGATTCCGCAGATTTTTTGAATGTGGAATTGCTGAATGCTGATAAAAATATTTGAATTTAAATATTTGTGGAACAGAAATTTATAAAATATTTCTTGAATTTGTTTGAATTTAATGAATGTTAATAACAATTTTTTTTAATAGAATAAAAATGCTTTTAAAGTCAGATTACCAATACATGTATTTTCAAGAATTTGTGATTGATAAATTTTAAGTCATAAAAACGATGTAATATGTATGTAAATACATATTATTAATAAATGTGATTGATGCAACAATTATTGCATTTTAATTAAATAATTTCGAAATAAAAGCAAACTTTTTAATTTTTTAAGAACCAAATTTGTGTAATTAGCCAAACCACCTGGAGTTTTTCTTCTGTTAGTATTTTAAAGCAATTTATCTGGCGATTTATTTAATTTTTAATTTCTTTTGTAAACTATTTTAAAACGTTTAATTTGGTATTTCGAGTGCAGTATTTTGTTACGTGTAAAAGCATACGAAAATCGATAAGTTTCTATATATACTATAAAGTTACATAAAGGATGAAATTGACTCTTGTATCGTGTCCTAATGCGCAAGAAACGCAAAAACCACTGTCGGAAATTATCATAAATTGTTATGTATATATTAAAGCAGCTTTTAGACATTTGATAGTTCTTCAGATAATTGTCGGAGGATATCTGCAACGGCAGTTCAGAGTTCTGAAATATCTTTACATTATAGAACGTTAATTTGATGTCATTTCATGAGCTGTCACTGACTGAGAGCGAAAGAAAAGGAACAAAAATCACACTGTCCGCTTCTATTGGAAATCGTGTATATGACAATCCATTGTATATGTATGTCTGTGCGGTAGGCTATAGTTTCCGAAATAATCAACTTTTAGTTTTGAAATTTCGTCAAAGTTAAAAGTTGAATATTTGCATTGTAATTCTTTGTCCCCCGCATAATTCTACCTCTAATCGGTACATTTCCCAAGCACGCGCCTTTCCCTAACGCCCACTTTCACTACTTCTTGCACGTCCAATTACTTTTTTCATAAAAAAAAATATTTCGCTTGGAGAAAAGCACGTATTTGCGCCTGTGTGCCATTTTTTTTTATAATTAACGTGCTAGTCTGATCTAATACCAGGTAAGAAGATTTTTATTTACATTTAATTATTGTTATTTTTCAGTTTTTCCGCGATCAAAATTGTATATTGAAAAGTGTAAAGTGGAGTGGGCATTGGGGAAAGACGTCGATTTGTGATGAAATTACGTTGGAAAGAATTGCGGTGGAAATATCACACTGGTAATTTCAACTAATTGTCAAAATTAAAAGTGGAATATATCGGAAACTGTAGCTGATCGCCAAGAAATTTTTTCAGATCAATTACAAAATTTTATTGAAATCGGTAACTTTCCCCTATTACAAACTTGTTCCATCAAATGTAATATGAGTGGTTAATTTCAATACGTTAACATTTTGCTTGGTGCATTACTAGACGTCAGTAGTCTGTTATTTCCTTCACCCTATATATTCGTTTTTATTAAATATTCAGTAACTTCACTCCGAATGTTGACATAATTTTTAATTATCCAATGTTCAACATAATGACGGGCGTTCATATGTTTTTAGTATCAGAAACTGCAATAGCATTATTACTTTCAACTGCATATATTGCATTTTCATATCCTGTGTTTTTAAAAGTTTATAACACGTCTCATGAAATCATTGATGAAGAATTCCATTTGCGACAGGGGAGGCATTTTTGTGACGGATCCTTCGAGATTGTAAGTTTTATTTTAAATTTGTCGTTTTGAACTGAGCACTTAAATCTTATAGTTTATACGGCTTAATTTTGGAATAGGGGAAATGGGCCAATTCGAATAAAGAATTTAAAAATAAAAATAAAAATTGTGCAGGAGCCTTCCGTTTAGTTTAAAACTCAAGGAGGATCTCAAAGAATTTTTTGTCGGTCGGCTGGAGTTTCCCAAATATACCACTTAATTTTGTCACTTCGTCGGAATATTTCTACTGTAATTCTTCCTCCCCGCATAATTTCATTCAAATCTGTGACTTTCCCAAACGCGCACTCCACTAAACACTTCACAACACAGTAACAATTTTTATCGCGGAAAAGCCGGAGAAGTAACTATGTATAATTAAATGTAAACAAAAATATTCTCATCTGTTGTTTTTTTTCTATTTTTCCGCGCGAAACGATATTTCTAATGAAAAAAGGAAGGAAGGGCAAAAAGTAGTGAATCGTGCAGTGTAGTGGGTGTTAGGGAAAGATGCGCGCTTGCGAAATGTACTGATTAGTAGAATTATGCAGTGCAAATATTCAATTTGACGAAATGTCAAAATTAAAAGTTGACTATTTCGGGAACTATAACCGAGCGATAACAAATTCTTTGATATCCTTCCGTTTTAGACCAAATGGAAGACTCCTGCAAAATTTTATTCGAATCAGTCCATTTCCCTTCTTCCGAACTTATTCCGTTTTTACTTTTATAGTATTTGGAATATTTGAGGTCTAAAGAATTTAAAATAAAGCCAATTTTTGGCTCTTTGGAGACAAGTCTTTGACCCCCTGTAGTGTTCAAGACGTCTGGTGCTCATGCTTTCTGTTGAGTTGGATTTGAATTCAAATAAATATTGTTCGAAAAAGTTGTAAAAACGACCGTAAATTAAAAACACCACATAGTTGTCATAAGTAAAAATTAACTTTGGATAAACGTTTTAAGTGCGTAGGGGAATGTGGCGCTGGCTTCTAACTCTGGCGTTGTATCCGTACATTATACGCATAATGCGTGTTTCTTTTTAGTTGAGAACAGAGCGTGAGTTCTCAAAAAATGGCTTTCTAGCTTAACACGTTCGCGGACGGTATAAATTCACATGGGGTGTTAATATGATCACTCTCCAGAAGCTTTCCTTCAAAGTTTGTTGGATCAAATCAAGACAAGAGAATTTTGATGCATTTTATATGAAGACATAAAATATATAAAAAAAATCCTGCATTGCTGTCTCATATTTGTAAACTTTCCCATTGAAAAAATAAACTCCTGCTACTGCTCATCGTTTTGATTATTCAAATTATACAAAAAAAATGTACTGTATATGCAGTGGTGACCCACCAGGGCAAAATGAAAATACTGCATATGCAGTAGCCGTCCGTGAACGTGTTAAGCTCCTTTACAATTGAAATTTTAGCGTATTACGTACGACCAAAACCTTCTACATTTACAAGCCGTGAAAAGATCCGGCGCGCGCACACATCTATAGAGTAAAGTGGCCTGAATCTTCCAATAAGTGCCCAAAAGTTGTATGGCGAACAAATTAAGCAAAGAAAAATTCTCAAATTAAAGATTATATCCAAAAACGATTCTCAATCACGACCAGCCTAAGTTATCCCTTTGATTCGCCATATATTTTAGCACATCTTTAAACAAATTATGTAAAATTTTTCAGTTTAAATCCTATCCTCAACAGGGCTCAAACGAGCCCAGACCACTTGCAAAGTATACGGCTGGGGAACACTTGGTTCCGAAGAACTGAAAAATTACTGAATTTTCGCCAGATATTCATTAATATTTTTGGCTTATAGTATATAGAGTGAAAGTCGCTATGATCCTTGTGATTTGAATTTTATAGAACTGAAATGTCGCTGGAATACAAAAAATCCATTTTGATTAAATTTTTCTGGAGATTTCACCTCGCCGCCAAACGAATTGTATTAAATGTCGCGATCTGTTAGACTATTTACGCACACATGGAAAAGCCCAGTTCACGCCTTGTAATTGTCGAAGGTTTTGAAGGTTCAACTTCCTGACTTAAGCGTCCGCCCATTTGACAACCTACTGCCTGAGATTGACGAGGCGCTTGAGTTTTGGCATTGGTTATCAGCCGTGTTCAGATCGGTTGTATGTGTTCCTGAATTTGTCAGAATGACTAAGAAAAAGGTAAGCTGTGTCCGCGGATTAAACTGTCAGTTTATTCTTAAGTCAAGCACTCAATCCGACATGTAACTCTGTCAGCTGTCTATTTTTTTCGCATTGCAAGAATACGATAAATTAGGGGATCAGAAAACGACACCAATCATTGGGATTAATTTTATTTACATTTTGATGTAATCAAGATACTTTCTGAAGTCATAATCTATACTAATTAGATTCTCCGTAAGAAAAAATGGCTTAAGTCAAGAATCCGGAAACCTCACCGAGTTATACGAAACATTAGAAACATTAGAAACATTATTTTCGATTTAAAATGAACGAATTTTTTGTCGGACGTATCACCTTTCGGAGATACAAGACTTTAAAATTTCGACATTTCGTTTTTCTCATATTATTTTTATTGCGAGTTTCTACAGTTTTAGCAACATTTAATGCATTTTCATATGTAAAGAAGTGTTCAACATTCACGATGAGAAATTATTTCGTAAAATCGCTCTTTCACCTCTTTTTTAACGGCTGAAATATTTTCGCGTGCGCACAACTTCTGTTTGAAACGCCGTACGGCGACTAGTAAGGTTTTGATAAAAAATATGTATTATGAGCTTACAACATTAACTCACATGTCTCGATCCGTTGGCAAATGTGGCAGAATGTTATGAACGTTAAAACTTAAAAATTTTAAAAATTTTGGTTAAAAATGTACCTTTTTATCCTCCGTACTTAAAAATAACCTTAATAAGAATATGGCTTAATAATGCACCCTATCTGTCAAATAAAAGGAAAACCATGTCAATATTTTAAATCCGTCAAATATTATTAAAATTTTTGTGGAGTGACTAGGATACTCAATTTGATAAAAATTTATGCCATTAAACTTAAGCGATCAACCTTTCTTACGAGATTTCTTGTGTTTATTAATGTGAAGGTGTTTAAAGTTACCCCTATTTTAATGAATGCACAACCTTCCTCTTCTTCTTAACGACTTTATAAATCTGTTGACCAAGATCGATTTATCTTTCACTGTCTTGCAAGCCAAAATTATTTTGTCTAACAGTTGATCCCTTGAAGTTATTTGGATGATAGTAAACCATATTTTTAATATAAACCCCACAAATAAAAATTAAGCGGATTCAGATCTGGGGATCGGGCCAGCCACGGAACTGGACCTCAACGTCCAAATAATTTCGGACTCGTACATTGTCTTCCAACAACAATCAACAACGTTGGCCTATCTCCACCAGGTGCACTTTCGAAAGTATAAAAATACTTCTCATTTTCCTAAAATTCAGCTTTCCCTCATATTTCTCTGAAATTCTTAATATACCTATTTATTATTTTTATCGAATTATCCATCTTATTACCTTTCCAACAAGGTACAGCATGTCCAAGTAGAAAAAAATATGGAAGTTTATTCGTGGAACACTTTTTCTGATAAATTAAAAAAATCTAATTTTAAAGAACTTAAACTAAAATTAACACCAAAACATTTTTTGTTTAATTAAAAACCGATTTAAGTTAATGCCAATATCTAACAAAAACTGCTCAAAATGTCCTTCGCCACTTTCGATGCATGCCAATAACTTCCTTCTAACTTCCGGTTTAAGGTGTAGTGTAGCTAGCCTCTCCTGTATTTCCGTCGCTGCAGTCCCAATCCTGCAAATTAATTCCTCTCTGGTGTTAACAGGACTTGAGTAAACTTCATCATTCATCGTTTTCCATAAGAAAAAGTGAATGGAGTAAGGTTTGAAGATCTAGCAGGCCAGGGAATCGGTCCACCTCGTCCAACCCAGCATTCAGGCAATTTTTCTTTTATTTTTTGCGTTCACGATGTTACCAGTATGCACTGGTTGCATTGTGTTGTTTAACACGTTAAGGACGGCGCAGTTATTCCTGTTTCGCTTCATTCGGCGGCAGCAAAAATCGTACTTTGCTTTATCTGGCGGCGGCTTGCACAAAATGTTGTTTAGCAAAACTTCATACTCAAAAGTGTAGTTTCCTTTTATTCTTCGTTTATTATATCCTACCTGTAAAAATAAGCTCTTGAATTTTTCAATAAAAAAATTATTTTTAACCACATAAAGTTTTTTTCATCTAACAAAACTATAGCTGATGTGAGCCACCGGTGGTGGCTTCACCAGATGAACCATTCGCGTGTGAGCCACCGGTGGTACACGCCGTCCTTAACGTGTTAAACATTGACTTTATATTATCCAGAGAGATGTTTTCAAGTAGTTCTTGCAGTATATTTTCCAAAAAGTTCGCATAAATTTGGCTATTAAGCACGTGGAGCAAAATTAATGGTCCTATTAAATCATGCCCAAACAGAATTTATATTGAAATTATGTCGCCCTTGTCCTCTTTGGGTAAGTAACCGAAGGTATGTAGATGTTTCTGATACTATTAGTGAATTACGATTCAGCCGTCCATAGAATTCGGTCTAGAAACGCCCTGATATCTATATCGCATTTGAGAAGTCCAAAACTCTAATTTTCTTTCGGAATCTCTTTCCAGATATTCTTTGTATTGGCATATGATAATATGGATGCAACCTTTCTTGATTAAGAACCTTCCAAACTGTACATGAAGATACTACTAATCATCTTGCGCCTCGTCTCGTGCTCGTTTCAGGGGATTGTCTAACGATGCTGCTTATTTGCTGTTCGACGTCGATAGAATCTTGTGATGTTCCTGATCGCGGATCCGTCCTATTTGAAGTTACGCTTCTGGTTTCTCTTAACATCTGGAAAGTCCGCGAAAATACACCTCTTCGGTGTACCCTTCGAATTGGGAATCTCTTTTAGCATTCCTGGACAGCCGCTTTTTTTTCCGTGGACTACGTCGAAAATGTAAATTATATCGGCATATTCATCAAAAGTGAATTCGACCATTTTTAATTATTTCAGCTTAGAATACCCGTACTAATCGTTTGGTTTTTCAACTATGATCGATGTTCGTTCTAACTGATCTTCTTTTATAGTAAGATTTCCATAAGGTATTAGTAACTGAGCGTCGGGATCATTCCAAGTATAACTGGCTAAGACAAGCTAATTACGGCAGTAAAATAAATTTCATTAACCTTTTATGATTTTTGAGCAGCAATAATCAGAAATAATTACTTATGTATGCTAAACAAACATTTCCGATAATTTTTGAAGCCATCGTGTTCGTTTTACGACTTTTGCAATTACAAGGCAATAAAACAGTAAGATACCAGTTAAAGCTATCTAAGGAACAGATTTTTTTACCTCTATTTAACCTCGACATTTTGTACCTTGTTGAAAAGGTAATAAGATGAGCAATTTGACAAAAATAATAAATATTAATTACATAAATTTCGGTGAAAACTTGAGAAAATTCGAATTTTATGAAAATGAGAAACATATTTTCCAATTTAGAAAGTGAGTATACCTGCAGTGGGTGGTGGTAGGTCAACATTGTTGACATCTTTGAAAATGGCATTGGGATAGTAGACTTTTGACGTGAGTTGGATGTCGCTGCGTTGAATTGATCAATAGATAAAAATAAAATAATGGTGTGCATACCATAGAAAGTTGGAATTTACGAACCATCCTATAACTCCTAAACTGTTCAGAAAGCTCCCCCCTGCCTCCATGCCGGACAATTTTTTGTTTGACTAGGCTAGATCTTTTATCTCACTTATTCTGGTATACCCACTAAAAAACATTCTGACTATATATATGTATATTTTTGTAATATTCTGCCGTACAGGGAAGGTGATTAAACAGAATCATAAACTAAGGGTAAGAACATAACGAGCAGGTTTCGGTCGCGGTTTAGATGACTGTTCAGCTGACTAATCAGCTAACTATCAGGTCAAGCGAGGGTATACTGCGCATAGTGCGGTGGTTTCGCTGACTTAAATTTAATACGTTTCGAACAACAGGCGTGTACAGTCGGATTTTATACAATACAAACTTTGAATTGAAATGTTCGAAGATAGTAGCGATAGTGATGAGATTAGTGCAGGAGTTAAGTGGTGGATTTTAGGAACTACTCTTTTAAGGAGACAACCAGCAGTTCACCCAATCAATGCAGAAAGACCAGATTTCGGCGAATTCTATCATCTATATAACAAACTTAAACTTCATCCTGATAAATTTTATGACTATATGAGAATGACACCTGAAACATTCAACTATATTCTCACGCTAACGGCTCCAAAGCTATGTGACTTCTTTTGCAATCTCCTTCCAGTACTTGTCCATTTTGTACCTATTCAAATGTTCTTTATTTTTCGCATCCCAAATGCCAATTTTCCGCTCCACGGCAGCAATCAATTTCTCCTTCTTCTCAACAACACTCATCGCAGCAGACTAACTGACTGGGAAAAACAAAATGATTTGAAGTCAGCAAAACCCGATAGTCAGCTGAATCGCGAGCTGATTAGTCAGCTGCCGCGCTATGCGTTTCCCCACTTATTATACTTATTTTGTTTTTTCAGTCAGCTGAACAGTCACCTAAATCGCGACTGAAACCTGCTCGTTATGTTCTTACCCTAATGTTTTCATTATGTCGTACGTGCAGGAAAAATCAGGAAGAAATTTATACCCATTCAGATGAACAAAGAGACTTGAGTTATTGATGAAGTAACAAAATCAATTGAAAAAGGCTATAAAATGTTAAATATGTACGAAATTTGGAGTTATGACATAATGCAATACAACGAATAGAAAAATGCAGGTGGGCTATTTACGAAAATGCTGAATAAATTTATTAAAATGAAACAGCAAGCCTTAGGAGGACCCAGCAAGTGCAAAACACATGAGGAAAAGGCAAAATACTCGTATATAGACGAGTTTCATATAAAAACGAAAAAGTTAAATTAAAATTTGGCAAAATTTCCAACAACGCCGGCTTAAGATCACTCGCAATACTCATGTTAAATTCATTTTGGGGCAAGTTTGGACAACGTGAAAATCTACAGCATCTATTATAAACAATACATTGATGTTATATCAACTATTAACAAACCCTGTAGTAGATGTGTGCCATCTTGTTCCAGTTAATGAGGACAATATCTTAGCTAGTTGGCAACACAAAGAAGAAGCTGCTAATTCTTTACCTACTGTTAATGTTTGCATTGCAGCATACACAACCACCCAAGCACGCCTTAAATTATACAGCTATTTAAAGAAACGGCGATTTTCGGTTATTTTGCTATACAGATTCGGTAATATATGTAAGCCGAGAAGGAGAGCACGAACCGACAACAGGCGAGTTTATAGGTGATATGACCGGCGATCTTGAATGCTTTGGTACTGATAGTTACATAACAGAATTTGTTAGCGGTGGCCCGAAGAATTATGCCTACAATGTTTTTGTTCAAAAGGTAAAACAGAAAAAGTTGTATGTGAGGTCAAAAAAAATATACAGCTTCTGAATTGATAAATTTTGATACAATTAAAAACATGGTTTTAAATCCTGATCAGCATGAGGATATCCAAATAGATTGTCGCAATATTCGTCGCACTTTAGTTCATCAAGTTCTTGCCGTCTCCGAATTTAAGAGGTATAGTCATAAAGCAGAGAAACGTTGGTTTTTAAAAAATTATGGTTCTATCCTCTACGGGTTAAAAAGAAAACGTAGTGATTCAAAAGATAAATAAAACCAAGGGGAATGATAGCTATAGTGCAAGAATGTAAGTAGATTATTTTTTATTAGTATTAATAATTAAAAAATTCGTTCTCCACAGGATACCGTGAATTCCGAGGAGAACTTCTTAGATATCATTTCTGGCAAAATAAAACATCATTTGACCGACTTATTTTTGTATTTATTTTTGAACAAAGTCGAAGTTTCTTTACAATAATAATTTTTCATATTTAATTCTTTTAACTGGTCCTCCGTGCTTATATTTGTGGAGAACTGGCTTGGTAAAGCTGTTATTTTCTGCCCAAATCTCGTATTTACAAAATTAACTTTTATTATTTTATACCCCGTTCCGATGTTGAGGTCCTCCATTTTTACTTGCTTACAGGTGGATACATTTCCTAGCTTTTCAAGTAGTTGTCATGCTGAATCCATTTCTAAATAAAATTAATTTAAATAAAGTCTTAAAATAAAAAAAAATTAAAATTTACCTTTTTAAATTTGGTGTTGTGCCGATTCTACAAGCGCCTTGGTGATAGTTTGTATCAAAATAAAAAAAAAAAAAAAATACTGTGATTGCAGAACTAAAAAGTGGTATCACAAATATGCGAAAGCACTCCTCCCGCCTGAAGTATTTTTAAAAAAGATTAGACATAATTTTGAAAGGTTTATTAAAGTGAACAAGTTACCAACGATACTATAAATGTGAATAAATTAAAATTAAACAAAATTGAAGTGAACATTACTTGCTTCCGCCAATGTATTAGGATCAAAGAACAAGTCTTAGAATAAGGAGAAATCTCTCCGTTTTTGCAAAGCTTTTGCATACACCACATCTTTTCACCTTTAAAAAACACGAGATAATAGTTTAACTGAGCAATTTATATAGAAACAAGGTTAAGTTATTACTAATGCACAAGTTGCATATTACTTATGAAAAGGCAATGATGAACGTCAATTGTAATAACTTGTCGGTGCAACAAAGTTGCACAATGTGGAGTATGTCTTACGCAGTTTATAAAAAAAGCTTTGATTTTTATTGCACTAAGTATTTTGTTAAAGAGTTGGTGGTACTTTTTCATGGTTCTATTATTTCATATGAATATCACTTTACCGCTATATCCCGCAGAGGAACTTTCACTTAAGGTAAAGTTTCAAGGCATTTACGATTTTTATAATATTAATGGATTAAATTGGAACGACAGAAACATCGAATTCAACCAATTGGGAAATTTTTTATCGAAAATGATTCTATGATATACATACAGTGGCGGACAATAAAATAGGTCTGACATAAAAAATGCATGAAAGTAACTGAATGTGTTATATGAAAACAAAAACTTTTTTATAATTTATTAACAATGTTTAACAAGAACAAAACTAGATTCTACAAACAAACAATATAATAAATTCATATCCTTTAAAATTATTAACAATTTACATATTTAAAGGCGGTCAATAAAATAGATGTAATTCCTAATTACATTTCAAATCAAAATGAAAGGGAAAATTCAGTTCAATTCAGTTCAGTTATCTAACAATTTTTTACAATATACTAATATTTAGTAGTTTAGTCCTTGTTTTTCATAACAGCAGCGCAACGTTTGGGCACTGAGTCAACTAATCTTTGACATATTTCCACAGGGATACTATTCCATGCAGACTGTACTGCCTCCTGCAATTCCTTTTTATTTTCTTGTTTAGTACCACCTATGCTGTCCTTTACATATTTCCAAAGGTTCTCGATAGCATTCGAGTCGGGAGACTGAGCTGGCCAATCGAGTACCCTCACGTTATTCCTATCGAACCAATGTTTCGCTTGATTGGAAGTATGTTTTGGGTCCTTATATTATTGATACACCCATACAAGTGACATATTTTCCTCTGCATAAGGTGGCATTATATATATTATCCAGGATTTCGACATAAGAATACTGGGTCATCGTATCCTTTTTCCAAAATATGGAGCCTACACCATACCATGAAAAACATGCCCACACCATTATGCTGCCACCACCATGTTTTAAGGATTTCACAGTGCAAAGGGAGACTAATTCTTCATTTGGTGGCCTTTGTACATACCTTCTGCCGTCAGAGCCGAACAAGTTAATCTTGGATTCGTCGCTCCAGAGGATGTTTCTCCATTTTTTCCCCAAATCTGGACGGACCCAGTCTTTATGCAATGTGGCGAAGTGTTTCTTTTGTTATATGTTCCGTTTGCTTAGAAGCGGTACTTTCCTTGCCGATGTAAATTATTTTCCGCTAATCTTCTTCTTACGGTCCTTACACTTACATTTTCTCCTATCTCGACAACTATCAACAGCAGTATTAAAAGGATTCTTTTTTGATAGGGTAACAATGTACCGATCCGTAGCAATAGATGTTTTACGTGGTTTCCCTCTATTTTCGATAGGTTTTTTCGGTTTCAAAGCATTTGTCATCATGTTCTGAGAGCATCCAATAATCTCAGTTATTTCCCTGTATATTTTCCCTTTCGACGTAGGTTTCTAATTGCCTCTCTTTCCGCTTCTGAATAATGCACTCCACGACCAATTTTTTGATACTAAAACAATTGTTTTAAACATGACTTACATAATAGAGCAGATTTATTTTGTTATTTACTTTTATGAAATATTGCTAAATACTTAACACACCTATTATTTTTTCCGGCAAATTTTTAGTCTTTAGTCCTACTTTCATCACTTAAATAGCATAACTACGTAATTTACCCAAGCAATGTACCTTAATTCGCTTGAAAATAACGAAACTATCCAAAAAGAGTAAAAAGAGCAGTATAGGATCAGGCCGTAGAATAACTTACAAAATTGGTAGTCACACCTATTTTATTGTCCGCCACTGTGTGTCAAGGGTGAAAGAGAGAGGAATTTATAAGAAAATATCTGCCAGACGCTAACATCAAGCAACTAAAAATACCAAACTTGAGTAGCCTTCAACAGTTTGAAACCAGTTGTAAAATACACGGGACATCTACACAATTACGTTGCGCAGTTTAAAGTTGTATAAATATTTATTTGTGTTTATTAATAAATAAAGTTATCAAATAAAAAACATCGGTATTTTTATCTCAATTTATTTATTAAAACTGACTGACAAACACTTAATATCAAAAACAATCTAAGTAGAACAAAACAAAGGTATCTCGTAAAAGAGTCTTGAATAGTTTGTATGTACATAAGAGGTCCTAAATGGCATTAAAAAGTCATCTTTTGATAAAATATATACATACATATGCTCTTTATACTTTTCACAATATATATTAAAGTATTCTTTTACCCTTTCAGATGCGTTATTATTATGATACATAATGTTTATGAACTGTAACAAATCATGTAACCTACAAAGTTCGCAAAGGGTCAAACTAATACTTTTTGCGTCAACTGCAAATTTATCCTATTGATTTAATGCCTCCTGGTTTGGTGGTATTAGGTCAATTTCGCTGTTGACTATGACGATGCAAAATGATTTTCGCGTCGAATGCAGGTCGTATCCAAGTACATTTTTGATTTTGATATTCGTCCAGATAGTATGTGTAGATCAGTAATAAATTTTCACCCTGAATCTCTACGTCCTTTTGCCAACTTTTTTGCTTACGTTTTTGTTTTTTCGATATTTTATCCGTTATTACAGATTTTTTATTACACAATTCTTTTCTTCCCTGTTTTTTGATTCCATCTTAATGCGACGATTTTTACTATAATACTAAATGTATACTATCGTTTTACAGAGTATTTCCATGTAAATGATTGGTTACAGTAAATCCCACCAGAATTGCTTCTAAAATTTTTGCAAACTTTGTCCTTTACATCGAAAATACAGAATGTATTGGGGTATTTTCCATATGAATCAAAATACTCGGCTGGTCCTTTTCTTGCGAAATAAAATGCAACCCAATGAGTTCCGTTTTTCTGGGCAGGATTCGTATTAGCTATTCTATATACTGGTTACTTAATTTTTAGCGGCAACTGATTGCAGGGGAATACATCCTTAAAGAATTTGTAATATGAAGACTTTTAGTAAATTTATAAGTTCAATCGTGTTCATTCTTGTTCACAAGATGTTGTTTCTACGTCAATAACCTTGGTATGCGATGTAACATAGTTATTTATAAATTCCCTGGTTGATGCGTCGCGAACAAGAATTGTATTAAATTTTGCAGGGGTTTTAATAAGGTCGCCATCTAAGCGTACATGCATACATTTCGATCTTTATCGATTTCTACACTCCCAGAACACTTCAGCATGTACAAGCAACAGTCATCGTTAAAGTCTCCCTAAATCTTCCTTCAATTCTAACCGTCTCTATTTAATAGCTTCCCGCAGGTAGAATTATATGATAGATCTGTAGTCAAATCGAAGGCTATTAAAAACGTGCCATTGTCAACGAAATTTTTTAAAATGTGATGTCTTTTATGAAAATAGTGTATTTCAGTTCCTTTAAACAAGCTGAGGTAGCCTCTTGTGCTGATGGGAGGCTCTTTTGAATAATCAAATTCCATAGAATGGTTGGGAATCTGAGCACTGTTTACAGACAAATTAAATCTGGTTAAGTTATTGTGTTTGAAATCATATGGATTTTTCGTTCTATTTCCCATATAAGCGTCATTGTCTATCATGCCAAACACTAGGTAGTTGTCCTATTATAATATTGTCTAAAGATAATGTGTCGTATGGGTTTTCACTTCAACTCGCTTATATAGATATACAGCATTTGAATGCTGCGGGACGGATTCATGAGCAAATGAGGGGAGATAAAATTCAGGCTTTTTAAGCCATAGTACAATGCGTAAATCTACACCGTTAATTAGCAATTTATATTGATTAATCTCTTAAGTGGCTATGACGGATATATACGTCATCAACATATGCATTACAAAACGCCTAAGACGAATATATTCGCATAAAATTAAATTGTGTATACCACTATGGATAAAACGAATATGTTCGCTTGCGTATAAATATATGTTTTTAGGAGTCCGCGTATCATTCGTTGCGTTTGAATGGGAAGAGTGGGGGCAGGGAGTGGTCATAAATACTTACATTTATCGGATCAGTGCTTGTGCGTGCGTGTTTGGATAACAAAACTCGCCACTGAGGAGCGCATTTCGTTTGACGAAATGAACCACTTAAGAGGTTAAACATATCGCCATGAATTTTCTTCATTAATTTTACTATTCCGCTCTTACCAAATAGCTTTTCCCTTGCTATGTAACCTTTATTTAATTCATTACTTTTCGAAGCAACCCCCATGTTATCTTATTCGAGATATCAGCCAAAATACTCCAAATATGTTGACGACGCTTCCATAATTTACTAAGTTTTCAATATAAGCTCTGAAGTTGTAGTTACTGTCACTTTGCGCAATCGGCTTCCCATTTAAGTAAATGGTGCATTATTTACAACACCTGGAACTTCATCATGTACTGGTGGAGCTCATATAACAATATCTTGTCCTGTATACCAGGTGCAGAACTTAATTCCTGTGGATTTTGTTAACAGATGGCGTCACTTAAGTAACTTATATGTACATTATCAATTCAACGTATGTGCTATTTCGTAGAGCTGTCAATAGGTTACCGTACGGCGTATTTTTATTCCCTAGAAGTGAACTCTTCATCCTGTGTGTCAACATTTTAATTTTGAGCCGACCAAAGAGCTTTTGTGGCACGCATTGCTTTTGTTCCATAATCAGAAAAAAACTGCAGCTCAGAGCCGGCGTTTGCTCGTCGAAACCTATGGCGACTTTGCTCCACACATTAACACCTGTGAGATGTGGTTTAAACGTTTTAAAAGTGATTAATTTGATGTGAAAGACAAGGAGCGTCCTGGGCAACCAAAAAAGTTCAAGGACGCAGAGTTAAAGGCTTTGTTGGCAGAAGATAGCGCTCAAACTCAACAGCAGATGGCAGAGCAACTTAATGTTACACAAAGAGCCATCAGCAAACGTTTGAAGGCCATAGGAAAGATATTGAAGGCCGGAAAGTGGGTTCCTCACAAACACAGTGATAAGTAAATGGAAAGACCTAAAACAATTTATGAAACTTTGCTTCAGCGTTTCGAGAGAAAGTCTTTCTTGCACCGCATTATAATCAGCGACAAGTAGTGGATCTATTTTAAGAACCCAAAGCGCAAAGTATCTTGGGTTAATCCAGCGCAGCCATCAACTTCAATCGTTTCGAGAGGAAGGCCATGCTTTGCATCTGGTGGGTCCAGAAAGGTGTGGTGTATCGAGAGTTCTTAAAACCTGGTGAGACTCTTAATACGGCTCGGTACCAACAGCAACTCATCAAGTTGAACAACGCATTGCTCAAAAATCGGCCGGAATGGGCGAGAAAACACGGAAAAGCAATTTTCGTCCACGACAACGCTCCGTCTCATACAACAAATGCGGTAAAACATACGTTGAAAATACTAACTTGGGAAATTCTAGCTCACCCGTCGTATTCACCCGATCTGGCCCCGTCCGGCTACTACCTCTTTTCATCCATGCCACATGCCTTTAGAGAGCAGCATTTCAAAACTTATGAAGAACTCGAAATTTGGGTTGATGACTGGTTGGCATCGAAACCGTAACAGTTCTATTGGAAGGGAATTCATAAGTTATCCGAAATATGGGAAAAATGTATATCTAGTGACGGTGCATACTTTGAATAAAGAATATTAAACAGTTTTTTCACAAATATTTTGAAAAAAAACTCACAGAAATTATGTTCTACACCTGGTAAAGCTCTTCTGTTCCATTTTTAATTTTAATCAGTTTCATTTTTAAGCGTATATATATATATATATATATATATATATATATATATATATATATATACAAATATATACAAATTAAATATATGATAGCATGGAGTTTTGCATACCATGAAAGCAGAAAAGGACCGTGAATTCTTTTCGATTTAAGAAGAGAACTTCGCAATAAGTGTAGTCTTCAATCCAAATTTAAATAATAAAATAAATAAAATGTTAAGCAAGTAGTCTGCAATTATTTTATTATTACTTCCCATAAACAATAACATATTTCTGCTCATTAAACTCATTAGTTGCACCAAAGACAAGTTAAATCTTTTATCAAACTAGTTCACATTCTCTAAGATGCAATTAAGTAAAAACTCACGCTACCGGCAACCATCAGCAACGAGATTAAACTTGACAGTTTATAAACATGTTAAAGCTTCTTTGAATTTGAACGAATACTTATTCTTATTACCAACAAACAGACGGAGTAACATTATCAGAAAAACAAGTTAAAGCTTCTATTGAACTAGCTCATGTCAAACAAGTAATCCAAACTTTAATTTGTTATATTAACTACTTCTCCATAAACGACAACATATTTGTGCGTAATTAACTATTTAGTCACCGAAGACAGGTTAAAGCTTTTTTTCTTAAACTTAAACATGACGTCAGATAAACAAATTGAAGTTGCTATTGAACTTGCTCATTGCTTTGAATGTTTGTTTACCACAGCCTCAGCCCAGGCCACAGCTCTTCAATGTTTACAACCCAAGCTGATGTCCTTCAACTCCAGATGCACAACCTGCTAGTGCCAACCAGCGTAAATAGGTGCGCAATCGGCTCGCACCATCCATAATTTACACGTCAATTAAAAATGTGTTAAGTGTCACGCCTGTCAATTAAAAGGCTATCAATCAGTTAATTGATCGAACATAATGACCCAATTAATTTGCATAATTGTCCAGCCCCCTCATTTGCATAACCGGCTACGCCCCTGGTGTCAGTGACGTCAGATTGTCTGCCTCATGATACCCAATACCTGCTATTATGTCCCACACTTTATCAATTGGATTGGCGTCTGGGGATTGGGGTGGCCAGTCCAGTCCAGTGGTTGTTATGTTATTTTCTGCTTTCCAGATCTTGCACAGTTGACTCCGATGTTTGGGATGGTTATCCTCTTGTTTATCAATTCTCATAGTTGGGTCCAAACATCTTTTTCACTGATTTTAGGAGACTACGCTGATAAATTTTGACCATCTTCTCAGCGTCCAAATTCTGGGTAAAGAGTTTTAAACAGCCAAAACCGTGTTCTGAAGAGCATCCCCGAACATTGATTACTATTGGATGCTTGACAGTGTGCTGGGTGAAATGGGTCCTGCCAGTGGACTAAGCGCACTTCATGCGAGTTCACGCACACTCAGCACAATGTTCGGCCAATCGCGATTTAAGGGCTTTTGATATCCTAGCACGGTATTCTACGTTAGCCTCACGTAAACGCTCTCTGATTGTATGGATGCTGACGTGAACTCCCTTTTTGTCAGTTAAGCGTTTGCCTCGCGCAGTCTTATTGCGGGAGTTCGCTCAAACAACTGCAGTATTACTCTCTCTTCCTTCTTCGTAGTTGCTTTCTTCCGTCCAGGAAGGTCGTCTACAGTTTTCGACTCCAAATTCCGATTTACCCACTTCACAACGAACTTCTTATATATTTGAATTGCCTTTGCAGTTGCGGCATACTACAACTTTGGTCCTTTTGAATGTGTGCACAGTGACACTGCTTCATACCTTTTCGCATTGTGATGTTTGAAGCGACACTGAAATGCATAAGTAATGATGGCGTAGCTATTCCATAGTACAATCACTCACAGAAGGAGAGAAAGAAATATTTTTTATCTGCTTTTAAAAAAGGGCTCCTTTCTTGTTGAACAGACTGTACATTTCCAGCAAGAGCTCTTGATGCCTCACCGTGAACACCTTCTGCTGGGAGCTTGTTGAGTCCCGGTACCTTTCGACTTTTCAGACCTTGCGAGGCCCCTGTGAGCTCCTCCATTGTGAGGAACCTTGAGTGCTCCGCCAGCTACGCGATCAAGCTCTAGCGGATGGGTGGAAAAGTGTCTCCACGATTGAGCGGACTGCCTCCGCGTCAAGGCGGGCGCTCTAGAAGAGTACTCTGAATTTGCGGAGGACAATTCTATGTCCCAATCCCCAAGCATCTTCGTTGAGAGCTTCCCTTAGCCGTTTCCAGCAGCGGTCCTTGCTCGTCTTAATGGCCCTGTGAAGGTTCCTCTTCGCTGCTATGGCATCGGTGAATTCCGCGATCTCATCCGTCCTCCATTAGGCAGGACGTCGCCCCTCTCTACCCGCCTTCTTCATTGGAACGACCATTCGGCAAGTCTGGCAAATGGGACTCATAGTCGAGGCTGCAACTCGTTCAGCTTGCTCGAGAGGAGACAATTCCTCCGGAATCCCCTCATTGAGCCCACACGCTGGGCCCGTACTGGTACACGCGAAACATGATATATTGGTGATCGTTAGCTAGCTAGTCTTCTTCTTAGTATTATTGAATACAATATTTTATGTTTTCATATAATTAATCAGAAACATTGTAGTTTGCTTTATAATTATGGTAAAATAAATACAGTAGGTGGCCAGCTATTTATAATCACGTGCAAAATTTCGTTATTTAGTGGCATTTTCAAATTGTCATTTCTAAAAACTAATACAAAGTTATGTAGGAATATGTATGATTTATTTAATTAAGCACTCTACAGTGTTGTGTCATTTGAGTTTCAGTACCTTAAGTGATTGGATATGTATAAATTTCAGTGATCTTAATTTTTTTTAATATCAACAACTTTTTGTAGAAATTAGAGAAATTATTATTTCTTCTAAATTTTGTATTACTAGACCTTAATAAATTATAAAAGTAAGTTTTTGACAATTTTGTCCTTTTGCATTTGATGTAGCAATTTGCGTTTTTTGAATATCGAAATATTCTAATTTTTAGAAATTGGGAACAAAATTAGAAAAACGTCAGCTATTTAGACATTAATTAAAGGCAAAAGACATTCTCTTCGGGAAATCGCTAGGTTGGAGGGCGTCAGCCATTACAGTGTATTTAAAATGGAGAAAAATACCGGGATGGTAAAGACCAGATTGATTGTTTTACGTCGGTCGGCGGCCTCTGGAACAGATTGGGCGATAATTAATGCCGATGCCGCGAATCACTCTCTAAAAATAAATCGAGAACTGCATCAGAACCCAACAGAATAGCTGCCGTTAAAAATATAATGGTGGGCACACCAAATTTTAAATTTTTTTGCATAATAACAATAAATTTTTAAAGTAGACTTTTTCGGTTTTTTTAAATATACATATGTGCTATAGCAATCCTATTTCAACAATGATAAAATTACCCACAATTTGTGAAATGTTAAAATATCAATGTGTTTATAATGAGGCGGCCATATACTGTAGTTATCGATTTTATTTTGATTAAAATATTCTACTTTTCCATTACTAAAAATAATAATTGTCGCTGCTGGTATATTAGACTGTAACAATCGTAAAGTTATGGATAAAAATAAGTGCAAATGCTGTGCTTTTAGAAATAAACAAAAAAATAATATTTATGTAATTGAAGTTATTGATAATCAAATAACTGAACAAAACTAATAGAAGACATAGAACAAGTTGGTATTTCTGCAATTAAACAATTTTAGAGTTTAGTAATTTCCTACTTCACATCTCTATCAATACCAACCCTCTTAACGTTAGATCCTTTCCACTCTTTCGTCTTGACAATCACCGCACCAACTACGGACACCTCGACCTTTTCATTAGAATGCTCCGCAAAGTAGCGATTCTACGTTCTTTGATTTTCATTTTGATGAAGCCTCCCTGAAACAATCCCTTTACCTGTCTGACCCCTTCTTAAGAATTTAATACTGTGTTTAGCTTTAGCTTACATTCTCGTTCTTGTATTCCCGTGAAATTAACGCATGCTATATATACTATATATATTTTTCTCGGTTGAACTTATTTTCGGTCGAAATGTTTCAAATAAGTACATATTTTGTTCTTGAGATTTATTTATTTATTTATTAATCGCTTAATACAAGCTACTAACAAAACAAAAAGTTTACTTAAATAATATAATAAACTAGAAAACAAAAACAAATTAAGAAAAAAAAAGAAAAAGAAGTACATATTTTGTTCTTGAGATTTATTTATTTATTTATTAATCGCTTAATACAAGCTACTAACAAAACAAAAAGTTTACTTAAATAATATAATAAACTAGAAAACAAAAACAAATTAAGAAAAAAAAAGAAAAAGAACAGGCGACATTAGGAGGGACAATTAAGAGAGAAGATTTACTCAGGTGGAAGTCAAAAAAGGGGTGGGAGTTGGCTTTCCGAAGTATTCGGCTCAGAAAGTCCATAGTTGGCACGGTGATAAGCAGAACGAAAGAGAGGTGCCGAACGGAGGTTACAGAGGAGATCCGCTGGAGTACGGAATACGGTAAGCAGCTGATGAATGAAGGTAATATCAGTCCCGCCGCTTCCACAAGGGCTGCAAGTTGATCAGTACGGTGAGACGGTTTTCGTAGGGGTGAAGGTTTTGATGGTTAGACCAGAGAAGGTCACGTAAAGCGAAGCGAAGGAACCTGCGCTGGACAGCCTCAATCCTATTGATTCTATTGGATTGAAATGGAGACCACAAGCAAGCACAAGCATATTCAAGGAGAGGCCTGACGAAGGTAAGAAAAAGGGATTTGGCTACGTAGGGATCAAGGAACTCCTTGGACGGACGCTTCACAAAGCCAAGCACGGAATTGGCTCTAGCAATCACGTTAATGTGTTCACGAAAGTTAAGTTCGCTATCACAAATGACGCCTAGATCGCGAAGAGAGGATACGAAGGGGATAGGTTTATCAGGCAGCCGATAAACTCTGGGGGAAGAAGAAGAGCGTCTACGGGAGTAAGTGATGGATTGGCATTTGAAGGCATTAAGCTCAAGAGAGTTTTTATTGCACCAAATGTTAAAATTGTCGAGGTCATCCTGAAGCAGTCGGGAGTCCGAGGTAGAGGATATCCGTTTGGAGATTTTCATATCGTCGGCATATATAAAAATGTCCGAGTGCTGAATAACATATTCGACATAATTGATGGCCAGAATGAAAAGCAACGGCGTTAAGTTGCCAACCGGGGGACTCCCGGGTTGGCCACAAAAGAGTTGGAGGAAGACGAACAGAAAAGGACCCTGTACTGGCGTTGTTCAAGATAAGACTTCATCCAGGAAATAAAGAGCTGATTGAAGCCAAGGGAGTATAGTTTGAAGAGAGAGATTTTATCAAACGCCTTGCTGAAGTCAGTAGCGATAACGTCAACTTCGTCACCATTCTCCAGAGCACACAGTGTTCTAGACATGAAGTCATTAAGGTTGGTGGTAGTCGATCTGCCCTCTAGGAAATATGCTGGACGGGAAAAAATTGGATTTACAGTGAAAGAACAAGCAGTCGTAAACTATACTTTCAAAGAGTTTAGGTATGCAAGAGAGTTTGGCAATAGGACAGTAGTTGTAAATAAGGGTAGACTGCATTCGATTCAGGTACTCGTGATAGGAAGATTCGCTGTGTGTAGAGAAAAGGAAAGCCGCAGAGAGGTAACTGGAGAAGTCGGGGTCGGAGAGAGATAGGAGATAAGCCTGCCATAGTTTGTTTCTCCTGTTCCGAAATGATAAAAGTTCTTTGTTGTATCATGGGGGAGGAGGCATGGTCTCTCTGAGGTTGGTAGGGAAAAGTTTGGGTTAGGCAGGCAAAGATTTTGGTATAAAGAACATCGAGGGCTGCATCAACGGAAAGCTGAGAGTCAGTTGTGATGGAATGGAGGGACGATTGGCAAAGAAGGTTATTTAATTTGCCAAAGTCGCCCCTGCGGAAATTGAAGTGGTAAGAAGTCTCAGAAGTAGAGTGGAGATGTGTGGGTACTAGAGCAAGGGTAAGGAAGAGTGGAGGATGAAACTGGTCGAGGGTAGAGAGAAGATAAGTGCTACGAGAGGTTATGCCACCAATTTGGCAGAGACCAGAGTCGGAGAGGCGGTCGACAAATAAAGTCTCCTTATCGGAGAGGGCGTTAGAAGGGATATAGAAGAGATCGTCATATGTATGCACACAGTATGTACAGGAATTTGCTGGTTAGTGTGATTTTGGCGCAGACAAAGTTACAGCATGAGGAATTAGAGGAAGTGTGAAGACTAGCACCGAAACGATTAATCACAGCGAGAAGTACGCCGCTGTTAGTGGGGGTTAAGTCCTCGTCGCAGGCATCGACACGAAAAACAGAAAAATCTGCGGGAAATAATTCATTAATATAAATGTTGTGTGTTAAGTTAGTTTCGGTAAGCGTAAGGAAAAGTAAGAGAGTTCTGAGAGTTCTGGAAAACTAAGGAAGTTTTGGTACGCAAGCCTCTGACATTTTGATAGTACATGGAAAGACAGCTAGGGGAGTGGGCGTAACCAGACGGGGGGACGGCTGGGGGTAAGGTAGTGATAGGAAAAGAAGAGCCGGTCGGGTTAGGAACTAATATAAGATTTGTGATCGTGCCGGGCTCTTTGGAGGTGGGAGATACTCCGAGAGCTGACGTAAGAAGCGAAAGTGGCTAGGTCAGAGTATTGAAAAATGAGAAATGCCAAATTCGACGTGAAAAAGGGTAGCCTGATCAGTGGGAAGGCACAAAATACATTGGTTATGGTTTTACCGTCAATATAAAAAGATTCTGGTTTGTCGTGGAGGTAGGTTAGGATAAGTCTAACGATGCAACAAATGGTGGAGTAGGAATATTGATATCGTTATTGTTAATTATGATTGTAGAAAGATCTACTCCCAACACCTGTAGAGATTCAGAAAGTCTGACATAAAGATTTGTATTATTATCATAATCTTGACGCACCGCTGTAGAAATTTTTCAAACATTCTTCCTACCCATAGTTGGCGTGGTGTACGATTGTTGTCAGTTCGGAAATTAAAGATATTCCAAGCAGATTGAAACGATGACAATTTCTTATAGATTACAGATTTGCATATAAATTGTACACAAAATCTATGAATGAGATTGTTAACATCTAATAAGTTATTATGTTCAAATTCAAATAGTTCTTCGCAAACAGAATCATAAACTTCTTTGTACTCATCTATCCAAAGTTTTTCGATGCGCTGGTTATGAACCGATCTTCTATTTATGTGACTTTCGCGAGAGTAGCCACGAATTATATTCATAAGAAAAGCAACAACAATATTTTCATAGCCAAGATCTAGTCGAACACGTGATGGTAATCGATAATTTTTTATAGCACTGGTAAAATGATTGATGAAAGGCTGGGCTTGAATAGACATTTCACATTTTAAGTAGGGGAAAATCGGGTGATTCGGGACTAGTTTTGTAAAAACGTTATAAATCAGAAATAAACATTTTTTTTCAATATGTTAATACATTTTCCCATTAATTGGTTCATTAACTTTGACTGTGTGACGTCATTTTGTTATACGATTATATTTAAACAATTTATAGCTGATTTATAAAAAAAGTGTCATTTTGGCTTTTCAAAAAATTGTCGGGTGAACTGGGACACGACTTTCAGAGTCGATAAAACTGAGTTTAAAACAATATTTCATATACAATATTTAGTTTTTTACTTAAAAAATACTAAACGACATTATTGTTTACAAAATTGAAAAACAATATTTGTTTGTTTATTATTATAAACAATTTTTTTTTTTTTTATTTGAAACTACAATAAGAGGTTAAAAGAGGTTAGATAATTAATAAAAATAATTATTTATCATATTTACTAACGATTAACAAATTTGGGTCAATAACAAAGTTAAATAACGCATCATCAAAGTTCTAGATTGATCTTGAAAGAGTGTCCCGAATCACCCGAAATGCACTTTTGTTAAACAAACGCATGGTTTAACTACAATTTTACAATAATCACAAAATCTTTTTTCTCCCTAATAGGTAACTTCCTAACGATTTTAACAACTTACCTTTAATTTAGTCTTCAAAATTATTTATTTAGGCATCTCCAAAGTCTTCACAAATAAAACTTTCAAGCGTCGTAATTTGTATTAACATTCGTCACGAAGTTAATAATACCCGCAGTCAACTCAAACTTAAATGAAATAATGTAAATGGTCAAAGGGTACATGGAAACCGCAAAAGTACCAACTTAATAAAAAGATAAATCCTTTGAAAAGCCATGTTCCTATTCACCCAAACATCCCAGATCACCCGACTTTCCCCTATATAATTAATCTAGAAAATCCCTCGATACAACCGTGGATAACAAAACCCCATCTACTAAAAAATAAACGCATACATCTGTAATTAAATATCCATCAATGAAAAAGTTTTAATTGTGATTGAAATGAAAGATTGTTACCTTGACAGCTTGTGTTATAAAGAATTTGGAGTAGCTAATTTATAATTTCATCATTTAATACACTCTCTCCACTGGCTAGCTATTGGATCTACTATATCCAAAACTTGCCGTATTTTTTTCGTTGTACTCGTATTCCAGATGCTTTTAGGTATGCTTGTATCATCTCATTAAAGTTATTTATAAGTGTAACATTCGTTTAATATATATTATTATTATAATTATTATTGTCCGTTGGTTCATATAATCTTCAACTGCAATTTTTCCTCAGAAATGTTTGTACATATATCTATCACGCATTAGTAAATTTAAGTTGTAGTTTCTTGTATATAGTTTTTTTTTAACACCCTAACAGAGCAACCATAGCAGTTGCGGTATACCCTTCATAATATAATAATTTAAGCTGATTTTGATGACCTCTCCCTACAATTGAGAAATAAAAACCATTAAAAGTATTATATTAATTATATATAATTACAAAATTAAGACATCAAATTCAGAAAAATAGATCTTGGCACTGAATAGGCTTGTGATTCTTTTCTATTATTTCTAATGAACAATTCTCTGTCACTCGCATCCGAAAGTGAATTATATGTTTCAATAGAAATATTTGCAAATTGTGTTTTGCCGTATATAATTCACGGTAATCAATATTCGATGTTGATTGGTAAGACCTTGTAACATTACCGATTACTCTTTTAATTCGATTTAAAGTTTGGACAACGTGCCTATCCACTTGATTAAAAAAGGACATAATCTATTAATTATATCAAAATTTTTCACTTTTCATAAAAAGAATGTACTCAGTATGTACTGAAACGTACAATAAAATAATGTTGTTACTGTCAAGAAATAGCGGGGAAAGCTAATACGGCTGGTAACAGTATGCCGTACTGTAGATTTTTCTTCAATGTGTGTTAACACCAGTGAGCCGGGATCTACTATATCGACTTTTTTCATATTCACAGTGTTGTGGTATTTTCATTATAATGTACATATTAATTCAAAAATAAAATTTCAAGAACTAAAATTATGTACCTAATTTTAATTCAAGAATCAAAATCATGTACATGTACATAAAATCAAGAATGAATTTTCAAAAATTAACATTTAAAAATTAAAAATATGTACATAATTTTAAATTAAGAATGAAAATTAAAGAAATAAAATTATGTACGTAAAAATTCAATAATTAAAATTTTGAACATAATAATAATTTATGAATTAAAATTACGTGCTTGATGAAAATATGATACATTTTTTTGCAGCCCAATATAATTAATATTCTCTTTTGAAATCATTCTATGATACAATAATAACTGATTTTTGTAAATAAAATGCACAGCACGTTATAATTGTAATTCAACGATTTAATTTATTTAGTCGAATATTGCTTAAACTTCGATTTTTTTACATGTTATACAGGCTTGAAATTAATTCAGCAATTTCAATAAACAATTAATTTTTATTCTATCGAAGCATAATTACAATCCTAGAACATGATATTAAAACCCATCGAAATATGAATTATTCGAATTATTATTTTGCCATGATATAAAAAAAAATATGATAAAATCATATTAAATCCATATAAAATTAATACATTGTATGTCTAAACAATAATAATAAATTGAGCTTTCTTCTATTTACTCCTATGGACTTAAAATAAATTTTATGATAAATCACAATTTTAATTATTTTATATTTGTATTAAGACCTATAAAAAATGTTAGATGTCAATTTTGTATTTTAAGTACATAATTTATTTTAATAATCACATAATCAAATGCTTGCTATTAAATAGCAAAACGGCGTACCATAGACTTTGAATTATAAAAGGATTTATTCAATAATTTTTCATCATTAATGACCTTTAATAATTAACATTTTTTTTTATTTTAATTCTTTCAGTGGGATGAGAAAATCACAACATTTCCTGGCCTGTATATTATAACAGCTTTACTGCTGCCAAAAGAAATGTGCACGGTATTTTACATGCGTGCTCTATCTTTTATTTTTTCCGCAGCAAACGTGTTTTTAATTTATAAAATTAAAGCATACAAGCATAAAAAAAAACAATTTAAACTAGCGCTCGAAAGTATAAGTTTAGCGATATTACCACCTATGTATTTTTTCGCCCATTTATATTACACGGACGTAATATCAATCACGACAGTGTTGGCATTATATTATTTTTGGATGAAGGATTCTCACGGAAAAGCTGCTATATATGGTAAAAAAATACTTTTAATAAAGTAATCACCGTATTGTTTTATGCTTTTTAAAGGTTTTTGTTGCGTATTAATGCGACAAACAAATGTTATATGGGTAGGGATGTTTTTAGGAATAAGTGCACTTAAAATTATTAACGAAGTTTGTGAAAAAGGCAAAAGCAGAAAACCGAAGAGAAGCGATTTACAGGTAATTTTATAAATAAATTATTTATTGTTGCTTTTAGTGGTGTTCCTATAATTTTTATCTCGTTGCCCTATTGGAATTTTCATGCAAAGGACTCATTTGGGCATAATTCGAATTAGATTTCGATAAAACTACAATAACTTGATGCTATTCTGATGATGGACAGTCATGCAACATTCCTCCTGGTGTATTGTCCTAAAAAGCTGTTTAGAAGTTTTGAATTAAACTCATGCTTTTCGAAATAACTGTTCTTTAATATGTTTAAGATTCCGTAATCCTATTTTTATCAGCCGTTCGCGTGATATTTACCAAAATCGTTAACAATTGTTTCCGTTTTTTTCAAGAATTAAAAACCGATTTTCTACTTACATAAGAGCAGCTCTTGCTTAAATAAAAGAAAATATAATTGCTTAGCTGATTTATCTGGCTTCGCATGGTGTGTGTAAAGTTGACTAATGCGGTATAGCTAGTATTAATTAATTTTTGTAGATACGAAAACAGAAAACACTTACAATTGTGGTGTCGGATTTGTTGAAATTTAAAATTCTACCCATTATGAAATAGATTTGCATTCCGTAGCCGCGAAATCGTCTTGATTACATTTTTCGTTCAAATTGTTTAATAAAAAGACATCTCGGTCGCCATATTAGAAGTGCAATTTTGAATGTGCAAAATTTTGCAGCAGATTCGAAGGCAGCATCTGCTAAAAACCCTTAGTATTGAATTTTATGGCAATCCTTTGAAGTTTAATTTTTTTTATCCATTTTGGCACTGCTATCGTATACTAGAAGATATCCGTTTTCATTAAAATTTCTTAAAATTGAGGAATTTCGGTCACTATATTGGATCCACCATTTTGAATTTGGAAATTTTGATGGCGGATTCGAAATCAGCATCCCCAAAAACCTCCTTGTGTTGATTTTTACGGTAATCCCTTGAAGTTTAACATTTTCGGTAGTCATCGTTGAACTGCCATTTTGAATCCATGAACTTTATGAAACTAAAAAAATAAACTATATGTTAAGTAGGACTGCGTAATCTCTTGTTGTTTATTAACATGTCCTGTGTGACAATTTATCACAACTTCGCAAAAATTTAAAAAATATGTAATTAGTAAGAAAAAAATCGTAAAAAAAATAGTTTGATTTTTCACTTTTTTCAAACATATGTCGTTTTTTTTGATTGATTTTTTATTAATGAAGGTCAATAGAAAAAATAGAAAAAAATTCTTAAATATTTGTTTATTTTCGACCTACACTAATGCCTTAATTTTACCATTTATTATCCAAATTTTCGCAAACTTTTTGGAGGTAATGAAAATAATATATACATGTCTTTAGGATTCATTTTAGCTTAATTTCATCAAAATTCAAAAAAATTTTTAATATGCCATAAACGTTTTTCTATTTGCATGCTTTATCTCTACGTGGACATGTTGTACCTTTTTGGAAATGTAATCAGATGCACAATTTAATAAATATAAAAAAGAGATTGTAAATTAAAGGGTGGTGCATCTAGCGTTTGGAATTTGAACTACCGGTAATTTGAAGTTTAGTTGATTATATGTCATTCTCAACTTGACACAAATTTAGTTTAGGGTTTGACATTTACGAAATGGGACCGTATTCGCTTGAAGAAAGTTGGGAAATATTTCCAAAGTGGTGAGTTTTCTACCCAAACTGTGAGAAATTTGAAAAAAAAAATTTTACGAGTGCTCCGATCTCAAATCGTGTTATGTACTTTGTGCTCTAGCTACTGTCTCCCAAACCATCACGAACGAGCAATCATTACTTGCCACTAAATTGCAGTCCTTCTTGGGTAATTGTTCATGCTTCCAGTCTGCCTCTGAGGAGCTCTCGTCTTTCAACGAAAAACTAGGTAAAATTCTAGTCACTATCTGCGCAATGGACTCTAAGATGGAGGCACTTCTTGAGAAGTATCATGTGCTTTTGCCTAAAGTATCTATTGCGGCCCGTACTTTAGACGACCTCTACACTGCGTTTTCTGTTACGGATCTTCCCGCGTCTGTCTTGCCAGCTGTTGATGATGTCCGCCACAACGTGAAGCAGATTAGGAACGACCTCGGTTACTGCTCGGCGGCTGTGAATGCGAATACTGCACTTTTGGACTCCATCTCCGCTGATTTTCGTCTCCCCCAACCCTCACCAGCTGCATTGCCATCATCGCCTTCTCTGCCTGTCGCTGCCCTGGATCACGATGCTGTATCGACATGCGCTCCCGTCATCGATGACACGCCCCTCGGTTTGAACTGTGAACCCACATCAGCTGCCCTGCAATCTTCGCCTTCTCTGCCTGTCGCTGTCCTGGATCCTAGCCCTGTCGTTGTCGACGTCGTCCGGTCGTTGCCTTGCCCTCAACCCCCTACCTTAACTGTCTCGGTTCTGACTTCCGATTTAGCTCTTGACACTCCTGTTTCTCGATTCGGCACTTTTTGGACCGAAAAGGAATGGATGCATAGGCTAGACAAACTTCACCGTGTCAACGTTGATGCTTTCCAGTCATCCTCAGTGCTCCTTGTTGATGGGGTCCCCGACCTTGCTGATGCGACTTGGATCCGTGCACTTTTCAATTTCACCGATCGACTGTGTGATGCTTCGCCCCCGCTGCCAGCCTTATTCAAAGTGTCATTACACCGAAAATACGTGTGGCTCTTCTCCTGTCCCGTCAATTACAGTAGCATAAGGATTTCTTCAAAGGTCTCCAAGCTTTAAGTCTAACTCTACTACTACTACTAAAATAAAGTCTAACTCTAGTCCTAATGCTAAATCTGAGCTTAACCCTCGCCCTACTGCTAAATCAAAGTCTAACACTAGTCTAAACGGTAGAATTAAACCTACTACTTCTCCCACTAATAAAGTTATATCTCCTCGCAGTACTAATAAGATAGTTAATCCCCCCCACAATCCGCATCGCTCCAATTCTCCCTATTCCGACACTGCTTCAGCAAATCCCAACTGGCAGCTCAAAACAGGCCTTTTCCCGAATTTCAACTTCTCCACGCCTCTTAAATACCCTAATTTTGGTAAATCTCACACCATGAATCCTTCACTTCCGGCTAATTCAAATCCGCCTATCTCCTCTCGTCCTTCTTCTTCGGTTCAACCTCCTTCCCATCCGACTCTTCTTCTCATACCAAACCTTCGTTCATTAACTCCCTTCTCCCTCCTGTTGTTAAGCTCACAATGTGATCTGCTGGGTCCTCCCAAGGACGCTATCTGTTGTCCCGCTTTCGCGACCATAGGATCTATGATAACGTCCGCCTTCTCCTAGCCTACCTCCACGGCAAACCAGACTCTGTACGTATTGAGGGCAAAACCAAAACCAATGTGTTGGTTTCAATTCATCAGGAAGGCCTTCGCACTGACCTGGCTACCCTTCGCGAGCTCTTTCTTAAGTTTCACGTTGAATTTGACATTTCTCCCAATAAAGTGTCGTCTGACCTAGCCACTTTCGCTTCCTACGTCAACTCTCGGCGTATCTTTCACCTCCAAAGAGCCTGGCACAATCACAAATCTTATTTTAGTTCCTAACCCGACCGGCTCGCCTTTTCCTATCACTCCTTTACCCCCAGCCAGCCACCCGTCTGGCTACGCCCACTCCCCTAGCTGCTTATCCCTGTATTATCAAAATGTCAGAGGCTTGCGTAGCAAAACTTTCTCAGTTTTTCACACCTCTCTTGCTTTTCCTTACGACATGTTTGTCCTTACCGAAACTAATTTAACATCCAACATTTATAGTAATGAATTATTTCCCGCAGATTTTTCGGTTTTTCGTGCCGATGCCTGCGATGACGACTTAACCCCCGCTAACCGCGGCGTACTTCTCGCTGTGGCTAATCGTTTCGATGCTAGTCTTCACACTTCCTCTAATTCCTCATGCTGTAACTTTGTCTGCGCCAAAATCACACTAACCAGCAAATTCCTATATATACTCTGTGTATACATTCGCCCTTCCCAACCACTTGAATCCTACAAACTTGTCACGCCCTCTCTGATAAGGAGACTTTATTTGTCGACCGCCTCTCCGACTCTGGTCTCTGTCAAATTAGTGACATAACTAATAATCTTGGCAGACACCTTGACCTAGTCTTCTCCTCTGATTCTGTTAATTCGGTTGTCTCTCGTAGCACTCATCTTCTCTCTACCAGTATCTTCCTCCACTCTTCCTTACCTTTGTTCTAGTACCCACACATCTCCACTCTACTTCTGAGACTTCTTACCACTTAAATTTCCGTAGGGGCGACTTTGGCAAATTAAATTACCTTCTTTGTCAATCGTCCCTCTATTCCTTCACAACTGACTCTTAGCTTTCCTTAGGAAGTTATAAAAATGTTTCATTCACCATAAAGGTCTTTTTCTATTCAAGAGAGAAGTAAACGCTGCGATAACGAAAATTTTTAAATCGTTTTTAGTGTTTCAGTATTCGTTGGATGGGACACGGTCGAAACAGGTCGTTTCTAGAAAAACTCATTTAAAGTTTTCTTTGCATTTCTCTTTATACAGGGTTTCTTTAGTGGGTATATCAAAATGAATGGGATGGAAGACCTGACCTAGGCAAACAAAATATTCTGTGTCAGTCTCAACCGTTTGGGAGTTACAAGGTGATTCGTAAATTGATCAACAGAACTGCTAAACATCTTATCATAAGGGTATGACTGTTGAGGAAAAGTGAGAAGATATTCTTCAAGTCAGGACGGAACACTCACCTCTCTATATGAACCAATTTAGAAGGAAATTAAAATATCACAATAGAAAGAAAAATCTTGTTACAGGTATATTCATTTTGTTATTGTTGTTGACTGTTGGGCAACCCTCGTTAGAGGCAAATTAAATTACCTCTGGTAACGGATACATACTGATTATAAATAATCTGAAATTATTTGCTAATATTGTTAATTTAACGTTGTATGAGGAATAATCTGGTTGCAAGGAAGGTTTAAAGCATTTAAAGAAAACTCTTAATAGCATTTTTCCACATCAGATGAATAAAAGAGGACTAATTAATAACTTGGGTAATGGCCTGCGATTTGTGGCTGGCGTAATTGATAACGACGATTGGGAAGAAATTAAGAAGTACTTTAACGTAATCGAAGAAAAGTCGCCAAACGACAAAGCATAATTAACAAATAAATTTCGGATCAAGTAAAAAGCATTACAAATCATGTTAATGCTATCCAAGAAATAATAACGAAAGAATTAAATAAAATTGAGGAATATGTAAAAGTTATGAATGAAAGATTAGTATTATGTTACAGAGATTAATAAAAACATCAATATCCTGCCAAAAAAAATTTCAATCATAAAAGAAATATTAGTAGCTAGTAAGCTAGAAATATTGCCAAAGGATATCTTAACAGAAGAAGAAACAAAAGAAAATAATGTTACTTCTGAAATGTTGCCTTACATTAAGAACTTTGTAATTAACAAAGAAGACTATATAATATTTATAATATTAATTATCAAATTTGTTAATAGTTCTTACTCTAGAATAATAATTGAAAAAACTTCAAATAAACATGATTCTTTAGAACTTGATGTAGACGTAGAAAGAATTATAGCCCGCAAGGGTGACATTTTTCTCAACATGAATAACGCACATTCAAAACAAGGAGCTTGCACTGCATAAAGATAAATGTATTTAAAATCTGTTGGAGGATCAGGTAATGGAGTGTAATTATCACAAGAATCTAACAGAAGTTATTAAAATTATGTTAGTGAGAATTCTAGTTACAAATAATGTAAAATGTAGAAAACTTGAATGATTGTAGTCAGCCCATCACAATACAAGTTAAGAGAAGGAATGTTATTAAAATGAAGAATTGTAAAATATCCATTGGATATAGAAGCTTCGAGAATTCAATGCGGACTTATCATGAGATGATTCTTATGAACATAATTAAAGTATTTATATGTATATACAGTGATGGAAAAACTAAAGCAACTCAATAAGGTAGTTTTAAGAAAAGAATAATAAATAAAAAATTCATCCTCTTATATCCTTATACATAATGACAAAATTATATTATAGTAAATTATATCACAGGGATAAATAGTCAAGTTTATTTCAGTCGAGCATATTACCCAACTTTTATTTGTAAACTGAATAATAACTAAATTTTGAAAGTAGAATAAAACGCAAAGGACTGAAGTGGAATTTTAACTTAACTTCTGTATTCAAACAAATGTAAAATACAAAAAAACGGCGTTCACCCTTACTAATATTACCTAAAAAAAATCCCCAATCCTCAAAAGATCACTTGGAGTAGCACGCTTCAAATCAGAGGTACCTGATAAGCATATTTTGAGGAGAACGCCGCACATTAACTTCCAACTTCTAGTAATACGTCGTGACCACGTATATTGCTATAATTTTTGTCCCTCAGATCCTAATTGGCTCCATCAACAGTTTCGAATTTTCACACAATTTCTTTCCCTCAATCGGTGGTTGGTTTTAATTTTTTCGGGTAGACAATTACCCAACCAATTACGGAGTAATGCTTCAGATGTGATCCGAATCTTTAAACTTTTTTAATATCCATAAATAATGCAATGCAACTAAAATATTTATCAAATCGAAATTATTCACACTTTTGCATATTACTGCGCATTATTTGATTTCCTTTAAGCTGCTGTAAATTTCATTAAAAAAGAAAATAAAAAAGTTAAACGCCGACATTTAGGCAAGGCTATATAAAATTTAAATTTTAAAAATAAAACAATAAAGCCCTCCGAAAAGTGTTTTCTCCTAATGTTTACCTTTCGGGCTTATAAATTAATTTTATTGTTAATGTTACTTAAAAGAGCTATAGACAATTTATTTCTCCAAAGAAAAGCTCTTTGTGAGAAGTCGTGGTTTCAGAGATATAACCAAAAAGCTATTTTATGTATCCAAACTTTAAACATTTTGACTATATCACATAAATGACACAATCACTAAATTCTAGCACCAAATTCTAATCTTCGCCTTTTCCCAATTTGTAAAACGACTTTTTCTGAAAGAATAAATAAAAAAAATGAAATTTTTGATTATTTTTATCGCCAACGTGCTTCGGAACCCTTTTTAATATCAAAAGTTGAGCCGTTAAAATTGTACTCTTCAATCAGCCACTAAATGTATTTATTTTATTATTTTCAGAAAATAATGATGAACTGTTTCAATGTAATTACGATATTTAAATTGCTGCAAAAATGCCTTATCTGCATATTCAAAGAATTATGGGGCTATATTTTAATAATTTATGGGTTCTTAGTATTTGTGTTGTATAATGGCTCAATTGTTGTTGGAGACAAGTCTGCACACACCGCTGTTTTGCATTTACCTCAGGTAAGTACAATATATTATTTTCTCTACTAATAGTAATTTCTTGATATTTTCCAGATTTTTTATTTTAGTTTATTTATATTAATATTTGGCTTTGGTTTTGTTTTGCCAAAATTAACTGAAACAGTTAATTATATGAAAAAGCATTATTGTTTTATGATTATTCTTATAATTTTAGGAATATTTATTGTAAAGTATAATACACTCGTACATCCGTATTTATTAGCCGACAATAGGCATTATACTTTCTATGTTTGGAACAGATTTTATAGCAAAAACGCATTTCGTTACTTAATGGTTCCTATTTATATATTTACATTAATTTGTATGCAAATGCATTTAAAAAATATAACAGAATTCCAATTAATGTACTATATTTCTTTATTCATTGCACTATGTTTTCAAAGATTACTAGAAATTCGTTATTTTATTATTCCTTTTGTTATTTTCAAACTCAACGTCAATTTAAAAAAGCAATATCTGATATTTGAAATTGTTTATTATTTAATTATTAATTTCCTCGTTTTTAATATTTTTTTCACCAAGCAAATATATTGGAGTGAGAGAAATGATATACAAAGATTAATGTGGTAATAAAGTCATCTTCTGCTGTATGATTTGTATTATTTTTAGAATTCGTAATCTTCAAAATTATATGAATCATCAGGAAAAAAAGTATGCTTAGGACACACAGTGCTTCACGTACAAAAAGCTAGGTGGACAAAATCCTTTTCGGTCTGTCAGAAATAGGTAATTAACTAATTTAAACAACACCCTCAAGCTTTCGACTCGCCCAAGAAGCTAGGAATGAAGATTGCCATCGGTTTCGGGAGTATAACACCAAGAAGCGCTTCAGTATTGCTACAAATATGGACTTACCCTTAATGTTGATAGTAACATCGGATCCTCTGATTAATAGCCTCCGAGAGGTTCTGAAAAATAAGACGGGAAAATTTTTTGCAAAATATTCACATTAAAGCTAATTATAGCTCAATCTATGCCACGATCAAACCTGCCTCAAAACAAGGAAGACTATTATATGTCTGATTCATCAGACGATTCTGATGAATGAGACATGTGATAGTCTTTTTATTTAACTTATAATTGTTTATATTAATTTTCCTTTTTATTTTGACTAAATCTGGAATTTGTGTTTTTATTTACCTCTATATTATTTTATTTGCTTGTATACATGTTTCTATCGTTTGAATTTTTTAATGTATTATATTTGTTTTTTCTGAATAGTAATTTTTTATCGCAATTTTCTTTATTTATATTTTATTTATTTATATCGCTTAATACAAGCTACTGACAATAAGTTTACTTGAATAATAGAATAAATTAAAAATAATAATAGATTAAAAATGAGAAAGGAGCGGGCAAATTTAGGAGGGACTGTTAAAGTCATTTGGCTTGGCGAGTTGGCCTTCCAAAGCATTCGGGTGAGAGGCTCAGAAAGCCCATAGTTGGTATGGTGATAAGCAGAGCGAAAGAGAGGGTCCGAACGGAGATTAAGAGGATTGGTGTAGATGGAGATCCGCTGAAGTAGAGAAGGACAGTCAATCTCACCACTAAGCAGCTGATGAATGAAGGTAATATCAGCAAAGTCCCGTCGCTTCTACGGGGGCGCAAGTTAAATAGCAAGAGGCGGTTTTCGTAAGGGGGAAGGTTTTGACCGTCAGACCAGGGAAAGTCACGTAATGCGAAGCGAAGGAACCTACGCTGGACGGCCTCAATCCTATTGATGCTATTAGATTGAAATGGTGACCACACTTAGCAAGCATATTTAAGGAGAGGCCTGACGAAGGCAACAAAGAGGGATTTGGCTACGTATGGATCAAGGAACTCCCTGGACCAACGTTTCACAAAGCCAAGCACGGAGTTGGCTCTAGCAATCACGCTGTCAATGTGTTCACGAAAGTAAAGTTCGCTATCACAAATGAAGTCTAGATCACGAAGAGAGGATACGAAAGGGATAGGATCATAAGACAGTCGATATACTCTGGTGGAAGAAGAGGGGCATCTGCGGGAGTAAGTGGCATTTGGAGACATTAAGCTCAAGAGAGTTTTTTTCCTCCAAATGCTAAAATTGTCGGGGTCGTCCTGAAACAGTTGGGAGTCAGGTGGAAGATATTGGAGATTTTCATATCGTCGACATATATAGAAATGTCCGAGTGCTTAATAACACATTCGATATCATTTATGGCCAGAATGAAAAGCAATGGACCTAGGTGGCCCTGAGTTGGGCACAAAAGAGTTAGAGGAAGAGGAACAAAAAACCGCCTTGTACTGGTGTTGATCAAGATAAGACTTCATCCAGGAAATAAAAAGCTGATTGAAGCCAAGGGAGTGTAGTTTGAAGAGAATTAATTTATGTGAGATTTTATCAAACGCCTTGCTGAATTCAGTAGCGATGACGTCAACCTAGTCACCATTCTCCAGAACACACAGTGGGGAAAAATGGATTTACAGTGAAAAGAACAAGCAATCATAAACGAATAAGGAATGTTTGGCAATAGGACGGTAGTTGGAGATCTCACTCTTGCAACCCTTTTTATGGATGGGGATAATATAGGAGTCTTTTCACCTGGCCGGGAAAACACCTTGGGTGACAGTTAGTTAAAAATTGGAGGACAGGGTTTCGATCAAGTGTAGAGCGCACTCTTTCAGTACGATGGCGGGAATACAGTCAGGGCCTGGTTTATGATCGTCAGGAAGGGCATAAATGGCGGTAGCAACCATTTCAGGGTCAATATTTATGAAAACAAGGGAGGTTTGAAGATGAGAGTCTATGAAATAGAAATAGCTAGTGACAGGCTCGGAAGTATGCTCACTAAAAGATTGACTGAAGTGATGAGCAAAAAGATTAGCTATTGCACGGTGGTCGGAAGAAGAAGTGTCGTTAAATTTGAGACTGGAGGGGTAGCCACTGGATTTCCTTTTTATGTTAATGAATTGATAAAAAATTTTAGGGGCTGAGATAAGGGTTGACTGCATACGATTTAGATAGTCTTGAAAGGAAGCATGCGGAGAAATGGGAAGCCGCAGAGAGGTAATTGGAGAAGTCGGGGTCGGAGCGAGATAGGAGATAAGTCTGCCATAGTTTGGTTCTGCTGTTCCGAAGGGATCAAAGTTCTTTATTGTACTATGGAGGGGAGGAGGCATGATCTCTCCGAGGTTGATATGGAAAGGATTGGGTCAGGCAGGTTAAGAGTTCGGTATAAAAGCTGTCGATTAACAACGGAAAGCTGGGACTCAGTTGTGATAGAATGAAGGGATGATTGGAAAAAAGAAGTAATTTAATTTGCCAAAGTAGTCTCTACGGAAATTGAAGTGGTAAGAAGTCTTAGAAGTAGAGTGGAGATATGGGAGTACCAGAGCAAGGGTAAGGAAGAGTGGAAGATGTTACCGGTCGAGGGTAGAGAAAAGATGAATACTACGAGTGGCAACCGAATTAACAGAGAGGGCGTAGAAGGGATGTAGTAGAGATCGTCATCAGACTGACGCCATTCAAGACGGGGGAGGTTGAAGTCGCCAAGAACGATGACTTCATCATTGGGTCCAAGGATATTAAAGATGGAATCGATCACATCGGTGGCAAGTTTGTAGGACTCAAGCGGTTGGGAGGGGCGAAAGCAAGCGCAGAGTATATACAGGAATTTTCCCATTGTGATATTGGCACAACAAAGTTACAGCTTGAGGAATTAGGAATAATATGAAATAATTAGTTACTGTAAATGTTGGGAGTTAAGTTAGTTTCGGTAAGGCCAAAGATGTTACAAGGAAAAGCAAGAGTATTCTGGAAAACTGAGAACGTTTTGGTACGCAAACCTCTAACATTTTGATAGTACAAGGAAAGATATCTAGGGGGGTGGGAGTACCCAGACGGGGATACAGCTGGGGTAGGGGAGTGCTAGGAAAAGTAGAGCTGATCGGGTTAGGAACTATAATAAGTTTTGTGATCTTTCCGGGCTCTTTGGAAGTGGGAGATACCCCGAGAGCTGACGTAGGAAGCGAAAGTGGTAAGTTTGGAAAAAATGCCAAATTCAACGTGAAACTTAAGAAAGATCTCGCGAAAGGTAGCCAGGTCAGTGGGAAGACCTTCCTGGTGAATTGAAACCAGCAAATTCGTCGATACAGACAGAGTACCATAGATCCTGTGGTCGCGAAAGCGGGACAACAGATAACGTCCTTCGGTGGGCCTAGCAGATCGCATGATGAGTTTGATAACGGATGGGAGAAGGGGGTCAATAAACGAAGGCTTGGTAGGAGAAGTGAGAATTAAGGGAGTAAGAGAGATGGAGAAGTTAAAGTTCGGGAAAAGGCCTGCTTTGAGCTGCCAATTGGAGTTGGAATTATAAACTGAAGCATTGGCGGAATAGGGAGAATTGGAGTGATATTTAGTCGGATTGTGAGGGGGTTACCTTTTTTGTAGTTCTGTGAAAAGGAGATTTAATTTTATTAGAGGGAGAAATAGTAGGTTTAATATTAACGTTAGGACTAGGGTTAGACTTAAATTTAGTATTAGAAATACTTAGGCTTTATTTTTGCAGTAGAAGTAGAATTAGACTTACGGATTTGGAGACCCATGTAGATATCCTTATGTTACCGGAGCTGACGGAAATTGAGGAGAGCCAAGAGCATTTCCGAAGAATGGGCGGATCCATGTCGCATCAGCAAAGTATGGGGCCCAATCTATAAGGAGCACCGAGGATGACTCAGAAGCAATATAAATATATATACATATGGGATATGTATGTACAATGATAACCTTAGATAATGGTTAACTACTTTTCTCAATATTACATCAAAAGCGTTTGCGCTGTCCCGTGTCGTATCCTTTGTATTCATTCATAAAATATTTATATCTTGCCACAACTTGCCGTCTCCTGTGTTAGTATAATTTCTTCTTATAGTAAATGTTAGCACATCATGCAAAAGTTCTTCTGCGACGCCATTGACATAACAAAAAGTTACTGTTTTCAATCATTCAGTTAAATCACGCTCGCAAAATAGTCTTGTTATGTGTATAGTGGCCAGGTAGATGCATTCGTAATTAAATCTTAGAGCAACAGCCATGAGTTAGATACAATTTGTTGAACGTTATAAATTTTTTGGAGAAATTACCACTTTAGTAATTTTTGAAACCTTTGTGAATAATAAGAGCTAATTATTGTTTTTATGTCAATAAATGGAATTAGTATAAAATTATAGGAAAGTTGTTTTAATTGCACGCAATTCGATCTTTTAAAAATTTTTTTTATTTATTATTAGAAATATACAAATATATTGCTGTTATTGGAATAGAGTTAAATTTATGAACCTAGTCCAAAATATCTAATTCAGTACAGCCAACAATATATGGGAAATTTGCCAATTAACGATAAAATTATGCGGGGAACAAAGAATTACAGTGACAAATATTCCACTCATAAGTTTGACGAAATATCAAAATTAAAAGTTGAATATTGCGGAAACTATAACCGACCGACAAGAAATTCTTTCAGATCTTTCCATTTTAGACCGTTTTACCACCGTTTTACACCACTTATGCACATGCCAAAGCCTAGTTGATTGCTTGTAAATATAGAAGGTTTTGAGTATGCACGTGCATGCGGTGCACTTTTATGAGTGCGCCAGAGTGCACTCTTATGAGTACGTCAGAAAGCCAACTCTTTACCCATATGATACTTTCAACTACGGCATTAGCGGATAGTGATATTCCTTATCTTTTATGTCTCAGACTTTGGACACATGAGAACTTTTGATCAGGATATCATGAAGTATGACATACTTCATCTTCAGTCTATTTTGCTATACCCACTTGTCGATATGTTTTATGCGAAGTCCTTTAACAATATTTGAACAATTTACAAAGTAAGCATATTATTAGAAAAAGACACTAAATAATATTAACAAAATACACAAAAAAAAACAAAAGCAAAATATAAATACAGAAATAATAGTTGACTATGTATCTCTACATACTAGCTAATTTACTCGGCTTCGTAAGGTTCAGTAATGGGGTCTTGCTACTAATAAGCAATTTTTGTAGATGCGGAAACAGAAAATTCCTGCAATTGCAATGTTGGACTTCCTGAAATTTACAATGTTGCCCACTCATTATGAATTGCTGTAGATTTGAATTCCGTAGCCCCAAAATTTCTTGATATTATTTTTCATTCAAATTGCTTAATGTGAAAATATTTCGGTCGCATATTACTAGGTATGCTATTTTGACTTTGGAAATTTTGGTAGCAGATTCGAAAGCAAAACCAAATAGTATTGAAATTAATAACAATTAAATTTATTAAATTTAAATTTTAACTTTTTTATCGATTTTGGGTCTGCCATTTTGAATTTTGGTATATCTGAATTTCCAAAAGACTCCTAGATATAATTTTCATTAAAATTATTTAAAATTGAGGAATTTCGATCGCCACATTAAATCTACCATTTTGATTTTGGAAATTTTGATGGCAGATTCGGACTCATTAATCCCAAAATTCGATTTTCGCGGCAATTGTGTAAGTTTAACATTTTCGGTATCCATTTTGGATTCGCCATCATGAATTTTCGTATATTTGAATTCTATGGCCCAAACGACTCCTAGGTATTAATTTTCATTAAAATTGCTTAAAATTGAGGAATTTCGGTCGCCACATTATCGCTGTGGCAGAGAACATTTTGAGCAGGTTTTATTAGATATTAGAATTAACTTAAATCGGTTTTTAATTCAACATAAAACATTTTGGTAGTATTTTCTGTTTAATTTCTTTAAAATTCAATTTTTCTAATTTACCAGAAAAAGTTTTCCACCAAGGTTTTCCATCTCAACAGACAGACCTATTTTATGTAAATGATATTTCACTCCGTAGTGGCCAGTAAAATAGCTCAGCAACAGCTTGAGATCACTTTTGCTCACGGTGGGTGGTTTTGGAGTCTACGTTGGGTTTGAAAAGCTCTTTGGCTTGCTGTAAAGCCGGAGCATTGGGAACATGTCAGCATTATCAGTATAGGGTTTGCTGTCGGCGGCCTCGTTTTCCTCAACGCCAGACTACTCCGGTACCCAAACGAGTTTTACGCTATTTGACGCAGCCAGACGCACTTCTTTATGAGTCTATCAGACAGTATGTTAATGGTGAATCTCTTAAGTCCTTTACTAAAGTTAAGGAGGTATGGGAGGTAGATTTGTTCCCATATTTGAATCTTTATTCATTCTAATCCAATTAATATTATTTAAAAGAAAAAGTTATTACTTTTATTATTATCTTTTAAATTTAATGCTTTAAATTAAAATAATTTTTTAAATTGTTAAAATAACTAATTAATCTCTCAAAAACTATTGGAATGTGGGATGTATCTTTTTTAAAACAAAAAAGAACTACTGCTTTTTATGTTATCAGAATTACATAGCGAATGTGTAAAAAAGGAATATTTCTTAATATTTCTTCGAAGATGTAATGAAATAAAAATACTGAGCTAAGGATTTCAGTTGGAAAAAGTCGTTCATTATGTTATATAGCTTTGTTGCTCACGTAACCCTTGTTAGTGATGGGCAGGCTACATCGCACTTTCAGAGCATTCATAGGGGCTGTTTTCAAAATAAAATAGTGCAGGGGAGCGTGTCCTATTATTGCCTCCAAAGTAAGTTAGGACTGGTCCGCATAGCTCCAGTGATAAAATGCCAAGCAAGTCGTTGTAACTTGTTACATTTTGTAATTACTGAGAACTGCTAAACTTTTGGTTACCATAGAGAACGACATAGATAACGATTGGCTTCACAATAGTTTTATATAACTAGAGGGTTGAGACCCCAAGTCCTACCGAAAAACCTCCCACAGGCCCACAAGACTCCAGTTGTCTTGTTTAGGATATTGTTTAGGTGGGCATTCCAGTTCGTTTATCAAGTATAATACCTAAGTATTTTACTTCATTGGAGAAACCAACGACCGTGTCTTTAATGTAGATTGGACCTTGGTTTAGTCGATACCTTTTAGTAAAAAGTAAGAACGCCCTTAGAGGGATTTGTAGTAAGGATATCACTAGTATACCAGTCAGTAACTAGTCGGAGTGCGGACCTCATTATATTTATTTATTTATTAATTTTCGCTTACTTCAAGCTACAAAGAATAAAATAAAAACGTAATCGTCTTAAAAAAGATAACAAAAGTAACTAAAACTAAGATTAAAACTACATAGAACAAGGGGCTGTAATAATAATGGGTGTTTTTTAGCTGCATGAGAACTTTCGACGGTTGTAGTCTATGGTTTGACAGTTGGGAATGTAATATTGTGTTGACATTTCTATTCAGTAAGATTTGAAAATTCATCATGAATCGTTTAACGGCAGAACAACGCTTCCAAATTGTACAAATTTACTTTGAAAAAAATAAATCTGTTCGCGAATTTCATAGTGCACTTTTTTACGGTCAACATAATCGGCCTAGTGAGCAAGCAATTCGTGCAGTTATTGATCGTTTTCGCACTAATTTTACTCTTCTCGATTCAAAACCATCAACAAGACAAAGAAATGTGCGTACCGAAGAGAATATTGCTGTAGCGCGAAGTGTTGAAGAAGACGCCGAAATGTCGATTCGTCACCGTTCTCAACTTGTTGGCCTTTTTCCTTCGACTACGTGGAAAATTTTACGTAAGGATCTTGGCTTACGTGCCTATAAAATACAGCTCGTGCAAGAATTAAAGCCAAATGACCAACTTTTACGTCGCATTTTTGTTGATTGACCTAATTTGAAACTGGCCGAAGATGAGTATATTTATCGAAGAATTGTGCTTAGTGTTCATCACTATATTCGCTCATTTCTGCTTAAATAGCTTCGTGAATAAGCAAAATTGCCGTATATGGAGCAAAAACAATCCTCATGCCATTAGCGAATCACCATTACATCCATTAAAATTTGGTGCGGTGTGCACGCTGGCGCCATCATCGATCCTTATTTCTTTCGAAATGAGGAAGCAGCTGCTGTTACGGTGAATGAGGAGCGCTATCGAGCCATGCTGACTGATTTTTTGTTTCCAAAAACTAACCTATTAAACATCGACAACATTTGGTTCCAACAAGACGGCGCAACTTGCCGTACAACGCGCTTAACCATCAATTTATTGCAAAATCAATTTGGTGACAACTTCATTTCCAGAAGTGGTCCTGTTAACTGACCCCCTCGTTCATGCGACTTAACGCCTCTCGATTACTTTTTGTGGGGCCATGTTAAGTCATAGGTTTATGCCGACAAACCAGCAACTCTTAAAACATTGGAAGCCAACATTCAAGCCATCATTGACGCCATACGGTCAGATTTATTGGAAAAAGTAGTGAAAAATTAGAATGCTCGAATGGACTATGTAACTCGTAGCCGCGGCAGACGTATGCCGGAAATCATATTTAAAAAATAAATTTCATGAAATTATCTACCAGATAATAATAATAAAAAATTCATTCTAATAATTCTCTAGTAGTATATATCTTCTCTCGCAGTATGTTGTTAAATTGGTGAACACTTGAGACAGAAGATTGAGCGGTCCATTGTATATGAATGTCTGTGGTGTTCGATGACTTTTTGACAGCACTCGGGGCGAATCGTAGCGCACCGGTTTACCCTGGTATTCATGCTGGGGTAAAACGGGGTAAAATGGTGTTGTCAGTTATTTAGAGAGCCACCCGTTTGCCGTACTCCTCAACCTACCTGGGCCCAAAGATCATGAATTACTAGATGGGACACTCTCTACAGAAGCTTAAAGCTCTAACCCATATGCAACTTCTAAAACTGCCTGGGGTAAATTTTTCCATTAGAGAAAGTAGCAAAGAACTACTGCTTTCTATGCCTTATCTAAATTCCAATAAGAACGAAAGAGATAAGAATAGGCAGCCAAAAATTTTCATCTACAGCACTTACAGTGTAGGCAATAAAATGAAGCGTTTTTTTACCATGCATTTTTAAAGGCGGGCCAATCTGTCGGGCTCGCTGTGTGCCTCTGCATGCATGGTGTTAGTGCCGTCCCCAGGCAATGTTCCAGCATAGGGAAATGCTGAATTGAGAATGGGGAACAGGCAAGTAGCACACTAAAAGCATGTATACGGATGTGGGCTGCTCACATTTTTTTACTGTACATTTTTAAAGGCGAGCCAAACGTATTCGAACGTGTGCGCTGCTTTAGATGGTGAAACGTGATTTTAATTTTTGTTCCGCCTCCCCCTAAATTTTCGACTTTCTCTCACGCGTGAGCCCTTTATTACTATCCACTTTTAGCAAAATCTGCAAAGTCGGTGGATTAAGGGGACCAAGGTCGAAAAAAGATAAGGGACTATGTCATGAGTATCCCATCTAGTAATTCATGATCTTTGACCTGGGCCTACCGGCTAAAACCCCGCTCCTTTATCCCAGGAGTTCCACCCTGGAACCGTCTGTGAGACATTACTTCAGGGTGGAGTCCTATATTCCCTCCTAATTAAAATAAGCTTAGTAATTATTATAATATAAATAATGAATCCGATTTAATTATTATGCTAATTTAATGAAGCGCTAATTATTTTATCAATTAAGGTTTATTTTTAACGACTTTCTTATCGAACAGACTTATTAATAATAATTTTTATTAACATTCATTGAATTTAAAGCAAATATTTTATAATGTTTATTCCACAAATATATAAATTCAAATATTTTTGTCAGCGTTCAGCAATTCCGCATTTAAAAAATCTGTGGAATCGACCCATCCATGCAATGCGATAAAAAGAGCTATATAAATTTCTATATATCTTCTCTCGTTTATCTCGGCAGTAGGTTGTCAAATTGGCAGACGTTTGAGGTAGGAGATTGAGCGGTCCATATTTATATGCATTGCTGTAAGTCTGATAGGCATAACGAGGTTAGCATAACCTAATCTGAATGGTTTCTTCCAAATCAATGTCATTTTGGAATGAATTTATACTGTTGTAAGGGTGAGAAGGCAGGAAGGAAATTTTAGAAATTGTTGAAGAGTGTGTTCTTTGCATACGTCTTATTAAAGGTAATTTTTATATTTCTGCTTTGAATTGAAATTGGTCAGTGCTTTGCGAAGGACTAAGTTCTGTTAATGAAGTGCTTTTTAAAGAGAACAAGACTACTAAAAGTTAGTGAACAAATATTTAATAAAAACTTAAAACATTTTTGGAATAACATGAACTGTGCCGATTTAATGCCGCCACCAGCTGTACGCGGCATGATTGAACTCGACCGTGGAAAGTTTCGAAAAGTAATTAAGGTGCCAAAGCTTGTTGTTGCAGATGAAATTGTAAGTAAAATTAGGCCCTTTATAAAGCAATTTCTTCTTAAAATAGAAAAGCTAAAGCCAATAAGACCTGTAGGCAATAGTGAGAAAAAGGGTAACAAAGAGATTATTCTGCATCCCTGTAGCGTTAAAAGCTGGATTTGTTTACCAAATGAGATAGTTAGTTTTGGTGTAAGGGAAGAAAATTTCAGCTTTGGGGAGTTGGAATTAAATTACGACAACTGGAAAGTTCATGAAGTTATTAAGTCTGTTTTGCCGGATCAACAAGAATGCCTAACTTCTTTTTCCAGAATTGGGCACATAGTCCATATAAATCTGCAAGAGCATCTATTTCCCTACAAACAGCTTATAGGAGAAGTTCTTAAGGATAAAACAGGATGCAGAACGGTCGTCAACAAGGCACAAACAATACACAACACTTTCAGAAGTATGCCAGTAGAGCTGATATGCGGGGAACCAGACTACCAGGTCGAAGTCAAGGAAAATGGTACTGTTTTCGAATTTGATTTCTCGACAGTCTACTGGAATCCCCGCCTTTCTACTGAACACGAACGGATTGTTAAATTACTTCAGGCGGGTGATATTCTATATGATGTATTTGCCGGTGTCGGCCCTTTTAGTATTCCAGCAGCAAAGAAGAAGTGCATCGTACTTGCCAATGACCTGAACCCAGAGAGTTTTAAATATTTAAATCGCAACGCAAAAAGGAACAATTGTCAAGATCTAATTACGACTTTTAACAAAGACGGAAAACAATTTATTCAAGAGGATGTTAAAAAAGATCTAGTAAAAAGGCATCAGTCGGGAAATATTGCCAACAAAATTCACTTTACAATGAATTTGCCGGCCTTGGCAGTTGAATTCTTAGGTGCATTCAGAGGGTTGTTATCTGCTGAAGGTATTTCGCAAAGTTTAATAAAGTGTCCCATCGTCCATGTATACAGTTTTGCGAAAGGTGAGAATAAAGAGGTCCAAGTCCGAGAATCTATTGAAACAAATTTAGGATTTCGCCTGAAAAACAACTTAGATGGTATTTATTATGTGCGTAATGTAGCTCCAAATAAGGATATGTACAGGGTTTCGTTCTACCTCACTCCAGAGATATTATTTGCAAATGTAAAGAAACGCTCTTTATCATATGGAGAAGTTAAATGCACCAAAAATGTTTGTAGTTCTTAAAATAATGTTATGCTTTTCAATCACGAAATAAATATATTTTACCTGAGGGTATTTGTTTTAATTCAACATTTGTACTTTCAGGCATTAAATATATACAAGTAAATATGGCAAGAAAACCGAAAGGACGTGCAGGAACGAATGAAAAAAAGGTCATCAACCACAATAAGAAGGATAAAAATGTTTTTAAAGTTGCTGAGCAAAAAATCAAAAACAAACCAAAAGAAGTTCAGGTTAAACTCAAAAAGGTTAAAAAACGGTATCATTTTTCAGAAAATTTAGCACGAAGGCAGCTCCATTTTTCGAAGATCAAGTTGCGCAGTACTATCGATATGAGTATCAAATGAAAGATTGTGATGAAACGAGTTTAAATATACAGTATCCGTCAAAATTAAAACAACACCCATAGAGTTAATTGATATAAGGTTATATCTTTACAAATTTTTACAATTTAAAATTTTTTTAGGTAGGTAGGTTCTCTTTGATACACATCTAGAAAAATGCATTCCTTTTTGTAATAAAATAAACGATTCTTAAGAAGAGAACCTTAACAATTCAAAGGTCAAAGCTAAGGAAACTATTTACAACGGAGGAACAAAATCAACTAAACTTAGTATAAATCAGGAAATATTCCTAAATTAACTTTTGCCAATTTTGAAGTATGTTTGGGGTCGCTATTTTATTGAAAACGCAATTTAACTGACAGCTTTTCATCTGCAAATGGCAAATCGCATTTTTCAATATGTTTACAGTAAGTAAAACCTTCCATAATTTTATTAATGCGATGAATAGGCTCAATCCTAAAACCCAAACCAGAAGATTTCAGATCATTCTCTAAACAAGCAAGAATGAACTGATATCTTCTATACAGACGTGTCGGAAACCTCAATTAATACAAGTGCTAGAAAAAATTCGAATGAAGAGAAAATACCTCGGTTTAGGATTAAGTAAAATTTAATAATTTGTATATGTAGGTACTACCAATCCGTTTTCACATACCATATAATATACACGGTTTTTTAGAGGGCAAGCCAAAATGAGTGGGATGAAAGATCCGACTTAAGCAAAGAAAAATTTGTATGGCAGGGGAGGGGGCAATTACAACGGTTTGTGAGTTACAGGGTGATTCGTAAATTCTAATTTTCCATGGTATGCACATCACTATTTTATTTTTATCTTTTGATCACCTCAACGCAGGGACATCCAACTCACGCCAAAAGTCTACTATACCAATGCTCTCTTCAAAGATGTCGAAAATGTTGACTTACCACACTACAAGGCAGGTACACTCACTTCCGAAATTGGAAATATTTTCCTAAAATTAAGCATTTTCTCACATTTTTTCTGAAATTCATGTAATTAATATGCCTGTTTATTTGTATCGAGTTGCCCATCTTATTACCTTTACAATAAAGAACATATCCAGGTTAAATAGAGGTAGAAAAATCTGTTATTTATAATACAACTGGTATCTTACTGTTTTATTGCCCTGTAATTGTAAAACTCGCAAAACGAATAAAATATGGCAAAAATTATCGAAAATATTTGTTTAGCATACTCAGGTAATTACTTTTAATTATTGCTGCTGAAAAGTCATGAAAAGGTTAATGGGATTTATTTTACCGCGATAATTAGCTTGTTTTAGCCAGCCATATTTGGGACTACCTCGACGCTTTATTATATGACGGAAATTGCTATAAAAGAGGGTTAGAGAGAAAGAACATTGCAAAACCAAGCGATAACTACAGGTGTTCTAAACTGAAATATTTAAAAAATTGTCGAATTTAATTTTGAGGATTTACATTTACGGTGTAAAAGACGGAAACGAAAGAGAGGCTGTCCGAGAACACCAAAGGAGATTCCCAAATCGACGGTTACCCCAAAGAAGGGTATTTTCACGAACTTACCAGAGGTTAAGAGAGACCGAAAATGTAACTTCAAATAGGGCGGATCCGCGATTAGGAACTTCGGAAGATTCTGCCGACGTCGAACAGCAAATAATCAGCATCGTCAGACAAACCCCTAAAGCGACACGAGGCAAGTCGGTTAGGAGTGTCTTCATATAGAGTTTGCAAGGTTCTTCATCGAGAGAGGTGATATCCATATCATCATATGCCAGTATAGAGACTACTAGAAGAATTCGAGAGATGATTAGAGATTTCCACTTGGCTTCTAGAACACGACATAGGGCATTTATGAATCGTAATTTACAGGATGGTACAAATATCACAAACTTCCACAACCCTCATATTTTCGCGGTTAACTAACCCATAGAGGACCAGGGCGACATCATTTCAGTGTAAATTCAATGTCAATGTTTGGGCTGGTATCATCATTTAATAGGACCATTCATTTTACCACAAGTGCTTAATAGCCAAATTTATGCGAACTTTTTAGAGAATACACTACCAGAACTACTTCAACTACAGACATCTCACTGGATAATACAACGGCAATGTTTTAGCAATACGATGGGGGGTATTTTGAAGCTAAAATTAAAAAAATAATTTCCTGGGCGCTGTATAGGTCGAGGTGAGCCGATTCCTTGGCCTGCTAGATATCCAGACCTTATTTCATTGGATTTTTTCTGACGGGGAACGATGAAGACTGAAGTTTATTCAAAGATTTTTACCAGAAAAAGTTTTCCACGAATAAATTTTCATGTTTTTCTCTACTTGGGCATGTTGTACCTTTTTGGAAAGGTAATAAGATAGGAAATTGGATAAAAATAGTAAATAGATATATTAATTACGTGAATTTTTTATTTATCTAGGTCAAATCTTTCATCCCACTCATTTTGACGTACCCACTAAAAAAAATGCTAAAAGTACACCCAATAAACATTATTTTTCTTTTAGGTCAGTCGGATAACAATAATGTAAAAAGAATAACAATCTTAAAACTTGAATAGCTAAACTTTTAAATATAAAAAAGCTGCGCGTTCAAGATTTTCTCTCGTGTATTATCTATATATATATATATATATATATAATTTATACATTTCTCCTTTCAGATGAAAGCAAAGATTCAGGAGAAACAGGAAAAAATTGACACTAAGCTTAAAGAGTTGCTTAAGGATATGGTTGTAAAAACAGACCAACCCAAAACTTTACTCAAGCCAGTAGCAAGGAAAAGCAAGGCCACTGCAAAAACTCAAAAAGTGCAAAATAAAATTGAAAAATTGCAAATCTAATGAAATTTATTATTTTCCAAAATCCGATTTGTTTATTTATTGTTACGTCGTAAACTTCGACTCGAAAAAATTGAAATGAAATGGTTTTTCAGTGGATAAGACGTTTATTTTACAATAACAAACAAAAAATTGCAAATATGACTCGTCTCGTTATACTACTAACGTAATTCCCGGCGATTTCACTACCTTTCTACCGATGTCAGTTCAAGCGATTCCAGCCCTCCTTGTCACGGCATTCTTCTTCACTATCTTTTCAGCTCCACCCTAGTTAGCTAGTTTTTTCGAGAGGATCTCAGTCAAAATCGTCGTTTTCTTCCTATTATTATGTGCTGCTATATTCGTCCTACACAGCCTGTTCAGGCCTACAAGCATGCAACTGAGGTAATTGATGGGCTGTCTACTCTCGCTAATTCCCTTGGTGACATTATAGTCTTAGGAGATTTCAAACCCTCTGCCTCCAATAGTCCCTCTCTGATGACGATTACTAACATATCAACAGAATCACTCATTATTGACCATCTCTCTGATACTGGCTTCCTCTAAATCAGCGGCATAAAGAATTATCTTGGTAAACAAATTAATTTAATTTTATCATCTAACCCAATTGACTCTGCTATTATCGAATGTAGTCACCTGCTTTCCATTTATTATGTGCACCACCCGCCAATCTTCCTCATTTCCTTCCATGGATCTTATCCCTTTTCTGAGCCTCGCTTCCACTTCAACTTTCGTAAAGCTGACCTTGCAAAATCTAACCTCCTCTTAATCTTAAGTGATTCTCAATTGTCTATCAACGGCAACACCAACCTCTTCTATACTTAACTATTGAACGGTTTATCCCAATGTGTTCCCTTTGAACCCATAAGGAGTAGTACCTCATCACCATCTTGGATGAAATAATAATATAATAAAAACTTTCGCAATAAAACGAACATTATGACATTCTTTTCGCAGTTCAAGGTCTGAATCTGTCTACTCTTCGTATGCCGCGACCTCCTTTCTTTTTTCCCAACGTTGCGAATCTTCCTTATCTCAATTGCATGCAGTCTAATCTCATTTCTGAGCCAAATCAATTTTACGGTTTCATTAATTTAAAAAGAAAATCGAACAGAAACCCCCCCTGTCCCTAAATTCGAGGACACATCTTCTTTGCCGATTTTTTTAATCAATCTTTTAATGACCTAAGCTCCGCTTCTAATCCTAATTACTCTCCCTCAAACTTCCCTTGTCATCATTGACATCGATTCTTCTCTAGTAACCGCTAAGATCAGTGCTCTTACCGATGACTTTGATCACGACCTTGTTGGGATACCCGCCACTGTCATATGTTGGCCATTTCATTTAGCCGCTTATCTCTCTCTTCCAACTTTCACATTTGGAGGGTATTTTACCCAATAATTGGAAAGACATTTACATCCGCCCAATCCATAGAAGAAGGCAATGGCCTCGATTCCTAATCTCTTGATATTCCATTCCGGTTTCCCTAGGGTAGTCACCTTGGTATTGTAATTTTTATATTATCCATCAACGATGTTGTGAATGTAATCAATTACTCCGAAATCTTAGTTTATCCCGACGATACGAAAATATTCAAGCAAATTACCTGCACACCTGATTCCTCACTCCGTCAAATCGAATTTATTCAACGCAGATTCGTCTGCTTCGCATTACATGACCTTGGATAGACCATCTCAACCTTCTTCCTTAGGTTAGAAGTCTAAAATTAATTAACCTTCAGCCTCTTGCCACACATCGTGATGTTGCCGACATCGTATTCGTCCAACAAGTCATTAACGGCCCCGAGTTCCTTCACAAAATATTGCTTAACACAAATCCTCGCAACGTTAGATCTTTCCCCATTCTTCGCCTCTTAAACTATCGAATTAATTATGGTCACTTCGAACTCTTCACCAGAATGCTGCGAAAGGTCAACAACTCTGCTGAATTCAACCTTCATGTCGACAAGCCCTCCCTCAAGTATGCTCTTTATCTGCCTAACCAACCTTTACATTAACCCATCTCTCACTTCCCTATCTGTTGTTGTTTTCTCTTTTTATTATTCGTGTTATTATTAATGTTATTTGTTTCCTTAAATTAGTTTCATGTTAGCTTTTATTAATCTAATTATATAAATTTTACAAATAAAGAAGCTGAAAATATGCCCGAAAAAAGTGCTTCAATTAGTAATAAATCCGAACCAGGAGAAAACGAAAAATACTGACAAAAATTAATTTTTTATTTTGCTCTCGCTTTCTCTCGTGCGCACATGCACGCCCACATTTCTTTATGATGAGGCCCATCAAACCGCCTGGCTTACAAAATGTTTAATGTCTGAATGTACAGTTAAAATTATACGATATAAAACATTTTTACAGTAATATACTATATAATAATGCAATCGTCTGACAATGACTTAAACCCAATCAAGACTTCGTACGACGACCTAGTTACTCTTGCGATTTGAATAATTATAACGGTGGTTTTAGAACCGGGTTTACCTTGCCAGGTGGTTGACATTTCATTTGCACGCATACATAGCGTATTTGTGAATCGGTATAAAACACAAAAAAAGTCGTTCAATAACTCTTAGTTTATAAAATTATCTTATTTTATTTATTTTACTAAAAGCAGATAGTAATGTAGGTCAGGTATAAGAGTAAGACACAAATTTGAGAGGAGATGAAACGAGAATTGAAACACTTCTACAAAGAATTAGCAAATGACTTCTTCTCATAATTTAAGATTTCAACTATCATTTGAGCAAGTTCCCTGATTCAATCAGTTAATTTTTCATGATTTTTCAAAAGTGGCCAAAATACGGCCTTCTTTATTTTTGAACTCTATTTTTCTCGAAAACTTGATGCATTTTTATCTACGGAAATGATTTCCAATTCTTTTGAGATGAAGTTGCAGTTGGCCAGTATGGTATAATGCACAATATTTCCTACACTATAAGTGCTGTAGATGAGAACTTCTTATCTCTTTCGTTTTTATGGGAATTTAGATAAGGTATGGCAAAACATTCTTCTTTGCTGCATTATCCAAAGGGGAAGAATTCTCGATGCCATTAGAAATTGCATATGGGTTAGAGCTTTGAATATATTGTATACATAGAGGGTGTCACGTCTTATTATTTAAATTTCAGTTCGGAATCTAAATGCGAGGTGTGTAGTTTCTGTATACGTGGCGGGGATGATCCTTGATTTTCATGCCTATTCTCCAATACAGAGATCAACCAACTTTTTAACAACAGGTGGGACTTCTGAAGCGCTGTCACTTGTTGCTATTTCTCTTCACAAAACCTTCAAAATTAAAATCACAAGGACCATAGGGACTTTTACTCCACATAGCCCAAAAATATTAATGAATTTCTGGCGAAAGTATTACTACACTTTCGCCAGAAATTCCAGATGTACTGGAAAGTTTTTACCAGCTTTTTTTTTTAATGAAAAACATAATTTTTAAGTAAATGGAAAAAGTTATTTATTCAAAGTATTGGCTATTCGATTCTATACACTTTGTCCATCTTTCTTGCAATTTATGAATCCCATCTCAAAAAAATCGCTCCTTTCAGCCAAACCATTCATCGATCCATTCTCCGACTTCTTCGAAATTTGCAAACTGCTGCTCAGGCAGCGCGTGTCTAATTGATACGAAAAGGTGATAATCAGACGGCGCCAGGTCTGGAGAATGTGTGACGGTGCATTGTCATGCAACAAAATCACTTTACCATGTCTTCGGGGAGTATCTAATTGAATCAAAATATATGATTTTGCTATTAGGAGACATCAAGTCAGAATGGCATTATAAGTTACCCTCATTAGAGCAACTAACAACATTTAGACGGTTAATATTAAAGAAGATAAAAATAATTCGTAATGAAATTCTTACAACTTAAAGGTCAAAATCTAAAGCACATTCTAGATAAAATCTATTGGTTGATTTTATAAAAATGAAATTAGTGACTTGCTAGTTATTTGATACACAGCGAAAACAGAAGCAATGATTATGGGGGACATTACAAATGCGATCAACGATCCTCTAAATGCAATTAAGATACTGATCGTTGATTTTCTAACTACATGTATGGTTTCAGTCTATAGTCAAATAAGACTTTCCGTTTAGGTTGCAAGGGAACGAAAATTCCCCCCGCGGCTTTGCATAGGACAAGAAAATATAACTGATCAGAACGGAGAATTTTACGATTATTGCAGGGATTATTACGAGCCTTAGTGATCGCAAATAACGCTCAGGCCCTCGACATCATGCCTGACAAACTTAATGAGCTCCCCCATCTCATTTGAAATGCTGAAGGGTCTTTCAGACTTCAAATTTGGCTCTGCTCAAGTTGTTGAACGAGATCTTCTAGTCGGGAACGATTCCGATGACTATACATATATAAGATGTGCTTCAATTTTGAAGTCTGGGAAGGACCTAGCGATGTGGTAAATTGCAGACCAATGTTCCTTGAAAATCATCAATACCTTTATCAAAGAAAAATGTGTTCAATACCTGTATCAAGTTAAAACATATATAATATATAAATATAAAAAAATGAGGAGGTTACGCACATCCGATCAATTCATTTGTTTTCACAAAGGAAAATTCCGTCTTTGTTATTAGATAAACAAAACCTGATTTTGGGCGTGTACACAAATATGTGAGAATAGTCAGTGTGGACCTCAATAGTGTTTATGACAGGGTTCATAAGATAAAGTTATATCAGTGGACCTGTGCCAAATATTACATCTCTCCACCGTGGCATTATATGACATCAATACCTGAAGAAGAAAAAGGAATGTATTATTGTGAAAGGGGAAAAAGAAAACACATACTTTTATTCGTATCCACTAAAGACGTTGGACCATTATGTTATTTTTTTTATTTCAACGCAAATTTTAAACAGCGCATTTTAATGCTAAGTGAGTATGCGATGCCAGAAGCAGAAAAACGCACTATTTGGTCGTTGGTGAAGTATTATTGGAGAAAAGAGGATGTTGACAGTAGACATAAGAGAAGTTCGTTAAACCTGGCTTAATTCATGGGATGGAAGTGTTATTGTTTCTTAATTTTCTGGTTTTAGCTGGCGATAATACCATTTAAAAAATGGGTACTACGCTGCAAAAAACGCTGAATGCCTTTGAAGTTAAAGCGAACGCCATGGGAATGTAAATGAGTTACAATTTTTAACTAACCTAGAAACTCTTTCTTCTGCTGGAAACGAACCCCACTGGCCTATGGCCCTCTTAAGGGTTTATTTGGTTAAATTTTATTTTCTTACACTTATTTAATTATTTTATTTTCTTCACTTATCTAATTTAACTTGGATTAATTTATTCAAGCTTATATTTAGTTGGTAATTTAATATAACTTTATTTTATTTATATTTAATTTCATGTATTTATTAAATTTTCTTCGTATTTGTTTACTTATTCGTACTTTTAGTTATTTATATAATTTTTATTAACTTTTGGTATATTTTTTGGCTTAATTAAATTCAAAATTTCATATCCACATTTCCAGCACTGCCATATTTTTTTTATATTTAACAGTCAATTTAGTTTCCTTTTTATCTATATAGAAATTCTTTAGTTTAACAAATTTAAACAGTTTAATTTTATTATCACCTTTTTACTTTGTCCGTTTTTCCTGGTGTAATTTCATCAATAGAATTTAATTTATATCTTTATCACTTAACATTTGGAAAGTTAAATACATAGTAATCTTATACTATGCACCACTTAAAGGATAGGTAATTACGAGGTATGTTTTAGAATTAACACTGTTATAAAAATTTAGAAACGATTCATCTTCACATAAATGTTGCGGTTGCTCTTGATACTAAATACGTAATGCTAATATGTAATCTTTCTATTCGTCAAACTATTGTTCACATTCAATATTTCCTTGAATTTATTTATTTTCCTTTGTATTTTTTTCTGTTCTTGCCTGCACACCTAACAGAATCGGAATCAATTCACTACTAATCGGCCAATTTAACAATTTTTCACATGTTCGGTCTCCGCCACTGTCCAAACTCTTCGCTATGCAAAATCCAATTCTCTGTTTTTTCCCGAGCCAAGCCAGGAGGATCTGCTCGTGCTCATGCCACGGTACTTTTCCCGTTATCCGTTACAGCCCACTTACATATGTATTTTCCACGCGCCCTAGAATTTTTCATATGGGACCGACCAGGAACTAAATTGTCGGTAAAGTCGCCAAAAAAAAGTTCAAACTAATTTTTAGGAAGATAATTTTGAGTGAAAAGAACCAAATTTAATCCTTTTCACATTTATTTAATAATGTGTGCAAATTCGGAGATTTGTGTATAGGATCTAGTGCGGGATCTTTAAATTAATTAAGGCCTCTTCACGCTGCTCTCGTTGTTAACAGCGCCTTCACGGTGTTCTAAATGGACGCCAAAAATCACCTCGTGATTCCACCTGAAGTGGGCTGCTATTCTGCTTCCTTCAGTTGTCGCGATCAAAAGAGAGCGATAGGTAGTTAAACAGGGATAATTAGCGCTGATAACAAGTATTATCTCCAAAGTATCCTCCATGTATTGTAACGGAATGCGGCAGTGATGCCACCAACACCCGACAATAAGCATTACAAGTCTCCTCCGTTTATTGCAAAGTAGGCGGTAGTGATGACAACAATGGTTATGTTAGGAAAATGCAACATTCTCCCGGCCTTGAAACCATATGGGTTCAATCTTGATGATCGCATCGATATGGCATCATAGGTGGTGCAGCGTGCTGAGGAAAGCTTGTCTTCCTTTCCATAATACTGGTAGACTCAACTTTTTTCAAGATCTTAGGGCACAAGATATTGATAAAGGCTAGGATAGGGGTAATTCAAGGGAGTGGAGGTAAAGTACTGCACAAATTCAAATTGCTTGAGTGTGATTATTTAAGATTAATTTAGTGATTGGCCTCTTCCGTTCACCCATTTGAGTAAGAACATCTATTACTTTAACCATGCCGTCATTTCCAGGATGAGTAATAATGACTCGACTAAGAGCCCATTTACACGAAGCTAGATTTTCATTTCTTAATAAGACAATATCATCTGGCTTGAGATTCTTAGAGCCATGACACCATTTGGGGCTCTGTTGCAACCGAGATAGATATTCACTACTCCAAATCTTCCAAAAATCTTGTTTCATTTTCTGAATCAAATTCCAACGACTTAAGCTGGTTAACTTCATAGACGAGATTTCCCTTTCGGCGGGTGAAAGCAATGAAGTACCGATTAAAAAATGACCAGGGGTGAGCACCCTTAGATCAGTAACATCATTGCTCGAGGGGACCAAGGAGACACGCCTTGGTTTGAACTATGTACAAACATCGACATTTCTTCGAACGTCAAAATTGTATCTCCAACAATACGTTTTGGGTTTCACCCCCGCTTCCCACAACCCACCAAAGTGAGTGGACGCCGGGGATGGAGATCTTGAGCTAATTGATTTCGAGCGCGCTTAAAGTTCGTACCATTGTCGGTGTAAACATGCAGCGGAACGCCACTTCGTGCCGCAAATCTTCGAAATGCTCTTAGAAACGCCTCTGTACTAAAGTCGCCTACCACTTCGATGTCTATGGCCTTTGTACTAAAACAGACCTCGATTTTGAGAAATACTCATACTCGGCATAGTCGAAGCCTGTATGGGTAAAGGGGCGTGACATATTGACTCGAGAGGGCGGTAGCGAGTCCATCAACTGAGTTCGGAGCTCCCCCATCCGCTTAAAGCATGGGATACATCTGTGAATGACTTTCTTTACAATGTTTCGCCCGTGGATGATCCACACTGTCTTTTTCAGAAAAATTAAAGTTAGCGTTGGATCACCATGCAGACACGTAATATGAGTGTGCTTGATTAATAAGTAGGTAAAATGATTGTGAGGATCTATTATAATCGGATGCTGCGCATTAATGCTTTCTGTAACTGACCTCCCACCCGCAATATTCCAGAGTCCTCCAAAAAGGGGTTCAACGAAATGAGTTGACTTGTTTTCGTTATGGAATTTTTATTCAACAAGTAGTCAATTTCCGTCTCAAAGGCTCGGGCTTGCTCGTGCAATATCCAGAAGTCACGAGCGTTCTTAAACCTTCCGGGGTAGCACACGGTGACAAATTAACTGGAATATTCTTACATATTTTACCTAATCGTTTCAACATAAGAGTCACGCGAAGTAATCTAGGTAATGACGAAAATCGTTTTAAAATATTCGCAACATCATTGTCACTGACCTTGAGAGTTAGGACGACTTTTGATGATTTTAACTCAAACGTGTCAGGCTTGATTTCCGGATCGACAAACGAGAAAAAACGCGATGACCAAGCTGACTTCGACCGAGAGACCCAAGCCGGTCCTTCCCACCTCAATTTAAAATCTGCCAGCTTTCCCGCCTGCTACCCACGGCTAGCAATGTCTGTACGATTTTCTGCGGACGAGACTTGAGCAACATTTGTAATAATTTCGGAGATCCGGTTACTTACAAAGGGTTTAAAACTGTTAGGTTAATCCACGACAAGACAATGGTGGAATCTGTGCACATAAAGATATTTTCCGAAGCGCAAAAAATTGAAGGACGAAGTTGTTTTACGAGGTTTGAAAGTAAGACGGATCCACAGAGCTCTAAACGTGGAAGACTGATGGAATTTAAAGGAGCGACCTTGGTTTCCGCACTCACAAGCCGAGTAGAGATGGAATTAGTTGTTTCACAGCGAATATACAACACGGCTGCATAAATTCGTTCTGATGCATCCAGAATTCATGAACTTGAATGTTACACAGAGCTTCGGTACTTGAAAACTGTGCAATAGAAACTTCTCCTACTTGCGACAGGATATTTGAACAATTAAGCCATTTGGCTGAGAGGTCACCAGGGAGGGTTTTATCCCAACTTAGAGATCTTTGCCACAACATTTGGAGGAAGATTTTGGAGGTTATGGTGATTGGAGATAGGGTCGTAAATGTGGACAATGGTTGAGAGAATCTTTCGTTTTCTGAACGGCACTTCATTTTGTTTAAGACAGATATTATAAGAAAAAAAAAGTATACTGTTGGGTTCCAAATAATTCCCAAAGTTTTTATTGTTCGATCAAATTCCATTGACGGGGCGCTAAGTAATTTGAAGATAGCAATACCATCAAGTAACTTGGTATCATTTTCTTAACTCACACTTGCCAGCCTTCACAATATTATAGATCTAATTCCGAATCGTAAGAGCTTCTTCTACAGTGTTTCAACCAGATAACACATCATCGACATAAAGATCTCTTGCCAAGACTTTAGCTCCTTCTGGCCAATTTTGAGCTTCATCTTCAACTAATTACTAGATGGTACGAAGTGCAAGAAAAGAAGAACTTTTAACGCCAAATGTTACTGTCAAAAGTCAAAAATCTTGAATTGTATCTTGAGATTTTGGCCGCCAGAGAACTCTTTGAAAGTCACAATAATTTGAATAAAGACGTATCTGTCGATACATTCGAGCGATATCAGCGGTGAAAACTTTCTTTGTCGCCATTTACATAACACAAGAGATATATCTCGCTGACGAGCAGGTCCTGATAACAAGACATCATTCAGCAAGATATTGTTAGAGGCCTTGCAACTATGTAGCATTATATACGACTCGTGCTTTTGTCATTGAACTGTCGACCTTAAAAACTGCGTGGTGAGGAATGCAATAACTCACCGTTTGGGCTTAAAATTTCAGAAGGGGGTACTATTTCATTTGGTCGTCGTCATCGGCGCAGAACGCCCATCACACTGTCTGGGGTAGCTCGGACATAAATGATAGAGGTGAGTCTCTTCTCCACTTTATACTTAGCTCTAACCTTCAGGTGTGCAACGTAGGTGATGAGCCCACCTTTGTCAACTCTGTGAGACGGGAGGTTCTTGATGTTACCCTATGTACCGAGAACTCCGCCCACATTGTTAAGGACTGGAGGGTTTCCAAGGAGCCTTCGTTGTCCGATCACTCATATATTGAGTTCGGACTTAACTTTCTTAAACCAAATCGCCCACCTTTGTCAACTCTGTGAGACGGGAGGTTCTTGATATTACCCTATGTACCGAGAACTCCGCCCACATTGTTAAGGGCTGGAGGGTTTCCAAGGAGCCTTCGTTGTCCGATCACTCATATATTGAGTTCGGACTTAACTTTCTTAAACCAAATCGCAGCCCCTTTACTAATAGAAGGAGGACGAATTGGGATAGGTATAATCTGGCTCTCCAGCAGGCATTACCGACTGAAGGACCGCCAATCATCAATAGCCGACAGGATATTGATGTAGCGGTGAACGTGCTGACTGGAGCCTGCAACAGGGCGGCCAAAATTGCTTGCCCCTCGCGCAAACCCTGGGGCAGACCCAAGCCCCCATGGTGGACAATTGAAATCACGGCACTCAGGAGGGAATGCCGTAAGCAGTTCAACAAGGCCAAGAGCACCAATGAGTGGTCTGCTTATAAGGTGAGCCTTAGGAACTTCAAGAAATCTCTCAGGATGGCAAAAAGGTCCTCATGGGAGAAATTTTGTGGTGGAGTGGAAAAGGTATCCGAGGTTAGTCGCCTCAGGAAGATACTCGCCACGACGCCTTGTGCACCCGGTCTTCTGATGAAACAAAATGGGGACTGGACCTCGACGAGCATGGAAACTCTGGAGTTGCTGATGGAAACTCACTTTCCTGGCTGCTCAGACAACCAAACGGTGGTATCCACAGCCACACAAGAGGCTGGGGACCTCGTCACGAAGGTCCTTAGCCGCGAAAAGTTTGATTGGGCCATTAGGAGTTTTAAACCATACAAGTCACCAGGCTTGGATGGCATTATACCAGCGGAGCTCCAGAGGGCTTCTGTGCTAATCAGCCCTTGGCTGCTTATCATTTTTGAGGCCTGTTTGCAGCTCTCGCATATCCCTAAGTCCTGGCTGGAGGCTAAGGTCGTTTTCATCCCGAAAGGGGGGAAGGCCTCGCATTGCAAGCCAAAGGATTATAGGCCCATTAGTCTCTCTTCTTTCCTTCTTAAGACTTTGGAAAGAATGTTGGATGTCTACATCAAGGATAGCATAAATCCGGGTAGGCTATCTAAATACCAGCATGCTTATACCAAGGGTAAATCCACTGAGACCGCCCTGCATGCTCTTGTTGATCAGGTGGAGAAGTCTCTTCTCTACAAGGAATTCACCTTGGCAGCCTTCCTAGACATAGAGGGGGCCTTCAATAATGTCAAGCCAGAGGCAATCGCGAACGCACTAAGGGGTCTGGGCATTTGCGAGTCGGTCATAGGGTTTATTGACTTGTTGCTCGGTTGCAGAGTCATAAATGCCACTATTGGGAGTAGTTCCATGAGAAAATTTGCGGCTAGGGGCACCCCACAGGGTGGTGTCCTGTCGCCGGTTCTCTGGAACTTGGTTCTCAATGGCCTTCTCGTGGAGCTGGATGGCTCCGGGTGCAGAGTGGTTGCTTATGCCAACGACATTACAATGGCAGTCTCGGGCAAACATGTGAACACCTTGACGGAGGTGCTTCAACGTGCTCTGGCGAAGCTTGTACGATGGTGTGACAGATGTGGCTTGGGGGTCAATCCGGATAAGACCGAGCTGGTGTTGTTTACCAGGAAACACCGGACTCCCACCTTTGTAACACCAACACTGAAGGGTGTCAACCTTAAACTTTCGGATCAGGTCAGGTACCTGGGCCTGATCATTGATGGAAAGTTAAACTAGAAGGACAACATTAAGGAAAGAGTGCGCAAGGCCACCGTGGCTCTGTACTCTTGCAGGAATGCTGTTGGAAGAAAATGGGGGCTGGAACCCCGTATTATCCACTGGCTCTACGAGGCCGTTATTAGGCCTATACTTGTGTATGGTGTGTTAGTCTGGTGGCCGTCTCTTGACAAGGCTTATAACCGAACAGGCCTGGAGAGGGTGCAGAGGTTTGCGTCCTTACTTATTACAGACGCCCTCAGATCCACCCCTACTAAGGCCTTAAACACTATCCTTAACTTCATTCCGCTGGACCTGTTTGGCAAGCAAACGGCAGCATCCTCGGCCATAAGGCTCAATGCGGTTCACTGTTGGACACGTACGGATTACGGGCATTCTAGGATTCTGGGGCCACGTACCGCGGCGGTGGACTACATGGTTACCGAGCCATCATTCGGCATGAGAATTACTGCCTCCTTCCCCTCGAAGCAAGAATGAACGGAGGGTATATTTTTGCAGCCAGGGTCGATTCAGGTTTTCACTGACGGCTCTAGGAAGGACGGCAAAGTGGGTGGAGGTATTTACTCTGAACAAATGGTATAGAAACCTCCTTTCGACTGCCAGACCATTGCAGCGTATTCCAAGCTGAGGTCATGGCCATATCACAGGCAATCGCGCGGCTGAGGGCCACAGCGAAGCCCCTGGCAAATATATGTATCTTTAGCGATAGTCAATCTGCGATCAAATCGCTAGTAAGTGTTCACACGACATCCAAGGTCGTTGCGGACTGTCGCACGGAGCTCGCCCGCATGGCTGCTAGTACGGAGGTCAGTCTGGTCTGGGTGCCTGGCCACTCCGACATCCCGGGCAACACCAGGGCGGATGAGCTCGCGAGACTTGGCGCAGGCTTGCCCGCTGAGGATATAACTCTTAAGCCGGGTGCTCCGCTTGCATCAAGCAAGCGGACCATACAAGAGTCCTTCTTGGAAACTGCAAATCGCAGGTGGAGAAAAGAGCCCACCTGCGTAACGACCAATTTTATCTGGCCCATCTACGACCGCAACAGGTCCAGAAACTTGGTCTCGCTCAAGAGAACCGCTATCAGCAACGTAGTAGCGGTCATTACGGGCCACTGTCTCATCGGCAAACATGCCACTAGGATGGGGGTGACCACGCATGACTTCTGCAGAAGTTGCCTCAATGAGGAAGAGGAAGAGGACATCCTTCACTTCCTGTGTCAATGCCCAGCACTAGCGGTGCGGAGGAATCGGAGCCTGGGCTCCACTTTCTTTAATCACCTGTCGGAACTGAGGTCCGTCAGGATCAGAAGCCTGGAGCAGTTCATTAAAGAGTCTAAATGGTTCGAAGGATAGTAATTGGGACTTCGTCCCACGTGGTATCACAATGGGCCTACCTTGGCCTAAGTGTGCCTTCTTTTTGGCAGCCACTTGAACCTAGAACCTAGAACCTAGATTTCATTTGGTGCTCATCTGAGTATTCTTGGATACAGACTGATATCGCTTCATATCGATATCGCGTGAGTTTGGGAATTTCATAACGCTGGCGGGATTAAAGGGCAACCGTATCACGCAGCGTCCATCTTCAAGACGACGATGGGTTTTCTTAAAATGTTCCTCACAGTAATCGTCTTTAGGGGAGCGGTGTACCGGGAAATTTACTTCTTCGAGTGACCAAAAGCGTTTGAGGGTTTCGTCAGATACTTCAGATATTTCACTACATAAAGCTATAGAGGAACTGGAGGTTTGGTGAGATGGAGGTGACGAGGTTGGGGAAGTCTCTCTGAGTACGATTCACCTAAAGGACGTGTTTTGAGCAACGGGAATTCCCGGTTCTCCTCTCACTAAACCGTCCAAAATAATTTTCCCATAAATCGAGGCATCCAATATCATATCAATCTTTCCACTTTAATCATATGAAGGATTTGCAAGGGGCAGACCATTAAGATGAATCTAATCCAAGTTACAAAGATTTGTGGGGGTAACACATCAATGAGGGTGTTGAGAACACTTGCATTTAATTCAAAAGATGGGTTGTCGTTTGCTTGGGGCTAAATGGCGAACGTGAATGACCTGTGGGATCTTGCGGTAACAATATTTCCGAGACCAGTAACAAGCGTAGAATCTTTAGGAGTCAAGCGAAGCAATTGAGCTGCTCGATTAGTATGAAGGGTGGCTTCGGATACAAGATCTACTAGCCCTCGCAGGACACGGGGTTCTCCCTCTTTTGCGAATGCCTTAACTATGGTAACATAGTAGCCAATAAAACCTTCCTTTGTTTTCGAGACAAATAAGTTTGAACCTGAGATGATTGTTCCTGGGTAGAAATTTGAGACGTAGAGGACTTTGTAGCACTGGCACTTGTACTTGCTGGAGGTGAACCTAATTTTGGAACAGAACCATTTGAGGAATTGTGTTGTGTTTTCTTTGACAGACACGACATGTCTGTGCTGTTACACAATTGGTTACCGTATGCGAATAAGCTAAAGAATTAAAACACAGTGTCTTGGTCCGAACAACTTGCCATCTTTCATTCGGACTCATTTTTTTAAATTTTTAATGGCATTGGGCTCCTTGCAAACGGGAGAACTAAACCGATTACTATGATACTAAATAGTTTTTTGAAGACTTTAATGAGGATTATTTCTGTGAGAACTGGAGGGGATAGCTTCAAACGATCTCGATCGCTTCAACAAATTCAAAAAATTCAGACAGCTTGGGACAAGATGTTTTGGCACCTTACGCCTGTTCCCATAACTGAAGGGCCTCGGGAGGTAATCGATCAACTAACAGATATAATATTATAGGATCCCATTCTTGGATCTTTAATTCTCAAACCTGCAATGCGGCCAAACATTCATTTGTTTTATCTAATAATTTCCGAATTTGATCACTGTTTTCGGTGTTGACTGCGGTTGAGAAAAGAGAAGTTTTAAGTTGCTTTTTGCTAAAGCCCGAGTGTTTTGATAGCGTTTACATAACATATCCCATGCAATTTTATAATTATCTTCTGTGATGGTTAAATGCCATATAAGATTCTCGGTTTCAACGGATGCTAAATTTTCTTTTCAATATATTATACATTTGAAGAGATAATAGAACGACGGCCACGACGCGTAACCCCAGAAAATTTTGTAATTAGAGGTAACTTTATGTTAGGACGTGCAGTTAGACTAGTGTTGAAAGAGGTGCTATTCATCGACAAATTGGGGTTAGTTGTGGCAGAAGAAGGGACACGCGAGACTATCGCGTAACTCATTAAGATTTTCAAGATATTCAAAATATAGATCTTCAAATTTATCGCTGGTTGTAGTGAAATACCCTTTCGTTTTCTCATTATCAATGCGGAGAGTTCGAATTGCTAGGTTGTTTGTTTGAAATTTCTTGCCCATTGTGGTCAAGACCGTGAGTCATCCTGTCACACGGCCAAGTTTTCCTAAACGCTCCTTCGAAGTATTTTTAAAATTCTAGCTGAAAGTTTCAAGCTGTCCCAATATCCCCCTTTGAATATTGATGAAGTCTTCTACACTGGTCATGTTTATCGATAGAATTGAAATTGACTGATTAATGAAATTTAAAGAATAATTCAGATGGATAGATATGAGCGTTATATGTCTAACTGAGACCGCCGAGACTGTGAGAGTTATCTAACCATTCGATTTTAAAATGCCTGAGCCCCCTTGCACAGTGATGTGAGCGATAAAATATTCACAATTATAATGAATCAGATTACTATAAATTCAAGCATAATTCCGTTCAACAATTCAACAATCACAGAACACTCGGTATGATGACAAGACATCCGAATTAAAGATGCAGCGAGTTTTACCACATTAACTGATAATCATATAAATAATTAAGATTTATTAAATGCCAATAAATAAACTACTAACTAGAATTTAAAGACTGAGATATGCTTAGGTATTATTTGAAGAATGCAAAGTAACAACTAATTGAAGGGGTATTGCATTTGACCGCACCGATCATTAACTTAAATCAATAATTATCAGCAAGGATTAAATGAGTAAGTGAAGATCAATAAATGAACTTTATCAATGAGAAAAAAATACCTCGTTTATTTAGCAAATCAACCGATGATGCGCTTAACGTTCTTAGAATTATCAATAGCCCTTTGGATAATGCTTTGCAGCAAAAAAAAACAGCTTTAATAAGAAAATAAAATAAGATATTCTATCACTTTCCTTTCACCTTATCACGTGTACGGGAGAAACCAAATGCACTTCATCAATGGTATGAAAGAAGTACCATTTACGAAATTTTGATATTTATTGGCGACGGCACTATTAGACTTCCTTAGAATTGAGAGCTTGAGTACTATCACTGTAAGTGCAATACTGCACTGCACTGAATTTTCCATGAATTTATGCAAATTTTTTATCACATTTATTAATTTGAAGAAAATAAAATATGTGCAGAAGTTTACTCACCCAAACCAGAACAATACAAGCAAATCCGGTTCGAAGGACCATGTGTAAATTCGGAGATTTGTGTACAGGGTCTACTGCGGGATCTTCAAATTAATTAGGGGCTTTTCACGATGATCTCGTTGTTAACTGCGCTTTCACGGTAATCTCGTTGTTAACTGCGCCTTCACGGTGTTCTAAGTGGACACCAAAAAGTACCTCGTGATTCCACTAGAACTGGGCTGCTGTCGCGATCAAGAAAGAACAATCGGTAATTAAAAATGGATAATTAGCGCTGATGACAAATATTATCTCCAAAGTCTCCACCGTGTATTGTAATGGTATACGGCAGTGATGCCACCAACACCCGACAATAAGCATTACAAATCTCCTCCGTTTATTGAAAAATAGGCAGTAGTGATGGTAACAATTGTAATATTAGGAAAATGTAACAAATGAGGATTATCATCATTTTTGTTTATTACCTCAAATACTCTATTTGGAAAATAATCGTGAAAATTGTGTATTATTTTTAACAGTACATTATTCTACACTAATATAATTATTATTTTTAAGGCTTCTACGCTTTCAAATTATCGTCCTGATCCACACCTAATGATCTAAATACTGATATCTAGTTTTCTATAATATTGATATCGGAAGACTCCAGGACTCTTATATATTCTATTATATATTGAATATCTGCATAATCGTGCTGAAATATGAAATTCTAACCAATCTTTTCTCAAGCTGAAAAAAAACATAAGAAGATAAATTAGCTTTTTATTAATTGTGTATAAAATAGGCATTTGGCAGTTCTTACGCCATACTATCCTGCTGATTTGGCACGATGGTAAGTGCAGAAACGTTTCGGAAAATTACTTAATCAGAAAATAAAAGGTGCTCTTCAATAGCTGGTACCAAAAATTCTTTTATGGCTTTCTCATACTTCTGCATATTCGTTGTTCCATCAAGGAAGTGCAAAGGACCTAGGATAAGGGAAGAAAAACATCCCCAGACGATTTGATTTTGAGAACAGTTTTGATCGAGCACTTTTCTTTAAGTGTTTCTCCTGCTGAAGAGCGTATGTATGGAAAATTATCTGCCCATAACAAATTGAATTTTCTTTCTTCGAACCAAATCACACGTTGTCAGTCTTCTTTCATCCAATTTGCGTACTTTTTCGTCCTTGCTAGGTAAAATTCACAACAGCACAATACACGAGTCTTTATTCATTCAGAGGGGTTACTTGAGTGGTTCCTGTGCTCGAAGAATTCCTAGAGTCTGAGTTTATAAAACAGTTTGCATCTATAAGCGAGTGAGCGGCCGCGCAGCGACGACGGTCCACGTTCATGGAATGTTCACCTAAGTGTGTAAACAAATTTCAGAGAACTTAGAGAGTTGAAAAGTAGCTTGCAACACACGACTGGGGTTCTATGAGTTGGTTCACAATATGCTTAATTTTATCTCTAGGGTTCTGATCAAAGATCATGAAATACTAGATGGGACACTCGTGACGTATTCCCTTATCTTTTTTCGACCTTGGTCACGTTAGCCCCCCGGCCTTGCAAATTTCGCTAAAATAAAGGGCTCACGCGTGAGAGAAAGACAAAAATTTAGGGGGAAGCGGAGCGAAAATTAAAACCATCGAATATTTTCCCCTACCCTAGCTGTGCACTATCGGAACTATCCGCGTGGTGCAGTTTTTACGACCTATTTTATAGTGAAAAATCTATAAAAATTTAACTTATGCAGGGTATTCCTTATTGAGTATTCCAAAATTAATAGGATAAAAGCTCAGACTTAGACAAAGAAAAACTTGTATGGCAGGGACGCTGGCATGTCAATACTTTGAGATTTACAGGGTGATTCATAAAATCCAATTTTCTATGGTATATACACTAATATTTTACATATTTTTATATCGGGAATATTCAAAAGTTTCCGCCGTATTTTTACTTGAAAAATTCATTTATTAATAGATCATAATGAAATATACTATCAATTTAATTATTGTCCTTTGGCTGCTACAGTATTTGCCCACCTATTAGGCAAAGCATACATTCCCTTGAAAAAGAATTCTTCACTTTTAGAAGCGATCCTATCGTCATTCATTTTTCATAACTTTCGAAAGAAATGAAGCGCCAAACCGCTACTCGTCGATCGAAAAGTGTAATAATCCAACGGAGCTATATCCAGTAATTAAGGCGTGGGGAGTAGAAGTTCCCATTTAAAGTATTCCAATGTGTCCTTGACTGATTTGTGAAGATGTGTAAATCAGTTTCTAAGCTGATGTTTTATAAAAATCGTGCGTAAAGTTTTAGATGCAGGTACAAAGTCTCTGGACCTTTACTGACACGAAATTTAAATTCTTAGTAATTTTTATTTAGAATTTCTTTTGAAGAAATATTCTCCAAAAATGTAGGGAAGAACCCCCTAAAACAATAAAATATATAATAATTTAATATAAAAGAAATGCAATTTTTCTTCATATTCTTATTTTTATACGCAGTTTTTTAGGATCCGCAATTTCTTTATTGACTGTTATTCTTTAACAATTTGTTCCCAAGGATTTCTCCTCAATGTATATATACCGGGATATTTTAATATTTTGCTTGTTTAGAAGTATTTAGGTGTTTGTAAAAATGTACCTTACATTTCTTTCAAACCATATTGAAGGTTACCATGGATTGGTTATTTTGCATTACTGCCTACCGTTTCTATAAAGTGGTGCTTATAGACTCCTATTTTCAAATATCTTACTTAGTGCTCGTTTTTCTGTAATTAAACGCACAGCGGAAGTTTCTCATATGTTTACTGTTTCTCATAAATAAAAGTAACACATAAATGTACTCCAGCGCGTTCTGGAGCATGAATATTTACAATACATAAGAACTAAATCAACTATCAAGGTTATTATCAAACATTAATACTTAGCTTTAAAGAATTTTATCAATCAATTAGCATTATAATATGGACACATATTTGTAATCTTAAAATTATGAAATCTTTGTTCGTAAGTAGGTATATAACCCACGAACCTCTAGAACAATTTCAGTAAAATTACATAATTATTTGTTAAGATCGAAAATGCGATTGAACAGAGACTTATCCATGCCGGGGTGAAGATAAACCTGAAACATTACCGGTTACAAAATAAACTTAAGAAAGTTATTTTTTTAAAAAGAGATCTAAAACAACGATTTTAAATTGTATTATTTGAAATGCTATTTAGTCTATACCTGGGGTATATGTAGCTTGCTCTGAAATATTCAATGAAGTAGATTCCGTAGCTGCCGAAGTAAACGGATTAGTATTTTGTGTTGGGGGAGGCATTGCAAAAACTGGCATAGGTCCTGTGCCTTGATTTGCAGTTGGTTGCGTAGTTACTGGAGCTGACCCTCCAGAAATGTGAACATCTTCTAAGTCATTAAGATCTTCCTGAAAATTATAAATAAAAAAAGCTTTTTTAAATGTTTGCACATGTGCTTAATCCCCTAATTTTATTATGTTAAGTTTCGTTGCAAAATTAAAATCTTTCACTTAATAATAATACTCCTATTCGAATTATATCCAAAATTTCTCAATTTCTTAGATAGTTAAAAATTATGTAAATTTACGGAAGGGGTATAAACGAAATCATACTTCAACTACAAGAGGATCTTGACAGCCTTAGCACCTGGCTAAAAGCGTATAAATTCAAACTCAACACTTAAAAAATAAAATTGGCCTGTTGAGGTTTGATGTGTGTTGAGTTTGATTGGTTCACTAGGAAATGATCGGATCGGATCGCTAAACGTGTTCAAGTAGTTAGGAATCCTAATCCTATAATTTAAAATTCATGCCATACTTATGTATGTAAACAACATAAGGATCAAGATATGGAAGGTCGATTTCTTTAAGAGAATTCGCGATGATGTACAAACAATCACAGCAATTAAGATCTACAACACGATTTTGAAACCACACTTTGGGTATGTTAGGAAAACCAGAGGTCGTGCAAGAAACTGTTTCACGTTTATAGTCCAATAAGAAAAATTTATTTCAACACAAAAGGGTACAACTAGTCTCGACAGGATACACAGAACAAGTGAAGTTAAAAACAAAAAAGTAGGCGGCTCCACAAGCGATAAGAAGAAAAAAAATTACTAAAGGGCGGTTCGATTTGAATGTACTGATTTAACAGGGTACTATAGCATTATATTGTTGATATGTTAGCAAACGATAAGGAAATTGCAACTTTTTTTAAAACAACGATATACTTCAATAAATTATATACTTAAGCGTTAAACATCAATGGCTTAGCGTTAAACAGATTATGACGAACGTTTTTAATTTTATTTACAAAATGAAGCGCAACTAAGTATTTAAAGAACTATATTAATTTGACAAGGGACATGAAACCGTATTTATTGAGATGAGGGATTCCAGAAATTTAAAATTGACACTATACAGAACAGTTTACTTTTTGGAGGGTTACAGAATTTTAATGAATTAATTAAGACAGAAACTTGTATTAGAGTGTTTAAAACAAAAATTGTTCGGTATGTGAGAGTGGATGAAAATTTTTTTATTTTTAAAATGGCTATGAATATACTAGTAAATTATTATAATTATTATTAGAGACAGATAAGGCTAATCCAACCACGAGTATAAATACGGGCTAATATCTGATTACACTGCCTCGGTACATTTAATTTATTAATTTTTTTGTTCACACTCGTCTAATACCTAATCATTACTATAATAAAATCAAAAATTTCTTCAATTGCTCCATAGAAGCCTTCGTTGACCAAATTTCAGAAAGCGACGTTGGGTCGACTGGTGGTCAAAATAAATTCGACTGCCTTATTGCAGAATTGCTTTTTACCATTTAAATGATTAAATTAACTTCATGAACAAGCAAGACTAATTAAAATTTAATGGCTGATTTTACGCATCTCGTGTAACCACTATTGAAGCAGTTGCTAAAATTGAAAGGTTGATGGTATAGCACTACTCAACAAATTTTACAGCCTGTTCAACAAAAAAGGAACACGCTTTTGTAGTTTTACTTGCAAAGGAAATATTTATTTCTATTTTTTTTTTACATACAAGTATATTGAAATTACTACGACGCAACCAATTAATACATTGTGCAGTCCCGGCCGCTTTCGAGAATGGCCTGGCATATTGTGGGCATGTTTTCGACATTTTTTCCGCATTTTAACACAACGAACGCCATATCTTCTGAATCACCCGTGTTAGCTGCTTGAGATTTTACACAGGCCTTCTAGCGAGATGGTTCTTCAATATGTTCTGTAAATTCTCAATTGGATTGGGATGGTCAGGCCAACGTTGTTATGTTATTTTCTGTTTTCCAGATCCTGCGCAGTTGATTCCGATGTTTGGGATCGTTATCCTCTTGTAAGATCCAATCATTATAGTTGATTCCAAACATTTTTTTCACTGATTTTAGGAGATCACGCTGATAAATTTTAACCATCTTCTTAGCGTTCAAATTCTGGGTAAAGAGTTCTGAGCAGCCAGACCGTGTTCCGAAAAGCATCCCCAAACATTGATTTTTATTGGATGCTTGACAGTGTGTTAGGTGAAATGGGTCCCGCGAGTGGACCAAGCGCGCTTCATGCGAGTTTACGCCTACTGAACACAATGTTCGACCAATCGCACTTCAAGTTCTCGGTAGCCCAGGCCCTTCGATTTTCTATATCGGCTTCGGAAAGAAGGGGTTTTAATATAATAGAACGATATTCTCAGTTTGCCTCACGTAAACGCTCTTTGATTGTACTGGTGCTGATATATTCATCAGCTCTGCCTGCTGAATACAGCGTGAAAAAATTATGGATCGTCAGCGTAACGAAGAAGTTTCAAGAACTTTAGAGTTATACGGTTATTATTATAAGAATAAACATAAAAGAGAATGAAAAAGGCCGTGTGTTTCTTTTTTCGAAGCAATCAATACAACGGCGCACATATAATTAAACGCAGCATCAGTTTCTTCTAACGCACTTCCAGTAGGAAGTCGAATCATTACTGACCACTCGATAATGGTTGAATTCATATAACAATGAAATATAGGGAAATTGGAGTAGCAGCAGATAATAGAATTTGGTGAATCTATAACTATAATAAACGGAAAAGATTTAGCCAATTTTTTACATTATATATTCCAAAAAGCTTTAAACACTATCTATATAGATACACAAGGTGATTCGTAAAGAAAAGTTTCAATATGTGCCAATCGACTCCTTACATTTTTGTGATCAGTTTTCACAATGAGCAATTTTTTCGTAAAATCTTCTTTTCACCTCTTTTTTAATGGCAGAAATATTTCGTAATAACTTCTGTTCGAAACACAGTAGGATGGCAAGTAAGATTTTGATAAAAAGTATGCATTATGAACTTTTTAGCAGTAGCTCGCTTAAATTTAACGGCAGAAAGTTTCCAAATGAGTATTTTAGTGACTCCACAAAAATCCTAATAACTTTTGATGGCCTAAGGATATTGAAATTTTGAAAAAGTTAAGTTAAAGTTAAGTTTTACCGTTCATACCTGCCGAGACATGTGACGTACTGTTAAAAAGCTCATAATGCATGCTTATTATCAAAATCTTGTCGTACTGCTGTGTTGCGAACAGAAGTTATTACGTTTAATATAAGTTGACCTGCCTGCACAATCGAAAATATTTCAGCCGTTTAAAATGGGGTCATCCTGGAATTGTTACCATATTGAAATTAAAAGTACACTACTTGGCACTACAAAGAGTACATAAACAATATTTGTATTATGCGCGTACGTAAATGTGTTGATACGGCATTGCACTGATGATAGTGCGACTACACCCTCCCCGTGGGGGCGGCTGGAAACACTCCCAGTACAGTCATGTTTCTGCTGGAAGTGCTGACTAATTGTGGTCGGGCGGAGAGAGATATACTCTCTTAAATAAATTACCCTAATCCAAGGTGGAACAGCATACGCCAAAGGACGCTTGGTCGTGAGTATGCAGACTCTGGATAGTTTTAATCTAGATATACCGCATATCTCTGCTCTCTCCGCTCTGTGCGGGTTAACTTCTGGAGCTGAGCTTCTCATGGGAACAAAAAATCCCCCAGAAAGCCCGATGCACAATCAGAGTTTTCGGCAGAGAGCTTGTCTACTAGTGGTACTCAAGCTTCTTCTAGCTGCTGCAGTGGAGCCATTGGGCTACTCTACAGCAGCACAACCAGATCAGGCGGCTACAAGTGCTACTCTGTCTGTCAAAGGAAGAGTCTTGTGTGTACTGTGGTGCATGACAGTGATAGCCTGTGTTCGAGCAGATCCAGACTCACGGCTATCAGTGGGAAGGTAGGCAACATTTGTATCAACGAAACGGGAGGGCTTACCAACGAACGGAGAAGGTACAGAAAGAATGGCAGGAGGCCTCTCCAGAGCAAAGGTCTCTGGAGCTTGCCAAATCAACCCCTCCGAAGAAAGAAAACAAAATATCTCGATCAGAGGATAAGACCCCCGAGCCACCGGCTACTAAAAAGTCAAAAACGGCCCATGTGGGGTCCGACAAAGCCACCTACCTTCATCTACAGGTATCATCTACATAAGTTAGGTATGTCAAATCAAAAGGTATCAAAACTGTTTCTCCATTGGTTTGGTTCCGATACGAATTGCCTTTAATTTCAGTTCCCGCCAAAGTGATAACCCCGATTCAAATAAATAAATAATAATAGTATGCCGACACACAAATATGAATTTAAAATAACTATAATAATAAAAGCGGTCAAGAAATGAGTTAAATAATGGGATGAATTAAATTTCTTGAAAAATAGTCTTCTAAGCAAATGGTAAGAGCAAAGTGATTATTTTCCACCAACATTCGTGGAAAAAAGATGCCGTTAGCCGAATGAGCTAGATGATTTTTCCAAAGTACATACAGCAGAATTCTATAATATATAATTTCGTATACAATGACAAACCATATATCTATTAAAAATAATTCTTTTACCTACAAGCAATAATTAGTGCTATTATCACCTGTGTTCGAAATTCGCCCAATTATGTTTGTAAAATAACTAAATTTAATGTATGTAATAATTTTATCACCACCACGTACTCTCTTCTATTTTGTTTTTACCATCTATTGGGAAGTAGTACAAAGGAATTTCAGTATAGTGATATATGTACATTGGCCGATGGATCGGTTTCAGTTAATACAAAGAATGATAATAATCTGGTTTATTTGTCATTTTGAACTGCATCCCGTTCTTATCCCCCTCTAACGTAAATATTCCGTTTATGTAGTAAATTAATATCAAGCCTAATGATAGTGTGCAATACATTGGAAAATAATAATTATGACATACTACTTAAATTGATCTGGCACAATGCCTGTTCACAAAATGCCTCACTTTTAACTGTAGTGAACATTTCAACATTCAAATGGCAATCAAATTTAGCAAGTAAATATGGATTGTATACAACATAATGATTGTCAAACGATTTTTCTTTTAAAATATTTTGGAAAAATTTTTTTGTGCATTTACCATCTTTCATACAAACAGAATTTTGATTAATTGCACCACATGGTCATGCATCATTTTTGTAATTTAGGAATGTTCGAATATCTGGAATTTCTGCATACACGACTTTATCAATATCAACAATTTTATGATTTTCACATAAAATGATTAAAATGTGAGCATACGGCAAACCTCTTTTTGGAAATTCTATTGTATAAATGATTGCCTCAACTTAGCAGAAAATATCTTCCGGTACCATTGCATGAATTATTTTTTTTTTAATTTAGCATTGAATACAGGTACAATAATTTCTGGAAATTAGCATTCATTTCTGTCAATATTATTATAAATTTCGGGACAAATAAGGTTATAAGGCATTGTAACAAATAAGTTTCTTAAAATGTAACATTTTACATATTACCGGGAGAATAAATGAAGATAGTAATATAAAATAACTCTTTTTTCCAATATTTACAGTATCATTCAAATTCAATTCTAAATGATTAATTATGTTATTATAAATTTCTGACTCCTCCGACTGGTACCCTCACCGTGCCGTGGTGGAGGAGCTTGCGTGCGTCGATGATTGACTGAGCTAAGTCGACGGCAGCAGGGTGCTGCCGGCAGGGTCTCCCATGTCGAACAGGTTAGTCTTGAGGCGCCAGACGAAGAAGGGTCACCAAAAAGCACACATGGAAGGCAAGCCAGCGGTTTTAACGTCTGCACGAGGTAACCAGCCTGTTGCAGGGAATCCTCCCGGTGTACAAGCGGCCGGGGCTAGGAATGTGCAGGCCCCACTTCCATGTACTGCCGAGGTGGCGAGTCCAGGCCGAGGAGGAAGTTCTCTACTGGACTCCGATGACAGAAGGTCGCACAACGGACTGTCGCATTGACACAGTCAATGGAGAGCCTTCTTTTGGAGCAGGAAAGGATCGGAAAGCAGCCCGCTGTGACTACGGTTAATCCTGATCCCACCACGGACAAACTCACCCCCCCCTCAAATTAACATCCAAGAAAAAGAGGGGTTGTCCAAACGACAGCTGCGACGGCTGAGGATTAAGCAGAACAGAGCTAAGGCAAAGGAAGCGAAAGCCCACTTTGTCAAGGGCTCTGTCCCTTCTTCCTCGACTCCGGTGACAACAGCCGCCAAGAGAGGTAGGTCGGAGGAGGACTCATCCACTCCGAGCACCTCGACTGGTGCGGGATGCGCCGGAGCAGCCAAAATACCATCTACGCAGCCTATGAGCAAGCACAAGCGGAGGAAAGTCGTCAAGACCGGTCTCCTGGCACAAGGCTCACCGGACGAGGTAAAGGGGAAACCCGATCCTCGTACCGGGTTGTTAGAGGGTGCGGCTCCGTCGGGCTCAAGGACGGCGGCTGGGGGTGGCAAAAGCTTTACTGAGGCTCCTTCCCAAACCCTAGTCGTTGTAATTGAGGCCGACAACCCACAAAAGGAAATGTCGCAACGACATGTAACCTTTGTGGAGGACCACATTTGGAAGCTCTTGGGAGAGACCAAAGAGTCACCCAGGTTTGAGGGGATGGTCTTTCGTGACGGAACCCTGAAAGTTCAATGCACGAATGAACATTCCCTCAGGTGGCTGCTTTCAATTGTGGAACAATTCCCAGCTTGTGACGGCATAAAATTTTCTGCTACAAAAGGTAGTGACATGCCTAAGCTGGTTCGGGCAGTAGTTTGGATCCCAGGCCCTCGCAAGGCACCCGGTGAAATCTTTGCCCGTCTCCGTAACCAGAACCCGGGACTGGAGACTAAGTACTGGCGCGTTCGTGCGTTCAGCATCAGGAGGAAGAACCCTGACGATCCAGAGGGTTCCACTCTTGCTCTGGGCATAGACACGGAGTCGCTGAAAGTCCTGGAGTCTGTTTACGGGTTTCGTCCCCATTTAGGTTTTGAGAGAGTGGGTTGCCAGAAAATAAATGTAGACGACGAGTGATATGCGGAGCAGTAAATCATTATGTTCACTGACTTGAATATCACTCAAATCAACCTGCAGCACAGTAAATCGGCCACTGCTATTCTCAGTGGAAGGTTAAGCAAACTGCGGACATTCCCCCAAATAACACTAATACAGGAACCGTGGATATGCAGAAAGCGTATCTGCGGTCTCGGTATGGTCAATTGGGGACAACTCTTTCACTTCGAAAGAGCAGAACGACCGCGGGCATGCGTGTTCGTATCGAACACAATTGAAGCCACGATGTTGAGACAATTTTGTAGTCAAGACATCGTCGCGGTGAAAGCATCTTACAAGATTTCGGGGGTTAGGCATGAGGCCGTTATTGTCTCAGCCTATTTACCCTACGACTCCATTAGTCCACCTCGACGGAGGAAAGGATCAAATATTCCTTGTCCTCCTTCGAAAACTATCAGACTCCAGGTCTGGATGGTATATATCCGGCTATGCTAAAAGCAGGAGGCCATTCCCTAGTCTCAGCACTAAAGAAGATTTTTAGGGCTTGTTTAACCTGGGGATATATTCCAACTGCATGGCGTAAGGTCAGAGTGGTTTTCATTCCCAAACCGGGCAAGGAAGACTATGCTCTGGCGAAAAGTTCTTTTAAACATTGCTTATATTCAAAAAAAGGTTCCATTATAATCAATACAGCGCGTTTGAAAGAAAGATGTATCTTTCAAATGCCCCCAACGTACTTGATGGCGCTGCAAATTCTATGATTTAAATTAAAAGTCGGTTTCGTTTGCGACATATTTTGTAAATATCAACAATCCACTGCAAAAATAATTTCTATGAGTGATGTAAAAGGCACTTTTCAATGTTCGCGTATTAATGCATTGCTTTTTTGTGGAATGCAAAGAGATCTAAGGTCATATAATCATGAACGTGATCAAAATGCTTTCTTTTAATTGATTAATGTATTTTGTATAAGGAAATCATGTGTGTATGTTCTTTTAGTTGCCTTAAAAGGCAACCTACACACGTGACTTTTTATGTTTCATTCCGTTCCTTGCATAATAGCTACTAATAAAAAAGGTACAATTTTCAATGTTCACTTATTAATATCACAGGCGTACATATACAATGGATCGCTCAATCTCCTGTCTCAAGTGTTCGCCAATTTGACAACCTACAGCTGAAGCAAAGGGATCAAATAAAAATTTTTACATGGACCACTATTATTTGTTTCAATTCATCCTTAAACTTATATTACAGTGGTCAATAAGAATTTTGTCACAGATCGTGTGATATGCTATTTGGATAGCCATCATTTCTAACATTTTTAAATTGTTTTAAATAAATTCAAAAGTAAGTAAAAAAAAACAATTTTTTTTTGTGTGTATTTCCCATTTTTTCTCAAATCCTGAAGTTCTGGAAGATATTACTTTCCGGATTAGCAATAAGGAAAAAAAATGTTTATCAATGTTATTTTTTTATAATTACATCGATCGCAAGAATGTATAGTCCGCCACATGTTGTCTATGAATTTGGTTAATTTTTCAATACAATGAATGATTTTTTTCTCACACCGTATATTATTCATTAGTATGCGTACATTGTCTTGATTAATTAACGTGCTTACACAAAAATGTTTATATTTTTTAAAAATAGCAAAATAACCAAAATACTTACTCCAAAAGATCGTTCTTTTCGTGAAGCAATATCTCCTGTATTAGCATCTCTACTTGAATTTCCCCCGTCTCGCTAACAACCAAATAAAATAATAATTTCAAATGTGATGAATTTTAAAATAAAAACAAAAATAAACAAAGAATATACGATTATTACGTACAAAAATGTAAAATATCGTGAGTTATTGATGATTTTCGTGTCATGACTTAAAATGAATCTTAGTATGTTAAGAAATTTTTATAAAAAAAAAGGAAAAACAACAATGATTCTAAAACACAAAATTGGAAAACTTACCTGAAAGTATAACTTTTATATTAAATTGAGCAAATAAGTCATGCTAACATTAAGCAAAAATACACAAAAATCATCAAATTTTAATAGGAAAATGGCTAAAAATACTTACATTCAAGTGATGATAGTCTCCTGTATGCTCGTTTGCTGCCGGCTTAAATTTTCCACAGCAAAAATTACAGCAGCAGCAGCAACACAAACAACAGTAACAGCCGGTTATTACTGCACAACATAAGAAGATTGCCTACAAAGAAAGTAAGAGTTGGGTAGGAAAAGCTCAGTCTTTTAAATTATCCTTACTTTACAAGCGGGAGAAGTGACCACAAAGTAAGCATTGACATTTTCTTCACCAAATTGTTCAGCGATATAAAGGCCAAGAGATCCGTAGTTATCGTAAATATTTCGCTTAGTTAAATCGCTCAATATAGAGTGTGCGCGATTGACTTCCTTGAACTATAACATACGTACAAATAATTTACATTGTTGGCAATATACATGTATATAATAATAATAATAATAATAAAATTGCAGCAACCACGAAAAATGTGCACTGCGGGGCTGGGAATAAGTTAACCTTGACATACCTTCTCAGCTGCTTCTAAGTTATTAGGGTTTTTATCTGGATGATACTTAAGCGCAAGTTTCCTGTAAGTTTTTTTAATGTCATCCGCTGTCGCTGTTTTAGGCAAACCCAATATTTGGTAGAGTGAGTCCCCAGCAGTTCTAAAAAGATGTTTATTTTTTAACTTACTGCTATTAAAAATATTATACTAGTTTTACTACATTACACTTCACTGAAATCAATACGACACATACAAAGCTACACATATTGGCAATAAATAAATCTATTGGCTGAAAAGAAAAATCAATTTAACATAAACTTACGACAATTTCCGCTTGTCCATTTTCAAATCTTTAAAAATATTTTTCTAAAGTTAGTGAAGTAGGAAACAAGGTCGATTTAAATCAACCCTTCAAATTACAATATTCGAATAACCAGTTTCCAAAAAAAAAACCCAAACCACTTAAAGCACCAATCCCAGCTTCCACAATTCCAACAGTGAACTCGATATTGTAATCCCTAATGTCAATACCTTTTGTCATCGAGCGCTGTCGTCGCTACAGTTAAATTAAAAAATGGGATATTTACGGGTGCAATCCACACATAACATATGTATATATACAATGGACCGCTCAATCTCCTATTTTAAACAACCGATAATTTGACAACCTACTGCCTGAGATAGACGAGAGAAAATATATAGAAAATTATACAGCGCTGTCTGTTTTAATCACATTGCATGGATGGGTCGATTCTGCAGATTTTTTGAATTTAAATATTTGTGGAACAAAAATTCATAAAATATTTCCCTTAAATTCAATGAATGTTAATAAAAATTATTATTAATGCATTAAAACCGCTTTTAAAGCTTTATCTCTGACAGATTACTAATATTTTTTTAAGTCGTGAAAACGTTGTAATATATACATATTATTATTAAATGTGATTCATTTAATAATTATGTGTTTTAATTAAACAATTTCGAAATAAAAGCAAACTTTTTAATATTTCAAGTGTCCTATTTCTTTAATTAACCCATCAAATTTAAAACTGTCAGAAACTGTTTATACACTTGACTGAAAGCGAAGAGCAAAATTTTTAACATTTTAAAGCGAATTCCAAGTTGAAGGTCAGCTTGCTGTGGCTGCTTAGAAAGGTACACTTAGGCCAATTTTGGCCCATTGAATTACTACATGACGCGGGAGTCCATAGTTATTCATGGGATTCGAACCCACAGCGCCGGGGACTGAAGTACCAGAGGCCCCAAGTTTATAAAATATGTGTATAAAATTTTCAAAATGATTTGATTGAATTGTTTTGTTATAAAGCTAATTAAAGAACATAAAGGAAGAAATGGAATCTTTATCGTGCCAGGATCGCTTAATGCACAAGAGACTAAGAAGTCACTGTGTCGCACGGAAATTATCATAAATTGGTCTGTATTAACGAAATTTTTGCCAATTTGATAGTTCTTCAAAGAATTTTTGTAACGGCAATTCAGCGCTCTGAAATATCTCTGACTTTATAGAATATTTTTTTACGATATGTTACAGAGAGAAACGGGAGGAGCAAAAATCGCACCAACCTTTTATATAGGAAATCATGTACATGAGGGGTTTCACATGTATGGCTTTGAATTTTTCATTGACTACAATATTAAGGGTTTTTCATTAAGCATTTCCTATCTTTAAAATTAAATAAAACAAAGTGTGTGTGAGATATCATCGAAAATTTTTATTTGTTTGAAAGGCCTATCGATGCCATTAGGAACGGAACATTACATCGTTCAAATGTCCGACTCGGCTTCTCTCGGAATCGGAAATGTTCAATTTTCTTTTACTCTGGCGCATAAATCAGGCTGAATTTGACCGATGGTACGGGTTATGTTGGCTTTGAAGGCCGCTCTGGTTTCTGGCTTATTTGCATAGACCTGCGACTTAAGAAAACCCCACAAGAAAAAGTCTAACGGGGTCAAATCCCACAATATCGGTGGCCAGTCCACATCACCTCCACGTGAGATGACCATGCCCTCAAATCGCTTGTGCAGAATGTCCAATATGGCATGAGTTGTGTGGCATGTAGCACCGTCCTGATGAAACCACATGTTGTTGGTGTCCATATCATCCAATTCAGGCAAAAAGAAGTTGGTACCAATGACGCCGCCATCCCAAAATCCGCACCAAACAGTGACTTTTTCCGGATTCATTGGACGCTCTTGGATCTCATGTGGATTGGTATCGTCTCAAATTTGGCAGTTTTGTTTGTTGACATACCCATTCATCCAGAAATGGGCCTCATCGCTGAACATGATTTTTCGATGAAAATTGCGGTCAGTTTCCAACTGCTCCAGAGCACATTCAGCGAACACACTTCGTTGTATATGGTCGTTTACCTTCAGTTCATGGGTCAGTTGAATTTTGTAATTCGTCAAGTTGTGGTCTGCGAAAGACCGAGTTCTTGTGAGCGACGCCTAATCGACTGCCTCGGAATCTCCTTTTTTTAAATATGCAAAAAAATTGTTTAATGTTTACATTATTCGTTTTCACCACTGACATAGGAATAGATTCACTTCATACAAAATGCCTATATCAAAACGGCGCGCTTTTCCTTCTTTCTTGCTTACACTATTAACGGATTTTTAGCAGTTAGCTATGAGGCTATATTATTGACTCATATGCTAAAAAAGTGAGTAAAAGCTCTATCTCTCAATTTTTATATGGAAAAACCATGATCTCAATTTGAAACTTTGCTTTCTATACAAAAATCCAATCTGAGTTCTTGCTAATTTTTTTTTAGGATATGAGCCATTGTCAAATGCGTTTTTGGAGCATTTCTGAATTTTAATGATATAAGCACACGAAGTAATTATATTGAAAATTTTTTAATAATCTCTTTTGCATTTTAAATGCTTTAAAAGAATGCACATATGTAATTATCCAACTTTGAGATACATTTGATTTTCACACAATTTCGCTTTCAGCAGAAATTTTATTATTAAATGATGAGAATTAGTTTTTTAGTATCCTTATCGCATATTTTGTATCTGATTTATCGATACAAATGACACAAAACATTAGAGGGCGCAATGTGGCGAGTTAATTCAAATTTATTTGAAATTATCTCATTTTATTATAACTAAAGTTATAAACTATAACAAGAATCCCTATTATTTAAGAAGTATAACAAAAAGAATGTATTTTAGAAATAAGCATTTGAATTTGTGTTTATTTATTTATTTATTTCGCTTAATACAAGTTATAAAGTTAAATAAAAAAAAAAACTTTATTAACTAAATTAAATTAACCTACTTATGACTAGATCAAGAGGCCTGAAGGCAAGATGGTTCATTGAAGGGTTGGGTTGGGCAAGTACAGTACATGCTTAAGGTATGTTTTAGTTCGATGGATATCGAAAGCGGCAGAGTTGTTAACCATCCTCAACAATCTGCTAAAAGGATTCGAAGTGACCATAGTTAGTACGATGACTTTCAAGGCGAAAGTTAGGGAAAGATCTAACGTTACGAGAGGTAGTGTTAAAGGATATGCTGCGAAGGAGGTCAAGGCAATCAATGGAACCCGTTAGGACTTGAGGGACGAAGCCAATGTCGGCAACATCTCGACGTAGAGCGAAGGACTGGAAGTTGATTAGTTTTAGGTGGTTTTTAAGGGGGGAAAATTGTGATAGTGGTCACGGAAGCCAAAGCGGAAGAATCTGCGCTGGACAGATTCAATCCTATTAACCCCTTGGGTACATTTGACGTCTGAGACACGTCATGGACTTGTTTGCCCCAGGAGCGAATGACGTGTTTAAGACGTCTTTTGAGTTTAGACAATATTTAAGAAGCACAATCCTGTTCACTTCACTGTAGCTTGTATCAATCATAATAGAAGAAGAAATTACAGTATTTTGGTTAACATTATTTGCCATACACTGCCCCATTATGTCAGAAATAAGTAATATATTTTATGATAGTGATAACGAAAGTTTTGATGAAAGTGACTTTGAGAAATCTGAAGAAGAATTTTTTAGTGATCCTGAAATTAACAATAACAATGAAATTCAAAGTGATGATGAAGACGATAGTGAACTAGAAAATGATGACAATAGTGATATAATACCAAGATTTCAAAGACGCACAAGACGTCTATCGAGAAGTGATAGTGAATCTTCCTGTGAACCATTATCAGAGGAATGGATTTGGGAAGAAAAAGAAAATATAGCCGATATAAAATCTTTTTCTGAAATACCTGGAATTAATCCGTAGACTAGGTGGTAATCCTACACCTCTGGATGTTTTGAAAGAAGTCTTGAATGGAAATTCAAAGGTCGATTGAGTTTTCTTCAATTTATTGCCTCCAAAAGAGCTCGTATTGGCATAAAATTTTATAAACTTTGTGAATCTGCATCAGGTTTTTGTACTCGTTTCAAAATTTATGTTGGTAAAGATAAAATTCAGGGAAGTGATATACCTGCTACAGAGAGTATAGTCATGGAAGTGGCACAGCCTATTTTAAATAAAGGTTACACGTTGCAAACAATGCAAAGTAGCACTGCATTTACCTACTTGCTTTGAAAAATACCACTCTTCATAATTATTAGTAATTGGTTTTTTTGTTCTTACTTGAATTTATTTCATTTAGTTTTGTTTTGTTTTTATCAATTTATTTTCGTTTTGCAATTCTTAGTACCTGAAGTCATCTTTATACTACATAAGTCACTAATATTTTAGAAATAAATGAATTCTTACGTAAATAGTACATCTTTTAAAACTACTCCACGCAACCAAAAATTAAATCCGTTCCACATGCAAATATTTTCTCAAATAAATCCGTACCCAAGGGGTTAATGAGTGTGGATTGCGAGTATCACCAGACCTGACAGGCATAGTCAAGAAGTGGTCTAACAAAGAAGATTAAGAGTAACTTGGTCACATTAGGGTTAGCGAATTCTTTAGACTAACGTTTAATGAAGTCCAAATTGAATGATCTATGTGGGAACGGAAGTTGAGCTCCCTATCGCATATGACACAGAGATCGCGAAAGGAAGTGACAGAAGGAATGGGTTCACCAGAAAAGATTTAGGATCTATGTGATGAAGTGGTGTGCTTACGGGAAAAGGTGATCGTTTGGCATTTAGAAACATTGAGATCAAGAAAGTTTTTCGTGCACCAGGTGTGAAAGTTGTTTAGATCGTATAGAAGGAATGACGAGTCAGATGCATTCGAAATTTTTTTGAAAATGTTCATATCGTCGGCATAAATTAGAATTCCAGAGTGATTAATTATATTCTCATTATCGTTGATGGACAATATGAAAATTAAAGGACCGAGGTGGCTGCCTTGGCGAACGCCGAAATAAGGTGTGAAAGAGTTAGCAATCGAGGAGTTTAATTTCAGAATTATAATTTTGTGAAAAAATCTATCGGAGGCTTTATTAAAGTCGGTGGCTCAAACTCTACACCGTTTTCCATAGCAAGAAGGCTGCGTGACACATAGATTAATAAGTTGGTAGCGGTAGATTTGCCTTTGAGGAAGCCGTGTTGAATAGGGTATAATATGGATTAGCAGTGGAACGACATGGAGTAATAGGTAAGGCTTTCGAAGAGTTTCGAGATGCATGAGAGTTTGGCAATAGGACGGTAATTGATATATCGTTTTTATAACCTTTATTGTGAATAGTAATGATGTAAGAATCCTTCCAAGGATTGGGAAATATGCCTTTAGAAATAGAAAGTTAGAAGAGATAGGTGAGGGGCACATTTCTTTAGAACAATGGGGGATATACCATCGGGGCCGAGTCGAAATCATCGAGTGCACTGATTATAACGGCGATTAAGGAAGGGACGATGTCGATAGAAGCAAGGAAGGTTGGCGCACAGTTTAGCATATAGAGAAATTAGTTAGGGTCAGGGTTGGAATAGATATCGTTAAAGGATGGACTGAAAAATTTAGTAAAAAGGTTGGTAATTTCAGAATGGTTTAATGAGGATGAGTCGCCGAGCTTAAGGACGGAGGGGTAATCATTAGATTTACGTTTTACATTAACACGTTCACAGACAGTAAAAATTTCATTTAGCTGCAAAAATAGACAGCTAATTTGTCTAAAAATTAGTTATGATATCCGAAATTTGATTAAAGATATTTTGTAAGGGTAGTCATAGTAATCATATTTTACCGTTATATACGATGAATGCTATAGCATCAGCGACGAAACATGAAATGCATAATAATTACCAAAACTTATATACTACGGTCATATACGAGTACAATTAAATGAATACCAATTGGCTTTAATATTTGAATGCTACAGCATTCATGTCATTTTGCATCACAATGAAAATGGATGCTGTATCATTCACGTCCGCGAACGTGTTAATGAACTCACAGAACTGTTTAGGCTCAACAATAAATTTGGAATGCATGAAAGATAGGTAGTCATTGTAGAGAGATTCGCACCATTCGGGAAGAGATGACGTTATAAAAAAAGTAAACAGCAACGGACCTAGATAGGAGAAAATAATGCCATAATTTGTTCTTTTTATTGTGTAACAGCGAAAAAGTTCAGAGAAAAATAGGGTGACGCTATTTTTTATTGATAACTGGGAGTCTGATGAGGATGTGGGGACGTTGGAATTATTTAAGAAGAGGTTAAGAGTTACAGTGGGAAATATTATATAATATCAATTATTAATATACCTTTGATACCCTTTCAACCCGACACCCCCAACTTTAACTTTCGACATTCCCTCAAAATCCACCTAACAATTCCCACCCTCATTGAAAATTCGTGGAATCGTGGCCAGACACACCCGGCCTATCATGTTCTACAAATTCATCGTTTCATAAACTTTCCCAGCCAGAACATTGCTTCCAAGAACCAGCGAATGCACCTGAAAAGATCAACCTTCAAAATAGGTTACGAGGCGAGCTCCTCATCACCCACCGAGTAGTCTCTTCCTATCGATTGTCGCGAATACTGAAGCCGCTCCGACTTGCTGTAGATAAATTGTCTTAATTGATTTATAGAAATAAAAGTCTTCATAAAAACCAGTGTTTTATTCTTTTTTTAAATAATCAAGTGGAAACAAAATTGTTAAGCTGTATAAAATCTGCTTTGCGGAAGTTATAATGAAAGCGGTTGGCAGAGTTAGTGAGATGAGTCGACAATTCGTGGAAAACAGAAAGGAATTGCGAAAAGGTGGTGCGAATCAAGAATGGAATGTATGTGGTGGCTTCAATAACGACCGAATCAAGTGGATTGGAAGAGAAAACAAGATCAAGTTGTCTGCCAAGATAGTTTTTCATGCTACTGATTTGGCATAAGCCTGAGTCAGAAAGATTGTCAATAATTAATGACTTAGTCACAGAAGCTACGTTAGTGGGGAAATAGGAGGAGTCGTTATCATCAGGGAGGGACCAGAGAAGATGAGGGAGGTTAAAATCCCTCAAAATTATAATGTCGAGGGAAAAAACGAAAGTCGACAAGGCATCTATTGGTTCAGTTACGTGTTTGTAGGCTTCAAGAGGCTGGACTGGGCAAATGTAGCAGCATAGAATGAAAAGGGAACGGCGGTTGATGGTATTAAAGCGATATTAAAACGCACGTAAAAAAATATTCAAAGTGTCAAAAGTTGATGGCCACCCACAGACATACATATAAGACACCGCGCAATCTCCTGTTTTAAGCGTCCGACAATTTGACAACCTGCTGCCTGAGATAGACGAAAGGGCATATATACAAATTTATACAAAGCTGTCTATTTTAATCGCATTGAATGGATGAGTCGATTCCACCGATTTTTTGAATGCGATATTGCTGAATGCTGACAAAAATATTTGTGGAACAAAAATTCATAAAATATTTGCTTTAAATTAAATGAATACTAATAAAAATTATTATTAATGCTATAAAAATGATTTTAAAATTTTATCCTTGCCAGATTACCAATATTTTCAAAAATTTGTGATAAATTTTAAGTCGTGAAAACGTTGTGATATCTACATATTATTAATAATTGTGTTTGACTGAATAGTTATTGTGTTTTAATTAAAGAATTTTGTTGCAAAAGAAAACTTTGAAATCTAGGATAGCACAGCACCATGTGTAATTAGCTCACCAAATTTAAAAGGTTCCAGGAATTTTTTATTTACTTCACTGGAAATGAAGAAAAAAATATTTAATACTTTAAAGGAAATTATTTGGCGATTGATTTAATTTGTTATTTGTTTTGCAAACTATTTTAAAACGTTTGTTTCGGTATTTCGAGTGCCGTATTTTGTTACGTGTAAGAGCATACGAAAATCAGTAAGTTTCTAAAATATACACAATTTTAATTTAATTCTAATTTATTATTTTTACTTTATTTTAATCTTTTTGTTAATTAGTTTTAAATTTATTGTAGCTTGTAATAAGCGATAAATAAATAAATAATTTAAAATGATTTGATTAAATTATTTCTATTATAAAGTTAAGTTACAAAGTGTATCTGGATATCGTGGGTCCATTAGAAGAGTCCACAACAGGGAATAAATATACCCTAACATTTCAGGATAACCTGACGAAATTCGTGAACTGGTATGCCATACCAAATGCAGAAGCGGAGACAATATCGCGAATCTTCTTCGACGAAATCGTCACGCGCTACCGCATTCTAAAGAAAATAGTCACGGATTAGGGAACAAACTTCCTGAGTGACTTATTCAAGCCGTTATGCAAGCTCTTGCGGATGAGAAAATTACAAACATCGACCTATCTCCCACAGTCCAACAGAGCACTCGAACATGCCCATCGACCTCTCACAGAATACTTGCGTGCCATGGTGAATGAAAACTTCAAATCTTGGGACCAATATTTACGTATAGCCGCTTTTGTATATAATAACGTGCACGAGGACTCCAAGCTCACCCCTCTGGATTGTTTCTTTGGTTTCATAGCCGATGTTCCCTTAAATCTTATAAAGGACCCCGAGCCTCTCTATAACAATAAAAGCCATTTTTACATGCTTCGTTACAAGCTACGTAGAAATACAAAAACTGTGCACAGCAATCGACTGAAACCCTATTGCAAGGCACTTGATTGTCCGTTTTTTTTCCATCTAATATTAACACCCCCAACCAAACAATAAAAAGATTCCCTATTTTAGGAAATGTAGTCAGCAATATTAATGCTCATTGTATTGAGAACCGAAAAGTTAAGTTTATTAAAGTGCTAAATGTTAGTTATTAAGGGAATAAAGGAAAATTTGTAACTTTCGAGCAGATTTGCAATCAGAGAATCCCCCTCAGACTGAAGTAACCACATACCACAGATCCCTAGTGTTATCCCGAGCAAAAAACTTTAAGTGCGTCTGAACTTATTTCCCACTTTGAGCTTGTAAAACAATTAATATTGCTAAAAAATTATTTTGAAAAAAAAAATCTTATTTGTAAAGGGTCTCTAATAAAATCAGAAAGAAACACACATTGAAATCTTTTTATTCTCACGAGCTATTTTGAAAATGATGGTGCGTCTAACTTCATTTCCCCTAGTGCATACTCAGTAGGGTGATCTCAAACCTTTTAAGAGATACATAGCAGGAAAAATCTCATTTTCATCGACAAATCAGGCATAAAAAAGAATTCACAATATGGAATGGGCCTCGGGTGGTATAGCTGTGACATTATAATGCCATTCCGAGGTTGTAGGCTCGATTCCCATATAAAATACCAGGTGAAAAATAATAAAAGGAGAACCAAAATATCTAATAATATAATAACGCACAAAAAGTGCTATATAGGCTTAGTTCAGAAGTGCGCGAAAATAAGAAAAAAAAAAACAATATGGGATACTACATGACCACTTCTCATAATTTAATAATGAAATGCTGAAAACTTAAAAATTATATGCTGAAAGGGTTATTACATGTTTCCATTGCTTTTAAAGAACATACGATGCAAGACGGATTATTTAATAATTTTTAGTATAATTACTTCATCTGCTTATTTCATTAAAATTCAAAGCTAACAGATCAAAATCAGTTCAGAGTGCCTGAGGGAACGAAAAAAGCACTATTTTGTACACACACATCATATGTGAGAGCTTTGCACTTTACATATATTATACACGTCAATGAACATACTACCTTTATGGAACGGCACTGAAATTTATTGACAGAATTGAAAGCGTTGAAGTAAATTTTGTTCGCTTTGTTACTTTTAAACATTTAATTATTTAGTTCCTAACCCATATTTTATTGTGTTTCATTTTGAATGTTTAAGCTTTCGTTATTCCAATGATTCCACAGCCAATTCTGGCACCAGCGTTACCGGTTGTTTTGCTCAGTTCGTGGCCACCTTTTCCCATATCATCTGGGTCTGCATGAACAACAAGTGAACGACCGAGAATGCTGTGCTCACCAATTAAAGATATCATAGTGTCCTGAATAGAAACCTAAAATTTATTGTGAAAAAAAGTATTTTGTTTCAAATAAATAGCCCGCCAAACCTTTGCGTTGCCATTCTCATTAGCTTCAACGTTGCCTAGATCTCCTATATGTCTCTCAGGGCTGTCAGGCGGCCCATGTTCCTTTCCATCAGGATTAAAATGTGCTCCGGCTGAAGTGCAGCCATTCGTGTTATCACCAAATTCATGTATGTGAAAACCATGAAGTCCCTTGGAAAGTCCAGAAACTTCCCCAGTAATTTTAACTAGCGAACCCTCGTTCTAAAATATCAATACTTATTTCAATTCCAGATGACTTTTGATCGAACAAAGGTCATGAACTATATTTGTTAATATAATGTATATATATGGCTGCCTAATTGGGTTTGCTTTCACGAGGTTAGAAAAATAATGGAAAATGTTGTACACTAAACAAAGCAAGATCTGCATATAGAATTAGAATCGCTCACCTCTTGCTCAAAGTGAATTGTCCCCTTAGCATCGCCAATTAGAACGCAAACAGCTTTTACAGGCATTTTGAATTTAAACAGAAACACGACTTAACTTCTTACCAACTGAATGGCGATTGACAGAACCCGCTTTGCTTCAACTGCAATCTGTCGCTATTTGACAGCGCACTTCTCAAACCAAAACGAAATTTGTTCCAATTTCGTTCCAATTTCGTTTTGATTTGAGAAGTGTGCTGTCAAACAGCGACACGGATTACAGCAAAGATCATGAATTACTAAATGTGACACTCTCTGTACAAGCTTAAAGCTCTAACCCATATGCAATTTCCAAAACTGCCTGGGGAACATTTTTCCATTAGAGAAAGTAGCAAAGAACTACTGCTTCCTATGCCTTATCTAAATTCCAATAAGAACGAAAGAGATAAGAATAGGCAGCCAAAAATTCTCATCTGCAGCACTTACAGTGTAGGCAATAAAATGCAGCGTTTTTTTATCACGCATTTTTAAAGGCGGGCCAATCTGTCGGGCTCGCTGTGTGCCTCTGCATGAATGGTGTTAGTGCCTGAATTGGGATTGGGGAACAGGCAGGTAGCACACTCAGAGTGTATATACGGATGAGGGCTGTTTACATTTTTTCACCGTGCATTTTTAAAGGCGAGCCAAACGTATTCGAACGTGTGCGCTGCTCTGGGTGGTGAAACGTGATTTTAATTTTCGTTCCACTCCCCCCTAAATTTTTGTCTTTCTCTCACACGTGAGCCCTTTATTACTATCCTATCCTAGGCTAAGGGGACCAAGGTCGAAAAAAGATAAGGAACTACGTCACGAGTGTCCCATC